>CM035843.1:315653424-317024674 GCA_020510985.1 Pholidichthys leucotaenia
GGGCCAGACGACAGCCAGCGAAACATCACGAGTGTCTGTCCATAGTGGCTAAGCTAGGCACAGCATACTTCTAGCTGTCCAATGGCTCAGCAAGGCACACCAATCAGCTCCGGCGTGTCTGGGAAGAGGCTTCAGATGACGGGGCTGGACGAGAGCGGATGTTGGTGGTGAAGAGGAGAGGCACTTTCGTCCAGAAGATCAGCCATCGTCCCAGGGGCCTGGTGCTTCCAGGGGTGTGCTTGCCGAGGGGCTGCCCTGGGCCCCCACATGCCAGTTCTACTCCTCCTGCCCAAGGAACAGTGCTGTAAAATTATATGTTAATAGTTCTGATGTTCTTATGTATATGCATGTAGCAAAATGGGATTGCTTTATGTATTGTTGTTTAGTTTAGGAACATGGCAGTACTTTTAGTTTGATAATGGACTTTTTCTTCAGTTTATCGGGTGGCGGAATAATCCACCGTGCTGTGTGGGCTGTACGGTAGTCCATCCGTCAGCCCTATTTTAGGTTTGTTGTGTGATTGTGTTAGGCCATTTAGATACATTAGTTTTTGTTATGTTAGAACATGATTCGGGTCCTAAATTGGGGGGCGGGGAGGGTTAATTGTGTGTGTGGTTTTGGACTTTTTTAAGGGGAGAGGAAATGTAGTGTTGTGATTCAGCACCTTTATTGTGAAGTGCAGTGTAGTGGCGGGCATGTCCTGTTCTGCCACTGCACCGCCCTATAAATACCAGAGACCATCCATATTGTGGCCTCTTCGACCGGTGCTCTCTGCCTGGTGCCTACCGTGTAACCGCTGTTCCACCACCGTTCAATAAAGCTGTGTTTGTCCAGCCATCTGGCCTCACCTTTACCAAGGTATTTTACCATACATATCAGTGTCTTCTTTGAACAATTATCTGTTTGATTCTGTCTGCCTTACACACTCTTTAAATGCACAAAAACCCAAACACCAAAACCCTGATATACTGTAAATTCATTAGTCAGCACATGAACGACCTGAGATCAAACAAGCTCAGAGCTTTGATAAACTTATGCATTTTAGAGAGTGCATAATGGTGTAGCATCTTAGACTAGAACAAAGACCAGAGTTTCCCTTGGAGATAACAGGGAGGTGTGAAGGACGAATGCAGTATGATCTTTTGTGTATCAGACGAATGCAGAGTGATCTTTTGTGTATCAGAGACTGCTAGGAGGATGTTAAAGGATTAAGGAAGTGAATGCAATGTGACCTTTGATGTGTAGAAGCGACGGAAGGAAGGCCTGAGTTTTTAAGAGAAGAGTCTTGTCTGAGATGCCCGCTTTCTGACTATGCTTATGTGTGAGATGTGTAATAAAATGTCTGCTTCAAATCCGCCTCGTTATTGACACACTCCACACTGGTGACCCAGACGAATCATGCAACAAGACGAAAGATCCCCGGAGCCAGCCTCGTTGGGAGCCCCCAGCCAAGCATACGCTGTTACAATCCAGCTACCGGATTTTTGGCAGCACAGTCCGCGCTCCTGGTTCCACCTAGTTGAGGCGCAGTTCGTCCTCTGGGGGATATCGGCAGATGACACGAAATTCTACCATGTGGTCGCAAAGCTCGACACCCACACGGCTCAGCATGTGGAGAGCCTGCTGGATCAGCCACCAACCAGCGACAAGTACGGCGCGTTGAAGGCTGCACTCATCCAGTACTACACACTCTCGGTTGAGGAGAGAGCAGAGAGACTCCTGACGCGGACCGGGTTAGGAGATGGGTCGGCTATTGACCTGATGGAGAAGATGCTGAGGTTGAAGGGCTTGGACGACGACCACTTCATTTTTACTCACCTCTTCCTCTGGAACCTTCCGTCAGGGACGAGAGCGACCCTGGCCAATTCGCCGTTGCTGGCCGAGCGGGACTATCGTGCGCTGGCCCGAGAAGCACACCGGATCATCATGGCCAGCAGAGAGCTCATGACCACGGCGGCAGCGACGGAGCTCGGCGTGACGGCCGGAGGAGGCGAGGAGCCATTGACGGCAGTAGCAGAACCACTGACGACAGCGGTGGCGGGGGCCAAAGACCGCGGAGGAGACATCCTTTGTTTCTACCACTGCCGCTTTGCAGAGAAGGCATGCAAATGTATACCACCGTGCCAGTTCAAGCGCTCGGGAAACGCCAAGACTGGGGGTCGGTAGCAGCTGCGGCCCTCGGGGAGGAGAACAAGCTGCTCTACTTGACTGACGCATGCTCGGGGAGGCATTTCCTCGTGGACACCAGCGCCCAGTTGAGTTTCATCATGCTGTCCTACGCCGACCGGCTGGCAGGATCTAGCGGCCCTGAGATGGCAGCAGCAAACGGCTCGGAGATTAAGACCTTTGGTGAGAGGACTCTACTTCTGTCTCTACACGGCCGTGCATTTGAGTGGACTTTTGTCATAGCAGCATTGAATTTCAATATATTGGGGGCTGATTTTTTGTGCTCACATGGTTTGTTGGTTGATGTCGCTAACAGGAGCCTGGTTAATGCACTGTCTTTTGATTCTAACCCCTGTACAGCTCGAGCGTCCCAGCCAACAGCACAAGCCAACGTCACAGCTGCATGCGGTAAGTTCCACACACTGCTCACTCAGTTCCCAGCACTCACGGTCCCCACATTTTCGGCAGCCGTCGCTAAACACGGGGTAGAGCATTTTATCACTACCATCAGGCCGCCAGTTTTTGCAAAACCTCAGCGCTTGGACGCAGCTAAACTGGCCATAGCGCGCGAGGAGTTCGCCAACCTGGAGAGGTTGGGCATCATCAGGCGTTCAAACAGCCCATGGGCTTCCCCGCTACACATGGTCCCTAAAGCTGACGGTTCGTGGTGACCTTGCGGGGATTTCCGCAGCTTGAACAATGCCACAGCGCACGAACGCTACCCAATTCCTCACATCCAGGATTTTTCCGTTCACTTGGCAGGAGCGCGTGTTTTTTCTAAAATAGACTTGGTCCGCGGTTACCACCAAGTCCCAGTGTGCGCTGAGGACATACCCAAAACAGCGGTGATAACTCCGTTTGGTTTATTCGAGTTTTTGCGCATGCCATTCGGGCTTAAAGGGGCTGCACAGACGTTCCAATGCATGATGGATGCAGTGCTGCGCGATCTCCCTTTCGTATTCGTCTACTTGGACGATATCTTGGTAGCCAGCGCATCCGAAGACGAACACGAAACCCACCTAACGGTGGTTTTCCGGAGGTTGGGAGAGCACAGTTTAATAATCAACCCAGCGAAGTGTCAGTTCGGGGTGACGCAGATTGATTTTTTGGGGCACCGCGTCTCTCCCGAAGGAGCGGTTCCGCTGCCTGACAAAGTGCGCACGGTAGCAGATTTTCCCAGGCCGCAAACGGTCAGGGCTTTACAGGAGTTTTTGGGAATGGTGAATTTTTATAACCGTTTCCTTCCCCGCGCAGCGCAGCTCATGCAACCACTGTACGCCGCGCTCAAAAAACAGAAACCCGCGAATAAGATCGAATGGTCCCCGGAGCGAGAGCGAGCGTTCTCGGAAGTCAAAGCAGCCCTGGCAAATGCTGCGTTGTTGGCACATCCAGACCCAACGGCCCGCATAGCGCTCACTACTGACGCGTCAGATGTGGCCATAGGGGCGGTCGTGGAGCAGCGTGTAGCTGGGGCTTGGCAGCCGCTCGCCTTTTTCAGCAGGACTTTGCGCGATAGTGAACGTAAATACAGCGCATTCGACAGGGAGTTGCTGGCTCTCCACTTGGCCATTCGCCACTTCCAGTTCTGGCTGGAAGGGCGCCGTTTCACCGTGTTCGTTGACCACAAGCTGCTAACATTCGCGATGGCCAAGGTTTCAGAACCGTGGTCGGGCCGGCAGCAGAGACAGCTGGCCACGATCTCAGAGTTTACTACCGATATTCAGCATGTGTCGGGTAAACTGAATGTAGTGGCAGACTGCCTCTCGTGCACCGTGGCTGCCCCGGTCCGCGTGGGAATAGATTACACAGCCATGGCCGCGGAGCAGGTTAGTGACGCGGATGTGCGCGTGCTCCGGTCTGGACCAACAGGGTTAAGGCTGGAGAGCAGGGTGCTGCAAGACGGTATGCCCCCCCCAATCTGTGATGTCTCCACGGGGCGAACGCGTCCCGTGGTACCGGCCGCGTGGCGCCGCCACGTTTTTGACTCGATTCATTCTTTGGCGCACCCGGGAGTGTGCGCGTCGGTCAAAATGGTAGGAGAGAAATTTGTGTGGCCGAGCCTTCTCAAACAAGTGAAAGAGTGGGCAGCAGCCTGCATGGTATGCCAACGAGCCAAAGTACACAGACACACGAAAGCTCCCTTGGAGCCGTTTCACATCCCGGCTAAGAGGTTCGACCATGTTCACATGGACCTCGTGGGCCCCCTCCCGCCATCACAGGGGTGCACACACCTTCTGACAATGGTGGACCGCACCACGCGCTGGTCGGAAGTGGTTCCACTGGCGGCAACCACAGCCGAGGAGGTGGCGCGCGCGTTCTTAACAGCATGGGTGGCGCGTTTTGGAGTCCCGTCGGACATTACGTCCGACAGAGGCCCTCAATTTGTTTCCGAACTTTGGTCAACAATGGCCCGCAGCCTGGGTGTCACAATTCACCGCACTACCGCATACAATCCACAGGCTAATGGGTTATGCGAACGTTTTCATAGGTCATTGAAAGCGGCTCTCAGGGCGTCACTGACGGATGCAAATTGGGTAGACAAGCTACCGTGGGTTTTATTGGAGTTACGTTCTGCGCCTAAAGAGGATTTGGAAGCTTCCCCGGCTGAACTCATTTTTGCGCAGCCACTTCGGCTGCCCGGGGAATTTCTCACAGATAATCCCACGCTGGGCAGCTCCCCGTCTCAGCTGTTGCAGCGTAGCATAGACACAAGCACGCTGCCGGGCCCTGTTCACCACAGTTTTCCGCGCGTTTTTGTGCCTAAAACTTTGAAAAACGCGGAGTTCGTTTTTGTCAGACACGATGCACATCGCCCCCCACTGCGCCCACCTTATGGTGCAGTGGGGGGACTGTTCAGAGTGCTGGAAACAGGGGACAAGCAGGGGACAAGCATTTTTTGCTAGATTTGGGGGGTAGGAGGGAAAGAATTGGCATAGACAGACTCAAACCCGCTTTTGTTGTGGCGGACGAGCAAGTGCTGTTGGCGAGGGCCCCTCGGCGTGGAAGATCCCCGCGGGGAGCTTCCCAGAGAAAAGATTCCCTAGAGCACCCACAGGCACAGACTTTTACCCCTCAATCATCAACCCCCCAGCATTCATCAGCCCCCCAGCATGACAGCGCCGCGGAGGCGGTGAATCCTGGTTACAGCAGATACGGGAGAAGACTGAAGCCCAAGCAGCATGTGGATTGATGTTTAATGATTTTACCACAGCATATGGACTGTCATTCTATTGTTCTATCCAAGACGCTTGGGGGGGTCGTTTAGAGAGTGCATAATGGTGTAGCATCTTAGACTAGAACAAAGACCAGAGTTTCCCTTGGAGATAACAGGGAGGTGTGAAGGACGAATGCAGTGTGATCTTTTGTGTATCAGACGAATGCAGAGTGATCTTTTGTGTATCAGAGACTGCTAGGAGGATGTTAAAGGATTAAGGAAGTGAATGCAATGTGACCTTTGATGTGTAGAAGCGACAGAAGGAAGGCCTGAGTTTTTAAGAGAAGAGTCTTGTCTGAGATGCCCGCTTTCTGACTATGCTTATGTGTGAGATGTGTAATAAAATGTCTGCTTCAAATCCGCCTCCTTATTGACACACTCCACAACATTCATAAGAGTGCATATACACAGTTTCTTACACTGTCAGACTGGAGTGATCAAAAACTAGCAAGTGGTGTACCTCCCTACTGTCAGCTCTTCTTCATTTCTTATTGAAAGAAATTCTTTTAACTTTTGGCTTGGGACACTGAGTTGTGTGCGGGAGCCCTCTGTCATCATCTGCAGTATATCACCACATTTTGTTTTAAGAAGTTCCACAGCTAGGCTACTCCATCCTCTTCTTTTTTTTTTTTGTTTTTTTTGTTACTTATTTGTACCCGTAGGTAGACTTGGTTTGCAGTCTGGTGACAAGCCACCGGCTGCTGGTCGCTGCGTGCGCGAGCGCCCTAAACCTACATGTTTTTGGTATGCGGGAGGAAACCGGAGAAATCCCGGAGTAAACCCACGCAACACGGGGAGAACATGCAAACTCCACACAGCTCACTGTTGGTCGGGGGCTGGAATCGAACCCACGATCTCATGATCCCCGCGATCCCCCGGCCAAGGGTAAAACTGTGCTGCCACAGTGCTAAACCACTGCGCCACCGTGCAGCCCATCTTCTTGTGATTTCTTTTTCTTTTACATTTAAACCGTAGTCTCAGTACAAATCTGCATTACCACCACTTACAACTCTGGGGTGCAACAATGCTAGTGTGGGAAGCCCAAAGACTCTTCAGCCTATGGAAGCCTGATAACTGAATGGACTTTTCCTGAAGGAAGGCCCTGCCTTTTGTTTGCTTGGTAGAGTGGCTGGTTGGTTAATCAGACTCACCAGGCATTTAACAAATTCATCATTTAGGTGGTGGTGGGTGCTAATTTTCACCCCTGGAATGATATACAGTATATCCTGTTAAAAGTCAAAATGGTGGTGTTTTTGAATATCATTACTCCTGGAATACCCACTGACTGTCATATTGCTTGGTTGGAACTAACTGCTGTATAATTTTCATGACCTAGTAAAGCCAGCAGTGTGCATAGTCATCTATTTTGCTGCATGATTTTTGCCAACCAACTGTTCAGGGAATTTTTCAAGCATATGGAGGCAGTAAGTGGGGAAAAAATGTTTTTGGTGTGTTGGCCAGACATGAGAGAAAATACAAAGAAAGGAATGAAATGTGAAAAGCTAATCTAGCTGTAAATTCACACTGGATTGGTGGCTGAAAAGGGTCAAAGAGTTTAACATGGACAACTGCTTGGAGCTACACTTCACACATGACTAGAGTTCAGCACAAGCAAAGATGTTTATAGATGACAGTTGTAAGATGTTTTAACATTTTAAATAAACAGTAGAAATGGCATATCGAGCATAAATCAGACTTACATTTTCTCTGTCTGTGTATGTGCAGTGTGGTTGAAGGAAAGAGTTGTTTGTTTAAATGTTGATGTACAGTGGTGTGAAAAAGTGTTTGACCCCTTCCTGATTTCTCATTTTTTTGTGTTTGTCACACTTAAATGTTTCAGATCATCAAACAAATTTAAATATTAGACAAAGATAACACAAGTAAACATGAAATGCAGTTTTTAAATGAAGGTGTTTATTATTAAGGGGGAAAAAAATCCAAACCTACATGGCCCTGTGTGAAAAAGTGATTGCCCCCTAAACCTAATAACTGGTTGGGCCACCCTCAGCAGCAACAACTGCAATCAAGCGTTTGCGATACCTGGAAATGAGCCTTTTACAGCACTGTGGAGGAATTTTGACCCACTCATCTTTGCAGAATTGTTGTAATTCAGTCACATTGGAGGGTTTTTGAGCATGAGCTGCCTTTTTAAGGTCATGCCACAGCATCTCAATCGGATTCAGGTCAGGACTTTGACTAGGCCACTCCAAAGTCTTCATTTTGTTTTTCTTAAGCCATTCAGAGGTGGACTTGCTGGTGTGTTTTGGATCATTGTCCTGCTGCAGAACCCAAGTGCACTTCAGCTTGAGGTCACAAACAGATGGCCAGACATTGTCCTTCCCGATTTTTTGGTAGACAGCAGAATTCATGGTTCCATTTACCACAGCAAGTCTTCCAGGTCCTGAAGCAGGAAAACACCCCCAGACCATCACACTACCACCACCATATTTTACTGTTGGTATGATGTTCCTTTTCTGAAATGCTGTGTTACTTTTACGCCGGATGTAATGGGACACACACCTTCCAAAAAGTTCAACTTTTGTCTCGTCAGTCCACAGAGTATTTTCCCAAAAGTCTTGGGGATCATCAAAATGTTTTCTGGCAAAACTGAGGCGAGCCTTTATGTTCTTTTTGCTTAGCAGTTTGTTTGTTTTTTTGTTTTTTTTGTCTTGGAACTCTGCCATGCAGGCTATTTTTGCCCAATCTCTTTCTTATGGTGGAGTCATGAACACTGACCTTAACTGAGGCAAGTGAGGCCTGCGGTTCTTTGAATGTTCTTGTGGGATCTTTTGTGACCTCTTGGATGAGTCGTCGCTGCGCTCTTGGGGTAATTTTGGTCAGCTGGGCACTCCTGGGAAGGTTCACGACTGTTCTGTGTTTGGCCGATTTGTGAATAATGGCTCTCACTGTGGTTCACTGGAGTCCCAAAGCTTTAGATCTGATTTTATAACCTCAGTTACTTTGTTTCTCATTTGTTCCTGAATTTCTTTGGATTGCAGCATGATGAGGATTTGAGGATCTTTTGTTCTACTTCACTTTGTCAGGCAGGCCCTATTTAAGTGATTTCTTGATTGAGAACAGGTGTGGCAGTAATTGGGCCTGGGTGTGGCTAGAGAAATTGAACTTATCTCTCCAAAGATGTGATAAACCACAGTTAATTTATGTTTTAAGAGCGGGGGGGAGGGGGGTTACTTTTTCACACAGGGCCATGCAGGTTTGGAATTTTTTACCCTTAATAATAAACACCTTCAATTAAAAACTGCATTTTGTGTTTACTTGTGTTATCTTTGTCTAATATTTAAATTTGTTGATGTGAAACGTTTGTGACAAACATCACTATCACTCTATAAAAGCAAGAAATCTCTGTGTGTGTCTGTGTGTGTCATGCTTCATAGGACATCATAGGACATCTCTGCCTGAACATCGTCCTATGAACTCAGGCATCATAGAACACATAGACAAATGTGTCTTTATGATGTCATATAGACCATGTGTCTTTGAACTCAGGCGTCATAGGACATATAGACAAATGTGTCTTTATGATGTCACACTCGACAGCATCATAGGACACATAGACAAATGTACCTTTATGATGTCATTTAGACCATGTGTCTTTGAACTCAGGCATCATAGGACACATAGACAAATGTGTCTTTATGATATCACACTCTATGTATCTTTATGATGTCACACTCCATAAAAGCAAGAAATCTCTCTGTGTGTGTCTGTCTGTGTGTGTGTCTGTCACGTTCATAGGACAGCCTATGATCTCTGTCTGAACATCATAGGACATCCTAGGCCTATGATCTCTGCCTGAACATCATAGGACGTCCTATGAACTCTTTATGCTCAGATCTATTTTCATGATCCTGCCCATGAACTGAAATTATGACGCACTTATCCCTCAGCCAGTGGTCTCAATGAAGAAGAAGAAGAAGAAGAAGAAGAAGAAGAAGAAGAAGAAGAAGAAGAAGAAGAAGAAGAAGAAGAAGAAGAAGAAGAAGAACCACCAGATGGAGAGCAATAGAATGACAACAATTGCTGCACGAAGTTGAAACACCTGAGGTTCCAGCAGTACATTGCACCCGTCTGAGACAGGAGGACACCCTTCACCAGCATAGGGTACGACAGACTTTAAAGCACGTTTCTAGGACATTATAGGACGGCCTATGATCTCTGCCTCATCATCATAGAGTGTCCTATGAACTCAGGCATCATAGGACGACTTGCCACGCCTACATGACGGCAAATGTGTAACCTTGATGAATGTCAGTCTACACTACAAATGTGTAAAATGCCAACCAAAGTGCTGATTTTCTCCGGGTGCTCCGGTTTCTTGGTTTCTTTGGGCATGCATGGGCCTTCCTGAACAGGGTCGAAAGCCACTTTTTCAGGATCGTGCCCATGAACTGGAATTACGACGCACCTATCCCTCAACCAGTGGTCTGAACGAAGAAGAAGAAGACCTACCAGATGGAGAGCAATAGAATGAGGAGAACTGCTGCACGTCAGAAAGGATGCCGTGAACATGAAACACCTCAGGTTCCAGCAGTACGCCGCAGGCATGACTGTGAACAGCACAGCCGTCTGAGACAGGAGGAGACCCTTCAGTGGTCTGAACGAAGAAGAAAAAGAAGAAGACCCACTAGATGATGTCTATATGACAGCACATAGAGCACATGACTCCCTACAAGACATACAGTATACGTATATAGACACAGGTAAGCAACATAACACAGAACAGTGACAGGCAGGAGAAGAAGTAACAAGCAGGGGCAAACAGCCCCAGATGGCAGGGCATATTTTGTGTGATTTTTATGTTTTGCTGCATACAAAAGCCATCACATGTGATTGCCACCTTAGTGCTGTGTTGCTATACCAACTGTCCTTTAACTGGCAAGAATTCTGTTCCAATGCATCCCCTCTACGGGCATGCACGGGTTTCTACAGGCATGAGAAATCAGGAAGAGGCAAGCACTTTTTCACACCACTGTATCTAAAACTGCATGCACGTGAATCATTGTGCTTTGCTCCATTATTCCTGGGTGTCTCCTGATTCTGGCAGCTAAGACATTTATTGTTCTCTCTTTTTTTAAATGACAGTCTGACTCACGTCTTATTCCTCACACAACTACAGATGAGTACTACTGTGAACATCATTGTGTCTCATTGTGCTATGCTGTCTGGGAGTCTGTTTCAGGTGCCAGAGCAAAATTTGAAAACAGTCAAATTTGGTTTGTAGTTTCCTTTAAAGTCATTTTAATATTCATTGGAATGTCTTAACCACATCCTTGTCCAGTGTGATATTTCATGTCAAACAGGTGTCAGTAAGCAGGCGATTCAGACCACAAAAAATCTGCTGGAGGAAAGTGAATTTCGGACACATTTTTCTTCTCCTTTCACCTCCCATCTGGACAGCCCGGTCAAAAAGTTTCACAGGGGTATGGGCATGTCCAAATACTGCCATCATCACTGTTGACTCCTGGTGTCAGGCCTCATTAGCATCAGAGAGCCTTACTAAACACACAAGTCCTCCTGCATTAAGCTCTGATGCAACCTTTCCTCACCTGCTTTAAACCTGTGCTAATTGAATGAGGATTGGAGTGATTCCCTGGAGACCTAGTTTCTGATTCCTCAAATTTCCTTTAGCCATTGAGTGATTATATGTGTGACTGTAGAGAATTGATGGTGTAGCTTTAGTTTAAGTTTATTTGTACATTTAAAACAAACAAGGGAAAACAGAGTAGTGACCTAGTGGTAGAGCACCCACGCCACAGCTGGGGAGGTCATGGGTTCAAGCGTTGGTTGGGTCATATTAAAGACCATATAAAAATGGTACTTCCTGCCTTCTAGCTTGGTGTTCAGCATAATAGAATGGAGGATGGAACAAGCTGTTTGTGGCAGTGGCCCCTCTAATTCTAGACTTGATTAACCCCTTGCACTCTGGTCAATTTCCCTAAAAACGCCAAAAAAATAACGTACCCAAAGTAAATCAAAAGCTGTTCTTCAAACCTTTGCAGCATCTTCATGGGGTTGGTCACATTTAAAAGAAAACACTTTGAATTTTTTGGCAAAACAGTCATAATCTCTCTAAGTGCTCCTGCCACTGAGTAACAGTCATCTAAACATACTGAACTTGAAGAAAATACATTTTGCCTGGGTGTTTTTTTGGATACAAATGCTTGCAAACACACAGCTTCAGATACTGGCTGGAAAATGCAACAGAAATGTAGAACCAAGTGTTTTCCAGCTGAGGTCAAAATTTTGTAACAATACCACAAAAAATGAATATATTACACAGCTTTTTTCTTAGGTTGTTCCCAGGCGTTTTTGAACTGTGCCAAATTGTGCCAAATGGCACAGTTTGGAAAAACGTCTGTAACTTTTGAATGATTCAATATAGAAGCTTCATCTTGGGCTCTAATGAAAGGTGAAGGGCTGTGTGTGTGTGTGTGTGTGTGGGGGGGGTTGTTTATTCATTCATGAATGAATGAATGAACAAACAAGCCCCCACACACAAAGAAGCATGCCACGTAAAAAATGTGTGGCTTTTTTTTTACAAGAAAAAATAACCTACAGTGCACTAAAAATTATACTAGAATATCTGTAATGTAGAAGATAACAACTCCCACCCCCCCACCCACCCCACCCCCGCTACAGAGGACGGACATTGCCCATCGCTACATGACGGAAAGCGGTGACGGTGCGTCGCGGTCTAATACGCACAGTTGCACTAAAATATCTGCAATATATCTGCAATCCGCTACAGAAGAGTAGCGGGGGGGGGGGGCCTTCGCAACATGACGCACAGTTGTAATTTACCGATCGGTCAAAAGTCATTTGGATTACAATTTTCAGAGATAAAGAATAATTTAGCTTATAACACTTACCTGTCCACAACAGCAATGTCGCTGGCGAACTTCTCTTCCTCATTGTCAGACGAACATGATGCTGGTCCACTTGTTATGGACTCGTGGTTCTGGTCACGCGACCCGGTCAAGCCATAATTCCATTATTGCGGTTTTGCGCTTCCATGATTGCGGTTTTGGTGAACGATTTTTCAAGACAAATAAGAACAGTAGTTAGAAAAAAAGACTGGCGAATGCCTGTGTGTCACCCAGCCTTACACAAAACAGCTTTCGAACTTCTGTGCTTCGATTGGCTGGCTGTATTTGCAGCTGTTGGTAGGCAGGTCCTTCTTGCTAGGTTTTCAGTCATTGGTTCTTCAAGGTTTCAGAAACCCAATTCAAGGCTCTTATTAGTCGAATGAGAGGTCAGTCACATCTAAACCAATCAAAGCACTCCTTTGGCTTTCTGTTCGCGGCTGTGTCTGTAGTGGAAGAACGGAAATGCAGCTTTTTTTTTCAGTGCGCTCTAGGACGCAGCGCCCTCGTGCGCCCTCGTGTGCCCTTGTGCGCCCTCGTGCGCTCTAGGATGCAGAGACGTGTCATGGTACATCGGAGTGCAAGAGGTTAACATTGTAGATAGGAGAAAAGGAATTTCGTTCTACTGTACATGATTGGCTGTATGGATTGAATGACAATAAAGCTGGCTTCTTAAACAGGACACTGATGAAGAATACAGGGGAAAAAAAAGCTGTGGATACAATTTCCCACACACACAAAAAAAAAAAACATTACATGCAAAATATAACAACAAAGCGTCATCCACAAAGATATAACAACAGTTAAAAAAACTGTCCAAGTATACAATATGTGCCTATACAGTACAAGCAGAATTCAGTACTATGGTGGAAGAACCAGAGAGTCTGATTAATTTAGCTGAAATCTTGTGTATGAGAAGTAGAAGTTGTGAGTTCTGAATCATATTTTGGAGGAAAGTTGGCAAACCTTTGAAGCATCACTACATCAACTTCTGTGTGGACAACACCGTACCCACCAAGACCATACGGTGTTGCTCGAACAACAAACCCTGGATCAGCCCTGAGATTAAAACACTTCTGAGAGAGAAGAAGAGGATCTTCAGGTCGGGGAACAGGGAGACGCTGAAGTCCGTGCAGAGGGAGCTGAGGAGGAAGATCAGAGAAGGCAAGGACAGCTTCAGGAAGAAGATGGAGGACAAGCTGCAACAGAGCGACATCGGCAGGGTCTGGAGAAACCTCAAAATCATCTCTGGGCTCCAGAATACCTCCTCCCAGGCCACGGGGGGCAGGGAATGGGCGAACAATCTGAACCTGTTTTTTAATAGGTTTGACCAACCGCCCTCCCCCCCGACCGCACACCAACCACTGCTGCCTTTAAAGTCATCGAGACCTGCTGTCCACACCCCACTCCACCAACAGCCCCCCTCACACTCCCAGCACACAGCCCCCCAACCTGACCCTCACTAAGACCCAGGTGAGGATGGAGCTGAGGAAGATCAAGGCGAGGAAGGCCTCGGGACTGGACAGCATCAGCGCAAAGCTCCTCAAGTCCTGTGCAGACCAGCTGTGTGGGATTGTGGAGCACATCTTCAACCTGAGCCTGAAGCTGGGGAGGGTACCACAGTTGTGGAAAACATCTTGTGTGGTACCTGTACCAAAGACTTCCCACCCCAAAGACCTGAACAGCTACAGACCAGTGGCCCTAACATCTCACACGATGAAGAGCCCGGAGAGACTGCTCCTCACTCACCTTCGCCCCCTGGTGGGACCAGCGATGGATCCACTCCAGTTCTCCTACCAGCATGGCATTGGGGTGGAGGATGCAGTGATCTTCCTCCTTCACCGTTCCCTGTTCCACCTGGAGAAGCCCGAGAACGCGGTGAGGATCATGTTCTTTGACTTCTCCAGTGCTTTCAGCACCATCCAACCGATGATCCTGAAGGACAAGCTGCTGTGCACAGGGGTGGACCAGCACCTGTCATCATGGATCCTAGACTACCTCACTAACCAGCCACAGTTTGTGAGAACCCAGGATTGTGTGTCCGACATGATCATTGGTAGCACGGGGGCCCCCCAGGGAACGATTTTGGCTCCCTTCCTGTTCACCCTTTACACTGCGGACTTCTCACACAACACAACACACTGCCATCTATAGAAGTTCTCTGACGACTCTGCGATCGTCGGCCTCATCTCCAACGGAGATGAAGCTGAGTACAGAGGACTTATCCAGGACTTTGTGGACTGGTGCCATCAGAACTGCCTCCAGATCAACGCAAGGAAAACTAAGGAGCTGGTGGTGGACTGCCGCAGGCAAGGACAACCCCTCACAGCACCAGTAAACATCCAGGGAACAGACATTGAGATGGTGACATCCTACAAGTACCTGGGTGTTCATCTGAACAATAAACTAGACTGGTCACACAATACCGACGCACTCTAAAAGAAGGGACAGCGCAGGCTGTCCTCCTCCTACTGAGGAGGCTCAGGTCTTTTGGTGTACAAGGGGCGCTGCTGAAGACATTCTACGACACGGTGGTGGCATCAGCCATCACTTTTGGAGTGGTCTGCTGGGGCAGTGGCATTACAGCAGCAGATAGGAAGAGACTGAACAAAATAATCAAGAAAGCTAGCTCTGTCCTGGGGCAACGCCTTGACCCAGTGGAGGAGATAGGAGAGAGAAGGATGGTGGCTAAACTGTCATCTCTGCTGGAGTCCGAGTCCCACCCCATGCAGGACATACTGAACGCACTGAGGAGCTCATTTAGCAGCAGACTACATCATCCTAGGTGTGCGACCGAGAGGTTTCGCAGGTCCTTCCTACCTACGGCTGTCAGACTGTATAACCTAAGCAGGGCTGCTCGCAGAGATAGCAAAAAAACGTGACGACCTAATAGTATTGAATGCAAAAGACGCAACAGACTTACACAAATGGTCCCCTCCAGTATACATCTAGGACAATATTAGTTGCTATGGAGGGTGAGAATATGTATGGGTACATATTCATACCATGTAGGGTAACTAAATAGACGGTTATGCTGTTTATTCCATCTAGCTACAATGATCCGCACTGTGTATGTATATTTATATATTTATATGTACATATGTATATTCACTGCTCTTATTTTCTTATCTTCTAAATTACTGCTCTGAGTGTTGCTATCCCTGTGCTGTTGCAATCCTGGAATTTCCCCATTGTGGGACTAGTAAAGGCTTATCTTATCTTAAGCAAAAGTTGAACTTATGGCTCGCCAGCCCTGTCTCATTTCGAGTGCATCATATGTTGCCATTTAGTCAGGGCCCTTCAGCATCTCAGCTTTGACATGGGTGGTCCTTCTTGGCTTCATATTGACTCACAATGCTGTGTGGGATTAAACTAACTAAAACTAAATAAAAGGTGTCACATAAGCATGAAGAGGGTGAAGTGTTTTCTGATGCAAATTCAATGAGGAGAGCTTGTTTATAATTGAACCAAACCTTTATCTCTTACTTGCAGTCGTGAGTACATTTTTTTTTACAGATGCACACTTGTGTTACACCAATACAGGTCTGGAAGTAATGATGGGAAGGCAGGCTTCAGAGCTCCAAGGGGTGCTCCAAGCTTATCCAGGAAATATTTGGCAATGCGCGTTTCAAGGCGTGCATTGTGACGTATGTGTTGACGTCGGACCACGTGACTGGGTCAGGAAGCCGTTCATGATTTTGCACGCAACATGAAATAAAGTGAGCAGCGATACCCAATGGAAATCCCCGTCCCTCACGTTTTGTGTTGTCATGTTTGACTGTGTAAGGGATTTGTCACAGCCAATTTTCACATGGATGCAGCAGCAAAAAGACGGACTTCTCATATTTGGGAACAGTTTGAGTGCATTTCTCCCATTAATGTATTTTCCACAAATAGTGGTTTTTTATTGTAACTGAGGTGATGGCTTAGTGGTAAAACATCTACTCTTTAAGCAGGACGCCTAGGTTTAAAGCCCAGCCATGTCATTCTTGTAATTTCATTTTTATCTGCAAGGTGAAGTGTCTGTTGTGTTTCAAAGAACTTGGATCATTATTACGCATCACTATGCTGAGGCATTATTGATATTGTGCCCTGCATGAGAATAAGGTCAGAGTTGGATATACTGGGACAGTATAAGACTGTTGAAAATTTATTATTTCTTAATAAAAACGGATAAGTAGTACAAGCACACCAAGTAACACAGACACATTCACTAGAGTCACCCCAGTTTTATTATTTCTTTTTTCCCTTATGATCATTGATATTTCTTAAAAGACAGCACATTTATTGAAATTGAAAAAATACACATTAAATCAATAATGCCCTTGTAAAAATCTGCATGCTGTATACTTTTTGTCAACTACATGGCCTAGTAGAGTAAATGAAGTTTCACATGAGGCTTCGTCTATATGAACCATTTTGATGAAAGGCTCAAGTGTTCAAGAAAGCCTCTACACCTCATGACTAAATAGTAGCTTAGAGGTAAAATGTCTGTTCTGCAACTGAAAAACTGGGGTTCAAGCCCCAGCTGGGTCATTCTAATAATTTACTTGTGAAGTGTCTGTTGTGTTTCAAAGAGCTTGGATACAACAATAGCACATCATTATGCTGAGGCACTATTGTGCCCTTTGAGTGTACCACAAGCACATTCACTGCAGTCATTTATTTATTGTACCTCAGGGAAGAGGTACAAGTGTCTTCAGGCCAGGACAGCCAGAATGTTGAACAGTTTTTTCCACATGCAGTCAGGATTATAAATGGACTGTGCCATATTCCCCTGCCAATTGCTTTTCCTACCCCTCACCTCTGCTAAACTTGTATATGTGTTCTGTTAGGTTGGTCTGACCATAGTGTTAAATGATACACTATTGTTGTATTTTATTTTTATGCTGTTTTTAAACTTATTCTCTATGTATATTGTGGTACTGTGTTATGCTAGGGGATCAAAATTTTGTTTTTTATGTGCATGCACATCCTAAATGACAACAAAGAAATCTTCAATTTATTTGCATTTATTGAAATGGAAAAAAATGTCCTTGCAAAAATCTGCATGTTGTATATGTTTTGTTATGTTTTGTTTTCTAGATGGCCTAGTAGAGAAAATGAAGTTTCACATGAGGCCTCGTCTATATGAGCCATTTTGATGAAAGGCCTCAAGTCCTCCAGAAAGCCTCATTTGGCCATCACTACCGGGTACTGCTCTACACAGTTCCTATTCATAAATCCCATAACACTACATCCCCCTGTTTAGCTAGAATGCCGCACTGGTGTTAAGTATAGAGAACAAAACATTTATCTGCATAACAGTAAGAGGAAATATCGACAGTGCAACAGTTATGCATTACATTGCAAACACACATTTATTTTTTAAGTAGTACTCACTTTGTGCAAATGAAAACTATTAAACATAACACAATGACTAGAGTTGCTAGAGTACGCTACACATGTAGAGATGTGATATTACCCTGACTCTAAACATAGTCCTTATAGGGAGCTGGCCTGTTTATAGCCCTTCCATATCTTGTGCATATTTGTTTTGGACTGCTTGGTTCCTCTGTGCTGATGTTTGTCTCACAGGGTGGTACAGGAGATACTTCTGTTGGCTCCCTGTGATGTTCATGAGTTTTTGCTTGACTTTGTGGCTCAGCAAAGTCAACCTTTTTTATGCATTTCTGCACATGTGGGTTGTATAGTTCACTCAGATGACTCCTGCACCATCTGATTTTGCTACCATTTGGTGTTTGTACAGAGTAGCTCCTTGGCTCATCACACTTTTTTATAACAACTGCTGGATGCCATGACCCTCTGTCTTTGTTCAGCACTGTTACATGTTGTCCAGGACAGAGTGGGGGTGTGTTACCTGATGCACCTGTATCAATCTTGAGACATAATGTGTGACCACAGTCTAGTAGGTCAGGTGGTTTCACATTCAAGATTGTGTACGCCTTCTCTCTGGGTGGCTTGCTGTCAATGCTATACATGCACATGTCACAGTGATGGAATGAAATTCTTTTTGGTAAGTGCCTTCTTCTTCAGTGACATTGCTGTCTATGGCATCAATGTGTGACTCATCTCGTCGTCTGCACTAATTTTTGGAGGTCTGTCTGTGCTGTTTGTGTTGTGGCAGGTTAGGCTTACTCCTTTGCCCTCGACTGCGGTGTCGTGCATGTCTGTTGCTTGGTCTTTTTTCAGCATTTCACCCAGTGACCTTTAATACCACAAGCAGAGCATTCATCATCATATGCAGGACATTGACATGGTTTTTGATTGGTGCCACAGTTCTGGCATGTGCACCCTCTCTCCATAGTATGAATTTTCTCAGTGCATGACATGCCCATTTTATGTAACTGTTCATTGCCTGCTGACAGGGCTTTCATACTTCCATCCTTCTGCAATCACTTCAGCTAAGGAGTAGCCCTTGGGTTTGCTATAAAGATAATTTCTCAAGGCATCATGTGGCGTGCTGGCAATAATAAGCTCAATAAGATGCTCATTAAGCTCTTCGTCAGTAAACTCACAATTTAGTGCTAGTGTTGTGGCTCTGGTTACAAAGTCATCTATGCTCTCATCTTGCATTAGGTGTAGTCTGTGGATTCTGAAGTTCACATTTAGCTTTAGCTGACCTTCAAAACAATTTCATAGATTGCCAGGCACTTTCTTATCATCCTCACTGAGACTGCTAGCATTTAGCCTTCTGAGGCCTTCATCTCCAATCCCACGACATATCTTCCTTGCTTGCTTAGCTGCATCTGTTATTTCTTCATCTTCTAGATATAGGAACATTTTTTGTTTAAACAATGAGATAGCCTCACTCAGATCCAGGTTATACTGGATAGATAGATAGATAGATAGTTTATTTCGAACACAAAAATATAACAAATACAAGCAAATAGCAAATGCAATAAAGTAACATTATACACTGTTCGAAAGGGAGAAGGAAGAAGTGAACACTTATTAATTCCATCTCCTCTTTTCCATGGATAACTACCATGGGAGATTCAGGCTTAGAGTTGTTGCTGGGAATTTTACATTGGAATGGCATCGGCTAGAGAGGGGGATTATAACTGGGTGCACAATCTCAGTTATCCTCTTTGCCCTTGTCATGAACATGATAGTTAAGTTAGCAGAAGCCAAGTGCAGAGGCCCCCGGTCAAAATCTGGTGTGCGACAGCCACCCATCAGAGCCTTTATGGACAACCTCACAGTCACCACAACATCGGTTCCAGGAAGCCGGTGGATTCTCCAGGGCCTGGAAAAACTCTTATCTTGGGCCAGAATGAGTTTTAAACCATCCAAATCCAGATCCATGGTGCTGAGAAAGGGAAAGGTGGTTGACAAATTTTGATTTCAGCAGGATGGCATCACAATTCCATCTATCACTGAGAAACCAGTCTAGAGCCTTGGTAAGGTTTTTGACTGCAGCCTAAAGGATATACTGTAGCTGCTGTCAGAGCAACCATGAAGGAGCTGGACTCTTAGCTCACCAGTGTTGATAAGTCAGGTCTACCAGGCCAATATAAGGCCTGGATTTACCAACATGGCATCTTACCTCGAGTCCTATGGTTGCTTTTAGTGTATGAGGTAACTTTGTCAACAGTGGAGAATATGGAGAGGAAGATCAGCAGATACCTCCTTAGATGACTGGGTTTGCCAAGTAGCTTGAGCAGCACAGCACTCTATGGGAAGAGAAACAAGCTCCAGCTCCCTTTCAGCAGTCTTGAGGAAGAGTTCAAGGTGTCACACACAAGGGAGGCCTTGTTATGCCGGGACTCCAAGGACTCACGAGTAGCATCAGCTGGCATTCTTGTCCAGATGGGTAGGAAATGGAGTGCTCAGGAAGGTTTAGAAGTAGCTGAGTCATGACTGAAACACAGAGCTCTGGTGGGCACTGTAGCTATGGGCTGAGCTAGTATGGGAGCCATCACCCAGCCCCAGTATGACAATGTCCGTGGCAAAGAAAGATGCCAGCTGCTCTTAAATGAAGTTTGAGCTGGTGTTGAACAGGAGAGAACCACCAAGATGGTGGCCATGTGGCAACAGGGTGCATGGACAAGGTGGGAGGGCACAATTGAGAGAAAGATTTCCTGGACCGAGACCTGGCAAGCAGAATCAGAACAAATCAAATTTTTTGATACATGAGATCTATGATGCTCTTCCCAGACCTACAAATCTTTACGTCTGGGGGAAGAAGGACTCACCAACTTGTCCTCTGTGCTCAGGAAGGGGTTCCCCACAGCATATTTTAAGTAGCTGTCCAACAGCTCTAAGTGATGGCCGCTACCGCTGGCGGCACGACCAGGTCCTCAAGTCAATAGCAGAAACCATCTCAAACACCGTGGCTTATAACAAGCTGGTCCCCCAGTAAGAAAACATCAGCTTTGTCAGAGCAACCACGTATTCAGCCTAAACCTGCACATACATTGCTGAACTTGGCATTGGACTGGGAGCTTTGAGTAGATCTGGGGAGACAGCATAAGTTCCCAGACCATGTCACAACAACTTCCTTGAGACCAGACATGGTATTAACATCTATCGCCTCAAAGCAGGTTTTGCTGCTAGAGCTTACAATTCCGTGGGAGGACCGAATTGAAAAGGCAAATGAATGCAAGCAGGCCAAGTACCAGGAGCTGGTGGAGCAATGCAGCAGGGCAGGCTGGAAGACGTGCTGTGAGCCCATTGAAGTGGGTTGCAGAGGCTTTACTGATCGATCACTGCATAAGGTGTACACACTGCTTGGTATTACTGTGGTCGCCAAAAGAAAAGCCATAAAATTAACCATGGAGGCATCAGAAAGGGCCTCCAGATGGCTGTGGCTCAAAAGGAGTCATTCCTGGGCAAGTACTGCTGCTGAGACAGAAGCCAGGGCCTGATCAACCTTGACTGAGTCGCCTGAGTGAGGGTGTATGATGTTGAAAGACCCAGAACACACAATGAGCTTAGGTACATCACTGATGATGTGTTCCAGTGCATCTATAGATGTGTCTTAAATAACATTTAGAACTCTCCTCACTAACCAGTCAGCAAAAAAACCCTCTATTATTTTGAAATCCAAATGTTGGCACGTTTACTTTGTCTGAAGGCTGCTGACAGATCAAAATCATTGACTTCATGAATTTCGGTCATCTTAACTTGCCAGATACAAAAAAATGAACATAGGTTAGTTAATATTGTCGTGGCTGGTGAAATAAATCCTCAGTGATTCAGTCACTCTTGCCTTTCCCTGCATATGAAGACTAACCACACCCATTTGCTAAGCAACTCTTCATTATTTTTCCTGTTACCAGTGGGTTAAAACCACCATAAATGCCTCCACTCCTTACATATCTCTTCTGGGGGTTTTTCCCCATGTTTAAAGTATTTAAATACAGTAAGCTCATGTTTCTCTTGGACAGTGAGTGACGTTAACAAGACACCCTGCCTGCTGACTGGAATGGTCACGCAGGCGGGGCGCTTCTGAACTGTGCAGATAACGGTCACACGCATTGTTCGTGTACATGTTTGTGGACCATCATTCCTTCATATTTTTCTTAAATTTATATTTCCTTGGTGTGGCCTGGGCCGCGGGCCACTCAGAGGTTGCTTCTGTGCCACGTGTGGCCTGTGGGCTGCTAATTTAATAGGCCTGACCTATGTTATCTCCTGAATTTAAAACTTCTATGTTTTCTCTAGCGCAAGGAAATGTCATGTTGTCATTCTCTCCTGAGAATCAAGTTCCTGTATTGTCATTACCTCCTGAGTTTAAAGTGCCCATTTGGTTACCTCTTGACTTTACAG
Source organism: Pholidichthys leucotaenia (assembly GCA_020510985.1). Classification (NCBI taxonomy): domain Eukaryota; kingdom Metazoa; phylum Chordata; class Actinopteri; order Cichliformes; family Pholidichthyidae; genus Pholidichthys; species Pholidichthys leucotaenia. The sequence continues at coordinate 315,675,463 of CM035843.1, forward strand.
TTCCTATCTTATCACCTTCTGAGTTTATAGTTCCTATGTTGCTATCTCCAGAGTGTAAAGTTTGCATGTTTCCATTATCTCCTGAATTCAAAGTGTCCATATCATCACCTCCTGAGGATACAAGTTCCATGTTACCCCCCGAGGTTAAAAGTTTCATGTTATCAGCTCCTGAGGTTATAGGTTCCATGTTGTCTCCTGAGGTTAAAAGTTCCTTGTTGACACCTCCTGAGTTTGAGGATTCCATGTTGTCATCCCCTGGGTGTAAGGGTTCTATGTCACCATCTTCTGAATGCAAAATTTCCATGTTGTCTTCCCCTGAGTTTAAGAGTTCTTTGTTGTCTTCTCCAGAGGTTAAAGCTTCAGAAGGTAAAGTTTTCATGTCATTATCTCCTGAGTTTAAAGCCTCTGTGTTGTTGTTCTCTGTGCAAAAGGCTCCTGCGCTTTATGCCCCTACGGAATCGTGTTCTTCCTTCAGGTGGCTTATGGACTGTGGTAGGCTGCCCACTGCACCATGTTCATCCATCTGGTGGCCTTTGCACTTTGGTAGGCCACCCAACACACTATGCTTATCCATCTGGTAGTTTATCCATCTGGTTTATCCATCTGGTCCATCCATGGACTTTGGTAGGCCACCATATGCACCTTATTCCTCCTGTTTGTGGTCTTGGGACTTTGGTCGATCACTTGATGAACATTTTTCTGTTGTTTGTGTCCTTGTTTTGCTCCACCGTGCCTTTGTCTCCCTCCTCCCGCCTGATTGGGGTGTTCTTTAATTTATTTTGGGATGTCTGGAATCCACCCTTGGGTGCGGGGGGGGGGGGGCACTGTTATGATCTGGACATCCTGTCCATGCTTTCTGTTATTTTTTGACCTATTGGCACAATTCTGTTATCATCAGTAGTTTGTGTATCCTTAGTTTCTTATTTCAGCTATTGTTTTCTAGTCTCTCCCGTCACCCTCCCATTCCTCCAGCCACTCACGTGTGTTTTCATTTGACCCTAATTAGTTACCCAGCTGTCCTGTGTTAGTTAATTTCTGTGTCTCTATATATACCTGCTGTTTTCACTTCTCCTTGTGGCATCATTGCAGAGTATTTCCCTTTGGTTCCTCATCATCTGTAAGTATTAAGTCATTGGGGTTTTTTTGTGTTTGACAGCCCCTGAGCTGCATTTGTTTTCTCCATTTAATAAACATTGTTGCACTGGAGTTCTGCCCACACTGTGAGTCCCTTTTCTTCCTCATCTGCTGGAGGGTTATCTGACACCACCACCCTGCTGACTAACATAAAATTGGCTGAATATAAGAAAGAATAAAAAAGCCCAAATAAAGCATTGTTAGGGACATGGGTGTGGGGTATGAGTGGTAGGAAATGAGCATTCTCTGGGTTATAAGAACAGAAACAACTCAGAATAAGTGAATAAGTGACTAATGCTTCAAGAAATCATCTGATGGCTTCACTCCACCAAGGCAAGCTCTAATGTGGTAGGCAGACCAACTCCAGCTCTCTGGCCAAGGTGCTAATGAACCAAGCTGCCATCCTATTATAGCCAAAATATAACCTAAAACAAGTCAGAAGGATGCAAGATATAATGTCAACTGTGGATTAATGAACCAGGTGAAACCATGATAACTAGTAGGCTTACTGGACTTTTTAAAAAGTAATGAAAACCATGGTTGCTAAGCTAACTCCATGGTATAGTAGCATTCTTGGTGGGTTTTGATGCTCATTTGACGCATATCTATTGAGATGGATTTTGGATCTACCAGTATGGGTGAGATCATGGAAAATGGTGGTTTTAGAAAATCTTGAAACTTTAAAACTGTGCTGGCCATGTCTGTGTGTATATTTATAGGACAGTGGTGGCAAAGTTCAAGGGGGACCTTGACACTGTCACAAGAACTGTCTGTGTTCCCACCACAATTGCTCAGGTTCCTGCAGAAACAGACACCTGTTGATCCTTGAAGCGGCATGGGGGAATCTCGAAACAGTGAAATAGTAATGCAGCATATATGAGGGATCATTTATGGTGCACATAAAGAATAGAAGTCAACCAGAGGTCAGAGGGTGCCTTAACACAGTCACAAGATCTGCACCTGCAATTGGAGAGGCCTTTGTGACTCCTTATATACAAACGTGATACTACCTCTGGACACAGCAATTCCATTCAGCTTTATTTATATAGTGCCTAGTCACAACAAAGTCATCTCAAGGTGCTAGAGACATGAGGTACAAATCATAAGTAATTCAGAGATAACCAAACAATCCCCTATGAGCAAGTACTAGGTGACAGTGGTGTGATGTTGGGTTTGATGTGCCCTTTATTCTGAAGTGTGGTGTAGTGGTGGCCACTTCCTCTTCCGTCACTGCACCGCCCTATAAATACCAGGGGGCATCCATTATATGGCCTCTTGCCAATGCCCCTGCCTGGTGGCTGTATTGTGTGTTCAATATTAATAAAGCTGAGTTCACGTGTTCACCTGGCCTCATTATAGTATCAGGTATTTACAGACATAACATTTTAGCGATGAGTACAAACTATGGAGGCTGTAGAAGAGCTCGGAATAACGAGGCGATGTGACTTATAAACCAAAGTTTATTATCAGCTTTGCTCCTCTAACAAGTCTCATCTAGTGCAGCAGCAGAAGAAGTAAGAGGGCGAACACATTCGGCTCTGTGTACTTATACTCACACACAACAAAAGACATGCATACAAAGCTGACATCCCCCATTAACTTAATTATCCTCCTTTGTCTCCGTACCCCTCCACCTGGCCCTGGGAGGTCAGGGCGACCTATCTGGTCTCCACCGCAGTGCCTCGGATGCTCTTTGATCTTCACTGGCGGTTGAGACCCTTTGTCCTGTTCTGAGGTGTGAAGTCGCTTTACATATGTAATCACCAAACATTCTCACATGCTTATACATATGTAGGTTATGGGATATATGATTAATATAGACCACAGAGGCGTGTATTACACCACTTCGCCCCTTCCTGGAGCTCCCAGGTGAGCCACTTGTGCCCTGGCCCAGATGGTTTGCGGCTTTCCAAAATTACATTGTCGCACTTGACCTGGGTGAGCTAAATAAGCTAAGAGCACATAATTTGGGAATTGATAGCCAGCCTATCCTGCGTACACTCAGGGCTTCAGACTCGTATGAGGACGTAGTCGAGTTGCTAGTGTGCCATTTCCACACCCTGGGCAGCGTGACCATCCGGAGAATTAGGTTCCAACAACAACACCAGTGAGTGGGTGAGCCTGTCTGCCAATTTGTCACCAACCTGTGGCAGCTGGCGAGCGAGTGTCATTTTGGGCCATTGGAGGAGGAAATGGTACGTGACCAGCTGGCAGAGCACACAACCAGCGCTGCTTTACGAGCTAGGCTACTCAAGGCACCAAGTGACCTAACATTAGCCAGGGCTGTCAAGCTAGCTCTTCAAGTGTTGACCACAGACGAGCTAGCTTCGGAGCTAAAGTGGCACCAGTCACAACAACAGCTGGAGCCTACTGCCGCAGCATTAGTAGCAGACCCTGATAGTGAGGATAGCTTGACCAATGACAATGAGGACATCAACGCTGTCAGCCAAAGGTCTGCCCCAGGAAAACCCCTGTGCATGGGTTGGGGTCCGCGAAGCACCAATACAAGGCTAGGGATTGCTCAGCTAGAGGGAAGCATTGTGGCAAGTGTGGACACTTGAACCATTATGCTAGAGTGTGCTGTGTATCTGAGCCGAAAAGCCCACGGAAGAAATCACTCCACCCGTCCCCGACAACTATCTACATGGTGTCCCAGAGTACCAACAGATATGCGTTCTGCGCAGTGGAGCTAGACGGTGCGGAGGTGCAGCTGCTGCTTGACACGGGGGTGGAGAGATCGATGCTGAATTGGGCCATGTTGAAGAAGTTTTTTCCCCACTACAGGATAAAAGCTAACCCAGCGCCACTTTATGGTTATGGAGGTCGCAGGCTGCACACGGTTGGAACGTTGGAATTAACGGTTTGGTACAAGTCCGCGATGATGGCAGACTTCATGTTTCATGTGGCGGCCCAAGGCGACAACATCATGGACTGTGACTTGTTTTATGGACTGGGTTTCGCCATCAAAGATGACGCTGGGGAAGAATGGTCTGGTTGTGGCCAGTGGAACCATCCGGTTCTGGTGGTGGAGGAAGATGCTGTGTGGGACGAAGACCCAACGGAAACCACGGCGGTCAAGCAGGACCAGCCTCACTCAGGTTCAACGCGTGCCAAACAGCACCATTTTAGGCCAAGCAGAGCCCCTCTTACAGTTATGGACTTGATCTGGGCTCGAAGAGAGGAATGTCCATGGCGGATGCGGGCCAGACGACAGCCAGCGGAACATCAGGGATGCCTGCGTATCATGGCTAATCTGGGCACAGCTTATTTCCAGCTGTCGGTCGGCTGGAGAAGGCACGCAAATGAGCTGCGGCGTGTCCAGGAGGAGGCTTCTGGTGGCGGGGCTGGATGAGGGAGGTGGTTGGTGGTGGTGAGAAGAGCAACTTTTGTCCATGAGGTCAGCTGCGACCCTGGGGGTATGCCGCTTCCAGGGGCGGGTCTGCTAAGGGGCTGCCCAGGGCCCCCCACAAGCTGGTTCTACCCCTTTCTGCTAGAAGGACAGTAATGTGCATTTAATAAATAGTTCTTTGTTCATATGTTTGTGCATGTAAAAAAAAAGACAAAAAAGAAAATGTTATTGTTCTGGGTGTTTTTGAATAAAATAGGAACACGACAATGTTTTAAGTTATTAATAGACTTTTATTTAGTTTACAGGTGGCAGAATAATTCACCTTCCCATGTGGGGCAGGACGGTACTCCACCCGTCCTCCCTAGTTTAGGTTTTGTTGTTTGAATGTAGTAGGCCATTTAGTGATTTCAGTTTTAGTTTTCTTAGTGCGTGATTTGGGTCCTAAATTGGGGAGGGTCTCTATTGTATGTGTGTTTTGGACTTTCTACGGGGGGGGGGGGGGGTGTTGGGTTTGATGTGCCCTTTATTGTAAAGTGTGGTGTAGTGGCAGCCACTTCTTCTTCCGCCACTGCACCGCCCTATAAATACCAGGGGGCATCCATTATATGGCCTCTTGCTGTTGCCCCTACCTGCTGGCTGTATTGTGTGTAAAATATTAATAAAGCTGAGTTTGCGTGTTCACCTGGCCTCATCATTGTAGCAGGTATTTACAGACATAACAAGAGGGAAGGAAAAACTCCCTTACAGGAAGAAACCTTCAGCAGAACCAGGCTGAGGAAGGGGAAGCCATCTTCCGCTTCAGCAGCATTAATAAGGGCAGTGCAGCAATCTGAGCCTCATCCTGATCAAAAGCTCACAAAAGAAGCCAACAGAAGGGGACAGAAGAGAAGGAAATGCAACTTCTGCCCTTCAAAGAAGATCTGCAAAACAGGGACAACCTGCTGCAAATGTGGGAAACACATGTGCAAATTCCACACATGCAAAGTTTCCTACCACTGCTTTGAGTGCAGAGACTAGTTTGAAATAAGCATTTTATTATTTAATGTTTTGTGTTCTAAGTGGTGAATATTGAATTAATATTGATAATTATAATTTGTTATGATAGCAGTAAGGACAGCATTTAATTGCCCCCCCCCCCCAGGTGCCATAAGGAGAGGCAGCCGTAACAGCAGCAGCTCTCGTGTCTTTGTGCCCTTATTAGCTTATTTTTGTATCTAGCGTATTTGTTTTCATCAGTGCTCGGTAATAAGACTCGGATTAATGACTGGACCAAGTTTTTTTATTTTTCTCCTGGTCTTTCATTTATTTTCATCCTCAGGGCAATGGAAAACAATAGAGGTGGGGGCAAACACATTGTTTACACACGTGCCCAACTGATTGCACTGGGGAGGCCAGTGCTGCTGCCCGGAGCAAAGCCCCTGATTGCAGATGAGCTGAAGAGGAGACACCACGGGTGAAGGGCAGGAGCCAAGGTGAGGAGGAAGAGAAGAAAACATAAGCCGGCGGTACCGATGTTCATCATGGGTAAGATAAGGTCGCTGGGAAACAAGGTGGATGAGCTCACAGCGCTGGTCAGGACGCAAAGGGAACATTGTGAGTGTAGTATCATGTATTTTACAGAAACGTGGTTACATTCACACCTCCCGGACAACAATGTAGCGATACCTGGCTTTAAGACTGTCAGGTCGGAGATGGATGTTATAAGGAGTGGTAAAAGGAGGGGAGGAGGGATGGCACTTTTTGTGAATGTGAGGTGGCATAATCCTGGACACATTTATGTGAAGGAACGTCTCTGCAACCCGGACATTGAACTGCTTGCTGTGAGCATGGGACCTTATTATATGTTACGAGAGTTCACGTGTGCCATTGTGATTGCTGTTTATATCCCTCCGTCAGCTGATGTAGCAGTGGCCTGTGACATCATCAGCTCCACTGCTGCCACTTTACTGATGCAGCACCATGACACATTTATGGCCATCACAGGAGATTTTAACCATGTGTCACTGGGCAAAACACTACCAAACTTCCACTACTCTGTCAACTGTCCCACCAGAGAAAATAAAACACTTGATCTATTGTATGCCAATGCCAGAGATGTACTTATACAGCACCACAGCTCTACCCCCCCCCCCCCCCGGCAGATCAGATCACAACTTGGTTCTGTTAACCCCTAAGTATGTTCCCCTTATGCAAAGGCAGCCTGCTTACACACGGACTGTGAGGAAGTGGACACAGGAGGCTGCTGATGCACTACAGGACTGCTTTGAGACGACGGACTGGGACATACTCTGTGAACCACATGGGGTGGACATAAACAATATGACTGACTGTATCACAGAATGCATCAGATTCTGTAAAAATACAACCATGCCAGCTCAGACCATGCACTATTTCACCAACAACAAACCATGTATCACCAGTGACCTGAAAGCACTTCTTAAAGGGTACCTGTGGTGGTCGTCTAAACGCATTCAACTTGAAAACATTAGGCAAAGTATTCGTTATTTGGTTAAATAATTATTGCCAGCCATATACCACCAGAGAAATATGCAAATACGACCGCAGGCATGGCCAGCCAATGAAAACTCTGCCCGCAGCCATGACACATGCGGATGTGACGTCACGTCGTTGGGACTGAAAAGTCAATACTCCACCTGTATGAGCGACTAGGGTGCTTTTGTGAGTGTTTTTATTCTATTATGGCTGAATTGTCGGACTCTGAGGAAGAATTCTTCCAACATGGCTACAGGTTTGAGCCAGAAAGGTCTTCTGAGGGTGAAAGTGACGAAGTGGTCCTCACACACAACGCAATTTCGTCTGAAAGGAAACGTCTGCCCTGTTCCGAGATTGCGCAATCACTTTTCCGCTACGATCTTCTCACAAGGTGAGCTGGGTTTGGGTACACAAAAGAGGTGTTTATCTTTGTTTTATCGCTTATTATTGAGACATCCAAAGGCTTTACATTCCGCCATGTTGCGATATCCATATCGCATTGTATGTTTTTGTTGTTACAAGAGCGCCGAGTGTCTGCTGCTCTGTATATAGTTTTAGCGGCGAGGGGAGAGCCCAGCGCCGAATCATCAGCGACCTCAGATCAGACGAGATGACCTGCTGAATTTAAGCATTTATTTATTTATTTTCTACTCGTTTTAGTTCTGCATTTAATATGAACCCTGAGTTTGAAATAAACGTTTGAATTTGAATTTGAATATCCTGAAAGCCACTGCTCATCCGGGCACTCCAGGCTCAGCCAATATTGATCCAGACAGTATCCACGACACTACGTCACAGGAAGCGTCCTGTCAGGCCATGTAGCTGCCAGTATGGCTGCTCGCATGTTTTGCTGACATAGCTGAACCAGCACATCAGCAATGGATTTATATCACATTGCTTTGAACTTGAACTTGAACTTAAACTTGAACTAGAACGTGAGACAGGGGCTCAATATAATATCTTTTTTTTTCACGACCACCACAGGTACGCTTTAACAACAAGAAGAGGGCTTTTAGGTCTGGAGATAGGGAGGAACTGAGAAGAGTGCAGCATGAACTGAGAGAGATGCTGAGGATGTGTAAAGACAATTATAGGAGGAAGTTAGAGGATAAACTCCAGAAGAACAATGTGAGGGATCTGTGGACTGGAATGAAACACATCAATGGGTGTAAGGGGAGAGACAGACAGTTTCGAGGAGCCTTCAGAGAGCTGATGAGCTGAACCTGTTTTTTAATAGGTTCATCTCACCGTCTGTCACCTACACAACACAGCCAGACCCCCACACACCCCTCCCCCTCACTCTACTGTGCTGCACCTCTCTCCCCCACCCCCTCCCTGCTCTGAAGACATCAGCACCAACCCCCACATCACTGTGACTACAGACCAGGTCAAGAAACAGCTGGAGAGACTCTACCAGCGGAAGGCTGCGGGCTCTGACAGCATCTCTGCCAGGATCCTGAGGAGCTGTTGTCATGATTAACTTTGCCAGAGACTCAAATGCAGAGCAAGGAGCACCAGAGGAACAAACAGACTCGGATGAAAACGTGTAACACAATTTTTTTTTTTCTTTTTTTTTTGTGACAGTATGTCTTAGATTTGTTTTTGAATAGTAACCGCTTAACTTAGACTAGCTCAGTTTTTCTTTTTCTCTCAGTCACATTTTGTCTTAGCCTTGTTTTAAATTGTAATCGCTCTTGTCTTGTTTTCTCTTTTTTCTCCTTTGAATTCTTGGATGGAATATGGGTGGGCAATATAAGCTGCGGCTTCAGCCATCACCCATTTCGGATAACTCACGTGGAATTGTATAGTAGAAGGAGTCTTTGTCTAATTTGACCTTGTTGTTATATTATACCGTTTCTTTTAACCTGTAATGTACTATCCGAAATAAAATAAATTCATTCATTCATTCATTCATTTATTCATTCATAAAAATAAATTCATTATTTGGGAATAATAACAGAAATTGAGATGCACGCTGGAGGCAGCACACAACCTGTGAACAAGAGAAACAGAGGAGATGATTAATGTGGGATAATGAAAGGGGAGAAATGACTAAGAGAGAAGAGGTGAGTCTTACTACGGTGAGCAGAGGACCCGGCAGTGAAACCCAGCTGCAGTGGAATTGGAGCTGGTGGGGATAGGACCAGTGGGACAAGCAGGAGTGAGGACTGGTGAAAGGAAGGAGCAGGGCTGTAGGCTGACCAGGTGGAGAAGGAGTAATCCAGACAGGATGGTGGAAGGGCAGGTCAGCATGTGCACCCTTGGAAAAGCACACCACTGCAATGGCAGCAACCTGGGGTAGGAGAAGAGAAAAGGATCAACCAACAGGTAAAATACGGCACAAATTCAACTTAGCTTTAGGTTGAGGCAGCAATACCCAATGGTCCAGCGAAGAGGCATTCACAGACTGACTCTTTTAAGGCTGGTGGATCAGGCAGTAGCAGGTGTGCACAATCACGCAGGTGGCTGTAATCAACTCCGGAGCCGGGAGACAGGCAGAGAGAAAAAACACAGGCGGGGAGGGGGAGCACGCTCACCTGATCATCACAGTGCACCCCCCCAAGGGGCGCCTACTGGTGTCTCTCTGGGTTTGTTGGAATGTGCCCAGTGGAAAGCCCAAACCATTCCCTTGTCATGGAAGTACTACCCTGGAATCCATGACCTCTCCTCCGGTCCATAACCCTTCCAGTGGACCAGGTATTGTAGGCCCTGGCCCTGACAATGGACATCCAGGATCCTCTGAATGGTGTAGGTGGTATGGCTGTTGAGGACCTGGGGAGGAGGAGAAGGCTTCGGAGGAGGACAGAGGGGGCTGGCGGAGAGGGGTTTTATCCGGGAGATGTGAAAGGTAGGATGGATGTGGAGTGCCGGAGGCAGCTTGAGCTGAACAGTAACATCATTAATGATCCGTGAGATGGGAAATGGACCTAGGAAACGAGGTGACAGTTTCCTTGACTCCGTCTTCAGCAGAACCTGTTCAGCAGACAACCACACCATCTGGTCGACGGAGTAGCTGGGTGCCAGCACACATCTACGGTTGGCATAGAGATGGTTCAGCTCGGATGAGCGGAGAAGGGCAGCCCGAGTAAACCTTCATAGACGGCGACAGCGGTGAGTGTGGGCCTCCACAGATGGAACAGCTACCTCCTTCTCCACCGTAGGTAAAAGAGGAGGGGTATAACCCGCAGAGGCCTCGAAGGGCGTCAGACCGGTAGCAGAGTAGATGGCAATGTCGTGCACGTACTCCACTCGAGTCAGATGGGAGCTCCAGGTGGTGGGGTTGCAGGAAGCTACGCATCTGGCTGAAAAACTGGCTGAAAAATAAACAAGAATGTACTCATGTATGAATTAATTGTCTGCAAAGTGAGAGTGAATGAAGGGAAGGAATAAATGTGTTTGTTTATAGTGAGTGACGGAGGGAGGAAGGCCTGAAATGGGCAAGTGTGAGTTATGTTATATGTGTTGAATGTGAGTTGGGCTGTTATATTTGTGTATTTATAATGTTTATAATATTTATGTTAAATGTGAGTCAGGCTGTTATATTTGTGTATTTATAATATTTATAATATTTATAATTGTGTATTTATGGTTTTTCTGCATTGATGTATGTGGTTATTGTGTATATTTTTTATTATTTTTTTTCCCATCTTTACTTGATTCTTTTTTCTAAAGCCCATCCAGGGACAAGAGTTGCAAATTAGCTAATAGCTATACACTCTATGTGCAACACATCAGATTGATTGTCTTTGATTAATTGTCTATGTTTATTGCACTGTCCCTGTCAAATAAACTAATCTACTACTACTACTATCTCAGGGTGGCCTCCAGGGACTGGTTGGCATGCTCGGCCTGCCCGTTGCTCTGGGGATGATAACCGGATAACCGGATGTGAAACCTGCTGAACGGTCAGGTACAGGGAATCTTTCCTGCCACATGCCATTTCACTGTACAATAACTCACTCTAATGTTGAATCTTGGTCATAACAATGTTGCTATACTGCACCTTACAGTCTAATTGGTACCTCAAATTTCACCCTGTGCCCGATAGTCCTGCACTGTACTGCTAGTGCAATCCATGTATCTATACAGGTCATCATCTATTCATCTGGGATGTATATAAAGTTATCTAGGCAGTTTTGCTTTCCCTGGGTAATTCCTTTTTCTATTATGCTGTGTGTATTTCTGTCGTTTTGGTTGTCTACTGTGTCATGCTGCTGTTACACTGTAATTTCTCAGTTTGGGATCAATAAAGTCCATGCATCCATGTATCCATGCATCCATGCATGCATGCATACATCCATCCATCTATACAGTATATCTCGTGGTTGCAATGGTTAAATATAGTTATAGATTCCAACAGTTCCAGAATGTTCAGGCCATTTTCAAATTCAACAAAATATAATTAAAATTACAATGGGTTTTATGTTTTTAGGTCTTATGTAAAACAGGACATAATACTATGTGATAGCAGATGTTTTCATCCAAAAATGAGTGTTGTAAAACGTTAAAAGAAATACACTGCTCTCCGAAACATTTAATAAGGATTAACTATACATTTATTAATATGAGATATGCTATTTAGACATTCTAAATAGATCTGTAGTTCAAAATTTGGTATAGACATGTACTATGAGGAAATTCTTGGTCCAGGTCAATTGCTGTGAAGACATAAAATACAGTATCTCACAAAACTGAGTACACCCCTCACATTTTTGTAAATATTTTATTATATCTTTTCATGAGACAACACTGAAGATATGACACTTTGATACAATGTAAAGTAGTCAGCATACAGCTCGTATAACAGTGTAAATGACATGATTGCTTGACCCAGGAGACAGTCACTGACACAAGTAGAACGTTTAGACAATTATTTATTAACCCAAAAGTGTTACGTGTGTGTAGATGTGAGTGAGTGTGATGTGTGTGAAGGTGTGGGTGCGTGTGATGTGTGTGAAGGTGTGAGTGAGTGTGATGCTGAGGAACCACTGGGGCTGAGCGAGTCCCGCCACGACCTGGCAACCTTGCAGGTGACGTTGGCCGACTCTTGCTGGCTCTACAGCTCACAGTGGCTCGGTGCAGCCTGACGCTGTGGAGAGGTGGAGGAGTCCCGAGGAGGAGGAGGAGAGGCTCCGTTACGTGGGGAGACAGGTCCGCCGCCAGGGAGGTCCACCTGTGCACAGGGGATAACACTATGACAAGGTAAGATATTATGTCTCTTACATGACGAAGCTTGAGGTAGATGCGTCGTAGATGCTCTTGCGAGAGAATGAGTCCGTGACGCGTTTCGTGGCGAAGTAGGCAGACGACTCCGTGCTGAGCCATCAGTAACGCCGGCTTTTAAAGTCTGCTGATGATTGGCGGCAGGTGTGTGCGCAGCCGGGGCTGATGACGGCCCAGCGGCCGCCATGACAGTACTCCCCCCTCTAGAGGTGCCTCCAGGCACCTGCCCCATCTTACCTGGATGCACCTGATAGAAATCGCGGATGAGTTGTTTGTCCAGAATCAATGCTGGGTGAATCCAGGAACGGTGCTCAGGACCAAAACCCTCCCAGTCCACCAAATACTGAAGACCCCGGCCCCGCCGACGGACATCCAAGATGGCAGTAACCCCCCAAGCCGGGTGGTCGTCGATCATCCTCGGAGGGGGAGACGCCGCGGGGGGGCGGGCACAGGGGGTCGGAGATGTAGGGCTTCACCTGGGAGATATGAAAAGAGGGGCAGATGCGCATATAAGGGGGGAGGGCTAGGCGCACAGTCACTGGGTTAATGATCCGAGAATGAAACATTTAGTCAACTTGCGTTTCTCGGCTGGCACACTGATATTTTTTGTGGATAGCCAAACCTGCTGCCCCACCTGATAATCCGGCGCAGGTCTCCTATTATGGTTGGCCACCTGGATATTGCGTTCTGTGGTCTTGAGGAGAGCTCTGTGGGTGATGGTCCAGATCCGGTGACAACGCTTGGCATGGGCCTGCACGGATGGGACAGCCACCTCCTTCTCCTCCTCCGGGAACAGCGGGGGGTCATATCCCAACGATGCCTTGAATGGAGACACTCCCATTGCTGAGGACACCGTGGCGTTGTGTGCGTACTCAATCCAGGGCAGGAACGTACTCCAGGACGAGGAACAAGACGAGATGACGCAGCGGAGCGCAGCCTCCAGCTCCTGGTTGGCACGCTTGCACTGACCATTACTCTGTGGGTGATACCCCTAGGAGAGACTCGCCGTGGCCCCCAACGTCGTGCAGAACACCTTCCAGACCTGGGAAACGAATTGCGGGCCTCGATCCAAGACAATACCTGCCGGGATGCCGTGAAGGCGAACCACATACTGAACCAAGTGGTCCGCCATCTCCCATGCTGAGGGCAGCCCCCGGAGTGTTACAAAATGGGCGGCCTTGGAGAAGCGATCCACTATTGTCAGCACCATGGTGAAATGGTCCAAAGGGGGCAGGCCCGTCACAAAATCCAGAGCCACATGGGACCAGGGGCGAGAAGGGACCAGTAGAGGATGGAGAAGACCTGCCGGGGGAGAAGATGACGATTTCCCGGTGGCGCACTGAGCGCAGGCCCAAACATAGTTGGCCACATCCCTCCTCAGCCCTGGCCACCAGAAGGCTCTCTGGAGCAGGTTGATGGTGCCGGAGATTCCAGGATGGCACGCCAACTTGGAGGCGTGGCCCCACTGGATAACTTCACCTCTGACTGACGAGGGGACGAACAAACAGCCCGGGGGACCCCCACCCGGGTCGGGCTCATTCTCCTGTGCCCTCCTGACTCTGTCCTGGATCTCCCACACGAGGGCGCCCACCACACAGGACGCTGGCAGGATGGTCTCGTCATGGTCCCCAGACGGCTCTACGTCGAACTGCCTGGAGAGGGCGTCCGGCTTGGTGTTCTTGCTCCCTGGCAGGTAGGTGATGGTAAAGTTAAAGCGCCCAAAGAAGAGGGACCAGCGAGCCTGGCGGGAGTTTAGCCGCTTGGCCGTCCGGAGATACTCCAGGTTCTTATGATCTGTCCATACGATGAACGGCTGGGCAGCCCCCTCCAGCCAGTGCCTCCACTCCTCCAGGGCGAGCTTGACAGCCAACAACTCCCTGTCCCCGATGCCGTAGTTCCTCTCAGCGGGCGTCAGCCGGTGGGAAAAGAAGGCGCACGGGCGAATCACCCCGTCCACGGGGGAGCGCTGGGAAAGGACCACCCCCACTCCAGAGTCCGAGGAGTCCACCTCCACCAAGCACTGCAGGTCCAGGTCCACCTGGGTCAAAACATGGGCAGAGGCGAATTCCTCCTTCAGCTTCCCGAACGCTGCGGCAGCCTCCTCGCTCCAGTGGAAGGGGGTCTTAGGGGACGTAAGGCTGGTCAGGGGGTGAGCGATGATCCCGAACCTCAGCACAAACCAACGGTAAAAGTTGGCAAAGCCCAAAAACCCCTGTAACTGCTTCCTGGACGTAGGTGTGGGCCAATCCACCACCGCTTTGATCTTGGCTGGGTCCGGAAGCACTTGGTTGTGGGCGATGATAAATCCCAAAAAGGACGTTGAATTCGCGTGGAATTCACACTTCTCAGCCTTGACGAATAGCTGGTTCTCCAGGAGGCGCTGCAGGACCCATCGAACATGCACCTGGTGCTCCTCCAACATGCGTGAGAAGATCAGGATGTCGTCCAAATACACAAACACGAAGGAGTTCAGAAAGTCCCGGAGGACATCATTGATCAAACGCTGGAAGACAGCCGGAGCGTTGGTTAACCCAAACGGCATCACAAGGTATTCAAAGTGGCCGCTTGGGGTCCGGAAAGCCGTCTTCCATTCGTCGCCCTCCCTGATGCGCACCAGATGATAAGCGTTGCGAAGGTCCAGCTTTGTGAACCATGACGCCCCTGGAGGGAGTCAAAGGCCGAGTTCATTAGGGGCAGTGTATACTTGTCCTTAATGGTGATTTCATTTAGGCCCCGGAAGTGGATGCAGGGGCGCAGGGAACTGTCCTTCTTTCCCACAAAAAAGAATCCTGCCCCCACCGCCGAAGAGGATGGACGAATAATTCCGGAGCTGAGGGACTCCTCAGTACGTGTCCATAGCCTCCCGCTCCGGAGCCGACAGGCTGTATAATCGGCTCACCGGTAGTGGGGCCCCCGCCCGGAGGTTGATCGCACAGTCATAGGGCCGGTGGGGGGAAGGGACAGCGCCCGTGACTTACTAAATACCATTCCCAGATCGTGGTAAACCTCTAGTACTCTGGATAGGTCCTGGGGCCGGAGCGTGGGGGGGGGGGGGGTCATCGAGACAGAGGGGGCACACACTGCAGACTGGAGACAGGCGCTGAGACAGAAGGAGCTCCACACTGTGATGTTCTGCGCCTGCCAATCAAACGTGGGGTTGTGACGGTGTAGCCATGGGTAACCCAGGATAACAGTCGAGGTGGAGATGGGCAGCACCCAGAACCGGATCTCCTCCCGGTGGTTTCCGGAGATAATCACCGAAACAGGGGCTGTCTGGCGGGAAACAGTGGTGAGCGGGGTCTTTGACAGCGTGATAAGGTTGACAGGCGGGTGGAGGGGTTGACAGCTAAGGCCCAGGCGGGTTGCCAGGTCTTCAGAAATGAAGCTTTGCTCAGCCCCAGAGTCAATAAGAGCGTGTGTGGTATGTTCTCTGTGTTGGTAGATAAGTCTAATGGCTATGAGACAACGGGTGAGGGGCTTTTTCTGGTCTACATCCATGAGTCCCCCTACTGTGACCCACGGACCTCCCCTTTTCACCGATTGCTACACTCAGCCACCCCGTGAGACCCACTACCACAGTGAAAACACAGGCCCTGATCCCTTCGGCGCTGTACCTCAGCTGCCGAAACACCGACTGTCCTACAAATGTTTCCTCTTGCCCCGGAAGTCCCTCCGGCAAAGGCAGAGCCAGCAGGGATGGCCGAGAGGAGCGGGGGCGCGGTCTAACCAAGCGGCTGGCAGCCCTACGTTCTGCTGCCCGCTCCTTCAGCCTGTTATCAACACTAACGGCTAGAGAGATTAATTCACCTAGTCTATCTGGTTTCTCCCGTGCCACCAGCTCATCCCTCAGCTCAGAGCTAAGGCCGCGGAGGAAAATGCTACACAGAGCTGAGTCCCCCCACCCCACCTCTGCAGCTAACACCCAGAAGTCCACAGCAAAATCGGCTGCAGATCTACTGCCCTGCTGAAGATTTAATAGGCGGTCAGCTAACACCGCGTCCCGATCCGTGTGGTCAAAAGTCTCCAGGAAATCTGCTACAAATTGTTGGTAAGTTAATTGAGCGTAGCTGGGTTTCGCCATAATCGCGTACGCCCAAGCTAATGCTCTTCCCTCGAGCAGATTGGAAATATACCCCACCTTGCTATGATCTGTGGGAAAATCACCGGGAACACAGTGGAACACTGTTTCACACTGCAGCAGGAAACTTCGTGCCTCCCCGAGTTTGCCGCTAAAGCGTGCGGGGGTAGGCACGGGTGTGAGGCGAGGTAGGGGAGGTTGGGGGGCCTGGCTAGCCGGTAAATTAGCAGGGGCTGGTGACGCCCCGGCGACCGGGGGGAATGCCTGGTGACCTTCCAGGTGGTCCAGCTGGTTGTTAATTAGGGTTAACTGATTTAAAATAACCGTCTGTTGATGGGCAATTAGGTCTACTCGGGCGCTAAGAGTGTTAAGACGGCACGACAGCGCGCTGTCTGCTGGGTCGTCTTGACGGAGTCATACTGACATGATTGCTTGACCCAGGAGACAGACACTGACACGAGTAGACCGTTTAGACAATTATTTATTAACCCAAAAGTGTTACGTGTGTGTAGATGTGAGTGAGTGTGATGTGTGTGAAGGTGTGGGTGCGTGTGATGTGTGTGACGGTGTGAGTGAGTGTGATGCTGAGGAACCACTGGGGCTGAGCGAGTCCCACCGCGACCTGGCAACCTTGCAGGTGACGTTGGCCGACTCTTGCTGGCTCTGCGGCTCACAGTGGCTCGGTGCAGCCTGATGCTGTGGAGAGGTGGAGGAGTCCCGAGGAGGAGGAGGAGAGGCTCCGTTACGTGGGGAGACAGGTCCGCCGCCAGGGAGGTCCACCTGTGCACAGGGGATAACACTATGACAAGGTAAGATATTATGTCTCTTACGTGACGAAGCTTGAGGTAGATGCGTCGTGGATGCTTTTGTGAGAGAATGAGTCTGTGACGCGTTTCATGGCGAAGTAGGCAGACGACTCCATGCTGAGCCATCAGTAACGCCGGCTTTTAAAGTCTGCTGATGATTGGTGGCAGGTGTGTGCGCAGCCGGGGCTGATGACGGCCCAGCGGCCGCCATGAGAGTAAATTTGCTGTCCCCTCAAAATAACTCAACACACAGCTGTTAATGTTTAAACCGCTGGCAACAAAAGTGAGTACACTCCTAAGTGAAAATGTCCAAATTGTGCTCAGTTAGCCATTTTCCCTTCCCGGTGTCATGTGACTCGTTAGTGTTACAAGGTCTCACGTGTGAATGCAGAGCATGTGTGTCAAATTTGGTGTTATCGCTCTCACACTCTCTCATACTGGTCACTAGAAGTTCAACATGGCACCTCATGGCAAAGAACTCTCTGAGGATCTGAAAAAAAAAAAACAAGCTCTACATAAAGATGGCCTAGGCTATAAGAAGATTGCCAACACCCTGAAAATGAGCCACAGCACGGTGGCCAAGACCATACAGCGGTTTAACAGGAAAGGTTCCACTCAGAATAGGCCTCACCATGGTGAACCAAAGAAGCTGAGTGTATGTGCTCAGTGTCATATCCGGTCTGATGAGACCAACATAAACTTATTTGATTCAGATGGTGTCAAGCGTGTGTGGCGGTAAGGAGTACAAAGACAAGTGTGTCTTGCCTACAGTCAAGCATGGTGGTGGGAGTGTCATAGTTTGCGGCTGGATGAGTGCTGCTGTCACTGGGGAGCTACAGTTCATTGAGGGAACCATGAATGCCAACATGTACTGTGACATACTGAAGAAGAGCATGATTCCCTCCCTTCAGCAACTGGGCTGCAGGGCAGTATTCCAACATGATAATGACCCCAAACACACACCCCAAGACGACCGCTGCCTTGCTAAAGAAGCTGAGGGTAAAGGTGATAGACTGGCCAAGCATGTCTCCAAACCTAAACCCTATTGAGCATCTGTGAGGCATCCTCAAACAGAAGGTGGAGGAGCACAAGGTCTCTAACATCCACCAGCTCCGTGATGTCGTCATGGAGGAGTAAAAGAGGATTCCAGTGGCAACCTGCAAAGCCCTAGTGAACTCCATGCCCGAGAGAGTTAAGGTAGTGCTGGAAAATAATGGTGGCCACACAAAATATTGACACTTTGGGCACAATTTAGACATTTTCATTAGGGGTGTATTCACTTTTGTTGCCAGCGGTTTAGACATTAATGGCTGTGAGTTGAGTTATTTTGAAGTGACAGCAAATTTAGACTGTTATGCAAGCTGTACACTGACTTCTTTACATTGTATCAAAGTGTCATATCTTCAGTGTTGTCCAATGAAAAGATATAATAAAATATTTACAAAAATGTGAGGGGTGTACTCAGTTTTGTGAGATACTGAATAAACAGTATGGAAGGGTTAACCTCTAAATCTTAGTAATTTGCACTTGTGGAGTAGGGGCTCGCAACCTCGCAATAACATAGATCTCACCATTTACAAAAGCAAAATACTAAATACTTTAGATTAAGCTCAGATTTTAATCTTAAAAAGAGCATTGCAAACTGCAACTGCTACAATGTAAAATAGTTTACCATTAAGATTTGGCTATAAAAAGGAAGGTGGCCATGGCGACTGCAGCTTAACACTGAAGCTCTCAGACCCAATCCAAGATAACACCTTGAAAATCAAACTTAACGGATTTTTGGAGGAGTGAAAATTAAAAGACAAATTCATCATGTCTAAAGGAAAACAGAAGAAACTGAAATTCTCCAGGCCAGGACACGTATCGGCCGGAGAATCTGAACTGGAAGATCTCCGTTCAGAAGACGAGGAACTGGTGATAGCTAACAAAAAGGTTAGCCTGAAATCACTATTTGAAGAGCTACGACGATTTCGCCGAGAAGTTACGGCCGAATTTCGGGAATTCAGAGAAGAATTGAAAAGGACAAACAGCAGAGTGGACCAGGCCGAGAACCGAATCTTGGAAACAGAGGAACGAATAAAAGTGCTCGAAGATTCTGTGCTGGACCTACGCAAAAGACAAGCATCTATAGAGGCTAAGCTAGCCAACCAAGAAGGAAGACAAAGAAGAGACAACATAAGAATTCATGGTCTGATAGAAGGAGCCGAAAACGGTTTTAACTCAGTGGCAGAATGCGTGGAATCCTTACTAAGAGAGAAATTGGATATTCCACAAACCACCGACTTGAAGATAGAAAAGGCACATCGTTCATTAGCCGCTAGGCCGGCGGCGGAAGCGCCCCCACGTTCGGTGTTGGTAAGATTTTCCAATTTCAAAATAAAACAAGAGGTTGTAAGACTGGCCTGGCAGAAAAAAAGATTTATGCACCAGGAGAGAAAAGTCTTCGTGGAACACGATTACGCCCCGGAGGTCCTTAAAAAGCGCAGGGAATACAATGACGCGAAAAAGGTGTTAAGAGAGAAGAAATTGCGCTTTCAAACTCCATTTCCTGCGAAGTTAAGGGTCTTCTACGGCGAAGAAACATGTCTCTATAATTCGGCGGAAGAAGCAACAGCTGACATGGCGAGAAGAGGCCTCCCGGTAACGGTATTTAAACCCGCAGCAGACCCGAGTGAGAAGATCAAAGCGCAAACATGGACAACACAAAGACCTTCAAAATCCACAGACCAGCAGCGGGAAACCCAGCGCCAGAGTGTCGCGGATAAACTGTCCGTTTTCAGGTTGGAATAGCGACCTTTTTTTTTTTTTTTCTCTTGAATCAATCCGCACATCCAACCCCCCTCATACAAGGTAACAAACATTAAAGGAGATGCGTATTCAGCATGTGGTAAAACATTTCATGGAACAGTCATAATATTTGAAACAAAAAAGTCTTTTTAATAAAAAAAAAAAACAAAAACTTGTTAAAATAGAAATGTGACAATAATCCACATGTTCTCCTCATACTAACAAATAGTGTTTTTGCGTGAATGTTTGATGTGATGGGGGTGGGAGGGTGCACACAATTTCACAGGGTTTAGGCATAAAAGGAAAAAAAAAACAGTACAAGTTTGGATTGGGTTCTGAAACTCACGTTAAAAGCATGGGACAACTTACAGGGGTAAGAGAGGGCCCTCAACACGTAACAGAGTTTGAGGAATTTCCCTCAGGGCCTTCACTCCATCAAGGCTCTTCCAGGGTCTTTAAAAAGACCTCAGCTCAGGAAGTTCTTCTGACAGCTTTTTGTTTTAAAGTTTTATACACTATGTTCTTAATGTTTTTCTTGTTTTTAATGTTCTTTCAGTTTCTGAGTAGCACAAAAGACGGCCACCACACAGTTATACTAAACAAAACAACACAATGGAGAAACAGGGTGTAACCAAAATAATTTCATATAATGTAAAAGGAATCCTGAATCCAGTTAAAAGATCCAAGATTCTAGGCAAAATGAAAAAAGACAAAGCAGGAATAATATTTTTACAAGAAACCCACCTAACAGACGTGGAACACAATAAACTCAGTAGACAAGGGTTTAAAATGATCTCTTCATCTTCATATAAGTCAGGGAGGAGGAGGGGAGTAGCGACATTGATATCAACCAAAATTACATTTGAAAAAAAAATCAGAACACAAAGATAAAGAAGGGAGATACAGTTTGGTAACTGGGCGGCTAGAGGGAGAAGATATCACCCTGCTGAATGTGTATGCTCCCCCAGGGGCTAACTGGAAATTTTATAAAAATGTATTCGACCTAATGATAACTAAAGCTCAAGGTTTAGTGATATGTGGTGGGGACTTCAATCTTAGACTGAATCCATACTGGGATGCTTCTGGTAATTCTCCACATCAAAATAACACCCAAAACAGGAAGACTCGGATGCTACTAAAAGAAATGGGAATCTGTGACGTGTGGAGGGAACTCAACCCCAGTGTAAAAGATTATACATTTTACTCAACTCCACATTCATCTTACTCAAGGATTGACTATTTTTTTATGTTTAATAGAGACATTGGAAGAGTAAAAACATGTAAAATAGGACTGATGGATCTCTCTGACCACAGTCCGATCTACATGGACTTAAATATCCAAAAATACACAAATAATACATTTTCTTGGAGGTTAAATTCAAATGTCCTGAAAGGACCATTGAAAGATGAATTGGAATCAGATATTCTCAGATATTTGGAAGAAAACGATAATGGAGAAGTATCCCCTTTAATACTGTGGGATGCATGCAAAGCTGTAATAAGAGGAAAGATTATTGCAAAACTGGCAACCCAAAAGAAACTAAGACAAGAAAAACTATCCACATGAGGGTCAGAACTTAGGAACCTAGAAAAAGAACACAAAGGCAACACTCATTCTACTGACTCGCTCAAGATTAAGGAAATTAAAAACCAAATAAATGAGATCTACACAATAGAAATCCAGAAGAAACTTACATTTTTGAAACAAAAATACTATGAAGCAGGCAGTAAATCGGCAAAATTGCTAGCCTATAAATTGAGGAAACATCAAACAGAAAGAGCAATCTACAAAATCAGAGGCCCAGTATCAAAGGAAATAAAATTCAGAATTCAGGATATTCTTAAAAGCTTCGAGAATTACTATAAGAACTTATACTCCCACAAAAAACATAAAAACGCATCCGAGGCATTCCTAAACACATTAAACCTTCCCCAACTTACGGAGTCACAAAATAAAACACTACTGTCAGAAATACATCCTAAAGAACTGGAAAAAGCAATTATGAAACTTAAAGCTAACAAATCCCCAGGAGCTGATGGCTATACAGCAGAGTGGTACAAAACCTTTAAACAGCAACTATCTCCTCTCCTCCTGAAAACATTTAATTATGTCCTCCACACAGGGGAAATCCCCCCCTCCTGGAGAGAAGGGGTCATTGCAGTTATACCTAAACCTGAAAAGGATAAACTAGAGTGCTCCAACTACAGACCAATCAGTGTACTAAATCAGGATTATAAGCTTTTTACCATTATCCTTGCCAAAAGGTTAGAAAATATACTGACAGACCTAATTCATTTAGACCAAACAGGTTTTATAAGACAAAGACAGACACAAGACAACATTCGATGCACTTTACACATAATTCATCATATAAAAAAATATAACTTAAATGCAGTCATATTGGGATTAAATGCTGAAAAAGCATTCGATTCGGTTTACTGGTCTTTTCTATATAGAATCTTATCCAGTTTCAATTTTCATAACAACTTCATTAGAACTATACAGGCATTATATAAAAAACCAACAGCTAAAATAAGGATTAACGGTAATTTATCATCATCTTTTGAACTGGAAAGAGGATGTCATCAGGGCTGCCCCCTGTCTCCACTGCTCTTTGCAATCTTCATAGAACCTCTGAGCCAATGGATAAGACAAAATCAAAAAATTCAAGGTATTACACTTGGTCAGAAGGAACATAAAATAGCACTCTTTGCTGATGACATTTTAATATACCTAGGGCAGCCGGACACTTCTTTACCAGAACTAACCTCAATTTTTTCAAAGTATGGAGATTTATCGGGGTACAAATTAAACATGCATAAAACCCAAATTTTAACATTCACCTATGACCCAAATCATTATTCACTAAGCAAACTCAAAACTAACTGGGAGTCGGAATCTATGAAATATCTGGGGGTCAATATCCCGAAACAACTCAACAAAATTATATCACTAAACTATGATCCACTGGTGACAAAAATAAAATCTGACCTAACAAGATGGAATATGATACCATTCTTGGGTACTGCACAAAGAATTGAAGCAGTCAAAATGAATATACTTCCACGTCTTCTATACCTTTTCCAAACAATACCGGTAGAACCTCCCAAAAAAACATGGCAGGAACTGGACAGAAGGATCTCTAGATTCATATGGCAGGGCAAGAGACCTAGAATCAGATATAGAACCCTACAGCTAAACAAAGACAAAGGTGGGCTCGCGCTGCCAAATATCAGGGACTACTTTAAAGCCGCACAAATTAAAACTTTAGTCGAGATATGTAACCCAGTCTACACTGCACAATGGAAGGAGATCGAATGCCAAATAACAAGTGACATCCCCCTACAGGCGATAATAGGGAACAATGCCTTACCTAAGCTTTTGAATAACACTAACCCGTGGATAGAGACCCCGCTAAAAATTTGGTTTAAGATAGTCAGAGAGAATCAAACTAAAGAGCCCTATCGACTTCTGCAATGGATTGCCTATGATCAAGACTTTACTCGTAATAAAACAGACTCCAGATTTAAAAAGTGGAAGGAGAAAGGGCTGATAAAATATTACGATTTTTTTAAAGGGCAAATCTTAAGAAGTTTTGAAGATTTGAAAAAACAAGGCCTAATAAATCAAGACCTTTACAGGTTCTTCCAGCTTAGACACCACATAAACAATATACTTAAAAAGGAGGATTTGGAAAGGGCCCAGTCAGGTGTTCTGAAGGTCTTCTTAATGGCATATAAAGGGATCCCAGGGATCAGATACATTTCTAAAATATACCAAGGTCTTCAAGACTTAAAAGGAGACAACACATCTTATATAAAAGAGAGATGGGAAAAAGAGGGGAATTTCACTTTACAACTGGAAATATGGGAAAAGCTAAATAAACAGCAATGGAAAAGTACCTCATCCCTGCAGTGGAGAGAATTTGGATGGAAAAACTTGGTAAGATTTTTCAGAACACCTGCACAAAACAAATTTACCCATAAGGGGTTGAACTGTTGGCGCTTGTGTGGTGAAAAGACTGCAAATCATTTTCATGTGTTTTGGTCATGCCCAGTTATCCACCAATATTGGACCAATGTACAGACAATATTGGGGAAAATATTCAAAATAACAGTTCCCTTTTCTTTTGTAACTTTGTATTTGGGTTTACTACCGGACTCACTGGAAAGACGAGGAGAAAAATACCCATTCAATGTTTTAATATTGGCAAGCAAAAAAGCTCTAACTAAAAAATGGATGTTGAAGGACTGTCCTACACCTGAAGATTGGATTAACGTGATCCAAGACATTTACTCGATGGAAAAGTTGACATTCGCACTGAGACAGGACAAGGATGGGTTCATGAACTTTTGGCAACCCTGGATCGCATATGTGTCTTCCATTAGATCTAATCTTTGACAAATACCATTTCAATAATGGTTCCGCTCTTCGTTCCAACGCTACTCAGATGCTCTTTTACCTTTATTTACTTACTTTTTCTTTTTGTTTGTTTTTTGCTGGTTTGTTTGTTTGTTTTTGGGGGGTTTTTTGTTTTTTTTTCTCTTTAATTTCACTTTTTCTTTCACTTTAAAAAAAAAAAGGGGGTGTTGTAGGAATTAATCTTCCAATGTTGTCAGATATCAGAAAATAAGGGAACATGTGATGAAAATGTAAACAATGCACTGCTGTAACGACCTGTATACCCTTTACAAAAACTTAAATAAAAAAAAAACAAAACTCAAAATGAGTATATGAAAACAGCAGTTTAGTGTATGCAATATGGTGTGATGTGCCGCACTGCAGACACACACAGGTGACATCAGTCCGCCAGGGATATTTACGTAGCTGGCAGCGCTGCTATACGAGGTCTCTTGCCTCTTCCTACTCTCTTCCGGGCTACCCGACACACTGCTCATACACTATACGCTGCGAAACTCCAATAAAGTTAACTTCAACTCATAGTTGGTGTCTGCCTACATTCTTCAAACACAACATTGGTGATGAAGATAACCCACATGACATTGGGAATGGAAACTGTACTTGCACCTCTACAGCCGATTCCATGGGCGCACTGGTATGAATCGTTTGAAACTTTCATAGTCGCCATCGACCTAGCCAAAGCTAGCAAGGCTAGGCTAAGGGCAGTGCTGGGAGTAACGAGTTACACGCGTTACTGTAATGCCAGTACTTTTGCAGTAACGTGCTGTGTAACAAAATTACTGTTTAAAAATTCAGTAATGCGTTACTGAAATTTGATCAGATGTGTTACTCGCGTTACTCGTTTTATTAAAATGGATAGATATTTTTAGCGCAAATAAATGATCATACAACTTGCAGTTGCTAGACACCCTCCTCGTCAGCTGCCAAATGGGGATGAATACACCGTTTCGGTGGCTATTGGCAGGACTGCCATCCCCAGCGCCACCAGCGGCCTCAAGCCACTGGAGGTTGTCATGCCAAAGGCAAAGGCAAGCAAATAAATATAAACTGACCCTACCATAACTGATGCAGCCGTCACACAGTCTCCTCGGCAGGTCCGTTTCCTGTCCTGCCCCAGTTCACATCACAAACTGGTGAAGAAATGCTGTGGCGGAGGCAACTTCTCATATCGAGCCCTGATCAACAGCTCCTACCTCTGTGGTAAAAGAGGAGTATTTTTTGAGCAAGAAGCTTGCAATTAATGTCCACATTTAATGCATTTAAAGTTTTCTTACGCACAGAGAAAAAGTGACTGTGATTTGTTGCAGTAAAGAACAGCTTCTAAGTGGTGACCTTTCATTTGCTGTTGTCTGTCTGCGTCTGACTTGCTGTTGTCTGTCTGCGTCTGACTGCGACCGCCGAAAAGAAATTATGGAGTTAATAAGCTGGGCTTTGAACACAATTGACACTATTTTTTCAACAAGGAAAAGTGCTCCGGGGGAAGCTGTTTGCCCCGCTGGAACGGCTCCAGTGGGCTATCTATGTGACACAGGTATTTGGAAAATGCTGTGTCTCTCTAATCTCTCTATCGAAGATATTGAAGATTTGTTTATCTTCGTAATCTTGGTGATTGGGATAATTCTGATTGGGATGGGAATTGTCTTGGTTTACCGCAAATTGCTGAAGATGGATTCAACCTATCAAAATGCTGGCCAGGCGAGGTGCATCCAACAAATTGAGAAACTGGAGAAGACCCTGATAGCGACTACTGGAGAACTGTTTCGTAAGGTGGATTACATCATGGGTTTGCTCAGGTCTTTCCACGACGAGTTCAAAGCTGCGCAATGAAGGATTAATGTACTGAATCTACAGAAGAAATACAAGTCTTCTCTGTGATCAGTCCTATTTGGCATTATTATTCCCCATGAAAATTCCTCCTGGCTGTCTGCAGACTGTGTTTTTTTTCAAAATCATGAGCACAAGGCCTTGGACAGCCAGCTGCAGCGCCAGATAAGACTGGGCGCCAGACAGACAAAACATCTTCTGCCAAGGGTCCTTGGGTCTCTCTTATTATCATCAACACTGCTCAACACCGCACACACATTGATTCATGAACTGATTAAAGATATCAGTTCATGTGAGAATATGTATGGGCACATAATCATACCATGTAGGATAACTAAGTAGACGGTTATGCTGTTTCATTCCATCTAGCAACAATGCTCTGCACTGTGTGTGTTTATATATTTACATATTTATTCCATCTAGCTACAATGCTCAGCACTGGGTGTGTTTATATATTTATATATCTACATATTATTCCATCTAGCTACATTGCTCCGCACTGTGTGTGTTTATATACTTGCATATTTATTCCACCTAGCTGCAATGCTCCGTACTGTGGGTGTTTATATATTTACATATTTATTCCATCTAGCTACAATGCTCTGCACTGTGTGTTCATATATTCATATATTTATTCCATCCAGCTACAATGCTCTGCACTGTGTGTCTGTGTGTGTGTGTATATATATATATTTTATAGTAATACGTACATATGTATATTAGCTGCTCTTGCTTGCTTGTTTTTTTCTTGCCTTCTGATTGTTGCTCTGAGTGTTGCTATCCCTGTGCTGTTGCAATCCTGGAATTTCCCCATTGTGGGACTAATAAAGGCTTATCTTATCTTATCTTATCTTATATACTGTACACTGCTCTCTTGTGTCTAGTGAATTCTGAGTTGTTGCTCTGTGCTATTGAGAGATTTTTTTTCATTGTAATCACAATCTGCTTAAAAATAAGCTGTATTTTGATAACGAAGTTTTTTTTTCTCCTCCCCCCTTGTGTCGTTCCCTCCCTTCCCCTCCCTTTCTTATCTATCTCTGTTTGATGAGGCGCCTTTATGGCTGCCGTGTCGTTGTGTCGCGCGCATGCGCACCAATGTCAAGTCAAGTTCCTCGTGTGTTTTTTTACATGCTTGGCAATAAAGTTTATTCTGATTCTGATTCTGATTCTGATTTATCTGTGCTTTCTATTTTATTTTATCTCATTCATTTACATGTTGTTGTGATATGCAACTATTTCATGGAAGTAAATCCTCTAAACATGCATTTTTTTCCCACAATATCTTTATTGAACCTTTTTTTTTTTTTTTAACAAACATGATACAAACAATCAAACACTAACACTAAAGTACTACAAAAAAAAAAATGCACTAAAAACACCAACAACCACCAACAAAATCAAGTCTTCAACAATGCTCCTCTGTTTAGTCTAGACAATCCAATACATAAGTATACATATTATGTTCACCAGTTTGGAATTTACAAGGTCCACACACATCATTCACCTTCTTCTTCAAGAGTTATGTTTAAATTTTTTACATAATCAATAAAAGGTCTCCATATATTCTCAAACACAATTTCCTTTGATTTTAGTATATATGTTATTCTTTCTAATGGAAGGTTTGTTAACATCTGTCTTAACCACTGAGTCACATCTGGTCTATGAGTCTTTTTCCATAATAGTGCAATACATTTTTTGGCATTAAGCAAACTGAGGTCTATGAATGTTCTTTCACTTTTATTAAAATTATGCTTTTCTGGGTACAGACCCAACAAAAACAGTTTAGGATTCAATATGATTTGTTTTGAGATTATTTTTTCAATTGTTACCCTCACCTCTTCCCAAAACATTCTTATTAATCTACATTCCCATAAACAATGAAATAGGGTTCCTTTACTTTCCATGCATTTTGTGCATGTATCTGGTATATTTTTGTTATATCTATTTAACTCCTCCGGTGTAACATACATCCGCATTAACCATTTGAAATGTATCAATTTAAGGCGTGCATTTATTGATTTGGTTTGAGCTTCTGTACAAGCCAATTCCCATTGTTCCTCTGAAATTTCAATTTGCAGATCTTCTTTCCAGTAGTTTAATCTTTTCAGTGAATTTTCACTTGAAGATAGTGTCAATGAGTTATAAAACTCTGAAATAATACCCTTTCTTTTACTATCTTTCATCATCATTTTTTCCAAGGATGAATAAATAGGTCGAGTGAGAGCTTTATTTTGATTTGATCGAATAAAGTTTCTAAGTTGAAGATATTTTAAAAAATGTGTTCTATTGAGATTAAATTTGATCCTCAGCTCTTCAAAAGACATTATGTTGTCTGCACATGGCAAATATAAATCCTGAATCTTTTGTATCCCTTTTAAATTCCATACTTTAAATACAGCGTCCGCTCTCCCTGGTTTAAAATATTGATTACCCCATATTGGACTAAATTGTGACAATAACTGTGGTTCTTTTAAATAGTTTTTAGCTTCACACCATATTTTGATCATATGCTTTACAAATGGATTTTTAACTTGTTTTTGTAATTTTTTTGCCGAATCTGAGTATATGAATATGGGAAGAGGTAAAGGTAAATTGTATGATTCCATTTCAGTCCAGTGAGGGAGATCATTTGATGAAAAATAATATGTCATAGACCTCAGTTGTGCCGACCAATAATACAACATAAAATTTGGACATTTCAGACCTCCACGATCAAATGGTAAATATAATAAAGACAAACGTAATCTAGCCCTCCTGTTGTTCCATATAAATTCCACTAACTTTTTTTTTATTCTTGAGAATAGATCTAAAGGTGGTGATAAGGGAATGTATTGAAATAAATAAAGTATTTTAGGTAAAATATTACTTTTAAGTATATTGATTCTCCCGATCATCGACATTGGTAGTGACATCCATCTCTGAGTTAACTCATTGATATCTGACATTAAGGCTTCATAGTTGACACTGGCGACTGATTCTAGCTTAGGCATAATTTGGATTCCTAAATATTTAAACTGATTTACAACATTGAATTGATTTACCTCAGGGGCTGGGTAATTTCTCTGGGTCTCATTTAGCATTAATATTGAAGATTTAGTTTTATTTATTTTATATCCTGATATTTCCCCAAAATTCTTTATTAAATTCAACAAGGTTGGAATTGATTTTTTTAGATTCGACATAAACAAAATTATGTCATCGGCGTACAGGGAGATTTTATGTTCTGTTGGTCCAACTTTAATTCCATATATTTGTGAATGTAAACGTATCGCTATCGCTAAAGGTTCAATTGCCATAGTAAACAGTAAAGGTGAAAGTGGACAGCCTTGTCGACATCCTCTATTGATTTTTATTGGTTTTGAAATATTGTTATTTGTTAGGATTTCTGCTGTAGCATTATTGTATATTATTTGAACCCATTTTATGAAATTATTTCCAAGTCCAAACCTTTGTAGGACTTCAAAAAGAAAGGGCCATTCAACTCTATCAAAGGCCTTTTCGGCGTCCAATGATAGGAGAGCTGTATCCGGTGCTTCTTTATTAAAATAAATAATATTAAATAGTCTTCTTACATTATGGAAGCCTTGTCTACCCTTTATAAAGCCATTCTGATCTCGATTAATAATATTTGGTAAAATTTCTTGTATTCGTCTTGCTAAAATTTTACAGATTATCTTAAGGTCGGCGTTTAATAGGCTTATTGGTCTCATATTTTCACATTTATTAGAGGGCTTACCTGGTTTTGGCAGCAGTATAATTAAGGCATTATTTATGTATGATGGTAAATTATTATTTTGAAATGCTTCTAAAACCATTTCCAAAAAAGGTTTTATTAATTTATTCTTAAATTTTTTATAAAGGTCAACTGGAAGACCATCTGGTCCTGCACTTTTTCCTGATTTCATATTATCAATGGCTAGCCCAACTTCTTCTTGACTAATTTTAGACTCCAATATCTCCCTGTTTTCATTTGGAATACACGGTATAGATAGTTCGTTCAAAAACCCATTTAGTTTTGTTAAATCAGGTTCATTTTTGGTATCATATAATTTTTCATAGTAATCTCTAAAGGCTCTATTAATTTCTAAAGGACCTATAACTACCTGTCCGTTACTTATAATACTGGTAATTGGTGTTTTAATTTCCAATTGTTTAATCTGTCATGCTAATAATTTTCCTGATTTTTCACCTTGTTCATAAAAAGATTGTTTCAATCTTAGAAGACTCGAGGCAGCTCTATTCGCTGATTTTTTGTCGTATTCAGCTCTCAAAATCAGTAATTCATTCTCCAACCTTGGGTCACTTCCTGCATACACTTTTTCCTGAAGATTTTTTATTTTATGTTCCAATTTAGCTCTCTCCTCTCGAGTCTTCTTAGATTTTGATCCTGTATAACTAATAATATGTCCCCTAATAAAAGCTTTGAAAGCCTCCCACTTTACACATGCTGATGTTTGTGTAGTATTGATGTCAAAGAACTCGTCTATCTGTTTTTCTATATACTTGACAAATTCCTCATCCTGAAGCCATTTATGCTGAAATTGCCATCTACCTGATTCCTTTGTCAATTTTTTATCTACATATATTAGACAACAGGGTGCATGATCAGAGATCACGATGTTATCATAAAAGCAGTTTTGAATCTTGGACCTTAATTCTGTGGAAATCAAAAAATAATCAATACGTGAGAATGTCTTGTAGGTACTGGAATAACAAGAATAGGCTTTAACTTGTGGTTTCATTTCTCTCCATATATCTAACAATCTCAATTCTTTCATAAAATGATTAATAGTCATCCTACATCCAATGTGCGTACAATCCAGTCCTGTTGATCTATCCACACCTGGATTCAATGTACAATTAAAATCCCCTGCTATTATATGTTGCCCTGTAAGTGATGATAAGATGAGAAATAAATTAGCAAAGAACTTCTGATCATCTATATTGGGACCATATAAGTTCACAAGATTTATATTTTCTAATAGCAAAGAACCTTGAATGATTACATATCTTCCAAATTTGTCTCCAATTACATTTTTCACTTGAAAAGGAACTGATTTATGTATGAGAGTCATAACTCCCCTGGCTCGGGATGAAAATGAAGAGGTGAATACACTTCCCTGCCATCTACTTCTGTCACCATGGGTTGAGATGCCGTCTCGGCACTGAGCCCATGTTTTCCCTCATCCCTGCCTCCCATTGAGCAGCGTCTCAGCTGGCCCCCAGCTGGCAGCATTATGGACGGCTGGGGCCAATTAGCCTTCATCAGCTGGGGCGCTGCCAATGAGGATAAATAGGAGCAGCCTCGATGACTCGGGGCTGCGACATAAGCACTGCTAGGCTGAAGCCCCTTCGTCTGGTGTCAGCCTCTACTCCCCTTGCAGCATTCCGGTGTTTGTATCCCGCTGTGAGTATGCACGTCTTGTTACCCCCACGTCCGGTACAAGCTACCTACCCCTGCGCTGTGCAGCCTGAGAATGTACGTCTGTATGAGTGTCTGTGCTCTCCTCATCCCTTATCCCTTACCCAGAATAAAACATCTCGACTCACTGGCTTGTCCCTGGCTCTGATTGCCCGGCTCCCTAGAGCCGGATATGACAGTATGTCGCAGCCAGAAGAGTTGCCGGCGGCCGTGAGTCGCTGTGGAAACGTACCTTTCTGTCCGAGTGTCAGCGCTGCTAGCATGCCGTTTCCCAGGAGTCACTTCCGGCGCCAGGGCGACGAGTTAAGGTCCATCTCGGAGGCTGTCGACGGGACATTCTTCACCCTGCACGACGCCTCCAACGCGAGACGCTGGCATCCGGGCCGTGCTGAGGAACTCCTGGACTGTCACCCTCACTCTCTGTACCATCTGGAGGACAGTGCCAGGATAGACGCTGCAGGTACACAGCGAGAGAAGCTCCACGGGGTGGATGGAAATCCCGGCAGGGAGTCGAAGTGGGCGACGTCTTTCCCCGCTTCGGAGTCCCGTTCCTGCCGTTATTCCAGTCCGGGAGTTCGCGCCAACCAGAGGACTTCCCCCGACCTGCGCCACGTCACTCGGGATTCCCTTCTAGGAGCCGCAGCTGACAGCAGTTATGTCCGGGGTCGAGTGGCTGTCGCGAGCTCTACTGTGTTTCCTGTCACCACCTTAAGGCATGTGGCGGCGGCAGTGAAATTGATGGTGAGGACTTCAGGGCTACGAAGCCTTCCCGTGCTCGACGCCTTCCTCGTCTCGATCTCCGATCTGGAGCGGCGAATCCTGGGTTTCCCCCTCGCTTCGTCCCCTGGGAGTAGTCGTCATCACATCGCCGAGTCACCTCTGCACGAACCTCGTCCGGATCCAGTTCTGGGTCATCGTCAGGACCGTTCCTCCCACGCAGCTGTCATCCCTTCGCCTCGTCAGTGTGGAGATTCTACAGCCTCGTCCCCTGAGCCTCGTTCCCCCGCTGTCATTCCTGGACATTCGGGCTGGCTCACCCCGGCTGTTTCCCCCTCCTCCTCGACGCGCTTCCTGACCGCTGTGTGTGCCTGGAATCCCGGCCTGGTGAGCTCTCTGCTGGAGACAACGCGAGCGATCCTCAGACGAATTCCCGGGGGGTCCTCCGTTATCGCCGGGCGGGGAGAGGAAGAAGCAGATTCCACTACAGCAGGCGATACTCAACCTCCAGGGGGCAGGCAAGTCATTGTTTTTTCACACCTGCTTAATGATTTGCTCTGTCACATCCCTGGAGGAGAAGTTCAGGGTTCGCAGCTCCCTGAACTCTCCCCACCTGCTGTAACCTGTATGCCTAATCCCGCATCCTCTGTGTCTCTCTCCGCCGAGCGGTCCCCGGCTCCGGGTCAACGTGGTGGGATATGGAGAGGGCCTGTGGTTCCGCTGCTACATTGCGGACAGAGGAGGGGGACTGACTGCTGCGTGGAGTCTACGCTGACGACTGAGCGTCCCTGGGTCTCCACGGAGGAGCGGTTCGGTCCAGCGGGACGAGATTCTTCTGGCTTCACGCCGAGTGGGTCGTCGGCGGGGTTACCTGAGCTGGAGGAATCTCAAGCTGCGCTGACCATCGTGCTGGCTGCGGGGCCCGACGCGGCTAGATGGGAGCCTGACAACGACCTCCTGACGACGGATCCTGGATCTTCGCAGTCCTGGACGGCGTCAGAACCCGAGATCAGGCGAGTGCTCTCCTTTCTTTTCTCTCTTTTTATCTTTGAGCACTTCAGCCTATCTCCAGGGGAGACGAGCAGGGTGCAGCCGCCCGCTGCGTCTGAGCTCGTCTCGCCGGGTTCTGGCGCTGCCGGTGATCCTGATCCCGGTTCTGTTTTCTCTTCTGAGCCTTCTTCCAGGGTCACCGGCGAGGAGTTGCTGTTCCTCGTGGTGCTGGAGGGTCCGGGTTCAACGTTGGAGGTCGGTTCTGGTGCAGTGTCCAACGTGGGTTCGCCCGAGACCCAGTCGGGGTCCAACGTGGGTTCGCCTGAGGCCCGATCGGGGTCCGACGTGGGTGCTGCCCCAGTGTTGTCCAGGTCCGGTGAGGAGGTGGCCGTTTCCCTGAGGCCCGCCGCCCTCGTCATCGGCTCTCCCCTGAGCCTCTTCCACCGGGATCCGCTCTGACCCTTCGTCCGTCTCAACGGTCCTGGTGGTTGAGTGATGCGGGTCGACGACCCGACCCGCAAAACTTTCGGTTCGGCGATCTGGTTCCCCCCACTGGTCTGTTTGCCTTTGGGCGGCCTGGTTCGGCAGCCGTTGGACTGGATTCCTGGGATCTGGGTCCAGAGTTCGCCGTCCGAACATTTCTCTTCCCCTGATTCGCCAGCTGGACAATGGGCGGGGAGATCTCCGGAGCCATCTCGGCTATTTTTGGACTCTGCCTGCCATACACCTCGGGTGTCACTTTTTCTTTTATCGTTATTAAGGTCACTTGGGTGTAATGTCTGTCCTGTTGGTGGATGTGTATTTATAGTGCTGTGCGTTTTCCTTCCCTCGTACCCAGCATTTTATTTTTTGTACCATGTTTTTAGCCTCGTTTTTTCATTGTAGAGTTATGTTTTGTTCCCTTTCAGACCATACTCTGCAGTTGCCCATTCATTCCAGTCACTTTCATTTCTTTAGGTGACTGTGGGTATTTATATATTCATGTGTGTGGGTTTTTCTTTGCCTGCACTCAGTATTTCTTTTTTATGCCCTGTTGGTTCATTATAGAGTCATGTGCCTTGTTTTCCGTAACACCATGCTCTGTAATTGTCCATTTGTTCCAGTCACCTTCACTTTTCTTGGTGACTGTGTGTATGTACTTATATTGGTGCTGTGTATTGTGTTTTCCCTTTATTTGACCATACTCAGCATTTTTTGCCCTGTACCTTTTTGGTGGTTCTTTTTTTTTCTTGCTCTGGGTCACGCATGGTTGGTACTCTCTGGGTAGTATGTAACCGGCGTGCTGACCCAGTTCTTCTCCCCATCTGTACCTGGGTTAATTATTCTGTTTTGTCAGTATTGTATTTGGGTTTTTCTTTCCCGCTACCCTACATTGCCCCATTGGTGTTGTCCTTCCCTTGGCTTCTTCCCCTCCGGTCCGCCTCCCTTCCTCCCACCCTAGGTGGGGGGGGGGGGGGCTGGGATGTTCCTGGTCGTTCAGGAGCCCGACCTTGAGGGAGGGGCTCTGTCACCATGGGTTGAGATGCCGTCTCGGCACTGAGCCCATGTTTTCCCTCATCCCTGCCTCCCATTGAGCAGCGTCTCAGCTGGCCCCCAGCTGGCAGCATTATGGACGGCTGGGGCCAATTAGTCTTCATCAGCTGGGGCGCTGCCAATGAGGATAAATAGGAGCAGCCTCGATGACTCGGGGCTGCGACATAAGCACTGCTAGGCTGAAGCCCCTTCGTCTGGTGTCAGCCTCTACTCCCCTTGCAGCATTCCGGTGTTTGTATCCCGCTGTGAGTATGCACGTCTTGTTACCCCCACGTCCGGTACAAGCTACCTACCCCTGCGCTGTGCAGCCTGAGAATGTACGTCTGTATGAGTGTCTGTGCTCTCCTCATCCCTTATCCCTTACCCAGAATAAAACATCTCGACTCACTGGCTTGTCCCTGGCTCTGATTGCCCGGCTCCCTAGAGCCGGATATGACAACTCCTAATTCTTTTAACATCCTCCTCTATCAGATGAGTTTCTTGTAAAAACACAATTCTTGAACCCATGTCCTTTATTTTATTCATAACTTGTTTAAGTTTTTTTAAATTTTGTAGACCTCTGCAATTCCATGAAGTTAAATTAAGATTAACACTTTGGTCCATGATCAATAGAGAGTTTGGGATTACCTTGCAGTGTAAACATGCTCATAAGATAAGCCTTTATTAGGCTTATCTTGCATGTTTATGTTGCATGTTTATGAGCATGTTTATGAGCATACAGAGAAGCAAAAACATGAGTGGTTGAACATTCATCCTACAAACTACACACAAACAAATTTCCCCTTCCCACACTTGTGGCAAACCCCCCAAAATCAAAAGAAAAATTCTGTCTCCCGATATAGCCATCGACCGTTCCACACCCACGGGGAACAGCCTAAGCCACTCCTTCTTCATCCTCCCAATCACCCTAACTCTACTGCTGTTAATGACGTAACATTAACTCTCCTCTGTAGTTTTCCAACTTAACTCCAAAATTTTTAACAACTTTGTACATCATAGTTTTTTTTTTGTTTTTGTTTTGTTTTTTTTAATATATAATACAATCTATATTTTGTAAACTTACTATTTACTTCAAGTCAGTCAGATGCCTGTGCAAATGCTTAATTATTCTACCTTATATTTTGTTCATGCTTAGCTCCCACCAGTCTCTTCTTCTTCTTTGATCTTCTTGATGAACTCCTGCGCCTCCTCTGGGGTCTTGAAGATGTGGGTTCTGCCCTCATACGTGGTCAGCAGTCTCGCAGGATAGATTACACCATGACGAATCCCAAGGTTGCGCAGCTCCTTACGTACGGGATCAAACTGCTTCCTCAATTGCTGGATTCCTGTGGCCAAATCTGGGTAGAACCGCACCTGCTGGTCCTGGTGTTTAATCTCTCCTTTAGCACGTGCAGCGTTGAAGATCTTCATCCTGTCTCTGTTGCTAAGAAACTTCATAATTAAGGTCCTCGGCGGTCCCTTATCTCTCCGTGGGCCAATACGATGTGCTTTTTCCAGAACCACTGCTGATTGCAACTCCTCGCTGCCCAGCACCTCCGGAATCCACTTTTCCAGAAAGGAACATACGTCCCGACCTTCTGATTCCTCTGGAAGACCCACCAGCCTCAAATTATTCTGTCTCGACCGAGATTCCAAATCCAAAATATTATCTTCCAGAGATTTATTTTTTTTTTCCAAAGTGCGCACCTTTAATTGAAGACGGGTGACGTCATCTTCAGCACTAGCGAGACGGAGCTCCATCTGCGCCGTTCGTTCTACACAGTCACCCAATTCCTTTCTTATTCCTTCCAGCGCTGTCATAATCCCATCAAATCTAGAGGAAAAGTCCGCTCTCATTGAACTCATGGCAGCCATCAGCGCATCTGCGCCATTCCCCGCAGAAATCGCACCGTTGCCAGCCTCCTCCGCCATATATGGAGTTTTGTTTGCTGCGTCACAGACCTGAAAGTCCGTTAATTTGGACTGTTTCGGCGGCTCGCTTTTTCCTTTTCCTGGTTTTCCAGCCTTAGGCTTCGCCGACATATCCTCGCCCAAATGCTGGGATACGTTCTGTCCCAAATGAGAGAGTTATTTGCCGATTTTTTTCTCCAGGAGCAGAGCAGAGCGAGGCACGTCCGTCCTACGTGGCAGCCATAACCGGAAGTCCTAAACATGCATTTTTAATGGGCTGGTCCAGGGGTGTCAAACATATGGCTCGTGGGCCAAAAATGGCCCACCAGGGGGTCCAAGATTTTCTCTGTGAATTCACAGCTTTATTTCTAGTAAATTTCTGACTTTCTACTGATTACAATAGTTTGTGTAAATCTGAGACATTTTTTCTCTGTAAAATGAGACTTTTTTCTCATCAGTTTTCTTTTTCTTCTTTTATCTGATGAGAACAAGGGGCGCTTGATCTTGCTGTGTGCAAGATGATTTAAGTATACATTTAAAAGCAATGTGAAAGTTACTTTTCCAAGTAACTAGTTACTTTAATCATGCAGTAACTCAAAAGTAACTCAGCTACTTTTGAAAATAAGTAACTAGTAACTGTAACTAGTTACTATTTTTTAGTAACTTGCCCAACACTGGCTAAGGGTCATGCTAATTCACAACCTTGGCAGCGAGGGACAGCATATCTTTCGGACTCTCGGACCCTTGGATACATACAATGATTGTGTAGCTTTGTTGGCCGGACATTTCGTTGCTCCACAGAGCGTAATGATCTGAAGAATTGTGTTCCACCAGCACCGACAGTGAGCAGGTGAGTCATTTCAACAGTATGTTGCCGACCTCTGCCTCGGTTAGCACGTGTATGCTTGGACACTTGGAAGATGAGATGGTGTGAGACTAAGCGGAGCACACCACGAATTTCAAACTGAGGGAGAAGCTGTTAATGGTGCCAGACGACCTGCCTTTAGCCAGGGTGGTGGAAATGGCATTCCAGCTAGAAGCAGCTGCCCAGTTAGCAATACAGCTACTGGCCTCTGACCTGCACTCTCCACATTCAGCTCCGATAGCACAAGCCGTTACCCCAGCTGCTCAGCCCTTCGACCCCACATCTCCTCATGACAGCTCCACGTTTCTTCACGCTGACCCCGAGGTGGATGTCGCGGGACGACAAGGCACCACAGCATGCTGACCCTATGGTAACTGCGGCTCTTCCTCACACCGTACATGTGCACCTGCCTGCCCAGCCAAAGGTGGCAACGCTGCGGGAAACTAAACCACTTCGCCAGAGTGTGTTGCTCGGTTCCTGCAAGCCTGCCGTCTCACTCGCCCTGTCGGCCCAGCCCGACCACCATTCATTCAGTGGGCTCCAGCAGCACACTATTCAAGTGGTGCACAGTAAAGTTGGATGGCATCACTCTACTGTTGCTGATGGACACCGCTGCTACAAGGACCCTGAAGAATGAGTCAACAGTTAAGAGGCTTTTCCCCCTGCAACCAATTAAGGCAGATATGGTGGAACTGTTTGGCTATGGACACATGAAGATCAGCATGGTAGGAACTGTTACCTTTTGGGTACGCTACAGGTCAAGAAAACCTCCAGTGTTCACGCTCCAAGTAACACGTCAAGACGACAACATCCTGGGGTGTGACTTGTTCTATGAACTAGGTTTCTCTATCACGGACCACATGGGATTCCGTTTGACCGATGACGGCCCAAGTCCACAGCACTCAGATATTGATGCAACCACTTCCTGCATCGCACCACACACTGAACAGAACCCTGGAGAACTGGAGCCGCTCCTCACACAGCGTAAGCCTCCACGAGCCACCACCTCACTGCAGGAGCTCCGGTTCACTTCCACGCAGGACCTAGAAGAAGGTAGGGCCTACCCCGTCAGTGGCAAGACCGGTCTGCATCTACGCCTTTCCCCAGACAACTCACATCCTCACCAGACAACACCTGATGACCTCCACCTCCCATTTCTGCCTAAGAGACCATGACCAAGCTGGCCCAGCCAGACTGGGACTTCACCAATGAGCAGTCTGCAACTCCAGTGGGGCACCCACCAGAACCACCCAAGCCGGCGTAGCCTGAGCCTGACCTGGCAAGTCTGATGGAGGCCTTTTCATCTCGAGGACTATGCTACTGACTTTAAATACATTAGGAGTTAGAGCATGGTCTGGCACATGGCAGAATACCCCACAAGGCCATGCCGGCACACTGGCAGTCTATCTGGTTGCCCAGTTAGAAATATTTGTTCCATCGGGTTGAATCTCTGTTAGTGGGAGGGTAACAGTTTTGTGGTTTTTTGATGTTCTCAAAGGGAGGGGCTAAAGGTAGTGTATGCAATATGATGTGACGTGCTGCACTGCAGACATGCACAGGAGACGTCAGTATTCCAGGGGTATTTAGCTGACAGCACTGCAACACGAGGTCTCTTGCCTCTTCCTACTCTCTTCCAGGCTACCCGACACACTGCTCATACAGTGCGCACTGCGAAACCCCAATAAAGTTACACTCAACTCATAGATGGTGTCCGCCTACATTCTTCAGACACAGCAATCAGTATCACTTTAATTCAGTTTCAGTGCTACCTTTCCTTTATACTGTACCTTGACATAATTTCTGTACAGTGCAGTGGATAAAATTAAAGCTCAGGGCAGGTCAGATCTTATACATACAGGATAGATCTGGTATTCTCATGGGCTCCGATAGGTTCCAGCTGCTCTTTCTCTCCTGCCTCACACGTCCAATGGATCCCAGATGTCTCATACTGACTGGCTGGGCAGCAGCACAGCTGGCTAGTAGCACCAGACAAAATGTGAGGTAGA
This sequence comes from Pholidichthys leucotaenia, assembly GCA_020510985.1. Classification (NCBI taxonomy): domain Eukaryota; kingdom Metazoa; phylum Chordata; class Actinopteri; order Cichliformes; family Pholidichthyidae; genus Pholidichthys; species Pholidichthys leucotaenia. The sequence goes on from CM035843.1 coordinate 315,715,006, forward strand.
GGAAAGATTTGACAAAACCTACAGAACCTGGGTAGCTGTGCTGGTCTGTTACACTGTTCATATGTATCTACTTTAGCTCTCTCCAGAGGAAACATAATGCTTTCATATCAGTGCTGTATTTTGAGATGTCATGGATTTTACTACACAGAAAGGTGCAGGAGTGTATGCTAATGGCAACAAAATACCGTCTTTTGTTTCTCTGCCTGTCCATCAAATAATTTGAAACGTATTTTATTAACAACTAATTGCTTTGGTGTTTATTATTGGCTCTGCCCATACAGACAGTGAATGTGGGGCTCATTGTCACTGTCTTTGTGAAAACATTTCATTAGCTGCTGCTGCCATGGTGTGTCCTGCAAGTAGAACAGACACAGACCCAAGAGACATGAGGCCGCTTGTTTCCACAGTCCCTTCACACCGGCACTCCCTCCTTAACCCAGATCTGCCTCTCCTCTGTGTCGCATAAAATTCCTGCAGCTCAGCCTGCACACACACACACGTAGAGCCAGGATTTCTGTCAGCCTCTTTCCCATGTACTTTTGTCCAGAACAATCTCTTAAATTATGTAACACACCGTTAAAATGGTCTTTTGAGGATGATACCAACTGCATATTTCATTAATTTCTTTTGACATTCTATTATTTTTATTTATGATAGCAGTCTGAAGAAAGTGTTTTGCTGTTGAAGTTTTCCCCATTAATGGTAAAAGTAGATGTTGCACATATGGCTGCATTTATGCATGCAAGCAAGAGAAGTGTGTCAAAAGAATATCAGCATTCTCGGATGACATGGAAATAATGTACTTTTTCAATATTTGCCTAAATGTTCAAGCATGAAACTAGAATTGGATGAGCAGTAGACTTAGGGGATCTTTAAAACTGATGCAATGTGGGTGATGCAAATCTATGAAAACACAGTCGCTCACAGCTCTTCACACTAAGGGTTTTAAGGTTCCTCTGTGGCTTTCTAATCACCACCGTTTTACAGCAATGCATATTTCAATCCTCAAACTGTGTAAGGGTTCAAATGGATTGTTGCTGTCCTGTAAGCCTGAACATGTTGGTCTTCACTGAGAACTTTTGGGGGTCTGTTAACAGCAAACATTTGATGTCAGAGGTCCTGTCAGACCAGATGGTCCATCAGCTTCAGGGCCAAAGATGGCAACACCTATGAGCTGCTAAATCCATATAAACACCAGTGGATAAAGCACATATCTGCAGCCTTTATTCCCAAGGAGATTACATTTCCAGTGCTCTTTATGATGTAGGCAGTTCTTTCATTAGTTTCTCACAGAATTATTCACTAAAGTGAATGGAAAATAATAAAAAAAATATATATTTATGCACAATATGGTAGGCATATGAATCAGGTGGTGGATTGAGGATTCATTTCACTGTCCATAACTTTACCAGACAATACAAAACAATATGCTGCTGATCCAAATATAAATCTTAAGTGCTAACAGAGGTATGTGTCTGAGCATTTTCTGGTTTCATGTGCAAAACAGATCTTGTTTATGGCTATATCCTCATCCTGGGAACGATTTGCTGTCCTGTTTTCAAAGGTTTTAAGGAATCTCAGTGCTTGTCTTAGCTCACGTACCAAGTACAGAAGTAAAAACTTACTGGCTGTGCTGCATGTGAAATTGATTGCACATGTGATGTCCCCCCCAGCCTATGCTGCACCTGTGTTTTTCCCTCTTTATGTCTTGCAGGTTTTGGTTGGTGGAGTCATTATTGAAACTGGGGCACCTGGCCAACCTCCCTGGAATTTGTTAAGAACTTTCTGTCCCAGTCGCATCACCATCTCTCCCTAAACTATCAGCTACATAGTTCCTGTTTTGTATATTATGGCCTTTTTGTCTTAGTTTCAACACCACTCAACACATTTCAGCCACAATTTGACAAACTACAGACAAACTTAACACTGATTAACCAATGAGGTCTCATTTGGGCTCACAGTAGTTTGATGTTCAGCCAGGGTCCTTCTGTGTCACAGGAGAGAGAGGAAGTGCTCTTTGGCATAGGACCCCTGAAGCTTTAGAACAGTAATACATTCAGAATCAGAATCAGAATCAGAATCAGGTTTATTGCCATTGTTCATGTAGTACACAAACTAGGAATTTGTCTCGGTACAATGCTGCAACATTAAACATGATAAGATAAAAGAAATAAACTATACATGTAATAAAGTGTAGGATAAGATTAAGTGATACTGGTCAACAGTTAAAATATATTAGCCAGCAGCAGATACTGTGGAGAAGTTGATTCCAAAGTGAAGCTAGGAATGATGATGAAACATGGTGTCTAAAACCAGAAAGTAGGGTGCAATTGGGTAGGTAAAATAGCTATCAGATGTACATATACCCGTGTTGGCACAATTGCCAGTCTAAGTGGTGATGCCCCAAAATTTAAGTAAATCACCTTTTGCGAGACTTTTGAGGCTTTATCCTGACCTTTCTGTTACGTCTGGAAACTGGGAATGATGCACAGAGAGTGGTGTCTGCTCAGAGCACAAACTTTATTGCAACAAGCTAGTTATTATACAATTGTTGCCGGGAAATAATACACACTGAACAACAAATGTATTTTATGGGTTTTATCTGATATATAGAAAATAAAGAGCAGCACGCTTCAGAATGAAAAGATTTACAATAATTTTTAAATGTAAATAAAATAAAATGAAATGTACAAATTGTCTCTTTGTTTAAAATCTCACGTTTGTGTTACAGTTTGTACTGCCTCAAACACCCAGGAGGCGGATCTTAAACAAAATGGTGGATTACTAACAAAGAAAAATACAATCTGATAAAATGCTCAGTAAACTAATGACCCCAAATAAGTCCGTACAAACGGTAGTGGTGATACTGGAAATGAGAAAGGCACATAATAGCTTTAGTACACCACAAACCTTAAGTTCACACTCCAAATATGCTCAAAACTTAACAAGAAAAGCTTTTCACTTACAACATACACACGACGCCACCCCAGCGCGTGATCACTGACTGATCTTCACAGGACACCCGAGTCTCCCTGGTTTGATTGACAGTATAAAATGTTTCAGTACTCGTCACCGTGTAAAACAAAAAAACACATCATAACATTGTGACCAGAGTAGCAAACAACACACTTTTACATTTACACTCATGCTTACATCGTACATAGCCTGATATTTTAAACTATATCCTCTTGGATAGGCACTATGTTCAGCCACGGTATACCATGCTAGTCAGGCAGCAAATCTGTAGGTCAATCTACGTCTTATCTGTTACTAGGCCGACTTTATTACATCCTCCTCGGCATAATTCACCGTGTTCGTTAAGAGTAACAATATATTTTAACTGCATTGGTGAACTTACAACGTTTCTTTATGAAGATTATTCCTCGTCTTGCTTGCTTTTCAAATCTGGTCTCCTGAACCGTTTTCCCAACCAAAAAAACCCAGATATTCAAAATCCTCTACCTGGCATATCCCGCCCACACCCTGAAGTCACTTCCTGTTGAGTCAAGTTCAAATCAAAATATTTAAACGCAAATCAAATCAACAAAGATCCATAAATATGACCCGGTTACACAATACAGTTCTGTTGCTGTATAGAGCCGACCGGGAAAGAGAGCATGAGATGGCCGACTCCCCCTTATAAATGGTTTGGAGTGATGACGTCACCAGCCGGCTGCATCATCATGCCACTAACTATTAACCCCTTTATTACATTCACCCCCTGGAAAAAACACTGAACACATTGCCAAATTTGACCCTCTCCAATTTGGTACAATAACATAAACAATGCTAGCTAGGGCTAGCGGGAAGACCACCGCATAGCCCAGCACGGCTGAGTGGGTTATTCTCCCACTCTGTAGTTGGCAGCCGCTCCCTTTGCTAACCAATCCCCTTTTTTTTTCTTGCTCTCTTCCATGGGGAAGTCAGTTCTGTTGGAGGGGCCTTGTAGCGAGCCCGTGGTGGATGCACCCCTGGAGACGCCAGTTTCAGCAGGCCCGGGTGCCATCCCTATGGAGCCACGGCATGCTCCTCAACAATGTCCCAGCCTGGATCCCACACCAGCTGGATCGGCTCCAATGCTGCATCTTGATCTGCAGCAGCTGCTCTCACCTCACGCAGACGGCTGGCCTGACATCTCGATAAATCCACCATCTGAACGGCGGCTGGTCTCCGCTGAGCAGCGATCTTCACATGTGTCAGTGAAGATCCCCCTGCGACACCCCCCTCCCACAACCCAAAAAGGATTAAGCAGTAGAAGATGGATGGATGGATGAATGAATAAAATTTAGCTTGCACTTGGATTCATCGTGGGTGTGGAGGGGCAGAGAAATAACTGTGTGTAGGTGGGCTTGGTAATTGTCTGGCCCCCAAAATGGGGAATGGAAAAAAGTTTAAGAGCCACTGGGGTAAACGAACAAAAAAATCAGCAGATTAAAACGACCAGTCTCTGAACTTTTATTGCTGACATGGGATTGAAACAATGTCAGTGCTTCAGTCGCACTCGTTAGAAAGAAACCTCAAAACTTTGAATTTTTTTTCTGAACAATTAGAAGGAAAGCCTTCGAGCTCCATGAGGCTTCACCTGTCAAACAAGTACCATTTATTCTTGTTTAAAAGCAGCTTACGTTGTACATTTACTGTTGTTTACAGCCTATTAATGAGGTCTTAGCATGCAACACATACCTTACAACACGTTCAATGCACACTGTTCCCTCTATCCCTCTATATCTCTGTGGCTCCCTCTCATGCTTGACCACTTACACAGAGCGGCACCTAGGTTTCGATTAGAGTTCCCTCTGCAGGCGGACTCAATAATTGCATTTAAGAATGTGGTTCCAAATACAGTCAAACATGATATAAATAAATAACTGATTTTCGGAAATCCTGTGCTCTCATCCGCAGTGGATGAGGGCACAGGTGGGCCGCCAGTTGCACATCCCTGATGTAAGAAAAAAAGTTATCTCCCCTGCAGTAGACAGGAGCTTGAAACCAGCTTGTGCCTTTTTATGACTCTTGTCTGTGCTCACTTTCGTTTATGTATTGGTGACTTACTTCCTTTGGGCATTAAATACACATTTTTAGATGGGGTAAAGGTGAGGGTTAAGGAAGGGTGAGGGTCTCACTTTAAACACATTACACCTCCAAGCCTCTGCCATGTCATGTCATGTAGTTATTTTCACATCCATTAGAGGCTGCATTTTTGCAACACAAAACTATAGGTCATAATATCTTCTTTTCTTATTCCAATTTTGTGATGCAGACCAAGGTTTGACCAACCTATGATTATTTTGCTATATTTATTTGTTTTTGCGATTTGTGTATTGTTGCTAATATAACTGCTGAGCTTTCAAATCCCTATATTCCACTCGTTAACATACATCCCTCATGAATATGCAGTTGTTGCGTCAAATTGCGATGCCCTACAGTACCACCACTACTGTAGGCCCTACACCGCTTGTTGGCTCTTTGAATGGGAGTTGTGTAAGATTGAAGGCCTACATAAGAAATGCACCACCCACCGCCTATAAACAGGATATACTTTAAAATAGAAAAAAAGCTGGACACGATGAGATCTGAATATTTTTTTTTTGCTGGTCATTAACATTTGTTTGTTCTCTCCCATAGATTGAGTCCCCATCGTGCTGTTTGCTCTCTACATGTCTGTTCTTTTCTTCTTCTCTGTCCCCTCACCCCCCAGCCAGTCGCAGCAGATGACTGCCCCTCCCTGAGCCTGGTTCTGCTGGAGGTTTCTTCCTGTTAAAAGGGAGTTTTTCCTCTCCACCGTCGCCAAGTGCTTGCTCACAGGGGATCGCCTGATTGCTGGGGTCTTTCTGCAACTGTGGGGGTCCTCCCTACAGTTGATAGTGCTATGAGATGACTGTTGTTGTGAAATGGCGCTATATAAATAAAGTTGAATTGAATTGAATTGAATTGAATTGAAACATCAACAATCCTATACAGAGACATTGTCATTACAACATATCTTATGCCTGCTGGACAATCTTTATCTCTGCAGAGGAGGTAATGTCATCGGGGTGGTTTGTTTTTCTGTACATTTGTCTGTTTGTTTGCAGAATTATGCAGAAACTACAGGACAGATTTTGATTAAATTTTCACCAGAGGTGGCTCTTGGGCTATAAATGAACCTGTTAGATTTTGGAAGTGATCTATGAGCACGTATTTCCAAGCCACAGCAGGGTTCACAGATCAGAAGATGAATGATGTACATTAACTAATGTTAATTACTACAAGGTACTTTTTTAAACAATCTTAAAAAGGAAGCTTTTCATCTTCATTTTTCTACCAAATTTAGACCAGAGATGTTGACGTGAAGATGTCTTTTCAACAACCTGAAAAAGATGGCTTTTCAATTTCACTTTTCAACCAAATCTGGACATTTTTTAGATGGTTCGCAAACCTGTCTTTTCAACATTTTTTCAGCCAAATTGTGCTGGGAGGGGAGGGTCAGCATAATAGAATGGGGAAAGGAAGGTTGGTTACCCAGCCACAAGGGGAGCACAAGCCAGTGTGCTCCCTGTGCTGGTCCCAAGCCTGGGTAAATAGGGAGGGTTGCGTCAGGAAGCACATCTGGCATTAAAAAAAAATTCCTTGCCAAATAATTATATGGATCATCACGATATCAAGTAATGACACACTGTGGTGACCTCGAAAGGAAGCCGCTGAAAAAAATCAATGAGTGCACACCTCCGCCAAGGCCCACTCTGCTTGCAGTGTTTTAGCAGGATTACGCAAAAACTACTGGATGGATTTTGATTACATTTTCACCAGAGGAGGCCCTTGGGCTACGGATGAACCCTTAGATTTTGGAGGTGATCCATGAGTGCATACCATCACCAATGCCCTATCTGTCACAATCAGGTGAGCATGCACCCTCCTGTGAAAGTTTCCCCGGCTCCGCAGGTAATCACTAAACCTGCATGAGTGATGCACCTGCCGTCTCCGCCTCGTCATCGGCCTCGGTCGGTCTATGATGACCATGGAAGAGAATCCTACACGTCTACTCTGCTGGAACAGCACCGCCTGTGGCTGAACAGGCCGATGCGTGAATGGCAGTCCCTGTCACACAGGTCGCACTTGTGGGTGGTCTCCGTGCTGCTGGGTCTGTGGTGGTTCTTCCTGCGGGTCCTTTTTTCATCTGCTGCAGCAGTCAGTCTCTCTTCACCCGCCTTGAGCTGTCAGGTCAGGGTGCCTCTCCATTTGGAGCGGTCCGTTGCAAGATCCTCCCAGCGCTCTGTGTTGATCTCCAGGGCCTTCATGTCTCTCTTGCAGACGTCTCTAAAGCGCAGCTGTGGGCGGCCAACGTCTCTCCTGCCAGTTGCCAGCTCTCCGTAGAGGACGTCTTTGGGGATTCTGCCATCCTCCATACGGTGAACGTGGCCTAGCCAGCAGAGCCTGCGCTGCCTGAGTAGAGTGAACATGGAGGGAAGGCCGGCGCGGGACAGAACTTCTGTGTTGGGCACTTTGTCCTGCCAGGATATGTCCAGGATGTGACGAATGCAGTGCAAGTGGAAGGAGTTCAGTATCTTTTCCTGCCGGGCGTATGTTGTCCACGTCTCACTCCCATAGAGCAGTGTGCTGATGACGCAGGCGTTCAACACTGCCATCTTCGTCTTGACAGAGAGTTTGGGATTCTCCCACACTCGTGTGGTGAGGCGAGCGAGTGTGAAAGCTGATTTTCCAATCCTCTTGTCGATCTCTGTATCAAGGGAGAGGTTGCTGCTGATCGTGGACCCCAGGTACGTGAACTGATTCACGACCTCCAGCTCGTAGTCGTCGATGGTGATGGTTGGTGGTGCTTCCGTGCCTTGCACCAAGACGTTAGTCTTCTTCAGGCTGATGGTAAGCCCGAAGTCCTTGCATGCCTGGGAGAAGCGGTCCATCAGGGTCTGAAGCTCCTGCTGTGTGTGGGTTGCGACTGCAGCGTCGTCTGCGAACAGCATGTCTCTGATTAGAGCCTCACGTACTTTGGTTCTGGCTTTCAGGCGGGCGAGGTTGAAAAGCCTGCCGTCAGATCTTGTGTGCAGGTAGATTCCCTCTGTTGCTGTGCTGAAGGCATGCCTCAGGAGCATAGCAAAGAAAATCCCAAAGAGGGTTGGCGCAAGTACACAGCCCTGTTTCACTCCGCTGCGTATGTTGAATGGCTCTGAGACGTTGCCATCGTGCTGCACTATCCCCTGCATGTTGGTGTGAAACGATTCGATGAGGCTTTGCAACTTTGGTGGGCATCCTATCTTTGGCAGGATCTTGAAAAGGCCCTCTCTGTTGACCAGATCGAACGCTTTGGTGAGGTCGATGAAGGCGATGTACAGGGGCATGTTCTGTTCTCTGCATTTCTCCTGGAGTTGGCGGATGGAGAATATCATGTCTACCATCGATCGCTCAGCGCGGAAGCCACACTGAGACTCGGGGTAGACACGTTCGGCAAGCTTCTGTAGACGAATGAGAACAACTCGTGCGTAGACTTTGCCAACAACGCTGAGGAGGGAGATGCCCCTGTAGTCGTTGCAGTCGCTTCTCTCCCCTTTGTTTTTGTAGAGGGTGATGATCTTGGTGTCCCTCATGTCCTGTGGTACAGCACCTTCCTTCCAACACTGGCAGAGGACGTCATGCAATGGCAGCAGTAGGGCGGTCTTGCAGTGCTTGATCAGGTCAGGGGGTATGCCGTCGTTGCCGGGTGCCTTGCCAGCGGCCAAGCTATCAATGGCCTTGCTGAGTTCGTCAATGGTTGGCTCGGCGTCAAGTTCGTCCATGGATGGCAGGCAGTCGATGGCATCAAGGGCTGACGGTGTCACGGTGTTCTGTCTGGAGTAGAGGTCGGAGTAGTGTTCCACCCATCTCTCCATCTACTTGTTCTTTTCTGTGATCATCTCCCCAGTGGAGGATTTGAGGGGGGCCGTCTTGCTCTGAGCCAGACCAAGTGCTTTCTTGATGCCATCGTACATACCACGGATGTTCCCTGTTATGGCAGCGGTTTGAATGTCTTGGCTGAGCTGAGTCCAGTACTCGTTGGCACAGCGCTGAGCAGTCTGCTGAACTTTGCTTCTCGCAGCCCTGAGAATCTGGAGATTCTTCTCGTTTGGGTACTTCTTGTACTCAGCAAGTGCTGAGTGCTTGGCTTCAATGACAGGGGTCATCTCGGTCAACTTGGCATCAAACCAGTCCTGTGACTTCGAGGTCTTCCTCCCAAAGGTAGCCAAGGCTGTGCGGTGGATGGTGTTTCGCAGCTCTTCCCACTTCTGCTTTGCAGATTCTCCTTCTTGTGGTACACCAAGTTCCTTCTCAAAGGTGGAGGCAAACTGCTCAACAAGTTCTGGTTGAGCCATCTTGCTGGTGTCAATCCATGCCTTTCCAGGCTGTCTAGCACGATGGAATTTCTTCAGCTGCAGCTTGACCTTGCAACACACCAATTAATGGTCTGTGTCGCAATCTGCACTCTGGAACGAACGGGTGATTAGCACGTTCTTCAGTGAGGTGCGCCTGGTCAGGATCAAGTCCAGCTGGTGCCAGTGCTTTGAGCGCGGATGTTGCCAGGAAACCTTGTGTTGGGGCTTGGTCTTGAAGAACGAGTTTGTGATGCACAGATCGTGATATGTGCAGAACTCGAGCAGCCGCTGTCCATTGTCGTTCATTCTGCCCACGCCAAAAGGTCCAAGACAGGAGGGCCAGGAGTCGTGGTCAGCACCCACTCTGGCATTGAAGTCTCCAAGGAGAATGAGTTGTTCAGAGTTGGGGATGATTCTGACAGTTGTTGCGAGATTCTCGTAGAACTCGTCTTTTGCCTCTGGTGTGGCTGTCTGTGTTGGGGCATACACACTGACAAGGGTGACTGGGCCTTGAGTGGTGTTCAGGCGGAGGGTGAGGAGTCGTGCAGAGCCAGTGCTGCCCGGTTCCACCATCTTCAGCAAGGTATTCTTCACTGCGAAGCCCACTCCGTGTTCCCTGTGTTCGTCACTGCCCTTTCACTGCCCTCAAGCAGCCCCTTCCACAATAAGACATATAGGTTCATTATATAATCAAACCCTAAAAATCTTGGACAAAAAGCCCATTAGGTGGCATCACTGTAATGTTTTAAAAAAATACAACCTATTGAGTTTTGAGAGTTTCATTGACCTCTGTTTTCTGAAATTAACGTTCAAATGTTTCCATAAATCAGCACCCGAGCCACTTGCTGGTTTCGTCCAAAGACAGGACAGCAGCAGAGCCACCAGGAGTTCTGTTAACAATAACTGTAAAATATTCCACCGCAGAACTACATTTGGACAAACAGCTTTCTCTATAAAGGGCAGTCACATCTGGAACACAATGCCAAATGTAATTAAAATAATAATGGACTTTAAAACATTCACTAAAAAGGTTAAAAACTGGCTGAAAAATAAACAAGAATATACTCATGTATGAATTGATTGTCTGCAAGGTGAGAGTGAATGAAGGGAAGGAATGAATGTGTTTGTTTATAGTGAGTGACGAAGGGAGGGAGGCCTGAAATAGGCAAATGTGAGTCAGGTTGTTATATTTGTGTATTTATAATATTTATAATATTTATAATTGTGTATTTATAATCTTTTTTGCATTGATGTATGTAGTTATTGTGTATTTTTTTTTTCTTTACTTGATTCTCTTTTCTAAAGCCCATCCAGGGACAAGAGTTGGTTATATTTGTGTATTTATAATATTTATAATATTTATAATTGTGTATTTATAATCTTTTTTGCATTGATGTATGTGGTTATTGTGTATTTTTTTTTTTTTTCTTTACTTGATTCTCTTTTCTAAAGCCCATCCAGGGACAAGAGTTGCAAATTAGCTAATAGCTATACACTCTATGTGCAACACATCAGATTGATTGTCATTGATTAATTGTCTATGTTTATTGCACTGTCCCTGTCAAATAAACTAATCTATCTATCTTTCCCTGCCAGTAGAACGTGTAGTCCTTCTCTCTCAGTGTGCCTACGTCAGCCAACCGTGTTTCCCGGAGAGTGGCGATATCCACTCCCAGTCTCTTCAGCTCATTATTGATGATGGCAGTCTTCCTGGTGTCGTTGATGTCCTTGAGGTTAGCAGCGAGTCCTGTCATCATAGTGCGGACGTTCCAAGTTCCCAGTTTTAGAGTTGGTCTCTTTTGTTTTATTGTCTTGCCTGGTGCGAAGGTTCTCAGCCTGCTGTTCGGACTTCTCCTCATCCCCATGCACCCAATGAGGAAAGCAAGCTGTGGCGGGACAACACCTTATTGGCTGGGGGCTGCCCAGCTTGAGGCAGGCAGTAGCTGTCCAGTGAGATCCGATGATCCCTCCCACCATCGGGAACAACCCCTGGCGCCACGCTCTACGCCAATTGAGCGGTGGCTTATAACCGGTAACTGTCATTCCCCTTGTTTTGTCTACGCCAAAGGCGAAGCTGGAGTGTCCTCTCCAGTGATCCGGTGTTCTACCTTCCAGCGTTGGGTGTTGGTAGGATTCAAGCCTGGGCAGGAAGATATGGAGGACAAGATGTTGCCCATGCAGCATGTCCCCCCTCTCCACGTCACTGATGAATCCAAAGGAACAGCAGGGCTGCTACAGTTTGGCACCAGCGCCGTTGCAGGAGCTGCCAGAACGATGTTGAGCACAACATAGAACTGCCTTAGGGGCTCCGACTCCAGATTTTTCCCCAGGGTTGACTCCCGAAGCCTTTCCCATGACCGGGTGTGCCGCAAGGCAGCAGAGGTTTGAAATCAGGGTTTACCTTCCCCTAGATGGGCTCCCTTCCCAGGTTGACGAGCTACCATCTACCCGAAGCATCTGGTTTTAAGGCGCCAGAGATCCGCCCTCACCCCTTCTCCTATTAGTAAAAGCAGTTCCGCCGGGCTTAGAGACTAAACCACACGGGTAGGCTAGGAGTTGGACATAGTTGTCAGAGGCTTTTCGAGACGCATGCCATAAGGAGCATTTTATGAGCACTGGGAGCTTAACCCCAGTGCCGCTCCTGGCTATGACAACCTTGGAACCAGGTTATAAGGATCCACCTGCGAAGGCTTCAGCGGTGGCTCATTGGGTATACTGCCTGTTAAACAAGCAAGTGAGTTATATTTCTACTGTGATTATTAATTGTCTAATTCCTCTTTTTTTCCCTCCTCTTCCCAGGTTACTGCCATCTGTGTGGTGCATCTCCGGGAATCGTTGCACTCACCTGCTCCATCATCATCTCTGCCTCAGCTGCCTGTTTCCACCCAGTCAGACACCACCCACCTCCTCTCCTCCCCTACTCCCTGCCAGCCTCATCCTGCTGGTTTGTCTATTCCTGCTGGTTTCTCTGTCGGGTTCTCTGCTCAGCACACGTAAATGGCAAAATTGGCTTCACCACTTCCCTACCTCCTTCCTCCCACTAATCAGCTCTCATCTCTCCCGACAGGCTGAGTCTTCCTCTGGTGAGTGACGTCTTTCTATAACTGTGCTCCTTATTTTGGTGATTAATAAACTGTTTAAATGTAGCTTTTCTGTGTTGTGTGTGTTTTCTCTGGTGTGGCACCCTGCATGTGAGCTGATCTTTCTATGACACTATCTCTCAATATACGGAGGGACGAAAGGACACGGGTCCAGACGGATGGAGAGGGAGGTATGGAGGGATGGTCAGACAGATGGACAAAGAGAGGGAGGGGGGTATGTGCTCTCTGGATGCCAGGGCTTGACATTAACACCCGCCAACCTGCCAACAGTGGCCTTTAAGAGTTTTTATTTGAATTTGCAGAGTTCTTAGCTGAGTTAGTGCTTAAATCAGATAATTATAGTAGGGGACTTCAATATACATGTATGGTAGATGTAGATAGTGATTGCCTTAATATGGCATTTACTGCATTTATTTACGTTAATATGGCATTTATTTCAGTATTAGCCTTGATAGGGTTTTCTCAGAAAGTAGGAAATTCTACCCATCATCTCCACCACATGTTGGACCTTGTTCTGACATATGGCATAGAAATAGAAAATCTGGTAGTGTCTCCTCATAATCCTGTACTGTCAGACCATTGTCTAACTTTTTGATTTTACTATTTCAGACTATTTGGCTCCTAAAGAAAAATATTACTACAGTAGATGCCTCTTAGATGATGCTGTTACCAAATTTAGGCAGATTGTTTCCTCAATGCCATGCGTCAACACAACACGGATATTTGATAGCATGGTAGATAGTGTTACAGCTTCTTTGCATTAGACTCTAGATATGGTGGCCCCTTTAAAAAACAAAAAAGTTGAATCAAAGATTTCTGACTCCTTGTGTCAACACAGAAACTCATAGCTTAAAACAGAACACTCGTCAGAAAGAAAATGGTGCTCCATTAAATTAGATGAAGTCTATCTAGCTTGAAGAAATCAAGTTCTAATTTATTAAAAAAAATCTCTTAGGAAAGCCAGAGCAACTTATTATTATGCATTAATAGAAAAGAACAGGAATAATCCCGGGTTTCTTTTCAGCACTGTAGCCAGGCTAACAAAGAGTCAGGACTGTGTCTAGCGTTCCCTTAGAGCTTACTCGTCACAACTTTATGAACTTCTTCAATAATAAAATTTCATCTATCAGAGATAAAGTCAGTCAGATCCTTCCCGCCATCAATTTAAATACAGTAACTACTACAACTCCTTCAAATGGTATCTGTTTGGATGAGTTTACTCCAACTGACCTTTTAGAGTTAGATAAAATAATTTTCTCATCCAAGCCTTCAACTTGTCTGCTAGACCCTATTCCTACCAGGTTATTTAAAGAAGTCTTCCCATTAATTGGTAGTTCTATTCTTCAAGTAATCAATTCTTCATAAACATTAGGCCATGTACCACAGGCTTTTAAAATTGCTGTAATTAAACTGCTACTTAAAAAAACCCAACGCTGGATCCAGGAGTTTTAGCTAACTAAAGTCCAATCTCTGATCTGCCTTTCATTTCAAAAATCTTAGAAAGAGTTGTTGCTGGGCAATTATTTGACCACTTGCAGGGAAATGGTTTATTTGAAACGTTTCAATCAGGGTTCAGAATTCATCATAGTATTGAAACAGCTTTAGTGAAGGTCACTAACGATCTTCTTATCGCATATGATAATGGACTTGTTTCTTTTAGACCTTAGTGTCATGACTGTTTAGAATATTCAGCCCATGTGCAAGGTGCAGCAACAAAGAGACAAACAGTAAACACGTTTGAATGGTTTATTAAATATCAAAACCCGCTCTGCTACAGAACAGTCACTCGCCAGAGAAATGGGCCTGTGGAGAGAAAGTGAGAACTGTGAGCAGATGAATGGAGATAGGGAAAATGGGCGAGCCAAATTACCACTTACGTGGGCTCCGAGGGAGCGCAGGTCGAACCCCAGTGGGGAATAGACGAACCGGAAGGGCAGGGAACTGCAGATGGAGTCTGACCGTGTAGAGGTTTCCATCGTGGGAAAAGTTGTGGCAGGAGAGTGCACGCAGCCCTCAGCGACACACCTACACGATGGCAGCAACCTGCACCAAGGAGAAAAAGCACAAGGATAAATAATTTCTTTTACCGTTGTGTATGAGACGACTTACTTGTCTGTATGGTAGTATACCCAGACGAGCCAGCGCTGAATCACTGAAGCTAGCTTTGTTAAATACACTGGCTGATAAGAGGGCGCGGGTGTGTCCTCTCTCTCAGGTGCGCTGATGAGCAGCGGAGAGATGAACGGGAAGGAGGGGGTGCGCTCTCGCCGCCCTTGACACTTAGTGCAGGTTTTGATACTCTCGATCATAATATTTTACTTGATAGATTAGAACACCTTGTTGGACTCGATGGAACTTCGTTACAGTGGTTTAAATCTTATTTATCTGATAGGTTCCACTTTGTTCATGTCAATAATGAGGTTTCTTCTAACTCAAAGCTCACACAGTTCCACAGGAATCTGTGCTAATCCCTGTTCTTTTTAATTTATATATGCTTCCCCAAGGAAATATTATTAGAAAGCACTGCATTGTCATAAAGCTGCCCTCCAGGCAGATGATGGTGGATAGAAGGACCCAAAGGCGCAGGCTGGATTTAGGTGCAAATAATGATTTATAGAATAGAATAGAATAGAATAGGCTTTATTGTCATTGTACAGTTGTACAGCATAATGAAATTGTGGGTGCTCCACCAAGCTACTGTGCAATAAAGTAAGTGAGAAGAATTTGAAATAAAACAGTTACAGAACATATTTATTTAACAAAAACTCGGAGAGAAACAAAAGCACAGCACAGGGGCTGAAAACCAAACTAGCACAAAGCAAAAACTTAGCAGGCAGAGCTCAAGGCAAGGTAAGGCAAAGGTAACTCACATATCAGGATACATACTGTAGACCAGACCATGGCAGAATGGACAATGACCTCTCGCTGAACAAAGCACAGAGACACACATATATAGAGGTGGAATAATTAACAAGTTGCAGGACAGCTGAGAACAATCAAGGGCTGAACAATGCACATGAGGGAGAATGGATATGGGTACAGAAACATGAGAGCTGGGAACAATAGGTGACAAATATACACACAAGACTGCAATGATGAAAATAAGACCAACAGGGAATGACCAAGACATGACTAAAGACACAAGGACAGTAATTACCTCCGCAAGGAGGTTATGTTTTTGCCGGGGTTTGTCTGTCTGTTTGTCTGTCTGTCTGTTTGTCTGTTGGTTAGCAAGATAACTCAAAAACTTTTGGACGGATTTCGATGAAACTTTCAGGCGTTGTTGGAAATGGTACAAGGAAGAACTGATTAAATTTTGGGGATGATCCGGATCACCGTCCAGAAGAAAACCGCCATTACGGAAAATGCAATTTTCGTGAACCACTAATCCTATCATTGTCAATCCAATTGCTAGTCATATGTTTTCATGGTCAAGGAATCTGAAAACGTACACACAAACACTGTATGGGGGGAACTGTGGCCGCCATTATGGAAAATGCCATTTTCGTGAATAACCACTGAATTGTAGGAGTCAAGAATTGAGGAGACTGGATAATTTTCCAGAATCTGCTTTAATTCTCATCCATCCTACGTCCTCTCTCGATCGGAGTGAAAAGAGACAGGACGCAGTCACACACATACATTTATACATTCATCTCTAACAATACATCACCAAAAGTCACAATACTCAGCTACGTCCTTTCATCTGTAATAGAACACCCAGAGTCCTTCTGTTCTTCTCTCTGACCCCCAAAGGTCAGGCCGGGTAATCTTCTCCTCTCTCCTGAGTCCCCAGGGGGTGCAGACACATCTTCCTCTTGAGGTGTGAAGTCAATACACATGGCTTGCTCAAAGTCTCTCTTGGCTGAATTCAGCCAGCCACATGTGAGTCACATAGGTTATAATTATGGGCTCCACATCACTCCCCCCTTCCACGCGAAAGACTGGGCACCCACATACAGTCATACAACAGTCATACAGCACGTTACCCCCCCAACAGAATCTCACAGCAACCTGAACAACCTGACCAAAAAACACATCATTCTGCATGCAGCTTAGGTTTCAATCTTCTCCCGAATCTGCTGTATGCAGGACTCCTGCTCTGTGTTGGGCCGTCCTGCTGTGCATCTGTAGAGTGAGGGGGAGAAGGGTTATTTGCCCCTCGTGGGGGGTCCCGGGGCCGCCCCTTCGGAGGCCTGCAGCGTCGAGGCGCGCCCGCCGGCCGTACAGACTCATTATGCAACACAAAAGCAGGTTTTAATCTATCGATACTGATCGTCTCCCTCCTGCCACCCAAATCTAGCACAAAATATTTCTCCCCGGTTTCCAGCACTCGAAATGGACCATCATAAGGTGGGCGGAGGCTATGCCGCTGCGCATCGTGCCTGACAAAAACAAACTCTGCGTCTCGTAAAGCCTGGGGCACGAACACACGCGGGAAAGAGTGATGAGCGGGGCCCGGGAGCATTTCTGCTCCCGTGTTACTCAGAGACCCCCGGATCGGGGAGGGCCCTGGTGCCGTGTGGTCGGGTAAAAACTCGCCTGGCAGCCTGAGCGGTTGTGCAAAGACCAATTCTGCTGGTGAGGAATCTAGATCCTCTTTGGGTGCCGAACGCAACCCCAATAAAACCCATGGTAGTTTGTTTACCCAATCTGTGTCCGTCAGTGATGCTCTGAGGGCTGCCTTCAAAGACCTGTGAAAATGCTCGCATAAACCGTTGGCCTGGGGATGATAAGCGGTCGTGCGATGTACCGCCGCTCCTAAGCCGCTGGCCACTGCTGACCACAGTTCCGACGCAAATTGAGGTCCCCTATCAGAAGTAATATCTGACGGGACCCCGAACCGCGCTACCCAGGCTGTTAAAAAAGCGCGTGCCACCTCTGCCGCTGTGGTCGATGTTAACGGGACCACTTCCGGCCAACGAGTGGTTCGGTCTACCATCGTCAAGAGGTGCGTGAACCCTTGCGATGTGGGTAGGGGGCCCACGAGGTCCACGTGCACGTGATCGAACCTTTTAGCTGGAATGTGGAACGGTTCTAAGGGCGCTTTAGTGTGCCTGTGAATTTTAGCCCGCTGGCAAGCCATGCAGGCCTTAGCCCACTCTTTCACGTGCTTGCGCAGGCTCGGCCAAACAAACTTCTCCGCCACCATTTTCACTGAAGCGCGCACCCCTGGGTGCACTAGGGAGTGCACGGCGTCAAAAACGCGACGGCGCCACGCGGCTGGCACCACCGGGCGCAGTCGCCCTGTGGATACATCGCAGATAAGCGGGGGGAAACCGGTTTGTAGATTTTTGCGTTCCAGTCTTAACCCTGTTGGTCCAGACAGGAGCGCGCACACGTCCGCGTCCTCGTTCTGCTCCGCCGCCATGGCTGCATAATTTATTCCCACGTGGACCGGAGCTGCGCGCGTGTCAGCGCTGTTACCGCGCTCTGGGTAAGCGGCCGCGCAATCCGTTTCCGCACGGACGGGTGCTGTTACTGCGCGTGACAGACAGTCTGCCACCACATTGATTTTCCCGGCTACGTGCTGAATATCGGTGGTAAATTCAGAAATTGCGGCCAGCTGTCTCTGCTGTCGCCCTGACCACGGTTCTGAAGTTTTGGACATCGCAAAAGTGAGCGGTTTGTGGTCAACAAACGCGGTGAAACGCCACCCTTCCAGCCAGAACTGGAAATGTCGAATGGCTAAGTGAAGCGCCAGGAGTTCCCTGTCAAATGCGCTGTATTTCCGCTCGGGCTCATGCAGAAACCTGCTGAAAAAGGCGAGAGGTTGCCAAACTCCGGCGACCTGCTGCTCTACCACGGCCCCTATCGCTACCTCTGACGCGTCTGTGGTTAGCGCTATGCGAGCTGCCGGGTCTGGGTGTGCCAGCAGTGCTGCGTCAGCGAGAGCTTTTTTTACCGCTGTGAACGCGCGCTCCAGCTCCGGGGACCACTCGATCACACTGGCAGGCTTCTGTTTTTTAAGCACGGTGTATAACGGCTGCATGAGTTGTGCTGCGTGGGGTATGAAACGGTTATAAAAATTCACCATCCCCAAAAATTCCTGCAACGCTTTCACTGTCTGTGGCTGGGGAAACTCAGCCACCGCGTGCACCTTTGTTGGCAGAGGAACTGCTCCCTCTGGTGAGACCCGGTGCCCCAGAAAATCAGTTTGCGCTGCGCCAAACTGGCACTTGGCCGGGTTGATTATCAACCTGTGTGCTTCCAACTTTTGAAAAACTGTAGTGAGGTGTTTCTCGTGTTCCTCCTCTGAGGCGCTGGCTACTAAAATATCGTCCAAGTAGACAAAAACAAACGGAAGGTCGCGCAGCACTGCGTCCATCATCCGTTGAAAGGTTTGCGCGGCGCCTTTAAGGCCAAAAGGCACGCATAAAAACTCAAAAAGTCCGAACGGAGTTATTACCGCTGTTTTGGGAATATCCTCTGGTCGAACCGGGACCTGATGATAACCGCAGACCAGGTCTATTTTAGAAAAAATGCGCGCTTTTGCCAGGTGCACTGAGAAATCCTGGATATGCGGAATCAGGTAGCGATCCTGAGCTGTGGCATTGTTCAACCTGCGATAATCACCGCAAGGTCTCCACGAGCCGTCAGCTTTAGGCACCATATGCAGGGGGGAAGCCCAAGCGGACTTCGAGCAGCGAATTATGCCCAACCTTTCCAGGTTGGCGAACTCCTCCTGTGCCACGGAGAGCTTAGCTGCATCCAAGCGCCGAGCTTTAGCAAAAACTGGTGGGCCACTTGTGGTTATGAAGTGCTCCACCCCATGTTTCGCCACCTTAGCTGAAAAAGTGGGAACTGTGAGTGCTGGAAACTGGTGTAGAAGGGTGTGAAACTTACCACCTGCTGCGGCGACGTTGGTCTGTACTGGCGGCGGGCACACCCGAGCTGCACAAGGACTAGAACAGAAAGAGAGTGCATTTACTAGGCGTTTGTTGGCCAGATCAACTAACAACCCATGTGAACACAGAAAATCAGCACCTAACATATTGAAGCTCACTGCCGCTTCGATGAAGGTCCACTCGTAAGCGCGGCCGTGGAAGGACAGAGACAAGGTTCTCTCTCCGTAAGTCTTGATGCTGGAGCCGTTGGCCGCTTTTGCTCCGTCTCCGCGGGGTCCAGCCACCCGATCTGCATAAGTTGCAGTGATGAAGCTCATCTGGGCTCCGGTGTCCACGAGGAATTGCCGCCCGGAGCCCGCATCTGTCAAATAAAGCAGCTTGGTCCGTTCGCCGAGAGTGGAAGCTGCTAGCGACTCCCGGCCCGGTCGTTTCCCCGCCTTTTGAAACTGCACGGCGGGATGCATCTGTGCGCCTTCTCGGCGAAGCGACAGTGGTAATAGCAGGGGTTGTCATGCCCCCTGGCTTGGGATCTCGTCGCCGCCGTCGTCGCTGGGGTGGGATCTGCTGCCTCTGGCTCCCCACTGCCCCCGGCCGTCGTGCCGAGGTCTGCCGCTGCCACGGAGGTCTCTTGCTCGTCGCAGGCGTTGAGGAGCCGCTCCGCCTCCTGGGCCAGCTCGCGGAAATCCTGCTGGTTCACACACCGTCTGCTGGACAGGGAACCTCTCGTGTGCGCTGGGAGGGTTCTCAGGAAAATATGCTTGAAAAGGAACGCGTCGTTGTCCGTCCCGATCATCTGTAGCATGTCCTCCATGAGGACAGTCGGCCTGCGTCCACCTCTGTCACGCAGGTCCAGTAGCTGCCTGGCTCTTGCCTCCGCCAACGGCACGAAGCTCCTGATGAGGGTGGCTTTCAGCGCGTCGTATTTGCCGGCAGCGGGTGGTTGCTGCACCAGGCTCCGCACACACCGAGCCGTGCGGCTGTCGAGCGTCGCGATGATATTATGGAATTTAATGTCATCCGCTGAAACTCCCCCGAGCAGGAACCGCGACTCCACATGCTGGAACCACGAGTGCGGGTCGTTTTGCCAGAACTCAGGGAGCTTAATCAGTCTTGTGCCCCTGCTGGCATTCCCCGGTGAATCCGGGTCTGAGTGGCTGTCTCCCAGCTCTTCCATATCGATCACGAGGCTGTCCCCCAGCCTCAGCGTGCTCAGATTCATGCGTAGGTCACCAATTGTAGGGGTCAAGAATTGAGGAGACTGGATAATTTTCCAGAATCTGCTTTAATTCTCATCCATCCTACGTCCTCTCTCGATCGGAGTGAAAAGAGACAGGACACAGTCACACACATACATTTATACATTCATCTCTAACAATACATCACCAAAAGTCACAATACTCAGCTACATCCTTTCATCTGTAATAGAACACCCAGAGTCCTTCTGTTCTTCTCTCTGACCCCCAAAGGTCAGGCCGGGTAATCTTCTCCTCTCTCCTGAGTCCCCAGGGGGTGCAGACACATCTTCCTCTTGAGGTGTGAAGACAATACCCATGGCTAGCTCAAAGTCTCTCTTGGCTGAATTCAGCCAGCCACATGTGAGTCACATAGGTTATAATTATGGGCTCCACAGAACCACTAATCCTATCATTGTCAATCCAATTGCTAGTCATATGTTTTCATGGTCAAGGAATCTGAAAACGTACACACAAACACTGTATGGGGGGAACTGTGGCCGCCATTACGGAAAATGCCATTTTCGTGAATAACTACTGAACCACTAATCCTATCATTGTCAATCCAATTGCTAGTCATATGTTTTCATGGTCAAGGAATCTGAAAACGTACACACAAACACTGTATGGGCGGAACTGTGGCCGCCATTATGGAAAATGTCATTTTCGTGAATAACTACTCAACCACTAATCCTATCATTGTCAATCCAATTGCTAGTCATATGTTTTCATGGTCAAGGAATCTGAAAACGTACACACAAACACTGTATGGGGGGAACTGTGGCGCTTGGCGGAGGTCTGCGCTCTCTGAGTGCTTTTCTAGTACTAACAATAAACCTAGATGGGAATCACACAATATAACCAAATGCAAAAGACAACCATAAGACACAGATAACAGGGAATGACATGACATGACCACAGACGTATGGAGAACACAAGGACACTTAATAAAAAGAAAACAAAGACCAGAATAAACAAAGCATGGGCATGGTCCCTGGCCGTGCCCCGACTCTGACATAATCCTCCCTTTAAGGGGTGGAATTCCAGACACCGCTAAAAAAAAATAATAAGATAAGATAAGATAAGCCTTTATTAGTCCCACAATGGGGAAATTCCAGGATTGTAACAGCACAGGGATAGCAACACTCAGAGCAATAATTAATAAGATACGAAAAATATAAATAAGAGCAGTGGATATACATACGTACACATCAATATATAAATATATATACAAAGTGCGGAGCATTGTTGCAAGATGGAATAAACAGCATAACCGTCTACTTAGTTATCCTACATAGTATGAATATGTACCCATACATATTGTCACACTCCGTAGCGACTGATATTGTCCTAGTTGTATACTGGAGGGGACCATTTGTGTAAGTCTGTTGCGTCTTTTGCATTCAATACTATTAGGTCATCACATTTTTTGCTATCTCTGCGAGCAGCCCTGCTTAGGTTATACAGTCTGACAGCCGTAGGTAGGAAGGACCTGCGAAACCTCTCGGTTGCGTACCTAGGATGATGTAGTCTACTGCTAAATGAGCTCCTCAGTGCGTTCAATATGTCCTGCATAGGGTGGGACTCGGACTCCAGCAGAGATAACAGTTTAACCACCATCCTTCTCTCTCCTATCTCCTCTACTGGGTCAAGGCGTTGCCCCAGGACAGATCTAGCTTTCTAGCTCAGTTTGTTCAGTCTCTTCCTATCGGTTGCTGTAATGCCGTTGCCCCAACAGACCACTTCAAAAGTGATGGCTGATGCCACCACCGTGTCGTAGAATGTCTTCAGCAGCGCCCCTTGTACACCAAAAGACCTGAGCCTCCTCAGTAGGAACAGCCTGCACTGTCCCTTCTTGTAGAGTGCGTCGGTATTGTGTGACCAGTCTAGTTTATTGTTCTGATGAACACCAAGGTACTTGTAGGATGTCACCATCTCAATGTCTGTTCCCTGGATGTTTACTGGTGCTATGAGGGGTTGTTCTTGCCTGCGGCAGTCCACCACCAGCTCCTTAGTTTTCCTCGCGTTGATCTGGAGGCAGTTCCGATGGCACCAGTCCACGAAGTCCTGGATAAGTCCTCTGTACTCAACTTCATCTCCGTTGGAGATGAGGCCGACGATCGCAGAGTCGTCAGAGAACTTCTGTAGATGGCAGTGTGTTGTATTGTGTGAGAAGTCCGCAGTATAAAGGGTGAACAGGAAGGGAGCCAAAACCGTTCCCTGGGGGGCCCCCGTGCTACCGATGATCGTGTCAGACACACAATCTTGGGTTCTCACAAACTGTAACCGGTTAGTGAGGTAGTCCAGGATCCATGATGACAGGTGCTGGTCCACCCCTGCGCACAGCAGCTTGTCCTTCAGGATCATCGGTTGAATGGTGTTGAAAGCACTGGAGAAGTCAAAGAACATGATCCTCACTGCATTCCCGGGCTTCTCCAGGTGGGACAGAGAATGGTGAAGGAGGAAGATCACTGCATCCTCCACCCCAATGCCATGCTGGTAGGTGAACTGGAGTAGATCCATCGCTGGTCCCACCAGGGGGCAGAGGTGAGCAAGGAGCAGTCTCTCCAGGGTCTTCGTCATGTGAGACGTCAGAGCCATTGGTCTGTAGCTGTTCAGATCTTTGGGGTGGGAAGTCTTTGGTACATGTACCACATAAGATGTTTTCCACAACTGTGGTACCCTCCCCAGCTTCAGGCTCACCAAAATAGGCGGGAGGAGGGGGACAAGGCACGGTGGGAAAAAACACACTAAGGAATCTCACAGAACGAAATAAAAGAAAAACCAAAAATGTCCATCAGGAGGTCTCTTAGAGTAAACATGCCCACTGGGCTGAAGAACAAGTTGGATCAGGGGGCCGACCCCAGTCCACGGGTCCCCAGACCGGGATGCAGGGTGGATCCGATGGTCTACCCATGTCCCTAGACCACCGAATCACAGAATATGGTGAGTCAGGGGGCCTACCCCAGTCCATCAACCCCCAAACCGGAACACAGGATAGGTTGGATGGCCTACCACTGTCCTTAGGCCACCACATCATAGGACAAGGTGGGCCAGGGGGCCTGCCAAAGTTCATGGGCCCCCAGACCGCAGAATAGGACTTGGTTGACAAAAACTGAAGAGCCTTTTGCTCCAAAACCGGCGACGGCAGCACACTGACCTCAGAAACAGCAGGTGGAGGCCCCCTGACCTCTGAAACAATGGATAGAGGTCCCCTGACCTCTGGAGCGATGGGTGGAGGGCCCCTGACCCCTGGAACAATGGGTGGAGGTCCCTTGACCTCTGGAATGATGGGTAGAGGTCCCCTGACCTCTGAAGCTGATGACAGTTGGGCCTGAAGAGCATCCAGCTTAGACGCCTGGAATCCTCCCTCTGATGCGGCCACCTCAGACAAGGGAGACAGGCAGGGAGTGAGTGAGGTGACACCACTATCACCAGGAGCTAGGCAAGTCTCTTCTAATGTAGACATTAAAAATGAAACAAAAAGAACTTGCCTTAGCTCTTGGTCCTCTGCTGCTGGGGTGACCGCCTTGGGGAGAGCTGGAGCAGGGATCTGCACCTCAGGGACAGATGGAGCAGGCTTGTGCTCCTTGGAGACTGCTGGAGCTGCTGCGTGCAACTCAGGGAGGACTGAAGCTGGGATGTGCACCTCGGAGAGAGCTGAAGCTGTGGTGTGCACCTTGGAGACAACTGTAGCAGTAGTGTGCACCTCTGAGACAACTGTAGCTGTGGTGTGCACCTCGGAGACAGCTGAAGCGAGAACGTGCACCTTGGGAAGAACTGGAGCAAGGATGTGCACTCGGTGGCAGCTGGAGCAGGCTTGTGCACCTCGGAGACTGATGGGGCTACTGCGTGCACTGCATGGAGGACTGGAGCTGGGGAGTGCACCACGGGGACAGCAGAAACTGTATCATGCACCTCAGGAAGAACTGGAGTTGGGATGTGCACCTCAGGGGCAGCTGGAACAGAATTGTGCACCTTGGAGATTGCTGGAGCTGCTATGCGCACCTTGGGGAAAAACAGAGAGACCAGGGTGGGTGACAGCACACATACAGGGGTGACAGCAGAAGCAAGAGGTGGGGGCTCAGAAGCAGAAGGGAGTTGCTGCTGAGACCCCTCACTCAAAACAAGGCAAGACATTTCATTAGGTGGTAACAAGAAATGAGTATGTACTTGCCTGTTCCACTGCTCTGCTGTCGCTGACAGAGATGAGCCCAGAGTGGAGGCAGTGACTGCTGATGGGGCAACGGGCCTGGGCACCAGTGCAGCAGAAGTGGGAGCCAGCACTGCAGCCGCCGTGGGAGCTGGCACAACAACTGTCCTGGGGGCCAGCACTGCAGCTGCTGTGGGAGCAAGTGTAGCTGAGCTCTGAAGGGCTGAAGTGGAGTGTGGTGGTGTGCTCTAGTCCAGCCTGTGAAGTGATTGTGGGGCTGGAGAGTAGGGCTGAAACGATTAGTTGACGTTGTCGATAACATTGATCATAAAAATTTGTCAACTCAGATTTTTATTGTCAACAAATCATTTAATTTTAAAGTTTATATGCATGCTGCTGGAATGTTCAGTTTAACTGTTTAAGCGAAGAAGCGGAAAGCATCATGGTGACACGGAGAGAAAAAAACAGAGAAGGTCAAAAGTTTCCATAGTATGGGAGGAGTTTGCCCAAAATTAATAAATGAAACAAGTTAAATGTCGACTGTACAACAGTGTTGTCATACCACAGCAGCACTACAGTGATGCATTCATTCCTTCCTCCTCTCCGTTCCTCCATCTCCAGCTACCAGTCAGCGGACTGCACCAGTAAGGTTAGCAAGTAACGTTAGCACTTGTTATTTTCAATGAGCAACTCTCTCAGCTTTAGAAAACTGACCTGTCATGGTGGACCTCATGGGCAGAAGCACAGACTCACTCGCGGGGTGAAGTTGAAGCATGATTTAATAAAGGAAACTGTAGCATGCAGAGACAATGATACTCACAACCGGAGGTAAAGACAGGGAAATAATAACGACGATAAACGATAAAGGAATGACGACCATAATCACGACGATAATCACGACGAGGACCCAACAAGGGAATGAGGGAGTGAAACCCAATAAATAGGGATTTACACAGTCAGACTAATGAGCAACAGCCCTGACCAATAATGACTGACATAGGGAGAAGCTGTGCTCAAATGGAAGTAAACAAACACTGTCAAAATAAAAGTCCAATCAGAAACAAATGATTAACAGGAAAACCAAACATACAAAAGTAACTGTGATTGATGATAAACAATGACAATAATAACAACAACAATAATGAGACCAGGATGGAAATAAAGACCCAAGGATGATAATAATGAAGACAAAATAATAAACACTGAAGATCACAAGGTGTGGCCTAGTCTGACCTAGCCCAAACCACCACAGTACCCCCCCCCCCTTTAAGGTTGGAGTCTAGACGACCCCAGGTAACATCAGAAAAGGGGAAAAAAGAAAAGGAGAGGGAAAAAACCCCCAAATCCTAACAGGGTGGGGGGTGGGGGGAAATAGGCCAGGCGGGCTGAAACAGACCAGAACCTAGGATTAAAAATACAGGAGCCCCAAACTTAGGGGAGAGATAAGAAAACCCACCGCCTAGGGGGCAGGAAACGAACGAAAAACAAAATTCACAATAGAACCCCAGGACTAAAAATAATGTGCTCCAACCTCAGGAGAGAAATAGCACACCAACCTACAGCCTAGGGAGATGGAGAACCCCCCCCCCACACACACACACACACACACAAAAAAAGTAATGTAAATAAGAGCCCATAGAGCAGAATATGCCAGGAGCTCCTTACTCAGAAAAAAAAACAAAAACCATATGCTCCAAACTCAGGAAAAACAGCATGAAAACACTAGACTGAGCGGGTAGGGAAACCTCAAAAAAGTACATTTCAAAAAAAAAAAAATACAAAAGACAAGGTGAGCACTTGAAACATAACGGTACACATAACAGTGAAACAATACCTATACTCTGATTAGTGACACACGTATAAATCATACAGAACAGGCAAGTAAACTACGAATTGCCAGCTGAGCTGGACATATGAGGAGGGAGAAATACAAACTACAAATTCCCAGCTGGGCTGGACATACGAGGAGGGAAACACATCCAAAACTTAAGTCTGATGAGAGAGGAAAAAAAAACATTGCGGCACGCTGACCCCCGAAAGGGAACGGCAGGAGAGCGCCAACCTCTGGCCGGCGAAGACTGGGGTGCGATGACCTTGAGCGCTGGAAGTAGGAGCGTGCTGACCTCTCGAAGAGACGGCTGGAACGCATCCGACCCAGATGCCCAGGATTCCCTCTCCACTCCCGTGCCCCAGACAGGGCGGAGGGGAGCAGGTGGAAGGAAAAAAAACACAACACCACAGTCAGTAAAAAAAAACAGTACATGAAAACTTAGCAGTAAAAAAAACACTGCTGAGTCCCTTCACTGGGGACAAGGCAGCACCTCTCATTATTAAATCAAATCAAATCAAATCAAATCACCCTTATTGTCATTCAACCGTACAACCAATCATGTACAGCAGAACGAGATTGTGCTTTACCTATCTACTGTGTTAATCACACACACCCCAAGTGCAGAATCAGAGGGCCGCTGCCATGCAAGGCGCCGCCACAGAGTTCCCTCCTCCATTCCATTTATTGCTGAGCACCAAGCTGGACGGCAGGAAGTTCCACTTTTTTATAAGGTCTTTGGCATGACCCGGCCGGGATTTGAACCCCTGCCTCCCGGGTGTGGGGCGGATGCTCTACCAACTGAGCCACCACTCCGGTAAAGGGGAAAAAGAAAAAAAGAGAGTACTTGCTTTGCCCCCGCTCCGTCGTAGCTGAAGCCGCTAAACAGGTCCGCAGCTGGAGGACCAGACGAATGCTCCCGGACCAGCGGTGACAGTCCAGCACGGTGGTGGGGAGTGGATGAAGAAGGAAGGGGAAGCGTGGAAGCCAGGGGAAGCTGAATCATCGGCACAAGCCTCTAGGGTACTGGGACAGGCAAGGAGGCACATGGGAGCCAGGGGATGCTGAACCGTCGACGCAGGTCTCCGAGGTGCCGGGGCTGGTGAGGAAGCACGATGAACAATGGAGACAGGGGACGCTGAAATCATCGGCACAGTCTCCGGAGTCCCGAGTAAATTCCTCGTCCACCCGTAATCCTCAGCTCGGCATAAGGGAAAAGGTGGCTGCAGATGATACGGCAGGGAAGGCCACACCACCTCAAACAGCAGGAAACAGCAAAAGTTCAGCAGCAAAAGAAATGGCTTCTGAGTCCCCTCCCCGGGGACAAGGCAGCACCTCTCATTATTAAATAAACCCAGAAATGAGAAAGAAAGCACTTGCCTTGCCCCCCGCTCCGTCGTCACTGAAGCTGCAGAAGAACCCCCCCACTGGTGAACCAGACGAATGCTTCCGGGGCAGCGGTGTTCATCTAGCCGAGGGCCGTTGCACGGCGGCGAGGTGCTGGTGTGAAGAGGAGGGGAAATGTGGAAGCCAGGGGACGCTGGGACGTCGGCACAAGCTTCCGGGGTGCTGGGACTGGTGAGGAGGCACACCGAAGCCAGGGGACGCTGACTCGTCGGCTCATGGTTCCGAGGTGCCCGGGCTGGCGAGGAGGCACGATGACAAACGGAGGCAGGAGACGCTGACATTGTTGGCACAACCTCCGGAGTCCTAGGTGAATTCCTCCTCCACCTCTGTAGTCCACAGCCCGGACGGTGACGAGGAGAAGGCTGGCGATGATAACACGGCGGGGCAAGGAAGCCCCTCCGCCCAGGGAAGAGAGTACAGATGTAGGCGAGCCCCCAGGGAACTGCAGCCTGCTGAAACGAAATTTCAGTCTGTTGACAGCCAGTCACTCTCCTCCCCTCTGCCTCCTCCGGGTCCTGCTTCACTTCTCCCGCTGAGTCTTGTTTTGAGTTGGGTCCTACTGTCATGGTGGCCCTCACAGGCAGAAGCACAGACTCACTCGCGGGGTGAAGTTGAAGCATGATTTAATAAAGGAAACTGTAGCATGGCAGAGACAATGATACTCACAACCGGAGGTAAAGACAGGGAAATAATAACGATGAAGGAATGAAGACCATAATCATGACCATAATCACGACGAGGACCCAACAAGGGAATGAGGGGGTGAAACCCAATAAATAGGGATTTACACAGTCAGACTAATGAGCAACAGCCCTGACCAATAATGACTGGCATAGGGAGAAGCTGTGCTCAAACGGAAGTAAACAAGCACTGTCAAAATAAAAGTCCAATCAGAAAGATCACAAGGTGTGGCCCGGTCTGACCCTGCCCAAACCACCACATGACCACATTATTAGTGTGTGCTGTTTAAATAGTTTACCTGTTGTTGGACAGTAATCTCTCTTACAATAGTTGCTGACAGCTGAGCTGCTTCCATTATACTAGCTAATATGTTAACTGCAGTAAATGGGTGAATTACATGACCAATTTACTCTTTTTTGTATTCTCTATCATTGTCACCGTAACACTAGCCATTCTGAATACTAGTGCATCTTGGTAAATTAGAATAGCATGATTTGTAATTTAATTTACAAAAAGATAATCACAATCATCACAAATAAATTTAGAACAGCTTAATTATTTCACTGTATGTGTAGTTGATGCTCACATTCCTGCACTGATATTTAAAGTGTTGTTGTTGTTTTTTTGTTTTGTTTTGTTTTTATTTTGGACTGGAAGAAGTTCTTTTAATTTTCATCTGAGTCCTAATTAAACTTTTAAACTTCTAGACCCAGCAAGGTTTCAAACAGGATGGACTAGCTTATTTTCTTTTTTTACTTTAATGGAGCTGACTTTTACTCTAGTTTGTTTTTAACACACAGTTACAACAGCCTTTATGGAGCAGCAGAGCTGCTATTTGAGTTTTTACACCTGAACATATATTATTTCATTGCTTCGCTACAAACACTTCTGATTAAGCTGTAAAGTTCAAGTTTCCAACTCATGTTTGATGGGTCATTATTTTATTTAGTTGTCAGGAGCCGAGCCGGCTTGGTTTCCTCCGGCTCGTTCCTGGCCTCTTTGTGGGTAAGGTGCCATGTTGTATGTATGTTAGTATGTATTTCTGTGTGCTTTGCCATACCCATAGCCACTGCCTTCTGGCCGGCAGCGATGAGGCAGCCTCTTGGGCTCATGCTGGTGTGAGTGCTGTCTAACTGTCTGCCAGTCCGACCACACCCCCTCTCTATTAACGCCGGGAGAAGCCCTCCTCTTCGACAGCAGCTGTCTTTCCAGTCACCGAGAGGTCCTCCAGGGTTGTCCCGGCTATGCCCACTTCTGCATCATTGGAGCCAGCTCCTCCACAATCCTTTGAAGGGGTAAAAATGGCGAGACAGAGGGGGATGACAGACTATCTTCTGCAGCTGAAAACATCAGAGACCGGGATGACAGGCAAGTGTTTTTTCATTCCATTCAAATCATCATGACAAACCTTGTCTGTCTCCCGAGGGAGAGGCCCAGTTACAGCAGTCCACTGGGTCCTCTCCTGCAGCTGCAGAAATTAATTTATTTCCTATTCTCTCCGTGTCTCCTCCAATTCTTCCTGAGTGTCCGTTGGACCAAGGTCAGCGCCTTCAGATAGTGGAGGAGCCGGTGGCTTTGGAGGATTCCGCCCTGGAGCCAGCATGGAGAGGTCCCCCTGCAGCCATGCCTGAGGAATCCCCAGCATTGGAGCCGCTGCAGGAGGATCATTGGACTGCTAACACCATCTCGCCAGCTGCGGAGGCGTCCACAGCGGACTTGGAGCCTGAGCTGGACCTCCTTGAGGCCGGGCCTGAGTGTTCATCGTCAGGATTGACAGAGTCCTGGACAGCGGTGGAGCTCGAGCTCAGGCAAGTTTTCTCTCTTGTTCTTCTGATAGCAGTGTTAGAGAGATCTTGTCTGGTTCTAAGTGAGGAGAGTCAGGCGCAACACGCAGTTGCGTCTGAACTTCCCTCGTCAGGCTCCACCGCTGCCGGCAACCCTAATGAGATGACTTTTGTTGTGATATGGCGCTATATAAATAAAGTTGAATTGAATTGAATTAACGACCCTGTTTTTTCTATCGCTCCTGAGCCATCTTCTAGGGTCGCCGTAGAGGAACAACCATCTCCAGGGGTTCTTGTGGAACCGGTCTCACCACCTGATGAAGTCACGGGTCCAGCTCCCCCGATGTCTGAGGTCATCGTGTGGTCCACTCCGCAGGCCGTGTCGCCGTGGGTGCAGCAGGCTGGCTCTGGACCCTCGTGGGGGCTGCACCCCAGGATCAGCCCGATGTGGGTGCTGCGCTCCGGCTCAGACCCATCATGGACGCCATGCTCCAGCGTGGGGTCCACCAAGGGTGCAGCATTGGCCCAATCGGGGTCCACCGTGGGTGCTGCAGAGCCTCAGCTGGAGGTCACCGCGGGTGCTGCAGAGCCTCAGCCGGAGGTCACCACAGGTGCAGCGTTGGCCCAGCCGGGGTCCACTGCGGGTGCAGCGTTGGCCCAGCCGGGGTCCACTGCGGGTGCAGCGTTGGCTCGGTCGGGGTCCACCACGGGTGCAGCAAGGCTCCTGCTGGAGTCCATCATTGCTGCAGCCCTGGTCGAGTCGGGTCCCGCTGCGAGTGCGAAGAGGCCCCTGGTCGGGACCGCCGTGGGTGTCACTCCCTCCTGGGTCAAGGTCGCCGGGGCCACGGCCGGCCAGCTTGAGGATGCCGGGGCCTACACTCCTCCGTCAGATGCCATCTTGGACCTCTTCGTTCCTCTCCAGTCTTGGTGGCTTTATGGGGGGGGGGGCAGGCCGCTGGAAGGATTGACTCCCCGGGTCTGGTGGACCATGTTTCCTTGGGGGGTTTAACTGTGGTCCCTGAGCGGGGTGTTGTGTTCCCACCTTTCCTGTTCCCCCTACCTTCCACCCGGGTTCGTGTTGTTTGTTCCTGTTGGGGGGGGGGGATTTGGGATTTTACTTTGGGTGTCTGGGTATCCACCCCTTAAAGGGGGGGCCCTGTCACGAGCCGAGCCAGCTTGGTTTTCCCCGGCTCGGTCCTGGCCTCTCTGTGGGTAAGGTGCCATGTTGTATGTATTTCTGTGTGCTTTGCCATACCCATAGCCACTGCCTTCTGCCCGGCAGCGGTGAGGCAGCCTCTTGGGCTCATGCTGGTGTGAGTGCTGTCTAAAGCCTGTTTTCCACTAGCCCAGCACACCTCGGTACGGCTCGATTCACTTCAGTACGGCTCGGAATGCTTCTGTCTCCATTAGCACGCTGTTGTGCTTGTGCTGTGATGGTTTGTGTTAGGAGGTTTTAGAAGCGGGGCGGCAGCAGATTCTCAGCGAGGCGGGGCCACACTCCCGTGACGTTACGCACCGGACTGAGTCCTTATTTACACGAGACAAAAAAGGATCCAAGGATTATTGCCTTGCTTGCTCTGTGGTTTTATCTCACAATTAATTTTATCTCATAATTAAGCTGCAACAACACAAGTCACTTTTGTTTTGAATTAACTGCCAAATGACCTAGAAATAATGAGCTGAAACTTGTTTTTATTCGTATTAAATAATGAGACGGTGGCACACTGGACTACACCAAATTGTATTATTTTTTACATCCTAGGGCATTTTGGATGTACTGAATTAAAAAAATTCATGTTTTTCACCTTCAGGTCAACGTTTGGAACAACAGTATTATTATTTTCCGTTTAGATGATGCTACACTCCTTCTAAAGTATTGTAAATCTCTGAATTTGGAATGCCGATAGAACATTCAATTTACATATACAGTACTTGTACCTACTTTGACTTGGTGCTAATTTTTTATGATATTTCAATAAAAAGAACAGAAAGCTTACAAAAAGATTTCTTTTTTGGTCTAGTTAAAAATTACATTACCTTTACAATGGTTGACCCGTGACAGGAAGATCAGCATAATTTTGATCAGACTAGGCAATGGAATTTCTATGTAATTATACTGTTTTATAATTCAGTGTTACAACAGACAAACCACACTTTCCAAAACAATTCCATTTTATTATATACAAAATATTAAAAGAAAAAAAAAATTTGCAACACAACATGAAGGTTAATCGACATTTTATACACGCCGACCACTGAGTGCCTCTACACCAGCTTCCCAAACTGGGTCACGAAGACTCGGATGAATTAATCCGTCTCTGCCAGCTGTGGGTCAGGAAGGCTCGGTTGAATAATCCGTGCGGGCTGTCGCGGCGGACGCGTGGGATGATTCTACAAGGAAAATGCACACAATAAAATACAGCACGTAAGTGCAATATATACAGAAAAGACAATAGTTTTTAACAAGAATACATAAGCTTATTTCAGCGTATTGTTCACATGAATAATTAAAATAAAAGCTTTAGTCCGCAGTGTGCTACAATAAAGCAGCGATCCATCCACAAATGAACAGCTTTTTTATTGCATAAATAAACTGAGCGTCTTACCGAATATATTTGCGAAAAAACGCACAATAAAAAAAAATTAAAACTCACCGTTAAAGGACTCCGATGTCGAGACCTCCCGGTATATTTTTTCATTCCGGGCGGCTCCGTCTAACTCGCGCTGAATACGTTCGTCTGACAATGCAGTGAGCAGAAACTGCACCTCCTTATTGGTTCATGGAAGACCCTTATTACGCGAAGCCATTTTTGATAGGGAATAAATGAAAATAGCACAGCAATACACTGAAAAGGAACCGCCAACAGTGGTTGCGTGCTGAGTAAAGGCGGTCGTGAAGATTCTTTTTTTTTTTTCCCAAAAACTTTATTGAGAAAGTCGTGAAGATTTGGTAGATGAGGAGGAGGAGAGGGGCGGTTCCAACCTGACCAATCAGCGCCGGTTACGACCTGACCAATCAGCGGCGACCAGTCTGTTAACGTCACAACACGGCACAGCTCAGCACTGCTGTACCCTGCCCTGGAGCGGGGCTGAGAATCGCGGCTGTTAAACCATGTTGGGACTTGTGGAAAAGCGTACAAAGCGTGCTGAGCCGTCCCGTGTTGCGCTAAAGCGTGCTAGTGGAAAAGGCCCTTAACTGTCTGCCAGTCTGACCACACCCCCTCTCTATTACTGTCAGCTGTTCCCACTCCCATTTGCCATCTCCCCACTCCTCGCCCAGGTGCGACCAATTTACCATCCCTAGTAATGCGTGTACTTTAGGAGCCTTTTGCCAGTTACGCATTGCTGGGTCATTGCACTGCACGTACGGTTGTTAATCGCCGTATGAAGTCACATCGTTAAAGGACTGTGTTTCCCTCGGTGCTTATTTGGACTTACTCCGACAGCTCCGGTTCTGTGAGTATCTACTGTGTGTGTTTCCCCCGGTCATCCTCACCTGTAGGCTGTTGAGCGTCCTTGAGGACTCCTTAATAAGCTTCAAAAGGGAACTATTATTGAGACTGTGTGTCAGTATCATTGTGTTTAATAAATGTGTGTGGTGTAAAACCCTGCTCGTAAATCCTCGGCCTTATGTCCTCCTCCGTGCGCTGTGGAGAAGCGCACGAGGAGCTCATGACATTAGTTATGGGAACTTTTTATAATAGGCTACATTAGGGCTGTCGCAATAACCGCAATTATGTAATAAGGAAAATGACCAACCGCAACAACTGCGGTGTTCATTGTTTTTGTGTGTGTGGCTATATCTCGTTGTTCACTTATGTGCTCCTATTGATTATTAAATTGTTATATGAAGCGTATTTTTATTGCCAACAGCATATTTGCACCCGGTGTTACCGCTGCTGGGTGCTGACGGTAGCAGAACCATGTGGGTTTCTCTCCAGACAGACTCCAGTAGGCAGCTAGTGGTGAAAACGTTTGGACTCCTTGCTAAATACAGCCGTGACAGTGAGCACTAAAAAGGCACAAAGTGTGTTATTTCCTTCTGAGTAGAGTGTGTATGATCCTGACTGTGTATGCTCCTGCATACAAGCTCCGAGAGCCAAAGCTTGTTTGAATGTGATTTTTCGGACAGCAGCAAAAATCACAGAGGCAAGAACCACGCAGGATCCTGTAAGGAGGCTGCCCTGCTTAAATAAGCTGAATGTCACTGCAGTCTCCAGTCCACACACCCCGTAGTTCTCACCACTGCTTTATGAAAATGATCTTTTTCTTTTAACAGAATCAGCAGTTCATGCCTGTAGAAAGAGCAGAGCACTGCACGATTGTCACACACGCACATAAAGTTGAGTGCAGAGCTGCACTGAGTTTCTCACAGCTTCCATCGTGTGCCACATAAGTTATAAACCCTGTTTAAATTACAAGACCACAGCATCCTAAAACATTTGCAATAATACCGCATACTCCGGTGTTGAGCCGTCCACAGTCACCGCAGGGGAACTTCCTCTACCGCAACAGCCCTAGGCTACATTATATGAAGGCAGAGACTGACAACAAAGGGATTTTCACAGGTGTGCAGGCTTAAACAAGTGAGGTAAAACATGACCTGGAGCCCTGAACAGGAGCTGTGCCAGCAGGAAGCCGAGCTGGCAGACATGGCAGAAATAATCGCGATTAGTCAACCAATCAAAAAAATAATCATTAGATTAGTCGACTACCAAAATAATCGTAGTTGCAGCCCTACTGGAGAGGCTGGCACAGGAGCTGGAGAGCTGAAGGCTGGTGCTGGGTGAAGAGAGGTGCGTAACGGAACCAGGGAGCATCTTACCGATGGCACAGGCTCCTGTGATGCTGCGACCAGGGGACACTTTATCATCAGCACTGGCCGTGGCGCAGATGGTGCAGTAGGATGCTGCTTGGGAGGTGGAGTAGGGACTGGAGAAGAACAAAAGAAAGAAAAAAAATCAGTTGTTTGTCCGCCACAAATGAGACATTTTTTAACATTTTTTTAACTTTTCTTCTGCTTCTTCTTTTAGATTTGATTGGCGGTTGGCAACCAGCTTACAGGTGCATTACTGCCACCTACCAGATGTGTTCTTGACATTTCTTCTTCTTCTTTTAGATTTGATTGGCAGTTGGCAACCAGCTTACAGGTGCATTACCGCCACATACTTCGCTGTTCTTCTTCTTCTTCTTTTAGATTTGTTTGGCGGTTGGCAACCAGCCTACAAGTGCATTACCGCCACTGGCTTGATTATCATCTCTCGATATGTTTGTATAAGGAGAAGGAGTTCTTCTTCTTCTTCTTTTAGATTTGATTGGTGGTTGGCAACAAGCCCACAGGTGCATCACCGCCACTGACTTGATTGTCATTACTCTATATCTTTGTATACGGAGTTCTTATAAGGAGTTCTGAACAATCGTCTTCTTCTTTGTTCTAATCTATCAAGTAGAATATTTTGATACTATCGATCATAATATTCTACTTGATAGATTAGAACACTATGTTGGACTTAATGGAACTTCATTGCAGTGGTTTAGATCTTATTTATCTGATAGGTTCCAGTTTGTTCATGTAAATAATGAGTTTTCTTTCAACTCAAAGCTCAGTCATGGAGTTCCACAGGGATCTGTGCTAGGCCCTACTCTTTTTAGTTTATATATGCTTCCGTTAGGCAACATTATTAGAAAGCACTGTATACATTTTCATTGTTATGCTGATGGCACACAATTATACCTTCAATGAAGCCAGATGATAGTAATCAATTAGCCAAGTTAGAAGCCTGTCTTAAGGAAATCAAAGCTTGGATGACTTGTAATTTTCTGCTATTAAATTCAGATAAGACTGAAGTCATTCTTGTTGGTCCAAAAACCTTAGAAATTCCTTTCCAAATCAAACTTTCAGTTTGGATGCGGTTACTCTTTCTCTTAATAGCTCTGTGAGGAACCTTGGAGTTATTTTTGATCAGGATTTGTCCTTCAAATCACATATTAAATTTGTTTCTAAGACTGCCTTCTATCATTTGCGTAATATTGCCAAGATTAGGAGCATCTTGTCTCAGAGTGATGCTGAGAAACTGATCCACGCTTTTGTTAGCTCGAGATTAGATTATTGTAATTCTTTATTATCAGGCTGTCCTAAAACATCTTTAAAAAGTCTTCAGCTGATCCAAAATGCTGCAGCAAGAGTTTTAACAGGTACTAGAAAGAGAGATCATATCTCTCCGGTTCTGGCCTCCCTTCATTGGCTTCCCATAGAGTTTAGAATTAAGTTTAAAATCCTTCTTCTTTCTTACAAAGCTCTAAACAATCAGGCTCCTTTTTATTTAAAAGATCTGATACTACCGTATTATCCTAACAGAGCACTACGCTCCCAAAATGCAGGATTACTTGTAATACCTAGAATCTCCTAAAGTACAATGGGAGGCAGAGCCTTCAGTTATCAAGCTCCTCTCCTGTGGAATCAGCTGCCAATCTGGATTCGGGAGTCAGACTCGATCTCTGTTTTTAAGAATAGGGCTAAAACCTACCTTTTTGATATAGCCTACAATTAGGGAGAGATCATGTGTTTCTGAACCCTCCCTTAGTTATGCTGCTAATAGGTTTAGTCAGCCGGGGGACCTCCAGTAATGCACTGGGCCTCACTCCTTTTCTCACTCTCAATGAAATATTTTTTTTGCTGATCATTAACATTTGTTTGTTCTCTCCCATAGATTGAGTCCCCATCGTGCTGTTTGCTCTCTACATGTCTGTTCTTTTCTTCTTCTCTATCCCCTCACCCCCCAGCCAGTCGCAGCAGATGACTGCCCCTCCCTGAGCCTTGTTCTGCTGGAGGTTTCTTCCTGTTAAAAGGGAGTTTTTCCTCTCCACCGTCGCCAAGTGCTTGCTCACAGGGGATCGCCTGATTGCTGGGGTCTTTCTGCAACTGTGGGGGTTCCCCCTACAGTTGATAGTGCTATGAGATGCCTGTTGTTGTGAAATGGCGCTATATAAATAAAGTTGAATTGAATTGAAATTGAATTGAATTGAATTGAATTGAATTGAATTCTTCTTCTTCTTTTAGACTCGATCGGTGGCCAGCAACCAGCCCACAGGTGCATCACTGCGACGCACCCCACTCCACATCATCACTTCATCTGGTCAGGAGCTGTAGTCCGTATCTGCATCTCATCTCATTATTCTTCCTCTTCTTTTAGATTTGATTGGCGGCTGATCCACCAGCCCATGATGTCTATGAACTAAAAGATCCCCACTTAACCTCAAGTCCTCAACTGCTTCTCAGTGTAGCCCCTGAATGCCAAGATATTTTTCTGCTGCTTTCACAATGATTTAGATTTTTTCTGTTTTCTTGGAAGTCTGCCCAGTGCAGTTTATCCCATCTACCACAAATAAGACAAAATTATTTTCCTTCGTAACCAGAGAATCTTCCTTAATTCTGCTGCATGCACTGTAGGCCTGCACACTTTCCCTGTTAGAGTCCACTCTCACTTTTTTAGCTGGCACCTTTTTCACAGCTTCTGCATATGTTAATCCCTGGAAGACTTTTACCTGCTGAATTCCTGCTGCTCTTTTGCTGGTTTCACAACCTCAATATGCAGAGCTATGTTCACCACCGCAGTTACAGCACTTTAATTTGGCTCCTCTTTCACACTTGCCATATTCATGTTCATTGCAGCATCTGGCACATCATTTTCTACCTTTGCATATCGCTGCTACATGGCCAATCTTTTGACATTTGAAACATCTGAGTGGAGGAGGAACGTAAAGTCTGACTTCATAGCTCATGTAACCAATATACACCTTACTTGGCAGTCTTGTTTCATCAAATTTTAATATTACCGACAGACTATCACATTTTTCACCATGATTGAGGTCTTCCTTATTACCAAGCAGCGTTACTATTGTGTGCATTTTGGCTCACACACATGGGCTTTGGTCAGCGTAAAACCCGTCTTAAACCATCATGATCACAGTTCACTTTAGATAATGCACCTCTTTGCATTAAAGGGATGAGAAGGAGCGCTTTGGATTAGATTATCCAAAACACACCTCTGAATGATTAGACCAGCCTCTTTGCATCATGTGCCAGCGGAAAGTTTGTTTGTTTGTTTGTTATGCCGTGATAAGGAAATGAACTTGGACACACCCATAAACACGTTCTGCTTCAGTGACAACTGTTCAACTGACTCCATCATTGTAATATGACCCATAGAAAGGAAGATTCATTGTGATTTTTCACTGACATCTTTCACATAATAAAATCTAAATATGCTGCATGAAAGCTGCATCTCTGCATTTTTAGATTAGCTCACTAACAGTAAATAAAACGGAAAAGTTTCTCAAAAGGATTTTGAGACACAGATTCAGTCTATCAGTGGATATCTGCCCTTTTTGATCTTTTGCCCCATACTGCAATAAACCTTTGCCCACAGAACCATATTGTATTTTGTGTAACTTTTGTCTTCAGGGTCTACAAACCAATGTAGACTGGTTTAGACCGGTTTGGACTGGTTTGGACTGGTTGATGCTGGTTTGGACTGGTTTAGACTGGTTTTGACCAGTTTGGACCAGTTTAGTCCAGTCTAGACCAGTGTAGGCTGGTTTAGACCCGTTTAAACTGGTGTAGCCTGGTTTAAACAGGTGTAGCCTGGTTTAGACCAGTTTAGACTGGTTGATGCTGGTTTAGACTGGTTGATACTGGTTTAGACTGGTTTTGACTAGTTTAGACCAGTTTAGTCAAGTGTAGACTGGTTTGGACCAGTTTGGACTGGTGTGGCCTGGTTTAGACCAGTTTAGACTGGTTGATGCTGGTTTAGACTGGTTTAGACTTTTTGATGCTGGTTTGGACTGGTTTTGACTAGTTTAGACCAGTTTAGTCCAATGTAGACTGGTTTGGACCAGTTTAGACTGGTTGATGCTGGTTTGGACTGATTTTGGACAAGGTTAGACTGGTGTAGGCCAGTGTGGACTGGTTTGAACCAGTTTAGACTGGTTTAGACTGGTTGATGCTGGTTTGGACTGGTTTAGACCAGTTTAGACTGGTGTAGACCAGTGTGGACTGGTTTGGACCAGTTTAGACTGGTTGATGCTGGTTTGGACTGGCTTAGATTGGTTTAGACTGATGTAGCCTGGTTTGGACGAGTTTAGACTGGTTGATGCTGGTGGAATGTGTGGACCAGTGTGGAATGGTTTAGACCAGTTGATGCTGGTTTGGACTGGTTGATGCTGGTTTAGACTGGTTGATGCTGGTTTAGACTGGTTTGGACAAGGTTAGACTGGTGTAGGCCAGTGTGGACTGGTTTGAACCAGTTTAGACTGGTTTAGACTGGTTGATGCTGGTTTGGACTGGTTTAGACCAGTTTAGACTGGTGTAGCCTGGTTTGGACCAATTTAGACTGGTTGATGCTGGTTTAGACTGGTTAGTGCTGGTTTAGACTGGTTGATGCTGATTTATATTGGTTAGTGCTGGTTTAGACTGGTTGATGCTGGTTTAGACTGGCGTAGACCAGTGTGGACTGGTTTGGACCAGTTTAGACTGGTTGATGCTGGTTCGGACTGGTTAAGACTGGTTTTGACTAGTTTATGCCAGTTTAGTCCAGTCTGGACCAGTGGAGACTGGTTTGGACCAGTTTAGACTGGTGTAGCCTGGCTTGGACCAGTTTAGACTGGTTGATGTTGGTTTGGACTGGTTTTGACCAGTTTATACCAGTTTGGTCTGGTCTGGACCAGCGTAGACTGGTTTGGACCAGTTTAGACTGGTGTAGCCTGGTTTGGACTGGTTTTGACCAGTTTGGACTGGTGTAGCCTGGTTTAAAACTGGTGTATCCTGGTTTAGACCAGTTTAGACATTTTAATCTTTTAAGCGACGATGTCTGCCACTGTAGTATTCTCTGGGCCCCTCCCCAATCTGACCAGTGATGACATGTTTAGTCGCTCGTCATCCTTGAACCGCTGGCTGTCTGTGTGGTGTCCTAAAAAATGACGTGGGCTACATTGACAATTGGAGCTCTTTTTGGGGAAAACCTGGTCTTATGAGACGAGACAGCATTCATCCCACTTTGGATGGTGCTTCTCATTTATCTAACAATCTGGCATCTTTTTTATCTAAATTTCCAAAACCATGACTACTCAGAGTTGGGACCAGGAAGCAGAGTTGCAGTCTTACACGCCTCTCTGCAGCTCCTCTTCATCCGCCACCCCTCAGCTTAGCCCCTGTCTTCCCCATCAGAGAATCATTGTCTGCTCCCTCCAAAGTAAATAAAAATATAATGTATAAGCATCCCAAAGTGATAAAGCAAAATATTGGTAAAACTCAAATTAAACATAAAGCCTCTAAATTGAATGATTTGGCCTCTGTTCCTCCTCATAATTTAAAAATTAAATGTGGTTTATTAAATATTAGGTCTCTAACTCCCAAGTCTCTGTTAGTCCATGATCTGTTAATTGATCATCAGATTGATTTAATTTCCCTTACAGAGACTTGGTTAGGACAAGAGGATTATGTTGGTTTAAATGAATCAACTCCCTCTGGTTATTTAAACTGTCAAAATCCCAGAAGTTCTGGTCGTGGAGGAGGAGTAGCAACAATTTACCATTCCAAATTACTAGTTAATGTAAAGCAAAAAACATGTTATAATTCCTTTGAGGGCCTGGTCCTCAGTGTTGGGCACTTTAGCAATTCCAGGTTAAACCCAATTTTATTTGCCATAGTTTATCGTCCCCCATCAACCTATTCAGAATTTTTTATCCGAATTTCCTGATTTCTTAGCTGATTTAGTGCTGAAATCTGATAGAATAATTATAGTAGGGGACTTTAATATACATGTGGATGTAGATAGTGACTGCCTTAATGTGGCTTTTAATTCAATATTAGACTCGATTGGGTTTTCTCAGAAAGTAGGAAATTCTACTCATTACCTCCACCATACATTGGACCTTGTTCTGACATATGGCATAGAAATAGAAAATCTTGTAGTGTCTCCTCATAACCCTGTACTGTCAGACCATTGTCTGTTAACCTTTGATTTTACTATTTCTGACTATTTGGCTCCTAAAGAAAAATATTATCACAGTAGATGCCTCTCAGATGATGCTGTTTCCAAATTTATGCAGATTGTTTCCTCTATGCCATGTGTCAACACAACGGAAATAAGCTATAGACAGCTTGCTCCTTCTGTAATTGATAACATGGTGGATAGTGTTTCAGCTTCTCTGCATCAGGCTCTAGACTTGGTGGCCCCCTTAAAAAAGAAAAAGTCTAATCAGAGATTTTTAACTCCTTGGTTCAACACAGAAACTTGTAGCTTAAAACAGAAGACTCGTCAATTAGAAAGAAAATGGCGCTCTACTAATTTAGATGAAATCTATTTAGCTTGGAGAAAT
Source organism: Pholidichthys leucotaenia (assembly GCA_020510985.1). NCBI lineage: Eukaryota > Metazoa > Chordata > Actinopteri > Cichliformes > Pholidichthyidae > Pholidichthys > Pholidichthys leucotaenia. The sequence goes on from CM035843.1 coordinate 315,756,763, forward strand.
CATCTTTTAATTTATAAAAAATCTCTTAGAAAAGCTAGAACGAGTTATTACTCTGCATTAATAGAAGAGAACAAGAATAATCCCAGGTTTCTTTTCAGTACTGTAGCCAGGTTGACAAAGAGTCAGGACTCTGTCAATCCTAGCATCCCCTTAGAGCTTACTAGTCAGGACTTTATGAACTTTTTCAATAATAAAATTTCATCCATCAGAGATAAAATCAATCAGATTCTTCCCACAGTTAACTTAAATACTGTAACTACTACAACTCCTTCTATTGATGTCTGTCTTGATGAGTTTACTCCAATCGACCTTTGTGAGTTAGACAAAATAGTTTCCTCATCCAAACCTTCAACTTGTCTTTTAGACCCTATTCCTACCAGGTTATTTAAAGAAGTCTTCCCACTTATTGGTAGCTTTATTCTTCATATAATCAATTCTTCATTAACTTTAGGCCATGTACCGCAGGCTTTTAAAACGGCTGTAATTAAACCCTTACTCAAAAAGCCAACGCTAGATCCAGGAGCTTTAGCTAACTATAGACCAATCTCTAATCTCCCTTTCATTTCAAAAATCTTAGAAAGAGTTGTTGCTACGCAATTATTTGACCACCTGCAGGGAAATGGTTTATTTGAGGAGTTTCAATCTGGGTTTAGAATCCATCATAGCACTGAAACAGCCTTAGCGAAGGTCACTAACGACCTCCTCATTGCATCTGATAATGGACTAGTTTCTGTACTTGTCCTTTTAGATCTTAGTGCAGCTTTTGATACTATTGATCATAATATTCTACTTGATAGATTAGAACACTATGTTGGACTTAATGGAACTTCGTTGCAGTGGTTTAGATCTTATTTATCTGATAGGTTCCAGTTTGTTCATGTAAATGATGAGTTTTCTCTCAGCTCAAAGCTTAGTCATGGAGTTCCACAGGGATCTGTGCTTGGCCCTACTCTTTTTAGTTTATATATGCTTCCGTTAGGCAACATTATTAGAAAGCACTGTATACATTTTCACTGTTATGCAGATGACACACAATTATACCTGTCAATGAAGCCAGATGATACTAATCAATTAGCCAAGTTAGAAGCCTGTCTTAAGGAAATCAAAGTTTGGATGACTTGTAATTTCCTGCTATTAAATTCAGATAAGACTGAAGTCATTCTTGTTGGTCCAAAAAACCTTAGAAATTCCTTTCCAAATCAAACTTTCAGTTTGGATGCAGTTACTCTTTCTCTTAATAGCTCTGTGAGGAACCTTGGAGTTATTTTTGATCAGGATTTGTCCTTCAATTCACATATTAAATTTGTTTCTAAGACTGCCTTCTATCATTTGCGTAATATTGCCAAGATTAGGAGCATCTTGTCTCAGAGTGATGCTGAGAAGCTGATCCACGCTTTTGTTAGCTCGAGATTAGATTATTGTAATTCTTTATTATCAGGCTGTCCTAAAACATCTTTAAAAAGTCTTCAGCTGATCCAAAATGCTGCAGCAAGAGTTTTAACAGGTACTAGAAAGAGAGATCATATCTCTCCGGTTCTGGCCTCCCTTCATTGGCTTCCCATAGAGTTTAGAATTAAGTTTAAAATCCTTCTTCTTATTTACAAAGCTCTAAACAATCAGGCTCCTTTTTATTTAAAAGATCTGATACTACCGTATTATCCTAACAGAGCACTACGCTCCCAAAATGCAGGTTTACTTGTAATACCTAGAATCTCCAAAAGTACAATGGGAGGCAGAGCCTTCAGTTATCAAGCTCCTCTCCTGTGGAATCAGCTGCCAATCTGGATTCGGGAGTCAGACTCGATCTCTGTTTTTAAGAATAGGGCTAAAACCTACCTTTTTGATATAGCCTACAATTAGGGAGGGATCATGTGTTTCTGAACCCTCCCTTAGTTATGCTGCTAATAGGTTTAGTCAGCCGGGGGACCTCCAGTAATGCACTGGGCCTCACTCCTTTCCTCACTCTCTATGAAATATTTTTTTTTTTGCTGGTCATTAACATTTGTTTGTTCTCTCCCATAGATTGAGTCCCCATCGTGCTGTTTGCTCTCTACATGTCTGTTCTTTTCTTCTTCTCTGTCCCCTCACCCCCCAGCCAGTCGCAGCAGATGACTGCCCCTCCCTGAGCCTGGTTCTGCTGGAGGTTTCTTCCTGTTAAAAGGGAGTTTTTCCTCTCCACCGTCGCCAAGTGCTTGCTCACAGGGGATCGCCTGATTGCTGGGGTCTTTCTGCAACTGTGGGGGTCCTCCCTACAGTTGATAGTGCTATGAGATGACTGTTGTTGTGAAATGGCGCTATATAAATAAAGTTGAATTGAATTGAATTAAGTTATGAGCAACAATTGCTAACTCTAAATGCTGCATTGGCAGTGTCATATATTCACTTTTTAAAAAAGTGATCTTAAAGTAATGCTGACCCATGCAAATTGGTAAAACATTTAGTGATTCACTGAATATTTAGCAAAAACTTGTTGTTGTAAATAGGAAATCACATTAATGAAATAATGGAAGCTTTAGGTGTAATTTAAACACTTTTTGTGTTATTCTCCATTCCTGTTCATGTTTTCGTTTTTCAACAGGAAAAGGAAAGCATTCCCCAAATCTTTATCTTTCACCAGGATTTAGAATTGCAGAATCAAAAAGGTGATAAATAGGAATCACAATATCGCCTTTAGCTTTAATTCTGGCCAGAAAGTGGCCATAAGGACTGGAAGAGAAGCGAAAAAAAGAAAAAAAAATCAGCAAAATTTAAAACAATGTGTCAGGGGTTTAAGTGTCCCCTGAAGTTTATGTTTCCTGAAATTGTGACTTAGAGTAACCATTATAATTCAATAAGTGACTCCATGAAACACTCATAGCTACTCTGTTCATTCACAGACCAGAAAACTCACGCTGTTATCCTGTTAAATCAAAGGGAATCTTCGTTCTTTTGCATGTCCTTTTGTTGTTAAAATTGTGTTAACAGGTCTGAGGAGTTGTTAGTTCCTGTCCAGCAGGTCAGTTTGGTGGTGGTGGGATCAGTGCTGCTGATAAAGCCACGTCACCCTTTAACCATTTGGTTTCCATCTCAGCAGCAGCTCTGTTTGAATTGTCCTCAGAAGGGAACATGATCAACAGAAGGTGTGAAGTTTGGCCCAGCTGTTCCCACTGATGTCATGAGGGGGGTGATCTGTTGGGTGTCATGTGGTTACTCTTCCTGGGTTAACTGGATTATTTCTACTGCTGGGGATCTTCTCCTTTTCCCTGCTGATTAGTGCAGATCTGCAGGATTTAACACCTCTGAGCACCACCGCTTAGTTCCTCCTCACGGCTGTCATTTAAAAAAATGGCCAACACACACCAATTTATCACATCCTTTTTCATGTAAATTAGAAACATTCTTTTGTAAATGTGAGGATTTTTTTTTCATAAATTTGCAGGATTTTCCTGCAGAGTTACAGCCATTTTACTCAGAAATGTGCAGCTTCTTACTTGAAAATTTGCAGCTTTTTATTATTCATAATTTTGCAGCTTTTTCCTCATGAATTTAGAACTTTTCTTACTCTTGAATTTGCAGTTTAAAAAAATGCTTAAACTTGCAGCATTTTACTCAAATCTTATATTTGCAGCATTTTAGGTTGTAAACAGTTGAAAATTTACACCTTTTTTGTCTTTTTTGCTAAAGTTGCAGCTTCTTACCAATAAAATTCCACTTTTTTTGTCAGAAATTGGCAGCTTTTAACTGAGACTTACATCCTTTTTTTTTTTTTTTTTTGGGTCAGGTCAGGCATTGGCTTGCTTGCTACTGGATAACCATGAAAACCGGTACTACCTGTCTCATGGGTCGGGCTGTCGACGACTCAACCAGCATCCCTGCCCTTCCAAGGGCGTGGAGGGTGAAACAGGGCATCCTGGCAGAACTAAAAACAATATCTGCCACAGGTCTGTGGTGGACCACTCCCAGCTACACGGGGTGAGACTGGACATCCTGGCAGATAAACATATTTGTCACAAGGTCTGTGGTGGACTGTGCCAGTCGGTGCATTGTGACATGCACTACACAAAGAGCAGAGATAAACAAACTTATCATCTGGTCAGTCACTGCAACAGATACTGGAGTCAGTTTGTCTTGGCTTGTCCTTGCCACTGATAATACCTTTATCTGCCAAGAATGTGCTGCTAGTCCAGCAAAAGCTATCAGTACTCAAATACTTTGCAAGCAGTTTCATGAAATGGTCAATCAGAAAGCAACTCATACCAGCTCAATCATCGCCCGGGCTTACAAGGTCTGCGCTGATCTGTTCACACTCCAACAGGCAGTGAAAAGTAAGCTAGGAGCAGGAAGACAAAAGAAGAGGAAAACAGCAGCCTTGTGTATAGCAGAATGGAATGTATGCATTCTGTTGGACACAACAACATCATAGCGCCCAGAAAGACAGACCACGCTTGTGGCCCTGGAAATGAACAGGTACAATGTAGACATAGCTGCACTTAGTGAAACAAGATTGCCTGGATATGAGAGCTTGGAAGACCATGGGTACATCTTCTTTTGGAGTGGGAAATCAACTCAAGAAAGGAGAGAAGCAGGAGTGGGCTTTACAGTTAGAAAGGAGATAGCAGCAATGCTTGATGAGGAACCGGTGCCAATCAACTCAGAGCAACAACTCAGAGAATGACATAGAAGAGAAATGGGCAACACTGAAGGATACGGTGTATCAGACTGCGAGTGATGTATTAGGCCACCCTGAGAGGAAACATCAAGATTGGTTTGATGAGCATGATGAACATCTGAAGAAACTACTAGAAGCAATGAATACAGCTAGGCAGGAAAACCTACAGTGTAACACAAGGTCAAAGAAGAAGAAATACTCAAAGGCTCAGAGCGAGCTACAGAAGTACACCAGAGAGATGAAGTCCAACTGGTGGGATGAAAAAGCGGAGGAACTTCAAACTGCAGCAGACAGGAAGGACATGAAAACATTCTCCACAGGTTTGAAAGAAATCTACGGCCCTAAACCAAGAGGATTGATCCAGCTAAAGGCTATGGATGGTGAAACGGTTTTGCAGGAGAAAGACAAGATCCTGGACAGATTTGCAGACCACTTTGACCAACTACTAAACAACCCTGGAGATCTCACTGAAGAGGCTAAAGAAGCTCTAGTGCAGCGACCAGCTGTATCAAGTCTGGGTGAACCACTAAATTTTGATGAACTAATGGCAGCTATCAGGACAACACAGGATGGTAAAGCTCCAGGAAGGGATGGAATTCCAGCAGAAGTGTGGAAATTTGGTGGTGTTCAGCTGACCAACTGCCTGCACAAGCTCATCCAAAAGATATGGGATGCCCAGAGAGTACTCAAGACTGGAAGGATGCAAGTATTGTGCCTTTGTTCAAGAAAGGTGACAGGAAAGACTGTGGAAATTACCGAGGTATATCACTGCTAGCCACTGTTGGTAAGATTCTCTCACGTGTACTACTGAACAGACTCAATGAACACATCTCGCAGACTGTACTACCGGAAATCCAGTGCAGCTTTAGAAGTGGAAGAAGCACAATGGACATGATTTTCTGCTTGAAACAGGTTCAAGAAAAGGGTATCGAACAGAACATGCCACTTTATGTAGTCTTCATAGACTTCAGTAAAGCCTTCGATACTGTTTTGCGACAAGGACTTTGGCAGGTACTCAAGAAATATGGCTGTACAGAGAAGTTTGTCAGCCTGATCGAGGCACTCCATACAGGTATGCAAGCAAACATGGCAATGAGTGGTTCAGTATCTAAAGACTTTTCAGTAAGCAATGGGGTGAAACAAGGGTGTGTGCTGGCGCCTACACTCTCCTTGTTATATCTGGCAGCCATGCTTGAGGTGGCCTTCAAAGACACTTCAGAAAGAGTATACATTCAAACAAGGAAAGAAGCAGACTTGTTCAATGTGGCACAGTTTAAAGCCAAGAGTAAGACATCGATAAAGTTAGTAAGAGAAATTCTCTTTGCTGATAACAGTGCTCTAGTTGCACACAGTGTAGAAGATATGCAATCTTTAGTGGAGAAATTTTTCAAGAGTAGCTAGTCAGTTCAGCCTCCAAATCAACATCAAGAAGACAGTGCCTTTATCAACCACCAAAGTTCCAATTATCAGCATCACTACCAGAAGAGATCAGCATTGGTACAGATCCACTAGTCAAGTGCAAGACTTTCAAGTATCTAGGGAGTACTGTTTCAGAGAATGCTAGGCTGGAGGATGGATTATCTCTCAGAATGGAAGAGCGAGCACTGTGTTTGGAAACTTGAGGGAGAGACTGTGGAACAATCGACATGTGTCTATCCGTGTGAAATGCAAAGTGTACAGAGCGAAAGTACTGGCTACTCTGTTGTACGGAGCTGAAATTTGGACTGTCTACAGAGTGCAGGTGAAGAAACTCCACGCGTACATGATGAGACACCTTCGAGCCATAATGAACATCTCATGGAAAGACAAGATAACCAACATAGAAGTGTTGAAATGAGCTGGTCTGCCATCAATGTAGGACATGCTAATACAGATGAACCTGAGATGGCTCGGACATGTTGAGAGGATGATCACCAGCGTCTTCCTTGGCAATTACTCTACTCACAGTTATGCAAGGGCAAAGGCAATCAGGGTAGACCAAGGCTCAGATTTAAAGACACTGTAAAAAGAAACTTGAAGAAGTTGGACATAGACAGGAGTTTCTGGCAGTGGAAGGCTAAGGACAGAGCTGTGTGGAGGAATCTGATCAGACCTAAATGAAAAGTCATTGTCGCCCATGACAGACTGCTATGGTGACCTCTGTCACTTTTGCTACAGTTAAGTTTTTCATTATTTCATCAGATGAGACAGCCGTTGAGATGCCCGATATCACTCCTCTCATTGCCTTATCTCCTTCCAATACTGAACATTGCACATTTTCTCCCTCCATCTTATTAGTGGAGCAGATAACTAAAAAAAATCCTTCAAATGGTGACACAAGCATGAAATTTTGCACAGATACCCTCCTGGATATACTCTTTCAGATTAGGGTCCTGGCCACGTGAAAATTCAAGATGGCGACCTTTTTTCAAGATGGCCGCCATCAGTATCTGGCAATCTCACACCGAGACCATATATCTGTTGAAATAAACATGCTTTTTTCATTTAAATGAACTTTAAATCATGGGATTGTGATCATGAACTGTTTCTCACAAGAGAGAGAGACTGTCAGGAGAATAACTGACAGTCTTCTTTCAATAGCCTTTGCTTTGACTGTACAGGACTAGCCGATTCTTGTTGGAAGAAGTCAGTCACATTCTTCTTGATGGGTTCATACATGGAGGCAGGGCGGCTTGCCAGAGCATCTGAGAACTCCTGGAACTTGGCATGGCCTCTGTTCATGTGTGTCTTGAGAAGATCTGCTGTGTTGGGGTGGGCAATATCCTTGGTGTCAATGGAATACAAGTCAGAACTTTCTTCCTGAAAAGGACTGCCTAGGTTTTGCAAGGCTGCAGAAAGCTTGTTGACCTTGTCCAGAAAAGTCTTCTGTGCCTGTGGGTTTTGCTCATGGTGTGTTGCTTGCTCGGGAATTTCTTTGCGTTGGGCCTCTGTGTCATAAACAGATAACAAGCGACTGACCTCTGGGCCAGCTAACATCCATCGCCTGAGTGCAGATGGATCTTCTGTCAACCCAATGGCTCCACCATCAGCCTTGATGATGGCATTGGTCTGCTCATGGGCTTGATCTAGAGCCATTGCTGAGAAAGGACGACGGGTCTTGTGCACCACAAAGTTGCCAGCTTTAAACTCTTTGTCTAACTCTGGGTGTGAAATCTCTAGCATAAGCATGTCCCTGAGGTGGATGGGCAGCCAACAAGCATAGTTTGTATTGTTGTTGGCAAAGAAACAGGGTATCAGTTCATGTAGTGCCTGGCAGTAGAGAGCAAAATTTCCCTCGCGGAAAGATCTAATCAGCAGAAAGACAACAAGCTCCATGGATAGTACCATGTGCCAGAAGTGAAACTGTGGACTATCCTGTTTTCGGGAGTCACACCACTTCTCAAAGTACAGTGCCTCTTCATCTTGATTTTCCTGCTCAGTACAGTACTCATCATATGCAGCTTTCAAGAGTTTGTACAAGCTGGAGGCTGTCACTTGGTGCATCTGTCGCGTCCTGGTAACACTTGCAGCTGACAGGAAGGACTCTGCAGTGCCAGATGAAGCCACACCAGCTTCAACTAGAACTCCTGTCCATCCACTGGCTTGGAGGATAGTACCCAGCGACTTCAGTGCTGCCATCTCAATGTGCAGACCACCAAACATGACCAGGTACTTGTCCTCACCATACTGACCTGGCCACTGCCACTGCACCTGCTTTGCTATGGCGTAGATTGGCTGGTCAGCTGTGATGACAGGTACCTGGCCAGGGTTGAGGAAATCAACAACATCTTTTACTTTGTTCATTACATGTTTGACTGTAGCAACTGAATGAGCTGGATCCCGCAGGAGAGGAAGCAAAGAAGTAATGGTAACTTCAAATTCAAGGCTTCTCTTCATTGAAGCATGATGTGCTGACCATGTTAGGTTCAATGCATCATCAACTTCTTGTGTCACTGAGACCTTGTCCAGCCACTGGTACTCTAGTGCTAGTTGTGGCCCCAGAATATCTGTGGGTGGTTTTCGCATTGCAGTACCTGGTGGAACAGGATTTGTTGTCCGGAAGGAAGCTGGAGAGATATTTGTGAATGTATCAGGAAGTTCAGGAACTGACTTTACTTTCTCAGGCCCAAACCTGAGTTGCCCTCATTCCTGTCCACTATTATCCTTTGTGGGATGTTGGAACAGAGAGATGCTTGTGCCATGAAAGGAGGTAGTTGCAGTTGTTGCAGAGGGATTGTGATCAATGTTATCCATCACTGCAGTAGTGAACAACCCTTTCCGCAGCACTGGAGGACAAACCACACCCTCCTCAACATACTTGCTGACTGTTGCATCTCCAAGTTGAGCAGAGATCTCCAGCACTCTGTCATAAGAGATACTGAGACCATGATCGAACAACATCTCAACCAGATTCCTCTTTCTGGTTTTGGCATAAACAGAGAGCCCCATGTACACGGGAAATGGGGTCTCTCTGTCTTTAGAATGCCTGTGAGTTGCTGCTCCTTCCTTGTAGCGGGTGTAGCAGTTGAATTGCATGAGCTGAGCAATTGCCTGGTCTGACTTTGATGCCCCGAATCTCAGCTGTGATTTTATGTCAGCACCATGCTCAACCATCCCCACAAATTGAAGCAGAAGGGGAGGTATAGCATTTTGCACACAACCCTGAGAAAATGTACCTTCAAATCTAGACTTGTGGTCAAGTATACATCTTCTGAGGATCTTTGCTGCTTTAGCAATGATAAGTGCATCTGAAAGATCTGTGGATTGAGCAAGCGCTTTGCCTACATCTTCCTGAAATGTAAGTATCACTTCTCTATGATCTGCGCCAGATCTGTGAGCCTCAAGTCCTGGAATTTCAGCCAATAGCTTTTCTTTCAGTCTAGTGGAATTCACATTTGGTGAGTCCACCCCCAGCTGTTCCAGACGCTTTTGGTACATGTGGCAGATATCTGGCATGCGAAATGTAACTGGTCCTTCTGAACATAGGTTGCTTTCAACAAGGTATGCAACCAATTCTGAGATCACCATTGGATACACATCTGGTTGTGACTTAGTGTCACGTTTCTCAAGGTTCCTCAGGTGCGCCCTTTCCCTGTTGTAGAGAGCCCGAAGGCAAACATTATGGTACTTGAACTCCTGTGCAATGACATCACCACCAGTCAATCTTGCAAGAAGCTTACCATCACCAAGCATCTCTGCAATGTTGCGCAGCCTCTTGTCTAGGCCCGTTGTACTGGCCTCTCTGAGGTCTGATGCAGGTGCCACTTTTTCACAGAAAATGCATGTCTGACTGTCATGACTTTTTCGCCGCAGTTTTGACTGACAAGCTCCAGTCTCAGTTTCACTGGTTTGACTACTGGAATGGCGCTTTTGTGCCCGTTGCAATTTAGTGTTGTTGAACAACAAGCGACAGCTCACATGGTATTTTGCCATATTTTTCCTGAGTGTGGCTTCTATGCCATCACCTTCATCCAGCCTCGTTGGATCTATTCTCAATGGCATGTCATTGATTTCGCTGAACATGGGAATGCTCCTTGCCAGCATTTTGTATCCATCATGTTCTGGGGAATGATGACTTGGAGTGGATGTCAGGCCCTCACCTATTTTGTCCTTCTGGCAAAGGCAACACAAGCTCCAATTTGTTTTCCGATTGGCAGATATCCCATTCGCTTCTGCCATGATGTGTCTTGATTAAGGCCGAGGGGCTATCCTTTTACCACCCTAATCAAATTGTGCACACATTACTGTATGGGATTCAACTAGGTTCGGTTGCCCTACACCTAGCCCGATCATTCATCCAGTGCCATTTAAGTCCCGTGTGATCTGTACACCATCCGGGTAAGTACATGAACATTTGGCGAGACATGCATAACCCCCTTACCCTTGGCTCGGCTCTCCCGCGCTGGCACATCCTGTCAATTCAGGTGCGACTCTCTAACTAGTATCTAATAACTAAAAAACTACAGTTTAGTAGCTACATGATATGGGGCTGTTAGAAAGCATTTGGGACACTAAACTATGCATATACTACTACAACTAGTCTAATACTGCAGTGTTAGTAAAGCTAGATCAGTTGACACTGAACCCCATGCCGAGTTACACAGCAGTGATTGACACCAGTGTGCCCTGGTTGTGTGCTGACAATCACTCTTGGTTTTTTTTAATTGCAATCACAGTCACAACTGTAGTTTATAAAAACGGTTGAATGGGATCTGCACCACACCAACCAAGATCCACATCCAGAAACGATTACATGTGTGTGTTAAATATGCTCAATTTACGATGGATAAATCATAATTTTCAAGGAGTAGCAGCCATTTTGGGCACCACATTGAAGGCTAACCTTCTTAAATTTATATCAGAGACAACAAAATCTGTAAAATTAGTATATAAGAGCATAAACATGGTTCACTTGGAAAATTAAATTAAGAAAAGAGGAAAAATAACAAAAAATTGTCACATTCTGGCAGCCATCTTGGAAAATGGCGGCCATCTTGAATTTTTGGCGTGGCCAGGACCCTTTTCTGAAAGAGAGGACATTAAAGCATATTTGTGGAGAATTTCATGCTTGTGTCACCATTTGAAGGATTCTTATGAAATATGCAATTAACCGCTGCACTATATTGACTGTGTTGCTTTTCATTGTTGAACACTATCTTTACATGTAACTAGTAACGAACCACTACGAAAAATTCTTGCATTTAAAAACTTCTCCAAGTAACCCATTAATTGCATTTGTGAGCTTATTTGGGTTCCACTCATGAAATGATGCTCCTTCCAGAGTAAGTTTAATGATTACTTTACACTCCTGTATATTCCTTCTTCTTCTTCTTCTTTTAGATTTGATTGGCGGTTGGCAACCAGCTTACAGGTGCATTACCACCACTGACTTGATTATCATCACTCTACAGTATCTCACAAAGTGAGTACACCCCTCACCTTTTTGTAAATATTTTATTGTATCTTTTCATAGGACAACACTGAAGATATGACACTTTGATATAATGTAAAGTAGTCAGTGTACAGCTTGTATAACAGTATAAATTTGCTCTCCCCTCAAAATAACTCAACACCACCCATTAATGTCTAAACCGCTGGAAACAGAAGTGAGTGCAAACAGCCAAGGGGGAACATTACTCACTGTCACGGTGGCCCTCACGAGCCACCATAAGACGCCAGCAGTCACCAGTGAGTTGCAGTGATGTTTATTGGGAGGTGCAGGAACAGAGAATAATACACACAACAGTGCGGGTAGGACAGTCACAGGATAACTTAAAGGATGATGAATGAACAGCATCTGAGCCGGGGAACGCCCGATGCGTCAGACGATGTGACGGTAGAATCATAGACGAGGAATAACAGACGATATCATAACAGGAAACATAACAGACGGTATCTCAACAGACCGTATAATAACAGGAGATATCATAACAGAACGTACCTTAACAGACCGTATCTTAACAGGACATATCATAAAAGGACGTATAACAGAGACTGCTGCATCGGGGTGCATTCAGCGCCTGTTTTTAACCCCGGTCACTAATGACCCCGAATACAGCACAGCTGTTGACTCTGACAGCAGGGAGCTCCACCGGGTGCTGTCACAATAAGAGCCCGGGGAGCTAGAAGGAATCCTCTGCTGTCAAATCCTGGAAATGATATAAGATCCGAGTGCGGACGGAACCGGCACTCGGATTGTAACACTCACTGGAGTGGTGTTAGCTATATCAATAGTGTGTAGTACATACATTCTGGCTTTTTGTTCAATTGTCCACCTAAACCCATGTCCCTAGAAGTTAGAATATTCCCAGCAGTCTTGTAATGTTGTTTTTGAAATATTCGCTTCCTCACTTCCTTTCAGCTTGACCCAGTATGTTGTGTAATGTCCCCCTTGGCTGTTTCCAGGAAAAGAAGTAGACATTATTCTGCTGATGAGGAAAAAAAGATTGGCACATGAGTGAAGTTGGTGTTAAAACAAGCATTTACCTCAGGAACAATTACTATAACTACTTACAGCGCTATACTGACGGTTCAAAGAACAAAGAGGGCTCTGTTGGAGTTGGAGTATACATTCCAGAGTTTAAAGTGACCATCTCAGAAAGACTCTCCAACAATACATCCGTGTTTACAGCAGAGATGGTGGCAATAATTATTGGTTTGCAGTGGGTGGAGGAGGTCAGACTGGATTGGGTGGTGGTGTGCACAGATTCACTTGCAGCTTTAAAAACCATACAGACACTAAAATCTACAAGGGAAGACTTGGAGATTGAGCTACATCACAGTTTATTTAGGGTACACAGGGGTGGTGGAGAAGTTCAGTTTTGTTGGGTTCCTGCGCACAAAGGGTTGAAAGGGAATGACTGTGCAGACAAATTAGCAAAAAGTGAACTTAGGAAAGAAATAACTGCACCATTGTCTCTTGGAAAAGGTGAAGGGAAAGTAGTAGTCAAGGAAAAAGGAGTTGAGCTATGGCAAAAAAGATGGGATGAAGATCATAAAGGTAGATCTTATTACAAAATACAAAAATCTATTGCAATAAAGAATCATAAAACAACAAACAGGAGGGAAGACATCATTATGTCAAGACTCAGACTGGATCATACAGGTTTAAATGGCACTTTATTCACCATGGGGAAAAGCGAAAGTGACAAATGTAGAGAATGTGGAGTAAAAGAAAATGTCGAGCACATCTTATTTCACTGTCACAAGTATGGAAATAAAAGCGAGAGAATGAAAAATGAAGTTCGAGAGGCCAGTAGGGAATGGGATTTAACTGGCATTCTGGGAACAGATGGAGATGGAGAGGCACTAAGAATCACGAGAAGGGCTCTTTTCTCTTTTTTAAATAACACAGGATTAAGTCATAGACTTTAGGGGTCGGGCTCAAATGACATAATGTTACACACTCTTGTACAGTAGGTGGCGGTATGCACTTTTCAGTTGCTTGCTATCCACCAGTAACCGAGAGAAGAAGAAAAAAGAAGGGCTTCTAAGGCAAACAGCTAAACCGCAGAACGCACACCCAGGCTTGATCAACCTGTGGTGGGCCTGCCTCAGTGGAGGGTGTCTTGTGATAAATGGCCAAAACATCCTGTGATGCAAAGGTACACAACTGACGATGTGTCCTGGCAGTGAAGCCTTATAGCAGCCATCTCTCAAGAACTCCCCACGGACTCAGAAGTGGCACAAACAGCAGGGACTGAAACAGCCAGTCCTTTCATCGAACCAGTAAAAGGATTTCTCGGATTTGCGCGGTTGTCATTATTCTTATTTTCTACCCAAAATGTACTACAGTATACGCCACTTCCTCTTCTCAGACTATGTGTTGCTATGGTTACACAAATGCCGAGGGACACTTCCCCCCTTTGGTCAGCTGGGGAGTCCATTTGGATTCACACTGCTAGCGGAGCACACCAGACTTCATTTGCAAGAGAACCAAGACCCCCATTTTCAAGAGGACCAGACTTCGCTTGTTTGGTGCACACCAGAGTTCCAACACGCGTTCAGACTCCACCAAACAAACTGAACTATCCGCATAAGGCACTGTTTGGTCCTTTGTTCCAGACCAAACAGTGGCCATCTGAATGTGGAAGCGAAGGAGGTACACTACCGTTCAAAAGTTTGGGGTCACCCAGACAATTATTTTGTGTTTTCCATGAAAAGTCACACTTATTTACCACCATGAGTTGTAAAATGAATAGAAAATATAGTCAAGACATTGACAAGGTTAGAAATAATGATTTGTATTTGAAATAATAATTTCTTCCTTCAAACTTTGCTTTTGTCAAAGAATCCTCCATTTGCCGCAATTACAGCATTGCAGACCTAACATGATTGCACAAGGGTTTTCTAATCATCCATTAGCCTTCTGACGCAATGAGCAAACACATTGTACCATTAGAACACTGGAGTGATAGTTGCTGGAAATGGGCCTCTATGCACCTATATAGACATTGCACCAAAAACCAGACATTTGCAGCTAGAATAGTCATTTACCACATTAGCAATGTATAGAGTGTATTTCTGATTTGTTTAAAGTTATCCATCCATCCATCTTCTACCGCTTTTCCGGAGGTCCGGGTCGCGGAGGCAGCAGTTCAAGCAGAGAAGCCCAGACTTCCCTCTCCCCAGCCACCTGCTCCAGCTCTTCAGAGGGGATACCAAGGCGTTCCCAGACTAGCTGGGAGACATAGTCTCTCCACCGAGTCCTGGGTCTGCCCCGGGGTCTCCTCCCAGTGGGACGTGCCTGAAACACCTCAAGTGGGAGGCGTCCAGGAGGCATCCTAATCAGATGCCCATACCACCTCAACTGACTCCTTTCAATGTGGAGGAGCAGCGGTTCTACTCTGAGCCTCTCCCGGATGACTGAGCTCCTCACCCTATCTCTGAGGGTGAGTCCAGCAATCCTACGGAGAAAGCTCATTTCAGCCGCTTGTATCCGCGATCTCGTTCTTTCGGTCATTACCCAAAGCTCGTGACCATAGGTGAGAGTAGGAACGTAGATTGACTGGTAAATCGACAGCTTTGCCTTAGAACTAAGCTCCCTCTTCACCACAACAGACCGGTACAACGTCCGCATCACTGCAGATGCTGCTCCAATCCGTCTGTCGATCTCTCGCTCCATTTTCCCCTCACTCGTGAACAAGACCCCAAGATACTTAAACTCCTCCACTTGGGGCAGGAGCCTGTCCCCAACCCGGAGAGACAGTTTAAAGTTATCTTCATTGAAAAAAAGTGCTTTTCTTTCAAAAATAAGGACATTTCTAAATGACCCCAAACTTTTGAATGGAAATGTACGTGAATACAATAACAATCAGTCCCTCCAGGATTTTGGGGGACGTTTGTCATGCTGTGGAGCACGGTTGGGGAACCGTGCTCACACTCCTTATTTAGCTTGATTATTTTTCTGTATTTCCCCACCTTAGTTTAATGTTCTTTCTGGTTGGTTGGTCGGATGTATGTGGTTATTTGAGTTGGCCATTTGTTTCTATTTATGAACGTCTGTTCCCAGTTTAGTTATTATTGCTTTGCATCCATGACCGTCCAGTTCTGTATCCTAATTATTATTTGCCTGTATGGACATGAGCCTCACTTCATCTTCACCCTCACCTCTCCTTTTGTTTTGGTTTCCATGTATATTATATTAATTGCATCTGTGGTTTGTGTATTTATCTTGTCCTCATTTTCATAGGTCATTACTCTCTGTTTATATTATCTGCTCTGTGTCTTATTTTGTATTTCTCCTTATTTATAGTCGGCTGTACTTTGACAGCATCCAGTGTTACTTTTGCGTGGAGCACAAGATTGTGGGTTGGCTCAGCTGTCAGTGTTTGGACTGATGACTCCTTGCTCATGTGATCCACACCTGTCAAGCATTTGTTCATTGTTCCCTGTGCCTATTCAAAGTCTGTTGCAATGCTAAACAGTTGCAATGTCTTACTGTGTGTTATGACAGAAATCCCCTGTCATATTTTCTCTCCAACGGGTGTGCTCCTTCTAGTTCTCTCTTTTTCCCTGGCGTGTCCAAGCGCCTCAGCCTGGGTCCGTCCAGGCTGATCTCTTGTCTTTTTTCCCGGATGTGAGCCCTGTTATCTCTGTGTTATGACTCGCCGCTCATCAGCGGCGCCAGCCGCGCGCACACCTGCTCCTCGTCAGCGGCAAGGTATTTAATCCACTCTGCCCTGGGCTTCGGCCTGAAGCCATCTCTCTACTTCGGCCCCTTTGCTACTACAGATCTCAAACCTACTAGCAAAGATATCCTGGGTAAGCTCCCCTTACCTCTCTGCTCTAGCTTTCCCCTGTGCACAGGCGGACATCCCCGGCGGCGGACTTCATCACCTCGCCGTTGGCTCTACGCTGCTGCCACAGGTACTGCAGGTCGCTGTCTCCCGGGCTCCGCCCTTGTCGACGCCAGCCACCTGTCACAACCAAGTAAGCCAGCTATCATCATCATTTCCCTGTATTGGTGTGGTGCCCGTTACCCTTCTCCCTCTGCTCTCTCCCACAGGGTTGTCCGGCTGTACGGCCTCCTGCCCCCGTGCCTGACGCAGACGCCACCACCAATACATTCTTATTCCACAGACACGCAGCCATACACTTCCCTGTTGCTAATAAAGCTGTTAAATCTATCCTGAGCCTGCGTGTGTGTCTCCTGGGCCGTGCGTTATGTCACTCTGGTGTTTCCACATGCCATTACCTCCCGGTTCTCCTGTATGTAAAGTGTTGTGTTTTTGTGTATTCTTGTATTTTTGTTATTAACTGTCAGCAACTCACAGCTCTAGTGTTTGGGTCTTTTTTCCACCCCTGCCAAGGCGTTTTATGACAATGTTTTTATGATTGTTGCAGCCCAAAAAGCATGACTTCACAGGAGCTTTTTTAAAAAGTTGCAATAAAAGTTGCAATGTTTTGAGAGATTTTTTTTGCACTAAAAGTTGTGGGAAGAATTACAAATTTTAAAGCAGATGTGGGTTTTTTCAGTTTACTGCAGTGATATTCTATATAACAACACAAGAAAAGTACAAGATTGTCAAAAATTTCCTAGTAAACAGTGATCTGTAAATTAAGCAGAAACTTCTGATATACAGAAAAACTCTTGTGCAACAGCAAATACAGACTGTAACACAATATTCATTACAACAACTAAATTGCACTGAATGCATGTTAAAGAGTATAGATTTGGAAATTATTGGCAGCGCCTTCATTTGAAAACTCCCTACAGTCCCCAACCACTCGGTACCGAGGAAAAATAAGGAAAAAATAAATAATTTATTGTGTTGCTCTGTATTTTCTATAGGAGTTTGTGTTTTTCTGAAAAAAAAAATTAACAGACAATATTCTCTCTCTTTCCGTGCCTAACTCCTACCTGTCTATCTGCTATGTGTCTTGACACACACTCAGGGCTATTTGGTCATGGAGGTTTAAGGGTGTTGTACTGGTTTAAGGGTGTTGATTCCCACAAACTGTGCTGTTTCAGTGTTTGGATGTGTATGTGAATAGTGGTCAGTGGACTGTAGGAACTGAATTGCCCCTTGGGGATTAATAAAGTTTTCTGTATCTGTCTCATCAGACACTCATCTTTTATTTATGGGGAGGGGGGGGGGGGGGCTTTGTCCATGTCCAGACAGGAGAGTCACAGTTTTAAAGCTCACTGACAAGATGCAGTAATGATTTTACCTCTAAAGATATATAAAATGTTCAAACACTAGCTGTAACATTAATAGTTTTACGGCATCTCTCCTCACGTGCGCTCCCGTGACGGGGTACTTTTAGGGCAGGTGTCCGTTTTTCAACACAAACCCAGCACTTCGTACACGCAGTCTGGACAGAGATGTGGCGAGACGTCCGGCAGCAGGCTGGGGGAGATGGAGGAAGGAACGGTGTTGGAAGCCTTGTGGGTGAGTGTTTTTTTTTAATCACACACTCTGCTTTTGCTGATGTGTTCCGTTAATACTCACTGTAAACAGGGAAATGAACACGGTGCAGCGATGGATTTGATTGGTTAGACTGAGCATTTGAGCGCCACTCAGGGACAAATTTGATTGGTGAAATTGGCAGAAGTTGACGAGGATTGGCCAAAATTGCAGGAAAGTTGCTGTGATTGGACATAGTTGCAAAGTTGTGCAATAGTCACGATAACTGGCTGATTTTGCCTCTCTTTTCACCGAAGCATAATTATACTAAACATTCAATACCACAGGTATACATTTATTGCAATGTTTATTGCATATAACCCCATTTGCAGTTGCTGCATTATATTTTGCCTTTAAACTGCGACAATAAAATTGTTGATGTATACCATTAGGTCCCTAGTATTAATGTAGCATTACCAGATAAAATAAAACAAACTTGTTAAGTTTTTACAAAAAATTTACAATTGCTTAAGTAAAATAAATAAAACAAGTAAAATAAATAAAATAAAAAATAAATAAAACTTCAATTTTACAATGTTTTCTGGCACAAACCTCAGCTGTTTTGAAAAAAAAAAAATATATATATATATATATATATACAGTATATATATAGTACAGTGGTGTAAAAAAAAGTGTTCTCCCCCTTCCTGATTTCTCTCTTTTTTATGTTTATCACACTTAAATGTTTCAGATCATCCATCCATCCATGGCGGGGGGCTGGAGCCTATCCCAGCATCTTTGGGCGAGAGGCAGGTTACACCCTGAACAGATCGCCAGTCCATCGCAGGGCCAACACAGAGAGACAGGAGAGAGAGGAAGAGTATCGTCACTTCCTGTTTTGCTGTCTCGTATCGTCACTTCCTGTTTTGCTGTCTGCCTGTGTGGTTTGCTCTCCAGCTCTCGAGCCACTAGCTATGGC
Source organism: Pholidichthys leucotaenia (assembly GCA_020510985.1). Lineage (NCBI taxonomy): Eukaryota > Metazoa > Chordata > Actinopteri > Cichliformes > Pholidichthyidae > Pholidichthys > Pholidichthys leucotaenia. The sequence continues at coordinate 315,775,718 of CM035843.1, forward strand.
TACTAGCTCTCTTTCCTCTCCTCCTCTGGTGTGCTCTCTCTGTCAGATGTTTAGCTACACCTCTGCCTCTTTTAGTGATAACGGTAAATGTAATAAATGTTGTCTTTTTGAGGCGCTCGAGGCGAGGTTGTCTGATTTGGAATCCCGGCTCCGCTGCACTAAAACACCGTCTGCGCCAGTTAATCTCGACGGACGCCCCTTAGCTGCAGCGGAGCTAGCTAGCTTAGGTCCCACTGTCACCGGTTCCCCGGCTCTCCTCTGCAGCGAGGAGACTGGGTGGGTGACGGTGAGAAGGAAGCCTAGTCGCAAAGCCCCGGTTCACCACCAACCTGTTCACGTTTCTAATCGTTTTTCCCCGCTCAGCGACACACCCGCTGAGGAAAAAACTCTGATCATTGGCGACTCTGTAGTCAGAAACGTGAACCTAGAGACTCCAGCGGCCATAGTCCAATGCATTCCTGGGGCCAGAGCAGGCGACATCGAGTCAAATCTGAAAATGCTGGCTAAAAGTAACTGTAAATATTCCACAATTGTTATTCACGCCGGCATTAATGACATCCGTCTCCGGCAGTCGGAAGTCACGAAACTTAATGTAGAATCGGTGTGTGAGTTTGCAAAAACGATGTCAGCCACTGTAGTATTCTCTGGGCCCCTCCCCAATCTGACCAGTGATGACATGTTTAGTCGCTCGTCATCCTTGAACCGCTGGCTGTCTGTGTGGTGTCCTAAAAATGACGTGGGCTACATTGACAATTGGAGCTCTTTTTGGGGAAAACCTGGTCTTATGAGACGAGACAGCATTCATCCCACTTTGGATGGTGCTTCTCATTTATCTAACAATCTGGCATCTTTTTTATCCAAATTTCCAAAACCATGACTACTCAGAGTTGGGACCAGGAAGCAGAGTCGCAGTCTTACACGCCTCTCTGCAGCTCCTCTTCATCCGCCACCCCTCAACTTAGCCCCTGTCTTCCCCATCAGAGAATCGTTGTCTGCTCCCTCCAAAGTAAATAAAAATATAATGTATAAGCATCCCAAAGTGATAAAGCAAAATATTGGTAAAACTCAAATTAAACATAAAGCCTCTAAATTGAATGATTTGGCCTCTGTTCCTCCTCATAATTTAAAAATTAAATGTGGTTTATTAAATATTAGATCTCTAACTCCCAAGTCTCTGTTAGTCCATGATCTGTTAATTGATCATCAGATTGATTTAATTTCCCTTACAGAGACTTGGTTAGGGCAAGAGGATTATGTTGGTTTAAATGAATCAACTCCCTCTGGTTATTTAAACTGTCAAAATCCCAGAAGTTCTGGTCGTGGAGGAGGAGTAGCAGCAATTTACCATTCCAAATTACTAGTTAATGTAAAGCAAAAAACATGTTATAATTCTTTTGAGGGCCTGGTCCTCAGTATTGGGCACTTTAGCAATTCCAGGTTAAACCCAATTTTATTTGCCATAGTTTATCGTCCCCCATCAACCTATTCAGAATTTTTATCCGAATTTCCTGATTTCTTAGCTGATTTAGTGCTGAAATCTGATAGAATAATTATAGTAGGGGACTTTAATATACATGTGGATGTAGATAGTGACTGCCTTAATGTGGCTTTTAATTCAATATTAGACTCGATTGGGTTTTCTCAGAAAGTAGGAAATTCTACTCATTACCTCCACCATACATTGGACCTTGTTCTGACATATGGCATAGAAATAGAAAATCTGGTAGTGTCTCCTCATAACCCTGTACTGTCAGACCATTGTCTGTTAACCTTTGATTTTACTATTTCTGACTATTTGGTTCCTAAAGAAAAATATTATCACAGTAGATGCCTCTCAGATGATGCTGTTTCCAAATTTATGCAGATTGTTTCCTCTATGCCATGTGTCAACACAACGGAAATAAGCTATAGACAGCTTGCTCCTTCTGTAATTGATAACATGGTGGATAGTGTTTCAGCTTCTCTACATCAGGCTCTAGACTTGGTGGCCCCCTTAAAAAAGAAAAAGTCTAATCAGAGATTTTTAACTCCTTGGTTCAACACAGAAACTCGTAGCTTAAAACAGAAGACTCGTCAATTAGAAAGAAAATGGCGCTCTACTAATTTAGATGAAATCTATTTAGCTTGGAGAAATCATCTTTTAATTTATAAAAAATCTCTTAGAAAAGCTAGAACGAGTTATTACTCTGCATTAATAGAAGAGAACAAGAATAATCCCAGGTTTCTTTTCAGTACTGTAGCCAGGTTGACAAAGAGTCAGGACTCTGTCAATCCTAGCATCCCCTTAGAGCTTACTAGTCAGGACTTTATGAACTTTTTCAATAATAAAATTTCATCCATCAGAGATAAAATCAATCAGATTCTTCCCACAGTTAACTTAAATACTGTAACTACTACAACTCCTTCTATTGATGTCTGTCTTGATGAGTTTACTCCAATCGACCTTTGTGAGTTAGACAAAATAGTTTCCTCATCCAAACCTTCAACTTGTCTTTTAGACCCTATTCCTACCAGGTTATTTAAAGAAGTCTTCCCACTTATTGGTAGCTTTATTCTTCATATAATCAATTCTTCATTAACTTTAGGCCATGTACCGCAGGCTTTTAAAACGGCTGTAATTAAACCCTTACTCAAAAAGCCAACGCTAGATCCAGGAGCTTTAGCTAACTATAGACCAATCTCTAATCTCCCTTTCATTTCAAAAATCTTAGAAAGAGTTGTTGCTATGCAATTATTTGACCACCTGCAGGGAAATGGTTTATTTGAGGAGTTTCAATCTGGGTTTAGAATCCATCATAGCACTGAAACAGCCTTAGTGAAGGTCACTAACGACCTCCTCATTGCATCTGATAATGGACTAGTTTCTGTACTTGTCCTTTTAGATCTTAGTGCAGCTTTTGATACTATTGATCATAATATTCTACTTGATAGATTAGAACACTATGTTGGACTTAATGGAACTTCGTTGCAGTGGTTTAGATCTTATTTATCTGATAGGTTCCAGTTTGTTCATGTAAATGATGAGTTTTCTCTCAGCTCAAAGCTTAGTCATGGAGTTCCACAGGGATCTGTGCTTGGCCCTACTCTTTTTAGTTTATATATGCTTCCGTTAGGCAACATTATTAGAAAGCACTGTATACATTTTCACTGTTATGCAGATGACACACAATTATACCTGTCAATGAAGCCAGATGATACTAATCAATTAGCCAAGTTAGAAGCCTGTCTTAAGGAAATCAAAGTTTGGATGACTTGTAATTTCCTGCTATTAAATTCAGATAAGACTGAAGTCATTCTTGTTGGTCCAAAAAACCTTAGAAATTCCTTTCCAAATCAAACTTTCAGTTTGGATGCAGTTACTCTTTCTCTTAATAGCTCTGTGAGGAACCTTGGAGTTATTTTTGATCAGGATTTGTCCTTCAATTCACATATTAAATTTGTTTCTAAGACTGCCTTCTATCATTTGCGTAATATTGCCAAGATTAGGAGCATCTTGTCTCAGAGTGATGCTGAGAAGCTGATCCACGCTTTTGTTAGCTCGAGATTAGATTATTGTAATTCTTTATTATCAGGTTGTCCTAAAACATCTTTAAAAAGTCTTCAGCTGATCCAAAATGCTGCAGCAAGAGTTTTAACAGGTACTAGAAAGAGAGATCATATCTCTCCGGTTCTGGCCTCCCTTCATTGGCTTCCCATAGAGTTTAGAATTAAGTTTAAAATCCTTCTTCTTACTTACAAAGCTCTAAACAATCAGGCTCCTTTTTATTTAAAAGATCTGATACTACCGTATCATCCTAACAGAGCACTACGCTCCCAAAATGCAGGTTTACTTGTAATACCTAGAATCTCCAAAAGTACAATGGGAGGCAGAGCCTTCAGTTATCAAGCTCCTCTCCTGTGGAATCAGCTGCCAATCTGGATTTGGGAGTCAGACTCGATCTCTGTTTTTAAGAATAGGGCTAAAACCTACCTTTTTGATATAGCCTACAATTAGGGAGGGATCATGTGTTTTCTGAACCCTCCCTTAGTTATGCTGCTAATAGGTTTAGTCAGCCGGGGGACCTCCAGTAATGCACTGGGCCTCACTCCTTTCCTCACTCTCTATGAAATATTTTTTTTTTTTTTTTTTTGCTGGTCATTAACATTTGTTTGTTCTCTCCCATAGATTGAGTCCCCATCGTGCTGTTTGCTCTCTACATGTCTGTTCTTTTCTTCTTCTCTATCCCCTCACCCCCCAGCCAGTCGCAGCAGATGACTGCCCCTCCCTGAGCCTGGTTCTGCTGGAGGTTTCTTCCTGTTAAAAGGGAGTTTTTCCTCTCCACCGTCGCCAAGTGCTTGCTCACAGGGGATCGCCTGATTGCTGGGGTCTTTCTGCAACTGTGGGGGTCCTCCCTACAGTTGATAGTGCTATGAGATGACTGTTGTTGTGAAATGGCGCTATATAAATAAAGTTGAATTGAATTGAATTGAATTGAATTGAATTGAATTGAAGAGAGAGACGGATTAATCTCTGGGTTCCAAAACAATAAATACTTTACTTATTTAATTCTTTTTATGGCAGTATACCCAATGAGCCAGCGCTGGTGGTATTGAGACCCTGGAGGAAGGCGCTTCTTAAGGAAACGTCATTCCACCCAGAATCTGCCGCGAGGACCCGAAACTCCACAGAGTAATCGGCTTCTGACCGACTACCCTGGCGGAGAGACAACACACGACTCATGATGTTGCCCTCACTCTCCGAGTGATCGAAAGCCAGGGAAAACTTGCTAATAAGTCTATCAAAAGTGTAATGAGGACCCTCCACATTATCTAAAACAGACTGTGCCCAGCTGAGGGCCCGGTCTCGTAGCAGGAGGGTCAAAAAGTGAATTTTAGACATGTCATTCAGGTACTCCCCACCCACCTACCACAGATACAGCTGAACCTGACACAAAAACCCCCTACATTTCCCCACCTCCCCCACATATGGGGCAGGTGAGGGAACAGAGGTGGTTTGACGGATGGTAGAAGAAACTCGAACGGCAGGCGGAGGGAGAGGGCCCGAACGAGACATGAGACTAAGGTGTTCGGTGACCATGCTAAGCTGCGTAATGGTCTGCAGCTGTTCAGTCAGCACGGCCACCTGCCTCTCTGTAACATTGAGGCGATAAAGGGTGGAGTGCTCCGCTGATGTAGCACCTGCTGAGCCTAATTCATGGCTGGCTTGTTCTGTCATGATTACTAGAAATATCAGCCCACATGCAAGATGCTACACCAGAGAATGCACACAATGCAGAGAGGCAAAGTTTTGCACACAATTTTATTGAAGAGTTGATGCAAAGTTAGCGGAAAAACACCTCATTCGCCAGAGGAGCGCCCACCCTGTAATGAGGGAGACGAGAACAGATTAGGGTGAGGAGGGAGGCAGGTATTAATGAATCATTGAAAAATTCTTACGAGTGAGAGCAGAGAGCCCGACGAGGAACCCAGGAAGGCAAGGATGAATTGGAACAGGAACTGTGGGTGAGTATGGTTGGTGAGATGTCTGACTGGGTGGAGAAGGTGATCTGGAGTGAAGATGATGGTGGAGGAGCAGGTGAGCGCACAACAAACCCCCGGGGACACACCACAGAGATGTCAGCAACCTGAGAGAGAGGAAGAGAGAGATGGATTATTCTCTGGGTTCCAAAACAATATATACTTTACCTACTTAATTCTTTTTATGGCAGTATACCCAACGAGCCAGCACTGGAGCGTTCACAGATTGGTCCTTTTAAGTGCTGGCAGCGAGGAGACAGCAGATGCGTCCACTCACGCAGATGTATTGATTACCTGCGGAGCCGGGGACCCTCCCACAGCATGTGAAGGGGAGTGCACTCACCAAATCATAGCACTTTTACAGCACTGTGCAGGAATTTTGGCCCACTCATCTTTGCAGAATTGTTGTCATTCTGTCATGGTTATAAACTGACAGCTTACGTGCACGATGCAACAGCACAGGAAGGAACCACACAAGGGGGCACGTTTGACAGTTTACTAAATAGCAAAGGGTCGCACGGCTAAAGAAACAGCCACTCAGCAGAGGAATCCACCTGAGGAGAGAAGACGAGAACTGTGAGAGGAGAAACAGAGTAAGGGGAAATGGGTGAGCCGAATTGCCACTTACTTGGGGTTCCGAAGAAGAACCAGCAGGACACCAGCAGGGAATAGACAAACCAGTAGGGTGGGGGAATGAGCTGATGGTGCCTGACCGGGTGGAGGTTGACAGCCGAGGAATAATGGAGATGTGGCAGGAGAGCGCGCGCAGTCCTGGAGACACACCAGCACGATGGCAGCAACCTGAAGGAGAGAGGAGAATAAGGTTAGACAGCGTGTCCAAGCTTAAGAGTTTTACTTTCAAGTCCTTTGTTGGGGCAGTATACCCAGACGAGCCAGCGTAGAATGCGCGGAGAGAGCCTCCTTAAGTATGCTGGCTGATGAGCGGGTGCAGGTGCGTCTTCTGCCTCAGGTGGAGAGACGGGACGGGAGGGGTGCGCTCTCCCTGCCAATGACACATTCAGCCACATTGGAGGGTTTTCAAGGATGAACCGCCTTTTTAAGGTCATGCCACAGCATCTCAATCAGATTCAGGTCAGGACTTTGATTAGGCCATTCCAAAGTCTTCATTTTGTTTTTTCTTAAGCCATTCAGAGGTGGACTTGCTGGTGTGTTTTGGATCATTGTCCTGCTGCAGAACCCAAGTGCGCTTCAGCTTGAGGTCACGAACAGATGGCCAGACATTCTCCTTCAGGATTTTTTGGTAGACAGCAGAATTTATGGTTCCATTTACCACAGCAAGTCTTCCAGGTCCTGAAGCAGGAAAACAGCCCCAGACCATCACATTACCACCACCATATTTTACTGTTGGTATTGATGTTCCTTTTCTGAAATGCTGTGTTTGTCATGAATGGAACCGGTTTGCTCTTCAGGCTTGGTTCTGACCTTTCTCTGTGTGTCAGGTTATCTGTGTGTTTATGTATTGTGTTATCTTTTGAGTTTCTTGTAGTTTCTATGTTCCCTAATTTGATTTCCGTATCTGTAACCACTGTGTTCTGGCCGGCAACTGTGAGGCAGCCTTCTTTGGCCTACACTTGTGTGGGCACTGTCTGACACTTGCCGGTCTGACCATGCCCCCTCTCTCATGACATCCAGCTGGTTCCACTCCCGGTAGTTGCCTTTCCCGTGCATCGCCCAGGTGCACCCAATCTTCCTTGCCAGCAGTGCTTGTACTTAAGCAGCTCTTTGCCAGCCAAGCATTGCTGGACTATTGTATTGTCATTCGTATCTGTTGTGCCACTGTACACTGTGGTTTGCCCACTACATGTCCTGCCATGTTAGCCAGCAAGTGTACCCTGCTTGTTGCCTTTTTGTATGTCTGCACTTTTTAGAACTGTTTGCCTTTTCGTTAATAAATGTGTTTGTCGTGTAACCTGCATGTAAAGCCATCTTCTTTCTACTCCTTCGTGCGCTGTGTAAAAGTGCATGGGGAGAACGTGACAGAACAGTTCAGCCCTAAAAGGATTTAGCGGGTTACACCCACACATAACCCCCCCCCCCCCCCTTTTTTGAACTGCCTTTTTCACTCACCTACCTGTGGGAGTTTTTCCTCATGGATTTGGCTGGCAATCTTGTCAGAGCAAGGAAGCGGTGGAGTCGGGAGGAACTGCAGCGCATCCCTGTTATTGAGGATCTGGCAAGAGGGGCTTGGAACTGCAGATCCCGCGAGGACAAAAGGCTGTGCTGGGGTGGAGTGGCAAACCAGCTGGAGATCAGTCCCAGTCTGCGCTATCATTCCCGGGTGATCGCGCTCAATCTTCCCCCACTACCATCTCTGCCACTGAGGCCCATGAAGCCCACGGACCGAAGGCGAAATGGAGCAGCCTGGACGCAGCAGAAGGAGTTCTGGAAGCGCATCCTGGACTCTGGGATTACCCACAATACGCAGACCTGATTTCTTCGGTCTGCGCGCTCCAGCGGGCATTTGCTGATTTGAGAAGAGCGGCGTTCCTCACAGAGCCTAAGCGGGGACACGCTCCACAGCCTGCAGCCGTTTCCTCTCCCACTTCGCCAGCATCAGGCCATGCATCTCCAGCTCTCCAGAAACAGCATCATCCTGCGTCCAAACACCAGAGGAGGTCCTTCTCTTCCACAACCACTTCTCCCTTGTCAGGTGAGACCACTCCCGCTGCAGGGCTGTCCTCATGCTCAGTGCTTTCCGCCGCTGCAGTACTCCCGGTCACAGTGATGAGTCCTCCTGCTGTAGAGAGATCTTCCAGGCCTCTTTTGGCTAAGTCCACCTCCGTTGCTGTAGAAACGGCTCCTCCACTCTTCACCATAGGGTCTGAATCTACCATAGGCACGGAGAGAGATTACTGCCTGCTGCCTGCAGCTGTTAACACCGGACACTGGGATGACAGGCAAGTGTTTTTTTCATTCCATTCAATTAAATCCCGACCAACCTTGTCTGTCTCCCGAGGGAGAGGCCCATCTCAGCAGTCCACTGGGTCCTCTCCTCCAGCTGCAAATGTTAACTCTTCTTCTGTCCTCTCTGTGTCTCCGCCACCTATCCTCGAGGGTCCGTTGGTCCATGGACAGAGCCGTTGGACGGTGGAGGAGTCGTGGCTTCAGAGGATTCCGCTCCTGACCCCACACAGAGCCAATCCTCAGCCTCCTTGCCGGACTCATCTCCAGCAGGGATTATCTCGCCTGAGGGCACCTGGACTGCTATCACCATCTTGCCAGCTGCAGAGGCTACCGCAGCAAATTGGGAGCTAGAGCTGGACCTCCTAGAGGCCGGGCCCGAGACGTCATCACCAGGATCGATGGAGTCCTGGACGGCGGTGGAGCTCAAGCTCAGGCAAGTTATCTCTTGTTTTTCTTATGTCTGTGTTGGAAAGAGCTTGTCTGGCTCTTAGGGAGGAGAGTCAGGTGCAGCCCTCAGCTACATCCGAACTCACCTCGCCGGGCTCTGCTGCTGCCAGTGACCCTAACCACATTTCTCCTTCTGTTGTTCCTGAGCTTCCTCTTAGGGCTGCCGGAGAAGAGCCATCGTCACCAGGGGTCTCCGTGGGTCCGGTCTCTCTGCCAGACGACGTTGCGGGTCCAGCTCCCCTTCTGCCTGAGGCCGTTGTGTGGGTCCCTCCGGAGGCTGAGTCTCTGTGGGTGCGGCGTTCTGGTCTGGGACCCTCGTGGGGGCTGCACCCCAGTGTTAGCCCGACCTGGGTGCTGCGCTCCTGCATGGACCCATCATGGGCGCCACGCTCCAGCCTGGAGTCCACCGAGGGCGCAGCATTGGCCCAGCCAGGGTCCACCAAGGGTGCAGCGTTGGTCCAGTCAGGGTCCACTGAGGATGCAGCGTTGGCCCAGCCAGGGTCCACCACAGGTGCTGCAGAGCTCCAGCCGGAGTCCACCGTGGGTGCTGCAGCGCTCCAGCCGGAGTCCACTGCCAGTGCAGCTGTGTCCCAAGCCGGGACCACCGAGGGTGCTGCTGGTCAGCCTGAAGACACTGTGGCCTTCACTCCTCAGCCTGATGACATCGTGGCATCCTCCTGTCACTTATCTGATGCCATGGAGGTTCCCTTTCTGCGGTCCGGTCACCCACCATTGAGCACCCCGGTGGGCATGCTGCCTCCTGCTTCACCCCTCCAGTCCTGGTGGCTCAACAGCGCTGGCCAGCCATCTGAAAAACTGAGTCTCTGGGTCAGGTGGCCTATGTTTTCCGGCAGGCCACCGGACTCTGTTCGCTGGACTGTCTGCTGGGCCTGGGACTCTGGACAGCCTCCTGAGCCTCCACACCTTTGGACATGGTAGTGGTGGGGGGGGGGGTAATTGTGCTTTCGGTTGTGGGCCCTGGGCGGGGTTGTTTTGTTCCCTCCTGACCTGGTTCCCCCACGTCCCACCCTGGGTTGTTCATGGTTGTTGTTCCTGCTGGGGCGAGGGGGGGGCAGGGATTTTTTTTTTCCCTTCCTTGTGATGTTACCATGGGTATCTGGAATCTCTGTCATGAACCGAGCCGGTTTGCTCTTCAGGCTCAGTTCTGACCTTTCTCTGTGTCTCAGGTTATCTGTGTATTTATGTATTGTGTTATCTTTTGAGTTTCTTGCAGTTTCTATGTTCCCTAGTTTGATTTCCATACCTGTGCCAGCCAGAACACCACTGTGTTCTGGCCGGCAGGTGTGAGGCAGCCTCCTTTGGCCCACACTCGTGTGGGTGCTGTCTGACACTTGCCGGTCTGACCACTCCCCCTCTTTCATGACAGCCAGCTGGTTCCACTCCTGGTAATTGCCTTTCCCGTGCATTGCCCAGGTGCACCTTGCTTGTTGCCTTTTTGTACGTCTGCACTTTTTAGAATTGTTTGTCTTTTCGTTAATAAATGTGTTTGTGGTGTATCCTGTATGCAAATCCGTCGTCTTTCTACTCCTCCGTGCTCTGCGTAAAAGCACACGGGGAGAATGTGACAGTGTTACTTTTATGCTGGATGTATTGGGACACACACCTTCCAGAAAGTTCAGCTTTTGTCTCATCAGTACACAGAGTATTTTCACAAAAGTCTTGGGGATCATCAAGATGTTTTCTGGCAAAACTGAGATGAGACTTTATGTTCTTTTTGCTCAGCAGTGGTTTTCATCTTGGAACTCTGCCATGCAGGCCATTTTTGCCCAGTCTCTTTCTTATGGTGGAGTCATGAACACTGACCTTGACTGAAGCAAGTGAGGCCTGCGGTTGTTTGGATGTTGTTGTGGGGTCTTTTGTGACCTCTTGGATGAGTCATCGCTGCGCTCTTGGGGTAATTTTGGTTGGCTGGTCACTCCTGGGAAGGTTCACCACTGTTCTATGTTTTCACCATTTGTGGATAATGGCTCTCACTGTGGTTTGCTGGAGTCCCAAAAGCTTTAGAAATGGCTTTATAACCTTTTCCAGACTGACAGATCTCAATTACTTTGTTTCTCATTTGTTCCTGAATTTCTTTGGATCGCAGCATGACATCTAGCTTTTGAGGATCTTTTGGTCTACTTCACTTTGTCAGGCAGGTCCTATTTAAGTGATTTCTTGATTGAAAACAGGTGTGGCGGTAATCAGACCAGGGTGTGGCTCGAGAAATTGAACTCAGCTTTCCAAAGATGTGATAAACCAGAGTTAATTTATATGTCAAATAGGTTCATTTTGTCTTCTTTTAATTATTTATCTTTTGTTCATATGAAAGACTGCCTTCGGCAGCCTTCGTCAGCAGTGCAGTTGAAACATGTAAAGAAGGTAAAGACATCTTTCTATTTTATTTTTTGTCTTTCATATGAACAAAAGATAAACAGTTAATTTATATTTTAACAGGGAGGGGCAATCACTTTTTCATACAGGCCCATGTAGGTTTGGATTTATTTTTACTCTTAATAATAAACACCTTCATTTAAAAACTGCATTTTATGTTTACTTGTATTATTTTTGTCTGACATTTAAATTTGTTTGATGATCTGAAACATTTAAGTGTGACAAACAGAAAAAATGAGAAATCAGGAAGGGGGCAAATACATTTTCATACCACTGTATATACAAATCAACATAAACAAAACTGTTATACTAAATTACAACTGATTTGACAATGTCCCACTTTTACAGTAATGTGTAGATCTGTGTCAACTGCATCAAAACAAAGCTATTCATCTGATCACACTTGAATTGTCTTTATCCATACAGACCAAAACAAGAGTTCCTTTATGTCAACTTGTGTTTGCTTACTTTCTCTGAGAAAATCCTTTAAAGGAGCATGTGGCGTTTCCATGAGGAAAAGTCAGCATATCAACATGCTCAGAACTGAAACTTGCCCTGTACTTTGAAGTGATGTTACCTGCTGAAGAAAACAGATGCTCTGATGGTTGTAGATGCTCCTGGAATACACAGCAATGACTGCCAGTTTTGACACTCTAGGATACCGTGCTGCATTTCTTTCCCATCATGACAACTGATTCTCCTTCTTGGACAGTGGATGTTCTCCAAAGTACATAAGGACCTCACTACTCCCTGACAAATAAATTAAAATCAAATCAAACTCTGCACAGCTTGATTTAACTGCTGCTTTTCATCTTGCTCATCATCACTGAAAGACAGAGAGATAAGACACTGTAAGGACACAATCAGGAAAGAACACAAAATATACAAATGCACAAATTCTTAAATCTCATGTTGTAAGATGCCTGGCACTCGAGTAAGACAAGCCCAGAAAGTTCTGGAGGAATGATGTTGCATCCCTGGTGCCTGTATGCATTACTGGATCATCTGCTTTGCTGGAGTCACTGTCAGCAAGGTTGGCTTGTATGACATAAAAATAAAAAAATGTATCGAGATATCACTAAGTTCACTGGAAAATCTTGTTTATATCTTTCCTCTATAATACGATGAATCCATCGCTCTCACCTCAATGGCTGGGTAGAACCCCAGCCATGTTCTTCAGGTTGATGGCCAGCACTTATGCTTTGCAAGTAGAATGACTGAGCCTTGTGGCATGGGCCCATGGTGCTTTCTTAGGGTCATCAGGTGGGTACCCTCCTTCATCGGTGTTTCGTCAATTAGCACACAACACCTCCAGGGGGCTTGACAGCTGACCCCAGCGTCCTAAGGCAGCTCCCTTGGCCGCATGGGTTCCACCACCACTGCTCTAAGGTGTTTCCTTTGTGCCCGATGGGTTGTTCCAGCGCTTGCAGCACTTCAGCTACAGCCATCTCAATGCTGCCTCGGCTCGCTTGGTGATATTAGCCACTAGCCTTCTTCTACTGCAACCTTTAATTCCGAGTCTGGACAAGCCACTCCAGAATGACTGCTCAGGAAATCCTCGGCAGCCCACTTCCACTGGCAAGTTCCACGCCCGCCGTCCCCTCTGCTGACACTCATAAATGAGGGGTTGGTACTTCCCAAGTTTCTTCTCATGGGCTTCCTCCATCCTCTCTTCCCATGGCACAGTCAGTTCAAGAAGGACCACTTGTTCTGATACTCTGGACCACAAAACTATGTCTGGTCTGAGGGTTGATGATGTAATCTCCTCTGGAAACTTCAGTTGTCTCCTGAGGTCGACTCTCATGTCCCAGTTAGCAGCAGATGCCAGGATTCCTACACTTGTTTGTGTTCCACTAGAGGTTTCCCCTGCCCTAACAAACCTAATCAGGTGGGGCCCTGTCATCCTGGTGGCATTGTGGGTCTTCCTCCTCTCCACCTCTAGACCTACAGCAAGCTCAGACAATATCTGATCATGCCTCCATCTGAACTTGCTGTCCACCGGACTAGCTTGGCATAATGACAGCACGTGTTCAAGGCTTGCTGGCTTTCCACACAGCATACAACCTGGGTTCTCAACCAGCCCCCAATGGTGGAGGTTTACCAGTGTTGGCAGGACATCGCATGTGGCACATAAGAGGAACTTTATTCACTGGTCCTCCATGCCCTACATATCCCTCCACCCCAGTGACCTTCCTTGAACACTTGTCCAACACGTCCCCCTCCCCTGGCTATTCATGGATGCAGCCCTGACTTGTCTGCCCTCCTCCTCCATCATTCAAAGCTCTTCTTGGACTAGGCTATGGCGGCCTTTGGTGTCTGCCTCCCTCCACCTTGCCCTAGTTATGACTCCTAGGGCCAGTTGGGCTTGGTTGACTGTCCCCACAATGTCCTTGTGGTGTAGCGTTTCCTCTGCATCTGCCACAGCCTTACTTACTACCCACTTTTGTCCTGTGCGGATGGTAATATCTGCTTGACGCACAAGTCGGTCGCTGCTGTCATGCAGCATTATCACCTGCCGAGCTTTGGCCATCTTGAATTCTTCAATGACTGATGTTATTGGGAGCTGCAGCTTGCTTCCTGAGCTGTACAGGCCAATTGAAGGGAAGTTTTTGGGTACTGAGGGGTAGCTTTGGGTAGCCATCTTCGAAGAAAGGTGTTACTCCACCTTTCCAGGGCTTCGACTGTTATTAATGGCACCTCGTACATGAGCAGTGGCCAAAGAAGTCTTGGAAGCACTCCATGCTGGTAGCCCCAGAATTTAAATCTATCAGGGAGCCCACTCATGTCCAAGGTTCGCAGCCATGCCTTGGCCTGTCCAAGCATTTCCTTCACACTCTCTCTGCCATTCAGTTCTGCTCTGTACCATTTTCCCAAGCTCTTAATGGGTCTCTGGCTATCAGTGGGGATAAGTTCTTCTCCAATCCTGAAGCAGGACTGGTCCTGGATACATCCTTTCCTTAGCACAAGGCTGGGTGACTTTGATGGCTTAAATTCCACCCTATCACCTGTAATAGTCTTGCATAGATCTTCCAGAATCAACCGCCCCTCTGGGAATGATCTCGCAGTTATTGTCAGATCATCCATGAATGCTTTAACTGGAGAATGCTGAATACCACTTGCCAAAACTGCACCTCTTCTCAGCTTCTCCACTGACTTGACCAAGAGGTTCAATGCAGCTGCAAACAGAATGAACGAAACTGTGCATCCAGTAACAATGCCTTTCTCCAACTGCTGCCAGCTGGTGGTAAAGCCCTCCCAGGTACACTGCATCTTAAAGTGGTTGAAGTACTCTTGCAAGAGATGCTGAACTTTGCCTGGGACATGGTAAGCATCTAGTGTGAGCTCCACCAGTTTGTGGGGGATGGTTCTATATGCGTTGGATATATCAAGCCACAGAACTGCAAGATCTCCATGATTGCGTTTCACATTCTGGATTATCTTTGAGATTACACTTGTGTTCTCCACACACCCTGGAACTCCTGGGACTCCCCCCCTTCTGAAATGAAGTGTCAACTTACTTATTGTTCACCAAAAAGTTGGTGAGCCTTCTTGCCAAAATTCCAAAGAATATCTTTCCCTCTACATTCAGAAGAGAAATGGTGTAGAACTGTTTGATATCTGATGAGTTTTCCTCTTTGGGGATAAAACACCCCTCTTGCAATGAGCCACTCATCTGGAAGGCAATTTGCCCTCCACACTACCTTCAGCAGCTTCCAGAGCCTCCTTCTCAGTCTCTCACACTGTTTGTACACTTTGTATGGGATCTCATTGGGTCCTGGTGCTGAGCAGGCCCTTGTCCTTTTCAGGAAGTCATTGACCTCCTTCATGAAGGTTCTTGTACAACAAGCATGGATGTTGGCCCATCAAGGGTCATCAAGGCCTCCTTAATCTCTATTTCTGCGCCACTTTGTGGATCGCTATGAATGCTGGAGAGGTACTACTCTACCTCTTGTCTTGATGCCTGGAGTTGGACAGATCGCTTGTCCCCCAGGAGCTTCGACAAGTAGGAAAATGGATTTTTGGTAACCTGCTCCCTTTGCTTAGCCCAGCATCTTTGGTCTCTTCTGTGGCACTCTGCTCGACATAAGGTTTTTATGTGCTCTCTCAGAGTGTCCGAGACAGATGACAAAATCGGAGCTTTTAGCTTTGGAAATAATTACTGAGGAGCTTTTAGCTCTAGAGATAGTAACTGAGGAGCTTTCAGCTCAGAAACAGGCGACTGTGTCGCACTGACCTCAGAACCAGCAGACAAGAACACGCTGAACTCAGGACCCAATGATGGAGGCGCGCTGAACTTTGCCAGAGTTCTAACTTTGGGAACAGATAGTAGTCCTGACCATGATGATCTGAGGGCTCTGGATGGTTCATAATGGACTAGTAGATCTGAAATGTATTTTGGACCTAAAACATTCAGAGCTTTATAACCAACAGCAGTATTTTGAAATCTGGGGAGCCAGACGAATCTATCCTGGAAATTATGGAGCTAGCCTGATGAGGAGCTGCTGCTTGATGGTGTAGTGCAGTCATTGAGCAGAGGGAGGAGGATATGGAGGTCTGCCTCTGATGGAGGAGAAAAGCCGGGCCGCTGTATCCCCCTGCACCACCGTGAGCTGTGTCTCCCTCAGCCCACTGCAATCTCTCCTTCCTCCCCTCTCCCCCAGTTGCCGGTGGCATCTCCACATGATCCTCAAGGTGCCTTCGAGGATCTGGAGGGATTGCTCCGGCATATCGGAGGAGTGGGTGTCCTCGATGAGGGACTCGATGGTGGAGGCAGCCCAAACCTCCTTTTCATCGAGGCACATTTTAGAGTTCCTTGAGTCCGCTGGGTCCATCTGACGGGGTCCTTCTGTCACGGTGGGTAGGTTGGAACCAGGACCCAAAGGCGAGACTCAAAGTTCAGATATTTTTTGGGGGGAACTGGTCACCCAGCTGGTCACGCAGCTCAAGGGCCTGACAAAATAAAACAAAAAGCATGGCAAAGGTAAAATTCACAAAGCTCAGCAAGGCGAGGCAAGGCTTGGCAAGAAGCATGTCAAACACACCGTATGACAAATAAGGATACCGTGAATTACTGAGGGGCCATGGACCTTAAATAAGTTAAAATATAATTGACACAATACACAACAGCTGTGGATAATTAGCAACCAAGGATCGCACAAGCATCAGACAAAAACGAAAAGCAACAAGACACTGTCAAAATAAAACCAGAGGGCACCCAGAGGGCTCCAGCAGGGCTTGACATTAACTTTTTTGCTCACCAGTCACTGTGTTTAGTGATTTTCTATAGTTACTAGCCACTCAGCCATTTTTCAGTAACCACAATTTTGTGGTTGGAAAATTATGTTTAATATGATCAAATTTGAGTATTGCATACTAATTTTGTTGAATTAAATTTGGGTGCCCTCTGGGTGCCCTCTGGTTCATACTTCAGGCATTGCCAGAAGTTGTCATGTTGTGACAAATGGTGGGCCAGTGATCCAAATTATCCAATTATTTAGTGCATTCACAGAGTATTCTGTCACTGGCTGCACCCGCTGTGTTGTTTATAGCCTGCATATTAACTTGTATTAACAATGCCCTGTGTCATAAACTCAATATAATTAGAGATCAAAAGTCTCAGTTGAGTGTGTATTTTCTACCTTTTTTTCTGTTGATAAAGGAAACATTTTGTAAAGTAATGTAAGAGTAGAGTCAGTTAATGCAAATAAAACAGACACTAACCTTCCAGGGATGCTGTCCCTTATAAACCAATTTAAGGATTAGATTATGTTCATTAAGTAACTAGCTACAGAAGCTACTGACAGCTTTTGTTGTGTGCTACAAAACTGAAGCTGTTAACTCAGGGGAACACAAATACAATTCACTTTCTGTTTACTTTGAGTAATCATGTTTATATCTGCCTATATAAATAGAGTTTATAAAGGGGAAATACTAAAAACAGGGCAAGTGTTCTTAATATCTAATCCTATAATATTTAAACCCAACAAGACATTTTAATTTGACTGCAGCTGAATTTTTGAGTAATGTTTAATTTATCTAATAACTCTTTACACACACTGATCCAAACTGATACGTTAAGAGTACCGCTGCGACCTTTTCTTTTGATGCATGAGAGGAAACACAAACAGAGAAGAGAGGGGAGGATGGATTCAGATTAATGTTTTGTGATGTAAAGATTCCTGGGATCACATGTAGCTGTAAGCAGCGGCTGCATGTGTGAAAGAGCTCTTTGTCTGCAGCCAGGGTTCTTGGGTTCAGCTAATCAAATGGATTAGAGACGGCTTTGAAAAAGTCTGCCCGTTGGAACTGGCCATCCACACAAAAACAAACACACTGTAGTGGCTGCAGTCTTCCACTTTAACTAAGGTGCCTGTTTGTGTTTGGGCATGTGTGGGTGCACACGTGTGTCGGCATACCAGTGCACTGGACTGTTCTGGTTTTTTGATGTGAGTGCCCTAACTATGGCTCCATTTTCACAAATAAAACAAACTGATTTGAATTTTGATTGTCACCTCCTGTGTGTGTTTTTAATGAGCAAGAAGCAGTGACTGATAATTACATTGTGCTGTTTCTTTTCTGACCTGACACATTAGTCCAACATGTTATCTGTATCAGTTTCTGGCATTTTAATCAGACCCAGATTCTCTTTTCCATCTGAAGCTTTGAAGTGCATCTGTTTGCATTATATCAAGCCTAATCAGCTTGTATAATGTACCCCTAGATTATGTAAAATTATCTTTCAGCTCGCTTTTGAAAGCTTCTGCTTAATTGTGATTAATTTTTATGTGAAATGAAATAAGCATACTATATACTGTAAGTGACTTGCTGAAAGCCTGATCAGAAAACCTGTTACAATAGTCATGAGGCCCCCCAAACAAAAGTCAAATATTTTGATATTGCTTATTCACAAAGAATAAACTCAAACATTTTTGTTAACAGTTCATTATTAATGGAGGACAGCTGTATAAATTCACTGCCAGCAGTCTAAATAACACCTGGTTATGTAAGTCACTAAAACTGATATAATAAAGAAGAAACAAATCTTTAGAGTGCAGCTGGGGGTGATTGTACTTAATATATTTGCAATGGAATATTTTTTAATCATTATGTATTTTATTAATTTGAGTAATATAGTGCCTTAAACCTGCATTCTTTATATTGTATTTTAGATTATCAAAACAGCAAAAATAGTCATCATGTTCTTCTGAAATACACTGTAAAAAAAAGTTGTCTCAACTTGAAAAAGTTGGTGTTCAGGCTGCCTTAAAATTTTAAGTTGACTGAACTTGAGGAAATACGTAAGTGGTAAAGTTTAAAACATATAAACTCAAGTTCAGTCAACTTAAAATTTTTAGGCAGCCTGAACACTAACTTTTTTTTTAAGTAGAAATACCCTAGTTGGTATCCTGGAGGTGTTTCAGTCTGGATTTAAAATCCTCCATAGCACAGAGTCAGTTTTGTTAAGGGTCTTTAATGACATCCTCCTGGCATTGGATTCTGGTGATTTTGTGAGTCTTGTCCTACTTGATCTAACTACCACCTTTGATACAGTGGACCATGACATTTTAATATCCCGTCTACAGCATCTAATGGGAATTTCTGGGACTGTATTGGAATGGTTCAGGTCCTATTTGGCAGATAGAACCATGTCTGTAAGTCTGGCTGGTTTTTGTTATAATCCTGATTCTTTGATTGAAAGATCCTAGAATAAGCTGGAGAATTCTTCAATTTAAAGATGAAACACTTATTTAGAGGTCACATGTAAAGCAAGCAGCGCTGGGTTCAGTGTGACATAGCCCATCAGGAGCGTCGCCAGACTGACCCCGACTTCCGGGTGCAACTTACATTTATCTTCTTGGGTTGATTAGACCAACCCCGTACAATAGGATGGGCTTGTACGCGACCGTCTGATTGGCCAGTTTAACTCTGATGTGAACAGGCCATCCGCTATTCACGTAAATTGTCTCATAATGTGTACTATAAAAAGTGTGTGCGTGAGTGCTGGTTTGGGCGTGTAACTAAAGTAATAGACCTGACTAAAAGAAGTGAGAGAGAGAGGGAGAGAGAAAAAAGAGGGCTCTATAGCTCTGCCTACTTCCTGCTTACCAGAGTTTAACACAACATATTTGTTCATAAGAATGCAAACGAAATATCTATAGAATATGTATAGAGCATAATGGGAGATTACCTACAGAATTATTATTTTGGCACTCTAACTTTTCATAACCCTTTCATTTTGAATCTTCCTCGGCTTTCCTGTTACGTGGAGTCCCACAGGACTCAATTTTAGGGCCCTTGCTTTTCTCTCTGTACTTACTTCCGCTGGGTTCAATTCTTAGGAAGCATGGTATCTCCATCAGGCTAGGTAAGCTGATTGAGAAGTTGACTGACCTTGGGGTTCCAACTTCCACCTGCAACTGGATATTAGATTTCCTCACAGACAGACCACAGGTGGTGAGGATGGGAGGAAGAGTCTCTTCAGAGCTTGCAGTCAGCACCGGTTCACCACAGAGATGTTGCCTCAACCCTAAGCTCTTCACTCTGTATACACATGACTGTGTCTCCACCCTGGAGAACACAGTCATTATCAAATTTGCAGATGAAATGACCATCTTAGGCCTCATTAAAGGTGGAGACCAAAAGAAGTATAAGACGGTGGTCAGCAATACTGTGGTCTATGGTGAGGGGAACAACCTCATCCCAAACACGGATAAAATGAGGGAAATGGTAATAGATTTTAGGAAGAAAGCTCCCCCTCTGCTTTCCCTCACCATCAGGGGAACTGATGTTGAGAGGGTGGACAGCCACAAGTTCTTCTGTCTCCTTGTTACATCTAACCTGAGTTGGTCTGTAAATACTACTGCTACGGTTAAAAAAGCCCAGAAGCGGTTTTATTTTATCAGATTGCTCAGGAAGGCTGGGATGAGTCGTCGTCCCCTCGCACTAGTCTACAGAGGTTTGGTGGAGAGCATCCTCACAATGGGCATCACTATGTGGTGTGGTAGCACCACCCAGGCAGAGAGGAAAGCTCTCCAAAGAGTGGTAAAGACAGCAGAAAAGATCATTAGGACTGAACTGCCATCTATGGACAGTATATACACACAACATTGCAGGAAAAAACACAAAATCATTGCAGATACACAATCCAGCCCATACTCTTCTCAGGCATAAACAGACAGTATATACCCTGAGAAAAAGTAGAGCGGGCAGTATTATTACCCATAAAACATGTTTTTATAATAATTTTTTCCCTGCCACAGTCAGACTAATGACAAATATTGGGAAAAGGACTTTAACAGTCAAAAGCACAACTTAAATTGGAAAGCACTGCAGTTTACAGTGGCCTCTTTTTATAGTAATTTATTGGGTACTTATAGAGTGTGTCTTAAAACTAGGATATCATTACTTTTTATTGGAGTATCCACCTTATTCCTAGCCCCCATGATGCCTTGTGTGAATTATGGGCGCAACTTCTGGTACTAGTTTAGAACATGTGGTTGTCACTGAAACGGGACACTTTTTCTTGTTAAAAAACAATGACTTTGGCATCAGAAATGCGGGAACACAGCCTTTTGCACCTCAGAAACAGTAATATAATCATACCACTTCCCACAACTATCGAGGGATGGGAAGATGACCTTAAAAAGTGGCCTTGTAGAGAGTAGCTTCGTTTGTTAGTGTCGCTGCTAAGATGCTAACGCTGTAAACAAATAAAGCTCTGAGATATATCAATGTCTCCATCGCAATAAAGTCAGATGCATTTTGTTAAAATATGTTGGACAAAATCAAATTTACTTTAGAGCAGACATAGAATTTAGTCAGAGCCACAAAGAACAACAACACCATGCCTGGCTGTCATGGTAAATACTGACATGGCTTGACCCAAAAGGCAGACACGACTCAGGGATAACACCAATTAACCTTTTATTTATGATCGTGTGAGTGTGTGTATGCGTGTCTGTGGTATGTGTAATGCGAGGAGGGATCAGCTTGGGGCGAGCAGAGCACCGTGCAACCTGGCAACCCTAAGGACAAAGCAGAGAGACAATTAGGGACAATCCAAGCAGGTGAAGCACCCGATAATGCAGTCCTTACTGTTAGCGGCGTAGGAGTGGAACTCAGGCTAGCTCAATGGCCACAGCCAGGAAAACAGTGTCAGCGGCCCCGTGGGAGATGAAGTAGGCAGGTGAACAGAGCAGAGGAGTCCGCCGCCAGGTGGAAGGGAATCCGCCGCCAAGGTTTCACCGCTTGTGCACAGGGGCAGTAGAAGGGTGAAAGGGATTGTTGATGGCTTACTTGGCTACCGAATGGTGAGAAGTCCAATGATGAGCAGTTGAACTGGAGAGTAGACGAGGCTTAGAAGCTCAGCGTAGAATTGACGAGTACAGGTCCCTTGGGAAGGAAGCAGATCACTCCGCGCTGATCTCAGGGCCTCGCAGAATAAATAGCCAGACCAGGATGGAAAACAGGTGTGTGCCCAGGTGCGCCTAATTGGCGGCCATGACAAATACAGACGGCTGCAGCCGTTTATTTTACCCCGAAATTAAAATGCTCATGCTGCTGTTATGTCATGAATGCTTGTTATTTAACTTAACATGTACAGACCTTTTCTGACAATTGTTCAAAATTTTGTTGAGTTATATTTTGTGATAATTTAAAAATTAATGCATGCTGAAGATGCTAATATCAAGCCCATATCGTTCCAAGGCAGTGTAACAAATGCACCCCCCCCCAAAAAAAAAAATTGATATCTTTCTAAAATCGTTAAGCCTTAGGAAGCAAACTGTTACTATTTTTTATTTATTATTTTACTTCATGCAGCCTTGCATCTGGGGACATATATGATGCATAAATCAAATCAAATCAAATCAAATCAAATCAAACTTTATTGTCATATTGCTGTACATACAACTGTAGTGCAGGCAAGATGAAATTGCGTTTCTCTCGGCATCCATATAAGAAGCAGCATGATTAAGACACACTCCCACATAGCTCCCACCCCCCCATCCATTCACACATCCCTGAGACATACTTGGGGAAAAAGAATAACTAACTATAATATACAAAATGTCCATAGGTGCAGTAGTGTGTATGTGAGATTCCGGGTCAGCTGTTCAGCATCCTGACAGCTTGTGGGAGGAAGCTGTTGATCAGTCTGGTGGTTCTGCCTCTGATGCTCCGGAATCATTTACCAGATGGAAGAAGTTCAAAGTGTTTATGCAGAGGGTGAGAACGGTCCTTGACAATGTTCAGTGCCCTGCTCCTACAACGGTTCTGAAAAAGTTCTTGGACAGAGGGGAGGGAGACTCCAATTACCCTCTCCGCCCCCTTGACTATCCTCTGCAGGGCTTTTTTGTCTGACATACTGCAGCTGGAGTACCATGTAGCAATGCAGTACGTCAGAACACTCTCCACCACACCTCTGTAGAAGGTCCTGAGGATGCAGATGGGGAGAGAGGCCTATTTGAGTTTCCTCAAGAAGTGTAGTCTCTGCTGAGCTCGCTTCCTGATCTCCAAGGAATTCTTGCTCCAGGTCAGGTCCTGCGAGATCTGCACTCCGAGGAACTTGATGTTCTCTACTCTCTCCACTAAACGGCCGCCGATGCAGAGGGGGACGTGCTCAGGCTGTGACCGCCGGAAGTCGATAATCATCTCCTTTGTTTTGTCCACGTTGAGCACCAGATTGTTCTCCCTGCACCAGCCCTCCAGGTCTCTCACTTCTTCCCTGTACATTGATTCCTCATCCCTCTGAATAAGTCCCACCACCGTGGTGTCATCTGCAAACTTAATAATCTGGTTCCCCTCGTGTTTGGATACACAGTCATGTGTTAGAAGTGTAAACAACAGTGGACTGAGTACACAGCCTTGAGGGGTTCCAGTACTCAGCGTGACAGAGTTGGAGATGTTGTTTCCAACCCGGACAGACTGAGGTCTCTCAGTCAGGAAATCCAGGATCCAGAGACGTGTGGCGGTGTTCAGACCGAGAAGGAGTAATTTCTCTATCAGTCTCTGGGGAATAATGGTGTTGAATGCTGAACTGAAATCAATGTACAGGAGTCTGGCGTAGGTGTCTTTCTGTAAACGTCAGATCTGTGACATTCATACAAGTGAAAACGTACCTGGTGCTCTTGCGTCTGTACCACCAATCACACCAACAGTCCTTGTTAGTTTTCAGTGCATGATCTACTCATTGCCAGTGAGAAGCCTCCATTTATAGAGTCTATGGCACAACCACGAACACCAGCAACAAGTACCAGAACTATACCAAAACATTCAAAAAATACAAAAACTACAAGTGCTGAAGTTAGTTGCCACTTGAGTGCAAAACATGTATGTGGACTATACATTAAAATGAATTTGAAAATTTTTTAAAAACGCTATTTTAAATGCCATGGCACTCCACTCTTGCTGACTGATATAACACTACTTCAGCCGAAACCAGAAGTTCCACCCATAATCGTTCCTACAGCGGCACCCGCAGAAATAAGGTGGATTTGCGGCGGCATGAAATAAAGCAGCGTAGTTGGAGGTTTTAAGGAAGTTTTATTATCATACCGCCGTCACAAGCTCCGCTCCCGGTGCCATGCATGCACGCCAAGAGCGAGCCCACGGCTCTCAGAGAAGGAGAGGAGGAGAGGCGGACACAAAGTCTGTGTCCTGCAGCAGAGGTTGAGAGAGGATGAGAGCATGGTTACAATGCAGTATATATACACCCAACTATAACAATACATCAAAGCATTCACAGCAGTTGGTCTGATCAAAGAGATAACAGGACAGGCATGAGACATTTGCATGAAAGGCAACCATTAACATCACAGAGGTGAGCCAGACGAAACCGGCTGCCTGTAGACATTAATACACATTTCACTGTTCTGTCATTTGCTCTAGCCGAGCGCTGTGTTTGACCAGTCTGTTTGTGGAGATTTACCTCAAAGCACATCTACATATGTAAGATGCTCAGAAGAAGCACAGTAAGGACAAGACGCATGAACACTATACGAGAATGGCGCATTACATCACAATGCATGCATGTTTGCATCACAAATACATGAATGGCACATTGCATCTCAGTAGTGCAGCCGGAAAAACAGAGACAAGAGAGTTGAGTGTCCTTATCTGTTGTGGGGGTTAACCGAACTGCCACAGATTCTATTTTTTTAAATTATTTATTTATTTACCTATACAGTAGCTCTGCACAACTAATTCCTATGTGCCTGAACTGTATGTTTGAGTACAAATGGCAAATAAAGTTCTTGATTCTTGATTCTTGATCTCCTTTCATTGTTACGCTGATGACAGTCAGATTTATGTACCATTAAAGCAGAAGGAGACCTTCTCCATTAAACCACTTCTTGCATGTCTTGATGACATTAAAGATTGGATGGCTTTAAACTTTTTAAAACCTCTTCCACTTAGCGATACCGCGGGCGGGCATGTCTCAGTGCACAATGAAAAAAAAGCTCTATTTCTGGTCTTCCGGTACAGATACAGCCGTAAACAGAAAGCCAAAGGAGTGTTTGATTGGTTTAGATTTGATTGACATCTCAGTCGACCAATAAGAGCCTTGATTTGGGTTTTTAAAACCTTAAATAACCAATGACCAAAAACCTAGCAAGAAGGACCTGCCCACCAACGACCGCGAATACAACGAGCCAGTTGAAGCTGAGTAATCTGATGATGGATGTGTTGTTTAGCCAATCAATTTCTGAATTCAATGATACCCTACATGCACTTGTTCCGTGTTTATATTTCCGGTAAAATGCTATGCGTTCCCGTGCGTAAAATCTCTTTTGACTGAGCCGCTGTGTGACGTGCAGTCCTGTGTGACGCACAGTCCTGTGCATAAGGGTAACATTAGCCACTATTTTACTTGTTTTGAAAAATGGTTCACAAATTAAACCAAAAGCGCATGCATGAAAGCGTAGATGGCTGACCATCGGGTGACCGGGACGACGAATCAGTAAAAGAACAATTGGAAGTTGCAACAACGGAACAATCTCAAGCTATGCAGCGACAGTGCGGTTGTGGACAGGTAAGTGTTATAACCTATATTATTCTTTATCGATAAAAATAGTAATAAAAATAACTTTTGACCAATCAGTAATTACAAGGGTCACAAGTTTTTGTGTGCGCCGTGTTCCTCTGTAGCGCGGGGGGGGGGGGGGGGGGGTTACTGTGTATTTTGCAGAAAAATGTAATAATTTTTAGTATAATGTTTATTTCTGTGAACGTGTGGCAGGAAGGGAGCGAGGCAAAATCTTCTTTTCAATTATTCCAATTTATTTTTTTACTCACAAATAATGTTCTCCAGTTCAGGTAATTTCCAGTTTCTCAGGATAAATCTTCTGACACAGTTTCAGAACAAAATGTACTTTCTCAAAGAAGCATATCAAGTAATAGATATTCCTCAATAAACGTTTCATCAAATCACCTTTCATCAATATACCACAGCTCAATATATAACAACTTACTACTGATATCTCACACCTGTTATATAGTGGACAGATCAGTTAGAGGTAATTAGCCCCTACCATAATCCTAGGTAAAACACTTCATTCCTTACACTAAACACATACCCACTAATATATAAAAATACATAAATAGCTTCCCCAGACATACACAATATAAATATATAAATAACACAATAAATAGTAATATAAATAATTCCATAAATAACCTTAACCCCTATTTACAAATATTAAACCACCCCTGTGACTAACCATACATATTTGCTCCCTGCTGGTGTCCTATATAAGGCCTTCAACTCCTAGCGGAGTCTTTTGCCCGGACACGCACAGGAAGCATGTTGGCAAAGGTATGTGCAATAAATCTTTTAACTATTTTACCAGATTCTTAATCATGCTAATTATCTCCCAGACATACAGTGGTGACATCCCATCGTCACAATTTCACTGTAGGCTTTTTCCTGTAAAAAAAGGAACTGTGCTGTGTATGTCTGGGTTATTATGCCATTGTTTTACTGTGTAAACGGGATCTGGTGAAATGGACCCCTGACCAAGTGAGCACACTAATGTGAGCACCCCAGGTGGACCCCGGTATCCAATCCGTACAAGTACTGTACATTTTCAATCCAATGATTTACAAAGTGATTCATAATTTTCTAAAGCCTCATTCAGAACATTATAGGCCCACAGACTGGATTTTCATCTGGGGCAGCATTTATAAATCACTGGATGGAGAATGCACCTGTACATGTACAGATTGGATTCCGTGGCCCACTTGGGGTGCACACTTGGTCAGGGGTCCAGTTGACCTGTATACATGTAAACTGGTGAGCTAGTAAACTCTGGAAAAATTGGAGGGGGAGGGTTGTTTTTGTGTATACTTTAGTGAAATTTAATCATTTTTAGCATAATTTTTCTTACACTGTAGGCTATTTTTGCCTGTAAAAAAAAATAGGAACTGTGATGTGTATGTCTGGGTTGTTACCCCTTGGTTTTACTGTGTAAACTGCTGAGATAGTGAACTCTGGAACACAGTTTTCCAAACTGTGCCATTTGGCACAGTTTGGCACAGTTCAAGAACGCCTTGTTACAACCTGAGAAAAAAGTTGTGTTAATATATTCATTTTTTGTGGTATTGTTACAAAATTTTGACCTGAGCTTGGTAACGCTTGGTTCTACATTTCTGTTATGTTTTCCAGCCAGTATCTGACAGCTATATATTACTTGCAAGCATTTGTATCTAAAAAAAAAAAAAAAACACACCCAGGCAAACTTTATTTTCATCAAATTCAGTATGTTTAGATAATTGTTACTCAGTGGCAGGAGCACTTAGAGAGATTATGACTGTTGCCAAAAAATTCAGAGTGTTTTCTTTTAAATGAGACCAACCCCATGAAGATGCTGCAAAGGGTTGAAGAACAGCTTTTGATTTACTTTGGGTATGTTATTTTTAGGCGTTAGCAGCTCCTGTGAGCCCCACCCCCACCCCACCCTACCCCACCCCTGTTGACTTGGGCCCCTTGGCACAGTTTGTTAAGACAACTGTTACTAATTTGGGTTTTAAGATGGACAGTGATTTTAGATTAAACTGTCAAATTGGTGCAGTAGTCAAATCCAGCTTTTTTCATTTGAGTCAGCTGGCAAAGGTTAAACCCATTCTTTTAAGGCAGCACTCTGAAACAGTAATCCATGTCTTCATTACATCTCGGCTGGATTGCTGTAACGCACTGTATTTTGGAGTTAGCCGGTCTTCCCTCTCACGTCTCCAGTTGGTTCAAAATGCTGCTGCACGTCTTTTAACTGGAATACGTAAGAGGGACCACATTACACCCATTTTAGCTTCCCTCCACTGGCTGCCTGTACACTTTAGGGTTCATTTTAAAATTCTTTTATTTGTTTTTAAATCATTAATTGGCCTTACCCCATCTTACCTCTCTGAGCTCCTTCATCCTTACACTCCTGCTCGGTCTCTCAGGTCAGCTGATCAGCTGCTCCTGGAGATACCAAAATTGAAGAGAAAGCTCAGAGGGGACAGAGCTTTTTCTGTTGCTGCCCCTAAACTGTGGAACAATCTGCCTTTGTCCATCAGACAGGCCCTTTCACTGTCCAGTTTTAAAACTCATCTTAAAAACCGTTTTTATTCTTTGGCTTTTGACCCAGCTATTTTACAGTATAGATGTTGTCAAATATCCACAACCCTTTTACAAACACATGTTAAACCATTGTACACAAGTATTGGTATTTCTGGTAAGATTCTGGTTATTTCTTTATCTTAGATAAGAAAGAAAATAAGTTGTACGACTCACCCACAGACTGCACCCATTCCCTCACAATGTCTCAATATGAGGCCTTAAGCATTCTTGTGCTGTTTCCATCTTGATATCTTGAAACTGCCAGAGAATCAGAAGGGAGAGGTGGAAGTGGGAGAAACTGAAGGATCATGAATCAGAGTAGTGGGTAGCATGGTGATACAGTGGGGTAGCACTGTTGCCTCACAGCTAGAAGGTTCCTGGTTCAAATCCCCTGGCTGATGGGGGTAGGAACCTTTTTGTATGGAGTTTCTCACTGTGCTCTGGGCTTATGCCAGATTCACTCCGGTGGGCTCTGGTTTCCAAAGACAATCCAAACAATCCAAAGACAGACATCTTAGGTTAAATGGTGATCTGAATTAACCCTGATAAAGCCCATACAATAGAGGGCTAGTGTAGTTTAAGCACTTTGAGTGACCCGTGAGATTAGGGGTGAAAAAAAGCTATACAAACACATGGTCCCTAAAAATATCTGATTTATCCGTAGTGATAGAATAAACTCATCTGAAAGCATTTTTGTGTTCCCACCACAGTGGTCCCATAGAAGTTATACTCCCACTGTTGAATGAGTGGTAGCTGTACACCTAATGATTTTTGCCCTCAAGTATTTCTCAAATGACAGTGTTTGTTTATTAATGGATGAGCGATGATAATCCCAGACAATCATTTAAACTTTACTTCAAACTGGAATCATTAGTTGCATCTGTCTGATCTCAGTCCCATCCATGTGTCTGAAGATTTCTTCCTGTTTACTTTACATCAGGATGTAGTTTTCCAGTTTTGGACTCATCCTGTCATGAATTGCCCCTCTGAGCAGAGAGGAGAGACCCACGCGCTGAACTGCAGTTTGTGAAATTTATTGGCAAAAACAAAAGGTCCAACTGTGCACAAACATAAAATCCAAATAGTATACAAAGCAAACTTACGAACGAAGCAGAGAACACAGTGTAGTGTCAATCCCTTTGGCTCCAATCTATAAAATCCCTCTTCACCTTAAATAAATAGTTTCATCCAAAAGTCTGGTCAAGAATTGTTTCCTTCACCTAAGAACCACAGTTTGAAAACACATTTCATGGTAAAAGGGATGATAAGGATCCCATTTCATGCCAGGAACGGATTAGTCTACAATCATAAATCCTGGAACTTCCTCCCCAATCAGGCAGTTTTATACTTCAAGTACTGTTTGAAACATCCCAGATACCTTGACCAAATTCCACAGGTCTCTAGGAATCATCCACAGCTCAACATTACCTCCTTTTGGACAACTCCGGAATATGTTCGCTGTGGCCTCTTCAAGCTGAACTGGGGTTAATGAATGAAATGACTTCCTTTTAACAAAAACTCTCAATTCTCAGATTATTTTCTTTTTCAGAACACTGTTGAAGATAACCACCTCTGTGTTGGACAATGATGGGTTTGAAATGTTTCATTAATCATTGATTTTAAATATATTGCATGTTTGAAAACACAGGGTTACAAAAATATATTTTTTTTGTAAATTGTCTGTTTTTTCAACTGATTTAAGACAATTTTGCACTACTGAATCCAAAAATGACATCTGTTTCTCTCGATCAGGTGCTAAGTAAAAACCTGTATTTACTTAGTACTTACTTAGTACTGTGCGTGTACTTACCTTTATATAAAGGTAAGTACATGCAAATTGAATGTTACATCATCATTGTTCAAAATTCAGAGAATTTCAAGACATAAAAAAAGAATTTTGCATCATATAAAACGAAAATACCCGTACATGTAAACAAAAACGTATAAAACAACATGTGGCCATAATTCAAAAAGTTGACCTGATTGAGCAAAACCAATGTGATTTTTGGATTCAGCACATCAAAATTGTCCTAAACCAGCTAAAAAAACCTTAGACAATAAATTTGGTGTTCACCAGTGAAATGCTTAAATGAACCTTATTCTAATGCATGTTAATTATAGAAGGGCAAGTTTATAAAAGTGCATGGTCACTGAAAGTTAGTCATGAATCACTGAAGTTAGCTTAGATGTTATATATACTGTAAGTACATCATGTGAATTTCACAGTTAATATGTGTTTGCCTTCTAAAAACTTATGCTAGTCATCTGACTGGTACCGGCCAATCACCAGGCCGTCTCTGTTGGATGACACCTCCTTTCATTCTATTGGTCGGTTACAGACAAAGGACCGCCTTCTTATTGGATCATAGCCCATTCAAATCTCCCAAGATAGCCAATAATTGATTCTTCCTGCTGCCAGTCATATGTTTTGACCCAAGAATCATGCTCAGTTAAACAGGGAAAAAAATGCCCTAGTAGTTTGTTTTTGTGTTCTCTAAGGTTTCTTTTCATTGTCTTGAAGTTAAGTATTTTCCTGTTCTCTCTGAAGTTTTTTTTTTTTTTTTTTTTTTTGTCTCTTCTGTGTGAGTTTTCTTGTATCTGAGGAGAGATTATCTTTTCTTGTTGAGCTCAACCCTTCTTAGTTGGAGTGAAACTCCAAAATACAGTTTTTCTCCCTCTCCTCAGATGCTGTGTTTATTCTGCTAAACTTTTTCTTATTGATTTTCCTTAACTCACCGTTAAAGTGGACTGAGAGTGAATTTTGAACTTTTTCCCTCGAGACTACCTCACCCATATACCAGGACTTCAGAAGAACTAGGGTTTCGTGGGGGGAACTGTTTTACATACATTTTTCCTTCAGCCTGTGGTTCTTGTCGGCTGGTGGACATCCCAAAGTTGCATGCTAGGAAAGGATCTGTTGCTTAGGAAAAGACATCACACCTGCCCCGGGGCCAGCCGTTTACTCTCCTGCTGGCTCCACTCTACGGTCGCCCCGCTGCTGAGTCTGTAAATGCTATAACCACTGTAACGATTGGAAAGGACTGCAGGCAGTCTTTTTCCATTTTTGCCATCTGCTGGCATTCAAGATCATCACTGGACTCGAAAGACACCGCTGTTCGTAAGCCATACTCCAATTTTCTATCTGCTGGGCTAAATGTGATGTTCTAATTTTAACTGAGTATGACCAATTTTTCATGTTAAAAGTTAGTCCGTAAGCTACGATAGGAGCTATAAAGATGAAGGAAAAATAATATTCTCATTTTCAATAGCCTCTGTTTTTTTGTAGAGTAACTTCAAATTTCCTTTTTCATATAATCAGCTTTTATCATTTTTTCCATAAAATTGTGTCCAATTTTATGCATATTTTTGTTACAGTTATTTCACAGTCTCCCATTGCATTACAGTTACAAATTCAAAATCTGGTTTCTCTTGTTTCCACAAAGGTTTAGCTATAAACTTTATGCTCAGGAATCCATTACCATCCATCCATCCGTCCATCTTCTAATGCTTAATCCTCTTTGGGTCGGGGGGGGGAGCCTATCCCAGCATCATTGGGCAAGAGGCAGGGTACACCCTGGACAGATCGCCAGTCCATTGCAGGGCCAACACAGAGAGACAGACAACCATTCACTCTCACAGTCATACCTAAGGTAGGTTTAGAATCCCCAGTTGATGCCAGTTAACCTCACCTGCATGTCTTTGGCATGTGGGAGGAAACCGGAGTGCCCGGAGTAAACCCACGCAGACACGGGGAGAACATGCAAACTCCACACAGAAGGGTCACCAATCGTCTGGGGGTGGGATCGAACCCACGATGGTCAAGGGTGGAATCGATCCCATGACCTTCTTGCTGTGCTGCCACTGTGCTAACCACTGCGCTATCGTGCTGCCCAATCCGTTACCAGTTAATATGATATTTGATACTTGTTGATCATTTCACCTGCTTACAAAACAATTGAATGTAACGTCACTTAACTTAAGTTTGATGATTAAAACTGTTAATGGTATATAGAAGTTTCTGCTTGATTTCTTTTGTGTGTGTGCTTTCCTGGGTCACGGCAGAAGAATTCATGAATATTGAGACTGGTTAATGAAAGGTTCAAGGATTAGTTATTAATAAATTGTCCAAGATTGGACTGGTGCCCCTATGAGTTATTTTCCTCTGTGAGTGTTTGTGGTCACGAAGTGAACCTCCATTTCCACACACACCTCTAAGTATAAATTAAATAATCCTTGCACCTTATCACACTTATAGCTAATTGTTCCTACAACAGGATACAAAGGAAATGCCAGAATGGGAACAGGGTTCTGACACAACTATCCTTTATCAAGACACCAGCAAATAGAAAGGAGAAAGCCGCCCTTAAATAGGGCCAAATATAATTAAACACAAATAGTAACCAGTGGGAATCACATAAGTGGGCTGGGGAAAAGATGACAATCAGCTGTGAGTCATGAGGAGAGAAGAGAGGACTGGCAGCTTGACAGGGGTACCGCCCACAGCCAGAGAAAAATCCGGAAGTGCCCCTGACAACTGCAACCCCGGAGAGAAAGAAAGAGAAGACAACCGGCAAATACAATGTGGTAACAAATAAAGACAAATAAACCCAAATATGTAAATAACATACCCAGCTGCCCTGCTGTTGTGTCACGGGGCAGGGCGCTTTGTCGCATTGCCCCTGGTGTCATTGGCGGCGAGTGTGTGTTGGTGCTCGTGGGTGGTTGGGGGGGCCGTTGGCGTGGGTTGGTGGCCGTGTTGCCATTGGGTTGCTCTGGGGTGGCTGTGGCTGCAGGGCGGCCTGCCACTGTCGGTGTGTGTGTGGGGTGGGTGGTCGGTGGGCTTGCATAGGCGCTCGGGGGTGTTGCTTGGCATGTGGGGAGCCGTGTGGGTCCGGCCCATTGTTCACTATTGTGACTATTGTCATTGTGCATGTTTGTGTGTGCAAGATGAATGAGAATGGGTATGGCTGCCCCATCATGTTTGTGATGCTGAGAGCACCAGGGCACGATGCTGGTGAGTCCTGGGCTGCTCGGCCTGATGGCCCTCACCCTGAGTTGGGATTTGGGGGCGGTGGGTGGCCTCATGAACCAGTTTGCGAGCTGGCTTCTGGGGGGGGGGGGACGTCCTTGCTTTTGACTCGCCTCCCTCCCAGTCTTATTTCCCTCCCTCCCCCTCCCCCTGATTCTGGGTGGAATATACATCTTCTTGGATACATTTAGGGCTTTGGGGTGGGGGTGTGCTGCACTGTGTCGACGAAGGAAATACCTCTGCTGCGCAACGGGGCTGCCCTCACCTCAATATATTTGCATTTTAGACACTGAGGGCTTGGGGGGATGGGGGCCCTGTTGCCTATCGCAGTGGCTAGTGGTGCTCCAACCGCCATCCCCCCCCCCCCCCATTTTAACTGCACTATGGTAGTCCACACATTTACACACAATCACATCATACAACCAACATACACCTACCATGTTTTGTGCAAGGGGGAGAGGGGTGGGGGTCTTCCCCCACCCCTGTTATCCTCCTCCTGCTGGGGGCCTCGCTTTTGGACTGCCTCCCTCCTAGTCTTATTTTTGTCTCCCAGTCTTATTTAGTCTCAGTTTTGTGTGGCGCTTTGCATGTCAGGTGGCATCTCGGGGCACCTGTGGTGATCTGCTGATCCCTCTGGTGATCTCTCTGCTGATCACTCGGGTGGGTGCTGGTGGTGGGGGTCTGTTTCTGTGGCCACGGCCACCCTGGGGTGGGTTAGCGGGGGGGGTGGCCGTTGGCCAGTGCCGCCGGTCTCCCCAGCCACTGCCAGGCGCTGGTGCGCATTCAGGCTTGCTGCATCTGCATCACAGTCATCTTAAGAAATAAGGGTGAATATGGGGTGAGATTGAACGGGTACAGGAGTGAGAGAGAATGGGTGGGACCAGGTGAGTGAGAGTGAGGGAGTGCATGTGGGTGCGTATGGGAGCATGAGGGTGTGAAGGTGTGGGGATGGGTGTATCTGCGTGTCGGGAGGTGCTGGATTGAGGGAGGTAGTGCCTCTCGGCTATGTGGGCTGCCCTGGGTGGGGGGGACTTCTTTGGGCATGGCAGTCCCAGGGGTGTTTGGCGGTGGCACTGGGGAGGGGGGCAGATCCGCTGTGGGCGTGCCTGGGGGGGCTCGCGCCGGGAGGCGCAGGCCGGTCTCCAGTCCGGGGGGTGGGGTCGCTGGCCTCCTTGCACCTGCGCACCGGGGGCTGGCGTTGGCCCCACTGGGGGTGGTGTGGGGGGTTGGCAGGCCTGGGGGTTTGGGCCCGCCGCACCAGCCACCTGGCGGCCTGGCCTCCCTCGATCATCCCTCCGGGGGCGGATGCCTGGCTTTCCTTGGGCTTGCTGACCTCGGGCATTTGTGCCCTGTGGGGGTTGGTGGCGCTGCTTTGCCTGCTTGGGGTCCCCGGGGGGAGAGTTGCTGCGACCGGCCCCCTTCTTTGTATAGTTTTTGACAAACCACTCACATGCACACACTTATTTTGCATGTGCTCTCATATATATGCACACAGACCCACATGCACAAATATCTATTTTAACAGGTGTGGAAACCAGACTCGTGTTGAGACATCTTTGGTGGAAGAAGCAATTTGTCTTCTGTTTGTTTTAGTTGTTGGTTTGTTTGTCTTTTTTCTGTTCCCCTCCCTTTTCTTTCCCCCTCCACACACTTCCTTTCCCTATTCTCCATCCTGTCGGGTCCTCCATGGGTAAAATAATTTTAAAAAAAACTATTAAAAGTTATTACAGGAGGAGTTTACAACAATATACAGTACATAGTTTGGTACTGTATAAAGCTCCTTTTGGCAAAGTAAATCTGTTTTGGCACAGTAAGGGTGATAGATCTCTGTTCTGCTTACCTAGCTGCCTGACAGGACAAGGGGGAAAAAAAGAAACAATACAGCATATGTGAAAACAAACTAGAGATAACATAACAGGCATAGAACTCAAAAATACAACATTATACAAATAAGGAAAAACAAAAGGCAAAGAGATAGAGTATGGTGGAATCCCCCTGTGCACAGACTGTGACAGAGCTCCCCCCCCCAAAAAAATGACCTACCCACACTTAGAACCCACCTCACCAAAAGACAAGAAAACAACCCCACCCGGGAGGGAGGTGGGGGACCTAGGCATGGAGGGACCAAAACAAACCAGAGAAAATAAGAAAAATTCCCATGACTCACACCCCAGCAAAACCAAGGCTAGGAGGAAACAAAAAACCCCACTCAGGATCCATACCAGGCAAAACCAGAGACCTAGGCCCCCTGGACCAAAGAGTTAGAAAGTTTCGGTGGCCATCCAAAGTCCTGGGCCTGACAGATAGCGAGGTGGTAAGAGTCAGGTGGCCTGCTGAAGAATATGAGCCACCCAACCCAATGGCACAGTCCGTCAGGCAGTCAACCAGAGTTTTTTAGCCACCTAAACAGAAGGGGTAGCCCAGAAGGCAACTGCCCCACAGGGAAGCCCCATGTAGAAGGGGACAGAGGAGTTGGGGAACCCACGATGATGTCAGGTGGAGGAAAGGGAACCACGACGGCCACGGGCAGAGGAGAGGGAACCACAATGGTGTCTGGCAGAGGACAGGAAACCACGATGGTATCTGGCAGAGGAGAGGGAACCACAACACTTTTGGACTGCTCTGCAGCACCCTCTGTGGTCCCTGATTGGGACATTGCAGCACCCGCGGTGGCTCCAGGCTGGAACAAAGCAGCACCCGTGGTGGCTCCGGGCTGGAGCAAAGCAGCACCTGTGGCGGCTCAGGGCTGGAGCAAAGCTGCACCTGCGGTGGCTCTGGGCTGGAGCAAAGCTGCACCCGTGGCAGCTCTGGGCTGGAGCAAAGCTGTACCCACGACAGCTCCGAGCTAGAGCAACGCTGCACCTGTGGCAGCTCTGGGCTGGAGCAAAGCTGTACCTGTGGTGGCTCTGGGCTGGAGCAACGCTGCACCGGCAGTGGACCCAGACTGGGTCAAAGCTGCACCCATGGTGGACCTGGACTGGGCCAAGGCTGCACCCATGGTGGATATGGACTGAGGAAGAGCTGCACCCACGAAGGCCCCGGGCTGGGACAGAGCACCCGCGATGACCTCAACTAATGGGGAAGCAGCACCCTTGG
This sequence comes from Pholidichthys leucotaenia, assembly GCA_020510985.1. Taxonomy (NCBI): domain Eukaryota; kingdom Metazoa; phylum Chordata; class Actinopteri; order Cichliformes; family Pholidichthyidae; genus Pholidichthys; species Pholidichthys leucotaenia. The sequence goes on from CM035843.1 coordinate 315,811,723, forward strand.
AGGCCCCAGGCTGGAACAAAGCACCCGCAAAGACCTCATCCGGAGGGGGGGGCAGAACCCACGGAGGTCCCGGGCTAGGATGGAGCACCCATGAAGACCTCATCCGGAGGTGGGGGGCAGCACCCACGGAGGTCCCGGGCTGGGACAGAGCATCTGCGATGACATCGACAGGAGGAGCTGGACCCATGGTGATCTCGAGGGGTGAGGCTGTATCCACGGAGACCTCTGGTGAAGCTGGACAATCCTCGGTGACCCTGGGGGAAAGCTCAGACAGGAGAGGCAGAGAAACAGGGTCAGGGTCACCGGCAGCAGTGGAGCCTGTGGAGGTGAGCTCAGGTGCAGCTGACAGCTGTACTTGGCTGTCTCCACCAAGACCCAGACAATATCTCTCCAACATAGAAGCAATGAAAACAAAGGAGAGCACTTGCCTGAGTTCGAGCTCCAACGCCGTTCAGGACTCCATCGATCCATGCGGCGACGTCTCGGGCCCGGCCCTCTGGAGGTCCAGCTTCAGCTCTGCTGCGGCGGCCCCTGCAGCAGGCATGGTGGTCAATGCAATTCCCGGGACCCCCCAGCAAAGTGACCCACGCAGATGGCTCGGCCGGCGTGCGTCCAGGAGGTCAATTTTCTGTTGGCACTGACTCCTGCACAGTTGAAGCCCGGGGACACTCAGTAGTCGGTGAAGGCTCCTGATCACAGGCAGCACTCTCCCTCTGTCCAGACCATGGCTGTGGGGCTGGAACCAGGTCCTCCAGAGCCGCAGGTTCCTCCACCGTCCACCGGCTCAATCCTGGAACCGGTGGACACTCAGGGGACATAGGAGGAGACACGGAGAGAGCAGGTGGGGTAATTATGTCTGCAGCAGGAGGTGAGAGCTCAGAGGACTGCGAAAACTGAGCCTCACCACTGGGAATCAGCCAAGGTAATTCATGTGAGTATGATAGAGAATAAAAAAGCACTTGCCTGTGTTCCTGTGGCATGATGTTCTCTGCTGCAGCTGGTGTATAATCTGCCCTCTCCATGGCTGCCATTGTTGCAGGCCCCTCAGAGGAACATAGAGGAGTCGCTCCAGAAGACGTGGCAACGGGCGGAGCCGGGAAGGAGGCAACCGGTCCTTCAGCAGCGGAAGGAATTGCCAAGGAGAAGGGGAGAGCAGCAGCAACGGAGGAAGAGGCTGAAGGGACAGCCGGAGAAGAGAAACAAGATGAGGAGACTGCTGCGGGAGTCTTCGGCCTCAGTGAAGGAGGGGCTACTTGTGAGGCAGTGGAGGTGTTCTTCCGGCGGGATTTCCCTAAGCGATGGCGGAAAGTGGGAGACGGAGACGTAGACTCATGGTGAGAGGGGACAGGCCCCAGAGTCAGGGATGTTCATTCGCCGGCTCAAACTCTGGGCCCCCGGTGAAGCCTCCTCCAGCTCCTGGGCGAGATCCGGGAGGAGCCATGGCTTATATTCCAGTAAAAGCTCTTTCTCTGCTAATATAACCTGCATGCGCTCCTCCAGCCCCTCAGCTGATGGAATGGGTCAGTGTTTGGGAGGAGGAGGCAGAGCTGCCACTGGCAAACAGCAAGAGGCTGGAGGCTTCCGTGTACGTGGGCGCTTGCTCTTCGTCGGCACAGGCATGGACGTTGATGTGATCTCCCCCAGCCTGTGACTCATGGATGGTGAGGCGATTATGGAGAGGAGTAGGTCTACGAGCTCTGGGTGGTCCCACAGGTTGGGGCATGCCTTGAGTACCTGCACCGCACTGTCCAGACACTCTCGGGCTGCCTCGGGAGTATGGGAGGCATGAGCCTGTGAGAGAATGTCCTCTAACACTCTCACTCTCCACCGCTCCACTTCGCTCAGTCCAAGAGTTGAAAAATCCGGGTGATAGACATGACTAAACCCCAGGTAAAAAAACCCAAAAAGAATTACAAACTGCAGCAGCTGGATCTTTAACTGGCTGGTGTCTTCTGTGATTAATTGCCCCTCGGGGCAGGAAGGAAAGACCCACAAGCTGAACTGCAGTTTGTGAAATTTATCGGCAAAAACAAAAAGTCCAACTGTGCACAAACACAAAATCCAAATAGTGTACAAAGCAAACTTACAAACAAAGCAGAGAGCACAGGATACAAAGGAAATGCCAGAATGGGAAAGGGTTCTGACACAATGATCCTTTATCAAGACACCAGCAAATAGAAAGGAGAAAACCGCCCTTAAATCGGACCAAAAATAACTAAACACAAATAGTAACCGGTAGGAATCACATGAGCGGGCTGGGGAGAAGATGACAATCAGCTGTGAGTCATGAGGAGTGGAGACGGGGCTGACAACTTGATAGGGGCACTGCCCACAGCCATGGAAAAACCCGAAAGTGCTCCTGACAACTGCAACCCCAGAGAGAGAAAGAAAGAGAAGACAACTGGCAAATACAATGTGGTAACAAATAAAGACAAATAAACCCAAAAATATAAATAACAAAACTACAATGAACGTAAACAGGAAAATAAATCATACAAAGAAACAATACAGAATATGTGAAGACAAACTAGAGATAACATAACAGGCATAGAACTCAAAAATACAACATCATACAAAAAAGGAAAAACAAACGGCAAAGAGAGAGTGCTCAGATCGTGACACATCCAAATCCCTTCTGCCAAGGAATATTGAGTCATACTTTAACAGTTCAGTACAATTAATACAGTGTGACATTACTAAACATTTTTGTTACCTCTACCAAGGAGGTAATGTGATCTAGGTGAAAAGAGAGACAGATTTGGAGGTACTGATGAAGGTACAGAGGGAGGGGCAGACGGATGGAGGAATGGACACATGGAGAGAGGGAGGGACAGACAGATACGTGGAGCCTGTGTGGAGGTATATGTGGTGTTGGGGTTTAACACCTTTATTGTGAAGTGTGGTGTAGTGGTGGCCACTTCCTGTTCTGCCACTGCACCGCCCTATAAATAGCAGAGGGCAGCCATTACACACTCTGTTCGACCGGTGCCCTCTGCCCGGTGTCTGTTGTGTGCCCGTTGTGGTTCATCACTTAATAAAGCTGAGTTTGTCCAGTCACCTGGCCTCATCCTTTCAAAGGTATTTTAGCATACATAACAGAATCCACTCTCTGAGTGCTCTCTAGTTGTCAGTGTACAGTGCTGTGAAAAAGTATTTGCCCCTTCCTAATTTCTTATATTTTTGCATATTTGTTACACCTACAATAAATGTTTCAGATCATCAAACAAATTTTAATATTAGTCAAAGATAACCTGAGTAAAAATAAAATGCAGTTTTTCGATGATTATTTCATTTGTTAAGGAAAAAAAAGCTGTCCAAACCTACCTGGCCCTATGTGAAAAAGTAATTGCCCTCTAACTGCCTCCTAAACCCAATAACTGGTTGTGCCACCACTGGTGCCAATAACTGGCAATGAGTCTTTTACATCGCTATTGAGGAATTTTGACCCACTCTTCTGTGCAGAATTGTTTAAATTCAGTCACACTGGAGGGGCTTCATGAACTGATGGCCGTGCATTCTCCTTCAGGATTTTCTGGTAGAGGGCAGAATTCATGGTTCTGTTAATTAGGGCAAGTTGTCCAGGTCCTGAAGCAGCAAAGCAGCCCCAAACCATGACATTACCACCACCATGTTTGACTGTTGATACAATGTTCTTTTTATGAAATTCTGTGTTAGTTTTATGCCAGATAAAACAGGACACATGTCTTCCAAAAAGTTCAACTATTGTCTTGTCAGTCCCCAGAATATTTTCCCAGAAGTCTTGAGGATCATCTAGATGTTTTCTGGCAAATGTGAGATGAGTCTTTAAGTTCTTTTTGTCCAGCAGCGGTTTTTATCTTGGAACTCTCCCAGGGATGCCATTTTTGCCCAGTCTCTTTCTTATTGTTCCATCATGAACCAGTGTCCAAACTGAGGCAAGTGAGGCCTACAGTTCCTTAGATGTTGTTCTGGGTTTTTGTTTCTCGTCTGATCTTGAATTTCTTTAGTTCACAGTGGGATGTGTTGCTTTTTGAGATCTTTTAGCCTACTTCAGGTTGTCAGACAGGTTCTATTTAAATGATTTCTTGATTCAACAAGTCTGGCAGTAATCAGGCTTGGGTGTAGCTACTGAAACTGAACTTAGCTTTCCAAAAAATATTTTTAATCACAGTTAATTCATGATGTAACAAGAGGGGCAATTACTTTTTCACATAAGGCCAGGTAGGCTTGGATAGCTTTTTCCTTTAATAAATGAAATCCTCATTTGCGAACTGCATTTTGTATTTATTCAGGTTATCTTTGTCTGATATTAAAATTTGTTTGATGATCTGAAGCATTGAAGTGTGACAAATATGCAAAAATATAAGAAATCAGGAAGGGGGCAAATACTTTTTCACAGCACTTATTCATCTGAGCCACTGCTCAATCTTAGATCTACAGGGAGGGTATGGATGTGTGCAATCACTTCTTTTATATTCTTTTATATTCAAATTCTCTCCATCTATGTATTTTCTTACCCACATGTTCAGCTCAGGGTTGCAGGGTGGGTGGGGCTTATCTCTGCATTCATGGGGGAGACGTGGGCTACACCCTGCACAGATGGCCAGTCCATCACAGGGCCAATCCACATCATCAATTTTTAAATGTTTTAATGATTTTTTTGTCCTATTTGTCATATTCTTCATGCTTCATTGTAACTGAGCTCGCCAGCCCACTTGACAAACGCGCAATGCATTCTGGGATTAGTAAATCTGACAATTGTAAGCAGACTGCAAGGACATGGCGCCTCAACATTTCTTGTGAATGAACGAAAAAAAAAAATCACAAAATGGACCGTTCAAAGGAAAATTTAAATGGACAGTACTACGCCAAATTGAACAGGACTGCAAAGGCACGCTATTTGGCGAGGCTTTAAGGGGTTAACGGGCTGGATCCCTACCAACATACAATGTATTCATTCAATGAATTCAGACATAAACATTCTGCCTAACTCCGACCATGCCTTCATTTATTTTATTTTATTTATTTTAACTGTAAGTCCATATACACAGGAAGTTTTCAGTAACTTTAGGTCTTTGCAGCAGCCCAAGTGCAGTTCACAGATGGATGGGTGATGACTTGGAGATGTACAAGGCAGACCTGAAGACAGCTGTGAGCACAAAGGTATGTTTCTTTTTATTTCCTCTCTTGTTATGCTAAACATCGTTCTTTCCCTATACAACCAGATGAAATTAAAATGTGCAGCATTCTGAAAATATTTTTCAAAATGTACAGAAATTATATAATTTTCAAGTACTGTGAAAAATGTGTGAACTTGTCATTTGTTTTAAATCTACTAGTACATACCCGTGCATGCCCGTGCATACCCATGCATGGCCATAGAAACCAAGTATAAGTAAGTATTTCTGCATGCTCGTAGAAAGGAGGTGTAAGCAAGGGTGTAAGCAAGCACGTCAGCACTCATTCAGTGATGCCTGCCTTTGATCTTTGATGGTGTCATAGTGAGTCCTCTGCTCTTTGATGATGTCATAGCGAGTGCTATGATCGTGAGTCATGCCTGCATTTCTTTGAAGATGTCCTATGATCTTTGATGATGGCATAGCAATGATGTACTGCTTCAAATGGGTGTAAGATTTCCAGATTTACACACAAACTAACAGAGATTTCTTGAATTTATTGAGTGATATTTTTTAAGATTTCCAGATTTACTGCTTCGAATGGATGTGGTTTAAAGTGTTGTGTCCGATTGTGTACTGTATAAGGTGCAAAATTCTGAATGTAACTTAAGTTGTGAGAAACACTGTACAGAATGTGTGCAAAGTGCAGTCCAAAAATGCGTCTTTTTGTCTAATACTTTTCAAAAGCTTTATAAAATGTGGAACACTTTCGAGTCACAAACAATAGAATAGGCTTCAGAGTCATTGTACAGTTGTACAGTACAACAAAATTGTGGGTGCTCCACCAGGCTACTGCGCAATTAAGAGAAGGATTAGATAAAACACAGTTACAGAACACACAACTGAAATAAAAATGGCCCAGGATTATGGAAAACTGTAGTAAAAAAATACAAGAATATAACATGACATGCATCAGTGTGTTTCACACAACAATGTTATACTATATAACCAGACTCATGCTATAGTATTCTAGTGTGCACATGAGATATAACCACGGCTGCTGTGAGGCTGCTGCTGGACTGAGTCCCACATCCTAGATGGAACCACTGGATTACACAGTTTTGGTAATGACAGGAACCATGTCATCCAGCTTTTCTGGCTGCCTGCAAATACGCCACAACACACTGAGAATTACAACAGATTAAGCAGAAGAGCTATAGTCATAACAAGCTAATTTGTATAATCAAAACAAACAATTTGATAAACTAGTGCATACTCGTGCATGCCCGTAGAAACCAAGTATAAGCAAGTATTTCTGCATGCCCATAGAAAGTTACTATTACCATGGTAACAGAAGAGGATTGGGAGAATGTCATATGGTCAGATGAAACCAAAATAGAACTTTTTGGTAAAAACTCAACTTGTCGTGCTTGGAGGAGAAAGAATGCCGAGTTGCATCCAAAGAACACCATACCTACTGTGAAGCATGGGGTGGAAACATCATGCTTTGGGGCTGTTTTTCTGCAAAGGGACCAGGACGACTGATCTGTGTAAAGGAAAGAATGAATGGGGCCATGTATCGTGAGATTTTGAGTGAAAACCTCCTTCCATCAGCAAGGGCATTGAAGATGAAACGTGGATGGGTCTCTTTCAGCATGACAATGATCCCAAACACACCGCCCGGGCAACGAAGGAGTGGCTTCGTAAGAAGCATTTCAAGGTCCTGGAGTGGCCTAGCTAGTCTCCAGATCTCAACCCCATAGAAAATCTTTGGAGGGAGTTGAAAGTTTGTGTTGCCCAGCGACAGCCCCAAAACATCACTGCTCTAGAGGAGATCTGCATGGAGGAATGGGCCAAAATACCAGCAACAGTGTGTGAAAACCTTGTGAAGACTTACAGAAAACGTTTGACCTCCGTCATTGCCAACAAATGGTATATAACAAAGTATTGAGATGAACTTTTGTTATTGACCAAATACTTATTTTCCACCATAATTTGCAAATAAATTCTTTAAAAATCAGACAATGTGATTTTCTGGATTTTTTTTTCTCATTTTGTCTCTCATAGTTGAGGTATACCTATGATGAAAATTGGAGACCTCTCTCATCTTTTAAGTGGGAGAACTTGCACAATTGGTGGCTGACTAAATACTTTTTTGCCCCACTGTAAATAAAGAGCGGAGTGGTTAGCACTGTGGCAGCACAGCATCTCACCCTTGGCCGGGGGATCCTGGGTTTGATCCCAGCCCCTGACCAACAGTGATCTGTGTGGAGTTTGCATGTTCTCCCCGTGTCTGCGTGGGTTTACTCTAGGATTTCTTTGGTTTCCTCCCACATGCCAAAAACATGCAACTTTGGTTAATTGGCATCAACTGGGGATTCTAAATTGTCCTTAGGTATGACTGTGGAAGTGAATGGTTGTCTGTCTCTCTGTGTTGGCCCTGAGATGGACTGGTGAGCTGACCAGGGTGTACACTCACTCTCGCCCAAAGATGCTGGGATAGGCTCCAGCACCCCCCCACACACACACACGACCCAAAAAGGATTAAGCGGAAGAAGAAGATTCAATTCAATTCAATTCAATTCAACTTTATTTATATAGCGCCATTTTACAACAACAGTCATCTCATAGCACTATCAACTGTAGGGGGGAACCCCCACAGTTGCAGAAAGACCCCAGCAATCAGGTGATCCCCTGTGAGCAAGCACTTGGCGACGGTGGAGAGGAAAAACTCCCTTTTAACAGGAAGAAACCTCCAGCAGAACCAGGCTCAGGGAGGGGCAGTCATCTGCTGCGACTGGCTGGGGGGTGAGGGGACAGAGAAGATGAAAAGAACAGACATGTAGAGACAAACAGCACGATGGGGACTCAATCTATGGGAGAGAACAAACAAATGTTAATGACCAGCAAAAAAAAAAAATATTTCATAGAGAGTGAGGAAAGGAGTGAGGCCCAGTGCATTACTGGAGGTCCCCCGGCTGACTAAACCTATTAGCAGCATAACTAAGGGAGGGTTCAGAAACACATGATCCCTCCCTAATTGTAGGCTATATCAAAAAGGTAGGTTTTAACCCTAATCTTAAAAACAGAGATCGAGTCTGACTCCCGAATCCAGATTGGCAGCTGATTCCACAGGAGAGGAGCTTGATAACTGAAGGCTCTGCCTCCCATTGTACTTTTGGAGATTCTAGGTATTACAAGTAGTCCTGCATTTTGGGAGCGTAGTGCTCTGTTAGGATAATACGGTAGTATCAGATCTTTTAAATAAAAAGGAGCCTGATTGTTTAGAGCTTTGTAAGTAAGAAGAAGGATTTTAAACTTAATTCTAAACTTTATGGGAAGCCAATGAAGGGAGGCCAGAACCGGAGAGATATGATCTCTCTTTCTAGTACCTGTTAAAACTCTTGCTGCAGCATTTTGGATCAGCTGAAGACTTTTTAAAGATGTTTTAGGACAACCTGATAATAAAGAATTACAATAATCTAATCTCGAGCTAATAAAAGCGTGGATCAGTTTCTCAGCATCACTCTGAGACAAGATGCTCCTAATCTTGGCAATATTACGCAAATGATAGAAGGCAGTCTTAGAAACAAATTTAATATGTGAATTGAAGGACAAATCCTGATCAAAAATAACTCCAAGGTTCCTCACAGAGCTATTAAGAGAAAGAGTAACTGCATCCATACTGAAAGTTTGATTTGGAAAGGAATTTCTAAGGTTTTTTGGACCAACAAGAATGACTTCAGTCTTATCTGAATTTAATAGCAGGAAATTACAAGTCATCCAAGCTTTGATTTCCTTAAGACAGGCTTCTAACTTGGCTAATTGATTACTATCATCTGGCTTCATTGACAGGTATAATTGTGTGTCATCTGCATAACAATGAAAATGTATACAGTGCTTTCTAATAATGTTGCCTAACGGAAGCATATATAAACTAAAAAGAGTAGGGCCTAGCACAGATCCCTGTGGAACTCCATGACTAAGCTTTGAGTTGAAAGAAAACTCATTATTTACATGAACAAACTGGAACCTATCAGATAAATAAGATCTAAACCACTGCAACGAAGTTCCATTAAGTCCAACATAGTGTTCTAATCTATCAAGTAGAATATTATGATCGATAGTATCAAAAGCTGCACTAAGGTCTAAAAGGACAAGTACAGAAACTAGTCCATTATCAGATGCAATGAGGAGGTCGTTAGTGACCTTCGCTAAGGCTGTTTCAGTACTATGATGGATTCTAAACCCAGATTGAAACTCTTCAAGTAAACCATTTCCCTGCAGGTGGTCGAATAATTGCGTAGCAACAACTCTTTCTAAGATTTTTGAAATGAAAGGGAGATTAGAGATTGGTCTATAGTTAGCTAAAGCTCCTGGATCTAGCGTTGGCTTTTTGAGTAAGGGTTTAATTACAGCTGTTTTAAAAGCCTGCGGTACATGGCCTAAAGTTAATGAAGAATTGATTATATGAAGAATAAAGCTACCAATAAGTGGGAAGACTTCTTTAAATAACCTAGTAGGAATAGGGTCTAAAAGACAAGTTGAAGGTTTGGATGAGGAAACTATTTTGTCTAACTCACAAAGGTCGATTGGAGTAAACTCATCAAGACAGACATCAAAAGAAGGAGTTGTAGTAGTTACAGTATTTAAGTTAACTGTGGGAAGAATCTGATTGATTTTATCTCTGATGGATGAAATTTTATTATTGAAAAAGTTCATAAAGTCCTGACTAGTAAGCTCTAAGGGAATGCTAGGATTGACAGAGTCCTGACTCTTTGTCAACCTGGCTACAGTACTGAAAAGAAACATGGGATTATTCTTGTACTCTTCTATTAATGCAGAGTAATAACTTGTTCTAGCTTTTCTAAGAGATTTTTTATAAATTAAAAGATGATTTCTCCAAGCTAAATAGATTTCATCTAAATTAGTAGAGCGCCATTTTCTTTCTAATTGACGAGTCTTCTGTTTTAAGCTACGAGTTTCTGTGTTGAACCAAGGAGTTAGAAATCTCTGATTAGACTTTTTCATTTTTAAGGGGGCCACCAAGTCTAGAGCCTGATGCAGAGAAGCTGAAACACTATCCACCATGTTATCAATTACAGAAGGAGCAAGCTGTCTATAGCTTATTTCCGTTGTGTTGACACATGGCATAGAGGAAACAATCTGCAAAAATTTGGAAACAGCATCATCTGAGAGGCATCTACTGTAATATTTTTCTTTAGGAGCCAAATAGTCAGAAATGGTAAAATCAAAGGTTAACAGACAATGGTCTGACAGTACAGGGTTATGAGGAGACACTACAAGATTTTCTATTTCTATGCCATATGTCAGAACAAGGTCCAATGTATGGTGGAGGTAATGAGTAGAATTTCCTACTTTCTGAGAAAACCCAATCGAGTCTAATATTGAATTAAATGCCACATTAAGGCAGTCACTATCTACATCCACATGCATATTAAAGTCCCCTACTATAATTATTCTATCAGATTTCAGCACTAAATCAGCTAAGAAATCAGCAAATTCGGATAAAAATTCTGAGTAGGTTGATGGGGGACGATAAACTATGGCAAATAAAATTGGGTTTAACCTAAAATTGCTAAAGGGCCCAATACTGAGGACCAGGCCCTCAAAGGAATTATAACATGTTTTTTGTTTTACATTAACTAGTAATTTGGAATGGTAGATTGTTGCTACTCCTCCTCCACGACCAGAACTTCTGGGATTTTGACAGTTTAAATAACCAGAGGGAGTTGATTCATTTAAACCAACATAATCCTCTTGCCCTAACCAAGTCTCTGTAAGGGAAATTAAATCAATCTGATGATCAATTAACAGATCATGGACTAACAGAGACTTGGGAGTTAGAGACCTAATATTTAGTAAACCACATTTAATTTTTAAATTATGAGGAGGAACAGAGGCCAAATCATTCAATTTAGAGGCTTTATGTTTAATTTGAGTTTTACCAATGTTTTGCTTTATCACTTTGGGATGCTTATGCATGATATTTTTATTTACTTTGGAGGGAGCAGACAACGATTCTCTGATGGGGAAGACAGGGGCTAAGCTGAGGGGTGGCGGATGAAGAGGAGCTGCAGAGAGGCGTGTAAGACTGCGACTCTGCTTCCTGGTCCCAACTCTGAGTAGTCATGGTTTTGGAAATTTGGATAAAAAAGATGCCAGATTGTTAGATAAATGAGAAGCACCATCCAAAGTGGGATGAATGCTATCTCGTCTCATAAGACCAGGTTTTCCCCAAAAAGAGCTCCAATTGTCAATGTAGCCCACGTCATTTTTAGGACACCACACAGACAGCCAGCGGTTCAAGGATGACGAGCGACTAAACATGTCATCACTGGTCAGATTGGGGAGGGGCCCAGAGAATACTACAGTGGCAGACATCGTTTTTGCAAAGTCACACACCGATTCTACATCAAGTTTGGTGACTTCCGACTGCCGGAGACGGATGTCATTAATGCCGGCGTGAATAACAATTGTGGAGTATTTACAGTTACTTTTAGCCAGCATTTTCAGATTTGACTCGATGTCGCCTGCTCTGTCCCCAGGAATGCATTTGACTATGACCGCTGGAGTCTCTAGGTTCACGTTTCTGACTACAGAGTCGCCAATGATCAGAGTTTTTTCCTCAGCGGGTGTGTCGCTGAGCGGGGAAAAACGATTACAAACGTGAACAGGTTGGTGGTGAACCGGGGCTTTGCGACTAGGCTTCCTTCTCACCGTCACCCACCCAGTCTCCTCGCTGCTGAGGAGAGCCGGGGAACCGCTGACAGGGGGGGCCTAAACTAGCTAGCTCCGCTGCAGCTAATGGGCGTCCGTCGAGATTAACTGGCGCAGATGGTGTTTCAATGCAGCGGAGCCGGGATTCCAAATCAGACAACCTCGCCTCGAGCGCCTCACAAAGACAACATTTATTACATTTACCGTTATCACTAAAAGAGGCAGAGGTGTAGCTAAACATCTGACAGAGAGAGCACACCAGAGGAGAGGAAAGAGAGCTAGTAGCCATAGCTAATAGCTGGAGAGCAACCACACAGGCAGACAGCAAAACAGGAAGTGACGATACGTTACCACAAGGAAGTGACGATCCTCAGTCCCTATGGATCAATGGATCCATCCATCCAAAGATGGATGATCCAAAGATGGATGGATCAATAAAGAGCTGAAGTTTATAAACCACTGTGTAATTGTTTCTCAAATTGTTACAAAGCAGTTAAAGACATTATGCCTGAAGGGATAAACCATACCAAAACATGTCTGTGTCTACATTCTAAAACTATGGCTTTATAACAGCACTTGGACACATATTGGTCAAAGCACAGGTTGCAGCAACAATCTTATCCAGTAAAGTCATGTCATCACCTTCACACGGTACCACAACGACCAGACCTATAGTGTCATTCAGTATTGTATATTTGGCGCACATGCACCCTATTACTTTCTCAATTCAATTCAATTGGTTTATATAGGGCCAAATCACAACACAGGGTTATCTCAAGGCACTTTACATAAGGGTGGGTTTAGGCCACCCTCTGGCATCAAGCTGGCTGTGACCCCTGGTGAATGCAGGTATTTTCAGTGTGGCACCTACAAGGGCAATGCTTTCCTTAATATCAAATCCACAGTCTGCCAATACTGTCTCTTGGTGACAGCTTCTGAAGAAAGCCACAGTCCCACAGTTTTGTTGTGCTGTACTACTGTGCAATGGCAACAAAGCCTATTCTATTTTCCTCTTGCAAGAATAAAATTTGGTTAAGCCTAAGGTGACACATGCTACAGTTCTACTGTTCTTGCACATTTTCCACTGGAGCATCATCAGCCTGACAGATCTGTGCTGCTTCATCAGATGTTCTTTCCTCCATCTCAGCCAGAGGTGTGGTGTCATCTGATGGTGATAAGGACAATATACTACTTTAGTTAATATGTTTTGTAATCAAAAGGAATCCCAAGACACATTTTAGAAAGAAAAACATAGGCCAAAAAAAGAGACTGCCTTGTGGAGAAAGGAAGCAGGCGAAGCAACGAGCTGAACAACACACGAATTTTATTCCTTCTCCAACATACAGTACAGTAAAAGAGAGTCCCGGGTCTCTGTGCATTCTCCTTTTATACCTTTAATTCCATGCATTGAGACCCAGAACTTCTGACCATCATACATTGTTTGGAACAAAGACCTGTGTGGCACATTAACATAACATCACGCTGGCACCGCTTCTCACACTCTTTCCTCTTCCAGTGGCTCCGGCGCTTTCTCCTCTCCCTGGGGGTGAATAGTCTTTACTGTCCCGTCTGAGACCCCCCGGTGACACTTCCTCTTTCAGTCCATTGTTCTCCCTTTCCCCAGCTGCCTTCTCTGGGTGGAGAATCCCCTATCCGTACCATCACACAGCCCCCCACCCCCAAACACCCAGAAGGGGCACTAACCCACCAGTCCTTTGAGCTTGAGCTGGCGGCTGTAGTGGGGGGTTGCCAATCCCATCTAAACACCCTGCTGGTGAGGTGTATAGAAGGGCACGTCAGTCTGTGGAGGGAAAAAGGGAGGGGGGGGAAACACATCAGCTTCGTGGGCGCAGGTCCCTACCGAGGGAACACCAACGGTGGGCGTCAGTGCCGGGGAGCTTGGGCCAACACCATCTGCTTGTCTGCTAACATAAAAGTAGGTTTCAGCCTGTCGATGCAGATGGTCTCCCCCCCCCCACCCCCAAGTCTAACACAAAATGCTTCACCCCAGGTTCCAACACCCTGAACAGTCTGTTGTACGGTGTGCACAGCGGGGTCCGGTGCACATTGTGCCTGACAAAAACAAAGCTAGCGTTCTGTAAACTCTTGGGGATGAAAGTGCAGGGAAAACAATGGTGGACCGGGCCTGGTACGTTGAAAGCCTCCGTATGTGCAAAAATTGCACGGGCAGATCGGGCGCGGGGTTTTCCAGTAAAAACTCTCCGGGGATCCGCAGCTGCTGTGAAAAAACAAGTTCTGATGCTGAGGCTGCCAAATCCTCCTTAGGCGCGGAGTGCAACCCTAAAAGAACCCATGGCAGGCGGTCAACCCAATTTGCATCCGTGAGCGAAGCTCTGAGCACTGCCTTAAGCGACCTATGAAAACGCTTGCATAACCTGTTAGCTTGGGGGTTGTACACAGTAGTGCGGTGAATTTTGACCCCCAGGCTCTGGGCCATTGCGAACCAGAGTTCCGAAATGAATTGCGGACCCCTTTCAGAAGTGATGTCCGACAGGGATCCGAACCGTGCAACCCAAGCTGACAAAAAAGCACAAGCTACTTCCGCAGACGTGGTAGAAGCCAGTGGAACCATAGGCCAGCGTGTGGTGCGATCCACAATAGTCAAAAGGTGCGTGAAACCTTGCGATGGTGGGAGGGGTCCCACCAAATCCACGTGGACGTGGTTGAACCTCCTGGCCGGGATTTGGAAGGGCTCGAGGGGGGCTCTGGTGTGCTTGTGTACTTTGGCCCGCTGGCATGTGACGCAAGCTGCAGCCCACTCCTTTACGTCCTTGCGCAAGCATGGCCAGACAAATTTCGTTGCCACTAGTTTCACCAAAGCACGCACGCCTGGATGTGAAAGGGAGTGGACTGACTCAAAAATGCGGCGGCGCCAGGAGCTCAGAACCACCAGGCGTGGTGTAGAACAAATTAAACCCACTTACACACTTGTGTAAGTGGTAACTTTTTCTAGCTACTTGGCTATCGGAGTCTTTCTTTAGCTTAGCTTAGCTTTGTTTAACTTAGCACTGCTAACGTAGGCTAAAAGCTATGACCAAGCAAAATTTAACCACTCAGCAACAACAACAGACTTATATACAGTAAATCATAGTATATCTTTATGAAAATGCTTTGAACACACTATCATTGATAAAGAAGCGTGGTTGAAAGTTATATTGGGTCTTCTCACTGCTGCAATCCAGGCCAGGCATCGCCTCTTTGCTACATCCAAAACGTGGGCTGTGCTGTTCTTCTTCCATGTGCAAAAACAATAAAAAGCCTGTTCTGTAGCCCATGTATTTTTGCCTACATATACTTAAGCATAAAGAAGATTGCATGTGTGGATTGACCTCACGTCCTGAATGGAACAATATGTCTGGACCACCTGCGGCTAACAACAAGAGGACGGAGGTACGGGGATAAGAGACTGGAAGGACTTCCCGACCTCCTGGGGGACAGGTGGAGGACTGAGAGACCGGAGGGGGAGTTAATGTCAATAGTGGGTTTTGACAGGGATATGTGATTCTCCCTTTGTGTGAGATGTATAAATGTGAAGGTCTGATGCAGCTCATCCTCTTGTGTTCTTGAGAGATTGCTGGGGATGAAGTGCTTGAATAAAACCTGAATTAAAAGCCAATTCAGCTTCGTTACTTCACGCTCCCCACATTGGTGACCAGTGACGTGTGAGAATGCCTGGAAATGCTCTCCACGATCAGGACTCATTGGAGTCTGCCCTAGCGAGCGCCATCGCCGTCAAACTGCCGGAATTCTGGCAGGACAACCCAGACTCGTGGTTCCTCCAGGCGGAGGCACAGTTCACGCTCGCAGGCATAACGGCGGATGACACTAAGTTCTACCACGTCATCGCTAGACTCGACAACCGCACAGCTCGATACGTGCGGAGCTTGGTACAGCAGCCACCCGCTGAAGACAAATACGGCAGATTGAAGGCTGCCCTCACCAAGTGTTTCACGCCCTCAGCCGAAGAGAGGGCTAGGAGGCTTCTGGCTATTCTCAACCAAGGAGAGCACAGGCCAGTCACCCTGATGGAAGACATGCTGCAGCTGAGGGGGTCAGACGACGACGATTTCCTCTTTAAGTACATCTTCCTGACTAACCTCCCGACGCATATGAGAGGAACGCTGTCCAGCATGCGTTGTGACACCCAGCAGGATTTCCGTGACCTGGCCCAAGAGGCGCAGAGGCTTCTCAGCTCCTGCGGCGAGCAGGCGACTGCGGCGGCGACCCGAGGCAGTGACGAGCCGGAGAAAGCCGAGCCGAACCTACCAACCATGGCAGCGGCGCGGCCCCGACGTGGCAGAGGTGATGGCCCAGCTGCAGAGGTGCGGCCCCGACGCAGCGGAGGAGAGGATCTCTGCTTTTATCATCGGCGGTTCGCAGAGAGGGCGCACAGGTGTGTGCCACCGTGCAACTTCAAGAAGTCGGGAAACGGCAGGACTGAGAATCGTTAGCAGCTTCGGCTCTCGGCGAAAGAAATAAGCTGCTATACATCACAGATACGAGCGCCGGGTGCCAGTTCCTTATAGACACCGGAGCCCAAGTGAGTTTCATCACCCCAACCTATGCTGACTGGGTGGCGGGCCCCCGGGGAAACGGGGCAACGGCGGCAAACGGCTCGAGCATCAACACCTACGGGGAAAGGACTTTGTCTCTCTCCTTACATGGCCGCTCTTATGAATGGACTTTTGTCATAGCGGCGGTGAGTTTCAACATGTTAGGTGCTGGTTTTCTGTGCTCACATGGTTTGTTAGTTGATCTTGCCAATAGGCGGCTGGTAAATGCACTCTCTTTTCACTCTATTCCCTGTGCAGCTCGAGTGTCCCCGCCACCAGTGCAGACCAACGTCGCCACAGCAGGTGGTAAGTTTAACGCAATACTCACCCAGTTTCCAGCACTCACGGTTCCCACATTCTCGGCAACGGTTGCAAAACACGGGGTGGAGCATTTTATCACTACAACTGGCCCCCCCGTCTTCGTGAAAGCTCGGCGCCTGGATGCTGCTAAACTCTCCATGACGCGCGAGGAGTTCGCCAGCCTAGAGAGGCTGGGCATTATTCGCCGTTCGAAAAGCCCATGGGCTTCGCCGCTGCATATGGTCCCGAAAGCCGACGGCTCATGGAGACCTTGAGGCAATTACCGCAGGCTAAACAACGCCACGGCACACAATCGCTACCCCATCACACACATCCAGGATTTTTCGGTGCATTTAGCGGGGGCGCGCATTTTTTCTAAAATAGACCTGGTTCGCGGCTACCATCAGGTTCCAGTCCGGCCGGAGGACATTCCTAAAACGGCAGTCATAACTCCTTTTGGACTTTTTGAGTTTTTGCGCATGCCTGAAAGGAGCCGCACAAACATTCCAACGCACGATGGATGCCGTGTTACGTGATCTTCCATTCGTGTTTGTTTACCTCGACGACATTTTGGTCGCCAGTACCTCAGAGGAAGAACACGAAAAACACCTCACTGCGGTTTTTCGGAGGTTGGAAGAGCACGGCTTAATAATTAATCCAGCCAAATGCCAGTTTGGCGTTGCGTAGATTGATTTTTTGGGCCACCGAGTGTCCCCAGAAGGGGCAGTTCCGCTGCCGGATAAGGTGCGTGCAGTAGCAGATTTTCCCCGACTACAAACGGTCAAATCATTGCAGGAATTTTTAGGAATGGTAAATTTTTATAACCATTTCCTACCCCACGCAGCGCAGCTCATGCAGCCATTATATGCCACGCTCAGAAAGCAAAAACCCTCCAATACAATCGAGTGGTCCCCGGAGCAGGAGCGCGCGTTCACGGAGGTAAAAAAAGCCTTGGCTGAAGCCACGCTTCTAGCTCATCCGGACCCATCGGCCCGCATCGCGCTAACTACCGACGCATCAGATTTGGCCATAGGGGCAGATATAGAGCAGCACGTTGCCGGTGTTTGGCAGCCGCTAGCATTCTTCAGCAAATCCTTGAGCGAAGCTGAGTGGAAATACAGCACGTTTGACAGAGAGCTGTTAGCGCTCCATTTGGCCATCCGCCATTTCCAGTTCTGGCTGGAAGGTCGGCGTTTCACCGCTTTTGTTGACCATAAGCCGCTCACTTTGGCGATGTCCAAAATTTCAGATCTGTGGTCAGGCCGGCAGCAGAGGCAGCTGGCCGCAATTTCGGAATTTACCACTGATATTCAGCACGTAGCGGGTAAACTCAATATAGTAGCAGACTGTCTCTCTCGCGCGGCCACAGCACTGGCACGCGCAGAGCCAGATTATACTGCAGCAGCCGCGAAGCAAAATAGCAGTGCAGAAGCGCACACGGCCCCAGTTCACGTGGGGATAGATTACGCAGCCATGGCAGCGGAGCAGGGCAGAGATGCGGACGTGCGCGCGCTCCAGTCTGGACCAAAAGGCTGGAGAGCAGGTGTTTGCAAACCGGTATGCCCCCCCTAATCTGTGATGTGTCAACCGGGCGGCCACGCCCGGTAGTCCTGGCTGCGTGGCGCCGCCGCGTTTTTGACTCGGTTCACTCCCTGGCACACCCAGGGGTGCGCGCTTCTGTGAAAATGGTAGCGGAGAAGTTTGTTTGGCCGAGCCTGCGCAAGCACGTGAAAGAGTGGGCGAGGACCTGCATGGCTTGTCAGCGGGCCAAAATTCATAAGCACACAAGAGCCCCTTTAGAACCGTTCCACATTCCGGCCAAAAGATTCGATCACGTGCACGTCGACCTTGTGGGCCCCCTACCGTCGTCGCAGGGGTTCACACATCTTTTGACAATGGTGGACCGAACCACACGCTGGCTGGAAGTGGTCCCACTGACATCGACCACAGCCGCAGAAGTGGCTCGCGTTTTTTTGACGGCCTGGGTAGCACGTTTCGGGGTCCCGTCAGATATTACGTCCGACAGAAGGCCTCAATTCATCTCTGAGCTGTGGTCAGTGATGGTCAGCAGCTTAGGAGCGAAAATTCACCGCACCACCGCTTATCACCCTCAGGCTAACGGTTTGTGCGAGCGTTTTCATAGGTCTTTGAAGGCAGCCCTCAGAGCGTCGCTTACGGATGCAGATTGGGTAAACAAACTACCATGGGTTTTATTAGGGTTGCGTTCTGCGCCTAAGGAGGATTTAAATGCCTCCCCAGTGGAGTTAGTTTTTGCTCAACCTCTCAGGCTGTCCGGTGAGTTTCTACCAGAGCATCCGGAACCGGGATGCCTCCCAGCTCTTGGACCACCGATCGGCACGGGAGTGGACATGCTCCCGGGCCCCGTTCATCACACTTTTCTGCGCGCTTTTGTTCCCAAAGCTTTAAAAAATGCTGAGTTCGTTTTTGTCAGGCACGAGGCTCTAAGACCGACCCTCCGACCGCCATATGATGGGCCATATAGGGTGCTGGAGACAGGTGATAAGCATTTTGTGCTAGATTTGGGAGACAGAAAGGAGACAGTCAGTATTGACAGACTAAAGCCTGCTTTTGTGATGAACGATGAGTCTGTACGGATAGCGAGGGCACCTCGACGCGGCAGACCTCTCAGGGAACGCGTCCCGGAGTCCCCGCAGGGATCAAATAACCACCCTCTTCCTCAGTCAGCAGATTCTTTGCAGGACGGCGCTGCAGGGACGCCGAGACCTGCTTACAGCAGATTTGGAAGACGGTTGAAGCCCAGACGGCGTACGGACTGACTGTTTGGTGTTTGATGTTTGATGTGATCATGTGGTATAGACTATGCTATTGATGTTATCACTGATTTTTGATGTGGTCATGTGGTATAGACTGTGCTGTTGGTATTAACATGTTCTCTTAATTTGACTGTTTGGTGTTTGATGTTTGATGTTTGATGTGATCATGTGGTATAGACTATGCTATTGATGTTATCACTGATTTTTGATGTGGTCATGTGGTATAGACTGTGCTGTTGATATTAACATGTTCTCTTAATTTTAATACACTACCGTTCAAAAGTTTGGGGTCACCCAGACAATTATTTTGTGTTTTCCATTAAAAGTCACACTTATTTACCACCATGAGTTGTAAAATGAATAGAAAATATAGTCAAGACATTGACAAGGTTAGAAATAATGATTTGTATTTGAAATAATAATTTTTTCCTTCAAACTTTGCTTTTGTCAAAGAATCCTCCATTTGCAGCAATTACAGCATTGCAGACCTAACATGATTGCACAAGGGTTTTCTAATCATCCATTAGCCTTCTGACGCAATGAGCAAACACATTGTACCATTAGAACACTGGAGTGATAGTTGCTGGAAATGGGCCTCTATACACCTATGTAGATATTGCACCAAAAACCAGACATTTGCAGCTAGAATAGTCATTTACCACATTAGCAATGTATAGAGTGTATTTCTGATTAGTTTAAAGTTATCTTCATTGAAAAAAGTGCTTTTCTTTCAAAAATAAGGAAATTTCTAAGTGACCCCAAACTTTTGAACGGTAGTGTATATTGTCCATGCTTCGACGTTTGGGGGGGGGGGGGGGGGGTTATGTAGCCCATGTATTTTTGCCTACATATACTTAAGCATAAAGGAGATTGCATGTGTGGATTGACCTCACGTCCTCAATGGAACAGTATGTCTGGACCACCTGCGGTTAACAACAAGAGGACGGAGGTACGGGGATAAGAGACTGGAAGGACTTCCCAACCTCCTGGGGGACAGGTGGAGGACTGAGACCGGAGGGGGAGTTAATGTCAATAGGGGGTTTTGACAGGGATATGTGATTCTCCCTTTGTGTGAGATGTATAAATGTGAAGGTCTGATGCAGCTCATCCTCTTGTGTTCTTGAGAGATGGCTGGGGATGAAGTGCTTGAATAAAACCTGAATTAAAAGCCAATTCAGCTTCGTTATTTCACGCTCCCCCCATGTTCAGTGGTTTATCTTTTTTCCACAGTGGTTTTGAGAACGACTATTACAGTTTACAACACAGCTGACGAGTGCTATACTTCCCCATGTCTGCTTCTATGTCTGCTACGTTGACGTGATCTCAGTGAACTACCAAGGCCTTTTGTTCCCAGAATGCACTTGGTCAATTTTGTAAATGCTACTTCACACTGGCGAGCCTTATACAGTGTGTCACTTTTGAAAAAGCTGCAAAAACTCCACACAATGTCTGGATTGCTGAACATTCCTGCAACTCTAAAAGTCAGAGTATAATAGCTGAACAATGTGGCTTATCAGTGAGGATACAGACTTGTTACACTGCTGCTGATCCTCAGGCTTGATTAGTGTCTCCCACACAAGGAAACAACAAAGACTTTCCACTCAATCTAATACACGTGAATGAGTGTGTTTGTATTTTCCTTTCACTCCACTGAGGAGTTTTCACTGAATGTTTGTTCAAGTGAAAAGAAGGTCAAATTGTCTAGGATCAGCTTACCCTTGCATTTGTGTCACAAAATCGCAGATGTCTTTTTGTGTCTTTCCTGCTCACTCTCAAAACTCTGCTGCACTTCTACAGGCTGGACACCCTCATGTGTGCATGCTATTGCACATGGTTGTCTAGCGGTCTGGAAGCGATAAAGTCAGGAGGCCCGGTGAGACACCCGGACTCAGAAAACAAGCTTTCTCATCCAAGAAGAGATGGACTGATTCAGCACCACATCATCAGGGCCTCGGTGGAGATCACACAGACGTAAATCACCCCACTGGGAAATGACATGCTGTTCTCTATTTACTAACAAGGCACTCACATGGATACAGGATTGTAAGGATGATAAATTCATGAGAGTGAGTATGTGTTTAACTGTGTGATTGAATTCTAATAAGCGCAAACTGAAACATGCACTCCCTTTGTCATCACCACAAATAAGCATTACAGAATTTTTTTCCTTGTTTATTTCCATTAGGATGCATGAATACCATAATGAAACCCAGCAGGTTTCACAGGATGCAGTTTTCACATGCTTCTTCTCACTTTCGCTTTCTCTCCCCTTCCTTATGACTGCGTTAGGAAATGTAAATGTGTCGCCTGCCTTTTTCTGTGGTATGGATTTTTCTGTGTTTACCTCTGGTCTACAGATGTGAAAATTTGTCATGAAGGATTTATCTGCACAGCTAAAGAAATCCAAACCAGATAGAAAAATGTTTCTTGTTCTTGTATGACCAAAGTGACTTTTCCTGTAATTATATCACATTGCTGTAACAAAAAAAAAACAAGCAAAAAACTTTTTTTTTTTAACTTATGCTTTGTTTCTCGGAGGCTAAAGAAGTTTAAAAGAGACAGATTTTGAGCTGATAAGGAATGAAAATTTTACAAAAGCACACCATTGTGTGCACACATAACATAAAGATAAAGATACAAAATTCAACATGTGGGCACAGAATCGTGGACTGAATGACAGATGGGCAGTGGTGGGCTTTGAGACCTGCCAGATGGGACAATGTGCTGTGGTCATCTGTTGATACTGAAGTGGGTCAGAATCCAGAAAGGGAATGAAGTCTTCCATTGTTGAGCTGATTCTGCTACTAGCCTCGATGGATTCTTTTGAATTTCCCATCTTTTTCTCATTCATCTTAAACTGCATCATCTCCCTTTGTGTTCCTTCCAAAGATGGACAGTGCCAAAGTCTTGGGTTACCCCTGGCTTTACTAACAGCCACTGCAATCAAAGATTTCACTAATCCAGTTTATGGTCTCATCTAGGCCTCCTCTGCTACTAATTCAGCTACTCATAACAGGAGATCTGTCCCCTGTCTCTCATGCTTTTTGTCCCCATGGTCCCAGAGGCTCACAGGGCCTTGCTGTGTCCAGCTGGCATGGCTGAGGGATTGGGGACAGCTGGGAGTCTTGACCACTGGGATTACAACGAGCCAGTTATCATCAGAAAATCCACCAAGACAAGAGTTTGCCATTTCATACTCCACGGAAATTTCCCCCATCACTTTTGTTGTTGAATCATATTTGGATTCAAAACGGAACCTTTCTCACATCCTTGACTGTATAACAACTTCCTTTACTCAGTGTGTGATTTGACTGTTTCACCTCATACCTGGTTATTTAAATGAGCCCTTCATATCCGCTGTGAGCACAGTCAGAGTCAGAGCAGATTCTGGCATGCAGACAATGACTTATCAGTGGATATGTTTCCTTCACTGACCAGTGTGATCATAGCGCTGCTGCGAATCTGAGAGTTTAAAAAAAAAAAAACAGGAAAAGGCTTTCAGCAGTAACACACCATTCCAAATTGGAAAAGCATGTGGCATAAAAAGTGTCATCTACTGAACCTGATGCTTTCTGAAAGTCTGTAGCACTCACTCTGGAAACTATCAATGTGCAAGCTGTGTTAGAAAGTGCTGAATCACATTGCCAGACTGGAGATACAGCAGGTCTTGGACTGAAATGTTGTTTTGGATCATGGGTTCACAGGGTGTCTGCTCCTTGTCATTAATTTGAGTCTTCTTTGGTCGCCCCCACCTTTAGTGCACTTGAAGTTGTTAGTAGTGCTTCAGGTTTAACCAGGAAAAATATAGTACTTAATTACATTCTGTCATCAAACTGAGGCCCCACTTCTTAGTTATGATGTTGTAATTTGACTAGGGTTCAAATGTAGGGCTTTGGATAATTTCACTGGTCATTTTTTTAATAGCAATTAAACTACCTCACTGGTTTTGTCAAAGCCTCTGGATTTTTTAAATAATGACCAAGATTTTATGTTGGTCTGGAAAACTCCATTTGCTAAGGGAAAATTATTATACAAAAGAAAACTCCAGAATATTTCTTAATTAGCATTATATAGAAATCACTGCTGGTTTTCATCTTATTTTTCTGACTAATTCTCCTTTAAAATTCCAGTGTCAGAATTTTGAGAACTTTGTTAATTATTATTATTTGATAGTGCCAGAGATACTAGAGATAAACGATAACAATAGGAATGGTTGCAACAGGAGCAGATGTCAGTCTTCTTACAAAAAGGACAAATAGACAGCAGTTTATAACTTGCAGTTGTGTTTTTATGTCATTTTATGTGGTTTTGATGGGTGTGAATGCTTTTTTCATTATTGAGCCCTTAACCAAAACAAAATGTCCTGTCGCTATGTCAGAAAGTTTTGTTCCATCTTGAATCACTGCAGTGATCAAATGTTTTAATTTCATATTTCATGTCAAATGTCATGTTATGAAAAAGACAACACAATGCCAAAGCTGTAGTGGTCCAGGTTGATGCACACTTTCTCTTTAGTGCTTCTCCACTGATTGCTCGATCAACACCAGCTGCATTGATTACCACCTGTGTCTCATTTGAGACTCCCTACATAAGCAGTCAGTTCTCTTCATGCTGCACAGGAATGTTGGACTCTTCTTGAGAGTTGTGGCAATCCTTCTCCTCCAATCCATGTGTGCCTACATGGGGTGCCCTCATGCCTACCTCCTCCAACTTCATCCAATGCTGGAGCTTATAAGTAGTGATGGTGAAACTGAAGCCTCATGAAGCAATGAACAACTTTGAGACAACTGCTTCATGAACAACACGGTGTTATGCAGCATTTAATAAAGAGTGTCATCTGCTGACTGAGTGTCAGAACTGCATCTGAGTGGAAGACCTGAAAAAGCCTCAATACTCTATATCAGAAGCTGCACTACACTTTTTTGTAATCTCTCATTTTCTCAGACAGGCTTGTAAAAATTTTATCGTAATCTTTTATTTTCATTCACTTTAATTAGATCACCCTCTGTGTAATCTGTCAAATGATAGATAGCTTTCAGAATTTTTAGTCATTGCTGGAAAAATTCTGTCGAACGAAACCTCTGATACACACACACACACACACATATATGCATCGGCCTGTTCAGCCACAGGCGGTGCTGTTCCAGCAGAGTAGACGTTTAGGATTCTCTTCCATGGTCATCATAGACCGACGGAGGCAGCCGACGAGATATATATATACAGTATATATATATATATATATATACACAGTAAAGGAAAATAAATATTGAACACGTCAACATTTTTCTCATTAAACATATTTCTGATGGAGCCATTGACCTGAGATTCTCACCAGATATCAGTAACAACATACCATCTGCAATCAGAGAACGTACCACACTAAACACTTTTCACTCATTGTAAAAATTGGCTTTTAAACAGCCAAAACTGTACCAATAGCTAGTGGTTGTTCTGTGGCATGCGCATATATATGTGTGCCTGTGCATCACACACATATGCCCTGCCTCTTGTTAGTTACTGTTGTTTGTTGTTGCTGTGAGGTGCTTGGGTGCATGTGTGTGTGTACGCATATACAGCACTTCACTCGTGACATTTGAATGTTTTGTTTTGGAGCACATTAACTTTTGCACTTTAGCATATCCACTTTGTACAGTTTCATTGTGGATGTTCGTCTCATATATGATTGTATGTTTGTGTGTTTTTGTGACCTGTCGAGGGACTACAGATGCAAATTAGCAGTATTGCTAAATCTGGCGTACTTACATTTGTATTAATGTTCATTGGTATGTAATGTCCCTTTCAAATAAACAAACTAAACTAAACAACCCAAGTAATCCATACATACAAAGAAATCAAGGCAACTGTGTTCACAAAACAAGTTATATTTAATAAAGTGGAATGACACAGGGAATAAGTATTGAACACATGAAGAAAAAGTGGTGCAAAAGGGCATAGAAAGCCAAGAAACCAGCTGAAATCCATCAGAATTTAGGAAGTCATCCCATCCCCCATCAATGCAAATTAATTTCAGCTGGTTAAGTCCAGACTGATAGCCTTTAAACAGGTCTGTGAATATCAGATTGTCACACCACAAAGAACTCATGATGGACAGAAGCAAAGAACTCTCTCTAGACCTTCATAACCTTGTTGCAAAACAATGATGGCACTGATTACAGGTGCATTTCTAAACTGCTGAATGTTCCATTGAGCACTGTTGGAGCCATCATTCAGAAGTGGAAAGAACATTATTTTACCAAAAACTGGCCACAACCAGGAGCTCCTTGCAAGATTTCTGACACAGGACTCAAAAGAATTATCAAAAAAGGTATCCAAGAGCCAAAAGGACTGTCATGAATGCCCCCCCCCCAAGGGGTGGATCCAGACACCCAAAGTAACATCACAAAAAAACCTCTCCCCCCTTCCCCCAAAGAAGGAGTACAGCAAAAATCCACCCCGGGAGGGAGGTGGGGGAAAAACGCCTAGGAGGGAAAAAAAGAAACAAGCCCCAGACTCACACCTACAGCCCCGACAACCCCTAGGCCCCCACAGTCCCAGAGCTCAAGGGTTCGGATGGCCAGCCAAAGTCCCAGGCCAAGCAGACAGCCCAATGAATAGAATCAGGTGGCCTGCCGGAGAAAATGGGCCACCCGACCCAGAGACTCAGTCCTTTGGGCGGGCGGCCAGCACTGTTGAGCCACCAGGACCGGAGGGGTTAATTAGGAGGTGGCTTACACACCGGAAGGTTCAATTGTGGGAAGCCAGACTGGAGGAGAGGAACCCCCACGGCGACTGGTGGCAAGGGAAGGAGGACCACAATGGCATCCAGCAAAGGAGTGAGGGCCTCAGTGTCCACAGGCTGGCAAGTGGCACCCTCGGTGGTCCCGGCTTGGGACACAGCTGCACCCTCGGTGGTCCCGGCTTGGGACACAGCTGCACCCTCAGTGGTCCCGGCTTGGGACACAACAGCACCCTCAGTGGCTCTGGGTTGGAGATCAGTAGCATCCACGGTGGTTCCAGGCTGGGGCTTTGCAGCTCCTGCAGTGGCTCCAGGCTGGAGCTCTGCTTCACCTGCAGTGGACCCCGGCTGGACCATGGCTGCACCCACAGCAGACCCCAGGCTGGGGGGTAGCGCCCATGATGAGCCCATACAGGAGTGTAGCACCCACATGGGGTTGAAGCTGGGACGCAGCCCCCACGAGGGTCCCTGGTCGTGATGCAGCACCCGCAGAGACCCAGCTTGCAGAGAGACCCACACGACAGCCCTTGGTAGAGGAGGAGCTGGATCCACAGTGACCTCAGCGGGGAATGCTGGACCCACGACATAACCCAGTGGAGAACTTGGATCCTCGGAGACCTCTGGTGGTTCCAAAACATCTCTGGTGGCCCTGGGAGGAAGCTCAGAAGGAACAGAAAGATGAACCGGGTCAGGGCCGCCGGCAGCGGTGGAGCCTGGCAAGGCGAGCTCAGGTGCAGCGGATGGCTCCACCTGGCTCTCCTCACCAATAGCCAGGCAAGACTGCTCTAATATGGAAAGGAGAAAGACAAAAGATAGCATTTGCCTGAGCTCGAGCTCCACCGTCGTCCAGGATTCCGACAATCCAGGCAATGTTGTCTCGGGCTTGGCCCTCAGGAGGTTCAGCTCAGGAGCTGACACTGCTGTTGCAACCTCCGCAGCAGGCGTGATGGTCGTTGCAGTCTCCGGACTCCCAGGTGAAAGGGACCATTCTAGTGACTTCTCCAGCACGGCAGCTGGGATACGGCTCCCCACAGGCACAGGAACAGGAGTTTCCAGGGCCACGGTCTCCTTCATCGTCCAGCGGTCAGGATTCGGGGCCAGCGGACACTCAAGTGTCAAGTGTCTCTCTACCAGGGATCAGGCAAGATTTATTATCAAAACTGAAAGTAAAAAGGGAGGAAACATGCCTGTTCTCCTGCTACATGATGTTCCCTGCTGCAGCTGGCGAAAAGTCGTCCCTCTCTGTGGCTAGGATAATTCTGGGCCCCCCTGAGGATCGTAGAGGAGCTGCCCCTGTGGCCACGGGAACAGGAGTTGCCGGTGAAGAAATGAAACACCCCTTGACAGTCGGAGGAAGCACCAAAGGAGGAGGCCTCGCAGCGGAAGTGGAAGGAGATGGGCAGGCGGAGCTGCCGGCAAGGGAATGGAGGAGTGAGAGACTGATGTGGAAATAGCCGGGCTCGGTGTACGAGAGAAGGCTGTCAAAGGAGGCGAGATCATTCCTCCGGTGGTCCGGGACAGGGTGATGTTGTTGCCAAGGAGCTGGAGCTGGCTTGATTGGAGCAGGAATGGACGTGGGGTCTGGTGAGAAAACAGTCACAGCGGAGCCCTGGGAGCGTCCTCCCTTCGGTGCGAGCCCGGCCTTCTTCGGGGACTTCTTCCCCCTTTCGCTGTTCTCACGTTGTAACACGGCCAACCGGGTTATCCTCTCAGCTCCCTCCAGGTGCTCCGAGAGCTGAGGGCATCGCCAAACCGCTGCCTCAGCCAGGTCCACATACCAGAGAATGTCTTCCGGGGTGGAATATGTGCTAGCCGAGGAAATTAGTCTGTCTATTTCCATAAGGGCTCGGCAGCACTCCCACCCCAGGCTCATCGGGTAGCTCCGACCCGTTGTGTCCATCGCCATCTCCAGAAAACAGGTGAGTGAGAAAACACAAAAGGGTGAAAAAATGCCCCACTGCAGAAGCTGAGTTTTTCCACTGGTCACAGCCTACTGTCAATACTCCGGGGCAATAACAAACTCAGGTGCTTAACCACAGTGAGGCAATTTATTGGCAAGTGAAAAACATGCCAGTCCAAAAATCATGGTGAAAACACAAAAATGCAACAAGAAAACTTACACAGAGGCTGAAAGGCAAGGAGCACTTTTGGAGAGAACGGAGGGGGAGAAAGACTGTAGAAAACAAGTCTAATCTGAACATTGATGAGTCTGTGACAAATACTGGGTGGAAAAGCTGAGTATAAATACATAACAGTGATGGGACGCAGGTGTGTGAGGCAGGCTGGAAGACACTAATGACTAACTGCCCTCAGCTGCTGGAAGAGACACCTGAGAGCACAGAGAGAGAGAGAGAGAAAGGCAAAAGACAGAAAGGAAACATAATTACTTGCAGCTGAGAAGCAAACATAGGCTGCAAGGGAAGAGGGCTGTCTGGAGTGAGGAAAAGGGGCTCATGTCATAAACACAACAAAACAGAGCTAACAGGAAAATAATGAACAGAGAAAACACTCAAAACAACAAAGGAAAGTCTGAGCACTGAGGACAGACGGTCAGACATATGACAGGGACTGCTGTTTCAAAGAAAACAATAAGTAATGCATTCAACCGACATGGGCTCTATGCCCAATCAATTCGCAAGTCTCCACTGCTGAAGAAAAAGCATGTTGAAGCTCATTTAAAGTTTGCTGCACAGCATTTGGGCAAGCCAGTAAAATACTGAGAGAATACAGTCTGGTCAGATGAGACCAAAATTGAACTTTTTGGATGCGACAACACACAGCATGTTTGGAGGGGAAATGGCACTGCAAATCAGCCCCAAACAACCATTCCAACATGAAGTTTGGAGGTGGGAGCACCTGTGGTGTGGGGGTTTTTTCAACACATGGTACAAGGCTAGACTCTATCATTGAAGGATAGATGATAGAAAAATGTATCAGTGGCATCCTTGATAAGAAACTCTTGCCATCTGCAAGTTTGCTGAAGATGAAATGAGGGTTGGATATTTCAGCAAGTCAATGATCCCAAACACACAGTCAAGGAAACCTCTTCAACTGGCTCCAGAGTAGGAAAATAAAGCTGGCTGAATGGCCCAGTCAGTCACCAACTTGATCCAATTGAAAATCTATGGGAATGAACTGACAAATCAGAGTCATTAGAAGACACCCATGGAACCTTCAAGATTTAAAGACAGGTTTGTGTGGAAGAATGGGGTGTAAAATCACTCCTGAGCAATGCCTGCACCCTAGTTTCCCATTCAGGAGGCGTCTGGAAGCTGTTATTACCAACAAAGGCTTTTCTACTAAATATTAAATGAATTTCACCAAGCGTGTTCAATACTTCTTCCCTGTGTCATGCCATTTTATTAAATAAAACTTGTTTGGTGAACACAGTTGCCTTGATTTCTTTGTATATATGGATTACTTGGGTTGTTACTGATATCTGGTGAAAATCTCAGGTCAACACCTCCATCAGAAATATGTTTAATGAGAAAAATGTTGATGTTGTGGGGGACCCACGCTGTACAGTTCAGCAGTTTTCCTCTCAGACTGAGAGAGCATGGAGATCAAAGGGCTGGGGGGTGAGGGGAATTGTCTTGAGGGAGTGAATGGTGAATGCAGGACCTCAGGTAGCAGGGAGGTGTGAGTTTCGGGATATAAAAGAAAGAGTCCCTGCTACAAATGTTTAATGTTCAATGTTCTGATTTTGGAAGATGTGAGATTGAAATAAAGTTCTTCTGCTCGGAAAGTCAGTCTGGTTATTTCATCTCCACACTGGTAACCCTTGACGCAGAATGGAACACGAGGCGAAACACCCCGGAGACGACCCGATGGGATACCCAAGCAATGCGTACGCCATTTCGGCTCAAACTACCGGACTTTTGCTGCACGACCCAAAGTCTTGGTTCCTCCACACTGAGGCCCAGTTCGTGCTCCGGGGAATAACGGCAGATGGACACTAGGTTTACTATGTGGTTGCAGCGCTGGACGCTCGCACGACTCAGCAAGTAGCGAGCCTGCTCCAACAGCCCCAGCCCACGACAAATACAGGGCTCTCAAAGCTGCGCTGACCCGGCGCTACACACTCTCGATTGCGAGAGGGCGGGAAGGAGGACTCCTGATGCGCTCCAAGTTGGGAGACAGGTCGGCGGTCAAATGAATGGAGAAGATGTTGGCGTTGATGGGCACGGACGATGGGACATTTTCTATTTGCCACCTTTTCCTCCGGAACCTCCCAATGGTGGCCAGAGCGGTTCTTGCCAACTCGCCGCTGTCTGGCTGTGCGTGACTACCGTGCGCTAGCCCCCAGGAGGCAGATCGGATCATCCTCACCACCAGAGCCCTTACAGTGAACGCAGTGGGTGTCAGAACCAAGCGAAACGGCCAGCGGAAGCGAGGAGCCAGTGATGGTAGCGGCAGCGGGGCCAGAAGTGCCAGAGAGACACGCTCTGCTCCTACTACTGTCGTTTTGAAGAGGACGCACGCCAATGCGTGCCACCGTGCCAATTCAAGCGTTCAGGAAATGCCAGGACCGGCAGTCGATAACAGCTGCGACCGCCGGTGAAGAAAGCAAGCTGCTCTATGTGACAGACTCACGCTCGGGAAGATGATTCCTCGTGGACTCAGGCTCCCAAAAGAGCCTCATCCTGCCATCCTACACCGACCGGCTAGTGGGAACTACGGCTCAGACATTAAGACTTTTGGTGAGAGGACATGCATGACCGTACGTACCAGTGGACATTTGTCATAGCGGCATGCAGTTTCCCAATCTTAGGCGCTGATTTTTTGTGTGCACACGGACTACTAGTCGATGTTACTAACAGACGCCTGATTAATGCAATGTCTTTTGATTCTCTCCCCTGTACAGCTCAAGGAGCCGGGCAAACAACGCTAGCCAACGTCACAGCTCCAGGTGGTAAGTTCCACACACTGCTCACCCAGTTCCCGACGTTTTCGGCGGCCATCACTAAACACGGGGTGGAGCACTTTATTACCACCACCAGGCCACCGTTTTTGCACGACCTCGGCGCCTGGACACAGTTAACTTGCCATAGCAACACGCGAGGAGTTTGCCCAACTTGGAAAGGCTGGGCATCATCAGACGATCAAACAGCCCATGGGCATCCCCACTACATATGGCCCTAAGGCCGAGCGATCGTGGTGACCTTGGGGAGATTTTCGCAGATAATAAACAAAGCCACAGCGCACGAACCGCTACCCGATCCCCCATATTTAGGATTTTTCCGTTCACCTGGCCGAGCATGTATTTTTTCTAAGATGACCTGGTCCGTGGTTACCACCAGGTCCCAGTGCGCGCGGAGGACATACCTAAAATGGGCAGTAATAACCCCGTTTGGTCTGTTTGAGTTTTGACACATGCCTTTCGGGGTTAAAGCGCGGCACGACATTCCAAACACATGATAGATGCGGTGTTGTTGCGGCGATCTGCCATTTGTGTTCGTCTACCTGGATGACATCCTGGTGGCCATCGCGTCCGAGGACGAACACATAGCCCACCTCAGAACAGTTTTCCGGAGGTTGGAGGAGCACGGGTTAATAATCAGCCCGGTGAAATGCCAGTTCGGCGTGACGGGGATCGATTTTTTGGGACACCGCAGCTCACCGGACGGAGCGATACCCTTGCTGGACAAGGTGCGCACAGTGGCGAATTTTCCCCGGCCTCAGACGGTCAGGGCGCTGCAGGAGTTTTTGGGGATGGCGAACTTCTACAATCGTTTCCTCCCCCGCACAGCCCAGCTCATGCAGCCGTTGTAAGCCGCGCTTAAGAAACGGAAGCCGGCGGACAGAGTTGACTGGACTCCTGAGTGGGAGCAAGCGTTTTTCAAGGTTAAAACAGCTCTGGCGAACGCTGCACTGCTGGCGCACCCAGACCCGGTGGCTCAGATTGCGCTCACTACAGACGCATCAGACGTAGCCATAGGGGTCGTCGTGGAGCAGTGTGTTGCCGGCTCTTGGCAGTTGCTCGCCTTTTTTAGCAGGTCTTTGCGCGACAATGAGTGTAAATACAACGCGTTCGACAGGGAGTTGCTGGCTCTCCACCTGGCCAAACGCCACTTCCAGTTCTGGCTGGAAGGGCTCGCCTTCACTGCATTTGTGGATCACAAGCCGCTAACGTACGCGATGGCCAAGGTTGTTGGAACCATGGTCGGCCAGCAGCAGAGACAGCTGGCCGCGATCTCGGAGTTTACGACCGACATTCAGCATGTGGCTGGTAAACTCAACGTGGTGGCGGACTGCCTCTCACGCACATTAGTGGCCCCAGTCTACGTAGGGATAGATTACACGGCCATGGCCACGGAGCAGATCGGCGATGCGGACGTGTGCGCGCTCCAGTCTGGACCAACAGGGTTAAGGCTGGAGAGCAGAGTTATGCAAGACAGGGCCCCCCCCAATCTGTGATGTCTCCACGGGCCGCCCGCGCCCGGTGGTACCACACGCTTGATGACGCGTTTTTGAGTCGGTTCACTCCCTGGCGCACCCAGGCGTACGCATGTCAGTCAAAATGGTAGCAGCAAAGTTTGTCTGGCCGAGCCTGCGCAAACAGCTGAAAGAGTGGGCTGCAGCCTATGTAGAGTGCCAATGAGCCAAAGTGCACAGGCACACAAAGGCCCCCCTTGAGACTTTCCATATCCCGGCTAAGAGGTTTGACCACTTTCACGTGGACCTTGTCGGCCCCCTCCCACTATCTCAGGGGTTCACGCACCTCCTGACAGTGGTGGACCGCACCACGAGATGGCCTGAAGTAGTCCCACTAGCTTCCAACGCGTCCGCGGACATGGCACGTGCCTTTTTAACAACATGGGTGGCACGTTTTGGCACCCCTTCGGACATTACGTCCGATCAGGGCCCGCAGTTTGTTTCCGACCTCTGGTCCACGATGGCCTGGAGCCTGGGCGTCTCACGTCATCGCACGACCGCATACAACCCACAGGCCAATGGGTTATGCGAGCGTTTCCGTAGGTCACTGAAGGCAGCGCTCAGGGCTTCGCTTAAGGATGCAAATTGGGTGGACCGGTTGCCGTGGGTTCTATTAGGGTTGCGTTCCGCACCGAAGGAGGATTTAGCGGCTTCCCCAGCAGAGCTGGTTTTT
Organism: Pholidichthys leucotaenia; assembly: GCA_020510985.1. Classification (NCBI taxonomy): domain Eukaryota; kingdom Metazoa; phylum Chordata; class Actinopteri; order Cichliformes; family Pholidichthyidae; genus Pholidichthys; species Pholidichthys leucotaenia. The sequence continues at coordinate 315,845,073 of CM035843.1, forward strand.
TTACGCAGCCCCTGTGGCCTCCCCGGGAGTTTTTACCAGATAACCCCGCGCCGAACATCCATAGTCCGTCCCGACGTTCCGCAGCATAGCGCAGACGCCAACGACGCTCCCTGGCCCGGCCCACCACTGTTTTTCCCACGCGTTTGTGCCAAAAACCTTGAAGGACACAGCGTTCGTGTTTGTCAGGCACGATGCCCACCGGACCCCATTGCGCCCACCCTACGATGGCCCGTTCAGAGTGCTGGAAACCGGGGACAAACATTTTGTGTTAGACCTGGGGGGTCTCCGGGACAGAATCTGTATAGACAGGCTTAAGCCCACCTTTGTTGTGGCAGACGAGCAGCTGCAGTTGGCTCGAGCTCCTCGGCTAGGACGACCCCCACTGAGAGCTCCCCAGGTAAATGATTCATCACAGCAGTCACACGAGCATGCTGAGTTTTTCTCCCCCCCTCCATTGTCCCCCCACAGACGGACGCACCCCCAGGAACCCCCCACTGGCACAGCAGCATCGCGGAGCCGAGGACCCCCCATTCCAGCAGCTATGGGCGGAGACTGAAGCCGCGAGGACGGGAGAGTTAACACCCAGTCTGAGACTCTGGGGGGGGGCGGTGTGGGGGACCCATGCTGTAGAGTTCAATAGTTTTCCTCTCAGACTGAGAGAGCATGGAGATCAAAGGGCTGGTGGGTGAGGGGAATTGTCTTGGGGGAGTGAATGGTGAATGCAGGACCTCAGGTAGCAGGGAGGTGTGAGTTTCAGAATATAAAAGAGAGAGTTCCTGCTACAAACGTTTAATGTTCAATGTTCTGATTTTGGAAGATGTGAGATTGAAATAAAATTCGTCTGCTCGGAAAGTCGGTCTGGTTATTTCATCTCCACAATGTGTTCAATACTTTTTCCCCCACTGTATATACTGTATAGTATGTAGAGGGAGATGGGAAAATCTATGTTGTGGAACATCAAGGAACTTGCTGGTGCTTCTGCAACTGGGGAGTGTTATTAAATGGAGAGTGTTTCAAGATTTTTATTCAAAAAAAGAAGCATTTCAACAGTGTGTGGTTTCAGTCTGCTCATCTTTTGGCTTACTACCTCTCCAGCTTTGGAGAAGACCCACTTACATGACACTGATGTTGCTGGGATGTGAAGATACTTTTTTGCCATCTTGTAAAGGTTTGGGTATATGGTTTTGCGTGTTGCCCAGTAATAGAGTGGGTCTTCTCCTCTGGAGAGGTAGGGCTCAAACAAATATTGTTGAACTTCCACCGTGGCTTCTGCTGTTGCACTTTGAGAGTGCTATGTTTCACCTAAACAAAAAGAAAAACAAATGTAATTAGCAAACTTTTATAATAAGAAAATGATGCTTAAAACCTGTTGAACTCTGTTCAACTTCCCTAAAAACGCCTAAAAATAACATGCCCAAAGTAAATCAAAAGCTGTTCTTCAACCCTTTGCAGCATCTTCATGGGGTTGGTCTCATTTAAAAGAAAACACTCTGAATTTTTTAGCAAAACAGTCATAATCTCTCTAAGTGCTCCTGCTACTGAGTAACAATCATCTAAACATACTGAATTTGAAGAAAATAAAGTTCGCCTGGGTGTTTTTTTTTAGATACAAATGCTTGCAAATAACATACAGCTGTGTGAAACTTGCTGGAAAACAACAGAAATGTGTGTAGAACCAAGTGTTTTCAAGCTCAGGTCAAAATTTTGTAATAATACCACAAAAAATGAATATATTACACAGCTTTTTTCTCAGGTTGTAACAAGGCATTCTTGAACTGTGCCAAACTGTGCCAAATGGCACAGTTTGGAAAGCTATGTTCCAGAGTTCACTATCTCAGCAGTTTGCACAGTAAAACCAAGGGGTAACAACCCAGACATACACAGCACGGTTCCTGGTTGTTGTTTTTTTACAGGCAAAAATAGCCTACAGTGTAAGAAAAATTATGCGAAAAATTAATACTTTTCACTAAAGTATACACAAAAACAACCCTCTCCCCCCTCCAATTTTTCCAGAGTTTACTATCTCACCAGTTTACACAGATACAGGTCAACTGGACCCCTGACCAAGTGCGCACCCCAAGTGGACCACGGAATCCAATCTGTACATGTACAGGTGCATTCTCCATCCAGTGATTTATAAATGCTGCCCCAGATGAAAACCATTCTGTGGGACTATAAAGTTCTGAATGAGGCTTTAGAAAATTATGAATCACTTTGTAAATCACTGGATTGAAAATGTACAGACTGAATACCGGTGTCCACCTGGGGTGCTCACAATAGTGTGCTCACATGGTCAGGGCTCCATTTCACCAGATCACGTTTACACAGTAAAACAAAGGCATAATAACCCAGACATACACAGCACAGTTCCTTTTTTTTACAGGAAAAAAATAGCCTACAGTGAAATAAAAATTATACTAAAAAATTATTAAATTTTTCTGCAATATACACAGTAACAAATACCCCCCCCCCCCCACGGCGCACACAAAAACGTTGCTATGCGGGACCCTTGTAATTACCGCGATTGGTCAAAAGTTATTTTTATTACTATTTTTATCGATAAAGAATAATTTAGATTATAAGACTTACCTGTCCACAACCGCACTGTCGCTGGTATTGTCCACTGGCGTGTGACGATCGTCAGCTATTCCGTTGATCAATGGAAACCTCTGTTGTTTACGTCGTCCAGGTCACCTGACCCGGTCAAGCCATCTACGTTTTCATGCACGCCCTTTCGGTTTATTTTGTGAACCATTTTTCAAAACAAGTAAAATAATGGCTAATCTTACCCTGACCCTTCTGCACAGTATCACAAAGGACTGCGCGTCACACAGCGATGGAGTCAAAAAAGAATTTTACGCACGAGAATGCATGGTATTTTACCCGAAATATAAACACTGAACTAGGCATGTAGGGTGTCATTGAAGTCAGAAATTGGTTGGCTAAACGACACGTCCATCGTCAGATTACTCGGCTTCAATTGGCTCGTTGTATTCGCGGTCGTTGATGGGCAGATACTTCTTGCTAGGTTTACGATCATTGGTTATTCAAGATTTAAAAACCCAAATCAAGGTTCTTATTGGTCGAATGAGATGTCAATCTCATTCTAAACCAATCAAACACTCCTTTGGCTTTCTGTTTACAGCTGTGTCTGTACTGGAAGACCGGAAATACAGCTTTTTTTTTCAGTGCGAACTGAGACGCACTAAGACGCACAGACGTGACCGCCCGCGGAATCTCCCGAGTTCAACTGGTTAAAGTAACAGCATAATACAAACCAACTCTGCTATCCAAAAAGTCCCACAAGCTGTTTTCTGCTGAAGGCCCAGGTTTTCCCTCTGCTGCTGACTGATGGAGCTGATAACATTTTAATACATGTTGCTAGAGAGGTTTGGAAAACACAACAATAATATGGAATAATAAATTGTACACTATATGTTAATGTTGATGGCATTGTCCTCTCCATCCTCATGGTTGCAGCACATTGACATGGCCTCTTGTGCACGTGTTTCATTGCCAAAACCTAATGTTTTAAATTGTGGTCCATGAGGTTGGTCCTCCATGTCCCTCCTTTCTACACATAAACTCACTCATTCACTCACAAAAACACACCTTACACTCTCAGAAAAATGACTCTCTCAACCACACAAACAACTCTCCTATCTATCTATCTATCTATCTATCTTCTGGTGTGTTTGTGTGAATGAGTGTGTATGCATGTATCTCTGTGTAATATTTAGTAAATGTAATGTGTTTTTGTTTAATGTTACTGAACCTAATTCTAGCTTGTGTAATACTCTCCCTGACTTATATTCAAATAGCGAATGCAATAATGACAACAAATCTGCTCCTCTCAAAGAACCCACAGTTTGAGCAGTAAATCAGACCCCCTTTAAATCCTTGATATACCACTGAAATGCCCAACCCTCTCAAACTTCCTGCGAGCTCTCGAGTCACGTGATGTGACCGACACAACGAGGCCTCACTTGCTATGGTCATGTCACTGCTTTTTTGATATAGCCTATAGTTAGGGTGGGATCAGGTGCCCCTGAACCCTCCCTTAGTTATGCTGCTAATAAGTTTAGACAGCCGGGGGACCTCCAACAATGCATTGGGCTTCACTCCTTTCTTCACTCTCAATGAAATATTTTTGCTGGTCATTAACATCTCTTTAGTTCTCTCCCATAGATTGAGTCCCTGTCATGCTGTTTGCTATCTAAATGTCTGTTCTTTTCTTCTTCTTCTCTATCCCCCCACCTGCCAGCCAGTCACAGCAGATGACTGCCCCTTCCTGAGCCTGGTTCTGCTGGTTGTTTCTTCCTGCTAAAAGGGAAGTTTTCCTCTCCACCGTCGCCAAGTGCTTGCTTACATGGGATTGCCTGATTGCTGGGGTCTTTCTGCAATTGTGGGGGTTTCCCCTATCGTTGAAAGTGCTATGAGATGACTGTTATTGTGAAATGGCGCTGTATAAATAAAGTTGAATTGAATTGAATTGAACTGTGGGTGTGCTGAAACAGCGCTCAATACACAGCTCATGACACTTCCGTTTCATATTGTTCGAATCAGTGTCGAGTAGGCAGTGTCAAGCGTTAACATCACTACTTAAAAGAGTGATTAAAATATCTCACCTTCAACTTTACTTCCTACCTTGTCTCCAGGAAATCCACACTGAGCTCATTTAAATGTAAATCTGGACAAACTTGTTCAGCTCAAGTAAATCCTTCTGCACATATCAACCAATTCCTTACCCTTTAAAGTCCCCAGGCCTGGGGCTCCTCTCCTACCTTGTCCAGACTCCATCCTGATAGAAGCCATCATTTCTCTCACCTGAAGAAGAACGGCAGCCAGCCAGCCAGTGTAAATGCTCACCATCCAATCCTCAGCAGTACTTGTAAGGCAAGAAAGACTAAGTAGATTATACTCACCATTGTGCTCTCCATAATTACCCTGTCACTATCGCCTTCTCCACAGGTTTGGCAGTTCCTCTTAGTACCATCACCACTATATCTCTTCAATAAAATGTTGTTCTTAAATTCACTAACTGCCCATTGTCAGCATCTGTGTTTTGGTCCATTACTGAAAACATGTCAAAAACAAATAGTGTCACTGAGTATTTTGGAGAGAAAAAAAGTGAAATCTACTAACATGTTCAGAACTGTCCACTGGATTAAGGTGAGATAACCATTAATCTTCCTTGTCTTTTGGCTACTCTCTATTAGGGGTCACCACGGTAGATCATGGGCCGGCATAATTTGGCAAGGATTTTACTCTGCCCTTCCTGACACAACCCTCCCCATTTACCCGGGCTTGGAACTGGCACTAGGAGTACACTGGCTTGTGCTCCCCCATGAGAAAATTATAAATATGGTGTCACAATCAATCAGATCAGATCAATCAAATCAATGTTCCTCTCAATGTCCACAAGCCTTACAATATTTAGCCAAAGGTAGAATTTTGATTGCTAATAGCTGATTAGTACTATTGTAAAAACAAATCATTAACTGTCATAGTTGCCTACTGTATATTGTGTTGTGTGCATATGTGTTGAAATATAGCTACTGTGTGAGAGTTGTTGAAATTTTTGTTGCTATGAAATATACTGATGGCCAGTGTTGAGAGTTACAAAGTAACACGTTACTGTCATGCCATTACTTGTGCAGTAACGTGCTGTGTAACAAAATTACTGTTTAAAAATTCAGTAATGCTGGTTTATTTACGTTGGAAAAAATTCTCTTTAACCAGTAGTCAAAGAATCAGGCCAGATCAAAGTTTCAGTAAATTTAATTTGCACTGATCAGTGGAGAACAATAAGTGATACGCTCAGAGTCGGCTCCGGAAATTGTTCTGAATCACAACTTTAAGCATCCTGTTATCTCAAAACTGTCCATGAAAAAAATATCTGGTTCAGTCTGGTTCTTCCAAGCTGTCTCCTTTCTCAGACATTACAGAACATGCGTATGCAAAACAAAGATAAAATGTCATTGATAGGATATTGATAGGATAAATCACCTATTGATTATTGATTCAGTCTCAATCAATTCATTTTTGATCTAACAGTCATGCTGCCACAACCTTGTAGACTTCACACAGACTCTGAGGTACCAAAAGATATAGAAAACAGAATTATTCTACCCCCCACCCCCAATGCCATGCAAGGCATCATAAATGAAAAATGATAAGTTATGGCATCTAAAACCTCATCTGGCAGCTATGCTAAGCTCCAGTGCATTGATATGCAAAAGACCCTAACTAGCTAGTGATGGGGAAAGTCCACCATTGACCCTGCTGCCCCAGGCGCAGCCTGACATTTAGTCCTTTAGGAGGAAATATAGAACAGTAAAACTTATTAATTAATGATAAAAGTAATTAATGATTAAAAAAAACATTAAAATCAAATGACAATAAAGTAAGGATGATAGTAAGGATATAATAAGGATATATGTGCATGCTTTTATAAAACAAAACATAAAAGATGAAAAACAAAACAAAAATAACAAAATTTAAAAACAGAAATAAAAGTAACAAAAAACAAAATAAAAGTAAAAATAATGTTTCTGTTACGTGTGGCCCTCGCGAGCCACACAAAGAGAGCCGAGGGCGAGCCAGTGAGTTGCGATGTTTTATTAATAGTAAGGGACAGGGGATAAGGAACACGGCCTCGTGGGCCAAAAGGCACAAATACTCATACAAAGTACACTCACAAGAAATGCAGGATGACAAGTAGAGGACTGGTGCCGGGCGTAGGGGTTCCAGCCTTCAGTGTGCTAAGTCGCAGCCCCGAATGATCGGAGCTGCTCCTATTTAAACCCATTAGCAGCGCCTCAGCTGATGAGGGTTAATTGGGCTCCAGCCGTCCCGTAACACCGACAGCTGGGAGCCTGCTGAGACGCTGTCAAAAGAGAGAACCGGGTTGAGGAGGAATATGGTCTGAGTGCCGGATGACACGGCGTCTCATCCCATTGTAACAGAGCCTCCCCCTCACGGTCGGGCTCCGAACAACCCTAAACATCCAAGACCCCCCCCCCACCGCCACCTAGGGTGGGCGGATGGGGGGCAGGACCGGAGGGAGAGAATCAGAGAAAGAAAAAAGACAAATCGACAACAAACCAATACAGAGTACCAAGGGAAGACCAAAACACAATACACCCTATGACATGAAAGAGAAAAAAACAAAACAATCAACAATAAACCAATACAGAGTACCAGGAAAACCCAAACACAATACTCCATAACATACGAGAAAAACCCAAAGAAAGAAAAAGAACAGACAATAACCAATATCGAGTACAATGGAAAAAAACAAAAACAAACAATATACTCCACAAAATACAACAAGAAAAAAACCCAGAGAAGGGAAAGAAAACAGGCAGTAACCAATATAGAGTACAAAGGGAAACCTAAACACAATACTCCATAAGGTACCACATGAGAGAAAAACCCATACAGGCAGAGAATAATTGCGGAAATAATAGCCCAACACACAGGGACGAAACAAAAAACCACAATACCCCCATAAACCATGTACAGGTCAACCAACGAAAATCAACCCCGGGGCCCCCAAAATAAAAGGAGAACTCCCAAGGGCGAAAATTAACCATATGGCCATCCCTCACACAGGAGGGGAAACCCACACACACACACACAAAATAAAAAAGAAATCACGCTAAATGCGGAACAAAAATAATAACTTAGCTGTACCCAACCAAATATAAACACAGCACAAGACATTCAGTTCAGGGAGGTCTCCCCGCACCCAGCGTCCATACCGCTAACAGCGGTGAAGGGAAAAGTTCCGGCGGCCTACCCGAACTCCAGGCCAGAAAACACAGTTCCTCGGGAAGCCGAACCAGATCGCCGAACAGAAAGTCTAGCGGGTCAGGCGGCCACAAAAGCGAGCTGAACGGGCACGGCAGGCCCTCCGGCGGCCGACCCGCATCGCTCAACCACCAGGCCCATAGGGAAAAGGGAGAGGTCCAAACGGACCTCGGTGGAAGAGGCTTGGGGAAGAGCTGATGACGAGGAGGTCCAACGACAGACGGCAGGGAATCAGCAACCCCCTCATCGGACCTGGACACCGCTGGTGCAGAACCCACGTCGGACCCCGATTGGATCTCGAGCGAACCCACGTCGGACCCCGATTGGGCCTCGGGCGAACCCACGTCAGACCCTGATTGGGCCTCGGGTGAACCCACGTCGGACCCCGATTGGGTCTCGGGCGAACCCACGTCGGACCCCGATTGGGCCGGCGCCGCACCAGAACCGACCTCCGACGTCGAACCTGGACCCTCCGGCACCACGAGTGATGACAGCTCCTTGCCGGCGACCCTGGGAGAAGGCTCAGAAGAGAAAAGAGAACCGGGATCAGGATCACCGGCAGCACCAGAACCCGGCGAGATAAGCTCGGATGCAGCGGACGGCTGCACCCGGCTCATCTCCCCTAGAGACAGGCTAAAGTGCTCTAAGATAAGGAGAAGAAAGATAAAGAAGAGCACTTGCCTGATCTCGAGTTCTGACGCCGTCCAGGACTGCGAAGATCTGGGATCCAGCATCAGGAGGTCGTCGTCAGGCTCCCACTCAGCTGCGTCGGGCTCCGCAGCCGGCATGATGGACAGCGCAGCTTGTGATTCCTCCGGCACCAGTGCCCACGCCAACAGCCCACATGGCGTGGTGGCAGGAGAACCTCGTCCTGCTGGACCGGACCGCTCCTCCGTGGAGACCCGGGGACACTTAGTCGTCAGCGCAGACTCCACGTAGCAATCCGTCTTCCTCCTCCGTCCACAGCGTAGCTGCGGAACCGGAACCAGGCTGTCCAGAACCGCAGGCTCCCTCCTCATTCCATGACGTTGGCCTGGCGCCGGGGACCGCTCAGCGGAGGGAGACACAGAGGGTGCAGGATTAATGACAAAGGCTACAGCAGGTGGTGGAGTTCGGGGAGCTGTGAACCCCGAACTCCACCTCCAGGAGTTTGACAGAGCAAATCACTAAGTAGATGTGAACAAACTGGGACTTGCCTGTCTCCTGGAGGCTGGATGGTGCCTGCTGCAGTGGACGTTGCTCCTCCCTTTCCCTGCCAGGTGATAACGGAGGACCCCCTGAGAAGATGTCGGGGAGCCGCTCGTTTTAATTCCAGGAGGGAGTTCACCAGGCCAGGACTCTGGACGCACACAGCAGCCGGGGAGCGCGTCGAGGAGGAAGGGGTGACAGCCGAGACGAGCCGGGCTCGAAGTGCTGGTGTGACAGCGGGGGGAGGAGCTCAAGGGGCGAGGCTGTGGATCTCCTCTCAGACGAGGATGCAGGAGTGACAGTTGCGTGGGAGGATGAGACCCTGAGCGGTGACCCGGAAACTGGATCGGACGGGGAACAAGCTTAGTAACTGAGGACGACGTGCACAGCGGAGCGCGGAGCAGCCACTCGGTCCCGGACCTTAATAGCTCTCAGCGCAGATCCTCCGGGGAATCCCGAGTGATGTCGATGCTGGTTGGGGAAGACCCTCTGGATGGCGCGAACTCCCGGGACGGAGCGGAGACAGGAACGGGATCCCGAAGCGAAGGGTGACGTCTCCTCCTCTTCGGCTTCCTGCCGGGATTTCCCTCCAACCCACGGAGTATTTCCCGCTGTGCGGCTATGTCCCATCTCCTCACGCTCACCTCTGGATGACAGGTGAAGCGGGGAAGATAATCCAGTACCTCCTCAGCCTGGTTTAAGTACCGATGCACGTCGCTGCTGAAGTTAAGGAGGGAAGCGGTGTTCAGGATCTCATCCACGCACTCAAAGGCATCAGCGAGGACATCACTCGACCCCTGAGTGCGGAACCTCCGTAACGGCATGCTTCCGCGACGGTACCTTGACAGGTAAGGGCAACAGTCCAAAGTAGCAAACTCACGGCCGCCGGCAACTCGTCTGGCCGCGACTTACTGTTACGTGTGGCCCTTGCGAGCCACACAAAGACAGCCGAGGGCGAGCCAGTGAGTTGCGATGTTTTATTAATAATAAGGGACAGGGGATAAGAAGCACGGCCTCGTGGGCCAAAAGGCACAAATACTCATACAAAGTACACTCACAAGAAATGCAGGATGACAAGTAGAGGACTGGCGCCGGGCGTAGGGGTTCCAGCCTTCAGTGTGCTAAGTCGCAGCCCCAAATGATCGGAGCTGCTCCTATTTAAACCCATTAGCAGCGCCTCAGCTGATGAGGGTTAATTGGGCTCCAGCCGTCCCGTAACACCGACAGCTGGAAGCCCGCTGAGATGCTGTCAAAAGAGAGAACCGGGTTGAGGAGGAATATGGTCTGAGCGCTGGATGACAAGGTGTCTCATCCCATTGTGACAGTTTCAACTTCATAAATGTATTTACAGGTAGTACATTTCAACTTCACATCATGATTATGCAACTTCTTTCAGTTTTCTGCATGTCAATCATACTTTTACTCTGTGCTTGGGTCATGGAGAGACACTTTGAGCTCACACTGTTTGTTCATCATCCTCATCATCCCCGGAAACCGCTTCATGGTACGTCTTTAAATTAACATGCACAAGTCTCACCATCATATTACAGATGCAGGGAATGACAAAAGAAACGGCCAAAAATAATACCACAAAAATCATTAACAAGTTCATGATGAGACCTCTCCATGAAGAGAACAACCAGTTTAACCAGGTATGTTCATCAGTGACATTGTCTCTCACCATAGCAGCCTGCAAAGCAGTCAAATGTTGTATGGCTGAGGCAATCACGTGACCATCTGCATCATTTTCAGGGATAAAAGTACAACAATAATCACCTACAATTACACACACACCCTCGGGCGGTGGTTATTTGATCAAAAACCATTCTATTTTGAGCCAACATAAGGCTAAAAGCTGTTAATTCCTTATTTATACCAGAAAAAGCAGATAAAGAAAAATTCACAGATGAGTGTGGTCTGTAACTAGTTGTTTCAATCCATAAGGTATTCTCAGCCACTCCCACCAAAGGGAACAAGGAATTAAGTACCTCCTGCCCCATGGTTTCTAACTTGAATTCTTCCAGCACATCTGTGCCCCAAATGGGATCATGTGGTGAAAAGGAGACATCTCTCTTCACCATGCCCACCTGTCCTGCCAACAATATGATGGTATGGTCAGTCACAATTACAGGGGCACACACCCCTCCCCAATTCATGGGCAGGTGTGAGTAGGCATGATGGCCACACAGCCACCAGCCTCCTGTCACCATATGCATGCCATACTTGTGAGAATCACAAACTGCAGCGCTACAGAGCTTCTGCAGGGTGATATCACCTTCCAGACTTCTAAACTGACAAAAAGGATCTTCAGGATAGCTTTTGCCCACTACGCCGGTCCGACAGGTAGCAGTACAGGGGCGAGAAGCGCTATGCACCACTGCTCACCTGGAAAGCAATAAACTGCTCAAAGAGACATTTCCACACCCTTTTAAACAAAAGGAAAAATTCCCCAGCGAGGTTAACCTTGCCTTCACTGAGTAAGGGGTGTCATCCTGTCTCCAGTCAGTGGAGTCATAGGCATTGTGACAGGTGTAATTCAAATTAATGCTTGCTGTACTATTTCTATGCATATCCTCTTGCAAGAAACAAACAGCTTCTGATAGTTCCATTGGTTTAGCAGTAACAGACATTTGACCATCTGAGAGTGGGAGCAAAGAACACACATAGCAATTTGAACGATTAGCTGGTTTGGCTGTGTAATTAGCATACTTCCACCACACATTACCAGCATAAACATGATCCTCATAGCCTGGTCCTTCTAACCAGTCATGATGTGTGTGAGTAATGTATCTAGCCCTACGATAGATAGGTAATGGTGTCCCTAAAAATAGCCAAAACAAAAGTGTCACCACAAGGATGATGATGATGATGAAAAAACAGGTGGACCATTCACATCCTTCAGTTGCCAACCTTCTCTCTCTGGCATTTTATCTCTCCATGATAAACAGTTGTTTCACTGTACTAGATGCCAACGAGGGCACCGTCAGCCGACAATATATATATATCTATATATAGAGAGAAATAGATAGACAGTTAAACAATCACTTGTTGAGGATTTTTTTTTAATGTAGTTTGCAATGGGGATTAAATAATCTCTTGCTGAGGGAATGAGGATTAAATAGTCTCTTGTTGAGGGTTCTGAGTGGGATAAAGTTTGCAATGTGTCAAATGCACCCAAGAATCATGTCCTTCGACTTTCCTGGCTGTTGGAGTCACCAGGATGACCTTGTGCGGCCCTTGCCAGGGAACATTGGCCCAGTTTTCCTTTTGATGGCTTTGATGAGGACCAGCCCCCCCCCCCCCCCCCCCCCCCCCCCCCCCACTTCCCGGTTTGGTTATGATGGGCATACTGTATCTCCGTGTTCCTTCCCGGGAAGAGCAGCATGTACAACATCTCTGTCAATCAACATTCTTTGCATGTAATCAGCTAAACACCCTTCCTCATCACTTGAATTAAATGGCCTTAATAGTGGGAGTAGGTAAGGCTTACCATCCATTAATATTTTTCCTATTTCTGTCATTGTTTTGTTAAGTCTTCTTTAACTGTCCTATTTGTGCGTTAGACTAATCCTGCAGATTGTGGATGGTAAGCTGAGTGGTTTTCCAAGTTAGTGTTAAGTGTTGTACCCAAGTGTGATATAATCTAATTTACAAAATGTGTTCCATTATCTGAGAAAATCTTTTCAGTTATTCCAAATCTTGGTATTATTTTAGTTGAGTTTCTTTGCTACCGTAACAGCATTTGAATGAGTGTAAAGGAAGGCTTCTGTCCATTTGTTAAACGTCACAAATAACCAAACAATATTGTTTTGCCTTCACATCTATCTAGCTCAATGAAATCCATGCAAAGGTTTTGAAATGGATAGGTTGATGCATGGAAAGTTCCTTTTTCAGGCCTTAAGTTCCCTTGAGCATTGTTTTCTTCGTACAGAACTGAGTAGCAAATTATTTTTAGTAGCAAATTTTAGATTGAGTATCAAATTATTTTAACTAATCATACATTATTTACTAATCATACCCCCTGCTGCTACATGGGAAAGCCCATGCAGCAGAACAGTAGTCTGGTGGAATAAATTGGCTTTTTTTTTTTATCCACCGGTAAATTTCAGCTTGTGGTGATGTTTCCTGGGTGAGTGTGTCATGTGATAGTGGTTCTGTCCAGTGTTAAAGAAGAGATGCTAGGGTGTGGTTTCCTATATGACCTTGTGCAGCTGCTTTTGCGGCATTGTCTGTAAGTAGGTTTCCTTAGAGATTCGATCTGTGCCATTTGTGTGTGTGGCACATTTGCATATGGCCAATTTTGAGATCTTTGTGTTAGATTGGCTTTCCTGTTGATGTAATTATGCCTCTTTTTTTCCCACCTTTGTGCAAAATGGTGGATAGTAGAAAAAGCGTACTGGCTGTCCGTGTATATTGTAAGTGCTTTTCTCTGACCTAATTTACAAGCCTCAGTTAGAGCAACTAATTCAGCTGCCTGTGCAGAATAATGTGATGATAGTTTTTGTGCTTGTAAAATGGTGTCCTGAGTGACAACTGCAAAACCGGATAAGTTGTACAGTCACGTTTGGAGGAGTCGTCAACAAACAATGTAAGATCACACTTCTCCAAAGATGTGTCCTGTAAATTGGGGCATGATAATGTTTCACTCTCAATTTCTGCCAAACAATCATGAGGTTCGCCTTCTGTTGAGATTGGCAAAAAGCTTGCTGGATTTGTTACCGTGCAACGTTCAATAGTGAGATGAGACTGTGATAATAACACTGTCATGCATGCAAGGTGTCTGGATGGTGAAAGGACTGATATTTTACTTTGTGACAAAGTGACTGATACTGCATGTGTGACCTTTAGGATCAAGGGATGAAAAAGAGCGAGCCTTGCTGAGGCCTGCATCACCATAGAGGCATCTATAACAGCCTGCACACATGGTGGCAGTGCCCTCATGACAGGGTCAAGTCTTGTGGAATAATATGCTACTGGGTGCATTTTGTGCCATTTGGCTGAAGAAGGACTGACGTCATGTGCCCCTCTCTACAATCAACCATTTCCACAAATGGTTTTTTGTAATTGGGGAGTGCCAGGACATCAATGCTGACCAAATTTTTTTTTTCATTTTAGCAAATGCCTCTTCTGCTCAGGTGTCCATTCAATTTTGTCCACTGAGCCACTGGGTGTTTTGTAGATGAGATCAGATAAGGGTTGTACCTCAAATGAATAATTTGTAATCCCAAAGAGTGGACAATAATTCTAGAGTACCCAAAAATGACATCATGTCCCTTTTTGTGATGGGGTTTTGGTGCTTACAAAATGTGGCCTAGATATTTGACTTCTTTTTTTCCACAACTGTAATTTTTCCTCGTTGGCTTTGTGGCCTTGTTCTACTAAAAACTGCAGTAAAGCAAATGAATGTGTCATGGTCTGAGCATTGATATTGTCCGCGCTGGGTTATGCTGTATTTTCCTCCCGTTCTGTGTTAGTTCCTTGTGGTCCCTGAGCTTTTATTTGACCAGCGTCTCGGAGGGGCTTCCGGCTGTCAGAGCTGAGCTCCTCTGTGACAGCTGGATTACGTTCAGCTGATGACATCCTCATCAGATGAATAAATCCTCTAGCCCTATTTAAGGGAGGCAGCTTTGGGTTACTCGGGGCTTGAGACCTCACATGTCTAACGCTGGTTCTCCAACGTTCAGCTGGGGTCCCTATTCCCTGGCTCCAGCCACCCTCTCGATCCTCCGTGTTCCCAGTAAGTTATTCCTTGTCATCAGTATATCGTCATTGTGTCTTAGCCATAGTCTTTATTTGTGTTTTGCCCCACGAGGCTCCATTATTTGTATCATTGTTCTTTCCTTAGTAAATATGCAAACTCTACGGCTGCCCTATAGCGTCTCATTAGTGGTCCGCGAGGACCACGCCATGACAGAATGAATGTGTACCTCTTGTGTACCTCTTGTTTTCAAATGTGAATGCAAACAAAAAACTAATGATCTGGATGTATTGGTGGCTAATACAGATTTTTAATGGACCAGTCCTGAGAGTGATTGATTTGCAGGGAATGCCTTTTTTCATAATTTGGATCTGGGCCATCAATGTCTGTCATACATACTGCAATGATATTGGGTCTTCTGTGCCTGCTATGTAGTAGGGATATTGGACTCAAAATATTGCATAGCTTTTGTGTGCAAGTCTGAAGTCGCTGAGCCTGGTCCGGCCGAAACCAAACGCAGTGAATAGCAGTACTGTGGTGATCCTGAGCACTGGTCTGCTCCGCGATCAAGTCACTTATTATTTTCTCCTTTTGTCTCTTTATTTGGTCATGTTGTGGTGGTGTTTATTTGTGCTTTTATTTTGACAGCGCCACAGCAGGACTTCCACCTGTCAGTCTGCTCGTGGGCTGTCACAGCTGCTGGCACTTTATTCATCATTATTTGTCTCATCTGTTTGCAATTAGTTTTGTTCACTATTTTAACATCGCAGCAGAGGCTCACTTCTCACTGCGACTTCACCCAACTTAGGCTGGAGTCCCCATGTCCGACTCCAGTCTGTTTTCAGCGTCAGGTTTCGCCCTCGCTATATTCATATGTAAATGTTTGTATCTATTCTTTGTGTCTCATGTTATCTCCCTGCAAGGTCATGTTTAGTGTATGTGTTTTGCCCCTCGTGGCACATTATTTTGTAGTTTTTGTTAATAAAATAACAAACTTACTGCTGGCTTCTGGCGCCTCCATCATTTGCCCTGAACGCGGGCAAACATAACAGTATGGTCGGAGCCAAAGCTAGGTGCCAGCCTCAGTAAGTTTTGTTTTAGGCTCTGTATTTTATTCCTTCACCGGGTGCCAGCATTTTTTGGGGGGGAGGTTATGGCATCATTCACCAAATGGTATCCTATGCGCTGGGGTATAGCGCTCGTCCAGGCTCTAATGGAAATAGATGACCTCCTGGCCATAGCTCATGATTGTTCCCCCGAAGACGCATTATGGTACCTGGGTCTCGCGGAGGTGGCTGTCAAATGTCATCCTCGCCTTGCTGATCACGCTGAGGGCAGGGAGAGGATGGCTGAGCTATCGGCGCTTCAACAGAAGAACCATGACTTGGACCAGAAATTCTCCAGGAAGCCTAAGAGGGGGACAACGGTGAAGCATTCCCGTTCCTCGGCTCTTTATGAGGTTCCTGACATGGTTCTGGCGCTCATATCTGCATCGCCGAAAGACCGTCTTCCAGCGCAGCTGAGGAGGAGGGCAGCTGGGGGTCCCAGTGAAGATGAACAGTGGGCAGCTGATTTCATCGGGGACCGGATGGCTGAAGCTCTCTCTTCCGTTATCCCGGTCAAGGTTCTCAAGAGTGTGGTGGCAGCAGTTAGGGTTGTGGAGGCACATCCCGGGTTAAACAATTATCCAGAGTTTGCCGAGCTGCTGGCCACTGTTTCCACTCAGCAGCGGCGTTTTCCTAACTTGAATTTAACCTCGTCTCCAGCCAGAAGACATCGCTGCCCTGCACAGAACCCATCTCCTCCCCGGGACATGGCCATTCCGAAGCGGAGGGAGTATAATGACCGGGTCAATACACCACGAGGTTCCCGTTTGGATCCAGCTACAGGTCATGCAGTCCCCTAAGCCCCCACCACCTGCTGCAGCCATTAATACATCTCCTGCTTCCTCTGTGTCTCCTCCTTTATTCCCCGAGTGTCCGTCAATGCCAGGATCAGACTGTCGGACAGAGGAGGAACCTGCGGCCCTGGAGAACCTGGTTCCAGCCCTGCAGCCACGACATGGACAGAGGAGGAGGGCGGACTGTCATTTGGGGCCTGTGCCGACGAGGAAGCATCCTCAGGTCTCCATTGAGCACAATTCCACCCTGCTGGAGATGGACCTCCTGTGGCCCCATCGAGCGAGCCATCGGTGGGGGTTACAGCACCAGGGGGTTCTGAAATTGCCTTGACCATCATGCCTGCTGTTGGGGCCACTGCAGCAGAGTTCAAGTTGGACCTTCAGGAGGCCTGGCCAGAGTTTTCGCCATCCGGATCGACGGAGTCCTGGACGGCGGTGGAACTTGAGCTCAGGCGAGTACTCTCCTTTGTTTTGATTATTTCAGTTTTGGAGAGATCTTGCGTGGCTCTTGGTAGGGAGAGCTGGGTGCTGCCATCAGTAGCATCTATGCTCACCTTGCCAGGTTCCACTGCTGCCTGTGACCCCGACTCTGTTTCTGTTCCTCTGGTTCTCGAGTCTTCTCTCAGGGTCACTGAGGAATACCCTACTTCTCCTGAGGTCTCCGTGGGTTCTGGTGTTCCACCTGTAGTCTCCAGGGGTCCAGCTCTTCCGGCCAAGGTTGTGGTGGAGACGCCCTCCAAGCCTGGGTCTCCTCCGGGTGCAGTCATGCCTCAGTCCGGGTCCACCGTTGGTGCAGCTATGTCCCGGACCAGGACCACCATGGGTGCAGCAATGTTCCAGGCTGGGACCCCCGTAGGTGCCACGCTGGTCTGGCCAGGGTCCACCGCGGGTGCAGCTATGGCCCAGCCGGGGTCCACTACGGGTGCAGCTAGGTCCTGGATGGGGACCACCATGGGTTCTACTGTTTGTCCTCCACCTTCTGATGCCGTTGTGGTCCCTAGAGGTGTTGCTATGGGGGAGTCGCCTCCCGGGCCACCTCTTCTCGCCTGGTGGCTAAAATGCCCAGGCTGGCTGCCAGATAGAGTGTGCCGTTGGGTTGGGTGGCCCATTTTCCCTGACAGGCCACCCGACTCATGCTTCCTGGAGGTCCGGCTGTGGTGGGATTGTGGTAGGCAACCAGAGCAGTTTTTTTTGTTACCCTGTCTTGCTTAGCCCCTATGCTCCTTGTTTAGTCAATGTTACCTGCATGAATTATTTACTGTATTTTTCCACTGTTTATTAGTTTAAGTTGGAATGTTCAGTCTTCGTAGTCTGTATTTCATTTCTGGGTTGGCATTGCTGGGGGGGGGGGGGGAGAGAAGAACCCTCACTTGTACTGATAGTATTTGGGGTTTTACTATATTGTTTTGTGTTTGGTACATTGATGTTCTGGGAATTTTGCTGAGCATTTTGGGTTGTTCTTTTTTCTTTCTTTTCAGTGTCCCTCCTTCCGTGCCTGGATTTTCCCCCTGCCCTCCCAAGGCTGTTTCTTGGCAGTTATTTCTGTTTTGGTTTTTTTGTTTTTTTTTGTTTTTGTTTTGTTTTTTTTGGGGGGGGGGGGGGGGGCGTTCTCCCTGGATGTTACAGGGGTATGTCTGGAATCCATCCCTTAAATGGGGGCACTGTGGTGATCCTGAGTATGGGTCTGCTCCGCGATCAAGTAACTTATAATTTTCTCCTTTTGTCTCTTTATTTGGGCATGTTATGGTGGTGTTTATTTGTGCTTTTATTTTGACAGCACCACGGCAGGACTTCTGCCTGTCAGTCTGCTTGTGTGCTGTCACAGCTGCTGGCACTTTACTCATCATTATCTGTATCACCTGATTGTAATTAGTTTTGTTCACTATTTAAGAACGCAGTGGAGGTTCACTCCTCGCTGCGACCTCACCCAACTTAGGTTGGAGTACCCATGTCCAACTCCAGTCTCTTTTCAGCGTCAGGTTTCGCCCTCGCTATATTCATATGTAAGTGTTTGTATCTATTCTTTGTGTCTCACGTTATCTCCCTGCGAGGTTGTGTTTAGTGTATGTGTTTTAAGATAAGATAAGATAAGATAAGATAAGATAAGATAAGATAAGCCTTTATTAGTCCCACAACGGGGAAATTCCAGGATTGCAACAGCACAGGGATAGCAACACTCAGAGCAACAATCAGAAAGCAAGAAAAAAAAGCAAGCAAGCAAGAGCAGCTAATATACATATGTACATATTTCTATAAATATATATATATACACACAGATACACAGTGCAGAGCATTGTAGCTAGATGGAATAAGTATGTAGATATATAAACACCCACAGTACGGAGCAATGTAGCTAGATGGAATAATATGTAGATATATAAACACACAGTGCGGAGCATTGTAGCTAGATGGAATGAATATATAGATATATAAATATAAACATAAACACACCCAGTGCGGAGCATTGTAGCTAGATGGAATAAATATCTAAATGTATAAACACACACAGTGCAGAGCATTGTTGCTAGATGGGATGAAACAGCACAACCGTCTACTTAGTTATCCTACATGGTATGATTATGTGCCCATACATATTCTCACCCTCCATAGTGACTGGTATTTTCCTAGTTGTATGCCGGAGGGGACCATTGGTTAAGTCTATTGCATCTTTTGCATTCAAAAAAAAAACTATTAGGTTGTTACGTCTTTTTGCTATCTCTGCGAGCAGCCCTGCTTAGGTTGTACAGTCTGACAGCCGTTGGTAGGAAGGACCTGCGAAACCTCTCGGTTGTGCACCTGGGATGATGTAGTCTGCTGCTAAATGAGCTCCTCAGTGCATTCAGTATGTCCTGCATAGGGTGGAACTCGGACTCCAGCAGAGATGACAGTTTAGCCACCGTCCTTCTCTCTCCTATCTCTTCCACCGGATCAAGGCGCTGCCCCAGGACGGAGCTAGCTTTCTTGATCAGTTTGTTCAGTCTCTTCCTATCGGCTGCAGTAATGCCACTGCCCCAGCAGACCACTCCAAAAGTGATGGCTGATGCCACCACCGTGTCATAGAATGTCTTCAGCAGCGCCCCTTGTACACCAAAAGACCTGAGTCTCCTCAGTAGGAACAGCCTGCGCTGTCCCTTCTTGTAGAGTACGTCAGTATTGTGTGACCAGTCTAGTTTATTGTTCAGATGAACACCCAGGTACTTGTAGGATGTCACCATCTCAATGTCTGTTCCCTGTATATTTACTGGTGCTGTGAGGGGTTGTCTTTGCCTGCGGCAGTCCACCACCAGCTCCTTAGTTTTCCTTGCGTTCATCTGGAGGCAGTTCCGATGGCACCAGTCCACGAAGTCCTGGATAAGCCCTCTGTACTCAGCTTCATCTCCATTGGAGATGAGGCCAACAATCGCAGAGTCATCAGAGAACTTCTGTAGATGGCAGTGTGTTGTGTTGTGTGATAAGTCCGCAGTATAAAGAGTGAACAGGAAGGGAGCCAACACCATTCCCTGGGGGGCCCCCGTGCTACCGATGATCGTGTCGGACACACAGTCCCGGGTTCTCACAAACTGAGGCCGATTCGTGAGGTAGTCCAGGATCCATGATGACAGGTGCTGGTCCATCCCTGCGCGCAGCAGCTTGTCCTTCAGGATCATCAGTTGGATGGTGTTGAAAGCACTGGAGAAGTCAAAGAACATGATCCTCACCACATTCCCGGGCTTCTCCAGGTGGGACAGAGAATGGTGAAGGAGAAAGATCACCGCATCCTCCACCCCAATGCCATGCTGGTAGGCGAACTGGAGTGGATCCATCACTGGTTCCACCAGGGGGCGGAGGTGAGCAAGGAGCAGTCTCTCCAGGGTCTTCATCAAGTGAGACGTCAAGGCCACCGGTCTGTAGCTGTTCAGGTCTTTGGAGTGGGAAGTTTTTGGTACAGGTACCACACAAGATGTTTTCCACAGCTGTGGTACCCTCCCCAGCTTCAGGCTCAGGTTGAAGATGTACGTCACAATTCCACACAGCTGGTCTGCACAGGACTTGAGGAGCTTTGCACTGATGCCGTCCGGTCCCGACGCCTTCCTCGCCTTGATCTTCCTCAGCTCCATCCTCACCTGGGTCCTGGTCAGGGTCAGGATGGGGGGCTGTGTGTTGGGAGTGGGGGGGTGTTGGTGGAGTGGGGAGTGGGCAGCAGGACTTGATGTCTTTAGAGGCAGCAGTGGTTGTTGTGCAGTCAGGGGGGAGGGCGGTTGGTCAAACCTATTGAAAAACAAATTCAGATTGTTCGCCCACTCCCTGCCCCCCGTGGCCTGGGGGGAGGTATTCTGGAGCCCAGAGATGGTTTTGAGGTTTCTCCAGACCCTGCTGATGTCGCTCTGTTGCAGCTTGTCCTCCATCTTCCTCCTGAAGCTGTCCTTGCCTTCTCTGATCTTTCTCCTCAGCTCCCTCTGTATGGACTTCAGCATCTCCCTGTTCCCCGACCTGAAGATCTTCTTCTTCTCTCTCAGAAGTGTTTTAATCTCAGGGTTGATCCAGGGTTTGTTGTTTGAGCAACACCATATGGTCTTGGTGGGAACGGATTTGTCCACACAGAAGCTGAGGTAGCCCGTGAAGGTGTGAGTGAGGCCATCGATGTCCTCACCATGTGGATCGCAGAGCTGCTTCCAGGCGGTGGCTTCAAAACAGCCCTTTAGAGTGTCCATTGCTTCCTCAGACCATAACATCACTGTGCGCATGGCCGGAGGTTGTCTGTGCACTAGGGGTTTGTACACCGGCCGGAGATGAACCAAGTTGTGATCCGATCTCCCGAGTTGGGGGAGTTGTGATGAGGTGTACGCCTCCTTAGTGTTTGCGCAGAATAAATCCAGTGTTTTATTGTCTCTAGTGTGGCATGTGACATACTGGGTAAACGTGGGTAGAATGGGAGATAGTGAAACATGGTTGAAATCGCCTGAGATGAGGAGAAGAGCATCTGGGTGTTCTGTCTGCAGCCTGCTGCTTACTGAATGGATGACGTCACGCGCTGTCCCAGCGTTCGCCGTCGGATTTGCATAAACAACAATGCAGATCACGTGTGAGTGTTCTCTCGGGAGATATGTAGGCCGCATGCTAACAGCTAGCAACTCAATGTCTTTGCTGCAGTGCCGTTGTTTAACAGTGATATGTCCCGGTCTGCACCAGTTGTTGTTAACATACATTATCACTCCACCACCCCTTGCTTTGCCACTGTCTGGTGTTCGGTCTGCCCGTATCATGTGGAAACCCTCCAGCTCAATGTTAGCATCTGCTGCTAGTTCAGTTAGCCACGTCTCAGAAAACAAAAGGAGAAAGCACTCCCGGTATGTGCTATCGTAACGGCAGATAGCCGCTTGCTCATCTACCTTTCCCAGTATAGAGCGTACATTCCCCATAATAACGGATGGGAAGGTGGGTCTGTACCTTATACTCCTTGTCTGCCGTCTAACACCAGCCTGACAACCACGTCGTTTTCGCCTTATTTCTCTCGGTACGTCGAGTTTTTTCGTCAGCACCGAGTGACGATTAAGTGCAAGCAGCTGTTCCCTGCTGTACAGTCTCCTGCTGTAAACAGTTTTGCCCCTCATGGCACATTATTTTGTACTTTTTGTTAATAAAATAACAAACTCACTGCTGGCTTCTGGCACCTCATCTTTGCCCTGAAAGGGGCAAACATGAGATGAGAGATGAGATGAGATTCAACTTTATTGTCATTACACATGTATGAATACAAGGTAACGAAACGTGACTTGGTGTTTGGGCACGCTCTGCAGAGCACATCCAAGGCCGGGGCAGCCGCTAGGTGCCAGTCATGAAAAAAGAAAAGGAGAAGAGATATGACACAGTAGGCGAGAGAAAAAAAAACATGTTTTATCAAAATGGCGCTCAGTGAGTGAGCGAAATTTTGATTGCAGGCAAAAAAAAACCTCAATGCACATTTAGCAGACAACAAACCAAGCAATGAGAGAACAGTGTTTGTAAAATATATATCAGTGATTGTATCAGTGGTGTATGTTGAATGCAGTAGTGTAGGTGTGTCAATTGCTAGTGAACAGCAGAGGGCGCCTCCTGGCAGTGGATAGATGTTATAGTCGTGTGATCTAAGCAATCCAAGAGTCACTTTCTCGCTTGCAGCTGGTGTTGTCACATGATGCACTGTCCCTGAGCGTCCATCTGTTGACAACAACAATTGTGTCGATGTTTGGGTTAAGCCACTTCTCCAGCGTCATCCTATCGAGGAGGAATGTAAACAAGGGCTCCAAAATAAGGTCAAATCTGCACAGTGCACTCAGAGAATAGAATTTCCCTCTCTTCGATTCTGTGTGCTTCAAATTTCATTTTCCATGGAGAGCACAGTGCTCCAGATGTATTCCTCCACTGAATCACTGTCATTCAGTTCACCTTTGCCGCTACTCGTGCCCTCCCCAACTGGTCGAATTTGATGAAGGAGCTTGCCAGGTCCGCTTTGATCAGCTCTCTCACCTTCCTTCAATTTCTGATGCATCAGGGAACTTCACAGCCAAAACAGAAGTCCTGAGATCATAACCAATAATGTTTCCACAGACGCATGAATTCCAATGTCCATGAGTCTTCTCGCAGGTTCCAATTCTTGGGCTCCCCCTTCGCCCGATTCTTGTTGAAAAATATAACAAGTACATAACAAGTACCTTGGCACACTGAAATCCCTCAGTACATTTACTCCTGTCACACGTGGAAAATGTGATGCTCTCATACCATTCTCCATTGAGAAACTTTATTGGAATGTCCTGAACCTGCAAAGTCACTTCAGGTAAACACTGTATTGTCAACATCAGATCAAAGTCGGGTAAATGGATGTCTGTTATGTCAATATTAGTGTCAACAGTTTTACTTATCTTCGGTGTGGTCAGTCAGGTAGTCGGCCCGTGAGGTCCTCCATCCCCTCTCCGCTGCTGCTGGTGTCCAGGACATTGCCTCCGCTAATGGCCCTTTTGTCCACGTTGATGACAAACGTCACATTCACCTTGCTGCGGCCAGCCCGCCCCACGCCTCCTCCCATCTCCCCTCCACCACTGGGGTCCAGTTCCGGTGCAACCCTGAAAAATAGAATTGGAGGGAAGCTCACCCTCCACACACACACACACACCCGTGTCAGCAATTACACAAACAGGAGTTGGTTTTTCTTTCAGTTTTTTTTTTCTTTTTCTTTCCTTTCCTCCTCTATCATCTCTGCATGTTTGGAACAAGTTAACACATTGCCAAGTGCACAGGTGTGGTATGTGCCCAAATTTTTGCAGGTGTAATCAGCTAGGTGTGGGTGCATGTTTTGCAATAAGACACTTTACAAATGCTGCCAATAAGGTTCTACACCTGAATCATTATCAGCCTTAGTTAAATCAGAATGCCTATCAAACCTCTTGTAACCTGGTTCTATAAGCTTCAACACTTTCATTGTTACCTTGTTTTGTGGTTCGGATTGTCCCGTATAAGCTGGATTTGAAAATGTAATCATAGAATATTGTTGAGTGAAAACATGTTTCATAATCTTCAGTTTTATTGATCGTATTGATGGCGAGTGTGGAGTAGATATGTGTGCATATCTACTTAGCTCTTGGGTGCCCTGGTGTGAATGCTCCCAGGTAGATGGGGTGGATACGAGCGGAGGCGAGGTGATGTCAGCCGCATCTTCTCCATCCTGGAGTCCTGTGAGATCGGGGCATATGGGCTGAGCAGCAGAGAGTATGGAGGAGGAGGAGCAGAAGCACGGCCCCCTGCCCCCAAGCCAGACTGGGGGCACCATAGAAGAGACAGAACACATATTAGTAAAAATCTTTTTTTTTTGTCTCTCCTTTTACCATGGTCAATTTTTCAGATTTATCATCAGATTTTGAGCTTGCCAACCAAGTCAAGTCCAAGTCAGCCTGTCGCCTTTCTTTCCCCCCTTTTCTATCTGAAGACACTGTTATCCCTCAGTTGGAGAGATAATGCAACTGTGAGCTAGAGAATACAATTACACTGCAAAAGTCAAATATAAGTCAAATGAAATAACCTAATGCTGTTTACATGTCTTCGGGCATCCCAAACAAAAGAAAAATCAAACTTTCCTGCTCTGCTGGCAGATAATTTTACTTAAAATAAGCAAAAAATTCTGGCAATTGATAATATTAGTTAAAAATAATAATAATAAAAAACATCTGCCAACAAAGTAAGATTTAATTGCTTAACACAAGTAACTATCATAAAGCCAGCAAAAGTCCCACAGAAAACTGCACAACAAAAGAAATTACTGTCAAAACTATCTTGAGATAAAAACAAGCATCTAATACATTTCATCTTACCAAAATCCCCAGTTCAATGTGACCTTATTATTGCTTCAGCACAACACAAGTAAGTCCTTTCACACACATACAATAGCAAGCCCCAGACAAGCACACACGTTAGTAAAACAATCCCAAAGTCACTTAATAATAAGCATATCTGGCAACCCAAGGTTGTCATGTCAATCATCTTTTGCCTCTCTGAAAACACATTAATTTTTACATCTTTGCCACTTACCACTTACTTACTTTTCTCCCGTGCACAAATCTGCCGTTTCCCGTGAAACAACAATCTCATTATTGTCCTTTTGTAGTTCACAACAAGAAAAAACAACCCTGACTTCTGCGTTCTCACATTGTTTTTCCTCTCTTTTTCTCACCAAAGTAAACCGCAAAACATTAAAAACACACACAAACAAGCACACAAATGACCAGACAAACAAACTGCAGTTATTTATTTTTTTTTTTTCCACAATATCTTTATTGAACCTTTTTTTTTTTTTAACAAACATGATACAAACAATCAAACACTAACACTAAAGTACTACAAAAAAAAAAAAAATGCACTAAAAACACCAACAACCACCAACAAAATCAAGTCTTCAACAATGCTCCTCTGTTTAGTCTAGACAATCCAATACATAAGTATACATATTATGTTCACCAGTTTGGAATTTACAAGGTCCACACACATCATTCACCTTCTTCTTCAAGAGTTATGTTTAAATTTTTTACATAATCAATAAAAGGTCTCCATATATTCTCAAACACAATTTCCTTTGATTTTAGTATATATGTTATTCTTTCTAATGGAAGGTTTGTTAACATCTGTCTTAACCACTGAGTCACATCTGGTCTATGAGTCTTTTTCCATAATAGTGCAATACATTTTTTGGCATTAAGCAAACTGAGGTCTATGAATGTTCTTTCACTTTTATTAAAATTATGCTTTTCTGGGTACAGACCCAACAAAACCAGTTTAGGATTCAATATGATTTGTTTTGAGATTATTTTTTCAATTGTTACCCTCACCTCTTCCCAAAACATTCTTATTAATCTACATTCCCATAAACAATGAAATAGGGTTCCTTTACTTTCCATGCATTTTGTGCATGTATCTGGTATATTTTTGTTATATCTATTTAACTCCTCCGGTGTAACATACATCCGCATTAACCATTTGAAATGTATCAATTTAAGGCGTGCATTTATTGATTTGGTTTGAGCTTCTGTACAAGCCAATTCCCATTGTTCCTCTGAAATTTCAATTTGCAGATCTTCTTTCCAGTAGTTTAATCTTTTCAGTGAATTTTCACTTGAAGATAGTGTCAATGAGTTATAAAACTCTGAAATAATACCCTTTCTTTTACTATCTTTCATCATCATTTTTTCCAAGGATGAATAAATAGGTCGAGTGAGAGCTTTATTTTGATTTGATCGAATAAAGTTTCTAAGTTGAAGATATTTAAAAAAATGTGTTCTATTGAGATTAAATTTGATCCTCAGCTCTTCAAAAGACATTATGTTGTCTGCACCTGGCAAATATAAATCCTGAATCTTTTGTATCCCTTTTAAATTCCATACTTTAAATACAGCGTCCGCTCTCCCTGGTTTAAAATATTGATTACCCCATATTGGACTAAATTGTGACAATGACTGTGGTTCTTTTAAATAGTTTTTAGCTTCACACCATATTTTGATCATATGCTTTACAAATGGATTTTTAACTTGTTTTTGTAATTTTTTTGCCGAATCTGAGTATATGAATATGGGAAGAGGTAAAGGTAAATTGTATGATTCCATTTCAGTCCAGTGAGGGAGATCATTTGATGAAAAATAATATGTCATAGACCTCAGTTGTGCCGACCAATAATACAACATAAAATTTGGACATTTCAGACCTCCACGATCAAATGGTAAATATAATAAAGACAAACGTAATCTAGCCCTCCTGTTGTTCCATATAAATTCCACTAACTTTTTTTTTATTCTTGAGAATAGATCTAAAGGTGGTGATAAGGGAATGTATTGAAATAAATAAAGTATTTTAGGTAAAATATTACTTTTAAGTATATTGATTCTCCCGATCATCGACATTGGTAGTGACATCCATCTCTGAGTTAACTCACTGATATCTGACATTAAGGCTTCATAGTTGACACTGGCGACTGATTCTAGCTTAGGCATAATTTGGATTCCTAAATATTTAAACTGATTTACAACATTGAATTGATTTACCTCAGGGGCTGGGTAATTTCTCTGGGTCTCATTTAGCATTAATATTGAAGATTTAGTTTTATTTATTTTATATCCTGATATTTCCCCAAAATTCTTTATTAAATTCAACAAGGTTGGAATTGATTTTTTTAGATTCGACATAAACAAAATTATATCATCGGCGTACAGGGAGATTTTATGTTCTGTTGGTCCAACTTTAATTCCATATATTTGTGAATGTAAACGTATCGCTATCGCTAAAGGTTCAATTGCCATAGTAAACAGTAAAGGTGAAAGTGGACAGCCTTGTCGACATCCTCTATTGATTTTTATTGGTTTTGAAATATTGTTATTTGTTAGGATTTCTGCTGTAGCATTATTGTATATTATTTGAACCCATTTTATGAAATTATTTCCAAGTCCAAACCTTTGTAGGACTTCAAAAAGAAAGGGCCATTCAACTCTATCAAAGGCCTTTTCGGCGTCCAATGATAGGAGAGCTGTATCCGGTGCTTCTTTATTAAAATAAATAATATTAAATAGTCTTCTTACATTATGGAAGCCTTGTCTACCCTTTATAAAGCCATTCTGATCTCGATTAATAATATTTGGTAAAATTTCTTGTATTCGTCTTGCTAAAATTTTACAGATTATCTTAAGGTCGGCGTTTAATAGGCTTATTGGTCTCATATTTTCACATTTATTAGAGGGCTTACCTGGTTTTGGCAGCAGTATAATTAAGGCATTATTTATGTATGATGGTAAATTATTATTTTGAAATGCTTCTAAAACCATTTCCAAAAAAGGTTTTATTAATTTATTCTTAAATTTTTTATAAAGGTCAACTGGAAGACCATCTGGTCCTGCACTTTTTCCTGATTTCATATTATCAATGGCTAGCCCAACTTCTTCTTGACTAATTTTAGACTCCAATATCTCCCTGTTTTCATTTGGAATACACGGTATAGATAGTTCGTTCAAAAACCCATTTAGTTTTGTTAAATCAGGTTCATTTTTGGTATCATATAATTTTTCATAGTAATCTCTAAAGGCTCTATTAATTTCTAAAGGATCTATAACTACCTGTCCATTACTTATAATACTGGTAATTGGTGTTTTAATTTCCAATTGTTTAATCTGCCATGCTAATAATTTTCCTGATTTTTCACCTTGTTCATAAAAAGATTGTTTCAATCTTAGAAGACTCGAGGCAGCTCTATTCGCTGATTTTTTGTCGTATTCAGCTCTCAAAATCAGTAATTCATTCTCCAACCTTGGGTCACTTCCTGCATACACTTTTTCCTGAAGATTTTTTATTTTATGTTCCAATTTAGCTCTCTCCTCTCGAGTCTTCTTAGATTTTGATCCTGTATAACTAATAATATGTCCCCTAATAAAAGCTTTGAAAGCCTCCCACTTTACACATGCTGATGTTTGTGTAGTATTGATGTCAAAGAACTCGTCTATCTGTTTTTCTATATACTTGACAAATTCCTCATCCTGAAGCCATTTATGCTGAAATTGCCATCTACCTGATTCCTTTGTCAATTTTTTATCTACATATATTAGACAACAGGGTGCATGATCAGAGATCACGATGTTATCATAAAAGCAGTTTTGAATCTTGGACCTTAATTCTGTGGAAATCAAAAAATAATCAATACGTGAGAATGTCTTGTAGGTACTGGAATAACAAGAATAGGCTTTAACTTGTGGTTTCATTTCTCTCCATATATCTAACAATCTCAATTCTTTCATAAAATGATTAATAGTCATCCTACATCCAATGTGCGTACAATCCAGTCCTGTTGATCTATCCACACCTGGATTCAATGTACAATTAAAATCCCCTGCTATTATATGTTGCCCTGTAAGTGATGATAAGATGAGAAATAAATTAGCAAAGAACTTCTGATCATCTATATTGGGACCATATAAGTTCACAAGATTTATATTTTCTAATAGCAAAGAACCTTGAATGATTACATATCTTCCAAATTTGTCTCCAATTACATTTTTCACTTGAAAAGGAACTGATTTATGTATGAGAGTCATAACTCCCCTAGCTCGGGATGAAAATGAAGAGGTGAATACACTTCCCTGCCATCTACTCCTAATTCTTTTAACATCCTCCTCTATCAGATGAGTTTCTTGTAAAAACACAATTCTTGAACCCATGTCCTTTATTTTATTCATAACTTGTTTAAGTTTTTTTAAATTTTGTAGACCTCTGCAATTCCATGAAGTTAAATTAAGATTAACACTTTGGTCCATGATCAATAGAGAGTTTAGGATTACCTTGCAGTGTAAACATGCTCATACAGAGAAGCAAAAACATGAGTGGTTGAACATTCATCCTACAAACTACACACAAACAAATTTCCCCTTCCCACACTTGTGGCAAACCCCCCAAAATCAAAAGAAAAATTCTGTCTCCCGATATAGCCATCGACCGTTCCACACCCACGGGGAACAGCCTAAGCCACTCCTTCTTCATCCTCCCAATCACCCTAACTCTACTACTTTTAATGACGTAACATTAACTCTCCTCTGTAGTTTTCCAACTTAACTCCAAGATTTTTAACAACTTTGTACATCATAGTTTTTTGTTTGTTTGTTTGTTTTGTTTTTGTTTTTTTTTTTAATATATAATACAATCTATATTTTGTAAACTTACTATTTACTTCAAGTCAGTCAGATGCCTGTGCAAATGCTTAATTATTCTACCTTATATTTTGTTCATGCTTAGCTCCCACCAGTCTCTTCTTCTTCTTTGATCTTCTTGATGAACTCCTGCGCCTCCTCTGGGGTCTTGAAGATGTGGGTTCTGCCCTCATACGTGGTCAGCAGTCTCGCAGGATAGATTACACCATGACGAATCCCAAGGTTGCGCAGCTCCTTACGTACGGGATCAAACTGCTTCCTCAATTGCTGGATTCCTGTGGCCAAATCTGGGTAGAACCGCACCTGCTGGTCCTGGTGTTTAATCTCTCCTTTAGCACGTGCAGCGTTGAAGATCTTCATCCTGTCTCTGTTGCTAAGAAACTTCATAATTAAGGTCCTCGGCGGTCCCTTATCTCTCCGTGGGCCAATACGATGTGCTTTTTCCAGAACCACTGCTGATTGCAACTCCTCGCTGCCCAGCACCTCCGGAATCCACTTTTCCAGAAAGGAACATACGTCCCGACCTTCTGATTCCTCTGGAAGACCCACCAGCCTCAAATTATTCTGTCTCGACCGAGATTCCAAATCCAAAATATTATCTTCCAGAGATTTATTTTTTTTTTCCAAAGTGCGCACCTTTAATTGAAGACGGGTGACGTCATCTTCAGCACTAGCGAGACGGAGCTCCATCTGCGCCGTTCGTTCTACACAATCACCCAATTCCTTTCTTATTCCTTCCAACGCTGTCATAATCCCATCAAATCTAGAGGAAAAGTCCGCTCTCATTGAACTCATGGCAGCCATCAGCGCATCTGCGCCATTCCCCGCAGAAATCGCACCGCCGCCCGCCTCCTCCGCCATATATGGAGCCTTGTTTGCTGCGTCACAGACCTGAAAGTCCGTTAATTTGGACTGTTTCGGCGGCTCGCTTTTTCCTTTTCCTGGTTTTCCAGCCTTAGGCTTCGCCGACATATCCTCGCCCAAATGCTGGGATACGTTCTGTCCCAAATGAGAGAGTTATTTGCCGATTTTTTTCTCCAGGAGCAGAGCAGAGCGAGACACGTCCGTCCTACGTGGCAGCCATAACCGGAAGTGCAGTTATTTATTTTAATTTATTTATGATTTTATCTTCATCTAAAGGCTATTTTATTCTATTTTAAGCTTACGTTGAGTTTTATCTTATGGCATTTTAGTTATTGTTAAAGTTATTGTCACGGATGGCCCTCACGAGCCATCAATAAGATGCCATAGGCCAGCCAGTGAATTTGCACAGTTTATTAAAGGAAGGGTACGACAAAATAATGAGCCATGGGGGGCTAAAACACACTGCAACTATGACTCAGACTGTAGCAAAGGAAGAACAGACTCTCAATGAAAAACACTTACAATAAAGGAAGAAGATGGAGGATTGATCACGTCTGACCAGGGGAAGCTCGACGAGGAAATGTTCGGCGATGTCAGACGAGGGATGTCCGACGAGACTGCAGCGAGGTTTAGCCCTCAGCTGCTCCCTTAAATAGGGCTCAGGATGGAACAGCTGATGAGGCAATCAATAATGCAGTTCAGCTGTCAGAAGGCTCAGCTCTGACAGCCAGAAGCCCCTCCGAGCACTGTCACAATAAAAGCTCGGAGAGCCATAGGAAACACACACACACCAGATGGGAGGAAAATGCTGCATGGCCCGAGCGCGGACAAAATTGGCACTTGAACCACAACAGTTATTCCTTAGGATTTTAAGGCTATTTCTTATTATAACTATTTTTCTTGTATTATTTTTCTCTATACATATTTTTCTAGTTTATTTCCGCCATTAATGTCACTTTGCGGGTACTGTGCCTTCCACCGCTACTGTAACCTTCCGTGCTGATATCGCCTCGCGATGTGCACTCCTCCCTGGTATCACTCCGAGGGTACTGCACCTTCCACCGCTGATACCACTCCGTGGGCTGCATTTCTGCACCGATATCACTCTGTGGTACAATGTATCCTTCTGCGTGCCTATTTCCCGATTTTAGACTCGAACTAAAATCCAGTAAAAAGGCATTTATTACTGAGGGGTTCCGTTTAACTGTGGTACTTTTCCTGACCAGACTCAAAACCGTCAGTACCAAATCCTACACGTAATCCCATGGTTGGACTGAAACCGCCGCATCAGACGTCTGAATAATTAAATTTATTTATTATTTATATATTTATTATTTAAATTTATCTATTAAATAATTAAATTTACTCACTTCAATCCACCTCGGTTCTCTCCATCACTCTTCTCCACCCCAGTGCTCCATACCACCTCTCGCTGATGCCTCACTTCAGCCAACCACTTCCATTGGGGAGGTGAGTAGGAAGTCTTTTTCAGCAGAGAGAACGGTCCAAAGTGCCACAGGTCTGGAGAAAAGATGTCTGAAGTCGCTGTTCGGTGCACCAAATATGTTGGAAAAATTCTCTTTAACCAGTAGTCAAAGAATCAGCCCGGATCAAAGTTTCAGTGAATTTAATTTGCACTGATCAGTGGAGAACAATAAGTGATACGCTCAGAGTTGGCTCCAGAAATTGTTCTGAATCACATACACAACTTTCAGTCTTTAAGCATCCTGTTATCTCAAAAGTGTCCACGAAAGAATATCTGGCTCAGTCTGGTTCTTCCAAGCCGTCTCCTTTCTCAGACATTACAGAACATGCATATGTAAACAAAGATAAAATGTCATGCTGTCACGACCTTGTACACTTCACACAGACTCTGAGGTACCAAAAGACATAGAATACAGAATTATTCTATCAATTTACCTGAGATTTTAGCTGTCCATGACCAAGGCAGAGCTTTGAGGTCATCCAATCAGCTTTTGCTGCATGTGCCCAGGTCATGGTATAAACACTGGGGTGACCAAGCCTTTTCTGTTGTTGCCCCCAGGCTCTGGAATAATATCCCCCTGGCCTATGTACTATCTCTGACCTGGCCCTTTTTTAAATCAGAATTTAAAACGTATTTGTTCAGGATAGCTTTTAATACCCAGTAGTGGTGACATTTATTCTCATTATTCTGTTCATCTTGTTTTTATTTTTATTTTTTTTAGGCATTTATGCTTATCTCTTTGTTTATGTAATTTGCTTTTATTCTGTGTGTGTTTCTAGTGCTGTTTAATTTTCTGTAAAGCACTTTTGTCACCTACGGGTTGTTTTAAGGGGCTATATCAATAAAGTACATTACATTACATTAATGTGTTACAGTTACTGAAATTTGATCAGATGCGTTACTCGCGCTACTCTTTTTATTAATATGGATAGATATTTTTTAGCGCAAATAAATGTGAACTGATCCTACATAGCTGACACAGCCGTCAGTCTCCTCCATGGGTTGGTTTCCTGTTCTGCTCACACTGTAACCCGGTTGGAAGAAATGCTGTGGCGGTGGCAACTTCTCATATCGAGCCCTTATCACCTGTTGTCCGAGTGGTGAGTAGCCCCAACATGAGCTCCTGCCTCTGTGGTTAACCATGAGTATTTTTAGTGCAAGAAGCTGCATTTAATCTCTGCAGATGTGTAAAAAAAAAAAAATTACCACACAGAGAAAAATTGACTGTGATTTGTTGCAGTAGAGAACAGCTTAAGGTGAACTTTCATTTATCTGTGCTTTCTGTTTTATTTTATCTTATTCATTTACATGCTGTTGTGATATGCAACTATTTCATGGAAGTAAATCCTCTATATATGCATTTTTAATGGACTGGTCCAGGGGTGTCAAACATATGGCTTGTGGGCCAAAAATGGGCCACCAGGGGGTCCAACATTTTCTCTGTGAATTTACAGCTTTATTTCTAGTAAATTTCTGACTTTCTACTGATTACAACTGTTTGTGTAAATCTGAGACATTTTTTCTCTGTAAGATGAGACTTTTTTTCTCATCACTTTTCTTTTTTTCTTCTTTTTTCTGATGAGAACAAGGGGCCCTTGATCTTGCTATGTGTGCAAGATGCTTTAAGTATGCATTTAAAAGTAACGAGAAAGTTACTTTTCCAAGTAACTAGTTACTTTATTCATGCAGTAACTGGTAAGTAACTCAGTTACTTTTGAGAAGAAGTAACTAGTAACTGTAACTAGTTACTATTTTTTAGTAACTTGCACAACGCTGCTGATGACTGATCTCTCACTACACATGCAGTACATTGAGGTTTTCATATTTATTTTGGTGCGTTACAGAGACTGCACAAACACTTTAACCTTGGACCCTCGTTCAGCAAGGGTAGGGGCCTGCTTGTGCAGACTAACAGACTCCAGCCTTTGTTGTGTGCTCCCTTTAGAATGAGCCTAACAGCCAAGGTCTGAATGTTGACCCTTTGTACTAATGATAAACAATAGCCAAATGCCAATCCAACAAAAGTGTTTTTTTTTAAAGCACCGAGCTTCTGTGTGATTTCTCTAATAGCCTCTTTTACTCCATCTTTCTCTTCTTCCTTCATTCCTTTTCCTCATGTCCCCTGGAAAGCTTCAGTGGTTAGTGTGCTAATTTAACAGTGGAACATAAAGTGAGAAGCCAGGACCAGCAGCGGCCTAGAGTTCATTCAGATGTCTGGTGGAAACCCAAGTCAGTGTTGTTTACATTTTCATTCAGGACCATTTGGCTCAAAACTATTTGATTTCTTGTCCATGCAGGGTTTCATTTACCCTTCCCCCTTCATTTATTGCATTTCTGAAAACTTTGTGAATGATGTGAATTCAAAACCCATGAATCTTTCCCCCCCAATTATACCATCTTAGGACTCCCATGCACACACAAATGTATGCGACTATAACCTAACACAGACACATGGTGATAAGGGGCTCCATGAGAGCCAGCACAGCTGCTATGATGGTTAATAGTCCATGGCTTGGTGCTGTACCCCATGCTCTTTCTTACACACAATTAATCTGTGCCAGAGTAACCAAGCCAAGTCCTGGTTATGAGGTAGTTGGTGGCAGAGGTCCATTAGATTTGGCCCAAATGAGGCCCTGTGCTTCAGGGTTGACCAGTAACATGGATTCTCAAACCTCTTGATCTGTCAGCAGACCAGTGCCCTGTGGATTTGTGCTGACTGACTAGAGTAACCATACTCTCTCTGCACATTCCTTAATTTGTCTGTAACTGAGACTAATCCTATAAGCCCTAATAGATATTATCACTTTTACTCTTAAAACCATGCACCATTTAATTAAACCCAACTGGTCTGATCTTGGGGCCAAGGAGACGAGTGTTAAAGAAAAGTGCCAGTCAGTTTGCAAGGACAAATCTACAGGTGTTACCAGAGTAATACGTCATTATTGAGGAAATCTTAATTCTCCCTCTGCTGTCCTCCATTCAGATCATTTTATGAACCCTTTCTTCCTCCCAGTTCTTCTTTTAGAGGTCTGCTTTCCATTGGCTTTATGAGACCAACTGCAAATTCCTAAGTGTGTTTTGCCTCATAATAATAATTATTTGTTTATATAGCACCAAATCATAACGAGAGTTATCTCAAGGCACTTTACAGAATAAATACATAATACATACACACAATACATCTATCTATAAATGCAAGAAATCTCTATTTGTGTGTGTCTGTGAGTGTGTGTGTCTTCCTCAGATATCTCTCAAATGGTTTGTCAGACTGACCTGACTGAAGTGCTTTGCTGAGGTTACGAGGGTGTGCATCCCAGATTATGGAATTGCTCAGTCAAAATGTGTAATTATTATTATTAAAAGTTTTCACTTCTACCACTGTTGTTATTATTCTACGATGTAGTGGGCGTCACCAGTCCACACAGGGCTGATTGTAGTCATTCACTGTTGTTTGCCAAGTGCCATGTGCAGTGCACTGCAAACTGGAAAGTTTCTGTGGAAGGTAAGCGCATTTAACGGACTGTTATACTGTTATTTGTTTTACCGGCCCATTTCACCTCCTTCATTTTGTCTGATTTTCTTTTACCCACTCCAATTTACCGGTGACGCTCACACATAAGAGCTGCTGACTGGAGCTGTTTTAATCACTGAGGTGAAGCCATGTTAGCTGATTAGCCAGCGAAGCTAACATCAAAACAGCCGTTCCTTGCATTAAAGTGATAGTTCAGTCTAAGATGGACTAGAAAGGAACGTGTGTTCCTTGCATATTTCACAACTGTTTGTCATATGGTTTGTCAGTTTGGTACATGATTTGTCAAGGTTACGAGGGTGTGCAAGCCCCGACTATTGTTACAAGTTTCGGCATCGCTCTGATGCACTACATGTTTCAGTCTGTATATTGAGACTATATAAAAAAATAAGAATATGTAGCTACTTTAACACAGAGGAAGGCGTTATGTGTCAATGTATGTTTAATCTCATGTGCATAACATAAGCTTTTAGAAAATGTATGGTTTGTGTGGTTTATGTATCATTTCCCTATAATAACTAAGCCATCAATGGATAGGCTGGCCACTTGATTTGCCTATATACAATGCAGGTCTATGTATTTTGTATGGTATGCAAAATTCACTAACATTTCTTTTTGTGTGCAACATTACTTTCATTTGACATGCCAGCACTAAATTGTATCCTACTGATTTCATCTTTTGCATTTCATCATATTAACCTGCTGTGGATGCTAACATGCCTAAAAGTAATCGTTCACAGAGAGAGAGGAATCAGTAAAAATATGTAATTATTATAAATAAGAGTTTTCACTTCTACCGCTATTATTCTATGATGTAGTGGCATCACCAGTCCACATGGGGTCATACGTAGTCATTCATTGTTGTTTGCCAACTGCCATGCACAGTGCACTGCAAACTAAATGTTTTGTGGAAAGTTTCTGTGGAAGGTAAGCGCATTTAGCCAACTGTTATACTGTTATTTGTTTTACCTGTCATGAAACCTGCACCAGACGCTCACTGTGTGTTTTGCAAATTTATTAGCATAGAGACAGACCAGAAACTAAACAAACATGCAAACGACAGATGGGAATGGCGGTTGAGTAGAGCGGGGCTCAATGTCACAGGCAGGCAGTAGCCTGGGAACGCTGGACAAAAACAAAGATAAAGACTGACCCGGACGGAGCACACCTGTTCTCGTTGACAAGAGCCCAAACACTCAGAGACAGCTAGTGCTGAGGACATCCCATGGTTTGGAAGGACGCTGTCATGCGGTGGCCCTCGCGAGCCACCATAAGACGTCACATAGTCACCAGTGAGTTTTAGTGAGTTTTATTTACGGTGAAAATGACAACACAAGCTGCTGGGGCAATGACACATATCAGTCTGCACACATCCGGAGGCGTAAGGCTAAACAGCTCTCTTACGGGTCCATAGGAGGAGACGGTCATACACAGACAGGCAAGGTTGGTGGAGTAATGACTACACAGGCTGCTGAGGCAGAGACACACAGAGGTCTACTCACACCGGGAGGGGTAAGGCTAAACGCTCACTTACTGGTCCACGGGAAGCGACGGTCAACCACAGGCAGAACGAGGTAGGAAATAGTCCAAAGCATCCGTAGCTCTGACGGAGAAAGACTGACACTGCTGCGTCTTACCGCCGCCAGTGCCGGGCTTAAGAAGGCAAAGCACTAACGACGGTAATTACAATCAGCTGACCGACCGTTGACAGGCGGAAGCCCCACCGAGCACTTTCACAATAAGAGCCCGGTGAGGCCAGAATACAGCCCGCAACTGTCAAGGCCGGCAGCGAAACATAACTTAGCCCGAGCGCCATCAGAACCGGCGCTCGGGTCATAACAGTAACCTCCCTCCACGGGCGGACTCCGAACGCCCCAAGGAACCACCCTGCCCCACCCCCACCCCCGCAGGGTGGGAGGTTGGGGGACAGATGTGGAGGGAGAGAACCAACCCATGAACGAGACCTTAAACCAAAAGGAAAAAGAATACATCAATTTCCCCCAGAACCATGACGAAACCAGAAAAAACAAGACATGACAAAAAAAATACAAGGGATACAAAACCATAAAGAGCATAAGCACCTGACACCGAACATCTTCCCACACGGACCACAGACAACCCATCTAACTCCAAAGTACATAATCCCACGTGGTAAAAGAACTCAAAGTAAGGATCTCTTCAAAAACCCAAACTTAACATGCCAAAATCATACTCCCAAACAACCTCAATACATGATAACTATGAAACAAGAAATACCTGGAAACACACGATAACTATAGAACAAGAAATACATGGAAACACACATGGAGCAATCTAAAATTGCTTGGCATAACGTGACTACGACTAGACCTTGACCTTCAAAAAAAACACATGAGGCAACCTAAGCACAAACAAAACAAGAAATACATACAAACACACATGGAGCAAACTAAAATTGCTTTAACATAACTTGGCTATGACTAGACCGTGGCTTTCAAAAAAAACATGAGGCAATCTAAAATTGCTCTGACATAACTTAGCTATAAATAGACTGTGGCTTACAAAAAAAAAGAAACATGGAGCAATCTAAAATTGCTCTGACTTGACTTAACTATGACTAAACTATGGCTTTCAAAAAAAAGAAACATGGAGCAATCTAAAATTGCTCTGACTTGACTTAACTATGACTAAACTATGGCTTTCAAAAAAAAGAAACATGAGGCAATCTAAAATTGCTTGACTTAACTTGACTATGACTAAACTGTGGCTTTCCAAAAAAAGGAAACATGAGGCAATCTAAAATTGCTTTGACTTGACTTGACTATGACTATGACTACGTGAAGCAACAAAAAAAAAAAATTGCTAAACGTACTTGACATGACTAGGCTCCGTATGGGCCCACAGATAGTCCCACAAACACAGTACATGATCAGGTGGCCTACCCCAGTCAAAGGCCCCCAGAAACAAGTCCTCTGGTGGCCGAACCAGGTCACCCTGTAGCAAACACAGTTTATTGGGTGGCCAACCCAAGATGCCGAACACACCAAGCAGTTCCTCAGGTGGCCGACCCGCATCCCACAACCACCAGGACCGTGGAGGAATTGCATGCAGCCGCCCGCCTAACAACGACAAGACAGGAGAGCGCCGGTCTGCCAGACAAAACCCCCTAACGGCCCCCAGCTGGTGGCTCCTGAGAGGGGGACAACCAAAACCTTGGACCCCCTCGAATCCTGATTGGGTCGCAGCCGCACCTGCGCTGGGCCCCCATTGGACCTCGTCGGACCCCGATTGGGTCATCGCTGCACCCACGTCGGACCCCGACTGGGTCACCTCGGCCCACGCGTCGGACCCCGACTGGGTCACCTCGGCCCACGCGTCGGACCCCGACTGGGTCAGGACTGCACCGGCGACGACCTCCATCTCCGAACCTGGAACCCCCAGTCCCGTGACCTTGACTGGCTCCGGACCGGTAACGCTGTGGAGGTGCTTAGAAAACAGGAGAGGACCGGGATCAGTTCCACCGGCAGCGCCAGAGCCCAGCGAGACAAGCTCGGGTGCAGCAGAGGGCTGCCCCTCGCTCGCCTCCCCATGAGGCAGGCAAAAATGCTCTAACACACCATACAGGAAAACAAGGAAGAGCACTTGCCTGCACTCGGGCTCTGGAGCCGTCCAGGACTTCGCCGATCCAGGTTCAGGAAGACGCTCGTCGTCGGACTCCCACTCGGCTGCGTTGGGTTCCACAGCCGGCCTGATGGTCTCTGCAGCTGGATCCTCTCGCGCTGGCGTCCACGCCAATAACCCGTATGGCGTGGGGGCAGAGGACCCTGGACCTGCTGACTCGGGCTGCATCCCTGAGGAACCCTGGGGACGCTCTCTCGTTGGCTCTGGCTCCTCACCGCAGTCCGTTCTCCTCCTCTGTCCAAAACAAGGCTGCAGGGCTGGGATATTTCCCAGAGCCGCAGGCCTCCCCCTCGTTCGACGGCGTGGGACTAACGCCGAGGACCGCTCAGCAGGAGGAGACACAGAGGCAGCAGGTTTAGTACAAATGACTACAGCTGGAGAAAGAAACTCAGGGAGCTGCGAACCCCGAGCTTCACCCCCAGGAGTCAGACAAGATGGATCACTATAAAAAATAGGACAGTGAAATTTGACTTGCCTGTCTCCCGGAGGGAAGATGGTATCAGCTGTAGAGGACGTTGCTCCTTCCCTCGCTCGCTGGGTGGTAGGAAAGGATCCATGGACGGAGCCCACCGGCACAGGACTCGGCTCACTCACAGCAGCTGGCTGATTGAGGGGGTCATCCCGGCGGCCCGGAACTGGATCCGGAGCAGGAGCTTGCTGAAGATGCGCCCGGCCGTGGCGCCGACGCCTTCGCCGGCCCCCAGATGGTGCGAACTCCCGAAACGGATCGAGGACAGGATCGGGATCTGTAGGCAAAGAGCAAGAGTGCCTCTTCTCCTGCTTCATGCCGCGTTCCTCCTCCAGCATCAGGAATATTTCGCGTTGCGCGGCGATGTCTTCCCTCCTCGCGTCGACTTCCGGGTGGTCGGCGTAGCGGGGAGAGAGATGACAAAGAACATCTTCGGCAGCGTCCAGGTACCAGTGTATGCCGTGGTCATAATCCAGCAGGGAAGCGAAGATGAGCAGCTCATCCACGACTTCCAGAACACCTGTCAGCTCGTGGATCGGACTCCAAGCGCGGCCCCTCCGCGACGGCATTCCTCATATACACAGTACCCAGACAGGAAAAAGCAAATGTCCAAAAACTCGAACTCACTGGTGAATTGCGTCTCGGGTTGGCGTCACCGTAAACGCCGTTTTGGCAGCAGTGTACTGTCATGCGGTGGCCCTCGCGAGCCACCATAAGACGCCACACAGTCACCAGTGAGTTTCAGTGAGTTTTATTTACGGTGAAAATGACAACACAAGCTGCTGGGGCAATGACACATATCAGTCTACACACATCCGGAGGCGTAAGGCTAAACAGCTCTCTTACGGGTCCATAGGAGGAGATGGTCATACACAGACAGGCAAGGTATGTGGAGTAATGACTACACAGGCTGCTGAGGCAGAGACACACAGAGGTCTACTCACACCGGGAGGGGTAAGGCTAAACGCTCACTTACTGGTCCACGGGAAGCGACGGTCAACCACAGGCAGAACAAGGTAGGAAATAGTCCAAAGCATCCGTAGCTCTGACGGAGAAAGACTGACACTGCTGCGTCTTACCGCCGCCAGTGCCGGGCTTAAGAAGGCAAAGCACTAACAACGGTAATTACAATCAGCTGACCAACCATTGACAGGCGGAAGCCCCACCGAGCACTTTCACAATAAGAGCCCGGTGAGGCCAGAATACAGCCCGCAACTGTCAAGGCCGGCAGCGAAACATAACTTAGCCCGAGCGCCATCAGAACCAGCGCTCGGGTCATAACAGACGCAACAATCAGCACGGTTTGTCATGGCCTTAAATACCGTTCCTAAACTGGCAGCAGGTGAGGAACATGAGTGGCAACAGAATTACAATTAATCACAGCTGCGCAGCTCACGAGTCAGTCTGACAGCTGGGCGCTGCGTAACGCTGTCAAAAGCAACACACAACCCAGAACCCATAAAGGCACAACCAACACCAAATGTTAATAATAAAACAGGAATCAAGAATAGCTAACAGGGAAAATAATGAGATGAATAAACAGAAAAATACTAACTACAGCTAAAGACTCGACACGGCGCCTTCCCCCCCCCCCCCCCGCCCATGCCCCAGATCGTGACATTACCGGCCCATTTCTCCCCCTAATTCATTTTGTCTGATCCTCTTTTACCCGCTACAGTTCACCAGGGACGCTCGCTCGTTTCTCCTCCTTCATTTCGTCTGATCCTCTTTTACCCGGTCCAGTTTACTGGGGATGCTTACACATAAGAGCCACTGACTGGAGCTGTTTTAATCACTGAGTTGAAGCCACACTGGATGATTAGCCACCGGAGCTAACACCAAAACAACCGTTCCTTGCATTAAAGTGATAGTTCAGTCTAGGATGGACCGGGTGAAATCAAAAGGACCTTACAACCCCCTGTTATGCATGTTAATATCATAATGAGCCTAAATCTTAAATGTTAGTGCCAGCAAAATGGGAGTAGCTAAATCCCTACCACTGAGGGAAGTGCGCCATTCAGAGACCGTAGAAGTCAGGCGAGTCCGTGGTCTGACAACATAAACGTGACTCATAATCTATGTGTTAATACAAGAAACATGTGTTCCTCACATATTTCGCGAACTGTTTGTCAGATGATTTGTCAATTTGGTACATGTTTTGCCAAGGTTACAAGGGTGTGCAAACCCCAACTATTGTTACAAGTTTCGTCATTGCTCTGATGCACTACCTTTTTCAGCCTGTATATTGAAACTATATTAAAACATAGGAATATGTAGCTACTTTAACACAGAGGATGGTGTGGCATGTGTCAATGTATGTATGTATGTATGTCTCATGTGCACAACATACTGTAAGCTTTTATATAAATAACTAAGCCATCAATGGATATGCTGTCCACTTGATTTGCCTATATACAATACAGGTCTATGTATTTTGCATGGTATGGAAAAGTCACTAACATTTCTTTTTGATTGCAACATTACTTTCTTTTGACATGCCAATACTAAATTGTATCCTATTGATCTACTGTGGATGCGAACATGCTTAAAAATAATCGTGCACAGAGAGAGAGGAAACGTGAGGCAGTGTGCCCTGCACAGTGCTCCTGAGTCAGTTGAAGCCCAAAATACCCACCAAGGGAGCAATGCAGCACACCAGCTAAGGCAACGAAAAGCTGAAATGGAGGAGATGTGGCATAGTCGACTGACCGCCAATGCTGCACACCAGTCAAGTTACAGAGAAGCTGAGATGGAGGAGATGCGGAATAGTCGAATGATCGCCAACACTGCACACTAGGCAAGGCACAGAGAAGCTGAGATGGAGGAGATGTGGAATAGTCAACTGACCGCAGATGCTGCACGCCAGGCAAGGCACAGAGAAGCTGAGATGGAGGACATGCGGAATAGTCAACTGACCACCAACGCTGCATGCCAGGCAAGGCACAGAGAAGCTGAGATGGAGGAGATGCGGAATAGTCGACTGACCACCAACGCTGCATGCCAAGCAAAGCACAGAGAAGCTGAGACAGAGGAGATGCAAAATAGTTGACTGACTGGCAACGCTGCATGTCAGGCAAGACACAGAGAAGCTGAGAAGGAGGAGATGAGGAATAGTCGTCTGACCGCGAATGCTGCATGCCAGGCAAGGCACAGACAAGTTGAGATGGAGGAGATGTGGAATAGTCAACTGGCCACAGATGCTAGACGCCAGGCAAGGCACAGAGAAGCTGAGATGGAGGAGATGCGGAATAGTCGACTGACCACCAACGCTGCATGCCAGACAAAGCACAGAGAAGCTGAGATGAAGGAGATGCAGAAGAGTCGACTGACTGCAGACGCTGCATGCCAGGCAAGGCACAGAGAAGCTGAGATGGAGGAGATGCAGAATAGTCGACTGACCACCAATGCTGCATGCCAGGCAAAGCACAGAGAAGCTGAGACGTAGGAGATTAGTTGACTGACTGCAAACGCTGCATGCCAAGCAAGGCACAGAGAAGCTGAGAAGTAGGAGATGCGGAATAGTTGACTGACCGCCAACACTGCACGCCAGGTAAGGCACAGAGTAAGCTGAGACAGAGGAAATATGGAATAGTCGACTGACTGCCAATGCTGCATGCCAGGCAAGGCACAGACAAGCTGAGATGGAGAAGATGTGGAATAGTCAACTGACCGCAGACACTGAACGCCAGGCAAGGCACAGAGAAGCTGAGATGGAGGAGATGCGGAATAGTTGACTGACTGCAGACACTGCACGCCAGGCAAGGCACAGAGAAGCTGAGATGGAGGAGATGCAGAATAGTCGACTGACCACCAACGCTGCATGCCAGGCAAATCACAGAGAAGCTGAGACGCAGGAGATTAGTTGACTGACTGCCAATGCTGCACGCCAAACAAGGCACAGAGAAGCTGAGAAGGAGGAGATGTGAAATAGTCGACTGAC
This sequence comes from Pholidichthys leucotaenia, assembly GCA_020510985.1. Lineage (NCBI taxonomy): Eukaryota > Metazoa > Chordata > Actinopteri > Cichliformes > Pholidichthyidae > Pholidichthys > Pholidichthys leucotaenia. Next base: position 315,888,803 of record CM035843.1, read on the forward strand.
CACCAACACTGCACGCCAGGTAAGGCGCAGAGTAAGCTGAGACAGAGGAAATATGGAATAGTCGACTGACTGCCAATGCTGCATGCCAGGAAAGGCACGGACAAGCTGAGATGGAGGAAATGTGGAATAGTCAACTAACTGCAGACGCTGCACACCAGGCAAGGCACGGACAAGCTGAGATGGAGGAAATGTGGAATAGTCAACTAACTGCAGACACTGCACGCCAGGCGAGGCACAGAGAAGCTGAGATGGAGGAGATGCGGAATAGTTGACTGACCACCAACGCTGCACGCCAGGCAAAGCACAGAGAAGCTGAGACGGAGGCGGTGCAAAATAGTTGACTGACTGCCAATGCTGCACGCCAAGCAAGGCACAGAGAAGCTAAGAAGGAGGAGATGCGGAATAGTCAACTGACTGCAGACGCTGCATGCCAGGCAAGGTACAGAGTAAGCTGAGACAGAGGAACTATGGAATTGTTGACTGACCGTGAATGCTGCATGCCAGGCAAGGCACAGACAAGCTGAGATGGAGAAGATGTGGAATAGTCAATTGGTGAGGGACAGCGAATGCCATGCAAGGTACCAAGAAGCTGAAACTGAGAAGATACAGAATAATCAACTGATCGCCAACGCTGCATGCCAGGCAAGGCACAGAGAAGCTGAAATGGAGGAAATGCAGAGCAATAGAGTGGGGAAAACTGCTGCACACCAGAAAGGATGCCGTGATGATGAAACACCTGTGGTTCAAGCAGCATGTCAGATGCATGACTGTGAACAACACAGCCATCTGAGAGAGGAAGAGATCCTTCAGCAGCGTGGGGTACGACAGACAAGGGATGCCTTGCGCCATCAGGAAATGCATCATGCACATCTGGAACAGGCACACAAAAATAACCATAATCTCACTCCGTGTGATGATACAGATGTCTTCCAAGAGGAACTTTATGGTGATTACAGACATACACTGAGTAACACATCACTGGTTGAGTGTCCTACATGCTCACATTGTGGTGTCTATACATGGAAAAAGGAGAGGAAAGGATTTTGTTGCATGTCCGGAAAGATAGACCTCACCTACAATGGCACAAATTCCAAGCCTGGCTCAATCCCACCACAACTACTGGATGCTATCAAGGACCTTTTCATTAATCAAAACTTTGTGAAATATGCAAAAAAATACAACAATGCATTGGCAATGGCAAGTATTGGCATTAAGGAGCTCCCTATGCCTGGCTTCAACCCAGGCATACGTATACAAAGTAAAGTTTATTATTACATTGCTGTTCCTCTTCCTGAACAGGATCAAATGCCACTCTTTGCTCAGATCTATTTTCGTGATCCTGCCCATGAACTGGAATTTCGACGCACCCATGCCTCAGACAGTGGTCTGAATGAAGACTTGTGAAGGCACAACAGGCTATTCCTGAGTCCAACCTACTGTATGTGTGCAACAGTTTCAGTCAGCAATTGAGTATGTGATTCAAAATGACAATGCCAATGAGCTGAGAATTGTCCTGACAGCTTGCACTCAACATTGTGACCTTCACTGTGGCACTGTGACTCTTCCATCACTAGATAGTGATGTTGCTGTCATTGCTCCAGGGACAACTCTTACTGAGGAGTTTGGGAAGCTGGCTGTTACCCTTCACCTCAAACAATCAATGCCATGCATCCAGCATATGACCCATTATTTTATGTGCTTCTTCTGCCACAGGGTTCCCAAGGATATCACACTGAGCTTGCAGGTATCACACCTAACCATAGTGCCAACCACAATGTATGGATCACCACGATGGTATGCTAAAGAGTTCCAAGATGCCATGGCCTTGGTCACAGTCACAGGCAAACCAGACTTCTTCCTCACCTTCACTTGCAACCCCAACTGGCCTGAAATTAAAGGATCACTTTTTGAGGGTCAACAGACCAATCACAGATCAGACATCATTGCTATAGTATTCCAGATGAAGGTGGAAGCTTTCCTCACAGACCTCCTAAAGTATGGCATCTTGAGACGTGTGGATGCATACATCATGATGATGATGATCATCATCATAGCAGTCTGTCATGGGCGACAATGACTGTTTCATTTAGGTCTGATCAGATTCCTCCACACAGCTCTGTCCTTAGCCTTCCACTGCCAGGAACTCCTGTCTATGTCCAACTTCTTCAAGTTTCTTTTTACAGTGTCTTTAAATCTGAGCCTTGGTCTACCCTGATTGCGTTTGCCTTCACATAACTGTGAGTAGAGTAACTGCCGAGCGAAATGCTGGTGGTCCATCTTCTCAACATGTCCGAGCCATCTCAGGTTTGTCTGTATTAGCATGTCCTCCATTGATGGTAGACCAGCTCATTTCAACACTTCTATGTTGGTTATCTTGTCTTTCCATGAGATGTTCATTATGGCTCGAAGGTGTCTCATCACGTACACATGGAGTTTCTTCACCTGCACTCTGTAGACAGTCCAAGTTTCAGCACCGTACAATAGAGTAGCCAGTACTGTCGCTCTGTACACTTTGCATTTCACACAGATAGACACATGTCGATTGTTCCACAGTCTCTCCCTCAAGTTTCCAAACATAGCGCTCACTCTTCCCATTCTGAGAGATAGTTCATCCTCCAGCCTAGCATTCTCTGAAACAGTACTCCCTAGATACTTGGAAGTCTTGCACTTGACTAGTGGCTCTGTACCAATGCTGATCTCTTCTGGTAGTGATGGTGATAATTGGAACTTTGGTGGTTGATAAAGGCACTCTGTCTTCCTGATGTTGATTTGGAGGCTGAATTGGCTAGCTGCTATAGGAAATTTCTCCACTAAAGATTGCATATCTTCCACACTGTGTGCAACTAGAGCACTGTCATCGGCAAAGAGCATTTCTCTTACAACCTTTATCGATGTCTTACTCTTGGCTTTAAACTGTGCCACATTGAACAAGTCTGCTTCTTTCCTTGTTTGAATGTATACTCCTTCTGAAGTGTCTTTGAAGGCCACCTCAAGCATGGCTGCCAGATATAGTGAGAAGAGTGTAGGTGCCAGCACACACCCTTGTTTCACCCCGTTGCTTACTGAAAAGTCTTTAGATACTGAACCACTCATTGCCATGTTTGCTTGCATACCTGTATGGAGTGCCTCGATCAGGCTGACAAACTTCTCTGTACAGCCATATTTCTTGAGTACCTGCCAAAGTCCTTGTCGCAAAACAGTATCGAAGGCTTTACTGAAGTCTATGAAGACTACATAAAGAGGCATGTTCTGTTCAATACACTTTTCTTGAACCTGTTTCAAGCAGAAAATCATGTCCATTGTGCTTCTTCCACTTCTAAAGCCACACTGGGTTTCCGGTAGTACATTCTGCGAGATGTGTTCATTAAGTCTGTTCAGTAGTACACGTGAGAGAATCTTACCAACAGTGGCTAGCAGTGATATATCTCGGTAATTTCCACAATCTTTCCTGTCACCTTTCTTGAACAAAGGCACAATACTTGCATCCTTCCAGTCTTGAGGTACTTTCTGGGCATCCCATATCTCTTAGATGAGCTTGTGCAGGCAGTTGGTCAGCTGAACACCACCAAATTTCCACACTTCTGCTGGAATTCCATCCCTCCCTGGAGCTTTACCATCCTGTGTTGTCCTGATAGCTGCCATTAGTTCATCAAAATTTGGTGGTTCATCTAGACTTGATACAGCTGGTCGCTGCACTAGAGCTTCTTTAGCCTCTTCAGTGAGATCTCCAGGGTTGTTTGGTAGTTGGTCAAAGTGGTCTGCAAATCTGTCCAGGATCTTGTCTTTCTTCTGCAAAACCGTTTCACCATCCATAGCCTTTAGTTGGATCAATCCTCTTGGTTTAAGGCCGTGGATTTCTCTCAAACCTGTGAAGAATGTTTTCATGTCCTTTCTGTGCTGCAGTTTGAAGTTCCTCTGCTTTTTCATCCCACCAGTTGGACTTCATCTCTCTGGTGTACTTCTGTAGCTCACTCTGAGCCTTTGAGTATTTCTTCTTCTTTGACCTTGTGTTACACTGTAGGTTTCCCTGCCTAGCTGTATTCCTCGCTTCTCGTAGTTTCTTCAGGTGTTCATCATGCTCATCAAACCAATCTTGCTGTTTCCTCTCAGGGTGGCCTAATACATCACTCGCAGTCTGATACATCATATCCTTCAGTGTTGCCCATTTCTCTTCTACATCATAGTCTGAGTTGTTGCTGTCCCAGTCTTTCAAGTTTTCATCCATTTCCTGTGTAAGTTCTTCCTGCTTCTTTTGGCCTTTCAGTGCACTAGTGTTTAGCTTCCATGGTGGCTTTGCACCCGTCCTGCAATGCTGTTTTCATCTCCAAATCCTTAATCTAGATCTCAGCACAACATGATCAGTACCACAGTCCACGCCTCTCATTGCTCTGGTGTCCAATACATCCCTTATGTCTCTCTGCCTGACTACTATGTAGTCTAATAAGTGCCAGTGCTTAGATCTTGAGTGCATCCATGTCTTCTTGTGTGTGTCCTTGTGCTTAAATAGAGTGTTGGTTATCACAAGGTTGTACTCTGAACATAGTGCAAGTAGAAGTTCTCCATTTGCATTGCACTTGCCTACTCCATGACTGGCTAGCACTCCTTTCCATTTCTCAGTGTCCGAACCAACTCTGGCATTAAAATCTCCAACGAGTATCAGCCTGTCATCAGTCAGTACACACCTGATAGTCTCATGTAAATCACTGTAGAACTGTCCCTTCATCTCCTCTGTGTTGGTCATTGTTGGGGCATATACACTGATGAGTGTGGCATACATCTTCCGCTATAGTCATTGATTGGCACCGGCTCCTCATCAAGCATTGCTGCTATCTCCTTTCTAACTGCAAAGCCCACTCCTGCTTCTTTTCTTTCTTGAGTTGATCTCCCACTCCAAAAGAAGATGTACCCATGGTCTTCCAAGCTGTCATATCCAGGAAATCTTGTTTCACTAAGTGCAGCTATGTCTACATTGTACCTGTTCATTTCCAGGGCCACAAGCGCGGTCTGTCTTTCTGGGCGCTGTGATGTTGATCTGTCCAACAGAGTACGTACATTCCATTCTGCTACACACAAGGCTGCTGTTTTCCTCTTCTTTTGTCTTCCGGCTCCTAGCTTACTTTTCGCTGCCTGTCGGAGTGTGAATAGATCAGCGCGGACCTTGTAAGCCCAGGCGACGTCCGAGCTGGTATGAGTTGCTTTCTGATTGACCATTTCATGAAACTGCTTGCAAAGTATTTGTGTACTGCTAGCTTTTGCTGGACTAGCAGCATATTCTTGGCTGATAAAGGTATTTTCAGTGGCAAGGACAAGCCAAGACAAACTGACTCCAGTATCTGTTGCAGTGACTGACCAGATGATAAGTTTGTTTATCTCTGCTCTTTGTGTAGTGCATGTCACAATGCACTGACTGGCACACTCCACCACAGACCTTGCGACAGATGTGTTTATCTGCCAGGATGTCCAGTCTCAACCCGTGTAACTGGGAGTGGTCCACTACAGACCTGTGGCAGATATTGTTTTTAGTTCTGCCAGGATGCCCTGTTTCACCCTCCACGCCCTCGGAAGGGCGAGGATGCCGGTTGAGTCGCTGACGGCCCGACCCGTGAGACAGGTAGTACCAGTTTTCGTGGTTATCCGGTAGCAAGCAAGCCAATGCCTGACCTGACAAAACCATGACAAAACCACGTCATGATGAAAGAAACTCAAAATAGGCATCTTCCACATGCATATACACTCATTACCATGGTACCAGGTCACAATCTCAGGACCTCCACTGACATTGATCATGTCATGTTTGCAGAGATTCCTGACAAGGAAACAAATCTGGAATTACATTGCATTGTCATGTCACACATGAGTCACGGCCCATGTGGACAATGGAATACTGACAGTCCATGCATGGTAGAGAAAAAGTGCTCCAAGGACTACCCAAAACAACTGAGACAACACACAAGCTTTTCAAACAACTCTTACACGCTGTACCATAGCCGTGCAGAAGGAGCACCTGGATCTCCAATTACAAAGACCATCAGAGGTGGCATTAATGTGTCTGTCAATCATGAATGGGTTGTGCCATACAGTCCATACATCCTGCTATGATGCAATGCACATATTAACCTTGAAATTGTCTGTGCTGTCTCCAGTGTCAAATATCTCTACAAATACTGTACTTAGAGAAGGGGCCAGATCAGTGCCTGGTGAGGTTGGATATCCCCGACGAAAACACCCATGAGGAACTTTGATGCGATGAAGTGACATGTTACGAATTAGGATGTTATATCACTGCATCTGAGGCATACTGGCATATTTATGATGTCCCCATCCAGCGGAAACAACCACCAGTAAGGATGCTGGCATTTCACCTAGAGGATGAACAGGTCATCACGTTCAATGATGAAGGTGGGCCACCTGCCACTACACTGACTGTCTTTTTTGAAGCCATGTCTCTTCATCCACATATGCGACACATTGTATACCCAGATTCCTTTCAACACTTCACGTACACACAGAAGAAATTTCAATTGCGGAAGATAAGATAAAGTTCCCACCATGACTGCATGCCTGACACTGTTGGACGAATACCAATGATTGCCTTCAACCCACACACTGCCAAATTTTTCTGTTTCCGAATGCTTTTGTACCGTGTGCCAGGACCAACATCCTTCAGAGACCTCCGTAAAGTTGGAGATGTGGTCATGGACACCTGTCTGGCTGCCTGCATTGCACATGGCATTGTTGACAATGTTCAAGAAGTAGATTCCGTTATGGAAGAGGCAGCAAATGTGATATTTGGCCCAGCACTGCGTGAAGTATTTGCCAACATGCTCATGTTTGTACTTAGAGGAGAGCACTTGCAGTTCTGGGAAAGGCATAAGCATGTTCTTTGTGAAGATTTCATGCACAGAGCCAAGGTGAATGAGCCAGATGACTATATTGTGAATCAAGTGCTACTATACCTTAAGGACCATGTTGAAAGATATGGCTTCACCCTAAATGGAAACTTTGGACTCCCTGAGCCTGATCCACTTCACATCCAGAGTAGGATTCCTCACATTATCCAGCACGAGACTGAGCACAACATGGAGGAACTTCAAGCTCACATTACGGTCACAGAAAACAGACTTAATCATGTGCAGCAAGCAATTGTAACAACAGTGATGGAAAGCATGGAGCAGGGACTTGGCAAAATGATAGCACTTGATGCAAGTGGTGGGACTGGGAAAACATTCATATTATGCCACATTCTCAACAAAGTCTGCACACAGGGCAAAGTAGCTCTTGCAACAGCTGCAAGTGGCATTGCAGCTACCCTGATGCCTAAAGGCACCACCTTTCACAGTAGAACAAAATGTCCTCTCATTCTCACTGGTGAATGAGAATCAACTTGCAGTGTAAGTGAACATGACAGCACTGCAACACTCATTAGGATAACACATATTGTGGTCGTGGATGAAGTGTCCATGATGGATCGACGTGCATTGGAAGCAGCAGATCGTACATTTCAGTGGCTCCAGTTTCCAGTAAGACCCTGCTTTGCCATGACTGTGAATAAGTCACAGGGCCAGTCTTTACAGCGCGTCAGTGTTTTCTGCACAAGAGATTTCTTCAGCCATGGCCAATTCTATGTTGCCGCGAGCAGAGTTGGCAGATCAAGTAGACTTCATATTCTTGCTCAAGATGAAGAAACTAAGCAAAAGCATGGCTTTCTGAGCAATGTTGTTTTTAAAGAGGTGCTGACACAGTAAACATGTGTAACCTTGAAGAAATGGCAGTCTACACTGGTTGGTTTTGGAGCAGATGGAGCTGCAGTTAACATGGGACATCATGGAGGTGTTATTTCCTTGCTCAACGAAGAGATTGGCGAGCATGTGATTCCATTTCACTGCATGGCTCACAGGTACATTTACAGCATCTCACAAAGTGAGTACACCGCTCATATTTTTGTAAACATTTGATTATATCTTTTCATGGGACAACACTGAAGATATGAACTTTGATACAATGTAAAGTAGTCAGTGTACAGCTTGTATAACAGTGTAAATTTGCTGTCCCCTCAAAATAACTCAACACACAGCCATTAATGTCTAAACTGCTGGCAATAAAAGTGAGTACACCCCTAAGTGAAGATGTCCAAACTGTGCCCATAGTGTCAATATTTTGTGTGACCACCATTATTTTCCAGCCCTGCCTTAACTCTCTTGGGCATGGAGTTCACTAGAGCGTCAGACGTTGCCAATGGAATCCTCTTCCACTCTTCCATGATGACATCCCGGAGCTGGTGGATGTTAGAGACCTTGTGCTCCTCCACCTTCCATTTGAGGATGCTCCACAGATGTTCAATAGGGTTTTGGTCTGGAGACATGCTTGGCCAGTCCATCACCTTTACCCCCAGCTTCTTTAGCAAGGCAGTGGTCATCTTGGATGTGTGTTTGGGGTCATTATCATGTTGGAATACTGCCCTGCAGCCCAGTTTCCAAAGGGAGGGGATCATGCTCTGCTTCAGTATGTCACAGTACTTGCTGGCATTCATGGTTCCCTCAATGAACTGTAGCTCCCCAGTGCCGGCAGCACTTATGCAGCCCCAAACCATGACACTTCCATCACCATGCTTGACTGTAGGCAAGACACACTTGTCTTTGTACTCCTCACCTAGTTGCCTCCACCATGCTTGACACCATCTGAATCAAATAAGTTTATCTTGCTTTGACTTGCTTTCGTCACTTGTGGTAACATATCGTCACTTCCTGTATTGCTGTCTGTCCCTGTGGTTTGGTCTCCTCATTCTCCTGAGGATTTTGCTTTTAATTGTATTTTAACCACTTTTTTCCATCTACCGTTAGTTCTCATTTCTGTTTATCAAGCCTCTTGCACTTGTGTGCACACTCACTGCCATCTAATCACCCTCTTCAGCCTTCTGTTCACCTTTTATCGGTGTTTTTGTTAGCTTCGGGTTAGCCACTAGCTATGGCTACTAGCTCTCCTTCCTCTCCTCCTCTGGTGTGCTCTCTCTGTCAGATGTTTAGCTACACCTCTGCCTCTTTTAGTGATAATGGTAAATGTAATAAATGTTGTCTTTTTGAGGCATTCGAGGCGAGGTTGTCTGATTTGGAATCCCGGCTCCGCTGCATTGAAACACCGTCTGCGCCAGTTACTCTTGACGGACGTCCCCTAGCTGCAGCGGAGCTCCCTAGCTTAGGGCGACCTGTTAGCGGTCCTCCGGTCCTCCTCAGCAGCGAGGAGACTGTGTGGGTGACGGTGAGAAGGAAGCCTAGTCGCAAAGCCCCGGTTAACCACCAACCTGTTCACGTTTCTAATCGTTTTTCCCCGCTCAGCGACACACCCGCTGAGGAAAAAACTCTGATCATTGGCGACTCTGTAGACAGAAACGTGAACCTAGAGACTCCAGCGGCCATAGTCAAATGCATTCCTGGGGCCAGCGCAGGCGACATCGAGTCAAATTTGAAAATGCTGGCTAAAAGTAACTGTAAATACTCCACAATTGTTATTCACGCTGGCATTAATGACATCCGTCTCCGGCAGTCGGAAGTCACAAAACTTAACGTAGAATCGGTGCGTGACTTTGCACAAACAATGTCTGCCTTTGTAGTATTCTCTAGGCTCCTCCTCAATCTGACCAGTGATGACATGTTTAGCCGCTTGTCATCCTTCAACCGCTGGCTGTCTGTGTGGTGTCCTGCAAACAACATGGGCTACATTGACAATTGGAGCTCATTTTGGGGAAAACCTGGTCTTATTAGACGAGACGGCGTCCATCCCACTTTGGATGGTGCGTCTCATTTATCTAACAGTCTGTCATCTTTTTTATCCAAATTTCCAAAATCTTGACAACTCAGAGTTGGGACCAGGAAGCAGAGTTGCAGTCTTACATGCCTCTCTGCAGCTCCTCTTCATCCGCCACCCCTCAAAGTAAATAAAAATATAATGGATAAGCATCCCAAAGTGATTAAACAAAAAGTTGGTAAAACTCAAATTAAACATGAAGCCTCTAAATTGAATGATTTGGCCTCTCTTCCTCCTCATAATTTAAAAATTAAATGTGGTTTATTAAATATTAGGTCTCTAACTCCCAAGTCTCTGCTAGTTCATGATCTGTTTATTGATCATCAGATTGATTTAATATCCCTTACAGAGACTTGGTTAGGGCAAGAGGATTATGTTGGTTTAAATGAATCAACTCCCTCTGGTTATTTAAACTGTCAAAATCCCAGAAGTTCTGGTCATGGAGGAGGAGTAGCAACAATTTACCATTCCAAATTACCAGTTAATGTAAAGCAAAAAACATGTTATAATTCCTTTGAGGGCCTGATCCTCAGTATTGGGCACTTTAGCAATTTTAGGCTTAACCCAATTTTATTTGCCATAGTTTATCATCCTCCATCAACCTGCTCAAAATTTTTATCCGAATTTGCTGAATTCTTAGCTGATTTAGTGCTGAAATCAGATAGAATAATTATAGTAGGGGACTTTAATATACATGTAGATGTACAGTATGTAGATAGTGATTGCCTTAATGTGGCATTTAATTCAATATTAGACTCGATGGGGTTTTCTCAGAAAGCAGGAAATTCTACTCATTATCTCCACCATACGTTGGACCTTGTTCTGACATATGGCATAGAAATAGAAAATCTGGTAGTGTCTCCTCATAACCTGTACTGTCAGGCCATTGTCTGTTAACCTTTGATTTTACCATTTCTGACTATTCGGCTCCTAAAGAAAAATATTACTACAGTAGATGCCTCTCAGATAATGTTGTTACCAAATTTATGCAGATTGTTTCCTCTATGCCATGTGCCAACACAACGGAAATAAGCTATAGACAGCTTGCTCCTTCTGTAATTGATAGCATGGTAGATAGTGTTACAGCTTCTCTGCATCAGACTCTAGACATAGTGGCCCCCTTAAAAAAGAAAAAGTCTATTCAGAGGTTTCTAACTCCTTGATTCAACACAGAAACTCGTAGCTTAAAACAGAAGACTCGTCAATCAGAAAGAAAATGGCGCTGCACTAATTTAGATTAAATCTATTTAGCTTGGATAAATCATCTTTTAATTTATAAAAAAATCTCTTGAGAAAAGCTAGAACAAGTTATTATTCTGCATTAATAGAAGAGAACAAGAATAATCTCAGGTTTCTTTTCAGCACTGTAGCCAGGTTGACAAAGAGTCAGGACTGTCAATCCTAGCATTCCCTTAGAGCTTACTAGTCAGGACTTTATGAACTTTTTCAATAATAAAATTTCATCCATCAGAGATAAAATCAATCAGATTCTTCCCACCGTTAACTTAAATACAATAACTACTACAACTCCTTCAATTGATATCTGTCTTGATGAGTTTACTCCAATCGACTTTTGTGAGTTAGACAAAATAGTTTCCTCATCCAAGCCTTCAACTTGTCTTTTAGACCCTATTCCTACCAGGTTATTTAAAGAAGTCTTCCTACTTATTGGTAACTTTATTCTTCATATAATCACTTCTTCATTAACTTTAGGCCATGTACCGCAGGCTTTTAAAACAGCTGTAATTAAACCCTTACTCAAAAAGCCAACGCTGGATCCAGGAGCTTTAGCTAACTATAGATCAATCTCTAATCTCCCTTTCATTTCAAAAATCTTAGAAAGAGTTGTTGCTACACAATTATTTGACCACCTGCAGGGAAATGGTTTACTTCAAGAGTTTCAATCTGGGTTTAGAATCCATCATAGTACTGAAACAGCCTTAGCGAAGGTCACTGTCACCACGGGTTGAGATGCCGTCTCGGCACTCAGCCCATGTTTTCCCTCATCCCTGCTTCCCTTTGAGCAGCGTCTCAGCAGGCTCCCAGCTGGCAGCATTACGGACGGCTGGGGCCAATTAGTCCTCATCAGCTGGGGCGCTGCCAATGAGGATAAATAGGAGCAGCCTCGATGACTCGGGGCTGCGACATACGCACTGCTAAGCTGAAGCCCCTTCGTCTGGTGTCAGCTTCTACTCCTCTTGCAGCATTCCTGTGTTTGTATCCCGCTGTGAGTATGCACGTCTTGTTACCCCCATGTCCGGTACGAGCTTCTTACCTCTGCGCTGTGCAACCTGTGAGTGTACGTCTGCATGAGTATCTGTGCTCTCCTCATCCCTTATCCTTTACCCTAAATAAAACATCACGACTCACTGGCTTGTCCCTGGCTCTGATTGCCCGGCTCCCTAGAGCCAGGTGTGACAGTATGTCGCAGCCAGAAGAGTTACCGGCGGCCGTGAGTCGCCGTGGAAATGTACCTTTCTGTCCGGGAGGCAGCGCTGCTAGCATGCCGTTTCCCAGGAGTCACTTCCGGCGCCAGGGCGACGAGCTGAGGTCCATCTCGGAGGCTGTTGATGGGACGCTCTTCACCCTGCACGACGCCTCCAACGCGAGACGCTGGCATCCGGGCCGTGCTGAGGATCTCCTGGACTGTCACCTTCATTCTATGTACCATCTGGAGGACAGTGCCAGGATAGACGCTGCAGGTACACAGCGAGAGAAGCTCCACGGGGTGGATGGAAATCCCGGCAGGGAGTCGAAGTGGGCGACGTCTTTCCCCGCTTTGGAGTCCCGTTCCTGCCGTTATTCCAGTCCGGGAGTTCGCGCCAACCAGAGGACTTCCCCCGACCTGCGCCACGTCACTCGGGATTCCCTTCAAGGAGCCGCAGCTGACAGCAGTTATGTCTGGGGTCGGGTGGCTGTCGCGAGCTCCACTGTGTTTCCTGTCACCACCTTCAGGCATGTGGCGGCGGTGGTGAGATTGATGGAGAGGATTTCAGGGCTACGAAGCTTCCCCGTGCTCGACGCCTTCCTCGCCTCGATCTCCGATCTGGAGCGGCGAGTCCTGGGTTTCCCCCTCGCTTCGTCCCCTGGGAATAGCCATCATCACATCGCCGAGTCACCTCTGCACGAACCTCGTCCGGATCCAGTTCTGGGCCATCGTCAGGACCGTTCCTCCCACGCAGCTGTCACCCCTTCGCCTCATCAGTGTGGAGATTCTACAGCCTCGTTCCCTGAGCCTCGTTCCCCCGCTGTCATTCCTGGACATTCGGGCTGGCTCACCCCGGCTGTTTTCCCCTCCTCCTCGACGCGCTTCCTGACTGCTGTGTGTGCCTGGAATCCCGGCCTGGTGAGCTCTCTGCTGGAGACAACGCGAGCGATCCTCAGACGAATTCCCGGGGGGTCCTCCGTTATCGCCGGGCGGGGAGAGGAAGAAGCAGAATCCACTACAGCAGGCGATACTCAACCTCCAGGGGGCAGGCAAGTCATTGTTTTTTCACACCTGCTTAATGATTTGCTCTGTCACATCCCTGGAGGAGAAGTTCAGGGTTCGCAGCTCCCTGAACTCCCCCCACCTGCTGTAACCTGTATTCCTAATCCCGCATCCTCTGTGTCTCTCTCCGCCGAGCGGTCCCCGGCTCCGGGTCAACGTGGTGGGATATGGAGAGGGCCTGTGGTTCCGCAGCTACATTGCGGACGGAGGAGGGGGACTGACTGCTGCGTGGAGTCTACGCCGACGACTGAGCGTCCCCGGGTCTCCACGGAGGAGCGGTTCGGTCCAGCGGGACAAGATTCTTCTGGCTTCACGCCGAGTGGATCGTCGGCGGGGTTACCTGAGCTGGAGGGATCTCAAGCTGCGCTGACCATCATGCTGGCTGCGGGGCCCGACGCGGCTAGATGGGAGCCTGACAACGACCTCCTGACGACGGATCCTGGATCTTCGCAGTCCTGGACGGCGTCAGAACCCGAGATCAGGCGAGTGCTCTCCTTTCTTTTCTCTCTTTTTATCTTTGAGCACTTCAGCCTATCTCCAGGGGAGACGAGCAGGGTGCAGCCGCCCGCTGCGTCTGAGCTCATCTCGCCGGGTTCTGGCGCTGCCGGTGATCCTGATCCCGGTTCTGTTTTCTCTTCTGAGCCTTCTTCCAGGGTCACCGGCGAGGAGTTGCTGTTCCTCGTGGTGCTGGAGGGTCCGGGTTCAACGTTGGAGGTCGGTTCTGGTGCAGTGTCCAACGTGGGTTCGCCTGAGGCCCGATCGGGGTCCGACGTGGGTGCTGCCCCAGTATTGTCCAGGTCCGGTGAGGAGGTGGCCGTTTCCCTGCGGCCTGACGCCCGCCGCCCTCGTCATCGGCTCTCCCCTGAGCCTCTTCCACCGGGATCCACTCTGACCCTTCGTCCGTCTCAACGATCCTGGTGGTTGAGTGATGCGGGTCGACGACTCGACCCACAAAACCTTTGGTTCGGTGATCTGGTTCCCCCCACTGGTCTGTGTTTGCCTTTGGGCGGCCTGGTTTGGCTGCCGGTGGACTGGATTCCTGGGATCTGGGTCCGGAGTTCGCCGTCCGAACACTTCTCTTCCCCTGATTCGCCAACGGGACGATGGGCGGGGAGATCTCCGGAGCCATCTCGGCTATTTGTGGACTCTGCCTGCCATATTCCTCGGGTGTCACTTTTTCTTATCTTTGTGAAGGTCACTCGGGTGTAATGTTTTGTCCTGTTGGTGGATGTGTATTTATAGTGCTGTGCGTTTTCCATCCCTCGTACTCAGCATTTTATTTTTTTTGTACCATGTTTTTAGTCTCGTTTTTGCATTGTAGAGTTATGTTTTGTTTCCTTTCAGACCATACTCTGCAGTTGTCCATTCATTCCACTCACTTTCATTTCTTTAGGTGACTGTGGGTACTTATATATTCGTGTGTGTGGGTTTTTCTTTGCCCGCACTCAGTATTTCTTTTTTATGCCCTGTTTGTTCATTATAGAGTCATGTGCTTTGTTTTCCTTAACACCATGCTCTGTAATTGTCCATTTGTTCCAGTCACCTTCGCTTTTCTTGGTGACTGTGTGTGTGTATGTACATGTATTAGCGCTGTGTATTGTTTCCCCTTTATTTAACCATACTCAGCATTTTTGCCCTGTACCTTTTTGGTGGTTTTTTTTCCTTGCTCTGGGTCACGCATTGTTGGTACTCTCTGAGTAGTGTGTAACCGGCGTGCTGACCCAGTTCTTCTCCCCATCTGTACCTGGGTTAATTATTCCCTGTTTTGTTCAGTATTGTATTTGGGTTTTTTTTTCCCTGCTACCCTACATTGCCCCATTGGTGTTGTCCTTCCCTTGGCTTCTTCCCCTCCGGTCCTGCCTCCCTTCCTCCCACCCTAGGTGGTGGGGGGGGCTGGGATGTTCCTGGTCGTTCAGGAGCCCGACCTTGAGGGGGGGGGCTCTGTCACCACGGGTTGAGATGCCGTCTCGGCACTCAGCCCATGTTTTCCCTCATCCCTGCTTCCCATTGAGCAGCGTCTCAGCAGGCTCCCAGCTGGCAGCATTACGGACGGCTGGGGCCAATTAGTTCTCATCAGCTGGGGCGCTGCCAATGAGGATAAATAGGAGCAGCCTCGATGACTCGGGGCTGCGACATACACACTGCTAAGCTGAAGCCCCTTCGTCTGGTGTCAGCTTCTACTCCTCTTGCAGCATTCCTGTGTTTGTATCCCGCTGTGAGTATGCGCATCTTGTTACCCCCATGTCCGGTACGAGCTTCTTACCTCTGCGCTGTGCAACCTGTGAGTGTACGTCTGCATGAGTATCTGTGCTCTCCTCATCCCTTATCCTTTACCCTAAATAAAACATCACGACTCACTGGCTTGTCCCTGGCTCTGATTGCCCGGCTCCCTAGAGCCGGGTGTGACAGTCACTAACGACCTCCTCATCGCATCTGATAATGGACTTGTTTCTGTACTTGTCCTTTTAGACCTTAGTGCAGCTTTTGATACTATCAATCATAATATTCTACTTGATAGATTAGAACACTATGTTGGACTAAATCGAACTTTGTTGCAGTGGTTTAGATCTTATTTATCTGATAGGTTCCAGTTTGTTCATGTCAATAATGAGTTTTCTTTCAACTCAAAGCTCAGTCATGGAGTTCCACAGGGATCTGTGCTAGGCCCTACTCTTTTTAGTTTATATATGCTTCCGTTAGGCAACATTATTAGAAAGCACTGTATACATTTTCATTGTTATGCAGATGACACACAATTATACTTGTCAATGAAGCCAGGTGATAGTAATCAATTAGCCAAGTTGGAAGCCTGTCTTAAGGAAATCAAATCTTGGATGACTTGAATTTCCTGCTACTAAATTCAGATAAGACTGAAGTCATTCTTGTTGGTCCAAAAAACCTTAGAAATACCTTTCCAAATCAAACTTTCAGTATGGATGCGGTTACTCTTTCTCTTAATAGCTCTGTGAGGAACCTTGGAATTATTTTTGATCAAGATCTGTCTTTCAATTAACATATTAAATTTGTTTCTAAGACTGCCTTCTATCACTTGCATAATATTGCCAAGATTAGGAGCATCTTGTCTCAGAGTGATGCTGAGAAACTGATCCACGCTTTTGTTAGCTCTAGATTAGATTATTGTAATTCTTTATTACCAGGTTGTCCTAAAACATCTTTAAAAAGTCTTCAGCAGATCCAAAATGCTGCAGCAAGAGTTTCAACAGGTACTAGAAAGAGAGATCATATCTCTCCGGTTCTGGCCTCCCTTCATTGGCTTCCCATAGAGTTTAGAATTAAGTTTAAAATCCTTCTTCTTACTTACAAAGCTCTAAACAATTAGGCCCCTTTTTATTTAAAAGATCTGATACTACCGTATTATCCTAACAGAGCACTATGCTCCCAAAATGCAGGATTACTTGTAATACCTAGAATCTCCAAAAGTACAATGGGAGGCAGAGCCTTCAGTTATCAAACTCCTCTCCTGTGGAACCAGCTGTCAATCTGGATTCGGGAGTCAGACTCGATCTCTGTTTTTAAGAATAGGGTTAAAACCTTCATTTTTGATATAGTCTGCAAGTAGGGAGGGATCATGTGTTTCTGAACCCCCCCTTAGTTATGCTGCTAATAGGTTTAGTCAGCCGGGGGACCTCCAATAATGCACTGGGCCTCACTCCTTTCTTCACTCTTAATGAAATAATTTTTTTTTTTGCTGGTCATTAACATCTGTTTGTGAGTCCCCATCGTGCTGTTTGCTCTCTACATGTCTGTTCTTTTCATCTTCTCTATCCCCACACCCCCCAGCCAGTCGCAGCAGATGACTGCCCCTCCCTGAGCCTGGTTCTGCTGGGGGTTTCTTCCTGTTAAAAGGGAGTTTTTCCTCTCCACCGTCGCCAAGCGCTTGCTTACAGGGGATCGCCTGATTGCTAGGGTCTTTCTGCAGCTGTGGGGGTTCCCCTACAGTTGAAAGTGCTATGAGATGACTGTTGTTGTGAAATGGCGCTATATAAATAAAGTTGAATTGAACTGAATTATCTTGGTCCCATCAGAACACAGGGCATGGTTCCAGTAATCCATGTCCTTAGTCTGCTCATCTTCAGCTAACTGTTTGCGGGCTTTTGCATCATCTTTAAAAGGGGCTTCCTTCTGGGACAACAGCCATGCAGACCAATTTGATGCAGTGTGCGGCATATGGTCTGAGCACTGACAGGCTGACCCCCCACCCCTTCAACCTCTGCAGCAATGCTGGCAGCACTCATACGTCTATTTTCAAAAGACAATCTCTGGATATGACCCTGAGCACGTGCACTCAACTTCTTTGGCTGACCATGGCGAGGCTTGTTGTGAGTGGAACCTGTCCTGTTAAACCACTGTATGGTCTTGGCCACCGTGCTGCAGCTCGGTTTCAGGGTGTTGGTAATCTTCTTATAGCCATCTTTATGTAGAGCAACAATACTTTTTTTTCAGATCCTCAGAGAGTTCTTTGCCATGAGGTGCCATGTTGAACTTCCAGTGACCAGTATGAAAGAGTGTGAGAGCGATAACATCAAATTTAACACACATGCTTCCCATTCACACCTGAGACCTTGTAACACTAACGAGTCACATGACATCTGGGAGGGAAAATGGCTAATTGGGCACAATTTGGACATTTTCACTTAGGGGTGTACTCACTTTTGGTGCCAGCAGTTTAGACATTAATGATTGTGTGTTGAGTTATTTTGAGGGGACAGCAAATTTAGACTGTTATACAAGTTGTACACTGACTGCTTTATATTATATCAAAGTGTTGCATCTTCAGTGCTGTCCCATGAAAAGATATAATAAAATATGGGGCGGAGTCCTCCAGCGCTGCGCGCTCCTCCCTCACCCGACGATCGAGCTCCAGGGCTGGTGGACTCTCAGAAACAGGGGATGGAGACACAGAGGGAATAGAAAAATTCATAGCTGAAGCAGCAGGGGGAGAGCGCTCAGGCGACTGCCCAGCCTGGGGCTCTCTTCCGGGGGACAGACAAGGTTTGTCATTATTAACTAAAGTAGAATGAGAACACACTTGCCTGGCCTCCTGGGTCTGCGTGTTAGCTGCTGCAGATGGCGTGTTGTCATCCCTTTCCGTGCTCATGGTTCTTCTGAACTCCTCGGAGGCTGATGGAGGAGCCGGCTCAAACGACATCGGAGTGGGAAAGTCAGGAGAGGCACTCACAATCCCTCCAGTGGCTGGGGGGGATGACCCAATGATGGAGGCTGTGGCTGAAGCAGAGGAGGCACCAGCTGGTATGACAGCTGGCACAGAGGGGGGCTTTGCCGCAGCAGCGGTTGGACATGCCATCTGGGACTTGGCTGCCGATGAGGTGATGGGCTTCTTCCGGCGCTTAGATTCAGGATTACCCTCACGCCATGTGGTTGGCTCCTCCAAGACCTCTGGCTCCTCCTGCGTCTGACGACTCTTTCCCGGGGCCGGCGGAGAATTAAGGGAGACAGAGAGCAGAGATTGAGGAGCTGTGACAGCAGCAGTTTGGGGAGCTCCAGCAGATTGCAAAACCTGGAGCTCCTCCACAGGAATCTGGCTAATCACCTCAGGAGACATAGCAAGAGAATGAAGAGGTACTTGCCCGAGCTCCTGACTGGTGATGATGTCCGCTGCTGCCTCGGTGTCCTGCTTCGCCCTCCCGGGAATAAGATGGGACGTCTGGCGGGAGGAGGAAGACTCAGGCTCGGGAGGTGAACAGTGGGCTCTGGTCTTCCGGGAGCGCTTCGTGGAAAACAGTAATTGCACTCCGAAGGTCCCTCTCGTCACCTCCTCCAATCGCTGTCGTGACTCGTAGATCAGAGTAAGGAACGGGTCAGCCCCGGGTATTTCCAAAGACTGGAGCACATCTGGAGCACCCCGACAGTGATGTCCAAAACACAAAAATTGACCTCCGGGGAGTTGGTGGCTTGAGCCCGGGAAACAAACTCCACAGCTTGATTGGCCACTACGCACTCCTCAGGGCTCAGTCCATGAACAGAAAAGTCCATGGTCAAGGCAGGGGGAAAAAGCACAAAAGAGTGAGAAAAGAAAAATGCACACGCACAACCTCTCCGCTGGGCTTTACACTGGCCGGATCATTCTGTTATGATTCTCCCCAAGCGCTATTATGCAGCGCACGGAGGAAAAGAGGAAGCCCACTCGCTGGAGTTAGTTGTGTGTAATTTAATGACAAATATTAAATAACAGTCCAAAACAACAGAAGAGGAGCACATGATATACTAAGGAAACTGCAAGGATGCTCTACAGAACACAGGTGAGAATCATATTGCCAAAATGTCCTTCAACGCCAACAGACAGCATTGTACGGGGAGGGTGAAGCAGTAAGTACTCACAAGGTTAGAGCAGTCCCAGTCCGTCGAAGTAATAATCCAGGCAAACAAAAACCAAACTGAAGGAGAAGCTGACGTAACGCAGAGCGATGCAGTACCGAGACAAAGGCAGGGCATCTAGTCATGTGTGACGGGGAACAAACACTGACAGCATAATCGCAGTGTGGGAAAAATGATCCAACAATCTCTCTCAGCAGAAACCGGGCTTAAATAATACCAAACCTAATGAGGAAAGAGATTGCCGGTGTGTGTGAGGTGAAACCCAATAATCACACACAGCTGATCACTTTGACAGGAGAGGGAGGCGTGGCTGAGCTGTCAAGGAGTTAAGAGGACCCCAGAATTCCCCCAGAGCACCTGATGAAAAATAAACAGCAAAAAATGCACAAAGCGAGTAAACCGCCACCACGTCACAGAACTGGGCCAGAAATCAAGCCCAGTTTGTGACATTATTCTCATTATTTAATTTCTATTTTTCATGAGAGGGAAAAATAACTAAAAGCTTATATTTTAATGTTGATGTATAATCAGGATTTGAGGTGTTACTTCTGATTTTACTTTTTATAAATTTTAGCCAGGAAAATAATACAAATGCCAGCCACACTGGTCAGTGACCAGTCCACTGCAGTCCAGCCAATCGCACAAAGCATTGACTGTGCATCACTTATGGGTGCTGCATCAGCCCATGTAGGAGGCAAGATGTTGGTGACCATGACTGATTGACAGAGCAATGACTTGAAACTCGTACGTATTTGACAAAGAATCATGACCAACATTACCGGACGGAACCACTTGTATCATACCTGATCCTTTGAAACAGCTACAGTATTTATTAAAATTCACTACAGGTACCCTTTAAGACCAACTGAATGTTCTACTTTTTGCAAGAAGATACAATGGTCAGTGGTGTCAAACGCAGCATTAAGGTTGAGCAAAACAAGCATGGAGACCAGTCCTTTATCTGATGCCATTAGAAGGTCATTTTTCACGAGTGCCGTCTCAGTATTGTGATGCTTCCTAAATCCTGACTGAAACTTCTCAAATTGACAGTTTTTCTCTAAAAAGGTACATAACTGATTAGCAACTGCCTTTTCAAGGATTTTTGAGAGATAAGGGAGATTGGATATAAGTCTATAGTTAGTCAAGGTTCCCAAATCAAAAGTGTTTTTTTTTTTTTTAAGAAGTGGTTTAATTACAGCTGTCTTAAAGGACAAAGGTACAGTACCTGTCCTGTTAATAAAGATATATTTATTATGTTGAGAAAATGTGTGCTAATTGTCACGGGGTGGAAGTATTTTAATGTGGGGTTTTTGGGGATTTTATATAGTTTTTAAATTTATGTTTATTTATAACTTTGCATGTTTTGTGGTTTAATATTTTAATCAGTGTGTTTTTAAGTTGGAGATGTTGTTTGCTTCCACCCTGCTTCCCCTAATTACTGAGCAGCAGCACCTGCATTGATTGGGATGTGCAGCACCTGTGGCTGCACATGATATAAAAGATGCTTTGGCAGTCCAGAGACAGGCCCTGCTTTAGGAGGAGAGCTTTTGCCAGGAGGGAGGAGCCCTACCTAGAGGAAGGCCCAGCTGGGTGAGGCCCTGGCTGGAGGAGAGGCCTACCAGGACAGTGGGACAAGAAAAGGCTGCTGGTCTCAGGAAGATGGCTGAAGGAGGGCATGACTGAAGAGGAGGAGGAACAGTAATGGCCTGGACCACCATGATGCTGGCATTTGGGGGAGGATGCTTCCGTGTGGTGTAGTTGGGGGTCTGCAGGTGAGAGACAGCAAGAGGCAGAGTGAGGAGCTCTGCCTTCGCTGTAAGTATCTGGTTCCCAAATAGCAGCACCCCATGACCATGATGATGATGATGATGATGGCAATAGAAATATGGATATACTGCTGGCAAATGTCTTCCCCTGTACAGGTTTCCTGAGGGCGTTGGTGTTGTGGTGGCAGATGGAGGCTGGCCTAGAAGGGTGGATCCTCCTCCTCAACTTTTATGGACTTTGATTTGTTTTTAGCCCACGTTTAGTCTTCCTTTTAGCTTAGGTTTTAGTTCAGGCTTTTTATTTTAGTGGGCATTTCTTGTACATAATTTATTATAATAAAATTCCTTTGAACATCCTCATAAGTTCCCCATTGACTGCTACCTGTGACTCTTCACCTGGTTTTAAAGAACTTGCAAAGTTACGTTTTTAATTACCCCCCCCCCCCGGCCTTTGTTACATAATTGAAGGCAAAAGATCTTTGAGAAGTTTAGTTGGGATGGGGTCTAAAAGACAAGTAGTTAGAGGATGAAAAATGTGAGTTTAAGTCGGAGGGATTAACTGGGAGGAACACGGTGGAACACATCCAGCGTTTCCTTTTCTCCATCAAGCACTGCATCTGCGCTGACTAGCAAGCATTCACACTGGCACACCTGCACTTTCTGTTGGCTCTGTGAAAATTTGGACCTAACTAATTATGTAGTGATAATTTTTCCACACAGTTAACAAAGGAGGTAGTGATTGTGGGTAATGATGCAGGACTCCCATAGTGTTTATGTACTGTCTTTCGGAAGAGCCCTGCATTATTGAACTCAATAAAAACACATGAAGTGCTATCAAAAATATTTAGATTGGTATTAGCGATGTTCTGTGTGTTTTATCCAAAGGACAGAATCAATTTAAAGGCTTTAATTTTAGAAATCATTTGTCTGTCACAGGAGTGGTGCCATTAGTATAGATGTGAGAGTTAAGTTTTCTGCAGGTTTAGGATTTTCTCTATAGGTCAGTATGTGTATGTGTGCTTCAGCACGTGAGCAGCAGAGATGGATTGAAATTGAGCCAGACACGGTGGCTGAGAAAAAGGAATAAAGTAGTGAGGTAGAGTGTGTTTGAGATATGCTGGCCGAAGTGAGGCTCCTCAGACATCTGTTAATGATTTTGCAGATGTGTGTTGGGGACATTGAGAGGCGAGTTTCATTGTAACAACAGAAGCTCTATTGTGCTTTGTCTAAATTAGGTACATTACATTCCCTTCTGGTAAAGCAGGAGTTCCCAGTTTTGGCTCTCGGCACTTACTGAATGGTTAAGATCACCAAGAGTGAAATGTCAATGCACTGACGTCAGCATGCAAGGGGTGTGCATGTGATTACTGACTTTGTATTGTGCAGGCACATATAGTATTCACAACCAAAATAGATAATGTGGAGAAAAGACACAGGCGAGGCAACAAGCTAGACAACACATGAACTTTATTCTTTCTCCAACATACAGTACAGCGAAAAGAGCTGTCAGGTCTCTGTGCATTCCTCTTCTATCCCTTCAATTCCATGCATTGAGACCCGGAACTTCCGACCATAATACATCATTTGGAACAAAGACCTGTATGGCACATTATCATAACATAACGCCGGCGCCACTGCTCACACTCTTCCAGCGGCTCCGGCAGTTCCTCCTCACCCTGGGGGGTGTATAGTACATACTGTCTCCTCTGAGCCCCCCCGGTGGCACTTACTTCTCCGGCCCACTGTTCCCCCTTATTCCAGCTGACTTCTCTGGATGGAGAATCCCCCACCCATACCCCCCACACAGCCCCCGCCTCACCAAACCCAGAAAGGGCACTAACCCCCCCCCCCCCCATCTATTGGGCTTGAGCCAGCGCCCATAGCAGCTGTAGCGGGGGGTTGCCAGTCGAAGCACCCTGCTGGTGAGGTGTACAGGAGGGCACATCAGTCTGTGGAGGGAAAAAGGGAGGGGAGGGAAATACATCAGTTTCACATGCGCAGGTCCCTACCGAGGGAACACCAACTTGCGGAGCCACAAATGGTGGACGTCCACACCAGGGAGCTTGGGCCAATACCACCTGTTCGTCTGCCAACACAAAAGTGGGCTTCAGCCTGTCGATGCAGACGGTCTCCCTATGCCTCCCAAAGTCTAACACAAAATGTTTTGCCCTAGGTTCCAATATCCTGAACGGTCCATCGTATGGTGGGTGCAGCAAAACAAAGCTGGCGTTCTGTAAACTCTTGGGGACGAAAGTGCAGGGAAAACAATGGTGGGCCAGGCCCGGTACATTAAAAGCCTTCTGTACTGTACAAAAATTGTGCGGGCGGATCAGCCTTGAGTGTGGGGTTTTCCAGTAAAAACTCTCCGGGGATACGCAGCAGCTGAGAAAAAATGAGTTTTGCCTGGGAGGCTGCCAAATCCTCCTTAGGTGTGGAACGCAACCGTAAAAGAACCCAGAGCAGGTGGTCGACCCAATTTGTGTCTGTGAGCAAGCTCTGAGCGCTGCTTTAAGTGACCTATGAAAACACTTGCATAACCCATTAGCTTGGGAGTTGTACGCAGTAGTGCGGTGAATTTTGACTCCCAGGCTCTGGGCCATCACGGACCAGAGTTCTGAAACGAATTGTGGCCCCTGTCGGAAGTGATGTCCAACGGAGATCCGAACCGTGCAACCCAAGCCGACAAAAAAGCATGAGCCACCTCTGCGGACGTGGTAGAAGCCAATGGGACCACTTCAGGCCAGCATGTGGTGCGATCCACGATTGTTAAAAGGTGCGTGAAACCTTGCAACGACGGGAGGGGTCCCACCAAATCCACGTGGATGTGGTTCAACCTCCTGGCCGGAATTTGGAACGGCTCGAGGGGAACTCTGGTGTGTTTGTGCACTTTGGCCCACTGGCACACGACGCAAGCTGCAGCCCCATCTTTCACATCCTTGCGCAAGCGTGGCCAGACGAATTTTGGCCCCACTAGCTTCACCAAAGCACGCACTCCCAGATGCAAAAGGGAGTGCACCAACTCAAAAACGCAATGGCGCCAAGAGCTTGGAATCACCAGGTGCGGGTGGCTGATGGAGACGTCGCAGAGCAAGGGAGGTCACCCTTCTTGCACCACCCTGCTCTCCAGCCTTAACCCAGTAGGTGCAGACTGGAGCACACAAATGTCCTCGACCCCGGCTTGCTCCGCGGCCATCGCAGGGAAATTTATTCCCATGTAGACCGGGGAGACTAACACACGTGACAGACAATCGGCCATGACGTTGAGCTTACCGGCAACGTGTTGAATGTCGGTCGTAAACTCCGAGATCACAGCCAAATGCCGTTGCTGTCGGGCTGACCACAGTTCCGAGACCTTGGGCATCGCGTATGTCAGCAGCTTATGGTCCATGAACGTGGTGAACTCGCGCCCTTCTAGCCAAAACTGGAAATGGTGCGTCGCCAGGTGGAGACTCAGCAACTCTCTGTCGAACGTGCTGTATTTGCGCTCCCTGTTGTGCAAAGTCCAACTGAAAAATTCAAGCAGCTTCCACGAACCTGAGACGTACTGCTGTACCACTGCTCCTATGGCAACATCAGACGCGTCTGTAGTGAGCGCTATCCGTGCTGATGGATCCAGATGAGCTAGCAACGCAGCATCCGCAAGCACTGTTTTGGCATTTGTGAAAGCCTGGACTTGCTCAGGAGTCCAGTCGATGTTTTCCATGGGCTTCTTTTTTTTCAGCACGGCATGCAACAGCTGCATCAGCTGGGCTGCCCGGGGAAGGAAACGGCTATAAAAATTGACCATCCCCAAAAACTCCTGCAGGGCCCTCACGGTCTGCGGGCACGGAAAGTCCAACACGGCGCTCACCTTATCTGGTAGTGGAATCGCCCCTTCCAGCGAAATGCGGTGGCCCAAAAAATCAATCACTGGCACACCGAACTGGCACTTCGCTGGGTTCACTATAAGCCTGTGCGCTTCCAACCTCTGGAAAACCGTCTTGAGATGGGCAATGTGCTCCTCCTTGGACGCACTAGCTACCAGAATGTCATCTAAGTAGACGAAAACAAAGGACAAGTTGCAAAGCACTGCATCCATCATTCTCTGGAAAGTCTGCGCCGCGCCTTTTAATCCAAACAGCACGCGTAAAAACTCGAAAAGGCTGAAAGGAGTTATTACTGCTGTTTTTGGAGCATCCGTGCACACCGGGACCTGATGGTATTCGCAGACCAGATCCACTTTCGAAAAAACACATGCCCCGGCAAGGTGCACGGAAGAACAATCATGTTCCATGGCATTGTTCAAGCGCCGGAAATCACTGCACAGTTGCCATGACCCGTCGGCTTTAGGCACCATGTGTAGCGGGGATGCCCACGGGCTGTTGGAGCACCTGACGATGCCCAACTGCTCTATGTTGGCAAACTCCTCTCGTGCGCTGGCCAGTTTAGCTGCGTCCAAGCGACGAGGTTGCACAAACACCGGCAGGCCTTTTGTCATTATGAAATGTTCGACCTTGTGTTTCGTTACCGTAGCCGAAAAAGTCGGGACCGTGAGTGCTGGGAACTGTGCCAGCAAATGTTGGTACTTACCCCCTGGAGCCAGTGTTGTCGACCCAGCTCCCCGCGCTGTACAGGGCAGTGAGGTAAAAGAGACAGTGTCCACTAATCTCCTATTAGCAACATCAACTAACAACCCATAAGCACATAAAAAATCTGCGCCTAATATGGGGGCGGAACATGCAGCTACCACAAAGTCCCACTGAAAGTTGTGTCTGTGTAAGCATATCGTCAATGTTCACTCACCAAATGTCCTGATGGTGGATCCATTGGCGGCCATGAGCTCGGGACCGCTGCCTCCTGCCACCCTGTCTGTGTTGACCGACAGGATGAGGCTATTCTGGGAGCCGGAGTCCACCAAAAACCGTCTCCCCGAACGTGTGTCTGTGACATAAAGCAGTCTGTTCCTGTCGCCACTGGTTGCAGCCGCAACTGAATTCCGAACGTGCCGTCTTCCCGGCTTCTTGAATTGGCATAGTGACAGGCAGCGTTGGACATTCGAGCCTAAACGGCGATGATAAAAACAGATTGCCTCGTTCCTTCATCTCCTGGTGTCTGTCCCGGCTACCACCAATGGCTCCTCGACCTCGCTGGAGTCCCTCATGGATGTTGGTGCCATTGTCTGCACGCTGAGAGTTCTGGTCGCCAAAATGATGCGATCTGCTTCCTGTGCCAGGGTGCGGTAGTCCTTAGCAACCAGCTGCGGCGAGTTGGCCAGGATCGCCCTCTCTGTAGCCAGTAGGTTCCTGAGGAACAAGTGGACGAACAGGAAAGATTCCTTGTCCTTCCCCCTCATCCCCAACATGCTCTCCATGAGCTCCACTGTTGATCTATCTCATAACGTCAAACGTGTTAGAAGTCTCTCTGCCCTCTCACTGTCAGAAAGGGTATAGCGCTGAAGAAGCATCCTTTTGAGCGCTTCATATTTTCCTTGGGCCAGCGGCTCCTGGAGCGGGCTTGTCACTTGTTGCATGGCACGCGCATCCAGCGCAGCAACCACGTAGTAATACTTGGTATCATCCGTTGTTATCCTGCGGAGTGCAAACTGGGCTTCTATGTGCAAAAACTATGCAGTCGGGTTGTGAAGCCAGAAGTTTGGGAGCTTGGTGCTGGTTGTCCCCGTCTAGGTAGTCTCCGGGGCGGTGCTCGGCTTGCTTTCCATGACACATCTTGCCTAAGATGTGTCATGTGTCATCTTACAGTTGCTGGTAAGATGTGTCAAGAATAAAGTTCATGTGCTGTCTAGCTTGTTGCCAATGTGGAGAAAGGACACAGGTGAGGCAACAAGCTAGACAACACATGAACTTTATTCTTTCTCCAACATACAATACAGCAAAAAGAGCTCTCGGGTCTCTGTGCATTCCTCTTTTATCCCTTTAATTCCATGCATTGACACCCGGAACTTCCAACCATAATGCATCATTTGGAATAAAGACCTGTGTGGCACATTATCATAAGATAATGCCGGCGCCGCTGCTCACACCCTTCTCTCTTCCAGCGGTTCTGGCGGTTCCTCCTTTCCCCGGGGGGGGGGGGGGTACATAGTCCATACTGTCTCGTCTGAGCCCCCCCCCCCCCCCCCGGTGGCACTTACTCATCCAGCCCATTATTCCCCCTCATCCCAGCTGCCTTCTCTGGGTGGAGAATCCTCCACCCATGCCCCCCACAATAGCACTTTATTTGAACAGTCCTTCAATGGATAGTTTGCAAGGTTTTTTTTTTTTTCAGAGGATGCAGTGATCTTCCTCCTTCACCGTTCTCTGTCCCACCTGGAGAAGCCCGGGAATGCGGTGAGGATCATGTTCTTTGACTTCTCCAGTGCTTTCAACACCATCCAACCGATGATCCTGAAGGACAAGCTGCTGTGCACAGGGGTGGACCAACACCTGTCATCATGGATCCTGGACTACCTCACTAACCGGCCACAGTTTGTGAGAATCCGAGATTGTGTGTCCGACACGATCATCGGTAGCACGGGGGCCCCCCAGGGAACGGTCTTGGTTCCCTTCCTGTTCACCCTTTATACTGCGGACTTCTCACACAACACAACACACTGCCATCTACAGAAGTTCTCTGACAACTCTGCGATCGTCGGCCTCATCTCCAATGGAGATGAAGCTGAGTACAGAGGACTTATCCAGGAGTTCGTGGACTGGTGCCATCGGAACTGCCTCCAGATCAACGCGAGGAAAACTAAGGAGCTGGTGGTGGACTGCTGCAGGCAAGGACAACCCCTCACAGCACCAGTAAACATACAGGGAACAGACATTGAGATGGTGACATCCTACAAGTACCTGGGTGTTCATCTGAACAATAAACTAGACTGGTCACACAATACCGACACACTCTACAAGAAGGGACAGTGCAGGCTGTTCCTACTGAGGAGGCTCAGGTCTTTTGGTGTACAAGGGGCGCTGCTGAAGACATTCTACGACACGGTGGTGGCATCAGCCATCACATTTGGAGTGGTCTGCTGGGGCAACGGCATTACAGCAGCCGATAGGAAGAGACTGAACAAACTGATCAAGAAAGCTAGATCTGTTCTGGGGCAACGCCTTGACTCAGTGGAGGAGATAGGAGAGAGAAGGATGGTGGCTAAACTGTCATCTCTGCTGGAGTCCGAGTCACACCCTATGCAGGACATACTGAACGCACTGAGGAGCTCATTTAGCAGTAGACTACATCATCCTAGGTGCGCAACCGATAAGTTTCGCAGGTCCTTCCTACCTACGGCTGCCAGACTGTATAACCTAAGCAGGGCTGCTCGCAGAGATAGCAAAAAACGTGACGACCTAATAGTATTGAATGCAAAAGACGCAACAGACTTACAAATGGTCCCCTCCAGTATACAACTAGGACAATATCAGTCGCTACGGAGGGTGACAATATGTATGGGCACATATTCATACTATGTAGCATAACTAAGTAGACGGTTATGCTGCTTAGTCCATCTTGCTACAATGCTCCGCACTGTGTATATATATTTATATATTTATGCGTACGTATGTATATTCACTGCTCTTATTATTATTATTATTTTTATTTTTATTATCTTCTTAATTATTGCTCTGAGTGTTGCTATCCCTGTGCTGTTGCAATCCTGGAATTTCCCCATTGTGGGACTAATAAAGGCTTATCTTATCTTATCTTTTAAAACATTTAAGTGGCATATTAGTTGAAATGCAACCAATTAACTTTATACAGCAGAATTTTAGCAGTTTGTGTTGAGAGTTTTTGTGGCTATTCACAAGTATGCCAACATATTCACAGAGTAATGAAGATGAACTTAAAGTGAACTGTATGTTTGTAGAAGGACCATCCAAATAAAGTGTTTCCCCAAAAGGTATGTTCCCATACTGTTGTGATACCAGTAATGCCCAAGTTATGTTATGCATTCCTTTGAACTTAGTCCTCCATCTTCTGTCTAATCAGACAAAGTCAAAGGTCAGTGCTAAAGTGTCTTAACAAGAGGATATGACATTTGAATTTCTGCTCTTGAAAATCTGCAGCAGACATGGGACATTTGACATGCAAAAAGGTTTAGCCTTTCTTTAAAGATCAGAGTCAATGGTATATACTGTACCTCTATTTGGAATTTAGTATGAATTCCTTGGTGGAAAAGCTGAAAATGGCATTCCAGTATCATTCAACTAGCTTTTCTGTTTTCTGTGGGGTTCAGAATGGAGAAAGGAAAAGGGGAAAAGTGCATAAAGGTGACAAACTAGGTGACACCGATGGGGGATGGAGGGAAATGAAAAGCTTTTGAGAGAAAAGAGAACTGAGCAGTTGACGGGTTGAAGGCTTTAGGTCTGATAGCTGATAGTGTGTCACTGATCCAACTTAACCTTAAGCTTTTACTCACTCGTCCCTCTATTCTAAATCTGGCATTCAGAGGTGCTTTCACACTGGGAAGGTCAAAGCCCCATTAGGAGAGTATTTTGCTGCTATTTTGTGTTTGTTGGAGAGAGTGCGGGTGGAGAGGGCAGCCTTGTAATAGAAACAATTTGCCTCCGATGTCACGATCTATTCAGAATCCACTGGTTCCCAGAGGAGTCGTCCCTGTAACCCCAGTCTCAGACACTAATACAAGAAACCCACAGGAGGATGGTTGGCTGAGGCATTGGAGGTTGTTCCTCTATATTTATGAGAGACAAGAGGAAGATAAACTATATTTTTAAAATACCTGAAAAGTCGTTACCAAGTTTCTGTGTTATTTTAAAATATACAGTCATGGTCAAAAATAACCACACTACTGCATTTCTGATATATAACAGTGTTCCTTCTTTGAAGGCCTCATTTCCTTTCTGTAAACTGTAGAATGATGTGCTTTACCAAACATTTGTGTTTTGTCTCATCTGTCCACAGGACATTCTCTCAGAATGGTTTTGGCTTTTTCAAATAAGTTTTGGCAACTGGCACTCCACAGTTTTGGCACTCCACTTTGACTTTTACATATTTCTTTGTCAACAGTGGGGTCACCCATAGCGTCCTTTTTCACACAGTCCCTACAGTCAAATACTGATGTTTTGGGGTTGCTTTGCTTCATCAGGCTCTGACTGCCTTGAGCGTGTGCATGGCATTGTGAAATCTGAAGAACACCACAGAATTCTGGGGAGCAATGCAGTGCCCCATGCCAAAAATTGGGTCTTATTCAGAGATTAGGGGTCTAACAGCAGGACAGTGATGCAAAATGTTTTATGATAAAGTGCTTAGAAAGCAGTTTGATGAGCAGTACCTAATCAGCAGAGACATGCATGGACACGCTGTACACTAGATTTCTGACTTTGTGAACGTTATGTATGAAATACCTGGTGATGAATGAGGCAAGATGATGGTTGTGTCAAACTCAGCTTTATTGATGGAACTATGTACAGTGCAACCACCAGCGGGATCATCCGGCATAAAGAGGCCAAGCCATGGTGGCTCACCCCTATATAGGGCAATGCGGTGATGTGACGGGAAGTCCACGTCACCACACTGCACTTCACAATAAAGTGCCACCAAACCATATACAGCATTTCCTCCCCGACTTAGAAAAGTCCAAAACTACACACACCATTGAAACCCACCCAATTTGGAACCCAAATCACGCTCTAGCATAACGAAAACTCATGTACTAAATTGGCCTAACACACTCACTCAAAACAACCTAAGATAGGGCTGGCGGGTGGACTGCCACACAGCCCACACAGCATGGTGGTTTATTCTGCCACCAAATAACTAAAAGTCCTTTATTGAAACTAAAAATATCTGCCGTGCTCCTAAACTAAACATAATAACACACAATAACAACAAAACCATAAACAGAGTACTACAGCACAGTCACTTGGATGGGAAAGATGGAACTGGCATGGGGAGCTAGGGCAGCCCCTCAGCCGGCACACCCCTGGAGGCAGCAGGCCCCCGGCGCGATGGCTAATCTTCTGGACGACAGAGCCCGGATCCCACACTGCCATCACTGACTCCCGTCCAGCCTTGCCACGTGGAACATCCTCCTGGACATGGCGCAGCTGGTTGGCATGCCTCATCGAGTCGTCGGACAACTGGAAGCATGCCGCTCCCAACTTTGCCACTATCCACAGACGTGCTTGATGTTTTGCTGGCTGTCGTTTGGCCCATCTTCGCCATGGACGTTCATCACCCCCAACCCGAACCGAGTCCATAACCCGAAGTGTAATTTTACTCGGCCCAATGTGCTGCTGCTGAGCATGCAGTAACTCCATGCTCGTCAGTCTGGCCCCATCCTCTTCTATAAATGTTGTAGTGCTCGCCATCATAGCTGCAGGCCCCTCACCCAACTATGGCCAAGTACCGGAGGCATCTGGGGCTAGCATGGTGTCACTCATTGGCATGGGTACAACACTGAGAGAGAGCTGGTTGACTTGAAAGTGAGGGTGTCTGTTAGGTCTTCGTACCATTTGCTCCCAATGTCCGTCGGGGGTGGGTGGGGTGACTTCTCCCGTGGGTTTCCCGGGTAAGACAAACAGCACAGCCTGGCATAGTGATTCAAGTGTCCATATCTACTACAACATTTTCCTCTTGCTGGGCATTCCTTCGCTTTATGGCGGTGCGTTGCGGACCCACAACCCCTGCAACGTGAGTTTCCTGGGGCAGAACTTAGGCTAGCAGCATTGATTTCCCAATAATCTTCATCCAAGCTATCCTCGCTATCAAAGTCCGCAACATTAGCTGAGGCAAGCGGCATTGGCGGCTTCTGTAACTGGTGCCAATTTAGCTCCAGAGCCTCCAACCAGAGAGCTAGCTCGACGGCTCAAGCTAATGTCAAGTTATTAGGCCCCATTAATAGCCTAGCACGCAGTTCAGCATTACACGTGTGCTCTACCAGTTGGCCGCCTACCATCTCGTCTTCAAGCAGTCCAGAGCAACACTCACTAGCTAGCAGCGTCAAGTCAATGACATACTGGCGGATAGGCTCACCTACATGCTGGCATCTCCGGCAAAAACCTTCCGGCCTTCAATACCCAGGTTGTGGACGAGAAGCGCCCTCGCCCTCACCTTATCGAGTTTCCCAAGGTCCAGCACTGTAATATACGTTTGATAGGCCTCCAACCAATGCAGCCATGGAACCAGTGGCTCGCCCGGGAGCTCGAGGAAGGGACAGAGTGGTGTAATGCACGCCTCCATATGTTAATCCTCAGTCGCCAGATGTTATGTATGAAATACCTGATGATGAATGAGGCAAGATGATGGTTGTGTCAAACTCAGCTTTATTGATGGAACTATGTACAGTGCAAGCACCAGTGGGATCATCCAGCATAAAGAGGCTGAGCCATGGTGGCTCGCCCCTATATACTGTAAGTCCATGACACCACACAGCACTTCACAATAAAGTGCCACCAAACCATATACCACAGTGAACCTCAGAACAGAGAGGGTACATGAGTGTAATTCACTTAGTGAGCATTGAACAAGAGGCCATGCTGTTGTAGATGGATGTCAGCATGGCTATGATCTTCCCAAGATATCACAGTGTGATGATATTCACTAAAACCTCATGAACTCAAGTGTGATACTTCTTTTATGCAACAGTTCTACAACTAGATGAAAGTAATAAAATATTATGATTTGCTAATTTATTTAATCACTTATTTTGTTCTACCAAGAGAAATAGTTCCATGATTTGGGGATTTAACTCGTGCTAAGGACCACAAGCAATTAACATTATAAAGGGTAATTGACATTTTACAATCACGTACAATAAAATTTTTTATTGTGTGCCAGCAATTGCTGACATACATACTAGTGCTGCCAGTCAATTAAATTCTTTAATTATGATTAATCACACAATGTCCATAGTTAACTCTTGAATAATTATAGTTTTTGTGGATGAATGGACAAAGATGAGACACGAGCTTGTAGACACAGACTTCATTCCTCCATCAGCAAAGTAAGAAGGCTCTCTGAGTGCCAAAGCCAACCTTTTATACAACTTCACATTCTCTCCTTTGGCATCGAGAGTACATGTCATTATCATAACATACATTACATCTCAATACATTCACACCTGCAGTTCCCAGTGTAAAGGCACATCTTAACAACTTTCCTCCCCCCTGGCACTCTGGCGCCTAAACCTGCTTCTCATCTTTTCAACTCTCCCCCCTGGGTGCCACAGCACTTGTATTCCTCTCTCTCGCCTGAGGCACCTGCATTACCATGTCTCCTTCCTTCCCCCCATTCCCCAAAGTCCTGGGTGCGATTCAGACCTCCCGCTGTGCCACCACAGTTTAATTGCACATTTTCAATCTGTTATAATGTAAATGTAAAGCTTTAAGCCTTATTCATGTGCATTTCCCCTCTGGTGCACTTTGGACGAGCCCGGCGCGCACGCGGCATTGTACATACTCACTTTTTCCATCTACCAGGCCAAGCAGTTGACGCATGTGCACAACTGTTGTTTGTAGTTTCACCCCAACCCTACGGGTAGCGCAAATGTGCAACACGCTAGTATGTTCACCTGCTATAAACATGAGAGCGATGCAGATTTTTTTTTTTGTAGCAACAACAATGGTGTCATTTCAAGGAAAAGGAGGAATTACCGTTTTCCAGTGCTCTTCTCTACTCAAGCTGCTGCTGCTGCAAAAGGATTCATATATGTTTATTCTCATCTTCCGTGTCCTCGTTGTCTTCCTGGTCTACTTTGTCTTTGTATGTTGTGTTGGTAGCACCACCTAGTGAGCGGGACATTCTGTCTTGCGCATTCTCTGTCAACGCGTTCAGGTCATTGGTGGGCAGTGCGATCATAAAATTTGGGCTGCACGTGGTCGTCCACAGTAGAGCCCTGCGTACACTAGCAGACTGGAGACAATGACATAAATTTCATCATACGAGGTTTCCAGTTGCACGTACCTGGACAACAGAGGTGCAGCATGAATCCAGCTTTACTTGCCATTCAGAATGCTCTTTGTCCATTTTGGCTCATGGAGGACTTGCTGTCTGCAGTGTGTTGCATTGCGTTCAGATTTACTGAAGTGAAGGGTGGGTGGAGATCCTTAAATATGGAAAGCCATCAGGGTCAAAAACATGTGTCCATGTGCCTGTTAAACGAAGGTCAAAAATATAGTGGTGTCAAACAGCACTAATACCTATATAATGAGATGAGATGAGATGAGATTCAACTTTATTGTCATTACACATGTATGAATACAAGGTAACGAAACGTGACTTGGCATTTGGGCACGCTCTGCAGAGCGCATCCAAGGCCGGGGCAGCCGCTAGGCGCCAGTCAGATATAATAGCAGGATGGTCACTTATTACATCTACTACATCTACTACAGTATTAGGCTGCTAGCTGGCAATTGACTTGCTAGCTTGGGATTTCTAGATAAAGCCACAATTCTGTTGTGCCGCAATCATGCAGACAAGTTAGCAGCTGTTTAGCCATGCCTTTAATTTACCCATTAGCATCGCCACTTTTATTTACAGTACATTGACATTACTGCCTTCTTCCTGCATCTTCAGATGCAAGAGTCAAAAGTATGGTGTGAAGGTTTTTAAGGAAAGTATAAAGCAACTCATTTAAACTTGTCAAAATTCAACTGTGTGCTAACTCGCAGCATGAACATTTCTTGTCAACCAACTCCCCACTGCGTAAAATTATATACAATACACAACCTTACAGGGAGGATTTACTGGTGTTGTGTCAGTCCAATTACTAGTTGCCAACAGTGTATCAGTTGCAGCAGTGGTACTTGGCCCTTGCCACATGTAGTATTACTGGTAGGTGATTTAGCCAGAGGATGGAAATCCTTAATGCTGTCATGTTTGCCCCTCCAGAGCAAAGAGGGAGATGACCCACTCGCCTGGCGAATTTGGTAAACCATTATTTATTAATGACAAAATAAACACTGCTCATGGGCTGAAATTAAATACAAAAACAAACCAGACAACGTGGAGTGAAAAAAATCAATAATAAATCCAAACAATGTTGTAAAGAACAAGGTGTTAAGGACGCAGCAAAGGACACAGACTGAAAATGCACATATATAGACAGTGGAGCAATAATGACAACACGGGACAGGTGAGCACCATCAAGGGCAGACAGACAGCACAGGACGGGCAAGGCTGGACAAACACAGAGGGGATATACACCAAACATAATAAATGAGTAAGAAGGGAACATAAAGTGTGGACAGGGGCTGCAGACCTGTCCAGAACACTACAGTACCTCCCCTCAAGGGTTGGATCTCAGATGACCCTAAGGTAATACCCACTGGAGAAGAAAAAAAAAGAAAACCCAAAAACCTTCACAGGGTGGGTGGTGGGGAAAAAGGCTAGGTCGGCCAAAACAAACTGACACCCCACCCCACCCCACCCCACCACACACACACACACACAGCATAGTCCAACACAAACGGGTCAGGTGGTCTTCCAGAGTCCCAGGGCCACCAGACCGGAGAGCCAGGTGGGTCAGGGGGCCTACCCAAGTCCATGGGTCCCCAAACTGGAGTACATGATGGGTCTGGTGGCCTCCCAAAGTCCAAAGGCCACCGGGAGGATGAACACGGGGTGTCAGGCGGCCTACCAAAGACCATGGACCACCAGACAAGAGAAAACACATGAGCCTCATGCTCAGAAATTAACACACAAAGCTTTTGCATAGAAAATAATGCACGGGCCCTTACCTCTGGGAGAAGCTATACAGGATTCTCTTGCTCAGAAGAAAACAACTGAGGTTTTAAACTCAAGAAATGGCATGGAAATTTTACCCTCAGAAACCTTTAACCTCTGGAGAAGATAAAGAACCTCCAAGCTCTGGAGATGACAACATGTACTGTAAGTCTTGCATTAAGGAGATGATGACAACATGGAAATTTTGCATTCGGGAGATGATGACATTGAACCCCTACACTCAGAAAATGA
Organism: Pholidichthys leucotaenia; assembly: GCA_020510985.1. Lineage (NCBI taxonomy): Eukaryota > Metazoa > Chordata > Actinopteri > Cichliformes > Pholidichthyidae > Pholidichthys > Pholidichthys leucotaenia. The sequence goes on from CM035843.1 coordinate 315,925,133, forward strand.
GAACATGGAACTTTCTTTTTTGTAATTTGAATTTTATTGGGTTTTCAATTTAGAAAATAAAACAGAGACAAACAAACACACAAAAAAAAAACAAAGAAAAAAACAAAACAAAACAAGTATACCCAGTGAGAGGATAAAACATTCCATTTCCACCCTAATACTCTTAAGATGATTAGCTTAATCTACTACACCTATAAAGGTAAGATAGGATCCCCACTTATTATAGAAGCTGTCCATCCTGTCCAGAAGCTTATATGAAAGGCGTTCTAGTGCAGCAAGCTTGCCCAACTCCCTGAGCCATTGAGCTACGGGTGGGGCAGAGGAAGATTTCCAGTAAAAAGTGATCAACTTTCGGCCCAGCATCAAAGCAGTCTGGATCCACTCGGCATCAGAGATTGGGTCCTGAATCATTGATGGATCCCCAAGGACAAAAAGTCTCTGAGTAAATGGCACTTCTTGCTTAACAATTGTCATAATATGTCTATGGATCTGCAACCAAAAGTCCTGTATTACCGAACAACTCCAGATCATATGGATTAATGTCCCCTCCCCCTGTAGACATCTCCAGCAGCTTGAAGAGTGAGTGAGATTCGCTCTCAACATTTTACGAGGTGTCCAGTAAAATCGATTCAAAATTTTAAATTGAACAAGTCTGGTTTTCAATTCCCTAGACACTTTCTTCCCATTCTTTAAAATATTTGCCCATTCAACATCAGTAAATTGTGAATTCAGATCTTTTTCCCATACGTGTTTAAGGAATGTAGAATCTTTATTTGAGCTCTTAAGGAGCATTAAATAGAAATTTGAGGCCTTAGATCTTTTGCCACAGGAACTCAAAGCCTGGATGAGCCAATCTACATCAGGAGGAGGGGTAGTTGTAGATCCAAAGACTTGACACAGCAGATGTCGAAGTTGTAGATATTTCCAAAACTGATTCTGTGGTAGTCCATACTGTGCCCGTAGAACATCAAATGATTTGAGAGCTCCCCCTTCATATAGATCTTTTAACATCAAGATGTCCTTTTTCACCCAGATTTTCCACATAAATGGGGATTTTCCAATATGGAGACTTGGGTTAAGCCAAATAGAAGCCATAGAATGAAGATGAGAGCTAAACTCTAGTATAGAAGCAACTCTCTTCCAAACGTATTGTAAAAAGGATATAATAGGATGCGACTGAAATTCAGGAGACAGTTTAATTGTGATTAGATGTACTAGGGGAAGAGGGCTGCTCAAATAACTCTCCAAATAAAACCAAGGGGGAGCTCTCTCAGGGGGGAGAGCCCAATGAATCAAATGTCTAAGACTAAAAGCGTAATGATATAAAACCAAATTTGGGACCCCCAAACCTCCTGAATCTATAGACTTCTGCAATCTTTTCAACTTTAATCTAGGGCGCTTACCATTCCATAAAAACTTATTGCACAACCTATCAAATTGTCGAAAGTAACCAACTGGGATCCTAAGAGGAAGAGATTGCAGAAGGTAATTAAATCGGGGTGCACAAATCATCTTAATAACATTGACCTTGCCCCAAAGAGACAAAAAAAGAGATGACCACCTTTCTATGTCTATTTTAAATTTTTCAAGCAAGGGTTCAAAATTAATCTGAATCAGATCTGATAAAATGTGAGGAAACAGGATGCCAAGATATTTAATTCCTAATTTTGGCCAAGAGAAGCCTATATTTTGACCAAATGTAAACAGTGTTTAAGGGCAATAAGATGGGAATCTGGGAGACGCGGGCAGTGAAGATGGCTGCTTAGGTGAGGAGCACCGCAGTGCAGACAGCCTTTTTTTTTCTTCTACAAGGGCGTTTTTCTCTTGTTTCCTCAGCTGAAATTATTATCACTACTATACTTTACATTGAGACTGGATTTGTGGAGAACAGGATTAGTATGCCAACGCAACAGCAGAAAATTAATCTTCGCCCCAAAGCCGGTGCTAGCAAGGAAAATCTGGCTAGAGCTGGTGATACCACATCGAGCCCTCCTCCCTCTCCGCCACCTTCAACAGGTGCAGGTGTTGCCAAAGACCAAATGGCGGAGGACATCTCTAAGATCTTTGCACTGTTGAAGGAAATATCGGAGAGGCAAGACGCCAAACTCAACTCTATTGAGGCGTCAATGAGGGCGGTGGACACCAAGCTAACGGAGTTAGCTACCCGGCTGGGAGATGTGGAGTCTCGCATCGCTTTTCTTGAGGATGCTAATACAGCTCTGGATGCTAATCCCCCCGCAACCCAGACGCAGGTAGAAGATTTACTTTTGAAGCTGGACGATTTAGAAAATAGATCACGCCGAAACAATCTACGCTTTGTCGGCTTTCCAGAAAATTGTGAAAAATCAGATGCCCTTACCTTCATGCGCAAAGCTATCCCACATCTGCTGAAAATGGAGTTCCCTGGAGGGCTGGAAATTGACCGTGCGCATCGGAGCCTCGCTGGACGCAGACCTGACGGGCAGCCGCCCAGGGCTATCCTGATTCGACTTCTGCGCTTCCAGGATAGGGAGCGTATTGTGGAGGCAGCACGCAGGATGGGAAAGCTGGATTGGAATGGTCATCACATCATGATTTTCCCGGATTATTCCAGACGAGTATCCGAGATGAGAGCGGCGTTCAAGCAGTGTAAACACCTGCTGCACCAGAAGAATATTGCATTCTCTCTCAGGTACCCTGCAGTTCTCGTTGTGAAGTTGGCAAGTGGTAAACAGGAGTTCACTGACCCTAAAAAAGCATTGAACCTGATTCTTTCACTACCGTGAGACATTGATGAACAATGGTATGAATATATGCTATATGTTTATTTGTTATATATTTTTGACGGAGGATTTGATGCAGTATTAATGTAAGGTTCCTTTTTTTTGCCCACGCTATATTGTCTATAGGCATGAGGCTGCTGCGATGTTGCGGCTCTCCCTAAGTTTGTTGCACTGTTCACAGTCACGGTCCTAGAGTTTTTTATTTTCTTTTTTTTGGTTGGTGCGGTTTTTGTGCACCGATGGGTGACATTGGTTTCAGGTCACCGATTATGTTACTTTATGATTATGTGGTTTTCGTTTTTTTTTTTTTTTTTTTGTATTTTTAATTTTTATTGTGTTTGTCTTTTGCCCAGTGAGGGGGTTTTTGGTGGAGAATTGCTGGATATTTTGGATGGTAATATGTACCGTTTATGATGTCGGCTAATTGTCAGAGCTTTCTTAACCTCATTACTTGGAATGTTAAAGGCCTTAACCACCCAATTAAGAGGAAAAAAATTTTGGCGTTTATTAAATCAAAAAAAGTGGATGTAGCGTTGCTTCAGGAGACCCACCTCACTAAAACAGAATCTAAAAAACTCTGTCGGGACTGGGTGGGCCATGGGTTTGCGTCTTGTGGTAATAGCCAGAGCAGGGGGGTGGCAATCCTTATTCATAAACATTTACAGTTCAAGTGTCTAAAAGAGGTTAGTGATGATGATGGACGACTCCTTATAATTCTTATAGAAATTCAGGGCCATAGGATGATACTCGCTAATGTTTATGCACCAAATATAGTTGATTGTGCATTTTTCGCACAATTGGAACACGAATTAAGCGAAATGGGTAATTATCCCATTTTAGTAGGCAGGGATTTTAATCAGGTCATGGACAACATTTTAGGTCGGAGCACCCCCTCACAGCGTTCATCTAAATCTGGCTCTATATTGAAAGATATGTGCAATGCAATTGGTTTGGTAGATGTTTGGCGGCTTTTTAATCCGACCACAAGGGATTACACTTTTTATTCCACTGTTCATAATGTCTTTTCCAGGATTGATTATTTTTTAATGTCAAAATTTTCTGTTTCTTCTGTAAATTCGAGCTTCATTGGTAGCATAATACTATCAGATCATGCCCTTGTTTTTCTACATATGATCCCGCCTTGTCAGTTGAAAAAAAATTCTAGATGGAGGCTTAATTCAAGCTTTCTTTTTAATCCAGATTTTGTGTCCTCTTTGAAAGCAGAGATCTCCTTATTTCTTGAGACAAACTGGGATTCTGCTCCCTCTGCCAGGGTTGCTTGGGAGGCCTTTAAGGCATTTATTAGGGGACATATTATTCAATATGCATCTTTTAAAAAGAAAACTAACATTGCTAAACAGATTGATTTGGAGAGGAGAATAGCTATATTAGAGACTTCATTCAAACAAGACACAAATTTAATAAATTTGTCACCCCTTCTGAAGCTTAAGTATGAGCTGAATTCAATTCTAACACAAAAAGTTGAATTTTCCCTATTTCGTCTTAGGCACAAACAATTTGAGGAGGGGGATAAAGCTGGCAAAATGCTGGCTAGATATATTAAAATGAAAGAAGCTCAGTGTACTATATCTGCTATTAGGACACAGGATGGTACTCTGGTGTCAGACTTAAATGAAATTAATGGTGCTTTCAGAGAATTTTACACCTCGCTTTATTCTTCTGAAATGGAGGCTGGATCTCAAGAGATCTATGCATTTTTATCATCCCTATCTTTGCCCTCCTTAACGAAGGAACAAATAGACTTACTTGACGCCCCAATTACTAAAGAGGAAATTGTGAAAGTGATTAAGAGCTTCCCGACTGGAAAGGCACCGGGCCCTGACGGATTCACTGCAGAATTTTACAAGGCCTGTGTTGATGAGCTTTCTCCTTTACTTTTAGAAATGTTTGCGGAATCTTTTGAACAAGGCCGTTTGCCCCCTTCTTTAACAGAGGCTTTCATTTCGCTTATTTTAAAAAGCAATAAAGATCCGTTAGAATGTAAGAATTATAGACCAATTAGTCTTATAAACTGTGACTGTAAAATTCTCTCCAAAATTTTGGCATTAAGATTAGATAAAGTAATGATATCTCTTATAAATCCTGATCAAGTGGGTTTTATTCGTTCCAGGGGTGCGGCAGACAATATTAGGCGATTTATTGATATCATATGGTTAGTTCAAAATGATCCCTCACTTGCACACCTCTCTCCAGTGGCAGCCCTCTCCCTGGATGCTGAAAAAGCATTTGACAGGGTTGAGTGGCAGTATCTCTTTGCAACTCTAGAGACTTTTGGTTTTGGTTCAAAGTTTCTTTCTTGGATTAAATTACTATATAATGAACCTAGAGCTTCAGTGATATCAAATCGAGTTACATCACAATCTTTTAGACTTTATAGGGGTACGCGCCAGGGCTCCCCTTTAAGTCCCTTGCTTTTTGCTTTGACATTAGAACCATTAGCTGTTGCTATCCGCAAAGACGGCAATTTTCCAGGTATTCAGGTCCATGGCAGTACCCATAAGATAATGTTGTATGCTGATGATGCATTGGTACTGATTACACAACCTCAAAAATCAATTCCAGCTCTCCTTAAAATTATTAACCAATTTTCACGTTTGTCTGGTTATAGAGTTAACTGGATAAAATCAGAAATTCTCCCTCTAACATCTTATTGCCCTAGAACATGGAACTTTCAAACTCTGGAGGAGTTATCATAGAGCCTTTAACCTCAGGAAGTAACATGGAACTTTTAAACTCAGATGATAATAACATAGAGACTCTGAGCCCAGAAACTAACATGGGAGCCTTCAGCTCTAGGGGTAATAACATTAGAGTCTCTTGCTCAAAAATAGATGACTGAGGTGTGCCAACCTCTGAATGAGATGGCTGGGACGCGCCGACCACTGAATGAGACGGTTGGGGTGTGCTGACCTTCAAAGCTACGGCTGGAGGTCTCCTGACCTCTGGGGTGATGGGTGGAGGTCCACTGATTTCTGAGATGATGGTTGGAGGGTGGTCCTCTCGCGACCTTCCCTGACACAGCCACCTCGGACAGTGAAGAAAGGCAAGGGGTGAGGTGCAGCTCCGCAAGGCTGCAGTGGAGCGAGGAGGGAAGGAGGCCAGAGTCTCGGGAGGCTGCATCATCAGCACAAACTCCAGTGTTTCAATTAAATTCCTCACCAGTCCACAATATGTCCCATGGAGGATGGAGACTGTGGCCAGTAGTCCCATCAATTCGGGGTAGTTCCGCACACCAGGATGCACCTCCACAATCCCAGTGACTGCATCCAGGCTCTCCAGGGCTTCCTCCAGAGTGCAGGAGGCACGAGCATCCAAGACAAAGTCCTGGATAAACTGGGCTGTGTCATACAGTGACCCTCGCGGGCCACCATAAGACGCCAAAAGTCGCCAGTGAGTTTTGAAAAGGTGTTTTATTGTAACAAAGGCAAGACGAGACACAAAGCTGTGAGCCGCTGAGGGCAAAACACACACTACAGAATACAAGGGATCGTAGGGCTAACCCCAGCCACTACGACCTTAACTATGAACATGAACAAGAATATTAACATGAACCTGACATGAACGAGGACCAGGAAAGTTAGACGATACTCCAGCAATCAACTGCTGCCAGCGCCCGCTAATAAAGCCGGTTGCTAACGAGCAGTGATGCCAAACAGCTGATCGACCTTGACAGCCGGAAACCCCACCGAGCGCTGTCACAATAAGAGCCCGGTGGAGCCAGAATTTAATCCACAGCTGCCAAGGCCGGCAGAGATGATACATGGCCCGAGCGTGGACAAAATCGACACTTGGGTCGTAACAGTACCCTCCCTCCAAGGGCGGGCTCCAGAACACCCATAGTCATCCATCCCACCCCCCATTCCCTCCAGGGCGGGCGGATGGGGGCAGCAACAGAAGATACAACACTCACTAGGGCAAAAAAACAAGAAAAACAACTATACAAAGCCAGGCACAGACAAACAGAAAAAAAAAAAAAAAAAACGACTCAAAAAAAAAATAAATACATGAAACACGTAGTAAAGACATGGTACAGGGAAAAAAAACACTAACTAGAACACAAAACAGAATCAAGATCCAGCAGGAGAAAAAAAGCAACTATACAAAACACGATGACAAAAAATACCATATACCCAAATCAAATACACAGGACAAATGAGGCAACTGCAAGACACAACAGGGCACAGACAACCAGAAAAAAAAAAAGTACATGAAACGCTGTAGCACAGACATGATAACAAAAAAAAAAAAAACAATACACCCACTAGAGCAAAAACACGATCAAAACAAGGCAGAAAAAGGGGAGAAAAAAAATCCAACTATACTAGGCACAATGACAAAAATACCGCATTCCCATATGCACAAATCAAATACCCATAGGACACGTGCGGCAGCTGCAGAACATAAATCACAAATTCATCAAAATACACAAATAACCAAACGAGAAACAAAACACACGATAGCAAGAAAAACAGAACAAATACTGGATCAGACTACCACTCCAAAATACAAGAAACACAATTACACAGGCACAAAAACAAAAAAATACAACACTCCTTAAAGCACAAATCAAGATCAAGACAAGAAAAAAAAACAATGCAAAGCACGATGACAAGAATACCACTCCCAAATGCACAAATCAATTACACACAGGACAGCAAAAAAAAAAACGGAACAATTACAGGGCTAGACTACCACCAAGAATGACCTCTACCCCTGACAGTTCATGCCGACCGGTGGAGACCAAACGCCATGGGGACAGTTCAGGTGGTCTCGCCGCGTCCAACGGCCGACGGGTGGTCACGGGGGGCGGAACATGACCGGGCGGCTACCATAGTCCCAGGCCGGGAAAGTCCACTCCTCCGGTGGCCGAACCAGGTCGCCCAGAAAAACACACATCTCAGGTGGCCGACCCGAGGCGCCGAACCGGCGAAACAGTTCTTCAGGCGGCTGACCCGCGTCCCTCAGCCACCAGTACCGGGGGAAAACGACCCGTGGCGGCTTCCCTGGCGAGGACAAAACTTGGGAGAGCCGGGGCGAGCGTAGCAGGACCCCCACGGCCCCCGGCGAAGATGCGCAGGGGTGATGACTCTGTAGAGGGGACAAAAGACCAAAATGAGCCTATACCGAGCCAGGCAGCAAAAGGACTGCCGCTCTTCCACCGTCCTCGGACCACACCGGCGCTGCACCTCTGCTGGACCCCGATTGGGTCCCGGCTGCACCCACGTCGGACCCTGATTGGGCCAGAACAGCACCTGTGGTGGACCCCGATTGGGCCTCTGCAGCTCCGCTGACGACCTCCACCCCCGAACCTGGAACCTCCAACTCAGCGACCCCGACTGGCTCCGCGCCGGTGACACTGCAAGGAAGCTCAGAACACACAGAAGAACCGGGATCAGTATCACCGGCAGCAACAGAACCCAGCGAGACGAGCTCGGGCGCAGCAGGCGGCTGCCCCTCACTCGCCTCCCCGAGAGGAAGGCAAAAATGCTCCAAAACAGGGGACAGAGACACAAGAGGGAGCACTTGCCTGCACTCGGGTTCTGTTGCCGTCCAGGACTCTGTCGATCCAGGCTCAGGGCGAAGAAGTTCGTGCGCAGGCTCCAACTCAGCTGCGTCGGTCTCCGCAGCTGGCAAGATGGTTTCCACAGCCCGAGGTTCCTCTTGCACTGATGTCCATGCCAATGGCCCGTATGGCGTGGAGGCAGGGGACCCTCGACCCACTGGTTCGGAACGCTCCGGCAAGGAGACCCGGGGATGCTTCATCATCGGCACAGGTTCCGGGCCGCAGTCCGCTCTTCTCCTCCGTCCACGACGTGGCTGCAGGGCCGGATCCAGGCTTTCCAGCACCACAGGCCCCCTCCTCCTCCGGCGACGTAGAACTGGCGTCGCGGACCACTCGGCAGAAGAAGGCACAGAGGCAGCGGGTTTAGGAATTACAGTTACAGCAGGTGGCGGGAGTTCGGGGGGGTGCGAACCCCGAACTCCGCTCCCAGAAGTCAGATAAGGCAGATCATAATTATGGTGGAATGAATGAACTTGCACTTGCCTGCCTCCTGGGGAGAAGATGGTGCCTGCTGCAGCAGGTGGAGTCCTCCTATCCCTCCGGGAGGTAACGGCGGGCCCCTCGGGGCGACGAGGAGGAGCCGCTCGGGAAGGATTGCTGACGGGCCTCGCCGAAGCACGACTCACAGCACTCCCAGTGGCTGGGAATGACGTCGAAGAGGAGGACATGACAGCCAGGTCGAAATGGGCACGAGGAGCTGACAGCGCAGCTGAAACAGATGACCCGGGGGTGGTGACTGCAGGGGTCCCCTCCTGTTGTGACGTGAAAAATGCAGCCAACTGGGAGGCTGGGTTCCTCCGACGACCCGGAGCTGGATCCGGACAGGATTCTCGTTGGGACTTGGTAGGAGCATGGCGAAGAGGCCTACTGGCCAACGGTGCGGCGAGGGACCCAGGAACACATGGCGCTGGGACTGGATGGGCAGCAGGAGCTGGATTCCGATCCACTGGTCTCCTGCCGGGTTTTCCCTCCAGCCTATGGATCTCCACTCTCGCCAGGGACGCTGTCCTCGCGGGAGGTGGAGGGGTTTCCTGGAGCGCTTTTGCCATCAATTCGCACTGTGCCACAATCCATGATAAACTCTTGCTCCCCTCCGGAGTAGAGGTAAGGTGGTAACTGCGCAGGGCCCGCTGGGCGAGGCATAAGTGGTAATCGGCCACTTCGGTGGGCATGAGACGGGCGGCTTCCGCTAGATAGCCGTCAATCTCCTCCAGCCACTCCGGGCAAAAACCACACTCGCGGGCGGGCATCTCTCTACCAAGTCCAACTAACAGGGAAAACTCCACCCTATGGCAAAAACTCACGGTGAAAAGGCGTCTCGGTGTGGCGTCTCCGTTTAGACATCCGTGGCTGGAGTATACTGTCATGCGGTGACCCTCGCAGGCCACCATAAGACGCCAAAAGTTGCCAGTGAGTTTTGAAAAGGTGTTTTATTGTAACAAAGGCAAGACGAGACACAAAGCTGTGAGCCGCTGAGGGCAAAACACACACTACAGAATACAAGGGATCGTAGGGCTAACCCCAGCCACTACGACCTTAACTATGAACATGAACAAGAATATTAACACGAACCTGACATGAACGAGGACCAGGAAAGTTAGACGATACTCCAGCAATCAACTGCTGCCAGCGCCCGCTAATAAAGCCGGTCGCTAACGAGCAGTGATGCCAAACAGCTGATCGACCTTGACAGCCGGAAACTCCACCGAGCGCTGTCACAATAAGAGCCCGGTGGAGCCAGAATGTAATCCACAGCTGCCAAGGCCGGCAGAGATGATACATGGCCCGAGCGCGGACAAGATCGACGCTCGGGTTGTAACAGGCTGCCCAAAGCTCCTTCACACTGGGACCACCAGCTGCCAACCTCCTTCTGCCTGTTGAGTCCAGGTATGCTGACATCCTGCTCCTACCAGACTGACCTGCTGGGTCCATTACTGGCTGCGTCCTACTGTCATGTTTGCCTCTCTGGGGCAAAGAAGAAGAGGACCCGCTCACCTGGCAAATCTGGTAAACCATTATTTATTAATGACAAAATAAACGCTGCTCATGGGCAGAAATTAAATACAAAAATGAACCAGACAACGTGGAGTGAAAAATCAATAATAAATCCAAACAGTGTGGTAAAGAACAAGGTGTTAACATAAGGACGCAACAAAGGACACAGACTGAAAATGCACATATATAGACAGTGGAGCAATCATGACAACATGGGGCAGGTGAGCACCATCAAGGGCAGACAGACAGCACAGGACTGGCGGAGCTGGACAAACACAGAGGGGATATACACCAAACATGATAAATAAGATAAGATAAGATAAGATAAGCCTTTATTAGTCCCACAATGGGGAAATTCCAGGATTGCAACAGCACAGGGATAGCAACACTCAGAGCAACAATCAGAAGGCAAGAAAAAACAAGAGCAGCTAGTATACATATGTACATATTACTATAAATATATATATAAATAGACACACAGTGCGGAGCATTGTGGTTGGTGGATGTGCAGCAGAAAGTCTAAGCTCTCTCTCCGCGGATGCGGCGGGCCAGCTGGATGTCATTGGGCATGATGGTGACCCTCTTGGCGTGGATGGCGCACAGGTTGGTGTCCTCGAAGAGACCCGCCAGGTAGGCCTCGCTGGCCTCCTGCAGAGCCATGACGGCGGAGCTCTGGAAGCGCAGGTCGGTCTTGAAGTCCTGAGCGATCTCCCTCACCAGGCGCTGGAAGGGCAGCTTAAGGATGAGCAGCTCCATGGATTTCTGGTAGCGATGGATCTCTCTCAGAGCCACGGTACCGGGCCTGTAACGGTGAGGCTTCTTCACTCCGCCGGTGGCCGGAGCGCTTTTCCAAGCAGCCTTGGTGGCCAGCTGCTTCCTGGGGGCTTTTCCTCCAGTAGGTTTACGGGCGGTCTGCTTGGTTCTTGCCATCGCTCTTTATTATTCTGTCTTATATTTCTTGCACGCCGCCTAAACTCCAGCCCGGCACCCGCGTCGTTTTCGCTTCAGTTCTCTCGGTATGTCGAGTTTCTCCGTTAGCACCGGGTGGCGGTTGAGTGCTAGCCAACTCTTCCCTGCTGTATCGTCTCCTGCTGTAAACAGTGGCTCCGTCCACCGACTCGGGAGACCTTTGGGGCGATCTGTGTGTCCGTGATATATATAGAGTGAAAGGTGTAGAAAGAAGAAGGAAGATAAAAAAAAAAAAAAGGCAGTTGCAAAAAGCAGCCAACTCGTGTGGCGCCGGAACCGGAAGTTGTAAGAGCCGGAAATGAGTAGGAAGGGAGCATAAAGCATGGACAGGGGCTGCAGACCTGTCCAGAACACTACAAATTCATTAAGTGGACCTTAATATCAAAATCTGGTGGGGGAATATACAGTATTATGGTGTCAATAAAAATAAAATCAGTCCTAGTTTCTTGCCAAGTTTACTCTTTTAGCAACACTGGTAGAGTGCTGGACACTGATGTGGCAGGGTTCCAAGTTTGATGAGAGGCCACCAGCTGAACTTCACCACCCCCCTTGGTCACACATGCAGGCCCAGTAAATAAAAAGATGACTTCTTCCCTGATGATTTTTTTAAAGGATGTGCTACCTTCCTAGTTTACACAAAATATTTAGGAGACTTTCTACATTCTAAAGAGCTGTGGATTGCGCATTTGAAAAAAATAACTTTCAAATCAATTACTTTATTTGCAAAACTAACAAGTTAGCCAGCAAGATCATCGGTGCCCCTCTGCCCCCCCTCTCAGACATCTACCACACCCGCCTCACCCGCAGAGCCATCAACATTTCAGGTGACATCTCCCACCCATCACACTCCCTCTTCAGCCCCCTCCCCTCAGGGAGAAGGTACCAGAGCCTATGGGCCCACTCCACAAGACTGCTAAATAGCTTTGTTCACCAGGCCATCAGGACCTTGAACTCCAACCCCCCCCCCCCCCCCCCGCCCCCCGCCCCTGGACTGTAACACACTCACCCACACAATAACTACCTCAGCTGTTTGCACATAAAGACTTGGCACACCAACAGTAATACATTTGCTGCTGTATGTCTTGCACCTTACTGCAACCATCTGCACAAATGCCACACCTGTCATTGCAATAGTGATCATGCACAGACTGATCTGTCACTGTCTGCACCCCTGTTACCGCATTGAACTTGCAATTTACCGGTATTATGGTTTACTGTACATAGATTGGTGTTTTTACTGATATTTGCACTATGGGTAGCATTACTGTACATAGATTGTTGTTGTTGTTTTCCATCCTTATTCCTTCTCGTTTTATATATTGCACACACCACTAAGAGAGAGAGAAATGGCATTTTACTTCTTACTGTATGTCCTGTACATATACAGTGCATCCAGAAAGTTCAATGCTCAATACTTTGTTGATGCACCTTTGGCAGCAATTACAGCCTCAAGTCTTTTTGAATATGATACCACAAGCTTGGCACACCTATCATTGGGCAGTTTGGCCCATTCCTCTTTGCAGCACCTCTCAAGCTCCATCAGGTTGGAGGGGAAGCATCAGTGCACAGCCATTTTCAGATCTCTCCAGAGATGTTCCATTGGATTTAAGTCTGGGCCCAGGCTGTCAAGTACATTCACAGAGTTGTTCTGAAGCCACTCCTTTGATATCTTGGCTGTGTGCTTAGGGTCGTTGTCCTGCTGAAAGATGACCCATCGCCCCAGTCTGAGGTCAAGAGCGCTCTGGAGTAGGTTTTCATCCAGGATGAATGTACATTCTTTCATCTTTCCCTGAATCCTGACTAGTCTCCCAGTTCCTGCCGCTGAAAAAAATCCCCACAGCATGATGTTGCCACCACCATGCTTCACTGTAGGGATAGTATTGGCCTGGCGATGAGCGGTACCTGGTTTCCTCCAAACATGACGCCTGGCATTCACATCAAAGAGTTCAATCTTTGTCTCATCAGACCAGAGAATTTTGTTTCTCATGGTCTGAGAATCCTTCAGGTGCTTTTTGGCAAACTCCAGGTGGGCTGCCATGTGCCTTTTACTAAAGAGTGACTTCTGTCTGGCCACTCTACCATACAGGCCCAATTGATGGATTGCTGCAGAGATGGTTGTCCTTCTGGAAGGTTCTCCTCTCTCCACAGAGGAACACTTGAGCTCTGACAGAGTGACCATCGGATTCTTGGTCACTTCCATGACTAAGGCCCTTCTCCCCCGATCGCTCAGTTTAGACGGCTGGCCAGCTCTAGGAAGCGTCCTGGTGGTTCTGAACTTCTTCCATTTAGGGATGATGGAGGCCACTGTGCTCATTGGGACCGTCAAAGCAGCAGAAATTTTTCTGTACCCTTCCCCAGATTTGTGCCTCAAGACAATCCTATCTCGGAGGTCTACAGACAATTCCTTTGACTTCATGCTTGGTTTGTGCTCTGACATGTGCTATCAACTGTGGGGCCTTATATACACAGGTGTGTGCCTTTCTAAATCATGTCCAATCAACTGAATTTACCACAGGTGGACTCCAATTAAGCTGTAGAAACATCTCAAGGATGATCAGTGGAAACAGGATGTACCTGAGCTCAATTTTGAGCTTCATGGCAAAGGCTGTCAATACTTATGTACATGTGATTTCTTAGTTTTTAATTTTTAATAAATTTGCAAAAATCTCAAAAAAAACTTTTTTCACTTTGTCATTATGGCGTATTGTGTGTAGAATTTTGAGGAAAAAAAATTGTTTAATCCATTTTGGAATAATGCTGTAACATAACAAAATGTGGAAAAAATGAAGCGCTGTGAACACTTTCCAGATGCACTATAGAAGTATTGACAAATAAAAATCTTTGAATCTTTTTGAATCTTTGAAGTTATGCTACTCATTAATAATAAAAAAAAAACCTAAGTACCTTAGAACTGGTTTTTATTATCATTTATCATCTGGCTTCACAGATTTCACTATTCCCTTCAACAACTCTGTCACCATTCCATCTGGACGATTTAATGGTCCACTTCATCCAAATGACCAAAACAGACTGTTTTCTCAGTCCTGACACATTGGGTGCTGTGTGACTCCTGATTGGACTGACAGGCTTCAAAGGACACATTACTTTCATATGAGGTTCATTGTCACCCACCTGTTTTTCATTGTGTCCCTTGGCTTTGTTGAACAAAAGAAAGTACACATTTGATAGCTTAAACAGGTTTTCATCCTGTGAGGAGAACTTGATAGATACAGACAGTTTCAGTCATTTACCTACAGTATGTCACAAACGTTACATTTTGTGTGTCTGCTTTAGCCTAAGTGTTTCTGTGTCAGAGACCACTACTACACACATGCTTATTTTATGCATTCATGTTTACTGGCACAGGTGCATGCCTCAGTGCAGCATTTGACTTTGAACATGCCAGATCAGGAAGTCAGGAGAAACAGAAGGAGTTCTGATGAAAGAGAAGTGGACCACTGAAAGGTGGAGGTGAAGGCTGTTCAAACACCAGACAAACCTACAAGTGGTTTTGACTTCAAAATTTAAACATGAGCATATGAGTGCAGATGTTTCTTTTAGGCAGAATAATTCCTTTACAGCCACTGTTAGCGCTGCTGTTTACCCTCCACCCTGTGAAACCATCTATTTGAGATTAAACTGTGAAGAATGGAGGCGACAATTAGATTTTGTTTGGGTTTATGCTGAAAAGAGATTTTTTTTCTATATTTCTTTTAGGGCTGAAGAAAAAAATCTCACGCTTCATTTTTAAGCTCTTCATATTCTTCACAGTATATCTGTATTGATAGTACATAGGCGCTGTTCTTTATACAGTAAATACAAAAATGGAGCATGAAACCTCCAGAGTAGCTTTTTTGACTGGCACCGGGAGGTGAATGTGAGTGACACAGGAAGTCTGTATTTTAGTTTTTGATTTATGTTGAACTGTGCCATTTAAAAAGAGTGCAAAAGTCCAGAAATGCTCCACAATAACACCATTAATTAGCCATTTTTTATCAAAATGTCTGATATTTGACTGCATTATCTATCCACATGTGTGTCTTGCCTGCATTTGCACAATATTTGTTTGTTTGATGGGTGCAGATGTAAGGCTAACACCCAGAGAGTAAAAGAGCAAAGGATTCTGATTGCAACCTATCTACAGCCTGAAATGTGTGTTCGCTTGTGGGTATAATGATGGCTTAAACTATATAACCCAATGGAAAATAATGATGTCATTTCCAAGAGCAAGCACTCAGGTTTTTCAACCATTTTTTTGCTTTCTTCCCCACTGTAGTTTTTGGGCTGTGGGTTGTTTGTGGTGAAGTTTAACATAGCAGAGCCCACTGGCACCAGTCAGTGCGGGCTCTGCTGGGTTTCCTGGTTTTCCTTTATACCTAATTGCTCACCACATATGTGACAAATGATGCCAGATGCCAGAATCAGAAGAATTCCAACTCTTTCAGATTTATGAGCTCAAAGAAACAGTTGGTCTTATTTATAGACGGCTTTTAACGAGACCTGGTCCCAGGGGGAGAGAAGTGTGACTGAGTCAAGTGCCAAAACAGAGAGTGGGACCGTGGCACGTGTGATCTATTAAGTATGCTAGTATTCTAGAATAATTCACTCAGGTATGTGGAGCAGCAGATTGTCTGGATCTTTTTTAAGCGTGTGTGTATATGTGTTTTTGACCTTCAATAATATTTCATATTTTGACATGCATTTTTGTAGTACTTTCCCCTTGTGATGAGTCTAAATGTCTGACTACATCAATTTGAATTTTTTAATGAGCTGGAGCTTGAATAAACCCAGCAAGTATTTGGGGGAACTATCTGTTTCTACCCATAACAACATATTTTGATGCCCCCAAGATTTTGGTGAAAACCCTCAGCTTAGCTTGGCGTTTGAAGGTATATATGATGCAGCGCCTTTGACTCCTCTGTCTTGTCTCAGTGCCCCCAGGTATGCAGACCAGGGGTTCTTGGCATCCACAGCTTTAGACTGCAGCCCAGATGAGCCCTATACTTTACTTCATGTCTGCTCTGCTCAGCTCACAGGAAATTGGAAAGAAAAAAATAAAAGAATCAAGGCTTAAGCTCAAGAGTCCTAGTTGGCCATTTATGTGTTTTACAGTCACATGCATTCTCCAATTTTCCAAGTTAATAAAACAGCCCATGAAGTACTGTGAAATTGCTGCGTATTTTCAGTATAAGTACTGGTGTAAAACAGTAAGTTGAGAGTGACAAAACCCTTTTTTTTTTTTACCATAAATGTGCTCAGTTGTCAGCATTTAAGTACCATATACTTACCATATAGGTACCCTGTGCTAACCATACAGTTTCTTATGTGTAAATAACCAGAAATTACCCACTGAGTTCTAATTCATCTTTCATTCATCTTCTTCCGCTTAATCCTTTTCGGGTCGCGGGGGTGCTGGAGCCTATCCCAGCATCTTTGGGCGAGAAGCAGGGTACACCCTGGACAGATCGCCAGTCCATCGCAGGGCCAACACAGAGAGACAAACAACCATTCACTCTCACAGTCATACCTAAGGACAATTTAGAATCCCCAGTTTTGATGCCAATTAACCTAACTTGCATGTTTTTGGCATGTGGGAGGAAACCGGAGAAATCCCGGAGTAAACCCATGCAGACACGGGGAGAACATGCAAACTCCACACAGATCACTGTTGGTCGGGGGCTGGGATCGAATCCAGGATCCCCCGGCCAAGGGTGAGTTGCTGTGCTGCCGCAGTGCTAACCACTCCACCACCGCGCCGCCGTTCTAATTCATACTTATCCAAAAATTAACTGGCACTTACTGGGTCCTAATTTTGTAATTACCACAAAATTAATTTGTAATTTTGCAGAAAATAAGAATGAACAAGTCCAAAACTCAGTACGAGTAAATACCAAGTATTTCACCGTAACAGAGTTGGGACCCAGTAAGTGCTGGATAATATAGGGTACTTAAACACAACATCACTGGAACAAATAAATGTCATGAATGACCCTCCAGGGCAAAGAAGAGGACCCAGTCATAATGCGAAGTTCATACATGGTTTTATTACCAAAATAATAGAATATAGCACGAGGGCTGGAACAAATAACTCAAACTGTACGGCAGGATAAACAAGAAAAGAACTTAAACCGTGATCAGCTTGGATAAAGTGTAAGGTGTATAACAGGGGGAGAGGAGGGGGAGTACAGGGCACTGGTAGACAGATTTGTAGAGTGGACCAAGCATAATCACCTGACACTGAACGTCAGCAAGACCAAAGAGATGGTGATTGACTTCAGGAAGAAGACAACACCTTCACGGTCATTGCAGATTAGGGAGGAGGATGTGGAGGTAGTTGAGGACTACAAATACCTGGGTGTCATGATCAGCAACAGACTGGACTCGAAATCCAACACCAATGCTGTGTACAAGAAGGGGATGAGCAGACTACTTCCTGAGGAAGCTGAGATCCTTCAACATGTGCAACAGGATGCTGGAGCTTTTCTATCAGGCTGTTATCACCAGCGCCATCTTCTTTGCTGCTGTCTGTTGGGGTAGCAGTATTAGAGCCAGCGACACCAACAGACCTGACAAGATCATCAAGAGGGCTGGCTCTGTAATTGGTCTCAGGCCGGAGACTGTGGTGGAGAGGAAGACACTAAACAAACTGCGATCCATCATGGACAATCCCGATCACCCCCTCCACCACACACTGGACACTTTCTCCAGCAGACTGCTACAACTTCCCTGACGCCATTTCACTTTACAATAGCTCACTCTAATGTTGTATTCTGGTCATAACTATGCTACCATACTGCACCTTACAGTCTAATTGGTGCCTCACATTTCACCCTGCACCTGATAGTCCTGCATTGTACAGCAGGCATGATTCATGTATCTATGTATATGGGTCGCCATCTATTCATCTTTGATGTATATAAGTTATTTAGCAGTTTTATTTTGAGTAATCCCTTTATCTATTATGCTGTGTGTGTCGTTTTGTTTCATCTACTGTCTTGCTGCTGTTACACTGTAATTTCCCAGTTTGGGATCAATAAAGTACATCTATCTATCTATTTATCTAAGTCCGCTGTGCGTGTCAGAATGAAAATGACAGTAGATTGCCGCACTGAAGGTGAGGTGACAACTGTATAAGTAGAGCAGGAGGTGATTATGTGTGTGTGAATGGTGAAGGGACTGGCGCCGTACCGTGTCTGCTTCATCCATCCAGGTGGATGCCCTGAATTTCCCTCTGGGTAGCAATAAAGTACACAAAATAAATAAAATCCATCCATCCATCCATCTTCTTCCGCTTAATCCTTTTTGGGTCGCGGGGGGGGGGGGGGCTGGAGCCTATCCCAGCATCTTTGGGAGAGAGGCAGGGTACACCCTGGACAGATCGCCAGTCCATCGCAGGGCCAACACAGAGAGACAGACAACCATTCATAAATAAAATAAAAAAATAAATGAACACAATCAGGTGCAGCCGTGAATAATTAACAACAAAAGGACCCATAACTGAGGAGCAGAAATAAACTGAGAGCACTGTCAGAAGGTAAACACAACATGCAAAGCAAGACAGGATAATGGCGATAATAAATAATGCACAGCATAAACATAAAGTGTGAGGACGTGTAATGATGCTAAACATAATAAAGAGTCCAAAAGGAACACAAAGCATGGATAGGATCTGTGACCCTGTCCAGATGACTACAATAAACTTGTTTGAAAAACTGGAAACTTCAGTCTTCTTACAGACCCCATTCACGTGATGTCACCACTCATGTGACTTTGTTGATGTGCCATACTGGGTATCGCACGACAGGAGTTGCCTGGCAACTTCATTTAGGCTTCATGTACCCCGAGTGCATAAAAACACTCAAAACCTGTGTTCCTGAGCACTCTTAAGAAAAGGTCTCCACAATCGATCCTAGCAACCGCTTGACCTGTCACTCAAAACTTGTTGGGGTTTCACAGCTTGCCTTGAAGCTCTCTATTAACTTCACTAAACCACATCAAACAGGTAAGAAAGCATGCATCACTTCAAGCATTTGCTGTTAAATATTAATCATGGTATTCTTTCAGTCTGATTCTTATCAGCTGAGTAGAGGGGTGTGCTGCTGATGAGAACTATGATGCTCCAAAAGTTGAACGTTCTTCAATTTTCAGTGCCCTGAGTGCAGTGAGAAAAGATGCTCACCGCTGAGAGCATCTTTTCACTGAGGGCACTGAACACATGGATTACATAGAAAATGAACAGAAAATAGGCAATTGGGGCAGAAAAAAATGCACTCTGAGGACACACGTCCATACACTGTCATAATAAAAATGTAAAATTCAAACTTTCTATCTAAAATATATCAGATACCAGATATGAATTGCTTACCACACAGTCTTGAATGCCCAGTGGGTATGGAGTTCTCACGTTAGACAGCAGCAATCCAT
The DNA here is from genome assembly GCA_020510985.1 of Pholidichthys leucotaenia. Taxonomy (NCBI): domain Eukaryota; kingdom Metazoa; phylum Chordata; class Actinopteri; order Cichliformes; family Pholidichthyidae; genus Pholidichthys; species Pholidichthys leucotaenia. Next base: position 315,944,867 of record CM035843.1, read on the forward strand.
AGCTTTCTCTTTTCAACATCCTTGGGAAAGCAATAGAAAGAAAATTCCCTTGGGGCTACAATGATTATAGAATAGAATAGAATAGAATAGAATAGAATAGAATAGAATTGGCTTTATTGTCATTGTACAGATGTACAGTACAATGAAATTGTGGGTGCTCCACCAGGCTATTGTGCAATTAAGTATGAGAGAAGGACTAGTTAAAATACGGTTACAGAACACACGATTAAACACCCAACTGAAATAAAAATAAAAATACCCCAGAATTATGGAAATATACACAGGTATGGTAGTGGCTACATGGGTGGAACTATGTACATGAGAGTGCAGACTGCAGAACATGTGAAAGTGTGGAGTGCAAAGACAGGTGTGCTATTGTAACAACCAAGGTCCTCAGTTCTGTGCATGTGAGCGTATGGAGGGAGGAGGGTGGGGCCTCTTGACTGTTTGCAGTTCAGAAAGCCTAGGGGAAGAAACTGTTTGTCACTCTGGAGGTGTGGGACCTGATTGATTTGAACCGTCGTCCAGAGGGATGCAGGTCAAACAGGTGGTGGGTGGGATGTGAGGGGTCTCATGTGATGGCCTTGATCTTTCTGAGACAGGAGGATCTGGAAATGTCTTCCAGGGAGGGCAGAGGGCCACCAATAATTTTTTGAGTGGTGTTGATGACCCTCTGCACAGCCTTCCTGTTCTTGGCCGTGGAGCCAGCGTACCACACATCCAGACAGTAGGTGAGCATGCTCTCCACTGAGCAGTGATAGAAGACCAGCAGCTTCTGGTCCAGGTTGTTCTTCCTCGGGACACGGAGAAAGTGGAGCCGGTGCTGGGCTTTCTTCACCAGGGCCTTGGTGTTGACAGTCCAGGAGGGGTCAGAGAAGATGTGGGTGCCCAGGAACCTGAAGGTGGGGACATTTTCCACGCGGTCGCCATTTTTGAGGAAGGGGGGTGGTCCTGTCTGTTCTTCCCAAAGTCCAGTATGAGTTCTTTAGTTTTTTGGACGTTCAGTTTCAGGTTGTTTGCTTGACACCACAGCAGCAGATTCGTTACCTCTCCCCTGTATGCCTTCTCGTCGTCATCAATGATGAGCCCAACCAAGATGGTGTCATCCGCGTACATCATGATGACGGTGGTTGGGTGGGTTGGAAAACAGTCAAAGGTGTACAGGGAATACAGTAGAGGGCATAGCACACAGCCCTGGGGGGGGGGGGCAGTGCTGAGAGACAGTGTGAAGAAGTGGTGGGGGCCAAGTCTGACTGTTTGTGGGCGGTTGGTGAGAAAGATTTTTATCCGGGAGCGGGGGGGGGGGGGGGGTCTGGAGAAGGTGCAGTTTGTTGATCAGGATGTCCGGGATGATGGTGTTGAAAGCTGAGCTGTAGCCCACAAAGAGCATTCTCATGTAGCTCCTTGGGTTCTTCAGGTGGCTCAGCGCTCTGTGGAGAGTGGTGGTGGTGATGGCGTCTTCTGTAGACTGGTTCTCCCTGTAAACAAACTGGTGGGGGTTGAAGGAGGGGGGAAGATAGTCCCTGATGTGCTGGGACACCAGTCACTCAAAACACTTCATGACTACAGACGTGAGTGCTATGGGTCTGTAGTTGTTCAGGCTGTCAATTGTGGACTTTTTGGGGATGGAGATGATGGTGGAGGCCTTGAGGCAGGAAGGGACAGTGGCGTACGTCAGGGCGAGGTTGAACAGCTTGGCTGAGGATCCCTGCCAGCTGGTCTGCACATGCTTTGACCACTGGCTGTGGCGCAGGTGTAATATGGCCGACTACTGATTGGAGGGTCAGGGGTTCGATTCCTGCTCTGTCTGCAGTCTGCATGTCAAAGTGTCCTTGAGCAAGACACTGAACCCCCAGTTGATCCTGGTGGGTCAGGCCAGCGCCGGTGTATGGTAGTTCTGCTGCCATCAGTGTGTGTGAATGGGTGGAGAGCAGGATTTGTAAAGCACTTTGGTCATCTAGAGATGAGAAAAAGTGCTATATAAGTGAACACCATTTACCATTTACCGCTTCTGGGATGCCGTCTGGACCAGCAGCACTGCAGGGGTTCACTGCTTTCAGTTGCCTCCTCACCTCATGAACCTGTAGAGGGAGAGGGGAGAGGGGAGGAGGGGGGACATGTTTGGGGGGAGGCGTGCTCAAACCAGGCAAAGAAGCTGTTAAGCTCCTCTGCCAGCGTGAGGCTGCTGTCTGACGTTGGGGGGCCCTGGCCCCTGTAGTTGGTGAGGGCCTGGATGCCTCTTCACATCTGTGGGGGTTGCTGTCTGTGAGGAAGCCCTCTATTTTCCTCCTATAGGCATTCTTAGCGAGTTTTATGCCTCTCCTCAGGTTGGCTCTGGCAGTGCTGTACAGAGAGCTGTCCCTGTGCCTGAAGGCTGAGTTGCGGGCTCTGATCAGAGCCTGGACTTCACTGGTCATCCAGGGTTTGTGGTTTGGAAAGACCCGGATGTGTTTGGTGACTGTCACATTTTCTACACAGCATTTAATGTAGAAAAGGACAGACTCGGTGTAGGAGTCCAGGTCCTGCTGTTCAAAGATGCTCCAATCTGCATGGGCTGCACGGTGGTGCAGTGGTTAGCACCGCGGCAGCACAGTTTACCCTCAGCCGGGGGATCGCGGGGATCATGAGATCGTGGGTTCGATCCCTGCCCCCGGCCAACAGTGATCTGTGTGGAGTTTGCATGTTCTCCCCGTGTTTGCGTGGGTTTACTCCGGGATTTCTCCGGTTTCCTCCCACATGCCAAAAACATGCAGGTTAGGGAGTTAAGGAGCGCTTGCGCATGCAGCAACCGGCAGCTGGTGGCTTGTCACCGGACTGCAGAACAAATCTACCTACGGGTACAAAATAAGTCAAAAAAATCTGTGCAGGCAAAACAGTCTTGTAGCTGGAGGAGAGCATTTTCAGGCCAGGTTTTAACTCTTTGAGTGTGAGATTTTGCATGCCCCTAGTGGCAGAGTGCAGCACTGCACCTGTCAACGAATTCTGACATCCCTGTACTCCCCAGCTATACTGACGACTTGTACTGATCGTGGCAGTTCAGAAAGTGGCAGACGCGTTGGAGGAATCATGGCTGACATGTAATACACCAAAGAAGAAGAACTCCTTATTTCCTTTTCCTGTATTCCCTTCTTTTAGCTCAGAAAGCTAATATGGCCGCCATCCATCGTCGTGCACCGTCACTTAGACGGCTTCATACACGGAAAATAGCCGCAGGATACAAGCAAAATTTATGTGGGATAATCATAAGACTTTGTAGATGTGGTAGAGAGCGTAAATGACCGACAGAATGCAAAATAACGACCACGATGGACGAAAACCCACCGACCACGGCAGTGAGCGAGTCCCCATAGCCGCCAGTAAGTGAAGAATTTCTTTGTTTGTTTTTTTTTTTTACATTGTACTGATTTCTTGTTCATATACTTTGAAGATAAGATGATAACGTACCCCTGTACAAAAAACAGTGTCAAAAGACTGAACCATTCTTTGTGTAAATATGTCCAAAGCCCACTTGTGACTGAGTTATGTAATTCAATATAGCTGCTGTGGCATTATGCAAATTAGATGCGTAAAATAACTCCCATCTGAAACTTTGGTGTCATGGTCCGTGTGCTGACTCTGTCTGCACTCGGGTTGTGCGGTAGTTCCCCGTTCTCTCCTCTGGCGCACCTCTTTCCTCCAGGCCTTTATTATGACAGTGTCTGGGCGGCGCTTCCAGCTGTCAGAAGCCAAACTCCGCGGGACGGCTGGATTCCAATCAGCTGATGGCTTTTCATCAGCTGGTCAATCTGTCAAGCCCTATTTAAGGGAGCAGCTCTGTTTGCTCGTGGTTGCGACCTCGTCGAACATCCTCTCGTCTAACATCCCTTCTTTGATCATTTCATCACAGTAAGTGTATATCCTGAGACTCTGTATTTCTGTGTCTGAGTCATAACCTTAGTTGTGTTTTTGCCCCCCATGGCTCAATATTTTGTCATTTGTCTTCCTTTAATAAATTATGCAAACTCATCGGTGGCTTATAGCATCTTATTTGCGGTCTGCGAGGACCGCAGCATGACAGTAGGTCGCAGCCAGACTGAGACGCCGGTCACCGTGATTTTGTGCTTAATTGGACTGTTAGTTTTCCCTGTTCAGTGTACCGGTGTGCTGGGAGATGGTGCCACTCAAGGGCTACACTAAGAGCCTGGGCTACGAGCTGGTGAAGGCCCTCGACGATATTGATGGTATCCTTTTCACCGCTTGCCTCTACGACACTCCCAGCAATGCATGCTGGTACCTGGACCTCACTGAGGCGATCATTAACCGCCATCCTCACTATGCTAACCACCCTGAAATCACGATGAGGATGGCGGACATTTCTGCTCAACGGGAGAAGCTCCGTGGGCTGGAGGGAAACTCTGGCAGGAAGCTGAAGAGGAGGCATCCTCGCTCCTCACTTTGGGATCCCATTCCTGTCCCTCACCCAGTCCAGGAGTTCGCACCGTCTAAGGGTCATCCCCAATGGAGTGAGACATCAGTCGAGATTCCCCGGAGGATTTACAGCTGACGGCGACTTCCATCCGGGACCGAGTGGCTGCAGCTCGTTCCGCATTCCATCCAACACAGATCATGAAGCTTGTGATGGCGGCGGTCAGGCTGTTGGATAGGAATCCAGAACTGTATGATTACCCCGAATACGTTGACTTGCTCGCCTCGGTTTCCGCGCAGGAGCAGCGTTGCCCTGATCTCACCTTCGCCTCGTCCTCTGCCGGTAAACATCATCACCATGCTGTTTGCAAGCCTCAGCAAGAACCCCATCCAGATCCAGTTCCGGGTAGCTGCATGAACTCTGTCTCCCAGCCAGCTGAAGCCTCCGTGTCTCGTCGGAGGAGTAAGACAGCCGCCTCCGCCTCCAGGTCACCTGTCCCCGCTGTTCCGTCAGCTCCTCGATCCTGATTCGCCTCGGCTGTGCCTCCCCCCTCCTCGACGCCCCCTCCAGCTGTTGTGAACTCCACAGGTCCATCTCCGGCTGCTCCCGTTCCTGATCCGGTGCAAGAGGCTCCTCTTCTTCTTCCCGGGGGGCCCTCCGTCACCATCCAGTGGGGGGAAGGGAGGAACCAAGTCCACTGCAGCGGGTTCTATCGGCCTTCAGCAGACCAGGCAAATGTCTCTTCATTCTTTTCCTTCACTGGGTGAATTGCCTTGTTTGATTCCTGGGGGTGGAGTTTGGGGTTCACAGTCCCCTGAGCTCCCTCCACCTGCTGCAGTAATTAATAGTGAACCTGCTGCTTCTGTGTCTCCTTCCCCAGAGCGTTCCCCGCGGTCAGGACTACACTGCCAGACGAGGAAGGAGCCTGCGGCCCTGGAGAGTTTGGATCCAGCCCTGCAGCCATGTCACAGGCAGAGGAGGAGGGCGGCCTGCGAATTGGAGCCTGCGCCAACAACGAAGCGTCCCCGGGTCTCCAGGGAGGAGCGGTTTGACCCAGCAGGTCGAGGATCTCCTGCCACCATGCCGTGTGGGTCGTCGGCGTGGACTTCAGCGTTGGAGGGTCCTCAGACTGTGTAGACCACAGGTGTCAAACTCATTCCATGGAGGGCCAAGACCCTGCAGGTTTTACCTCCACCCAGTGGCTTCAACAGGTGTTTTCTCTGAATTTCTTCCCACTGATTGCTGATCAGTGAAAACACTTGCTGAAGAGACTGGGTGGAAGTAAAACCTGCAGGGTCTTGGCCCTCCATGGAATGAGTTTGACACCCCTGGTGTAGACCATCATGCTGGCTGTGGAGCCAGCCGTAGCCGAGTGGGAGCCAGAGGACGTCCTTCTACATCCCGAACCCGGATTGCTGAAGTCCTGGATGGCGACAGAACTTGAGATCAGGCAAGTGCACTACTTTGGCTTCCTCCTTTCTACTCTGGAGCATTTTTGCCTGTCTCTCGGGGAGACGAACCGGGCGCAGCCGTCCGCTGCATCCGAGCCTGTCTTGCCGGGTTCTGTCACTGCCGGTGATCCTGATTCTGGTCCTTTTCCCTCTCCTGAGCCTTCTCCCAGGGTCGCCGGTGATGAGTCGGTCCTGGTCTCTGTTCTGGAGGATCTGGGCTCAGGGTTGGAGGTCGTTCCTGCTGCTGTTCCGACCCAGTTGGGGTCCATCATGGGTGCAGCCGTGACCCAATTGGGGTCCATCGTGGGTGCAGCCACGACCCAATCGGGGTCCATCGTGGGTGCAACCGCGATCCAATCGGAGTCCATCGTGGGTGCAGTTCGGGCTCACGTGGGATCCGACAGGAGGACAGTGCCTGATCTAGTGAAGTTCGGAGGTGGAGCTGCAGATCCTCTGCTGATCATAGCTGGACTGGTGCCTTGTGTCTTCCCCATTCCTTGTTTCCGTCCATCAGGGGCCGCTAGGACTTCTTGTTTTTGGCTTGGCTCTCCCTCACTACCCCTCTCCATAGGGAGGCCGTCTCCGAGTGCTCTCCTGCAGTTTTGGTGGCAGAATGACGTGGGTCAGCCGCCTGGGACATTGCTTCACCCACTTGGCTTTCTGGGTCGTCCGACAGATTGGCCTTTCTATTCGGGCGCCTGGTCCAGCCGCCAGAAGTACTATTTTTCTGGGCCTGAGACTGGGGTAGGCCACCTGAACTGGTCCTTTTTCCCCTGTTAGCGATCTGGACACTAGACGCAGGCAGACCACCTGAACCTGTGGTTTTTTTACTCCATTGCGCTCTGCCTGTTGTCATCCGCCCCCCCCCTCCTCTGTATGATTCGGGATGCTTTTGTGTTTGGGGTCTTGGACTGTATTGAGCTGTGTGTATATTGCCGCTCTTTAGCGTGTGTTTTTTTTTTCTTTTTCTCAATAGTCTGAGATATGTTCTGTTGTCGCCTCTGCCGGTTATTTATCCTCATTGAACTGTATGTATTCGCCGCTATTCAGCGTGTTTTTTTTCCCCCTTCCTCTGTTTGAGAGGTGATATGTAATTGCCTTTTGCTCCTTTTGGCCTATTTCGTGGTCTATGGACGTAGTATTTCTATTATTTGTGGCCTGTAGGCTTAGTATTCCTCTTATTTGCATTTATTGTCCTGTCTGTTTTCCACCTGTGCATTATGGAGTATTTTTGTGTTTGTTTCACCATGCTTTGTAGTTGTTCCATGTTTTATTTTTCTGTATTCACCCTTGTCACCTGATTCTGGCCCTCCTTAGCCTTCCCCCCCCCTCCTCCCTCCCTGGGGCGGTCCTGTTGATCTTCCAGGTGGGGGGGCTTGATGTTACACGGCGTCTGGAATCCGCCTCGTGAACGGGGGCAACTGTCATGGTCCGTGTGCTGACTCTGTCTGCACTCGGGTTGTGCGGTAGTTCCCCGTTCTCTCCTCCGGCGCACCTCTTGGCCTCCAGGCCTTTATTATGACAGCGTCTCGGCGGCGCTTCCGGCTGTCAGAAGCCAAGCTCCGTGGGACAGCTGGATTCCAATCAGCAGATAGCTTTTCATCAGCTGGTCAATCTGTCAAGCCCTATTTAAGGGAGCAGCTCTATTTGCTCGAGGCTGCGACCTCGTCGAACATCCTCTCGTCTAACATCCCTTCTTCGATCATATCATCACAGTAAGTGTACGTATATCCTGAGACTCTGTATTTCTGTGTCTGAGTCATAACCTTAGTTGTGTTTTTGCCCTCCGTGGCTCATTATTACCTCCGCCAGGCCGAAAGGCCAGGAGGAGGTAATGTTTTTGCCGGGGTTTGTCTGTGTGTTTGTCTGTGTGTTTGTCTGTTTGTCTGTCTGTCTGTCTGTTTGTCTGTTGGTTAGCAAGATAACTCAAAAACTTTTGGACGGATTTCAATGAAACTTACAGGCGTTGTTGGAAATGGTACAAGGAAGAACTGATTAAATTTTGGGGATGATCCGCATCACCGTCTGCATACAGGAATTTTTTAAAGCATTTTTCCACACTGTGACATACGGCCATTTTCAACATGTGCGCAGGCGCAATGGAGGGCGCTGGGCGTCGTGTCTGACCAACACAAACTCCGCCTTCTTCAATGTTTTAGCCACAAAAGCATGCGGAAAACACTGGTGGCCTGGGCCCCCCAGCGTGCCTGTGCCAGCCATAGGCGCTGCGCACATTGCGCTGGTCGTCGTGTCTGACCAACACAAACTCCGCGTTCTTCAACGTTTTAGGCACAAAAGCACACGGAAAACACTGCTGGCCTGGGCCCGCCACCGTGCCTGTTTTTGCGCCACGCTGCAAAACCTGACAGGCCACCTGTCCGCCGCCCGATTATTTGCCACAAATTCCCCGCCCAGCTATAGGCGCTGCGTAAAAACGACCTCTCTGCCGGGAAAGATTCTAAATTCTGTTTTGCCGCGGAGCGCAACCCCAATATAATATAAAACCCACGGCAACCTGTCTAACCAATCTGCATCCGTCAGTGGAGGAGATGGACACACCAACACTTCAGTTTATTACCTCCGCCAAGGAGGCAATGCTTTTACAACCGTAAAACGGGGCTATAAGGGACGGCGGGGTAATATGGGACACTTTTCTAAATGTAATTCTGCTTTTTTAATTTTGCTTCCGCCTAGATTTGATGAAGGATTCATGGATATTTGACAATAACAACACAACTCAGCGTCCTGCTCAAAATAAAAAAAAGCAGAATTACATTTAAAACATTTCCCAGAAAAGTGTCCCTTATTAACCCGCCGTCCCTTATAGCCCCGTTTTACACTACTGAACCACTAATCCTATCACTATCACATTGATTGTCATTCATTAATTGTCTGTTTATTGCACTGTCCATGTCAAATAAACAAATAATCATTGTGAATCCAATTGCTACTCATATCTTTTCATGCTCAGGGAATCTGAAAACGTACACACAAACACTGTATGGGGGGAACTGTGCCCCTTGGCGGAGGTCTGCGCTCTCCGAGTGCTTTTCTAGTTTTGTAATTTGTTTTCCTTTAATAAATTATGCAAACTCATCAGTGGCTTATAGTGTCTTATTTGCGGTTCGCGAGGACCGCAGCATGACATTTGGATCATATTTTACATCTTTCTAATTGACAGTAAGCCATTACCTCTTACCACTTTCAAGTTTTAGCTTTGGAAATCTGAACTATTTTATTGACAAAAAATATTTACCACTCTTGACCATTAGGGGTTATGTCGCAATTCGGCAGCAGTCACACTCAAAGCCTTAATTGTTTGTTTGGTTGGGGGGGAGCTCTTCCTGAGGGGGGTGTAGGCAGGTATTAGAAGCAGGAATAGATGGTGGGGGAGGGGGGTGGCTCTGTCACTTGCTTAATGTTGCTGTAAATATGATGCAGTGTTCTTTCCCCTCTTGTGGGACACTTAACATGTTAATATCTGGAATTTCCCCATTGTGGGACTAATAAAGGCTTGTCTTATCTTATCTTATGTTGGTGGAATTTGGGGAGTACAATTGTTAACCTGTTGCACTCCGGCGTACCACGGGCGGACACGTCTCTGCATCCTACAGCACACGAGGGCGCACGAGGGCTCTGCGTCCTAGAGCGCACTGAAAAAAAAAGCTGCATTTCCGTTCTTCCACTACAGACACAGCCGCGAACAGAAAGCCAAAGGAGTGCTTTGATTGGTTTAGATGTGATTGACCTCTCATTCGACTAATAAGAGCCTTGAATTGGGTTTCTGAAACCTTGAAGAACCAATGACTGAAAACCTAGCAAGAAGGACCCGCCTACCAACGGCTGCGAATACAGCCAGCCAATTGAAGCACAGAAGTTCGAAAGCTGTTTTGTGTAAGGCTGGTGACACATAGGCGTTTGCCAGTCTTTTTTTCTTACTACTGTTATTTGTTTTGAAAAATCATTCACCAAAACCGCAATCATGGAAGCACAAAACCGCAATAATGGAATTATGGTTTGACCGGGTCACGTGACCAGAACCACGAGTCCGTAACAAGCGGACCAGCTTCATGTTCGTCTGACAATGAGGAAGAGAAGTTCGCCAGCGACTTTGCTGTTGTGGACAGGTAAGTGCTATAAGCTAAATTATTCTTTATCCCCGAAAATTGTAATCCAAATGACTTTTGACCGATCGGTAAATTACAACTGTGCGTTATCGCAACTGTAGGTTATTTTTTTCTTGTAAAAAAAAGGCCACACATTTTTTACGTGGCATGCTTCTTTGTGTGTGGGGGCTTGTTTGTTCATTCATTCATTCATGAATGAAGAAACAACCCCCCCCCCACACACACACACAGCCCTTCACCTTTCATTAGAGCCCAAGATGAAGCTTCTATATTGAATCATTCAAAAGTTACAGACGTTTTTCCAAACTGTGCCATTTGGCACAGTTCAAAAACGCCTGGGAACAACCTAAGAAAAAAGCTGTATAACATATTCATTTTTTGTGGTATTGTTACAACATTTTGACCTCAGCTGGATAACACTTGGTTCTACATTTCTGTTGCATTTTCCAGCCCGGATCTGAAGCTTTGTGTTATTTGCAAGCATTTGTATCCAAAAAAACACCCAGGCGAAATTTATTTTCTTCAAGTTCAGTATGTTTAGATGACTGTTAGTCAGTGGCAGGAGCCCTTAGAGTGATTATGACTCTTTTGCCAAAAAATTCAAAGTGTTTTCTTTTAAATGAGACCAACCCCATGAAGATGCTGCAAAGGGTTGAAGAACAGCTTTTGATTTACTTTGGGTAAGTTATTTTTTGGCGTTTTTAGGGAAATTGACCAGAGTGCAAGGGGTTAAGCATGCTTTGTTAAAATCCCCTGCAATAATGTATACTGTGTCGGGGTGGCCTCTTTGCTGCCTGCTGACAATGTGTTGGAGGTGGTTGAGTGCTAAGCTAATGTTAGCATCTGGAGGAATGTAAACAGCTGTTACAATTACTGCAGTTAGCTCGCAGGGAAGATAAAAAGCCCTGCACAGGAAGGACATGGCCTTTAAGTCCGGTGAACAGTGGCTGTGAATTATTCTGCTGTTATTACATCAAGTCTGAAGCACAAAAACACAGAGCTCATCATCCCTGCCCTTACCAGAATCAGCGTTGCAGTTGAAACGGAGTGTTGTTCGGCCGGGTAATTCCCCAGCGGCATCAGGAATATGTGGATACAGCCATGACTAGGTCACAATCAGAATATAATAGTGTAGGACGTAGTGATTGTAGGCGATCTCCGATCGCAGCTCATCCATTTTGTTGGCGAGGGATCCGGCATTGGTGAGAAAAATTGAATCTAACGGTGGTTTGGTGAGTAGTTTGCACAGCTGGGTATGGAGGCCAGCCCTTCAGCCTCGTTTCTGCTTTCTCTCTCATCGTCTACGCCGTTTGCAGGGCCTGATAACAAACCATGGAGCGCCCGGAGGTCTGGCGATCTCCTCAGGGATGTAGTGATGATTACTGGAATAAGTGCTGGAGATGTTGGAGGTAAGTTGGCGACCAATGCCTAGAAGTTCCTGGCGACTGTAGGTAATTAGTCCATCACAGAAGGAGCACAAAAAAAGCAAAAAAAAAAAAACCCACAAAAACGAGTGCAGTGTAGAGTGTAGAGCAACCCACAGAAACACAAGACATGATCATAACATAAAAATGTTGGAACCAATCACAAATCAGCATAGCTTAGCATTGTTTATCACATATGTGGCTTACGGGGGGGGGGGGGGAGTTCATAGGCTGACCACGATTCAGTGGTCAAATTTGACCAAATGTGGTTTATTGCACCCATACTCTTGACAGTTCTCTCACTCTCAGCTCTGCCCTGGACTCTTGTTCTTCGGCCACTGAAGCACAAATACTACTCGCTCAATACCGACAAGCATAACTCCTTCTTAATCAGCCTGTGAACTTTTCAGCCCCCCTCGTGTACCGTGATGTTCTGTGATGTGATGTGATGTACCGTGATGTGATGTACCGTGGTGATGGCAGCTTGACCTTTGACCAGTGGCACTGCTGCACAAGGTCTATATAGCAACTGCAGGACAGACTACGACATAATAAAAACAGGGTACTCATGTATACAGTCTATTAGTGGTGTTGGCGTTATCACATTAATCGCCCATTGATGCTTGCCCCCATTAACGGCAACAAATTTTGTGATCGCGGTTAACAGTAGAAAGCGCGAACAGTACTTTTTTGGCCTGAACTACACTCTGTACGGAACTACAGAAGCCACTCTGGGTAGTGACAGACAGTGTGCACGCCATGCAGAATTTGTGAAGTCAAACAAGCTGGATCACTGCCATGGATATCCCCAAAACGCTGTCATATTTAAGTTTAAAAGATTATCTGTTGGAGCACTCACCTGGATAATTGTCACAGCCTCCTCCAAAACTTCACCTGGATGTCAGGTGTTTTTCTTTGGAAGTCGGCTAGTCAGCTAGCAGTAAATAGCTATGTGCTATGGATGTACCAGCTGCCAGCAGCTGAGGACAGACACTCCACCTGTTTCATCTTCATAGCTTTGCGCTCAACTGTTGGTAGGTGAGTAACAGTCTAAAATTCTCAAGCTGTGTACCTTTCTGAAGCTTTGACTTCACTTGACTGGGTGCTTGCTTTGCACCATCTAGCAGACTGAAAACACAACTGGTTGAATACCCAAGAGAGTATGCAACGTTTACAAGAGTATATATTTATATAATTAATAAAAGATTGAGCCATACGTTGATGGTGCACTGTCATTAGTGTCAAGTATCACAAGCCATCGATCTTTTGTCCCATGCCTAATATTTACACTGAATTTCAGCTGCACTACTTACACCAGAAGTACACAGTTATTATATAGTTCTTCACAGTTACTTCACGGTAAACTGTCATGATGGCCGCTAGGCCATCATCATTATCATCATCCTCAGCTGCGCTCACTCCAGCAGGTGGCAATCAGCGGGCTTTAAAGGCTCGACCCGCGGACTCCTCGGCACGGAGTCGTCTGTCATCCTTACCACGTAATGCGCCGAGATCTCGACCACAAGTCAAGAAGCGCATGCCAAGCCAAGCCAAGCCAAGTAAGCAATCTCAGCACTCAACCTCTGCTAGTTCTCTCCCCTGTGCACAGGTGGACCTCCCAGGCGGCGGACAATCCTCATCAGCTGACGGGGCACTATCCCCTCCACCTCGGAGTTCCTCCTCACCCCCGCTATGCCGGGCACCACGAGCACCACAACTCACGGACACCAGGAGCCAGCAAAACTTACACTGTGGGGCCTGCAAGGTTGCCAGGTTGCCACAAGACGTGCTCAGCTCCAGTGACCAGACGACCACACACTCATCCATTCACACACTACACTCACACTTTATTAATAAAAGATAATTGTCTGTTATCAACTCGTGTCAGCGCCTGTCTCCTGGGTCACTAACCATGTCAGTACGACTCCGTCAAGATGACCCAGCAGACAGCGCACTGTTGCGCCACTTAAACACTCTCAGCGCCCGAGTTGACATGATTTCCCACCAGCAGACGGTAATCTTAAACCAATTAACACAAGTTAACAGCCGGCTGGACCGCTTGGAAGGACACCAGGCGTTCCCCCCGGCCAGCGGAGCGTCTTCCGCCTCCGCAGCTGCCGCTACTAGCCAGACTAATCCACCATCTGCACATCGCCTCACTCCCGTGCCAACCCCTGCCCGTTTTAATGGAAAACTCGGGGAGGCACGAGGGTTTTTGTTGCAGTGTGAGTCGGTGTTTCTCTGCGTCCCGGGGGACTTTGCCATGGATCTAAACAAAATTGGATATATTATCAACCTATTGGGGGGTAGAGCTTTAGATTGGGCTTATACCATCATGGCCAAACCAAGCTATCCACTTTTGACTTACCAGCAGGTCGTGGCAGAGTTCATGGACGTGTTTGATCATGTAGACCGGGGCGCGGTGCTAACCGAACGGCTGCTAAGCCTTCAGCAGGGCAGCAGGTTGCCACCGATTATTCTGTTGACTTCCGGGTTTTAGCTGCTGAAGTTGGGTGGGGGGAACCAGCGCTTTGTGGAATCTTCATCCGCAGCCTTAGCCCTGAGTTAAAGGATGAGCTAGCGGCACGGGACAAACCAGACAGGTTAGGGGAGTTAATCTCCCTCACCATCAGCTTAGATAGTAGGCTAAGGGAGCGAGTGGCTGAACGGCGGACAGCCGCCCGTTCAACTAAACCTCGCCCTCGCTCAGTTAGGCCCTCCCTCCTCGCTCTACCCTCGTCAGAGGAACTTCCGGAGCAGGAGGACATGATAGTGGGGCAATCGGGAATTACAGCAGCCGAAAGACAGCTCCGCAGGGAGCAGGGGTTGTGTTTCTACTGTGGTAACGGGTCACATGGGGTGGCTGAATGCCCGATGCGGTTAAAAGGGGAGGTTCGCGGATCACAGTAGGGGGATTCGCGGACAAAGATCAGGAAAAACCCCTCACTAGTTGCCACATCCCCATTAGGCTACTCCACAAACACAAGGAACACACCACACACGCCTTAGTTGACTCTGGAGCTGAGCAGAATTTCATCTCCAGAGACCTGGCAACCCTGATGGGCCTCAGCTGTCAGCCCTTACGCCCCCCTGTCAATCTTGTCACCCTGTCCAAGGCGTCATTGACATCAGTGTCCCACCAGACGGCCCGTGTCCATAATCGTCTCTGGGAATCACCGTGAGGAAATACGGTTCCTAATCCTGCCCATCTCCTCTTCACCCGTCATCCTGGGGGTATCCTTGGCTGCGGCTACATAACCCCACTTTTGACTGGCAGGGTGGGAGAATCACGGCTTGGAGCTCGTTCTGCCTGAGTGCCTGCCTCCAGTCGGCGGCGTGTGCCCCCTCGGTTCCGATGCCTCCACCCTCGACGCCTCCCCTGGACCTGTCCAAGGTACCCGATGTCTATCATGACCTAGGTCCGGTCTTCAGCAAGTCACGGGCGCTGTCCCTTTCCCCCCCATCATCCGTATGACTGCACAATTAATCTCAAGGCTGGGGCCCCTCTCCCGGCGAGCCGCCTATACAGCCCGTCAGCCCCGAAGCGCGAGGCCATGGATACATATATAAAGGAGTCTCTGGCATCCGGTATCATTCGTCCCTTGTCCTCGGCCGTGGGGGCAGGGTTCTTCTTCGTGGGGAAGAAGGACGGCTTGCTGCGTCCCTGCATCGACTTTCGGGGCCTCAATGAGATTACAGTTAAGGACAAATACACACTTCCCCTGATGAACACTGCCTTCGACTCCCTCCAGGGGGTGTCCTGGTTTACCAAATTGGATCTGCGGAACGCCTATCACCTGGTGCGAATTCGAGAGGGCGATGAGTGGAAGACCGCTTTCCGGACCCCAAGCGGCCACTTCGAGTATCTGGTGATGCCGTTTGGGTTAACCAACGCTCCGGCGGTGTTCCAGCACCTAATCAACGACGTCCTCTGGGATTTTCTTAACTCCTTCGTCTTCGTGTACCTCGACGATATTCTCATCTTCTCGCGCACGTTGGAGGAGCACCAGGTGCATGTGCGGCGGGTCCTGCAGCGCCTCCTGGAGAACCAGCTGTTCGTCAAGGCGGAAAAATGTGAATTCCACACGGACCGGACCTCCTTCCTCGGGTTTATCATCGCTCGAAACCAAGTGCTTCCTGACCCGGATAAGGTCAAGGCGGTGATGGACTGGCCCACTCCCACGTCTAGGAAGCAGCTGTACGGTTTCCTGGGGTTCGCCAATTTTTACCAGCGGTTCGTGCATAACTTTGGGAACATCGCCCGGCCCTTGACTGCGTTAACATCCCCGAAGGTCCCTTTTTGCTGGAGTGAGGAGGCTCCCATGATGTTCGGGAGACTGAAGGAGGAGTTCGCTTCGGCCCGTGTGTTGACCCAGGTGGACCCGGAGCTGCAGTGTCTGGTGGAGGTGGACGCCTTGGATTCAGGGGTTGGGGCCATACTCTCCCAGCGCTCACCGACGGATGGTAAGATCCGGCCCTGCGCATACTTCTCCCATCGCCTGACGCCCGCTGAGAGAAACTACAGCATTGGAGACAGGGAGCTGCTGGCAGTGAAGCTCGCCCTGGAAGAATGGAGGCACTGGCTGGAGGGGGCTGCACAGCTGTTTGTCGTTTGGACTGACCATCGCAACCTTGAGTACCTCAGGACGGCCAAGCTGTTGAACGCACGTCAGGCCCGCTGGTCTCTTTTCTTCGGCCGGTTCAACTTTACCATCACATACCGGCCGGGAAGCAAGAATGGTAAGCCTGACGCCCTCTCAAGGCAGTTTGACGTGCCATCCTCTGATGAGCAGGAGGAGACCATCCTGCCTTCCTCCTGTGTGGTGGGTGCGTTGTCCTGGGAAATCTGCGATAAGGTCAGAAAAGCGCAGGAGGTGGAGCCTGATCCGGGTGGGGGGCCCCCGGGTCGCCTGTTCGTTCCTCGCTCTGTCAGAGGCCAGGTAATTGAGTGGGGCCACGCTTCTAAACTAGCGTGTCATCCAGGTGTGGGTCGAACCACCAGTCTCCTCCAGAGGACCTTTTGGTGGCCAGGATTGAGGAAGGACGTTAACAACTATGTGCGGGCATGCACGCAGTGCGCCACTGGGAAGACATCATCATCGGCCCCGGCGGGCCTTCTGCACCCTCTGCCCGTTCCCTCCCGCCCCTGGTCTCATGTAGCCATGGACTTCGTGACCGGTTTGCCCCCTCTGGCCATTTCACGACGGTTTTGACGATAGTGGACCGCTTTTCTAAAGCTGCCCACTTTGTGCCTCTCCGGGGGTTGCCATCGGCGCGGGAGACGGCGGACCTTCTCGTCCTTCATGTGGTTCATCTTCACGGGATCCCCGCTGACATCGTTTCGAATCGAGGCCCACAATTTGTTTCTCAAGTCTGGAAGGCATTCTGCATGGTACTGGGGGCCACGGCCAGTCTATCCTCTGGATACCACCCGCAGAGCAACGGCCAGTGCGAGCGGGCCAATCAGGAGCTGGAGGCCGTGCTGCGCTGCGTCATCTCCTCCTGCTCCTCTTCTTGGAGCACGTATCTGCCGTGGATAGAGTACGCCCACAGCACCACGGTGTCCTCTGCCACGGGAATGTCCCCTTTTAAGGCATCTTTGGGGTTCGATCCACCATTGTTTCCTGAGGAGGAGAAGGAGGTAACGGTTCCATCAGTGCAGGCTCACGCCAGGCGTTGTCGACGGATTTGGTCCATCACCCACAGAGCCCCCCTGAGAACCACGGAACGTAACATCCAGGTGGCCAACTGTCACAGGAGACCTGCCCCGGACTATAAGGTGGGTCAGAAGGTCTGGTTGTCCACAAAAAACATCAGTGTGCCGGCCGAGAAGCGCAAGCTGACCAAGTGCTTCATCGGTCCTTTTGTCATTGCCCGCATTGTCAATCCTGTGTCTGTGCGTCTTGCTCTCCCCTCTCACATGCGCATCTGCCCCACCTTTCACGTCTCCCAGGTCAAGCCTTTCATCGCCGACCTGCTGTGCCCGCCCCCCGCGGCTCCTGCCCCCCCTAGGATGATCGATGGCCATCCTGCCTGGGGGGTGACGGCGATCTTGGCTGTCCGCAGGAGGGGTCGGGGCCTTCAGTATTTGGTGGACTGGGAGGGTTTTGGCCCTGAGCATCGCTCCTGGATTCGCCCTGCGTTGATCCTCGACAAGCAATTGATCCGCGATTTCCATCGGGCGCATCAGAATCAGAATCAGAATCAGAAAGCTTTATTGCCAAGCATGTTTACAGTGTAAACAAACTAGGAATTTGACTTGACATTGGGCGCGTGATAAGCGCCTCCAATGACGCGGCTGTCATGAGGGCGCCTGTCATCAGTGGAGGGTAAAGAGGGGGAATGGGGGAGGGAATGACACAATAGGCAGAGAGAAAAAACATAGTTAATCAAAATAAAGATTACATAGATAATCCAAATTGTGATTACATAGAAAAAAAACCTCTAAGCACAATTAGCAGACTAATACAGATCACACAATACAAAGGAGCGAAGAGAGACCAGTGTGTGTGTAGTCAGCATGTAAATAATAATCAGTGTGAGTGCAGTGTTGAATGTATCAGTTGCTGATGTACAACAAAGGGGGGCGCCTCCTGGCAACGGATAGTTGTTATGTTCATGTATTCAAAACACAGATAAGCATGTCCCAGAGACTCTCTCTCTTTGTGCATGCCAGATGGCAAAGTTCTGTATTAGACACATGATAGCGCTGTCCTTGAAGAGGACCAGGTAGGATCCAAAAGGATCACAAAAGGATATAATCCCACTCCCCACTGTCAAATGGAAGCCTCTAATACTTGCCTCTAATACTCTAGAGGCACCTCTAGAGGGGGGAGTACTGTCATGATGGCCACTAGGCCATCATCATTATCATCATTCTCAGCTGCGCTCACTCCAGCAGGTGGCAATCAGCGGGCTTTAAAGGCTCGACCCGCGGACTCCTCGGCACGGAGTCGTCTGTCATCCTCACCACGTAATGCGCCGAGATCTCGACCACAAGTCAAGAAGCGCACGCCAAGCCAAGCCAAGCCAAGTAAGCAATCTCAGCACTCAACCTCTGCTAGTTCTCTCCCCTGTGCACAGGTGGACCTCCCAGGCGGCGGACAATCCTCATCAGCTGACGGGGCACTATCCCCTCCACCTCGGAGCTCCTCCTCACCCCCGCTACGCCGGGCACCACGAGCACCACAACTCACGGACACCAGGAGCCAGCAAAACTTATACTGTGGGACCTGCAAGGTTGCCAGGTTGCCACAAGACGTGCTCAGCTCCAGTGACCAGACGACCACACACTCATCCATTCACACACTACACTCACACTTTATTAATAAAAGATAATTGTCTGTTATCAACTCGTGTCAGCGCCTGTCTCCTGGGTCGCTAACCATGTCATAAACACTAGTTATGGTATTGATTTTTAATCTACACAACAGCAAGTTTACTACAGTGATGACACTTCTTCTACTAGCTATTCCCATGTTCTGGTGGGGTTGCTGCAGCAGACACTGTGGAGAAAGGAGGCAGGCGAGGCAACGTACTGGACGACACAGAAACTTTATTCTTTCTCCAACATAACTTACAGCAAAAAAAGATCCCGAGTCGCTGTGCAGTCCTCTTTTATATCTTTAATACCATGCATTGAGACCCGGAACTTCCGACCATCATACATTATGTTTAGAACAAAGCCTGTGTGGCACATTAACATGACATAACGCTGGCGCCACTCTCACACCCGTCTTTTCCCAGCAGCTCCGACATTTACTCATCTCCCCGGGGGGCGCATAGTCCATACTGTTCTGTCTGATACCCCCGGTGACACCGCCTCTTTCGGTCCATTGTTCCTTGGGTGAAAAAGTCCAACACCATGCCCCCACAACAGGATATATCTGCCATATCCATATAGGATATAGGTTGGAGCTGAATTTTATGCCAGATGCCCTTCCTGACGCAACCCTGCCCAGTTTATGCGGGTGTGGGATCGGCACAGGGAGTACAATGGCTTGTGTATCACCTGTGGCTGGGCAACCAACATTTCCATCCTCTGTTCCATTTTTGCTGAGCACCAAGCTGGATGGCAGGAAGTTCCATTTTTATGTGGTCTTTGGCATGACCCGGCCGAGACTTGAACCCCAACCCCGGTGACACCTCCTCTTTTGGTCCATTGTTCCCTGGGTGGAGAAGTCCAACACCATGCCCCCACACAGCACCCCCCCCCCCCGAACACCCAGAAAGGGCACTAACCCCCCCGTCCTTTGGCCTTGAGCTGGCGCCCATAGCAGCTGTAGTGGGGGGTCACCAATCCCATCAAAACCGCCCTGCTGGCGGGGTGTATAGGAGGGCACGTCAGTCTGTGGAGGGAAAAAAGGAGGGGGAGAAAACACATCAGCTTCACGAGCGCAGGTCCCTGCCAAGGGATCATCAACTTGCGGAGCCACCAACGTTGGGCGTCCGCGCCGGGGAGCTTGGGCCAACACCACCTGCTCGTCTGCCAACACAAAAGCGTGCTTCAGCCTGTCGATGCAGACGGTCTCCCTACGTCCCCCCAAGTCGAACACAAAATGCTCCGCCCCAGGTTCCAACACCCTGAAAGGTCCGTTGTATGGTGGGTGCAGCGGGGTCCGGTGTGCATCATGCCTGACAAAAACAAAACTGGCATTCTGCAAGCTTTTTGGGATGAATGTGCGAGGAAAACAATGGTGGACTGGGCCCAGTACGTTAAAAGCCTCCGTACTATGCAAAAATTGCGCAGGCAGATCAGGGTTGAGTGCGGGGTTTTCCGGTAAAAACTCTCTGGGGATTGGCAGCGGCTGAGAAAAAACGAGTTCTGCCAGGGAGGCTGCCAAAAAAGAAAAAGGTGCGGAACGCAACCCTAAAAGAACCCAGGGCAGGCAGTCGACCCAATTTGTGTCTGTGAGTGAAGCTCTGAGCGCTGCTTTAAGCGACCTATGAAAATGCTCGCATAACTCATTAGCCTGGGGGTTGTACGCAGTAGTGAAGTGAATTTTGACTCCCAGGCTCTGGGCCATCGCGGACAAGCATTCTGAAATGAAAAGTGAACCCCTGTTGGAAGTGATGTCAGACAGGGATCCAAACCGTGCGACCCAAGCTGACAAAAAAGCACGAGCCACTTCTGTGGACGTGGTAGAAGCCAGCAGGATTACTTCAGGCCAGCGCATGGTGCGGTCCACGATTGTTAAGAGGTGCATAAAACCTTGCGATGGTGGGAGGGGTCAAACCAAATCCACATGGACGTGGTCGAACCTCCTGGCTGGGATTTGAAACAGCTCGAGGGTGGCTCTGGTGTGCTCGTGCACTTTGGCCCACTGGCACATGACGCAAGCTGCAGCCCACTCTTTCACGTCCTTGCGCAAGCACGGCCAGACAAATTTTGCCCTCACTAGCTTCACCGAAGCGCGCACTCCCGGATGCGAAAGGGAATGGACCGACTCACAAATGCAATGACGCCAAGAGCTCAGAACAACCAGGCGCAGGCGGCCAGTGGAGACGTCGCAGAGCAATTGAGGGCACCCTTCTTGCACCACCCTGCTTTCCAGCCTTAACTCAGTAGGCACAGACTGGAGCGTGCAAATGTCTGCGTCCCCAGCTTGCTCCGCGGCCATCACGGGGAAATCTATTCCCATGTAGACCGGGGAGACTAAAACACGCGACAGACAATTGGCCACGACGTTGAGCTTACTGGCGATGTGTTGAATGTCAGTAGTAAACTCTGAAATCGCGGCCAAATGCTGTTGCTGCCAGGCCGACTATGGTTCCGAGACCTTGGGCATCGCGTATGTCAGTGGCTTATGGTCCACAAACTTGCACCTCTCTAACCAAAACTGGAAATGGCGCGTCGCCAGGTGGACAGCCAGCAATTCCCTATTGAACGTGCTGTATTTGCGTTCTTTGTCGGGCAAAGTTTGGCTGAAAAATGCGAGTGGCTGCCACGAACCTGAGATGTACTGCTCCACCACTGCCCCCATGGGAACATCAGATGCGTCCGTAGTGAGCGCTATTTGTGCAGACGGATCTGGGTGGGCTAACAACGCGGCATCTGCAAGCGCTGTTTTGGCATTAGTAAAAGCCTGGACTCGCTCGGGAGTCTAGTCGATGGCTTCTTTTTTTTCCAGCGCAGCATACAAGGGCTGCATCAGCTGGGTTGCCCGGGGAAGGAAACGGTTCTAAAAATTAACCATTCCCAAAAACTCCTTGTGACGACGGAGTGTCACCACTGTTATGGTTCACTGTATATGTGATTATATTATTTGGGTAATATTTGTAAATGTTAATATTTATTGTTAAGTCTACACATATTATTTTAGGATCTGCTTCTGACTATGTGGAATGCCCTTTTTGGTGAGATAATTGTTATGTTTAATTATTTGGGTAAAACAAGTGGTGATCATTATCCACATACCTTTGCCAGCATGCTCCCTGATGGTGTGCGGGCAAAAGACTCTTTAGGGGTTGAATGCTTTTTAAAGGATACCAGCAGGAAGGGAGCATGTGATGGTAAGTTTAGGGGTGATTTAGATTTTGTAAATAGGGGTTAAATTATTTATTGAATTATTTATGGTGTCTTATTTATTCCATGTTATTTATATGTATTGTGACGTAGGCAAGGTTCACACAAAGAAGAGGAGCAAGATGGTTGTTACGATCAGGCTTTATTTACACACCCCCAACCCCAACTGCTTCTGAGCACAGACAGAAGGGGAGGTCATTCTCCCAGACCTCCATTTCAATCATGGTTACACACACATGATACATCTTGCCCTAATCCTGCCTATAAACACTGCTGGGTCATTATAACTGCGTTATAATGACACAGCAGTATAATAACTCAGTAATAACACATTTAATACACACACACAGTAACGTTTCCAACTGGCAAAGCATGCTGGGAAATCCCTGCCCCCCTTAACATGGCCCCGACGTTACACTATTTTGTAAATAGGTGGGAAATTGTTATGGACTTTTAGATGCTATTGGGTATGTGTGAAAGAATGGAAAGTGTTTATTGTTTTACCTGGGGTTATGGTAGGGGCTAATTAGCCCTAATTGTCTCACATAATATAACAGGTGTTGGTTATTGGGAAAAGAGTCGTCGTGTCGGTGTGAAGATTTGGTATGCACGCTCAAATTGTTACCTGTGAAGATATTTTTTTGAAAATAAAATTTGAAAATTGATGATTGACAGCCGCCTCATCTCAGCTACGTTACATTTGGTGGCAGCGGTGGTCCGTTCCCAGGACAAGACGTAACATTTGGTGGAAGTGGTGGAAAGAGTACGGGACGGAAGGAGCAATGTCTAGGAGGAAAGTAATGAGGCAAGAGGAGCAGTTTGACTCGGACGCAGCTATGGCAGCTGAGGAGCCGGGAGCCAGCGGACTGGGAGAGCTCGAGGAGCTAACGTGCTTAGTGAAGTCCTTGATTCGTTCGCTGACTGTCAGAGATCGTCAGAGGGAAGAAGAAGCCGCTCTTCAAGACCAAAGGTGGCAGACTGTAGATAGTCAAATTCGTCGGGTGCAGTCGCAAGTGGCGGAATTGAGAGAGGAGTATGGGAGCTGGGCTGAACGCAGTGGTGACGACGATGCTTCGGGGGAAGACCCCAGGGTGACGGCCAGTCGGGTCGGCCCGCAGGAGGATGATTTACCGCTGCAGGTGCAGCCGAGGAGAACGCGAATGCACCACGAGCCCAGGCTGAATCCGCTCTCTCCCGAGGATGACATAGAGCACTACCTGGCGACTTTTGAGAGGATCGCTACAGTCTGAAGAAGTCATGAAGAAGAGTGGGCTATCCAGTTGGCTCCTCTGCTCACAGGTAAAGCATGGAGTGCATATGTACTGATGGACATTGCTGACACAGACAATTATAAAAAAGTGAAGGAAGCAATTTTAAATAAGTACGAAATAACACCCGACACCTATAGGAGAAGGTTTCGGGCTCTGGACATTTATCAGGACGAAACCCCCCGTGAACTGTATGTTCGTTTAAAAGACCTGTGTATTAAATGGATTAAACCAGAGACCTCAACGGTGAAAGACATCATGGAGTTGTTGATTTTGGAGCAGTTTCTGCGGATGGTGAACCCGGAACTGGGAATCTGGATACAAGAGCAGGACCCGAAGACTGCAGAGGGCGCTGCTCGTCTAGCGGAGGTTTTTCTGTCAGCCAGGTCTGGGAGCAGGAGACCTACTCTCGGCCGTGACAGCTCTTTCACCATACGGAGTAAGTCTAATGAGGGTGAAAGGGGTGGTCCAGCTCAAAATAGACTGTATTCCAGTTCCAGTCAGATCACAAATGGTAGATATAATAGTAGCAAAAAGTCACGTGTTGTTTCAAATAAAGATATACGCTGTTATCAGTGTAATAAAATCGGTCACACTCAGTATTCATGTCCTGCCATAAAGAATGAGAAACCTTCATTATTATGCTCAGTTCCAAGACCTACTCTGTCAGCACCAATTTATGGTGAAATACTGTATATAAAACTAACATTTTGCTTAATGGTCAGTGTGAAGAGGCTTTGTTAGACTCCAGTTGTTTCCAGACTGTTGTTTTGCCCAGCTTAGTCCCTAGAGATTCATGGAGTGAGTCTACAGTGAATATTAGTTGTGTTCATGGGGATAAGAAGTTGTACCCGACCGCTGAGGTCTATTTAACAGTGGGGGGTCAAACTTATCTCCTTCCTGTAGCTCTTGTGCCTGTTTTGCCTTATCCAGTTATTCTTGGCAATGATGTTCCAACTTTGTTGGACATTATACAACAGGTTAGAGGTGAACAAACTGAGGGACAGGCAGGTGGCACTATTGAGCAGAGGCTTGATGCACCTGTTGGAAAATCTGTAATATGGTGACAACCAGGGCGCAGAGGGCTGCCAATGTTCTTCAGGAGCTGCCTTTTTATGATTCTGAGATAGAGGCAGGCCCTATTAAACAATCTAAATCCAAGGCTCAGAGGAGAAGAGATAAGGTGTTAGCTTCAGTAAAGAACTTGGGTGAAGAAACATCACGGCTAAGCCAGGCAGTAGATTTTGATATTCCTCCTGACATAGCTGCACTGCAGAAAGCTGACCCAGCACTTGGACCATGGTTTGAAAAAGTCTCGGAGATTGAGGGTGTGAAACAGGGTAGAACGGATTGTTTGGCTGAGGCCATGTATGTCATTAAAAAGGGCATTTTGTACCAGCAACAAGGTGAAGTTATGGCCATAGCTTTGCCACAGGACCTCACACCACAGATTATGGAACTGGGGCATGTTATCCCTTGGGCAGGTCATCTAGCTTTTCAGAAAACTTTGCAGAGAATTGCTAGAAGGTTTGTGTGGCCGGGAATGTATACCCAGATAAAGGAATTCTGCACATCATGTTCAATATGTCAGATTACATCATCTAGGGGAGTAGCCCGTGCCCAACTGCACCCATTACCAATTATTGGAACACCATTCAATAGAATAGGGATGGATGTAGTTGGCCCCCTAGAGAGAAGCTCCTCTGGTAATAAATACATTCTGGTGATCTGTGACTATGCTACTCGGTACCCAGAAGCCTTCCCCCTGAAATCTATCAAGGCTAGGCAGGTTGCCAGCTGCCTTATCCAGTTATTTTCAAGGGTAGGCATACCCAGAGAGATTCTAACAGAATGTGGAACAAATTTCTTGTCAAAACTGTTGCAGCAGGTATATAAGCTGTTGGGTATTAAGGGTATTAAGACCACCCCATATCACCCTCAGACAGATGGACTAGTTGAGCGATTCAATCAGACTCTGAAAAACATGCTGCGGAAATTTGTTTCTGATACGGGCTCAGATTGGGACTAATGGGTACCATATTTATTATTTGCTTATCGAGAGGTGCCCCAGGCTTCAACAGGGTTCTCACCTTTTGAACTACTGTATGGTCGTCAGGTGAGGGGCTCACTGGACTTATTAAAGGAGCACTGGGAGAGTCCACCGAGTGATCAGGACAATGTGGTTTCATATGTCATTAAGATGAGAGAGAAACTGGATCGAATGACTGCTTTGGCTCAGGAGCACATGAGGACAGCGCAGGCCAAACAAAAAACTTGGTATGACAAGAAGGCCAGAAAAAGGGTTTTTCACCCAGGTCAGCAGGTTTTGTTATTGCTGCCCTCGTGTGACAGTAAGCTGTTGGCTCAATGGTAGGGGCCGTATGAAATCTCTAAAAAACTAAGTTCAGTGACATATGAACTATATATGCCTGACAGGAAGGTAAAACATCAGACCTTCCATATTAACTTGTTGAAAGAGTTTCAGCAGCCTGGTCATCAGCAGCAGCCTGTTCTTCAGGAGATACATCATCAGCTCTTCATTTGTGCGACGGAAATGGATGAGGAGAGAGAACAGTCTTTTCCCACAAATGTGTCAGAGCCGTGTTTATTTCAAGTGTCTCATTTGCAGGTGGATCAGCAGAGAGAGTTAGAGGCACTGGTAGATCCAGAATTGTTTCAGGAGAGACCTGGTTTCACCACGCTGGTGCGTCATAAAGTTTATTTGAAAGAAGAGGCTGTTCCACGTAGGAAATCTTATAGGATCCCGGAGCGATTGGTTCCAAAGATGAAGCAGGAGAGTGATTTGATGTTGCAGCTGGGAGTGATTGAGGAGTCAGTCAGTGAGTGGTGTAGCCCGATTGTGCTGGTACCCAAAAAGGATGGCTCTTTGAGATTCTGTATTGACTTCAGATATCTCAATTCAGTGTCTAAGTTTGAGTCATACCCCATGCCCCGGATTGATGAACTGTTAGAGAAAGTGGGCAGGGCTAGGTTTATTTCTACACTGGACCTATGCAGGGGGTATTGGCAGGTAGCATTGGCACCGGAAACAAAAGAACTTACAGCCTTTAAAACACCTTATGGCAGTTTTCAATTCAAGGTTATGCCATTTGGCCTTCAGGGGGCACCTGCAACTTTTCAGCGGCTCATGGATCAGGTATTACGAAGGGTATCAAATTTTGCAGCTGCCTATTTGGGTGACGTGGTCATCTATAGTCAGACTTGGGAAGAACATTTGGTACACCTTGGGCAGGTCCTTCAGTTGATTAAGAGGGCAGGACTGACAATCAATCCACGCAAATGTGCGTTTGGACAGCAGCAGGTGGAGTACCTGGGACATGTGGTTGGTCAGGGGGTCATTAAACCACAAGTAGGTAAAGTGGATGCCATCCGGACCTATCCTGTGCCCACTACTAAAAAGAAGGTACGATCATTCATGGGAATGGTAGGATGGTACAGTAAGTTTATTCCCCACTTTGCTGAAAGAGCAGCAGTTTTGACTGATCTCACTAAGGCTTCAGCACCAAATAGGGTAAAATGGACAGAGGAGTGTGACAGAGCTTTTGAGGATCTGAAGAGGGCTATTTCTGGTGAGAAGGTTCTCTACAGTCCAGATTTTGCTCGTCCGTTCATTCTACAGACAGATGCTTCAGGAGTTGGCATTGGAGCAGTACTTCTCCAGGAGGAGAGGGGAGAGAGACACCCAGTACTGTTCTTGAGCCATAAGTTGTTGGACTGGGAGACGAGATACTCTACGGTTGAGAAGGAATGTCTTGCCATGAAATGGGCAATAGGGTCTTTGAAGTATTATCTACTGGGGTGTCATTTTATGTTGGAAACAGATCATCGGGCCCTACAGTGGTTGAACAGGATGAAGGACATGAACAGTCGTCTAACAGGGTGGTATGTGTCCCTTCAACCATATAACTTTACTGTTCGGTATGTGGCAGGAAAAACTAACCTTGTGGCAGATAGTCTCTCCAGAGTACATGACTCTTAGAGTACTGTACTCTTGGGAAAAGGGGGGAGGAAATGTGACGACGGAGTGTCACCACTGTTATGGTTCACTGTATATGTGATTATATTGTTTGGATAATATTTGTTAATGTTAATAATTATTGTTAAGTCTACACATATTATTTTAGGATCTGCTTCTGACTATGTGGAATGCCCTTTTTGGTGAGATAATTGTTATGTTTAATTATTTGGCTAAAACAAGTGGTGATCATTAATCCACATACCTTTGCCAGCATGCTCCCTGATGGTGTCCGGGCAAAAGACTCTTTAGGGGTTGAAGGCTTTTAAAGGATACCAGCAGGAAGGGAGCATGTGATGGTAAGTTTAGGGGTGATTTAGATTTTGTAAATAGGGGTTAAATTATTTATTGAATTATTTATGGTGTCTTATTTATTCCGTGTTATTTATATGTATTTTGTAAATAGGTGGGAAATTGTTATGGACTTTTAGATGCTATTGGGTATGTGTGAAAGAATGGAAAGTGTTTACCTGGGGTTATGGTAGGGGCTAATTAGCCCTAATTGTCTCACATAATATAACAGGTGTTGGTTATTGGGAAAAGAGTCGTCGTGTCGGTGTGAAGATTTGGTATGCACGCTGAAATTGTTACCTGTGAAGATATTTTTTTTAAAATAAAATTTGAAAATTGATGATTGACAGCCGCCTCGTCTCAGCTACTTTACACTCCTGTAGTGCCCTTACGGTCTGCGGGCGCGGAAAGTCTGACACAGCACACATCTTATCCGGTAGTGGAATGGTGCCCTCCAGCAAAATGCAGTGGCCCAAAAAATCAATCACTGGCACGCTGAACTGGCACTTCACCGGGTTAACGATCAGCCCATGTGCCTCCAACCTCTGGAAAACCGTCTTGAGATGGGCAATGTGCTCCTCCTCGGACACACTAGCTACCAGAATGTCGTCTAAGTAGACAAAAACGAAGGACAAGTCATGAAGCACTGCGTCCATCATCTTCTGGAAAGTCTGCGCCGTGCCTTTTAATCCGAACGGTATGTGTAAAAACTCAAAAAGGCCGAAAGGAGTTATTACCGCTGTTTCTGGAACGTCTTCCATGTGCACCGGGACCTGATGGTATCCGCAGACCAGATCCACTTTCGAAAAAACACGCTCCCTGGCCAGGTGCACAAAAAAATCCTGGATGTGCGGAATGGGGTAACGATCGTGTTCCGTGGTGTTATTCAAGCGCTGGAATTTGCCGCACGGTCACCACGACCCATCAGCTTTAGGCACCATGTGTAGCGGGGATGTCCACGGGCTGTTGGAGCGCCTGATGATGCCCAACTGCTCTAAGTTGGCAAACTGCTCTCGCATGCTGGCCAGTTTAGTTGCGTCCAAATGCCGAGGTTGCATGAACACGGTCATTATAAAGTGCTCAACCCCGTGCTCAGTTACCGTAGCCGAAAAAGTCGCGACCATGAGTGCCAGTGTTGTTGATCCAGCTCCCCGAGCTGTGCAGGGCAGTGAGGTAAAAGAGACAGCGTCCACTAATCTCCTATTAGCAACATCGACTAACAAGCCATAAGCACATAAAAAATCTGTGCCTAAAATGGGGGCGGAACATGCAGCCATCACAAAGTCCCACTGACATCAGTGTCCACTCACCAAATGTCCTGATGGTGGATCCATTGGCGGCCATGAGCTTGGGACCGGTGACCTGCCACCCTGTCTGCATTGATCAGCAGGATAAGGCTCTTCTGGGAGCCGGAGTCCACCAAAAACTGTCTCCCCGAATGTGTGTCCGTGATATAAAGCAGTCTGTTCCTGTCGCCATCGGTTGCAGCTGCCACTGAATTCCGAATGTGCCGTCTTCCTGGCTTCTTGAATTGGCATGGCAACAGGCAGCGTTGAGCATTCCAGCCAAAACGGCAATGATAAAAAACAGATTTCCCCTTTCCTTCATCTTCTGGTGTCCGTCCCGGCTACGATGAACGGCTCCTCGACCTCGCTGGAGTCCCTCATGGATGTCGGTACTGCTGTCTGCACACTGAGAGTTCTGGTCACCAAAATGATGTGGTCCGCTTCCTGCGCCAGGGCACGGTAGTCCTGAGCAACCTGCCGCGGTGAGTTGGCCAGGATCGCCCTCGCTGTAGCCGGTAGGTTCCTGAGGAACAAGTGGACCAACAGGAAAGATTCCTCGTTCTTCCCCCTCAGCGTCAACATGCTCTCCATGAGCCCCACTGCTGATCTGTCCCCTAACTCCAAACGTGTTAGGAGTCTCTCTGCCCTCTCACTGTCAGAAAGGGTATAGCACTGGAGAAGCATCCTCTTGAGCGCTTCATATTTTCCTTGGGCTGGCGGCTCCTGGAGCAGGCTCGTCACCTATTGCGTGGCGCGCGCATCAAGCGCAGCGAACATGTAGTAATACCTGGTATCATCTGTTGTTATCCTGTGGAGTGCGAACTGGACTTCTATGTGCAAGAACCCCGCAGTCGGGTTTTGAAGCCAGAAGTCTGGGAGCTCGACTGAGACCACACACACGGAGTTGGTGCTCTCCCTCCAGGTAGTCTCCGGGGCGGTGCTCAGCTCGCTTCCATGGCAAGTCTTAGGGTGACCAATGTGGAGAAAGAAGGCAGGCGGGCAACGAGCTGGACGACACAGAAACTTTATTCTTTCTCCAACATAACTTACAGCAAAAAAAAGATCCTGTGTCTCTGTGCATTCCTCTTTTATATCTTTAATACCATGCATCAAAACCCGGAACTTCCGACCATCATACATTATGTTTAGTACAAAGCCTGTGTGGCACATTAACATGACATAATGCTGGCGCCACTCTCACACCCTTCTTCTCCCAGCGGCTCCAACATTTACTCATCTCCCCGGGGGGCACATAGTCCTTACTGTCCCGTCTGATACCCCCCAGTTACACCTCCTTTTTTGGTCCATTGTTCCCTGGGTGGAGAAGTCCAACACCATGCCCCCACAACATGATATATCTGCCATATCCATATAGGATATAGGTTGGAGTTGAGTTTTATGCCAGATGCCCTTCCTGACACAACCCTGCCCAGTTTATCCAGGCATGGGATCGGCACAGGGAGTACACTGGCTTGTGTATCCCCTATGGCTGGGCAACCAACATTTCCCTCCTTTGTTCCATTTTTGCTGAGCACCAAGCTGGATGGCAGGAAGTTCCATTTTTATGTGGTCTTTGGCATGTCCCAGCCGGGACTTGAACCCCAAACCTCCCGGTTGTGGGGCAGTTGATCTACCTCGAGGCCACAACTCTGGTCATAGTGATGACACTTGTGTAACAAAAAAGAAAACACAGGCTTGCATTTTTTCCACCAAGTACTGAGAAAGTAAGTTATGAAGGCAGTAAATGTCAGTGACATTGTTTTCTGCTAAACAATGCTGGTAAATGTTTGGATGTGTGTGTTCTGGGAGTGCTGCATGGGTGGTGAAGGTCAAAAAATGGAAACAAATTTGAAGTTCTGCCAGTTCCACCAGAGTGATAAAAGCCTTCATCACAGTCCTAGATCACAGCACAGTAAATGGTCCCTCTTGGTCTACAGCTCCTGCCAAATGTTCTTCTTTTATGTTTTCCTTTTCCCTCTTGTTGGCGTTTATAAATCAGGAACACAGGCAGAGAAGCACGATGACTTAACTGTACATTGTAAAGCCGAATAGTTCACAGGACTCAAAACTTATGTGGAAACTGATTACTTAATAAATTTTAAGTAAATGAAATGATTTTTTTTGAGTAAACTGTACTTCAAAAATACATTTTCAGCATTTTGTTTTAATTCTTTTTAAATTTCAGATTACTCAAAAAAATTGCATCTACTTAAAATTTATTAGGTAATCGGTTTCCACATAAGTTTTGAGTTCTGTAAACTAATTCAGTTTTACAGTGTATGAGCAGGTATTCATTTGGCGTTCTTTTACTGCCTTCCTAATTCCTGAAAAATTCAAGTTCCCCAAAGAGCTCAGTATCTTATGCACACTTTTCATGCATGGGAGCCTGTATGTAAAGCTTCTAAGTTTAAGAATTCAAGCTTTTTTTATTAGTATTTAATGATCTACAACTTTGTGTTTCATCTGAATCTGTTACATGATCAAAGTTGGTGAGTTCACAAAAAGAGTTCTTGCCTTCTTTTCAATGTGATATTTTGGAGTATCAATCACTCGCCACGTTTTAGATGATTTTGTGTGGAAGTATTTTAAGCATATTAATTTCATATGATCCCTCATGGATCGTCACATGATCGTGGTGTGGGGTTTGCGTGCCCTAGTGATCCCAGGAGCTATGTTGTTTAAGGCAGTTAGCCTCTGGTAGGGTCACCCAAGATAAACTGGTCCTGGGTGAAGGGCCAGACTAAGAACAATCCAACAGACTCCCATGATGAAAGAAATATCAAGTATTCAGTGTACCTTGCCTGGTATGGGGTTAAAAGGGCCTACCCTGGAGCCAGGCCTGGGGAAGGGGCTCGATGGCGAGCGACTGGTGGCTAGGTTTCTGCCCATGGGACCTGGCCGGGTTCAGTCCAAAGGAGTTACATGGGTCTGCCCTCCAGTGGGCTCACCATCTGCAGGAGGGACCATGGGAGTCTGGTGCTATGCGGTTCAGGTGGCGGTCTAACTAACTAACCTGCACTTATATAGCGCTTTTCTAGTCACAAAGACCACTCAAAGCGCTTTCACTAATACTAACCCTCTATTCTAAGGGCCTATAGGAATCAGATATCTAGGGACAATTTTTAACAGCCAATTAACCTAACATGCATGTCTTTGGATTGTGGGAGGAAACCGGAGCCTCCGGAGTAAACCCACGCAGCACAGGGAGAACATGCAAACTCCACACAGAAAGGTTCCAACCCCTGCCAACCTGGGGATTTGATCGAAGGCAGAGACCATGACAGTCTGATCCCCAGCTTCTTAAACTGGCTTTTGGAATGTGGAATGTCACTTCTCTGGTGGGGAAGAAGCCTGAACTGGTGCATGAGGTTGAGAAATACCGGCTAGATACAGTTGGCCTCACCTCAACGCACAGCTCTGGTTCCGGAACCAGTCTCCTGGAGAGGGGCTGGAGGTTGGAATACTCTGAAGTTATCCCGAGTTAGAGGCGGGGAGCAGAGCAGGGGTGGGTATTCTTGTATCCCCCCACCTTGCTGCCTCTGTATTGGAGTTTTCCCCGGTGGATGAAAAGATTGTTTCCCTGTGCCTTTGGTTTGGGAAACGGGTCCTGACCATCATTTGTGCCTATGCACCAAATGATGGTTCAGAATACCCACCTATTTTGGGGTCTCTGACTGGGGTGCTGGAGAGTGCTCCTCTTGGAGACTCCATTGTCCTACTGGGGTACTTCAATGAGCACGTGGGAAACAACAGTGAAACCTGGAGGGATGTGGTTGGGAGGAATGGCCTGCCTGGTCTGAACCAGAGTGGTGTTCAGTTATTCGACTTCTGTGCCAACCACAGTGCACTTGGCACCAGGACACCCTAGGTTGCAGGTCGATGATTGATTTTGTTTTTGTGTCATCAGACCTGCAATCATATGTCTTGGACACTTAGGTAAAGAGAGGTGCAGAGCTGTCAACTGATCACCACCTGGTGGTGAGTTGGACCCAATGGCAGGGAAGGATGCCATTCAGACCTGGTAGACCCAAACATATAGTGAGGGTGTGCTGGGAATGTCTGGCTGAGGCCCCTGTCCGGGAGGTCTTCAACTCTGGAAGAACTTCGACCACATTCTGAGGGAGTCTGGAGACATGGAGTCTGAATGGGCCATGTTCTCCTCCTCCATTGTTGAAGCAGCTGCCCAGAGCTGTGGCCGCAAGGTCGTTGGTGCATCTCATGGTGGCAACCCCCGAACTAAGTGGTGGACACCAGTGGTGAGGGGGGCCATCAAGCTGAAGAAGGAGTCCTATTGAGCTTGGTTGGCTTGTGGAACTCCCAAAGCAGCTGAGGTGTGAACACACCTTGAGAGATAGGGTGAGGATGTCATGGACCTCCCCGTGCGCTTTTACGCAGCGCACTGTGAGGGGTAAAATGATGAGGATTTACATGCAAGGGTACACCACAACGCATTTATTGAACATAAAGACTGATGACAAACAGTTCCCAAAGGTGAAGACTTGCAAAAAATACAAAGGAACACTTATGATTGGCGTTCGGGGGGCCAGCATCGCCCAGCGAACGCACGAAGAGACACATGTAGCTACGCTGGCGTCCCACAGCCGGAATCGCTATAAGGACATGAGAGAACCACGACAAATGCAGAGTGGCTACATGTGGTAATAGAGCTGACAACAAACAACTCACAGACAATGCACTGACAGTTCACTGGCAATACATACAGTCAAAGACCCAGCAATGCATGACTGGCAAAAGGCTGCTTAAGTACACGCACTGCTGGTGATGATGTGATTGTGAGCACCTGGGCAAGGAGTAGGGAGATGGCAAATGGGACTGGGAACAGCTGATGGTAATGAGTGAGGGGGCATGGTCGGACCGGCAGGCTATCAGCCAGTGCTCACAGAAGAGTGAGCCAAAGAGAGCTGCATCACAGCTGCCGGCCAGAGAACAGTGGCGAGGGATAAGGAAGCACACTGAAATACATAATAAACACATAAACAGTGGCACCTAAACCTACAAGGAGGTCAGGACCGAGCCGGGGAAACCAATCTGGCTCGGCTCCTAACAGAGGACCTCAGTCATCCAGAAGAGGCTCAGAGTAGAACCGCTGCTCCTCCACATCAAAAGGAGCCAATTGAGGTGGTATGGGCATCTCAGCAGGTTGCCTCCTGGACACCTCCCACTTGAGGTGTTTCGGGCACATCCCACTGGGAGGAGACCCCGGTGAAGACCCAGGACATGCTGGAGAGACTATGTCTCCCAGCTGTCCTGGGAATGCTTTGGCATCCTCTCAGAAGAGCTGGAGCAGGTGGCTGGAGAGAGAGAAGTCTGGGCTTCTCTGCTCTAACTGCTGCCTCCGTTACCCGGGTCTCGGGAAAAGCGGTAGAAGATGGATGGATGGAATTTCACATGAAAACTACCCTTTTCAAAAGCACTCAAAACTTGTGGACATGGATTACAAAATGTGCTGCCATACAGGAGGCAGGTCAGGCATTGGCTTGCTTGCTACCAGATAACCATGAAAACTGGTACTACCTGTCTCATGGGTCGGGCTGTCGGTGACTCAACCGGCATCCCCGCCCTTCTGAGGGCGTGGAGGGTGAAACAAGGCACCCTGGCAGAACTAAAAACAATATCTGCCACAGGTCTGTGGTGGACCACTCCCAGTTACATGGGGTGAGACTGGACATCCTGGCAGATAAACACATCTGTCGCAAGGTCTGTGGTGGACTATGCCAGTCGGTGCATTGTGACATGCACTACACAAAGAGCAGAGATAAACAAACCTATCATCTGGTCAGTCACTGCAACAGATACTGGAGTCAGTTTGGCTTGGCTTGTCCTTGCCACTGATAATACATTTATCTGTCAAGAATGTGCTGCTAGTCCAGCAAAAGCTAGCAGTACTCAAATACTTTGCAAGCAGTTTCATGAAATGGTCAATCAGAAAGCAACTCATACCAGCTTGGACGTCACCCAGGCTTACAAGGTCCGCGCTGATCTGTTCACACTCCAACAGGCAGCGAAAAGTAAGCTAGGAGCAGGAAGATAAAAGAAGAGGAAAACAGCAGCCTTGTGTGTAGCACAATGGAATGTACGCACTATGTTGGACAGAACAACATCACAGCGCCCAGAAAGACAGACCGCGCTTGTGGCCCTGGAAATGAACAGGTACAATGTAGACATAGCTGCACTTAGTGAAACAAGATTTCCTGGATATGACAGCTTGGAAGACCATGGTTACATCTTCTTTTGGAGTGGGAGATCAACTCAAGAAAGGAGAGAAGCAGGAGTGGGCTTTGCAGTTAGAAAGGAGATAGCAGCAATGCTTGATGAGGAACTGATGCCAATCAATGACAGGATAATGACTATGAGACTCCCACTACAGCGGAAGATGTATGCCACACTCATCAGTGTATATGCCCCAACAATGACCAACACAGAGGAGGTGAAGGAACAGTTCTACAGTGATTTACATGAGACTATCAGGCGTGTACCGACTGATGACAGGCTGATACTCGGAGATTTTAATGCCAGAGTTGGTCCGAACACTGAGAAATGGAAAGGAGTGCTAGGCAGTCATGGAGTAGGCAAGTGCAATGCTAATGGAGAACTTCTACTTGCACTATGCTCAGAGTACAACCTTGTGATAACCAACACTCTATTTAAGCACAAGGACACACACAAGAAGACATGGATGCACCCAAGATCCAAGCACTGGCACTTATTAGACTACATCATAGTCAGGCAGAGAGACATAAGGGATGTATTGGACACTAGAGCAATGAGAGGCACGGACTATGGTACTGATCATGTTATGCTGAGATCTAGATTAAGGATTTGCAGACGAAAACAGCACTGCAGGACAGGTGCGAAGGCACTACGGAAGCTCAACACTAGTGCCTGAAAGGCCAAAAGAAACAGTAAGAACTTACACAGGAAATGGATGAAAACTTGAAAGACTGGGACAGCAACAACTCAGAGAATGACATAGAGGAGAAATGGGCAACACTGAAGGATACGGTGTATCAGACTGCGAGTGATGTATTAGGCCACCCTGAGAAGAAACATCAAGATTGGTTTGATGAGCATGATGAACACCTGAAGAAACTACTAGAAGCGAGGAATACAGCTAGGCAGGGAAACCTACAGTGTAACACAAGGTCGAAGAAGAAGAAATACTCAAAGGCTCAGAGTGAGCTACAGAAGTACACCAGAGAGATGAAGTCCAACTGGTGGGATGAAAAAGCGGAGGAACTTCAAACTGCAGCAGACAGAAAGGACATGAAAACATTTTTCACAGGTTTGAGAGAAATCTACGGCCCTAAACCAAGAAGATTGATCCAACTAAAGGCTATGGATGGTGAAACGGTTTTGCAGGAGAAAGACAAGATCCTGGACAGATTTGCAGACCACTTTGACCAACTACTAAACAACCCTGGAGATCTCACTGAAGAGGCTAAAGGAGCTCTAGTGCAGCAACCAGCTGTATCAAGTCTGGATGAACCACCAAATTATAATGAACTAATGGCAGCTATCAGGACAACACAGGATGGTAAAGCTCCAGGAAGGGATTGAATTCCAGCAGTAGTGTGGAAATTTGGTGTTCAGCTGACCAACTGCTTGCACAAGCTCATCCAAGAGATATGGGATGTCCAGAAAGTACCTCAAAACTGGAAGGATGCAAGTATTGTGCCTTTGTTCAAGAAAGGTGACAGGAAAGATTATGGAAATTACCGAGGTATATCATTACTAGCCACTGTTGGTAAGATTCTCTCATGTGCACTACTGAACAGACTCAATGAACACATCTCGCAGAATGTACTACCAGAAACCCAGTACGACTTTAGAAGTATAAGAAGCACAATGGACATGATTTTCTGCTTGAAACAGGTTCAAGAAAAGTGTATTGAACAGAACATGCCTCTTTATGTAGTCTTCATAGACTTCAGTAAAGCCTTCGATACTGTTTCGCGACAAGGACTTTGGCAGGTACTCAAGAAATATGGCTGTACAGAGAAGTTTGTCAGCCTGATCGAGGCACTCCATACAGGTATGCAAGCAAACGTGGCAATGAGTGGTTCAGTATCTAAAGACTTTTCAGTAAGCAATGGGGTGAAACAAAGGTGTGTGCTGGCACCTACACTCTTCTCGCTATATCTGGCAGCCTTGCTTGAGGTGGCCTTCAAAGACACTTCAGAAGGAGTATACATTCAAGTAAGGAAAGAAGCAGACTTGTTCAATGTGGCACAGTTTAAAGCTAAGAGCAAGACATCGATAAAGGTAGTAAGAGAAATGCTCTTTGACAATGACAGTGCTCTAGTTGCACACAGCATGGAAGATATGCAATCTTTAGTGGAAAAAGTTGCAAGAGCAGCTAGCCAATTCAGCCTCCAAATCAACATCAAGAAGATAGAATGCCTTTCTCAACCACCAAAGTTCCAATTATCAACATCACTACCAGAAGAGATCAGCATTGGTACAGAGCCACTAGTCAAGTGCAAGACTTTCAAGTACCTAGGTAGCACTGTTTCAGAGAATGTGAGCGCTGTGTTTGGAAACTTGAGGGAGAGACTGTGGAACGATCGGCATGTGTCTATCCGTGTGAAATGCAAAGTGTACAAAGCAACAGTACTGGCTACTCTATGGTACGGTGCTGAATCTTGGACTGTCTACAGAGTGCAGGTGAAGAAACTCCACACGTACATGATGAGACACCTTCGAGCCATAATGAACATCTCGTAGAAAGACAAGATAACCAACATAGAAGTGTTGAAACGAGCTGGACTAACATCAATGGAGGACATGCTAATACAGATGAACCTGAGATGGCTCAGACATGTTGAGAGGATGGACCACCAGCGTCTCCCTCGGCAGTTACTCTACTCACAGTTATGTGAGGGCAAACGCAATCAGGGTAGACCAAGGCTCAGATCTAAAGACACTGTAAAAAGAAACTTGAAGAAGTTGGACATAGACAGGAGTTCCTGGCAGCGGAAGGCTAAGGACAGAGCTGTGTGGAGGAATCTGATCAGACCTAAATGAAACAGTCATTGTCACCCACGACAGACTGCTATGATGACAGGAGGCAGGAGTTTGTCTTTGCTTTCTCTCCACATTTTACTTTCACAGTCTGCAATACACTCATTTTACTCATTAAATGCCCATTTTTGGCTGGTTACATTAAAGGGAATGGATAGCATCAGGGTTAGGGTTACACATATTCATGCAAAACGGTATCAGAAAACTAATAGTGGGGAAATCGCCTTTGAAAATTCACGGACAAACTTTGAAAGTGCACTCTAAAGCAATTGTTTAAGTGTCTAAACCTCTAGTTCTCTGTTGCTGTTCACCCTACTGGAGTTGCTGACATAGCAACAGTGATACTCATTTTAAGTTTTCCTGTTTCCACCCACGTTTAATTACCTCTGCCAAAGATGTTATATTTTTTCTTGCATTCAGTTGTGTACGTTAACAGCATAACAAAAAGTTTTTCAAATGTTTTGATGGCCTTTTTCAGCAAGCTTGGAAATGGAAAAGGGATCAAGTACACTGTAAAACCGAATTAGTTCACAGAACTCAAAACCTATGTGGAAACCGATTACCTAATAAATTTTAAGTAAATGAAATAATTTTTTTTGAGTAATCTTAAATTAAAAAATTTAAAACAAAGTGCTGAAAATGTATTTTTTTAAGTAAAGTTTACTCAAAAAATAATTTCATTTACTTAAAATTTACTAGGTAATCGGTTTCCACATACATTATGAGTTCTGTGAACTATTCTGTCACGAATCGAGCCGGGTTGTTCTTCAGGCTCGGTTCTGGCCCACTGTGGCTCAGGTTTATCTGTGTAGTTATGTATTATGTTGTCAGGAACCGAGCCGGGTTGGTTTCCCCTGGCTCGGTCCTGGCGTCTCTGTGGGTACGTGCCACGTTGTATGTATGTTAGTACTGTACGTATTTCCGTGTGCTCTGCCGTACCCATAGCCACTGCTTTCTGGCCGGCAGCGGTGAGGCAGCCTCTTGGGCTCATGCTGGAGTGAGTGCTGTCTAACTGTCTGCCGGTCGGATCACGCCCCCTCTCTATTACTGCCAGCTGTTCCCACTCCCGTGTGCCATCTCCCCGCTCCTCGCCCAGGTGTGATCAATTTGTGGAGCCAGCAGTGCACGTACTTAAGGAGCCTTTTTCCAGTCATGCATTGCTGGGCCATTGTACTTCATTAACGGTCATCGTGCATTGTATGGAGTCTCGTCTAAAGGACTGTCACTTGAGTATAATCTGTGTGTGTGCTTTCCCCGGTATTCTCACCTCTTACTGTTGAGCGTCCTGGAGGACTCCTGAGCCATTGTGATTTGTAGACAGTGTAACTGTTTATCAGTGTGTTGAACTTAATAAATGTGTGTGTGGTGTAACCCAGTGCATAAATCCTTGTCCTTTTACCCCTCCTCCGTGCACTGTGGAAAAGCACACGAGGAGTTCATGACAGAATGACCCAGCTGGAATAAAAGGATTTAGCGGGTACACACACACATCTTTTTTTCCTTCCTTCTTTTGTATTTTTTGGGGGGACTGAGCTGTGTTGGAGTTGGCCATGGATTCAGTGCCCCGCAGCTATTCTTTGAGCTTGGGATGGGAATGCTGCAGAGCATTAATGGACATCGATGGGCTCATCGCATCGGCCAGCATGTATTCTACCCCGGAGGACATTCTCTGGTATGTAGCTCTGGCCGAAGCAGAGGTCTGGCGGTGCCCTCAGCTCGTTCGGCATGCCGAGGGAATGGAGAGGATTAACCGGTTGGCAGTGCTGCAGCGTGGGTGCAGCGAAGGGGTGAGGAAATCCCCTAGGAAGATCAAGCTCGCGTCGAGGGTCAAGCCCTCCCGGGCCTCCATTCCTCCTGCCTCCCGCCAGAGTGAAATGCCTGCTCCCGTCCCGGCTCCTCCGGCTCCAGCACCCAGCTCTCGACGTCGTCCTAGGAGACACCGGGAGAAGCCCTCCTCGTCCACAGCGATTACTGTCGTCCCAGCTGCCATGAGGTCCGCTGAACTCACCCCGGCCATGCCCACCTCCGTCGTCATGGAGACGGCTCCTCCACCAGTCTGCAGAGAGGCCCACGTCACCGCTGACATGGAGAGGGATTACTGTCTATCACCTGCAGCTGCTAATACCAACGACCGAGATGACAGGCAAGTATTTTTTCTTTCTACTCCGTCTAATAGTATTGAATCTTGCTTGTCTCCCAAGGGAGAGGCCCAGTTTAAGCAGTCTGCTGGGTCCTCTCCTCCAGCTGCAAAAATTAATTCACTTCTCCCCCTCTCCGTGTCTCCTCTAATTCTTCCTGAGGGCCTGTTGGTCCAAGGTCAGGGCCATCAGATGGTAGAGGAGCCAGTGGCTTCGGATGATTCCTTCCCGGAGCCAGCATGGAGAGGTTCCCCTGCAGCCACGCCAGATGAATTCCCAGCGTTGGAGCTGCTGCAGGGGGAAACTAGGATTGTTGTGACCATCTCGCCTACTGTGGAGGAAGTTGCAGTGGAGTGGGAGCCGGAGATGGATCTCCTCGAGGCTGGACCCAGGTTGTCAACATCAAGTTCAATGGATTCCTGGACGGCGGTGGAGCTCCAGCTCAGGCAAGTTTTCTCTCTCGTTTTTCTTATGTCAGTATTGGGGAGATCTTGCCTGGCTCTGGGTGAGGAGAGTAGGGTGCAGCCGCATCTGAGCTCCCCTCGCCAGGCTCCGCCGCTGCCGGCGACCCTAACCCCCCTTTTTCTCCTGCTATCTCCGAGCATTTGTCTAGGGTCACCGGAGAGGGAGTGCTGTCACCGGAGGTCGTTGTGGGTCCGGTCCTGCCGAAGGAGGACGTTGCTGCTCCAGCCCCTCCTGTCAGGGTCATCAGGGCTCCTCCCATCAATCGTCTCCTCAGCCTGGTGCTCCTGCGGGTTGGCCCGCTCACCATGGGTGCAGCTTTGGCCCAATTGGGGTCCACCGGGGGTGCTGCAGAGCCTCATCTGGAGGTCACCGCAGGTGCTGCAGAGCCTCAGCCAGAGGTCACCGCGGGTGCTGCAAGGCTCCCGCTGGAGTCCATCGCAGGTGCAGCGGAGCTGGCTTGGTCAGGGTCCATCGCAGATGCAGCGGAGCCGGCCCAGTTGGGGTCCACTGCGGGTGCAGCTGGGTCCCAAGCTGGGATTACGGAGGGCGCTGCAGATTGCCATGAGGATGCTGTGGTCCCCTTCTCCTCCCGGTTCTACGCCACGGGGGTTCCCTCCCTTCGGTCCGGTCACCCACCAGACAGCTTCCTGGTAGGCAGGCCGCCTCCCACCTCATCCCACCGGCCCTGGTGGATAAACAACGCTGGCCGGCCCCCGGAAGGATTGACTCCCCGGGTCTGGTGGCCCATGTTTTCCAGAAGACAGCCAGATTCCATCCACCAGACCTTCTGCTGGGCGTGGGACTCTGGGCGGCCTCCTGAGCCGGACCACGCCCCCTCTCTATTTCTGCCAGCTGTTCCCACTCCCGTGTGCCATCTCCCTGCTCCTCACCCAGGTGTGCTCAATTTGTGGAGCCAGAAATGCATGTACTTAAGGAGCCTTTTTCCAGTCATGCATTGCTGGGCCATTGTACTTCATTAACGGTCATCGTATATCATATGGAGTCTCGTCTAAAGGACTGTGCCACTCGGTGCTTTTGGACTTACTCAGACAGGCTCCAGTCATGTGAGTATAATCTGTGTGTGTGCCTTCCCCGGTATTCTCACCTCTGACTGTTGAGCGCCCTGGAGGACTCCTGAGCCATTGTGATTTGTAGACACTGTAACTGTTTATCAGTGTGTTGAACTTAATAAATGTGTGTGTGGTTTAACCCAGCGCATAAATCCTCGTCCTTTTACCCCTCCTCCATGCATTGTGGAAAAGCACCAGAGGAGTTCATGACATTATGTTATCTTTTGAGTTTCTTGTTGTATCTAGTTTTCCCTTTGTTTATTTCCCTACCTGTAGCCACTGCATTCTGGCCAGCAGCTGTGAGGCAGCCTCCTTTGGCCTACTCTCATGTGGGCACTGTCTGACACTCGCCGGTCTGACCACGCCCCCTCTCTCATGACAGCCAGCTGGTTCCACTCCGGTAATTGTCTTTCCCGCACTTCACCCAGGTGCACCCAATCTACTGTGGCCAGCAATGCTTGTACTTAAGCAGCTCTTTGCCAGTCAATCATTGCTGGACTATTGGTTTGTCTATGGGAATGTTGTGGCCACCGTTCGCTGTGGTCTGCCCGCTGCACATCCAATCATGTGAGTCAAGAAGTGAACCTTACCATCTTTTTGTAAGTCTGCCTTGTTTTTGTACTTTTTGTTTTTGTGGCCACCGTACACTGTGGTCTGCCCGCTGCACGTTCCATCATGTGAGCCGTTTAGCGTACCCTGTATCGTTTTTGTAAGTCTGCTTTTTGTGAGCTGTTCCTTCTTTTGTTAAAAAATGTGCTTGTGGTGTAACCTCCGCCTAAATCCATCCTTCCCTCACTCCTCACTGCACTGCGTAAAAGCGCATGAGGAGGATCGGGACATATTCGGTTTTACAGTGTAATTAGATTTCAGAGGTGATCTAAATCAGTATCTGCCTCCAGATATTTTTAAAGAATACACATAGGGAAATGAACACAGTGCCTTGTCATATGTATTGATGGTGACCAGCAGAGGGCGCTGTCGCTTCACAGACAGCACCCTCTGCTGGTGACCATCAATACATCTGACAACAAAACAGAATTATAATGGAGAAAATTAGCTGCCTTGTTGAGGAGTTGTGCTCTCTGATCGCTTAATAATTTATTTTCTTTTTCACTTCCACTATCCATCCATCCATCCATCTTCTTCCTCTTAATCCTTTTTGGGTCGCGGGGGGCTGGAGCCTATCCCAGCATCTTTTGAGCGAGAGGCAGGGTACACCCTGGACAGATCGCCAGTCTATCGCAGGGCCAACACAGAGAGACAGACAACCATTCACTCTCACAGTCATACCTAAGGACAATTTAGAATCCTCAGTTTGTTGCCAGTTAACCTAAAGCATGTTTTTTGGCATTTGGTAGGAAAACCAGAGAAATCCTGGAGTAAACCAACGCAGACACGGGGAGAACATGCAAACTCCACACAGATTACGGTTGGTTGGGAGCTGGGATTGAACCCAGGATCCCCCGGCCAAGGGAGAGTTGCTGTGCTGCCGCAGTGCTAACCACTCCGCCACCGCGCTGCCCCTTCACTAAAAACAAAACTGGAGTTAAATGAAGCCTATTCTTACTGTCTGCATAACAGAACACCTACAAATATCCAGTCTTTAAGCTCAAAATAGGTTTCTGGATGTTTGGGGTTTTCTTGCTTTTGAATGACACCCTAAAGGACTTTTTTTTAGTTAAAAGCTTTTTACTTAGACAAGCCAATTGGCACCAGTCAACAATCCTGTGGAAAAGTGAAAGCTCATTGTTAATCTCATTGTTAACAGTGGTTTTGGACAACTTCAGAGCACTTCAGAGGCCCCGGTCACAGTTAACGTACTACAGAATTTGCTTAGAAAAGCGGCCAAGCTCAAGCTATACAAGAACTGCATGGGTCTGCCCGGAGAATTAAAGTCCTTCATTATGATGGAGTGTTGAAGGAGGAGCAGATGCTGTGAAGTCAGGGCCATTTGAAGCAGGAACAGAGAAAGATGACAGACTGCGAAAACTACAACCTGCTGGGGATGATGAGGGACGAGGACTGAAGAGTGAGAGCCAGAGTGTTTTTTCAGACGCATGAGTGATATTTAAGGATATGGGCAAGGAAAGGTAATGACGGCTTTAGTATTGCGGGTTTATGGCCCTGTTAAGTGTTGAACTCATGTGAACCATTAACAACCCCCAGTGTGTGGCACACACATTCTGAGACTCACAGAAAGAAGTTGCACACAAACACATATTTCTTCACACGTGCCACACAACTTGGTAAGAGTGATAGGTCCGTTGCTGTTGTTTATAACAGAAACCACAGGAAAGAGAACAAACACAAGAACACAATGCAGCTATTGTGTTCTCTACGCTCTACCTTGGATAAGGAAAGGACTGCAGTTATCAGCAGAAAACAACTGAAGCATATCGATTTGACTGTTTACACTGTGATTATCCAGTCCTTGGAGATGCTGTAATTAACTGCAGCACTTCTCCATACCATAGAAAAACACCAGGAAGAAATATGGTCAGGAATCCTTCTACCCCGTCATCCTCTCCTCTAATCCAGACAGCCGTGAATGGGCCAAAACTGTACAAACCTGTTTCAGGTCTCTCCAGATAACATCAATCCTTCCTTATCATGTGCGTCTGTTTTTCTGTTGGAGAGCTTTCACAGACTGAGAAAAATAGTAAAGCCCACTGCTTGCACAAACGGAGAAAGTTATGCCGTTTACATAGCCAGTGCTATTATAATCCGCATCGGTCTGGCGTGGTAGACTCTCTGTGAAAACACCCAACCTGTGAAGTCCCAGTCTGAGCCGTGGATTCTGGCTGACTGGGATTTAATAATATTTAACCAAACAATATACTTGCATTCAATGATTTGCTTGTGTTGTAACAAAAAGCTTTTTTATCGTTTAGTACTGGAGAATGAAAGCAATCACTTGCGGCGATGAATTATGATTTTTTTCTGCAATTACATGCAAGAAAAATATGCACTTTACACGTTAAATGTGATATCTTACAAGGCCACTTAGATAAACCTTGTTGCTTATCTTTTGAAAAAGTCTGAAGAGGGGTGACTTTCATTTTTCCTACATGGGTGAAGGGTTGGGCTCTTTGTTCAATCTTTACAATAATGACTGGGACTGTGCTGCAAAACTTTTGTGACTCAAGTGAATTTCTCACCGTTCCAAGGCTGTTGAAGGAAGAGACCCATACGATCTCATACTCT
The DNA here is from genome assembly GCA_020510985.1 of Pholidichthys leucotaenia. NCBI lineage: Eukaryota > Metazoa > Chordata > Actinopteri > Cichliformes > Pholidichthyidae > Pholidichthys > Pholidichthys leucotaenia. Next base: position 315,989,599 of record CM035843.1, read on the forward strand.
CACATGGCGCAAGGTTTAGTGCTGCAACAAGGTGGAGTGTTTTCTTTCTGCCAACTTCGACTGAGCTCAGATGCAGTGTGTGCATGTGTCGTTGTGGGAAGACACACGTGTGATGGCCGCTTATGTCTCCCTCTGGTGTGCCTGCGTGCGTGCGTGCGTGCGTGTGTGTGTGTGTGTGTGTGTGTGTGTGTGTGTCCGTCCGTCCGTCAGTCCTCAGCTGGGCAAACCTCAAGGATTACGTCACGCGCAGGGGGAAAAGAGCGATCCTGGCCCGTAAAACAGCCTTTAATTGCTTTGCAACTGAGAACACGTTTGCTTGAGGAAACAAGGGGCTTATTGTGAGTGTGCGTTCATCTCAGCACACCTCATATTTTCTGCAGACCACTGACCCCCATGAGCATTTTCAGGAAAACGCAAACCCCGCAACTGGAGCGCTACTACAAGTGCTGGCGTGCGTGCTCACCTGCAGACACTCTTGACATGTTAGTGCTCACTTATGCAGATGTGTTCCAACAGTGGCAGATGCCGTATATTACCGGGGATTAATGTGAAGTCAGTTGTCTTGCTTTGGGATATTTTAACATTGGGCTTCTGTGTTTCACTCTGAAAGCTGTGCACAAAATCACTGATACTGAAGTGTGTGTGTGTGTGTGTGTGTGTGTGTGTGTGTGTGTGTGTGTGTGTGTGTGTGTGTGTGTGTGTGTGTGTGTGTGTGTATGTTGATAGATCGGGGCTGGGTGGTGGTGGTGGTCTGGCTATGATCTAAAACAGATGTGGAGTGGATGCAGATTTTTGTATCCACTGTGGAGAATGGACCCCTCTGTATGCGTGTGTATGTATGTTGGTGCACATAGAGCTGCAGCACTGATTACAGATCCAGTGTAATTTTACATCACACCAACCACATTTGGCAGGAGGAGGGTTTTGAGCCTGCTGGAATGAGCTCATGCTTCATCTGACTCACCCATAAATCACACAGACTTCATGCGGCCACTGTGCAGATTTAAGCAGTTTACTGATGATATTCTGATGATTTCAATGCCACTTGTGAATTGTGTGAATATTTGAGCATTCTCTATATCCTGCAGTGGATTACTGTTGTTAAGAATAGGCCAGATTTTTTTGTTTTATTGTTAATTACCTAAATCCAATCAACTTATCGGAGTTCACTGGGTTCGATGGTTTGATATTTTGTTAGTAGTGTTGTAGTCAAGACCTCACCAACTGAGACCAAGACATGACCGCGTAAAAGCCTAGACCACTGTGTGTGTGTGTGTATTTTATGTGTCAGCTTCTTCTCTATGAGCAAATACATGATTGCTGAAATCAATTTAACCACGTTTAACTGTCGCATCAACAGGAAACAGGTTTGGTTACATTTAACAAACATAAGGGATTGCAACACATACAGTCCCGATTTCTTATATTTTTGCATAGCTGTCACCCAAATGTTTCCGATAATTAAACAAATTTAATATTTCACCAATATATAAGCAGAGTAAAGAGAAAATACAATTTTTAAATGATGATTTAATTTATTAAGGGAAAAAGTTATCAAAACCTGCCTGGCCCTTTGTGAAAAAGTAATCACCCCCTAAACCTAAAAACTGGCTGTGCCACCCTTGGTGACAACAACTGTAATCTGTAATCAAGCGTTTGCAATGAGTCTTTTAAGATAAGATAAGATAAGATAAGCCTTTATTAGTCCCACAACGGGGAAATTCCAGGATTGCAACAGCACAGGGATAGCAACACTCAGAGCAACAATCAGAAGGCAAGAAAAAAAACAAGCAAGCAAGAGCAGCTAATATACATATGTACGTATTACTATAAAATATATATATATACACACACACACAGACACACAGTGCAGAGCATTGTAGCTAGATGGAATAAATATGTAAATATAAACACCCACAGTACGGAGCATTGCAGCTAGGTGGAATAAATATGCAAGTATATAAACACACACAGTGCGGAGCAATGTAGCTAGATGGAATAATATGTAGATATATAAATATATAAACACACCCAGTGCTGAGCATTGTAGCTAGATGGAATAAATATGTAAATATATAAACACACACAGTGCAGAGCATTGTTGCTAGATGGAATGAAACAGCATAACCGTCTACTTAGTTATCCTACATGGTATGATTATGTGCCCATACATATTCTCACCCTCCATAGCGACCGGTAAGTTCCTAGTTGTATGCCGGAGGGGACCATTGTGTAAGTCTATTGCATCTTTTGCATTCAAAAAACTATTAGTTTGTTACGTCTTTTTGCTATCTCTGCGAGCAGCCCTGCTTAGGTTGTACAGTCTGACAGCCGTTGGTAGGAAGGACCTACGAAACCTCTCGGTTGTGCACCTGGGATGATGTAGTCTGCTGCTAAATGAGCTCCTCAGTGCATTCAGTATGTCCTGCATAGGGTGGAACTCGGACTCCAGCAGAGATGACAGTTTAGCCACCGTCCTTCTCTCTCCTATCTCCTCCATCGGATCAAGGCGCTGCCCCAGGACAGAGCTAGCTTTCTTAATCAGTTTGTTCAGTCTCTTCCTATCGGCTGCAGTAATGCCACTGCCCCAGCAGACCACTCCAAAAGTGATGGCTGATGCCACCACCGTGTCATAGAATGACTTCAGCAGCGCCCCTTGTACACCAAAAGACCTGAGTCTCCTCAGCAGGAACAGCCTGCGCTGTCCCTTCTTGTAGAGTGCATCAGTATTGTGTGACCAGTCTAGTTTATTGTTCAGATGAATACCCAGGTACTTATAGGATGTCACCATCTCGATGTCTGTTCCCTGTATATTTACTGGTACTGTGAGGGGCTGCCCATGCCTGCGGCAGTCCACCACCAGCTCCTTAGTTTTCCTCGCGTTGATCTGGAGGCAGTTCCGATGGCACCAGTCCACGAAGTCCTGGATAAGCCCTCTGTACTCAGCTTCATCTCCATTGGAGATGAGGCCAACGATCGCAGAGTCATCAGAGAACTTCTGTAGATGGCAGTGTGTTGTGTTGTGTGAGAAGTCCGCAGTATAAAGAGTGAACAGGAAGGGAGCCAGCACCGTTCCCTGGGGGGCCCCCGTGCTACTGATGATCGTGTCGGACACACAGTCCCGGGTTCTCACAAACTGAGGCCGGTTCATGAGGTAGTCCAGGATCCATGATGACAGGTGCTGGTCCACCCCTGCGCGCAGCAGCTTGTCCTTCAGGATCATCGGTTGGATGGTGTTGAAAGCACTGGAGAAGTCAAAGAACATGATCCTCACCATATTCCCGGGCTTCTCCAGGTGGGACAGAGAACGGTGAAGGAGGAAGATCACCGCATCCTCCACCCCAATGCCATGCTGGTAGGCGAACTGGAGTGGATCCATCGCTGGTTCCACCAGGGGGCGGAGGTGAGCAAGGAGCAGTCTCTCCAGGGTCTTCATCAAGTGGGACGTCAAGGCCACCGGTCTGTAGCTGTTCAGGTCTTTGGGGTGGGAAGTTTTTGGTACAGGTACCACACAAGATGTTTTCCACAGCTGTGGTACCTTCCCCAGTTTCAGGCTCATGTTGAAGATATACGTCACAATCCCACACAGCTGGTCTGCACAGGACTTGAGGAGCTTTGCGCTGATGCCGTCCGGTCCCGGCGCCTTCCTCGCCTTGATCTTCCTCAGCTCCGTCCTCACCTGGGTCCTGGTCAGGGTCAGGATGGGGGGCTGTGTGTTGGGAGTGGGGGGGGTGTTGGTGGAGTGGGGAGTGGGCAGCAGGACTTGATTTCTTTAGAGGCAGCAGTGGTTGTTGTGCAGTCAGGGGGGAGGGCGGTTGGTCAAATCTATTGAAAAACAGATTCAGGTTGTTCGCCCACTCCCTGCCCCCTGTGGCCTGGGGGGAGGTATTCTGGAGCCCCGAGATGGTTTTGAGGTTTCTCCAGACCCCGCTGATGTCGCTCTGTTGCAGCTTGTCCTCCATCTTCTTCCTGAAGCTGTCCTTGCCTTCTCTGATCTATCTCCTCAGCTCCCTCTGTACGGACTTCAGCATCTCCCTGTTCCCTGACCTGAAGATCCTCTTCTTCTCTCTCAGAAGTGTTTTTATCTCAGGGTTGATCCAGGGTTTGTTGTTTGAGTGACGCCGTATGGTCTTGGTGGGAACGGATTTGTCCACACAGAAGCTGAGGTAGCCCGTGAAGGTGTGAATGAGGCCATCGATGTCCTCACCATGTGGATCGCAGAGCTGCTTCCAGGCGGTGGCTTCAAAACAGCCCTTTAGGGTGTCCATTGTTTCCTCAGACCATAACTCCACAGTGTGCATGGCCGGAGGTTGTCTGTGCACTAGGGGTTTGTACACCGGCCGGAGATGAACCAAGTTGTGATCCGATCTCCCGAGTGGGGGGAGTTGTGATGAGGTGTACGCCTCCTTAGTGTTTGCGTAGAATAAATCCAGTGTTTTATTGTCTCTAGTGTGGCATGTGACATACTGGGTGAACGTGGGTAGAATGGGAGACAGTGAAACATGGTTGAAATCGCCTGAGATGAGGAGAAGAGCATCTGGGTGTTCTGTCTGCAGCCTGCTGGTTACTGAATGGATGACGTCACGTGCTGTCCCAGCGTTCGCCGTCGGATTTGCATAAACAACAATGCAGATCACGTGTGAGTGTTCTCTCGGGAGATATGTAGGCCTCATGCTAACAGCTAGCAACTCAATGTCTTTGCTGCAGTGTCGTTGTTTAACAGTGATATGTCCCGGTCTGCACCAGTTGTTGTTAACATACATTATCACTCCACCGCCCCTAGCCTTGCCACTGTCTGGTGTTCGGTCAGCTCGTATCATGTGAAAACCCTCCAGCTCAATGTTAGCATCTGCTGCTAGTTCAGTTAGCCACGTCTCAGTAAACAAAAGGAGAGAGCACTCCCGGTAAGTGCTATCATAACGGGAGATAGCCGCTAGCTCATCTAACTTTCCCAGTATCGACCGTACATTTCCCATGACAACAGATGGAAGGGAGGGTCTGTACCTTATATTTTTTGTCCTCCGCCTTACTCCAGCCCGGCAGCCGCGGCGTTTTCGCCTCAGTTCTCTCGGTATGTCGAGTTTTTCCAATGGGACCGGGTGGCGGTTGAATGCTAGCAGCTGTTGAGGAAGTTTGGGCCACTCTTCTTTGCAGAATTGTTTTAATTCAGCCACATTGGGGTTTTTTGAGCATGAATAGCCTGCCACTGCATCTCAATTGGATTCAAGCCCAGACTTTGACTAGGCCATTCCAAAACTTTGATTTCGTTTTTTGGGGTTTTTTTTTTCATCCATTCAGAGGTGGACTTGCTGGTGTGTTTCAGATCACTGTCCTGCTGCATAATCCATGTGCACCTGAGCTTGCCAGACATTCTGCCTCAGATTTTCTGGAGCAGAATTCATGGTTCCATCAATTACGGCAAGTCAACCAGGTCCTAAAGCAGCCCCAGACCATAACACCACCATGTCTGACTGTTGGTATGGTGTTCTTCTTATGAAATACTGTGTTAATTTTACACCAGATATAACGGGATGCACGCCTTCCAAAAAGTTCAACTTTTATCTTGTCAGTTCACAGAATATTTTCCCAAAACTCTTGGGAATGTTTATTGGCAAATGTGAGACGAGCCTTTCTGTCCTTTTTGGTCAACAGTGGTTTTCACCTTGGAACTCTCCCATGGATGCCATTTTTGACCAGTTTCTTTCTTATTGTTGAATCATGGACCAGTGTCCAAACTGAGGCAAGCGAGGCCTACAGTTCTTCAGATGTTGTTCTGGGTTGTTTTGTGACCTCCTGGATGAGTCATCGATGTGCTCTTTGAGTAAATTTAGTAGGCCGGCCATTCCTGGGAAGGTTCCAAGTTTTCTCCATTTGTGGATATTGGTTCTCACCATGGTTTGCTGGAGTCCAAAGCCTTCGAAATGCTTTTCAGACTGATAGTTATCAATGACTTGGTTTCTCATCTGTTCTTGAATTTCTTTAGATCGCAACACGATGTGTTGCTTTTTGCTTTTTTGAGATCATTTAGTCTACTTCACTTTGTCAGTCAGGTTGTGTTTAAGTGATTTCTTGATTCAACAGGTCTGGCAGTAATCAGGTCTGGGTGTGGCTAGTGAAATTAAATTGGATTCATTGTATTCATCATTGCATTGGATTTTCACATTGCCTGGAGCATATTTGCATGTAGCTCAAGTAGGTTCATTTTGTCTTCTTTTACTTATTTGCTTTTTGTTCTTATTAAAGACGAAGATAGAAAGGAGATGTTTTTTTAACCTTCTTTTCTTGACATGTTTCAACTGTTCACTGCAGTCTTCATCATTTCACTTCATTGATGACGACTGCAGTGAACAGTTGAAACATGTCAAGAAAAGAAGGTAAAAAAACATCTTTCTATCTTTGTCTTTAATAAGAACAAAAAGCAAATATTTGCATGTATTTGCATCTTTCCATTGACTTTGTATGTTAATGCAATGCACAAAAAATTGCTTTATGTTTGATTTTAACATGCCAGGATGCAGAACTCCAGGTGAAAATTTAACTGTTCATAATTTTTCCAATGATGAAATGTCCACTTATCCTTAAATGTCTCATCAATGCAAAAAAATGTTTGAAAAAGAGAAACTGCAGTTAAGGAATATGAGAGATTGACATAAATGGTTCACAAAACCAGGGTACTTCTTGTGCCGGCCCTGACCCCAGGTAAATAGGGAGGACTGCATCAGGAAGGGCATCTGGCGTAAAAATCTTTGCCAAATCAAATGTGCAGATCCATTATGCACTGTGGCAAACCCAAGTACGGAGCAGCTGAGTGTGTGTCTGCATGTGTATGAATACCAACAATAACAAGGTGACAGCTAATATTAGCAATCAACTTGTTTGCTTACAATGTGTTGAATAGCTACATAAATTAGCTAATACGTAGTGTGGCCAATATGCTAGGTTTATAGTTAATTTTCACTAAATGTGTTTAATGTGGGGATTTTTCTATAGCGCTTCAACACAGTGCTTACTTTGCTAATAACTTAATCTCACCAAAAGTAGTATAAATAGCACGATTTCTCACCCATTAAAAATCGGTCATATATACTACGAAAATGCACTAGATGTTTTTTTACTCCCATTCATTACTGACATTGCAGTCAATAACGGCTCTCATCATTTTAAAAGCCTTCTGATCCTTGTCTTGGTGGTTGGTGGAGGATGGTGGAAGGTATCACGAAACACTGTGCTTTCACTCAACAAGCTACCTTTGCTTTTCACTTTTACATACATATTTTCATATGGTTAGCACCCCCTGCACTTTCCTTTCTCTCTGTACGCACTTAATTTCATAACCGCTGGAAGGCACTATTTCTGTGCTTTCCTAGTCTTTCCCAACATGAATCTGATGACATCCGTATCAAATGCACATGATGATGCTTTTTCACTTACAGTGGACATAAAAAAACCTACACATCCCTGTTCAAATGCCAGGTTTTTGTGATGTAAAAAAATAAGACCAAGATAAATCATTTCAAAAAATTTTCCACCATTAATGTGACCGATAACCTGTACAACCCAATTGAAAAACAAACTGAAACCTTTTAAGGGGAAAAATAAAAAATAAAAAAACTTACAATAACCTGTTTGCATAAATATGTACACCCTTAAACTAATACTTTGTTGCAGCATCTATATGGCTTTAATTAAGGACTCAGTCTTTTTGGGAAGGAGTCTATCAGTGTGACACATCTTGATGTGGCAATATTTGCCCAATCTTCTTTGGAAAAACATTCCAAATCTGTCAGAGTGTGAGGGCATTTCCTGTGCACATCCCTCTTCAGATCACCCCACAGATGTTTGACGGGATTCAGGTCTGGACTCTGGCTAGGCCACTCCAAAACCTTAATCTTCTAGTGAAGCCATTCTTTTGTTGATTTGAATGTGTGCTTTGGGTCATTATCATGCTGAAAGATGAAGTTCCTTTTCATCTTCAGCTTTCTAGCAGAAGCCTGAAGGTTTTGTGCCAACACTGACTGGTATTTGGAACTGTTCATAACCTTGACTAAGGCCCCAGTTTCAGCTGAAGAAAAACAGCCCCAAAGCATGACGATGCCACCACCATGCTTCACTATAGGTATGGTGTTCTTTTGGTGGTGAACAGTGTTGTGTTTGCACCAAATGCAGTGGTGTCAAAAAGTGTTTGCCCCCTTTCTGATTTCTCTTTTTTTTAATGTTTGTCACACTTCAATGTTTCAGATCATCAAACAAATTTAAATTTTAGACAAAGATAACACAAGTAAACACAAAATGCAGTTTTTAAATGAAGGTGTTTATTATTAAGGGGGAAAAAAATCAAACCTACATGGCCTTGTGTGAAAAAGTGATTGCCCCCTAAACCTAATAACTGGTTGGGCCACCCTTAGCAGCAACAACTGCAATCAAGCATTTGTGATAATTGGCAATGAGTCTTTTACAGAGCTGTGGAGGAATTCTGGCCCACTCATTTTTGCAAAACTGTTGTAATTCAGCCACATTGGAGGTTTTTTGAGCATGAACCGCCTTTTAAAGGTCATGCCACAGCATCTCAATCGGATGCAGGTCAGGACTTTGACTGGGCCACTCCAAAGTCTTCATTTTGTTTTTCTTAAGCCATTCAGAGGTGGACTTGCTGGTGTATATTGGATCATTGTCCTGCTGTAGAACCCAAATGCGCTTCAGCTTGAGGTCACAAACAGATGGCCAAACACTTTCCTTCAGGATTTTTTGGTAGACAGCAGAATTTATGGTTCCATTTACCACAGTAAGTCGTCCAGGTCCTGAAGCAGCAAAACAGCCCCAGACCATCACAACAACACCACCACATTTTTACTGTTGGCATGATGTTTCTTTTCTGAAATGCTGTGTTACTTTTATGCCGGATGTAATGGGACACACACCTTCCAAAAAGTTCAACTTTTGTCTTGTCAGTCCACAGAGTATTTTCCCCAAAGTTTTGGAGATCATCAAGATGTTTTCTGGCAAAACTGAGACAAGACTTTATGTGCTTTTTGCTCAGCAGTGATTTTCATCTTGGAACTCTGCCATGCAGGCCATTTTTGCCCAGTCTCTTTCTTTTGGTGGAGTCATGAACACTGACCTTAACTGAGGTAAGTGAGGCCTGCAGTTCTTTGGATGTTGTTATGAGGTCTTTTGTGACCTCTTAGATGAGTCGTCGCTGTGCTCTTGGGGTAATTTTGGTTAGCTGGCCACTCCTGGGAAGGGTCACCACTGTTCCATGTTTTCACTAATTGTGAATAATGGCTCTCACTGTGGTTTGCTGGAGTCCCAACGCTTTAGAAATGACTTTATAACCTTTTCCAGACTGACAGATCTCAATTACTTTGTTTCTCATTTGTTCCTGAATTTCTTTCTAGACATCATCGCAGCATGATGTCTAGCTTTTGAGGATCTTTGGGTCTACAGTGATCCCTCACTTATCGCGGTTAATGGGTTCCAGAACCGACCGTGAAAAGTGAAAAACCGCGAAGTAGCGTCACCCCTAATGACGTCATCCATAAACAATACGTACGTTCATTCTCTCACTCTCTCTCTCTCATATGATACGTGTGTGTGTGTGTACGTGTACATACATACGTAGATGTAAACAAAGTGTACATAAATATGTTTTTAGAACTCTTTTATTCTTATAACAAGATACGTAACTCAAGATGAAAATGATTTACTGCACAGGTTAATGAGAGCTTTACTGCTCCTCAGGTGACGCCTCATCGTGAGGTGCTGGAGGCGCAGGATCATCGAGGGCAGCTTCCGATAGAGCTGAAGCTGCAGGAGGCGGCGTAGTGGCTCGACGGGAAGACTACTTCGCACAAAATGGCACAAGAGAACAGCAAAAAGTTCCACGCGGCGAGACTAAGTAACACGAGCGATAAAAAGCAATGAATGCGGTCTTCCTTCCCTTCATGGGTGCTCGGCAGGGAGAGGAGGTGGGTGAAACGTCTCGGCCAATCAGCTTGCGAGATTTCCGAGCTGAGCCAACACGAGAACAGCGAACAGAGAGTTGTGCGGCTCTCCGTGTTGACACCTTATGGTCTAATGTAGTCTCCCTGCCTTCTGCTAACGTCTGCCCATTATTTCTCAATTTTGAATTTTTGATGAATATTTTTGAAAAATCCGCGATGCACTGAGGGCGCGGAAGGTGAAGCGCGAAGTAGCGAGGGATCACTGTACTTCACTTTGTCAGGCAGGTCCTATTTAAGTGATTTCTTGATCAGAACAGGTGTGGCAGTAATCAGACTGGGGTGTGGCTCTAGAAATTGAACTCACCTTTCCAAACGTGATAAACCACAGTTAATTTATGTTTTAACAGGGGAACAATCACTTTTTCACACGGGGCCATGTAGGTTTGGATTTTTTCCCCTTAAGAATAAACACCTTCATTTAAAAACTGCATCTTGTGTTTACTTGTGCTATCTTTGTCTAATATTTAAATTTGTTTGATGATCTGAAACATTTAAGTGTGACAAACATACAAGAACATGAGAAATCAGGAAGGGGGCAAACACTTTTTCACACCACTGTAGGTATTACAAGTAATCCTGCATTTTGGGAGTGTAGTGCTCAGTTAGGATGATAGGGTCGTATCAGATCTTTTTTTTTTTTTTTTAAAAAAAGGGGCCTGATTATTTAGAGCTTTGTAAGTGAGAAGAAGGATTTTAAAGGCCAAATGTCACGTAATTTTTTTTTCTAAATGACAACGAATTTAGATAAAATACACATAGCTTAAACCAAATATTCATACCGGAGACCATATCACCCACCTGTATTTACATAATTGCACAAAATACACCAGGTGAAGGCCCCACCTTGCTTGCTGGCTTGTGACAGTCAGTCCAGACCACGCCCATGTTTTTGACATCACCAGTTGTACCCTGGCTGCCCTGCCTATCCACATTCACACTTATCAACATTGGACAATCATGACGGAAAGTGACAGCGATTGTGAACAAATTAGTTTAGTTTTGTCTTTTTTTTTTTGTCTTTTTTTTTGTCAGTGGTTCAGACAGTGACAGAGGCATTGAACCTTACAGGTTCGAGCCGTCCGAGACGGAATCAGATGCTTTGTCTGATGACAACAGTTCCAACGATGACCAGAGAGCAGAACCAGTGGAAAATGTCATTGAATTGGACATTAATCGCCTCCAGAATTGCGAAGCCGAAGGGGGTCTGTTGAGGGCGCCCCATAAATATTGATTTTTCGGAAGCCATTATTATTACAGTGGAGGAGAGCCGCTGCTGTCAAGAAATTGACCAGATCAATATGAAAATGGAGGCGCATACCTGTCAAGTGAGACGTTTTCGCCGTATTTTGGTGCCAAGCGCAGCTGTGGGGGACGGCGGAGTGGTGGGGGACACTTTTCTGGGAAATGTTTTAAATGTAGTTCGTGTTGTTATTGTCAAATATTTTAAGGAAAATACAGGGAAAATGCAATTTTAGCAAAAACAGGCGTATTGCCATTTCTGTATGCCCAAAAGAAAAATATACGGGAAAAAAAATTGAGAGTGTTGCGGAGCACGTCCTGTGTGTGATCTCCCACAGCTGGTGCTGGCAGATGGCTCAGTGGGAGCTATTATCACTACAATGAGAAGTGTGGAGTCAATCATTAGTCAGATTGTCGGGGCGGGCTGATCGCTCAGCGTGAGCTATTCTCACTACAATGAGAAGTCATTAGGACAATGGTTTAACACGTTCAGCTGTGCAGCGGTTGCGGAACAGAGAGAGATCGCCTTACAAATACAGAATTCTGCTTTTTTTTTTTATTTTGCGCCGGACGCTGAGTTGTGTTGTTATTATCAAATATCCATGAATCCTTAAAATATTTGACAATAACAACACGAGTTGCATTTGGGGCATTTCCCAGAGAGGTGTCCCTTGTTGCTCCGCCGTCCCTTATAGCCGCTTTTTACGGTGTTGAAGTATGGCGAAAACGTCTCACTTGACAGATATGAAAACATTTCCCAGAGAAGTGTCCCTTATTACCCAGCTGTCCCTGATAGTCCCGTTTTAAGGTATGGGTGAAATATCCAATTTTTTCTTTCTTGTTGCTCACTTCAACCTTCCAGTCTCCATATAAACAATCAATTGAAATACCCCAAGCATCAAACTAGGGTACAATCGATTTCGTCACTTCCGCCTTCTTCCCCAGGCGATTCCAGGGGCCGTGTCAGGCCAAGCGCGGCAGTTTTAAATTAACGAATATTCCGTTGTTACTGAAGCATATGCACCAAGACCCGAACGGATCGGTTCCCTTTTATATCTAGTTTCAAGATATTTAAAGTACCCTGTTACGTGACATTTGGCCTTTAAACTTAATTCTAAATTCTATGGGAAGCCAATGAAGGAAGGCCAGAACCAGAGAGATGTGATCTTTCTTTCTAGTACCTGTTAAAACTCTTGCTGCAGCATTTTGGATCAGCTGAAGACTTTTTAAAGATGTTTTATTTTAAAGATGCTTGATAATAAAGAGTTACAATAATTTAATCTAGAGCTAACAAAAGCGTGGATTAGTTTCTCAGGATCATAATATCACGCAAATGATAGAAGGCAGTCTTAGAAACAAGTTTAATATGTGAATTAAAGAACAGATCTTGATCAAAAATAACTCCAAGGTTCCTCACAGAACTATTAAGAGAAAGAGTAAGTGTCATGTCCACTGCGCGATCTCGCAGCGGACATATAAATTGGCAGCGAGCCCAAAGTGCAGTAATGTAACATGTTTATTTGACCAATGGAAAAACACAAAATGTCCAGGTACAGTCCACACAGAGTTATGGATTAGACAACCGGCTACAAACTTTGTTGGCTGAGATGAGAAGCCCCATGCACTCAGAACAGGAGCAGAGAGGAAGGGCAAATAATTAATTAAGATGAAGACTCACATGAATGTCGGAGTGGAGCTCTGGAAAAGCAACACCATAAAGTCCAAAGGGGAAGAAGCCAACTACAAGCAAGTCTGGTTGTCCAGTGTTGACTTAAGCTGCCACACTGACTGATCATACTGCCTTCCTATAAGTACAGAATACACTAACGAAGGCAAGTGGACACAGCCGTGTGGCAAGCAGGTGCGTGACTGATTGGAACTCTGTGTGTGTGTGCGTGTGTGTGTGTGTGTGTGTGTGTGTGTGTGTGTGTGTGTGTGTGTGTGCGTGCGTGTGTGTGCGTGCGTGCGTCCGTATGTGTGCATGTGGTGAAACCATACAGTCGGTGAATGTCTGGTGAGAGGAGGAGGTGTGGCTGTAGGATTGGCGGAGAGCAAGGCTCAATCTGCCAGCTGGAATTAATAAGCAATAATCAAAACCTACAGCCACAGGTTGTGGACGGGGTTAAAAACAACCCCGAACATGACGGAGCTTCCCCCCCCCCAAGGGATGGAACCAGACACCCACTGTACCATCAAAATGGAAAACAAAACCTGCCCCCCCCCTCCAAATACCAACACAACAACCCAGGGTGGGAGGTGGGAGAAAACAGGTTTGAAGGGATTAACCATGAAAAGATAAACACCACAATACAACATAATGAACACGACACTTCCCTGCCCCAAAAATACAATCACCCCTCCTGAAACCCAAGAGTCCCAAGGCTCAGGGGGCCAGCCACTGTCCCGGGCCCATGACCATCCATGAACCAGGCCAGGTGGTCTGCCAAAGTCCAACGCCAGCCGGGCCGCCGGGCAAGGTGAGTCAGGTGGCCTACCTGGGAAACCTGGCCACCGACTCCATCAGTACAGTTTCCCGGGCGGCCGACTGGGGTTCCTCAGCCACCGGGCCAGGTGAAATGGGCCAGAAAGTGGCCCCTTAACCGGGAGATGCAGACCCTCAGTTGGCCAATCCACATCGTTGGGCCACCAGAACCAAGGGGAAAAGCAAGGAAGCAGTTTGCCCACTGGGAGACTGGGAGGTGGGCGACCGGACCAGGGAAAGGAGACCCTTGAGGCCACTGGTGGCAGGACCCGGCAAATCATGACCGTGTCCAGCAGGAAGAGAAGGATCTCCCACCAGGCCTCTGGAAGGGGGAAGGAGACCCTTGTGTCATTGTGTTGGCTGGCGACACCCTCGATGGTCCAGACGTGACGCAGAACCTTAGTTGCACCCGCGGTGAGCCCCGACTGGACCAGTGTAGCACCCGCAGGGGACCCCGACCAAGCCATGGTTACACCCACGCTGGAGCCCGGGAGGACCCTTGCTGCACCTGCAGTGGACCCCGAATGGGCCTTGGCTGCACCCGTGGTGGACCCTGAATGGGCCTTGGCTGCACCCGCGAGGACGATAACTTTCAATGGCGAGCCCGGAATCTCCGCCTTGTTCTGAAACGTGAATCTCTCTCTAGCAACCCTAGAAAAAGACTCAGATACAGAGGAGGAGGGGGTCAAGGTCGCCGGCAGCGGCAGAGCCCGGTGAGGTGAGCTCAGGTGCAGTGTGTGGCTGCAGCTGGCTTTTCTTACCTGAAGCTAGGCAAAAATGCTCTATAAAGGAAAGGAAAAAGACAAAAGAGAGCACTTGCCTTAGCTCGAGCTCCACTGTCATCCAGGACTTCGACGATCCGGGTGACGTCTCCATGGGCTGGGCCTCCTGGAGGTGCAGCTCGGGTGCTGACTCTGCAGCAGGTGTGATAGTAAGATAAGATAAGATAAGATAAGCCTTTATTAGTCCCACAATGGGGAAATTCCAGGATTGCAACAGCACAGGGATAGCAACACTCAGAGCAACAATCAGAAGACAAGAAAAAACAAGAGCAGCGAATATACATATGTACATATAAATATATAAATATATAAACACACAGTGCGGAGCATTGTAGCTAGAGGGAATAAATATATAAATATATAAACACACACAGTGCGGAGCATTGTAGCTAGATGGAATGAACAGCATAACCGTCTACATAGTTATCCTACATGGTATGATTATGTATCCATACACATTGTCACCCTCCATAACGACCGGTATTTTCCTAGTTGTATACCGGAGGGGACCATTGTGTAAGTCTATTGCGTCTTTTGCATTCAATACTATTAGGTTGTCACGTCTTTTTGCTATCTCTGCAAGCAGCCCTGCTTAGGTTATACAGTCTGACAGCCATAGGTAGGAAGGACCTTCCTAGGAACTGCAAAACCTCTCGGTTGCGCACCTAGGATGATGTAGTCTGCTGCTAAATGAGCTCCTCAGTGCGTTCAGTATGTCCTGCATAGGGTGGGACTCGGACTCCAGCAGAGATGACAGTTTAGCCACCATCCTTCTCTCTCCCATCTTCTCCACTGGGTCAAGGCGTTGCCCCAGGACAGAGCTAGCTTTCTTGATCAGTTTGTTCAGTCTCTTCCTATCAGCTGCTGTAACGCCACTGCCCCAGCAGACCACTCCAAAAGTGATGGCTGATGCCACCACCGTGTCATAGAATGTCTTCAGCAGCGCCCCTTGTACACCAAAAGACCTGAGTCTCCTCAGTAGGAACAGCCTGCACTGTCCATTCTTGTAGAGTGCGTCAGTATTGTGTGACCAGTCTAGTTTATTGTTCAGATGAACACCCAGGTACTTGTAGGATGTCACCATCTCAATGTCTGTTCCCTGTATGTTTACTGGTGCTGTGAGGGGTTGAACTCACCCAATCCCTTGAATACAACAGCGGAGTCAAGCAGGGGTGTAAACTAGCTCCAACACTCTTTGGCATGTATGCAGCAGTCCTACTTTGGCTCGCTTTCAAAGAAATCAAGCACACCTGCAGCGTACAGATCAGACTGCGTTACGATGGCGATCTTTTTGACCTCCGCAGATTAAAAGCGAAATCCAGAGTCCTCACAGATTATATTAGAGAAGCTCAGTATGCTGACGATATCGCGATCTTCAGTGATACACCAGAGGGCCTGCAGACGTTGTTATCCTCCTACAATGACGTCGCTAAGAGAATGGGTCTCTGCATCAACACAGTCAAAACGGAAACCATGTGTATTGGCAATACAGCTGAGTTCTTTATTGACGACATCAAATTGGCCAATGTTACTCGCTTCAAGTATCTCGGCAGTTATGTCAGCAGTGACTGCTCTATGAAGGAAGAACTTGCATCTCGCATTCAAGCAGCATCGTGTGCTTTTGGCCGTCTGCGCAAGAGGGTGTTTGATTTGCATGACCTCACAGTCTCTACCAAAGTCGCAGTTTACAATCAGTGCCTTATGCCCCTCCTGATGTATGGCAGCGAAACCTGGACCCTATACCAGCACGAAGTCAGGCAGCTTCGGATAATCCAACAGTGTCACCTTCGCCTGATACTAAACATCAAGTGGGATGATTTCATCAGCAATGAGGAGGTGCTGCGGCGGGCACACATCAAAGACATCGAGATCAAGCTTGTAATGAGTCACCTGCGCTGGTTAGATCATGTCTGTCGAATGAATGATGATAGGCCAGTGAAGGAACTCCTGTATTGTGAGCTGGCTCATGGTTCTCGCAAAGTAGGTCGACCCAAACTCCGTTTTAAGGACACATGCAAAAATGCATTGAAGTGTGCCGATGTTTTAGATCAATGGCAATTGGTAGTACATGATAGAGCGGAATGGAAGAACCTCACGAGGAAAGTTTGCAGGGCGCATAATACAAAGAGAGTGATAGCTCACGAGAAAAGACGGGCTCGACGCAGAGCGGAGAGAAGTAAGGAAGGAACTGTGGATATACCCGTTTCGGGTGAAAGGCGATAATTAATTATTTTGAGGGGTTGTCCTTGCCAGCGACAGTCCACCACCAGCTCCTTAGTTTTCCTCACGTTGATCTGGAAGCAGTTCTGATGGCACCAGTCCACGAAGTCCTGGATAAGTCCTCTGTACTCAGCTTCATCTCCATTGGAGATGAGGCCAACGATCGCAGAGTCGTCAGAGAACTTCTGTAGATGGCAGTGTGTTGAGTTGTGTGAGAAGTCTGCAGTATAAAGGGTGAACAGGAAGGGAGCCAAAACCGTTCCCTGGGGGGCCCCCGTGCTACCGATGATCATGTCGGACACACAGTCCCGGGTTCTCACAAACTGTGGCCGGTTAGTGAGGTAGTCCAGAATCCCTGATGACAGGTGCTGGTCCACCCCTGCGCACAGCAGCTTGTCCTTCAGGATCATCGGTTGGATGGTGTTGAAAGCACTGGAGAAGTCAAAGAACATGATCCTCACCGCGTTCCAGGGCTTCTCCAAGTGGGACAGGGAACGGTGAAGGAGGAAGATCACTGTATCCTCCACCCCAATGCCATGCTGGTAGGTGAACTGGAATGGATCTATCGCTGGTCCCACCAGGGGGCGGAGGTGAGCAAGTAGCAGTCTCTCCAGGGTCTTCATCATGTGAGACGTCAGGGCCACTGGTCTGTAGCTGTTCAGGTCTTTGGGGTGGGAAGTCTTTGGTACAGGTACCACACAAGATGTTTTCCACAACTGTGGTACCCTCCCCAGCTTCAGGCTCAGGTTGAAGATGTGCTCCACAATCCCACACAGCTGGTCTGCACAGGACTTGAGGAGCTTTGCGCTGATGCCGTCTGGTCCCGACGCCTTCCTTGCCTTGATCTTCCTCATCTCCGTCCTCACCTGGGTCTTAGTGAGGGTCATGTTGGGGGGCTGTGTGTTGGGAGTGGGGGGGTGATGGTGGAGTGGGGTGTGGGCAGCAGGACTCGATGTCTTCAGAGGCAGCAGTGGTTGTTGTACAGTCGGGGGGGAGGGCGGTTGGTCAAACCTATTAAAAAACAGGTTCAGATTGTTCACCCACTCCCTGCCCCCCGTGGCCTGGGGGGAGGTATTCTGGAGCCCAGAGATGGTTTTAAGGTTTCTCCAGACCCCACCGATGTTGCTCTGTTGCAGCTTGTCCTCCATCTTCTTCCTGAAGCTGTCCTTGCCTTCTCTGATCTTCCTCCTCAGCTCCCTCTGTACAGACTTCAGCATCTCCCTGTTCCCTGACCTGAAGATCCTCTTCTTCTGTCTCAGAAGTGTTTTTATCTCAGGGTTGATCCAGGGTTTGTTGTTCGAGCAACACCATATGGTCTTGGTGGGTACGGTGTTGTCCACACAGAAGCTGATGTAGTCCGTGATGGTGTGAGTGAGGCCATCGATGTCCCCACCATGTGGATCGCAGAGCTGCTCCCAGGCAGTGGTTTCAAAACAGTCCTTTAAAGCGTCCATTGCCTCCTCAGACCATAACTTCACTGTGCGCATGACCAGAGGTTGTCTGTGCACTAGGGGTTTGTACACCGGCCGGAGATGAACCAAGTTGTGATCCGATCTCCCGAGTGGGGGGAGTAGAGATGAGGTGTACGCCTCCTTAGTGTTTGCGTAGAATAAGTCCAGTGTTTTATTGTCTCTAGCGTGGCATGTGACATACTGGGTGAACGTGGGTAGAATGGGAGACAGTGAAACATGATTGAAGTCACCTGAGATGAGGAGAAGAGCATCTGGGTGTTCTGTCTGCAGCCTGCCAGTTACTGAGTGGATGATGTCATGCGCTGTCCCAGCGTTCGCTGTCGGATTTGCATAAATAACAATGCAGATCACGTGTGAGTGTTCCCTCGGGAGATATGTAGGCCACATACTAACAGCTAGCAACTCAATGTCTTTGTTGCAGTGTTGTTGTTTAACCGTGATATGTCCCAGTCTGCACCAGACCGGGTGCAGACATACATTATCACTTCACCGCCCCTTGCCTTCCCACTGTCTGGTGTTCGGTCTGTCTGTATTGCGTGGAAACCCTCCAGTTCAATGTTAGCATCTGCTGCTAGTTCAGTTAGCCACGTCTCCGTGAATAGCATAAGGCAGCACTCCCGGTATATGCTCTCGTAGCGGGAGATAGCCGCTAGCTCATCTGTTTTTCCAAGTATCGATCATACATTCCCCATAACAATGGATGGGAGGGTGGGTCTGTACCTTATATTCCTTGCCTGCCGTCTTGCCCCAGCTCGACAACCATGCCGTTTCCGTCTTATCTCTCCCGGTATGTCGATTTTTTTCATTAGCATCGTGGGCCGGTTAAGTGCTAACAGCTGGTCTCTATTATACTGCCTCCTGCACGAAACGGTGGCTCCGTCCACTGGCTCAGGAGACATTTGGGCGATCTGCGTGTTTGGATGGAACAAAGGTGACGCTGGATCAGAAAGATTGGCAAGAGAGCCAGATAGTAAATAGAATAGGCAGAAATTGATCCGCTGTTGCAAAAGGCAACCTACTCGTGTGGCGCCGGAAGTACTAGTAGTTGCAGTCTTCGCCTCCTCCAGCGAAGGTTTCAACGCAGGCGACCGTCCCGGAGTGGATTCTGGAGGTGGAGTCTCATATTGTGGTGGACCCCGAGTGACTGAAGCCAGGGGATGCTCCTTCGTCGGCACAGGCTCCAGGTCAGTCACAGTGCCCTCCCTCTGGCCATGGTGGCTCCGCAAGGATGGGGTAGTGTCTCTCTGCGCCGCAGGCTCCTCCTTCATCTGGAGCCCCAGGGTCAGTGGACGCTCAGAGGTGACAAGAGGAGATATGGAGAGGGTTGGTGAGATGACAGTGACTGCAGCAGGTGGAGAGGCCTTTGGGGACTGCACACCCAGAGACTTTCGACCAGGGATCAGGCAAGAATTTTCAACAAGTTTAGAAACAAAAAAAAGGAAAATCTGCCTGTTCTCCTGGCTGATGGTGTCTCCTGCTGCAGCTGGCGAGGTGTGGTTCCTCGCATTGGTTGTGGCAGGGCTGGACTCCTCCATTGATGTGTCAGCGATGAACTTGGGCCCCTTGGAAAAACCTGAGGAAACTGCCCCTGCATACTGGATGGCGGCCGGGGCCAAGGGAGGACTGGCTGTGCTCCCAGCGGTCGATGACGGCGTCGTTGGCGAAGGATCCTCAGCTGCGACAGCCCCAAGGAGGGAGGCTGACGGGACAACCAGAGCAGAGTTCCAGGGGGCTGGAGCTTTGGAGTTCCTCCCGGGCACGGCGTACACGACTAGGCAGGCTGAGAAACGGTAAGGGTCCCTCCACGGTCCATGGCCGTCAGGGAGGCTCGGTCCTCCCCCTGGTGATCAGATGGACCCTCAAGCAGAAACAGGGAGACACAAAAAGAATGGAAGTCATAACCTCTGCAGCTTGAGGAGAAAACGCAGGCGATAGCTCAGCCTGCGTCTCTCTTCCGGGTGACAGACAAGGTTTATCATTTTCAGAAGAAAAAGGATGAAAAAACACTTGCCTGGCAACCCGGGTGTGGGAGTCAGCCGCAGGTTTGTGTATTGGAGGAATGGGCCCAAGGTCGAGAGAAGGGTGACAAGCCTCCGGCTCCCAGGAACGCATCTTCTCCCCATGAGGCGGGTCCCGCATCAGAGCAGCTTCTTCCTGTTCCCCGCTCTCCCGTGAATAGGAGAAAATGGAGGCCAAGATGGAGGTGGCCTCCACGTAGCTCCACAGATAGGGACGCTTCTCCATTAATCATGCTGCGCTGTCCCGGCTCACACGGACTGACTCAGGAGTGCCGGTGGTCTCGATCTGAGACAGGAAACCCTCCAGGATACACACACCCCACAGCTCCGCTTTATCCAGCCAGGACATAATTTCTTCAGTTCAGGTACTGTAGGTGGAAAAAACACGCACAAAATGAAAGGGGAAAAATAAAACAACACGCTACTCACTGCTTGGGCTCTTGTGGTGGCAGCTTACTGTCATGCCACTGCGCGATCTCGCAGCGGACATACAGTATAAATTGGCAGCGAGCCCAAAGTGCAGTAATGTAACATGTTTATTTGGCCAATGGAAAAACACAAAATGTCCAGGTACAGTCCACACAGAGTTATGGATTAGTCAACCGGCTACAAACTTTGTTGGCTGAGAGGAGAAGCCCCATGCACTCAGAACAGGAGCAGAGAGGAAGGGCAAATAATTAATTAAGATGAAGACTTACATGAATATCGGAGCGGAGCTCTGGAAAAAAAACACCATAAAGTCCAAAGGGGAAGGAGCCATCTACAAGTGCGCCTGGTCGTCCAATGTTGACTTAAGCTGCCACACTGACTGATCACACTGCCTCCCTGTAAGTGCACAATACACTAACGAAGGCAAGGGGACACAGCCATGTGGCAAGCAGGTGCGTGACTGATTGGAACTCTGTGTGTGTGTGTGCGTGTGTGTGTGCGCGCGCGCACGCGCGCATGCGCGTGCATGCGTGCGCACATGCATGCGTGTGTGTGCATGTGGTGAAACCATACAGCCGGTGAATGTCTGGTGAGAGGAGGAGGCATGGCTGTAGGACTGGCAGAGAGCAAGGCTCAATCTGCCAGCTGAAATTAATAAGCAATAATCAAAACCTACAGCCACAGGTCGTGGACGGGGTTGAAAACAACCCTGAACATGACAGTAAGTGCATCCAAACTAAGAGTTTGATTTGGAAATGTATTTCTAAAGGTTTTTGGACCAGCTAGAATGACTTCATTGTTATCTGAATATAATCTGAATATAACAGTAAGAAATTACAAGTCATCCAAGCTTTGATTTCCTTAAGACAAGCCTCTAATTTGGCTAATTGATTACTATCATCTGGCTTCATTGACAAGTATAATTGTGTGTCATCTGCATAGCAATGAAAATGTATACAGTGCTTTCTAATAATGTTGACTAGCGTAAGCATATATAAATTAAAAAGAATAGGGCCTAGCACAGATCCTTGTGGAACTCTGTGACTGAGCTTTGAGTTGGAAGAAAACTCTTATTGACATGAACAAACTGAAACCTATCAGATAAATAAGATGTAAACCACTGCAATGAAGTTTCATTAAGTCCAACAAGGTGTTCTAGTCTATCAAGTAAAATATTATGATCAATAGTATCAAGAGCTGCACTAAAGTCCAAAAGGACAAGTATAGAAGCAAGTCCATTATCAGATGAGATAAGGAGATTATTAGTGACCTTCACTAAAGCTGTTTCAGTACTACGATGGATTCTAAACCCAGATCGAAACTCTTCAAATAAACCATTTCCCTGCAAGTGGTCAAATAATTGTGTAGCAACAACTCTTTCTAAGATTTTTGAAATGAAAGGCAGATTAGAGATTGGTCTATAGTTAGCAATAAAACCCCTGCGTTGGCTTTTTAAATAAGGGTTTAATTACAGCAGCTTTAAAAGCCTGTGGTACATGGCCTAATGTTAATGAAGAATTGATTATTTGAAGAATAGAGCTACCAATAAATGGGAATACTTCTTTAAATAACCTGGTAGGAATAGGGTCTAAAAGACAAGTTGAAGGCTTGGATGAGGAAATTATTTTATCTAACTCTGAAAGGTCATTTGGAGTAAGCTCATCCAAATAGATATCAATTGAAGGAGTTGTAGTAGTTACTGTATTTAAGTTAATGGTGGGAAGAATCTGACTGATTTTATCTCTGATAGATGACATTTTATTATTGAAGAAGTTCATAAAGTCCTGACTAGTAAGCTCTAAAGGAATGCTCGGTCCTAGAGTCCCGACTCTTTGTCAGCATGGCTACAGTGCTGAAAAGAAACTTGGGATTATTCTTGTTCTCTTCTATTAATGCAGGATAATAACTTGTTCTAGCTTTCCTAAGAGATTTTTTTTATAAATTAGATGTTGATTTCTTCAAGCTAAATAGATTTCATCTAATTTAGTGGAGAGCCATTTACTTTCTTACTGACGAGTGTTCTGTTTTAAGCTACGAGTTTCTGTGTTGAACCAAGGAGTTAGAAATCTCTGATTAGACTTTTTCTTTTTTAAAGGGGCCACCATGTCTAGGGTCTGATGCAGAGAAGCCGTCATGCTATCTACCATGGTATCAATTAGAGAAGGAGCAAGCTCTCCATAGCTTATCTCGGTTGTGTTAACACATGGCATTGAGGAATGAATTTGAAGAATTTTGTTGACCTTAGTGTTTTGGAATTGTTATAGGTTTAATAGAAATAGGTCCTTTAATGTTATCTATATAGTCTGACGGTTAATTGTATTTTGCAGAATTATTCAATAATGCAGGATAAAAATATGAATAATCACTGTGCCCTAATTACCCTTGTCGGCCTCCGTCGGTCTATGATGACCATGGAAGAGAATCCTAAATGTCTACTCTGCTGGAACAGCACCGCCTGTGGCTGAACAGGCCAGTGTGCACCGGTGTTCTACCTTCCAGCGCTGGGCGTTGGTAGGCTTCAAGCCTGGGCAGGAAGATATGGAGGACAAGATGTTACCCATGCAGCATGTCCCCCCTCTCCACGTCACTGATGAATCCAAAGGAACAGCAGGGCTGCTATAGTTTGGCACCAGCGCCGTCGCAGGAGCTGCCAGAACGATGTTGAGCACAACAGAGAACTGCCTTAGGGGCTCCGACTCCGGATTTTTCCTCAGGGTTGACTCCCGAAGCCTTTCCCGTGACCGGGTGTGCCGCAAGGCAGCGGAGGTTTGAAATCAGGGTTTACCTTCCCCTAGATGGGCTACCTTCCCAGGTTGACGAGCCACCATCTACCCGAAGCATCTGGTTTTAAGGCGCCAGAGATCCGCCCTCGCCCCTTCTCCTATTAGTAAAAGCAGTTCCGCCAGGCTTAGAGACTAAACCACACGGGCAGGCTAGGAGTTGGACTTAGTTGTCAGAGGCTTTTCGAGACACACACCGTAAGGAGTATTTTATGAGTACTGGGAGCTTAACCCCAGTGTCGCTCCTGGCTATGACAACCTTGGAACCCCTAATTACTAACCTCTAATTACCCTAAAACACAAATAAGGAACAAAAAATCAACGTGGCTGCTGTTATGCTTGCATTAGTACAATTAGGAATATCCATCATCAGCCTGCTGTGCTATGAACAACAACTTACAATATTGATAGCTGAAAAGTATTGTACAATAACCAGAACCTCTCCTATTTATAGTCCGTTAAAATTCAACCAAGTGTTACAAACTAAAAACAAGAAAGAACCAAACAAAGAGCTACAGATGTCAGCAGACAATGGCAGGCTTTCTCATCTCTCCCCGATGAACCTCCAGGAAGTTAATGGGTCATCTTCAGGTCACACTGGCACTCAGTCCAGACAGCAGCAGCTGTCACATCTCACAGCCAGGATGCTGCCGCCACCACGTGTGGTGCCACTGTTTGACTCTCAGAAGACTTTTGTCTGTGTTATATTCACTGACTTTACTTTCTGAGCATTAACAGTGGAGCACACCTGGTACAAAGTTACAACAAATTAAGAATTGCTGCACGACTTTGTAGATATGACGAGGGCTGCATCTTTATGTGTTAACACCCTCTAAATTGAACAAAACAAAGGCTTTATTTACAGGTCTTCATTGACTGAGTCCACAGTGGTTGCTCTTTGATATCCTTTCGTGTATGCACTCTTAAATAAGTAGGTAACATCTGAGCTATAACCCCCCCAAAAGCTTACATTATATACACAAAAGTATTGTGCCACCTACACATTACTTTCATGACATCCCAGTCTAAATCACTATAGGCAACGATATAGAGTCAGTCCCCTCTTTGCCACTATAACAGCCTCCACTCTTCTGGGAGGCCTTTTACAAAATTTTGGTTTATTTGTTCAGAAGAGCATCTTTCAGGTCAGACACTGGTCTTAGACCAAAGGCCTGGTTCACAGTTTCTGTTTACCCCAAAGGTGTTAGATGGCGGTGATGTCGGGGCTTTGTGTGGCCCATCAAGTTTTTCCACACCAAACTCATGCAATCATGACTTTATGGACCTTGGTATGTGCATGGGGCCACAGTCATGCTGGAATAGAAAAAGGTCTTCCCAAAACTGTTCCCATAAATTTGAATACTGAGAATTTTTCAAAATATCTTGGTAAACTGAAGGATTTTCCTTCAGTGAAACATCTGAATTCAATGAGTGGGGCCCAGGACTTCTGTCCTTATGGCATACATTTTGGTGTACTCCAAGTGAAATCTTACTATAACCAATAGAACTTCCTCTCTCTTTGGGTAGAAAGCACCCCTGGGTCTTAAATGCCTGCAGCGAGCAGGGAATGGGCAGTTCAACAATGTCCATCATGAACAACTGTAGATGGGGGCCTGATTTTATAGCTGCTGTCATATGTTAACAAGCAGATTTTATGGCTAGAGTGATAGAGAGTCACGCCACCAAGGAATTATCACCCCCAAGGTCCGAGAACATGTAGATTTCTTCTAGAGGAAGTTTTGGTTTTCACGATTTTTGCTTTAAAACTATTGCCAGCACTTTAGCACCTGGTATGCTTTTGGTCAATCATAGCAACTCTCTCCGTATGGAGATATGGTTCAAATAAATAAATAAAAATATTCTCAAGTCATCCTTGTGGTGTTTACGTCTTGTTTCCCAGATCACTACTGTAAGAAAGGATCAAGTATCCTTATTGCTAAGTAGCTGATGTCACCAAAGTGGAATCCATCCATTTTTCCATCCATGCATGCATGCATCCATCCATCCATCCATCCATTTTCCCTGCTTCCTAGTAAGGAAGTGGGGAAGTGTATTAGAGTTACACACTTCTGTGTGTAATTCTAATAAAAGCATGTCCTGTAAAAGAAACCCTGGAGAAGACTGATAGCAAATGATGGAGATGGTTCATGGAAGAGTTGGGGAAATTAACCTAGCTGAGGGGTTTCTTGTTTCACATAAGTAGATTCATTAAGTTTGTCTCTTATGGCTGAAGGAATCTAATGATTCCTTTGAGAAATTGAAGGGGAAAACTGAAACAGGCTGTATGTCACAGGATACATAATACTTGAAACCATTTATGATTAAATTATATGACCTAGTGATGTATAAATGTCACGGAATGTTGTTCAAGTTATAATTCACAATATTGTATTAACCGTGACCCAGAGGTCACAAGTTGTATGGAATACATCTCAGATGAATACAAATGTAGTTATCTGAAAACAGCATGAGAATATATTGCTGTATATATATATATATATATATATATATATATATATATATATATATATATATATAGAGAGAGAGAGAGAGAGAGAGAGAGAGAGAGAGAGAGAGAGATTTGCCCCCTTCCTGATTTCTCAGTGTTTTTGCATGTTTGTCACATTTAAATATTTCAGATCATCAAACAAATTTAAATAGTAGATAAAGATAACACAAGTAAACACAAAATGCAGTTTTTAAATGAAGGTGTTTATTATTAAAGGGGAAAAAAAATCCACACTTACATGGCCCTGTGTGAAAAAATGATTGCCCCCTAAACCTAATAACTGGTTGGGGCACCCTTAGCAGCAACAACTGCAATCAAGCATTTGCAATAACTGGCAATGAGTCTTTTACAGTGCAGTGGAGGAATTTTGGCCCACTCATCTTTGCAAAATTGTTGTAATTCAGCCACACTGGAGGGTTTTCAAGCATGAACCACCTTTTTAAGGTCATGCCACAGTATCTCAATCGGATTCAGGTCAGGACTTTGACTAGGCTGCTCTAAAGTCTTCATTTTACTTTTCTTAAGCCATTCAGAGGTGGACTTGCTGGTGTGTTCTGGATCTGCTGCAGAACCCAAGTGCGCTTCAGCTTGAGGTCACGGACAGATGGCCGGACATTCTTCTTCAGGATTTTTTGGTAGACAGCAGAATTCATGGTTCCATTTACCACAGCAAGTCTTCCAGGTCCTGAAGCAGCAAAACAGCCCCAGACCATCACACTACCACCACCATATTTTACTGTTGGTATGATGTTCCTTTTGTGAAATGCTGTGTCACGTTTACACCGGATGTAATGGGACACACACCTTGCAAAAAGTTAAACTTTTGTCTCACCAGTTCACAGAGTATTTTTCCAAAAGTCTTGGGGATCATCAAGATGTTTTCTGGCAAAACTGAGATGAGCCTTTGTGTTCTTTTTGCTCAGCAGTGGTTTTCCTCTTGGAACTCTGCCATGCAGGCCATTTTTGACCAATCTGTTTCTTACATACTTTTGTGTATACAAACATACAAAAACATGAGAAATCAGGAAGGGGGCAAACACTTTTTCACATTACTGTAATTCCTGATATCTGATTGATATCATTTGAAGACTTCTGAGGACAATACATTTCAGGTAGGATGTCAGTAAGGCATGAATGAATGAATAAATGAATGAATGAATGTGAATTTTATTCGGTAATGAGCATACAATCAAAACAATTAAAAATATGTAGGACACATAAGAACAACCGAAAGGGTGTAGGCTGAAGCTAGTGCTTATATAGCACCTACCCTGTTATGATTTTAAAATCAATAACAAAAATTTAAGTCATACCCAAAAAAGTGAAAAGAAAGTGTTGAACAAAGAAAGCCGTTATATCATTCTCGCAACCAGTTCAACCATAGTGCCTATTAGTTTTGAGGCTCCTCTGATCTGAGCTCTTAGGCAGTCCAAGGACGGCAGTCCAGGGATGGATAATTTTTTCACACATAAGGAGTTGTTCAGAACTCCTTAAAGGAACTCCTTATACAGAGATATAGAGTGATGATAATCAAGTCAGTGGCAGTAATGCACCTGTAAGCTGGTTGCCAACAACTAATCAAATCTAGAAGAAGAAGAAAAGTAGGGCCCTATTTCTGTCTTTGCCTTAGGCCCCAGATGGACTAAGTCCACCCCTGGCGCCAAGTCAGCTCTACTAATACTAATAGGACAAAGCCAAATTCTCCGCTGTTTTTCTGATAGTACCCAAGTTGACTCGCCTTGGTTCAAAATAACTGCAGGTAATCGATACAACAACACTTTCTCCTTCCCACCAGTGTTTGTACAACCAATTATTCCACAGTAGTGCATTATATTTACATTCTTCTTCTTGTGTATGAGACACTAAGCAGGGTTGGGTTTGTTTAATAATAATGTAATTATTATAAATTATTATAAATATTATAAATAATTTTTGCCTTTAATGAAATAGAATTACCCCCGGCAGCTTTCATTCCAACATGGCCACCAATATAGAGACTGGCAGCCGTGTGGCATCATATTGAGATAAGATAAGATAAGCCTTTATTAGTCCCACAATGGGGAAATTCCAGGATTGCAACAACACAGGGATAGCAACACTCAGAGCAACAATCAGAAGGCAAGAGAAAAAAAAGAAACAAGAGCAGCAAGTATACATATGTACATATAAATATAAATATATATATACTGTATATACACTACTGTTCAAAAGTTTGGGGTCACCCAGACAATTATTTTGTGTTTTCCATGAAAAGTCACACTTATTTACCACCATGAGTTGTAAAATGAATAGAAAATATACGTAGTCAAGACATTGACAATGTTAGAAATAATGATTTGTATTTGAAATAATAATTTTTTCCTTCAAACTTTGCTTTCGTCAAAGAATCCTCCATTTGCAGCAATTACAGCATTGCAGACCTAACATGATTGCACAAGGGTTTTCTAATCATCCATTAGCCTTCTGACGCAATGAGCAAACACATTGTACCATTAGAACACTGGAGTGATAGTTGCTGGAAATGGGCCTCTATACACCTATGTAGATATTGCACCAAAAACCAGACATTTGCAGCTAGAATAGTCATTTACCACATTAGCAATGTATAGAGTGTATTTCTGATTAGTTTAAAGTTATCGTCATTGAAAAAAAGTGCTTTTCTTTCAAAAATAAGGAAATTTCTAAGTGACCCCAAACTTTTGAATGGTAGTGTATATAGACACACAGTGCGGAGCATTGTAGCTGGATGGAATAAATATATGAGTATATAAACACACAGTGCGGAGCATTGTAGCTAGATGGAATAAATATGTAAATATATAAACACACACAGTGCGGAGCATTGTAGCTAGATGGAATAATATGTAGATATATAAACACACAGTGCGGAGCATTGTAGCTAGATGGAATAAATATGTAAATATATAAACACACAGTGCAGAGCATTGTTGCTAGATGGGATGAAACAGCACAACCGTCTACTTAGTTATCCTACATGGTATGATTATGTACCCATACATATTCTCACCCTCCATAGCGAGCGGTATTTTCCTAGTTGTATACCGGAGGGGACCATTGTATAAGTCTATTGCGTATTTTGCATTCAAAACTATTAGGTTGTCACATCTTTTTGCTATCTCTGCGAGCAGCCCTGCTTAGGTTGTACAGTCTGACAGCTGTTGGTAGGAAGGACCTGCGAAACCTCTCGGTTGTGCACCTAGGATGATGTAGTCTACTGCTAAATGAGCTCCTCAGCGCATTCAGTATGTCCTGCATAGGGTGGAACTCGGACTCCAGCAGAGATGACAGTTTAGCCACCATCCTTCTCTCTCCCATCTCCTCCTCTGGGTCAAGGCGCTGCCCCAGGACAGAGCTAGCTTTCTTGATCAGTTTGTTCAGTCTCTTCCTATCGGCTGCCGTAATGCCACTGCCCCAGCAGACCACTCCAAAAGTGATGGCTGATGCCACCACCGTGTCATAGAATGACACGGTGGTATTAAAATTATGAACAACAAGCTAGGATGACACAAGATATATTATTGACTGTGGATTAGTGAATCAGGTCGAAACAGGTATGTTTATTTGGGTGACTGAAATCTAAAGTACATAACTACATAAACAGTACCAGACAAGGCAGCTTCCTACCACTGAAGTTGATGCCTCGGTTGGGCTCTCTGCCATCTATGTTTGCCAACAGACAGCTACAATATGCTGGCCAATAATAGAGCAGTGGGATGTATCAAGGCTGAGCTTACCTTTTCATAGTATAGAGGAGCAAATCTTGAAGAGCTAAAATGCCTAAATGGACACAGAAACGATATAAAAGCTGTGTTTTCTTTAAGGGAAGTGGGCATTTTGATGTTTTTTGATAATCACGTGACCAACAGACACATTTCAGAAGTTAAAAACCTACAAAAACACAATTTTTCAGTGAATGGGACTTTTTAAAATTATAAGAGACTCTCTCTCACTCTCACTTTTGGCTGCTCCCTATTTAGGGTTGCCACAGCAGATCACGAGTCCACACATTTCATTTGGCAAGAATTTTTATGCTGGATGTCCTTCCTGACACAACCCTCTCCATTTACCCAGGCTTGGGACCGGCTCTCGGAGTACACTGGTTGTGTGCTTCCCTCTGTGGCTGGGCAACTAACTTTGCTTTCCCCATTTTATTCATACTAAGCACCAAGCTAGAAGGCAGAAAGTACCATTTTTATCATCTTTGGTATGACCTGGCTAAGGTGTGAACCCAAAACCTCCCAGCTGTGGGGCGAGTGCTCTACTACTAGTCCACCAGTAAGAGACTCATAAATCCTAAAAAAAACCCAACAAAAAAACCTTTAGCAGATTCATCATACTGTATCTATATTGCAATTTTAAAAATTTTGCTACACCTCTATTATGTTTTAGTTTATTTGTTATTTGATTGCTCATTACTACCATGATTGTGTATTATGATCTACAGTAACCAAAAATACCCTTCTTTCATATTCTGTCCTTAAAGGGGTCATTGAATGAAAAATTGTATGTTTGTAGGTTTTAACTGTCTGAAATGAGTCTACTGGTCACCTAATTATCCAAAATTTTTCAAAACAGTCAATTCTCTTTAAAAAAACAAAACAGCACGGCTGCCCACGCAGTGGTTTAGCACTGTGGTAGCACAGTTTTACCCTCGGCCGGGGGATCGCGGGGATCATGAGATCGTGGGTTCGATCCCAGCCCCCGACCAACAGTGAGCTGTGTGGAGTTTGTATGTTCTCCCCGTGTTGCGCGGGTTTACTCCGGGATTTCTCCGGTTTCCTCCCGCACACCAAAAACATGTAGGTTTAGGGCGCTCGCGCACGCAGCGACCAGCAGCCGGTGGCTTGTCACCAGACTGCAAACCAAGTCTACCTACGGGTACAAATAAGTAACCAAACAAAACAAAAAAAAAAAACACAGAGTCTTTATCTCGTTTTTCTCTCCCAGAAACGTTTTTGACTTTTTTGTGGAAATCATTAATGTTTAGTAAAAGCCAATCCACCGCCGTCCTTGAGACCAACCCACTGCTCTATTATTGGCCTGCCTAGCTGTCTGTCATGTATATGGAAGTGGTGCCAAAAGTTGCCTATTAGCCCCTGAGCTATTAGCCCCAAAGCTAACACTGGTAACAGGAAGCTCGAACTGAGCACGGCTTATATTATTATTTTCTTCAGATCTTACCACCTGGTTCACTCTGGCCAATCTCCTAGTGGTTTCATTGTGATCCCGCGGCGGATCACCCGCTATGGCACACTGGTTGCTTTTATGGTCCAGGACCAGGGCTACTGGCCAGTGTTATGCCAAGAACTCCCCCGGATTGGCAGGAGAGCTATTGGCATAACACCGGTACGTGCGATCCACCGCAGAATCGCGATGAACCCTCTGGCTTCCTCCAATCAAAATGTTCCAAGACCAGATGCTGCTGGCTCTCACGCCCAGCAACTCTACCGTCCTCTGTGGATCCACTCTGCTCCTGTGGGCAGCGTAGTCACTCCAGCTTTCAGCTGGCTGTGAAAGCAGAGTGGAGTCCCACAGAGCCACACTGCCCTTTGAGATCCCTTGGCTTGGTAGATCGCCTAGTGTTGCAGTGATCATCCAATGCATGGTGCTTGTGAACTGTTGTGGAATCACGACAAAATTTATTGGGAGATAGACCACAGTGACACGAGATACACAATCGACTGTGGATCAGTGAAACAGAGCGCTGCTCAACAAAGCTGGAAGGTTAGAAGCTAGTCAGCTATAATGGCTAACTTACGAAAGAGGGAGGGCGGAGTGGAAACGGTGAAGGATGGCTCTTAAAGTGACAAGCTTTAAATCAAAGCATTTAAAGAAAGCCGGGAAAAATAAAAAACAAATTTACTTCAACGATTAAAAAGATTACAGAAAATATGAACAAAATATGTCACAAACATTTCATTAAGACGTGTGAGCTATTAAAATGTGGAAAAAGTGCAATAAATGGCCCCTATAACATTTGGACACTGTGGCAGAACAACAACAATGCAGTTAAAATGTTTTATCTTTCAAATTTGAAAGCTGGCTTTCAAATGGACCAGCTTTGCTTGCTAGCAGTTTGAGTTCCAGTAGGTAAAAGATAAATTTTAAAGCTCCTCTGATATATCTTTTTACATAGCAAGAAGCTGTGTGTTTTCTTTCACAATGACCTGCAAATGAAAAATAAATAGAGGAGGGTAAATGGTGCAAAGTCTACACACTGGTGAGAAGGATGCTGCAACCCACTAATCTAACAAAGAGGCCATTTCAAAACGGCTGCTTCTTACTCAAAGTCTTTCCTTCTGAAGTGTTTTAAACATAAGTTGCACACTCCAGGTTTGGTTATGTGTGGTTATTGCCCTTTTACTGATGATACCTGAACAACAGTCACCACACAGGCCCTCATAATAGCTACTGCCCTTGTAACAAGCTATGGCAGAAGTCATTGAGTTAATGCACTGGCTGCTGAGAGTGTGATGTGTGGCAGGTAATTGTAATTCTATCTGGAACAAGAAACAAAAAGCCACAATCATTTCCCAATTCTGTCATCTATTTTTGACTGTCCTGAGTTGAGGTTATTCCTGGATAGCTTGCTAAGGTTCTTTCCATGCTTCAGACTCTGATGTAACGGGGCAATGCTAAAATCTGGTTAACTAAGCAACACAGTGCAAGACTTTCACCTTAATATAATGTTTCCAAAATCATTTTGATGGTACAATATCCTGTGGCTGGGCAGACATCACATTCACCATAGCCTGAGAAGAGATGACACTGCACTTATCTCAGTTTTCTATGACCATAGCCTAGGCCATACAACTACTGTAGGTAGTGGGAGCTACAGTGGAGGGTCAGTTCTTAGGTAGTTCTATGTGTTAACTTTTTCCATTCTGTTAAGCTGAGCACAAAACTAGAAGGCAGAAAGTACACTTTTCTATTGTCTTTTGCATAACCCTGTCAGGGTACAGTATGAATCCACAACCTAGACTTTTGTGCACATCTCATCAGATTGTGAAGTAAAGCCAATTTCATTGGAGAGTAGCTGCTCTCCCAGCACTGCAAACAATTTCCTACAATTTCAAGCAAACCAGGAAAAAACTAAAGAAAATCACTTATTGTCAATGACTGAGCAAATTATTTATCAATCTTCAAACTAAAAAGACTCAAAATTTACAACAATCTAGTCTGTAGTATATCTTTAAGGTAATCTAGAAGTGCTCCAACAATGATAGTCAGTTACTATAGAAGCTGAACTGATTTAAGCTATCCCCAAAGAACAGGAGGCAGCTATGCATGAATTCAAGAACTAGATGGAAGTGCAGTAAGACATATGCGGGGGGTCACAGTGCAGATCTCAACTGAAGCAATGGCTGGGATATTTAATGACTGACCACAGCGAAGTAAGGAGGAGGTCCATTGTGTCCAGATCTCCAGCGACTTAGCAGGCTGCAGCCGCAGCCACGCACATGGCACTGCACACTGGGGCAGTTCTTTGATGTTCAGCTGCTCCCAGAGCAGATGGAGAAAGAAAAGGACAGGGTGAATAATAAAATCTTTGGAGAACAGAAGAAAAGACTGGGAAAAGGACTGGGAAAAGAGTTCAGAGTTCATAGATTTGAGCCTGTTTTTAAAATGTGCCAGTTTGTATTTATATGTAAGTGTAAAAGAAAGCCACCAAATAGTATTGCCACTCAATCCACTCTCCGTGTGAGCAGGCAGGCTGGAGTTAGGGTGGGACATGCAAATACAACCCTTCTGTCAGCCTGCCCCTTCAGAGGCAGCAAGAGCAGCACGCTGCTTCTTGCACACACACCCTCACTCATGCCGAGTGCAGATTACTTGGAAGGTCGAGCCTCTGCATCAGGTCTCATTTGGTGTTGTGTGTATGTGAAGCTGATCTTTTCTTAGAGACACACTTTTCTACCTTTCTTCTCTCTGTCCTCCTCTTTCCCCTGTTCCCTCCTCCTGCACGTGTTTGTGTTGTTTTCCTTACCCTCTTCCTTCTCCCTCCCTGACTCTTCAGCCTTACTAGTTTTCTCTCTGCCCTCTCCTGTGTGCTCAGACTTTTGTTACTGCGCAGGCTGAAGATGTGCTGGACAGGATGCTGCTGATGTCACAGCTGTTTGGGTTCCATGTCTCCTTCGGGGCCCATTGAAGAAAAAAAGAGTCTTTATTTCTTTATGTGCCAGGGATCAGCACAGCGGCCAGAGGAACCTGAAGCTGCTGCCCTTTTAAACTTTTTTTTTTTTTTTCCAGCAACAGGCAGTAGCATCCTTGAGACTCTGGAATTAATTCTCCACTCTCCAAAAGCAAATCAAAATGGGGACCAAGTTGTACCAACAGTTATTTCTTTTAGGAGTATTACTCTCTATTGTGTACAGTAAAGGGACTTTTTATGGAGGCCCTGTCAATCCTTTCTATGGACACAGATACAACCTCTACAAGGCTGGACTCAACCCTCACCACTCACCCAACAAGCCCATGACCCGTCACAAGTAAGTGCTCCATTCTGGGCATGTCACAGGCAATAATGCATGTTTTATTTCTCTTTCCAAGGGACAGGGTATTGGATTCTAAAAGCATTCCAAACATCTAGAGTGCAAGTAGGACCCACCTCATACTGTATTTCCCCCAAAGAAACTCATGTCACCAGTATGGTTTTAGTTAGCGAGCCAGCTTCGTAACAGATCCCTGAATTGACGCTCTGTTTCTCTTGTACTCCAAATCGGCTCTTTTACTGTGGTTCACACCTAAAACCATCTGTGGCTGGGGATAAACACTGTAGTGCAACAGTGAAGCAACAGTGAAAACAAAGCCATCGTTTTATCGTCTTTATGGTGCAGTGTGGGGGTGCTGAGCTGATGACAAGGGTATTGATCCCTCGCTGTGTGTGTGGTAAGGGGGGGCTCAATTAGATGCAAGACTTACAGCTGGGCACCCGTTGCCAGAAGGGAGTGGCACTACTCCACCATCAGCACAGCAAAGAACAGTAGCTTTAACTGAATGCACACTGATATTAAAGACCTATTCTTTCTACCCGGCCAGTTCCAACACAGGATTCTGTTTAAATATGGGTTGTATGAGAAA
This sequence comes from Pholidichthys leucotaenia, assembly GCA_020510985.1. Taxonomy (NCBI): domain Eukaryota; kingdom Metazoa; phylum Chordata; class Actinopteri; order Cichliformes; family Pholidichthyidae; genus Pholidichthys; species Pholidichthys leucotaenia. Next base: position 316,024,633 of record CM035843.1, read on the forward strand.
TATATTAGAGATGTATTGTCAAGAGAGTCAAACCATGAATACAACAAAGAAAATGGCACCAAGCTATGCCTGATACTGAAAGTCACAACATAATGAGATGAAACACAGACTTGGGGATATATTGTGATTGGACAGGGCCTTCTCTCCTCTTACTGTTCTCTCACTTTTTTTTTTTTTTTTTTTTGCTTGGCTTCCCACGAGAGCTGTTATGTCTTTGGACAGCTCCCCAGCTACCTGCTGCTTCACTCAAACAGCCGCAGAAGACTATTGATTGCTCAGTCCTCCATGTATGCTCACCGCAGCATCCACAATAAATCTTTAATTTTACCCAACAATAAAAGTGAAAACAGTATTCCCTCAGCTCTGCATCTTGCCATTGTATCATCAGAACAAGTGTTTTTATCCCGACACACAAAAATATGCAAGTATTGTAGTATCAGTGTTTGCCATTATTAGTCCTCCAACTAGGTCACAAAAACAGATTTTAGGTTCCTTTCAGTTTACTATCTAAAAGATGATGATGTCACCACCTTCCATGCCATTTCCTGTTTCAAAAGCTTTAAATGCAATTATGGAGTTGAGTGGTGGATAATGAACAGTGGCAAAAATAATGGTCCCATGGATGTGATTGCGGTTCAAATCCTGCTGCTCTCCTTTCTTCACTTCAGCATTTGCGTCTCACTTCTGGGTTGCTGATTCACTTCTTCTCCTCATTAAATTACATTTATAGGTGCTTAAATTTACAGTAATAGGGTTTGTTCCCAAAAAAACCCTCTTGGTTAAGGAAAATGTCCAGGTTGGAGTTAAAGGAGGGTGAGGGTCTATTTTCAACAGATTACACCTCTCACTCACAACCACCTCACTGTATGTAGCTATTTTCACAAATAATAGAGGTCATTTTTTTCCAAACGTAACTATAATGACTGTTCATTAAAGATTTCCCCTGATTCATTTCTCATGAACTGAGAAAAACCAAACGTGGCAGTTATTAGTTTTTCTCTACATAGGTAACACCAAGAGTCACACACTTGTCCCATCACTTTATGCAGCTGTGGAGACCTCACCTGTAGAAGTCTGCAGGTTGCGTCAGAAGCCACTTGACCTCAGAAATCAGTGTTTCATCATCTTGGAAGTGCTTGGCTTTCAAAAATGACTTCATGGTTGGAAAGAGGTGGAAGTCAGATAGCGCAAGGTCGGGAGAGTAAGGGGGTGGTGAGGAAGGATTTCATAGCCACAGGACCATGCTTCCATCTGGGCAACATATGAGTTGTGAACTGGGGTGTTGTCTTGCTGGAGCTGGATACCGGTGGTCAGCATGCACACCTCTCTGTTTTCATGGCCTTCTGCAAGTTCTGCAGCAGTGAAGCATAGTAAGTCCTGGTAATTGTGACACCCTTTGCCAGGAAATCCATCATCAATACTCCATGCTTGTCCCAAAAGACCATGAGCATGACCTTGCCTGCCGAGGGTCGGACACGTGTCTTCTTTGGAGGTGGTGAGTCATAATGCTGTCATTGTTTTGACTGGGCTTTCATCCTGTGTGATTAGTCTGTTAAAGTAGTCCTCCTGGTTTTCTTGGCACATGGTCGAAGGAGCCTAAGAGCATGTGACTCATTACTGCTTCTGGAAAGGTGTGAGCAAGTTGGATATCCATCATGCAGACAACTTCTGCATCTGCAAATGGTCATGGATGATTTTTTCCCACAGACCCCACGCTGATCTTGACATCTTGGGCTAGTTGGCAAACAGTCCTCAAAATAGTGACCTCCACTTGCCAGATGAATAGAATAGAATAGAATAGAATAGGCTTTATGTTCATTGTACAGTTGTACAGCACCATGAAATTGTGGGTGCTCCACCAGGCTACTGTGCAATAAAGTAAGAGAGAAGAATTTGAATAAAACATAGTTACAGAACACACGATTTTTTTTTATTTTTTTTTTTTGTTACTTATTTGTACCCGTAGGTAGACTTGGTTTGCAGTCTGGTGACAAGCCACCGGCTGCTGGTCGCTGCGTGCGCGAGCGCCCTAAACCTACATGTTTTTGGTGTGCGGGAGGAAACCGGAGAAATCCCGGAGTAAACCCACGCAACACGGGGAGAACATGCAAACTCCACACAGCTCACTGTTGGTCGGGGGCTGGAATCGAACCCACGATCTCATGATCCCCGCGATCCCCCGGCCGAGGGTAAAACTGTGCTGCCAACATATGACTGAAATAAAAATAAAAATGGTGTTTTCATCCGTGGTGCTGTGGTCCCGGGAATGGACGCTATTTCCACTTAGGTCCAATCACACTTGAACTGTTGATGCCAGTGCCTGACTACATCATACGATGGGGCATCCTCCTTTTAAGTCTTTTTGATCTCGTCGAACATCTCCGTGGTGTGCGGCCTCTCAAGTATAGGAACCTGATGACCGCTCTGCAGTCAACTGGCTCCATTATCACACCTTATCCAACCTTAACACTTGTAAAAGAGAAACTCTTAGGAGTTCAGAGCTGCAAATTACCACATGACCAATAGTGATATGCATTACTATACATGAGCAATTTCAGGCTCCTACAATAACCAGAAGTGCATTAAGGGAAATGTTTAATGAGCCACCCTCGTATAAAGTGAAATTTCTGTTAGTAAAATTAAAATTGTAAAGTAATTTTCTGTTGAAGGCCACACCTCTGTTAGAAGGCAGTCTCCATTCTGTGGAGACTACCTTCTAACAGAAAACCAACAGCAGTCCAAAATACTGTGAAGCTGTAATAAGGTCACGGGGTTCACTTACTGTGTAAATCTAAAACTCTGAGATTTGTTAGCGCTACACTGGTCATGAAGAAAAACTAGCAAATCAGATCAATTCAAGAAACAGTACATAAAAATGATCATTTTGAAGTCATAACAGTCTAAATTTAAAAAAATGTATTATTACAGTATTATTATTATTATTATTATTATTATTATTATTATTATTTGCTTTTAAATCACAGTGTAAAATCACTGGCGAGTCTGAGTCTGACTGCAACAATCAGTCTTAGCTTTAATTATTATTATTATTATTATTATTTACTCACCAAAATTACTCAGTACCCCACAAACTAGATATAATAATGTATATTACAAAATGCAAGAAAATGTCTCAGTGTGTGTTTTTGTGTGTGCTTTAATGTATGAGCTGTCATTTTTTTAATCAAACCAACTGGATAGTATGAACATTAATATCCACAGCATGCTGCTACATACAGGGATATATTTATGTCAAATGAGATTTGACATAAAAATGCCACTGTATGATCTGATTTACCAGTTGAAGTTTTAATCTTAAGGCGTTGATTAATCAAGTGTTTTTAATATAAACCAAATGATCAGCAATGACAGACAGTAACTATCTGGTGCTGGTAGCCTGCTCATACTCCCCGAAATCTGTCAGTGAGTCCAAGTATAGTGTTTACACAGGAGCCGCTGACCCATCCTGGACACAGCAGGCCCTGGGGACATGTCAGTGTCAGACCACCAACTACAGATATATGAGCTCAGTTGCTGTCAAGTCTGACTGGTCAGTGAAAAATAGAGACTTAAAAATAACGCACATGGGATTGCTTGACTTTGAAAGTGTGCCTTAAAGTGAATAGAGTCTGATTCTAAACAGCAGTAATGTGTGTGAGTTGACCATCTTCTCCCATGTGCTTTAACAACTTGCAAATTCAAAGTCTCGTTTCAGACTGACCACACTGTCACGTGGATAAAACCCACTCTGGGGTTTTGGAGGGGCATTTAAAAATTCTCAGCTGTCGGTGCACCACAGACCTTTTGTCTTCATGTTGAATTATCATCTATGTTTTGGCAGCAAAGCGAGTGATTTGATTTCACAGTCATTCCTTTCATTTAATCCCACCACTTGTTGCTGGGAGGAAATATGTGGCACACTGACCGTGACATCTTAGACAGATACAGTACTGGATGTGTCACAGCTTTATCTCAATTGGGCAAAACTGAGATTTTAAAAGTTTACCATTAGATTTTCCTTTTTCATTTTGCATGGATCCTTCACTAAAATTTAAGACATATTTGTGGGATTTGCTGTGATTCATGAGACAGAGATCAAAGGTGGAATGTCAGCGTGTTAGTGGAGGTTAGAGGTTAGAAGTTGTTGTAAGTTTGCATTGGGAGTCCAGTGGAGCCGGTCTCCTGCTAAGGGTCAGATAGACCGGGCGGTGGTCTCCTAAGCTCACTAACATGCATTTATCCAGCTGCAAAAATGTTTGGAATTATACATACACTTTCAGTAAATAATTCTTACCTTTTGATGTGTTGCAGTACTACAGTTGTTTTTGAAACAGTTTCAAATTATTGCAACTGTATTAAAGTGATTTTAATTTTTTTTTTCAAAAGAAGGTATTGCAAAAACAGTCAGAAACATCATTTTTTAAAGCAATACTGTATGTCTCAGTTAGATACTTGGTTAATTTCATACTGAATGAGAGCATTTTCTTATCTGTTTATGTCCTGTTGTGTTTGTTGTCTGAAGCAAATTAATTTAGCATTCGTGAAATAAACAATTGGTTTTTCTCAAAGACAAAAAAGCAATTGAAAGAATATAGACTGAGTGGGCAAAAAAGCACTTGACTTTTGGAAAGGGACACTACAGGGACTTTTTATTTTGTGTACTCAAAAAAGAGAGCTTGTTTAGGTTAGTTAAAGATCACAGTTTGAGTGAGAGAAGACCCATCATATTCTCACTCCAGGCATGTAAGATAATACTGTCCCATCATAGCCATTTATGCAAATATTTGACAATGAATACCTGCTTTTAAGAAAGCCACAAAGTGTCCAATTCCACTTTAATTTGTATGTTAGGTACTTTAAAGAGGTCCTTAACTGAAAAATTGTATTTTTGTAGATTTTAACCTTCTGAGATGCATCTATTGGTAATGTGATTGTCAATAAATAAATAAATAAATAAAAACACTCAGCCTTTATCTTGCTTTTCTCTACACAAAGTTGTTTTTACTCTTACAGATATTTTCATGTCTGTCAAGAAATGAGAAATGTCACTAAAAGGTAAACGTCACCAGCCTTGATGCCTGTCTGCTGCTCTGTTATTGGCCATCCTAACTGTCAAGTACCCAAAGATATTAGCATTAGAGCTAACAGTGGTACTAGGATGCTTGCACAAAGCACACTTTAAATTTCAGTCGCCCTAATAGCCATCCCTGTTTCCACCAGGTTCACTAATCCACAGTCAATAATATATCTTGCATCATTCTGGCATATTTTGTTATATTTTCACTGCAATGTTACATTAAGCTGTTAGCATTAATGTGGTAGGCGGTTGGAGTTGATTGTTGTAAGTGAGATATAGCTCACTTGGGCAGAGAGGAGGTGGTGGACAGACCACCTGGCATTACCTTAACTGTCATTCCGGCCAGTTTTGATCACTATTTTCTATAAATTCTGTTCACCTCCACTGGAATCCTTGTTCATCTACAACACTTGACCCTATATGTCATTCTTAGACATCATTTTAGCTTATTTTCTTGTAGTACTATAGCCGGGATCAAAGTCGGCTGACTGAAGCTAACCATTTAGCCACTCTTTCATAAATGTTCCTGTGCTTATTGTTCACCAGACACCGGTCACATTCCATCGACCACTGGAACCACACAACTCTCATTCTCAGAAAGGCTGCAAAAATCAAAATAAAAAATTGCTTCAATAATTAAATAATTAAAGACATTTTGAACAAAATATGTTACAAACATTTCATTAAGACATGTGTAAGCTGTTAAAACGTGGAAAAGGTGCAGCAAATGGCCCCTTTAAACAAACACATATTAAAACTACTTGGTTAGGTTAGATTAGGTTAGGTTAGGATAGGTTAGGAGAAAAAATGTGGTAGGAACCTAGCGTTACTCTTGGACTAGAGATTCAAGATTCAAAGATTGTATTTGTCAATACTACTATACATACAGGACATACAGGAGAAATGTTGTTTCTCTCTCTACAGTGGTGTGCACAAAATAAAAAAAGGAATAAGGCTGGAAGAACAATGACTGCAGTCTATGTACAGTAATGCTACCCGTAGTGCAAATAATGACAAACGATAAAACCCAGCAATCCTATATACAGAAAAAGGTAGAGCAGTAATACTCGTAGTTGCAAATTTGATGCTGTAGTGTAGGTGCAGCCAGTGACAGATTGAACTGCACATGATCAATAATGCAATAACAGACAGCAGCAGGTATGGCATTTGTGCAAATGGTTGCAGTAAGGTGCAGAGACATACAGCAGCAGGTGTAATACTGTTGGTGTGCCAAGCCTTTCTGTGCAAACAGCTGAGGTAGTTATTGTGCGGGTGAGTGCATGATGGTCAGGGTGGGTGGGGGGGTGGGTGGGGAGGGACAGAGTTCAGGGCCACCAGGCCACCAGGCCACTTCTTATTGTAACCCTTGCCTTATGTTAATTAGGTAAGGGAAATAATTAAGTGTAGACCAGTTGCTAGGTTCGTAAGGGTTACAATAGGAAATTAGAGTGAGTGTGGAATGAAATAACTGGAGGCAAGAAATGAGCAATTCATGTCTGTTATTAATAAATATAGAAGGAGCAAAATGTACAAACAATGTACAAATATACAAATATAACAATGGCCGGCACTGGTGACTGTTTAGCAGTCTTGTGGAGCGGGCTCGGAGGCTCCGGTACCTTTTCCCCGAGGGCAGGGGGCTGAAGAGGGAGTGTGATGGGTGGGAGGTGTTGCCTGCAAATGTTAATGGCTATGCAGGTGAGGCAGGTGTGGTAGATGTCCGGGGGGGGGGGGGGGCAGAGGGGCACCGATGATCTTGCTGGCTGCTTTCACTGTGTGTTGTAGTGTCTTCCAGCAGGAGGCGGTGCTGCTTCCGTACCACTACATTACTACATTACTAATGCCAAAGATCTGTGCATCATGATAAGAGTGGCGTGAGACCAGGCTTGATAGAACCTCCTCTGCTGACTCAATACAAAGTCAGTGGAAAGTGCAACCCATTCTCACTTTCAAGACTTCTGATACTGACACTTGGCCAGGACTGACTGGCCTCACATTATGAGGAGGGGCTTAAAAGTTCACAGTGGTCAAATTTGACCACTGTGAACTTTTAAGCCTATGAACTTTTCAGCCACGAATGAATGACCCCCCCCACACACACACAACCTGATGGGTACGCTTACTATGCAGGGTCCAGAAAGGTTGAATAGGAGTCCCTCGACATCAGTGTAACAAGACCGCAGGCTAAGATGCTACACTTGAGGTGTCTCTGTCTCAAGATGAATAAAGAGTGAGAGAGAGAGAGGGAGGGAGGGAGAGAGAGAGAGAGAGAGAGAGAGAGGGAGGGAGGGAGGGAGAGAGAGACAACATTTCAATTCTCCTGTATGTCCTGTATGTATAGAAGTATTGACAAATAAAAATCTTTGAATCTTGAATCTTTGAAAAAGGGGAAATCAAACCAGTCCCAGTCAAGGTTATTAAAGATGAAGCCAGCTGGCCTTTTAACATCTTTCACTTTGCAAAGGGGAACTTTTTTGAATTAAACAGAAAAATCTGGAACAAGTCTCCCGAAGGGTATTTTGAGTTATTTACAGATTCTAAAAGTGTGGAATCTAAGCTTTCCAATGACGTCTAACACATGGAAATCCGACAACGTTTGAAGATGTAGCCATTTGAATTTTAACACTTCTCAAACTACTTCTTCAAGAAAATCAGATTCAAAGTTTCCAAGGACTCTCTATTGTCTATTGATGACTCTATTTCAAATACAAAGTTTACGGTTTTTAAATCACCCACACTGTTATTTGAAGCATGGAGTAGCTTCTTCATGATTTCAACTAGCACATTTTTTAAAAAAAAAAAAAAAAAAAAAAAAGAAAATCACAAATTTTTCACAAATAAAGGTATTTCTGTGTTTTTTAGGAAATCACATCAGGCTGACTTATTGCTGGTTTATTCATGGTGGGTCATTAAATTATTTCAGTCTTTGGCTGATATGACCACTGTTGAATATTGTTTCTTTAAAAGTATCTCATAATATAAAAAGATACACAGTAGTAAAATGTAATCTTTTATGTTACTGTGTTACCTATCTAGAAAAAATAGTGTTAGAGACTTGCCTTGATGCAAACTGATGCTTATTTGTTATTAACTGTCCAGAGGATGTGTTACCTGCTCTACATGTACCTTTAATGTCTTGAAATTACCCTTTTATATAAAGCATTTCAGTATATCAGTAGCATCTTCTCCACCACAGAATCAAGCAACAAAATTGTTACTAGAACTGTAGTCAAGACAGCACCAAGACTAGACTGAGACCAGGGTGTAAGAAGACCAAGGCTTTAAGGGGTTAAGACCAATACCATGACAAATGAGATACCAAACTGAGATGAAGGGCTTGACCCCTTCAAGTCTTGATGCACTCTGATCTCAGTCTGGCCTTGGTGTGGTCTTGATTACAACACTAATTGTTATTTCCCCTTTGAGTGGCACTTTAGCAAAATTAAAAGCTAGCAGTTCTACCTGTATTAGCAAAATTGTTCTCCTGCAGTTAGCATGTGGCACTTCAGATTTTACTTAGAGTTCCTTAGCATTATCATAGGGTTGCCAAAGGGGGGAAAAAAGAAGAAAAGAAAACTTTCTGAAACCCAGTACTATTTTGAACCCAGATAAAAGGGCTACACACATGCTAATAGTATTACTGTCACTGATAATGTCTTGCAAGACCTGCAAGAGGAAGGCAAAAACACTTCAAATTCTTCAAAGACTTTCAGAACATGTCAAAAGTAACAGATTATTCTTTGGGAAAAAAAACAAACAAACAGCATAAGCAATTACTTTATTTACAAAACTAAAGCATTCTATTACTTTTTACCCCCAAAAAGGAATCTGAGTACTGAGTGCTATAGCAGTTTCATCTGCTTTCAGTCTTCGTTCACTATAAAGTGAAGCTCTTTACTTGCTAGTTTAAGTTTATGACTTAGCTAATATACAGATGAGAAATGTAATAATATTCTTACATTTCAAACTAAAAGTCTTCTTATCCCTTCAGCTGCTCCCTTTAGGGACCACCACAGTGGTAATCATCATCCATCTCACCCTATCCACCTTATTCCTAGCCCCCATGGTGCCTTGCGTGAATTATGTGCGCAACTTGCGGTTCTAGCATAGAACGTGGATTTGTCATTGAAATAGGATGCTTTTCCTGGTTAAAAAACAATGACTTCGGCATCAGAAATGTGAGAACATGAGCTTTTCCACCTCAGAAACAGTAATATAATCATACCACTTCCCATGACTATCGGGGGGATGGGAAGATGACCTTAAAAAGTGGCCTGGCAGACTGCAGCTCCGTTAGTTAACTCCACTGCTAAGATGCTAACGCTGTAAACAAATAAAAGCTCTGAGATATATCAATGTCTCCACCGCAATACAGTTGGTAACATTTTGTTCAACGATGATGGACATAATCTAATTTACCTTCCAGCAGATGTAGAATCTAGCCAGCACCACAAAGAACTACAACATTGTGTTTGGGTGTCTTGGTAGCCGTCCATTTTACCAAGACATTAAAATGCTCATGCTGCCATCATGCAGTGAATGCTTGTTATTAACTTAACATGTACATGCCACTTGTTGAAAATTTTATTGATCTATATTTTGTGATCATTTAAAAATTAATTAATGCATGCCAAAGCAGTTAATATGAAGTCCACATCATTGCACTGCAAAATTGAGCAGTGCAACAAGTGCAACAAAAAACTATTTGATATCTTTACTTAATCATTAAGCCTTAGGAAGCAAATATAACTATTTTTATTTATTTATTATTTTACTTCATGCCACCTTGCATGAAGTAAAATATCTGTACAATATGTGACATTCATACAAGTGAAAACGTACCTGGTGCTCTTGTGTCTGTCCTGTGTCTGTACCTCCGATCACTACGAACAAACAGTCCTTTTTATTTTTCGGTGCATTGCTGTTGAAGCCACAGATTTAGCTGTGCTTGTTTATCAGGAGCATCCATTTATCCAGTCTATGGCACAACCACGAGCAGCAGCAAGTACCAGAACTACGTAAAAACATTCCAGAATGCAAAAACGACAAGCGTGGAAATTAGCTGCTACTTGACTGTAAAACACATATGTGGACTATACATTAAAACAAATTCAAATTAAAAAAAAAACATTATTTTAAATGCCGCGCTACTCCACTATTGCTGACTGATTTAACACTACTTCCGGCCGAAAGCAGAAGTTGCACACATAATCATTTCTACAGCAGCACCCTCAGGAATAAGGTGGATCTCCTGCATCCTCTTCTGTCACCATCTCAGCCTTGCCTCTCTTACTTTGTCTCCAAACTGCTCAACCTGAGTTGTCCCTCTGATATACTCATTTCTAGACCTGTCCCTCCTAGTCACTCCCACAGTTAACAAAAGTATTGATTTGTATTAATGTAAAGAGACCATTGAAGCAGATACAAGCTGAGATTGTCACGATGGCCCTCACGGACCATCACAAGACGCCTCAGTCATCAGTGAGTTTGCAGTGATGTTTATTTACAGTGAGGGATGGAGCACAGGATACATACAATGAACAGGTGACGCCTGAGCCGGGGAGCACCCGATGCGCCAGACGAGATAATAATAAAGGTAAAGTCACACAGAGCGTACCTTAACAACGGGACCGTTAACAGGCGGGTAACAGGGGATTCCCAAGTCCGTTAACCACGATGAGCAAGGAGAACAGGAACATAACAGAGCATAACAGAAACACAACAGAGACTGCCGCATTGGAGGACATTCAGCACCAGCTTTTATCTCTGGCGGCTAATGACCCCAATGCGGCGCAGCTGCTCGCCATGACAGCAGCGCAGCAGCTGACTTTGACAGCAGGGAGCTCCCCCGGGCGCCTTCACAATAAGAGCCCGAGGAGCTGGAAGGAATCCTCTGCTGCCAAAGCCAGGGAAATATGATATGAGACCCGAGTGTGGACAGAACCGACACTCGGGTTATGACAGAGATTAGCCTTGGTACCTTATTAATTCCAGAGAAAAATTCATAGATATCCAGTCAGCTGGATGAGACAATCAGAGCACCAATCCCTTCACCTTTCACACAAACACTGACACTTAAGATCTCTAATTAGCATAGCCTGCATACATTTGGACTGTGAGTGGAACCCAGGTTAGCCTCATGCTAGCATGTGGAGAAGAAGCAAACTTCACACAGAGAGGCTAACCACTGTACAATAACAACTAAAGTGATTATTAAAGTTTGGATGCATTATACTCCCAGTTTTGAAGCCACTGTTTAGTTTTTTGTTTGTTTGTTTGTTTGTTTTATAAATAGCTTTGTGTTCCCCTTAGTATTCATAGTTTTTGATCATGTGACTTCTGGTGGGGTGAAAGAAGATCGGTGGACATGTTGAGGGTGATAATTGTAATAACTGTAGAACATAATGGAGTGAAAAAATGTGAAAGCGTCCAAATTTATTATCAAACTCTTGATAATGACAGACAGCGGTATGATGACAAATTAGATTTAACTGAGAAGCAGGCTCCCGATCTCATTCCAAAGCAAAACTAGCCAAAAGACATGGAGAAGTGGGCTAGCATGACCTATCCAGACATGTACAAAGCTATGTTAACCTTTCCTATTTTGGTCTCCTAACCGTGGTTGGGGGACACAGGGGAGATCTGTCTTCTCCAGGGCCGGAGGCAGCTTTTCCTCCGGGGTCAACTCCCGAGTAAACTTCACGGTTGTTAACAACAGTATGGTGGTACACAGAAGAACAGGCCGTTTTGCTGAAGAGTTGGGGCTTTATTAGCAGACTGCACTGTTAATAGCAGCAATTCTAGCTGGCTACCTGCTCCGGTCGCCTCTCTCTCCACTCACCCGCACACTTCACACACACCGTTCGTTCCGCGGGGCCACTCACACGGGGGCGCGCCTCGGCTGCGCGCACGCACTCACTCACATTCATGCACTGAACTGCCCTATCTAAACATACGAGCTAGACACATCCTACAACAGCTAAATATATTCATCTTCATAACACTTATCATCCACGTTTGTCTACATCAGCCAATAAATTCTTCACAGAGCCTTCAACTTAATTTCTCCTGTTTGTTTTTCTCTGTTTTTGCTCTCATGGGTTTTTTTTTTTAGATGTGCTCTAATTTGATTTAGCATTAGCTAAAGGTTGGCTTCTTTCAGCACACTCACCTGTCCAGGTGCTTTCAGACAAAGTTAGACATCGTTGTCTTGGTGTCTAATCGTTATCCCTCATTGTTAACAATAAGCAGTTGATTTGTGGACTCCAAGCTACTTGTAATCCTCAAAGCCACAGACTGATTAGCCGCTGTTCTGACATTTTGGCATCAGAACAGCAAACCTTGGGTTACTACTCTGTCATTTTCTTCAGTTGTTCAGAAGAATTAAGACTTCCCAAATAAGTGACACTCTTGAATGTTGGCGAAGTCTGGATCTCAGTGTTGTTCTCGAAAGGCCTTAGGAGCTAAGGTTAGCCTTAGCAGCCAGATTACATGTTAGCAGCCAGCTAGCTTGTTCCAGCATGAACACCAGCTTTACTGGTTTCCTGCCAGCAGCCTCAATGATAAAGTTGGTTGTTTTTCTCTTCTTTGGAGACTTCTTTCATCGGAAAGGAAACAGGAGGTGAGCAGGATCCAGGTGGTCTGTACGGAGATCTAATCAGCTGGAATGTGCATCGCGTCATTACAAGCTGGAGGCACGAGAAGTCATACATCATGACTCTTTCTTTGTTTGCTAGTGGCCAATCCCGGGAAAAAAAAAAAAAAAACATGAGTGCCTGGTATCACTGGAAAGCTTAGAGAATTTACTTTCTAAAAATACCTATGTTTTTGTGGAAGACATAACTTCCGACCGGTTGGATGCCTTTCAACCTTTCCAACCTAGCCAAAATCGTCTTTTTCCGGGTCAGTTGTTGCGCCCTTCCTACAAATTAAATATCATTATGAAGGTATTTCAATACAGAATATGGAAATAACGTTACATCAGTTTTGAATATAATTTTCGGCTTTAATGAAATAGAATTCCCCCCGCAGCTTCCCTGTCAACATGGCCACCCGACAGCAACTGGCAGCTGTGTGACGTCATCTTAAAACTATGAATTAAGGCTCAAATACTTATTACGTCAAGTCAAATAAATCTGTTGAAACACAACAGCCTATGGGTATATACTTTAGGAAACAGGAAGACAGAGATGTTCACAAGTCATTTTTTCAAGTTCAAGTCAAGTCCCACGTCTCGAAGCTCAAATCCAAGTCAACTCTGAAGTCCTTGTATATGCGATCTAAATGTGACTTGAGTCCAAGTCTCAGACTCTAGCCCCCATCTCTGCAGGAAAAGCTTTTTTTTTTCCCCTTGTGCTCAGCATTAATTGCTGTTATTTCTACACTGACTTAAAGATTAGAAACATGTTATACATTGTACAAGTTATTAACTGTAATTATAGGTCATTTTAATCACATGTAAATAATGACTGCATTTATGCTAACTAGAGCTGACTTGAAACTGACCTTGTCTCTGAATGACAGAGTGAATTCCCTTGGTCTGGGAGTATCATGCATTTAACCCCAATTATTAGCCCCACCTGCAGCTTCAATCAGCCATACACAATGGGACACTCTAGCCCTGCCAGTTGGCTAGGAATAGGCATCATTAAAATCACAAATGAAAAGAGATCGACCCTTGAGGATACTCATGAGCCTATAGACACAGTTCTCTAAAGGACCCACTATAGATTGCATTGTTTTTTGTCTGCCTAACTGCAGTAATAAATCTGTCAGCGCAAACAGTAGTGGTCAGGGTTCAAACAGTCAGGAACTCCTGCAGGTGAGAGTGTGGTTAGTAATGAGAGAGGTGAGCCCTTGAGTGGTGGTGTCAAAATAAGAGAGGCAGTAGAGGGGAAAGCGACAAGATAGACATTCAAGTCAGGAGAACAACGAAGAAACACCAGAATCAAAAATGGAAGAAAAACACTGGAAACACAAGCAAGGCTGGTATGCTAATACAGTCAAACTAGCTTTGGGGCCCCCGAGCAAGACTGTGTTAGAAATAAATAAATAAATTTTAAAAACTTGGGTCATCGTCTAGATATACAGACATTAAACCATTATATTGAATAAAATATTAACCTGCATGCATACAAGCGTCACAAATTTACAAGAAAAAAAAATTGAAGAGCTCCGAAAAAGACTGCAAATTTGCAATTAAAAAAGCACCGACTTTATGAGGAAAAGACAACAATTTACAAGAAAAAACCTGCAAATTTATAATAAAAACCTTGCAATTTGATAAGAAGAAAAAGTCATAAAATTACAGAGAAAAAGTTGCAAATTTACAATGAAAACGCAGGAAGTTTATAACAAAAGTTGCAAATTGGAAAAAGTCACAAATTTATGAGAAAATAGTTAAATGTTTACCAGGGGAAAAAATAGCAAATTTACAACAAAAAAAAGGTTGCAAATTTACAAGACAAAAGTCACAAATTTTTCAAGAAAAAAGTTGCACATGTACAAGAAAAAAGTTAAAGGTCATTTTAATTCTCCCCCTTAAAAATATTGAAGATGAGCTTCTTTCTAGCTTTGTGGCCCCCAAGTGGTTGAAGTACCGTAACATTTGCGTACTCTGCTTTAAGCCTCTGTTTTGAAGAAAAAAGGGGAGGGAAACAGGACTGAGACAGAACAGGGCCTAAGGATTTAAAATGTGAACGTGTTTGATCCAGCAGAGGGTGAAGGTGTAGCAGCAATAATGTTTGGGGGAAAATGCTCCACATGAGAATTTGAGATCGGAATTCTGCTTTTCCCATGGGAGGGTGTGGTCTAATTTGGGGACTAAAAATGCCATTTGGAAATATTTGCTATGAGACCAGACTGGCTGTCCAAAAACTCTTCACTGACAGAAAAAAAGTATTTTAACTAAAGATGGTAAAACAGAGAAGCAAGCAAGTGTAAATTACTTGTCATTGTGAGCAGTATTGAAATGAAGCAGTTGAACACCATTTTGACATGAACTGGAAAGAAGAGAGAGTGATCTGGAGCTACACAACAGGGTTGGATCATTCGGGACTGGGTGGTTCATCGAGGGTGTGGATCAACAAGAGACTTTATAGATTATGGTTGTTCAAAATTATATTATCACAAACATCTAAAATACACATTTGGGAACAATTTCTAGCTGTGCAAGTTGTGTGTAACTTTGAATATGAACTAAACTGAAACAAGCTACCCAAACACCTGACACTATGTACAGAATTATGCACAACTTTATGCTCTGCTTGTAATGTTTTTAAATTGGGAAGAATTTCTCACATCTATCTAATACCACTTAGGATTTCTAGTAATTTATCCCTGAAGCTCCTCTGTAGGGAAACTAGTAGGCAGATAATAAACAGTTTATTATTCTTCAATAGTTTAAAAAGTTGTATTTCTTACTTCAAAGGCCAGATTTTTTTCTTCATCATGTTCTGAGACTCTTTCAGACATTGGCAAGCACCATGTTGTCTGTCATGCCTTTTTGCTTAGCATGGTTAGGTAATTCAGTCATAAAGGCCTTAATGAAACTGTTCTCTGACATTTTCTCTCTTCTCCCAGCAGGTCGTCTCAAACTCTTTTAGAGTAACTGTTGGCACCTACTTTGTCTTTTGTTCATTTTGGACCAAAATCAAATTTTCTGTAGCACTCTTAACTTTTACATTTTTCCCATCATAATTAAATGGCATCATTCTCCTAAAACCACTCAACACAGTACTGTAATTTCATTCCAGAAGTCTGCAGAGAGTTCAGTGGCATTCATGGTTTGTCTTTTGTAACAGCTTAAGATGAGTTATGGCATCTCAGTTATTTAGGAAATTAAGTGTAGAGAGCTCACATTTTTATGTACACTACCAAAGGTTTGGACACACCAACACATTCATTTTCAATTTGTACTGTATATGTCCAAACTTTTGACTGGTACTGTATATACAGTATGTGTGTGCACTTTTAAGTTTTCTATATTATGTAAAGTACAAAATGAATGGGCTCACAGTCATATTCTGTATTCCTCAAACAGAAATGAAATAAAATAATTGCATGGTGGTTTTGGATGTTCCAATGTAAGAAAATCCAAAAGAAAAAAAGTTAACTTCACAGTCCTTTACCGATTCAAAACCACTGGATTTAATATGTTCCATTTAAAACTCATTTTTAGCTTTATAGCAATAATAGTCTTTACTGTGCTAAGATAAAAGCACCCAGGCAATAGTTTGCTTTTAAGCATTTGATATCCATATCGTTTTTCAAACCTTTTTAACAAGTGCATAATGATAAAATCAGCGATCGGAATGAATGTTTAAAAACTTTACTGTCACTTTTTAATGGTGTTCTACAGTCTGATTTTTTCCAGCAAAACTGATGTCTCACAATAATACAGTTTAATTTCATTGTGAGAACAGTGCATGTACAGCATTTATACAGACATGTGAAGACGATACTTGCTTTGAGCGAGTACTGCCATCTGTTGTCTGAAATAAAGTAAGAAGGACCTGCTGTGATCATATCAGTGAAAAGAATCGAGGAATGCTTTGAAGGCTTATTTTTGCCTTGCTCTCAATGCCATGGTCCCAGGGGTGCATTAGCTACTGTATATCTTGGTCGTTGTTGCCGAATAAATCAAACCCACCTACATCCTGAAACACTTCTAGTTCTGGAAAAGTTGTCTGTGTTGTCATCCATCCATCCATCCATCCATCCATCCATCCATCCATCTTCTACCACTTTCCTGGAGGTCCGGGTCACAGAGGCAGCAGCCCAAGCAGAGAAGCCCAGACTTCCCTCTCCCCAGCTACAAGCTCCAGCTCTTCAGAGGCGACCAGCTGAGAGACATAGCCCCTTTTCCACTAGTACCCACTCAACCCTACTCGCCTCGACTCTACCCGGTTTGTAGGGTTTTCCATTAGTAACTGGTACCAGGTACTTTTTCGTACCTACTCCAGTCGGGTTCCAACCGTGCTGAGTCGAGCTGAAAATGTGACGTCAGCAGACTGCAGGCCACTGATTAGTCAAGGCGTAATGTCATGAGAGCGCCGTCTTCTGCAGAATATACAACTGCCATTTGCAAAAAATTCTTCAGCGAGTAAACACGGTAAACACAAGTAAACACAGCTTTAGAGAATATGGTAGAAATGGCTTTGCGGAAATCTAAACCGTGGTCCAACGAAGAGGTACAGACTTTTCTGTGCTTGGTGGCTGACAATAGAACCCAGAGAGAGTTTAGATGGTGCGACCTGCAACAAAAAAGTTTACCAGAAGGTCTCTGAACAGATGACTGCCCACAGATACAACCAGACATTAA
Organism: Pholidichthys leucotaenia; assembly: GCA_020510985.1. NCBI lineage: Eukaryota > Metazoa > Chordata > Actinopteri > Cichliformes > Pholidichthyidae > Pholidichthys > Pholidichthys leucotaenia. Next base: position 316,042,032 of record CM035843.1, read on the forward strand.
AACAATGTAGGGAGAAGCTGAAGAAAATGAAAAGTGATTACCGGGCCATCAAGGATCACAACAGTCGAAGTGGGGTGAACAGAAAGGACTGGAAGTGGTTCAATGGACGCCATTTACAGCTGGCGAGCAATGGCAGGGAGATTGGGGTTGACACGTCATTGTTGCAAACCATGGATGGTGAGTGTTTTCTGATATTGTGCATCTTTCCACTTGTTAATCCTCTTGGTGGCAAGCTCACTTTTTTGAGCAATAACAACGCCGTTTTCTCCTGGCTAACGTTCTCCTGGTTAGCAAGGAGCACTAGCTAGCTAGTAGCTAGCCAGCTAGTAGCCAACTCTGCTGATTCGCGCTTGCTTTGTCTGAAGTATTCACTTGTGAGAGCAAAACAATGAAATATGCTAATCCTGGTTAAAAAGTTTTGTGTACGTGTTGCACTTTGGTGCTGTGCATTAAGTTGTGTGTATTTTCTTTCTAGAATCTGTTTCCACATGCCAGGGGTCCGCCTCCCTCAGCATGAATCCCCGGGCTTTGCTACGTCTGTAGCAGCACCAGCATCGGCGCCGACAGGGATACTGGTAAGGCACAATAAACAAAAGATTAACATCCTGTTGTGTTTATGGCTACAGGTCAAGTGGACCCCAGGATCCAAAATCTCAACATATTCAAGTGCATTTTCAAACCAGTGATTTATAAAGTGATTCATGTAATTTTCTAAAGCCTCATAATAGACCCACATACCTATTCTGTGGATTTTCCAAAAGCAGTGTTGGAACAGTGTTTTTGCGCTGTTTCTTTTCCACCATAAATCCCTGGATTGAAAATGTACTAGTACATGTACAGAGTGGATCTTGGGGTGCTCATTTGTCAGGGGTCCATAACCTGGTCCCATTTTTAGTTGTGGTGGAGGAAGTACTGATATAATTCTTGTTTTTGAAAAACTGATGTAACACATGAACTCACTTTCAAATGTACTTGCAGTCAACGTGCTTCGTTGAAATGATTCAAGTCAGCTGACTGTATTAACTCATTCAGATTTCTGAGGCCACAATAAAAACAAATTATTTTAAACATAATCTAGTGCCTGCAAAATCTGCTCTACTGAGGCACAGCAACATGACAATTGTGCTTAAATACAACAATGAAGCATTTCTGTCACATCCCACCACTGGCTTTCACAAGTGTATTTCCCTAATATACGTATGTTTTGAATTTTCTTTAACTAACCACCATCCATTCCTGTCTTTTGTCTAGGCAAGAGGAAAAGGAGCCACCCCACAACGGACCTTGCCACTGTGTTTTCCCAGATGCATGGTGACGAGGTGCGGCTCCATGAACGGCAGCTTGAACAGCACCGTGAAGCACTTGCCCAGCGCATGCAGGCCATCAACTGGCTTGCCGATGACGCACATGAAGCAAGGGAGCAAGAAGTCGCCTTCCGAAGGGAGGAAATAACACAAACTGCTGCCTTCAATCAAGTTTTCCTGGTTGAACTGGGCAAGCTTGTGAACGCGATGAGTGGCCAGCATGTGTGACCCTGGCTCCCCACCCCCAGTGGGTTTTTTTTTTTAACTTGTGTACATACAAAACAAAACAGTCTGTAATTGTACTGATACTTGTAATAAACCAGTGACTGTGTTTGCATCATGACTGTGTTTTGTCTGTTATGACACTGGTGGGAAAAGAGTCAATAATTACGTACATATCCTCTCTTCTGACCAAATTCAGTTGTAAATCAGGTTATGTGTCTGTAGTACATTACCAATTTTCTCCAAAGTTTAGACAATTTTATTGGAGTATATTATGGAGGTCTAATTACTTAAACATCCTATAAAAGTCTATAGATCAAGGTCAGGTTGTGGGAGCAGTTTTGGACCAACAAAATCTTGTGATGCAGTGAATCATGACATTGTAGTTAAAAAATATTCACATTTTGGTAATCCAGCCGTGCTATGTTTCCGTGTTATCTGTGTGTAATGGTAAATAATGAAAGATTTTTCTTAACTAAAATTCTACTTTTCCACCCTGGAAAATTGGCAGGAATGCTAAGGGGTTAAGAAAAAGTAAAAAAAAAAAAAAAGTTTGTGTTTACTTCATGATTTTCTATTTGGTTTGTTAAGACACCGGTGTGAAAATAGTCAACAGTACAAACCATTTATCAGTGATGTTGAAAACAATGGCTCATTTTTAAGAAAAAGTAACCAAAAACAATTATTTTATTTACTGAAGACTGTATTGTTGGATGTGCCAGTGCAGAAGACATTGCACACTTCAGTGATAGTACCAGTATATGGAGGAATTCTAGGCCATATTAGCATCTGTATTTCCTAATAATGGGTTAGGGCAGGGGTGTCCAATCATGTGCTATGGAGGGCCAAGACCCTGCAGGCTTTACCTCCAACCAATGTCTTCAACAGTAGATTCCACTGAATTTCTTCCACTGACTGCTGATCAGTGAAAACACCTACTGAAGAGACTGGGTAGAAGAGAGAACCTTCAGGGTTTTGGCCCTCCATGGAACATGATTGGACACCCCTGGGTTAGGGTTTAATGGGATTTAACATTTGAACACAAACTGCTTTATGGTTCATAATTCTGCTGACAGACTTACACCAAACCAAAAGTGATTTCTCAAACTGCTGGATTGTTCTTAGACAGCTTTTCCAATCTTTTAGTATTTAATTTATGTCACATGGTGGTAACCTTCACACATAAAACAACAGTGGAGACAGATCTGCAAAAAGTTCAAAGGTTTATTGTCAAAATTCCGAGTGCAATACTAAATGAATACACGTATAGTACATTGTTGATGCAAAGAATATATATTTATACAGTATCTACATGTATCTATCCAGTAAATCAAGTATTTTCCACGTAACCTTGTGACTGTATTATTTTAATTGCTTTTAATCGTAGATCAAGTTTGTTTTGGCTTAAAATGCATCATAACTGTTAAATATATCTTATTATACCTAACTCAGTACTGTTTACCTGTTGAAATTTATATTTTACGGCTAATATAACCCCATAACTACAATATGGCACCTGGCGATCAAGTTTTGGCAGCTGATCACTTTTTGACATGACACCACCACAGACTCAGTACTGCTGGAGCAGGTACATGCCATATCTCAGGTCTCTCCATGATTTTTGCACAGATCAGAGCAATTTATTGCATGGGAAGCGAAACATTTCTACAGACATTCTGAAGTTCTTTAACCTCTGAGAGTTTGTGAAGCTGGGGTGACGTCAGTGAGAGGCTATGTTGAACGCCTAGACCCACAGTTTGAAGCGGTAATTTTCCTACAAGACAGCCATCTGAAACATACACAGAGCATACATATTTTTGTGCCTAATAGCGATAACGTGCAGACATTACAATGTAGCACGGCGGACTTAAAGCAAACTAGCATTAGCAATCATTAGCTTACCTTCATATATGATCTGGTTCGTATCCTCACGTCTTTGGCTCTATGGCTTCTTAAATGCTCCAGTACTTTTTTAGAGTGTTTCGTCTCGCTGCCTGTCCACTTCTCTGGCTCTCCTTTTTGGCCTTTACTCTGACAAAAAGCCAGAGACCGAGGAGTCATCTCGTAAGCCGTCATGTTGTGTTTTGCTTGTGTTGCGTGTTTTACGTCACGGGAGTGTGGCGCTGCCTTGCTGTAAAAAAAATCCCACCCACCCCAGGCAGTACTCAGCTGTAGTGGAAACAAAAGCAAACTGAGTCGAGTAAAGCCATGTCAAAGTGAACAGGGCCAAATAGGTACTAGTGGAAAAGCGCCAATGTCTCTCCAGCGTGTCCTGGGTCTGCCGCGGGGTCTTCTCCCAGTGCAATATGCCCGAAACACCTCAAGTGGGAGACGTCCAGGAGACATCCTTGATCAGATGCCCAAACCACATCAAGTGGCTCCTTCTGATGTGGAGGAACAGTGCTTCTAGAGCCTCTCCCAGATGACTGAGTACCTCACCCTATCTCTGAGGGTGAGTCCAGAAATCCTACGGAGAAAGCTCATTTCAGACACTTGTATCCACAATCTCGTTCTTTAGGTCATTACCCAAAGCTCATGACCATAGGTGAGGGTAGGAATATAGATTAATCGATAAATCAACATATATTCTTTTAAAGACTCTTGGAAACCCACAACTCCTGTGATCTCTCTTGGACTGTCAACACCAAGGCCCTGATGAAGAAAGCCCAGCACCGGCTGCACTTCCTCCATGTCCTGAGGAAGCACAACCTGGACCAGAAGCTGATGTTGGCCTTCTATCGCTGCTCAGTGGAGAGCGTGCTCACCTACTGTCTGGGTGTGTGGTACGCCGGCTCCATGACCAAGAACAGGAAGGCTGTGCAGAGGGTCATCAACACCACCCAAAAAATTATCTGTGGCCCTCTGCCCTCCCTGGAGGACATCTCCAGATCCTCTCCAGATTGTCTCAGAAAGATCAAGGCCATCACAGAAGAACCCTCACATCCTGCCCACTACCTGTTTGACCTGCTTCCCTCTGGACGATGGTTCAGATCAGTCAGGTCCCACACCTCCAGACTGACAAACAGATTCTTCGCCTGGGCCATCCAGACTGCAAACAGTCAGAGGTCCCACCCCCCTCCCTCTGAACACGCACATGCTCAGAACTGGGGACCTTTTTAATTATCATAATAACACACTTGTCTTTGCACACCTCACTTTCATGTACATTGACCCATCCGTGAAACCACTACTATGTATATTTTCCATAATCCTTGGGCCATTTTACTCAGTTGTGTGTTCAATTGTATGTTCTGCACTCCACACTTTTATGTACATTGTTTCATCCATGAAGCCACTACCATACCTGCGTATATTTCCAGAATACTGGGCTATTTTTTATTTCAGTTACATGTTTAACCTTGTGTTCTGTAACCGTGTTTTATCTAATCCTTCTCTCTTACTTTATTGTGTAGTAGGAGGTGGGTGCGGGAAGGTGGATAGGCATTTAGGGCCACCCCTTGGATCACCATCCAGCGGATCCCTCCCTGAGTGCCTTCGCCTCTTCCTCTCTGGGGATGAGCCCCGCTGGCACCTCCTCTCATCCACATGCTGTAGTTCTTTGGGATGTCTCCACGACTCATCAGACTGCCCCAAGTAGCCGTCTTCCCGTGTAGCCACCACTCACAGCCGCCCTTGGTCATCCTGCCCCTTTCATCTTTCATGTACTCCTCTTTCCCAAGCCTCCTCCCTGGACCTTGTCCCCAACCTGCAGGGGAGCCTGATTCGGCTTTGTGTGTCCACCACATCATGACCAGGCTTCCTTCCTGGGCCGAGCCGTTCCACCAACCCGGTCCGAAGCCCTCCTCAAAATGTCGATGTGTGGCACATTGTAGAACCGCGCCAGCTGGTCCTGCCCCTTTCTTCGTCATCCTGGCAGCAGCAGCCATCTCAAGGGTTCCGCTGTGCCATTCAGCTCCCACATCCAGGGCCGCTTGGATACTGGCTTCTGAACCCTCCCGTTCCGGGTCATCATGGCACTGGTCCTCATCACCTCCCAAAACACCAGGCCAATCACTGTCCCAAACCGCGCCGTCCTCCACGTGCGGAGCAGGTCGGTCCCATAATCCGCAGCCTGACTACTCTTCTCCAGCACCGCTGGCGATCCTGAACCCCAGGCCGTAAAACATATCCCACCCCATAATATCCAACCCTTTAGCCGTCACCACAAACTGAACGCCCATCATTACTGCCAACTTCTACCGGGCTGTTAACCCCTTGCACTCCGGTCAATTTTCCTAAAAACGCCAAAAAATAATGTGCCCAAAGTAAATCGAAAGCTGTTCTTCAACCCTTTGCAGCATCTTCATGGGGTTGGTCTCATTTAAAAGAAAACACTTTGAATTTTTTGGCAAAACAGTCATAATCGCTCTAAATGCTCCGGCCACTGAGTTACAATCATCTAAACATAGTGAACTTGAAGAAAATAAATTTGGCCTAGGTGTTTTTTTGGATACAAATGCTTGCAAATAACACACAGCTTCAGATCCGGGCTGGAAAATGCAACAGAAATGTAGAACCAAGTGTTATCCAGCTGAGGTCAAAATTTTGTAACAATACCACAAAAAATGAATATATTACACAGCTTTTTACTCAGGTAGTTCCCAGGAGTTTTGGAACTGTGCCAAATTGTGCCAAATGGCACAGTTTGGAAAAACGTCTGTAACTTTTGAATGATTCAATGTAGAAGCTTCACTTTGGGCTCTAATGAAAGGTCACACTCAGGGCTGTCTGTGTGTGTGTGTGGGGGGGGTTTGTCCCCCCCCCCCGCTACAGAGGACAGCCATCGGCCAATGCTACATGACGGAATAGAGTCATATGGCTATGTGGCGACCGCTGCGCAGTCACCGCGGCTCCCCCCCCCCGCTACAGAAGAGGAGCCGGGGGGGGGGGGGCATTCACGGTCCGGACACGGCGAATTAACCGTTTATCGCGGCGCACGCACTTTGTACTTCGTGCGCCGCACAACTGTAATTTACCGATCGGTCAAAAGTCATTTTGGATTACAATTTTCAGGGATAAATAATAATTTAGCTTATAACACCTTACCTCTTCACAGCAGCAGAGTCCTGGCGAACTTCTCTTCCTCACTGTCAGACGAACGCGACACTGGTCCGCTCGTGGTTCTGGTCTCGCGACCCCATCAAAACATGATTCCATTTTGCGGTTTTGTGCTTCCATGATTGCGGTTTTTGGCGAACGATTTTTCAAAACAAATAACAGTAGTAATTAAAAAAAGACTGTCGAAGGCGTGTGTGTCACTCAGCCTCCGTCGGTCTATGACCATGGAAGAAATCATAATGTCTACTCTGCTGGAACTAACAAAAAATAAGCACCGCCTGTGGCCGAACATGCCGATCCGCGAATGGCACTCCCTGTCACACAGGTTGCATTTGTGGATGGTCTCCGTGCTGCTGGGTCTGTGGGGTTCTTCCTGCGAGTCCTTTTTTGATCCGCTGCAGCAGCCAGTCTTCACCCAGCCTTAAAAAAAACAGCTCGCGAACTTCTCTGCTTCAATTGGCTCACTGCATTCACAGCGTTGGGAGGCAGGTCCTTCTGGCTAGGTTTTCATTCATTGGTTCTTCAAGGTTTCAGAAACCCAATTCAAGGCTCTTATTAGTCGAATGAGAGGTCAATCAGATGAACTAATCTGTTCGCGGCTGTGTCTGCAGCTTTTATTTTCAGTGCCCGCTTGGACGCCATACACCACCTACATCACAATCTCCATCAGGATCTTCATCATGCGTCCGAGAGCGCACGAGGGCGCTCTCGTGCACCCTCGTGCGCTCTAGGATGCAGAGACTTGCCCGTCCACGGTACAACGGAGCGCAAGCGCAAGCGCAAGCACTCCAATGAGCCCACAATGTCCAACTTGTTTCCACCTGTATGACGCCGACAGTCCTCTCATGCGGTAGTGCAGGAACAGACTCCTCACAGTGGGTCAGCTTAGCACCGAAGCCACCACTCCCGTGTCCACCAACAACAAAACTTCCACGCCATCCAGCAACACGTTGCAGTAAATGTACCCATTTGTGCTTGGAGAGACAGTATGCACAACCGTAAGAGTCACGGCGGGGAAATCCGCTCCACGTCTTCGGTCCTCCCGCTCAAAATTTATGCAGGCTCTGGCAAAGTGATGCAGAAGACCGCATTTGCCACATTGCTTGCCTTTCGCCCGGCACTCTCTTGCCTTATACCGGTGCCTTGTGGACCCGCAGCCATAACACTTTGGTGTACCCAGGGCGGACCTAATTCTTACAGCGGCAGCATATTCTTCGTCACTCGTGCCATCCTCGCTGTCTGAGCCCACAGCCAGCATCCTCCAACCTGGTTCTCCACACCTCGACGTGTCTCCCTCACGGAGGTCTTTAGACAATTTTTCCGCTGTCTAACACTGTTTCGCAATCTCAATCGCCGTGGCTAACGCCAGTTCACCTGGGTAGGTCAGGAGCCTTGATCGTGTTGCAGAACAAAGAACACGCTCCGCCAGCTGATCACAGACCATTTCTTCCTCCAGGGCTCCAAAGTGGCACTCCCCCGCCAGCTGACATAGGTCCGCGACAAAGCGCTGCACCGACTCTCCCGTCCACTGGTGGCGCTGCCGAAACTTTATTCACCAGACTATGACATTCTCAGGGGCGCGAAAGTAGCGCGCCATTAGCTCCACCACATGGTCATAACTATCAGCCTCTCCTAACGTGCTAAGGATCCTTTGACCCTCCATACCAAGACTATGAACTAGAATAGCCCTCGCACGCAGCTTTTCGAACTCAGAAAGGTGAAGGGCTACCAAATAACTTTTGAAATGCCGCATACCACCTAGCCCAAGGTACAGGCGGCTCGCCCGGGACCTCCAAAAATAGTCAAAAAGTGGTGACTGCTTGTTCCATACCTTCTTTCTCCTCGTCGCCAAATGTTATGTCCATATCTTGGTAGAACAAGGAGGAGGCTCAGTGTGCAGTTGAACGTACTTTATTAATAACAGAACTACAATACCATGGATGCTCCTTTCAGGCCAAGGGGTCAACGACGAAGAGACAGTCTCTTCCGCCCTTGCCCTTTATACCCCTGGTGACGCCGCCACCAGAAAGACGGGTCGTCACTTCCCACTACCCCCAGGACACCACGGCCGCCATCTTACTACGCTACACAACCCTTTAAAGAAGAACCAAAAGAAGCAATTCTTAATTGATTTCCAGAGCTCCCGACCTTAACAGTGAGTTAGAAATTTTTATTCACTTTAAAATGGAGTGTGTGTTTTTCTCTGCTCACTCTCACAGAAACTCTCCCTCTTGTCATACTTTTGAGCGAGCAGCCCCAATCAGTAACACTACGTCAGGTACTGTATGTATGTGTGTGCGTGCTTTAAGGGGTTAAATTTACACCACACAAAACTGATGCTTCTCAGGGCAACCTCATTCTGCATCCACAAACCCCACTTAAGGTGACACATCGGTGATGTGTGACTGTGGTGATGGAACAGCAATGATTGTTCATAAACTTGTTATTATTGAATTTCAAAGCCCTGTTTTGGGAATAGCAGGTTAAATAAAATAATCTACATACCTGAGACTGGAAAATTTGTTTAATTACTATTATCCCCGATTATGCCTAATGTTGCCATTTTGCTATGATGCAAAATGTTGCCATTTTGCATCATAGCTAAATTTACATCTATTGTTTGTGCTATATTCAAATTGACAATCCCCATTTAATTTGCTATCTGCTTGACAACAAAAATGCATTTTTTTATATAATTGTAAATACATTTCGGGTTTAAGGAGTTATCTGTGTGGAGTTTGCATGTTCTCCCCGTATCTGCGTGGGTTTACTCCGGGATTTCTCCGGTTTCCTCCCACATGCCAAAAACATGCAAGTTAGGTTAATTGGCATCAAACTGGGGATTCTAAATTGTCCTTAGGTATGACTGTGAGAGTGAATGATTGTCTGTCTCTCTGTGTTGGCCCTGCGATGGACTGGCGATCTGTCCAGGGTGTACCCTGCCTCTCACCCAAAGATGCTGGGATAGGCTCCAGCCCCCCGCAATCTGAAAAGGATTAAGCGGAAGAAGATGGATGGATGGATGGATGGATGGATGGATGGAAGGAGTTAAACCTTAAACAATACCTACTCTTTTTTTAAGCTGAGCCAGCTGCTGAGACAAACCAGTCAACACTACCTCACCACCTCAGGGAGTGACCTGACCAGCATCAATTTTTAATAAAAATGATTTAATTGAATTAATAATTATATAATTAATAATAATTAATTAATTAATTAATTATTAATAATTAATAATTAATCAAACAGTTAACAACTTTCCCAGCCTTAGTATTATACATTTTTAGGTGTTAGGGTAATAATTAGGGTTATGCAATAAAAAGAATAGTTTACAATTAGAGAATGTGCACAGTTAGGAAAAGGTGAGGGTCAAACTTTACATACAATGCAACTGTAACCCACCACAATGTCACTTTGTGTCACTGATGAGACCACTAGAGGTTGCTTGATGTACATTGGGGGAAAAAACACATAAGGCATTTTCTGTTGGATTAAAGTCTGAAAAATATATTTTTATGTAATCATATGTTTTGTCTCATATTAGCATTGCTATCTGCTTGAAATTTCATATACAGTGTTGACTTGACCTCTGTGATTTATAGCATCTGGTACTTACAGGATTATCCTTTGCTGCCACCATATCCCATCCTTCACCCACAGATGCTAAAACAAATGCCACAAAGCATTTTATGCTTTTTATGCCTTGGTACAAACAGAGGCATACGGTAATCACTCAGTGTGTCTGTGTGTGGATGGTTGTGTGCCCGTCTGTCCGCCTGTCTGTTTCAGCTCACCTGGTCAAAATTAAATGCAACTAAAGGCTTGTATCATTGTATCACCATATTTTCTCGACTTTTAATTTGTCAGAATTCCAAGATTAGGCTGTTTTTGAAATAAACAGAAATTTAACTCGCCTTTAACGTCAATGGAGCCAAGAAAAAAGGTATTGTAATAACTATGCCTGGCCACTAGAGGTAGCAGTGCAACTTTTTTACAGCACAACACAGCACTGTTTTTTACAGCACATGGAGCTGATCTGTTACAAAATACCAGTTACCGAAAAAAAACACATTCAGCGACTACGCCATTTATTCATCACATTGATTGTTTTCACACTGGTTTTGCTGTTTAGTTTTGCAGAGGAAGGCCAAGGTAAAACTCGTTAAAAATTTGCTAAAAACTCCAAGTCCCAACATTCCTCACCCACAAATGGTCGTAGTGAACTGCACATGCGCCTGGAAACTCCTGCCAGAGGGAAATACTGAGCAATCCACCAATACTGGGTGAACAAATGTCCGTCTTTTTGCCTGTCTGTTTTCTTCCTCTGCCACTAAACAGCAAAAGCTCCTGTTCACCTTGATTGTCATTGTATTCACGTACCTCCATCGCTTCTGCCATTTAAAACGTCTGTCACCGTGCTCTTCTTTTGTGTTTTGATTGCAGCTGTTCAAATCTGTTTGGTGGCTCTTGGCTGCCGCCGACAGTACAGGCAGGTGAACTGCAGATTATTTTCACTGCACATGCGTGTACTCCAAAACCACTTTACCAGAGGTGGTCCTTGGGCTACAGAGGAACCCATAACATTTCGGTGATGATCCGAGAACACTTACCTCCACCAAGGCTCTGGCACAGAGGCATCAGCACCTTGGTGCTTTCATTTAACACCAGCTTCCTTGGGTCACACTGTCTGAGCGATGAGGTGTGGGAAACATTCAGAATAGTCTGTCTCTTCCCTCTTTCCATAATCCTCTGATCTCAAATCATACTACAGGATCAGGATTTCTCATTCTTTTGCTCACATGTGTCCAGATTAATGCAGGCTTCTTCCAAATCCTCCCACACATGCAGCCTAAACAAAGTTCTCACCTTCCCAGCAGCTGCTGGACATAACAGACAATAAAGAAGAAGAAACAGCTCAATTCTTCTCACATATAATCACACATCAGCGGCTCATATTTATAGGACAAAGCTGATGCAGTCCTCCTCTGGAGAAGTGGAGTGGTCTCTGTGGATGTGGGATAAAAGGCCCAAACAGTCAGCTGTTGTGTCTATAAAACATGCATGCGTGACTATTTGTCATAGCACATTATCACTTAAAAGCTCACATTCATCACATATAAATCTGTTATTTCACAGGAGAGGTGACCTTTGGTTGCCCTGACTGACAGTGAGCCTCAGAGGAACAAGATTTATCTCAGCACTCTGCTTTGAGTCTCATAAAGCCTGAGCCCCCCCCCCCCCACCCCCCACCCCCCAAAAAATGTAAGACAGTAAGGATAGAATATCACTCATAGACCAGGATGACATTGACAGATTTGTGAAAACAGGAACACTAAAGTGTAGACTGAGAGTGGGGGAAACAAAAATCTGAAAAGAGATTTTCTTCTTCTCCTGTACATCTGGATTCTTGCAGTCTTGAGTCATTGTGTGAAGTCTGTGGATCACTTCTCACAGTGTGTGGAGGGTCATACTCTCACTACACTCTATGTATACACATACCAGTACACTGAGGCTAACAGCTGTCAGGAATGCTTTGTGCTCTTCAGAGTTTTTTTTACTTGAAACTCGCTCACCCCAAAACCAAGTAATGAAGTTAATCCATTTTGTTAACAATCTTGTCATTTTGTGAGAATGAAACAAAAACCATTAAATCTGATTTATAGGATTTAATATTCAAACCTCTGGATGACAATATATTTACCTCTATCTTTTCTCTAGGAATCTCTGTTAATATCATGATGTGAACGTGATCTTGTTTGTGCCAAAAAGCACACATCTTAAAAAAAAAACAACAACTTTATTTTGGTGCTAAAAGTCTATGTGCATTTTCTCTAAAGAGCAGTAGATGTCAGCACAGGGACTGATCAGTGTTAAACTTTTTCAAGGATGGAAAAGAAAACCCTGCAGGTCCCCCCACCTGCCGAAGAAGAAAAACAGCAACTTATTAGGAATGAAACATTACATGAGACTTTATTTTAGAGTTTCATTATGGCAAAACATTGTCTAGCTTGTGGTCTTTGTTTCGCCTAACTAAGCGGCATGTGATGGACCACTCAAGCTACAATTCCTTGTTTTGTGCTTCACATGGAAGAAAAAAAAAACAACTGTCAATTGCGTATGTGAGTTTAAAGCACTTGAAGAACTCTCATCACGCCACATCAGTTAAAGCTGTAACAGCCATTTCCTTAGCAGGGCATGACCTGGCAGCAGGCTGTCAGGCTGGTATGAAAGGAGCTCTGTGATTCTGACTCCTGCCCCTTCCCTACCACCACTATTAACGCATGTCAACACAGAGAGAGTGGTGACACACACACACACACCATTAGCAGTTTGCAGAAAGCTGCAGCAGTGCCGTGGTTTTTCACACATTCTAACAGGCTCGTCCTGTCTGTTCGCCCTCTGAACCTGTTAACTTGGCATGTAGACCCTCCTCGGCCCCTGTGACTTCTATTTCTTCTGAAACAGCTGTGGAGCAACGTTAAGTACCGCATGTGTTGCTAAATGGTCCCTGCTGAATGTGAGAAATGCCTCACATGTGAGTCTTAAGAGTGCAGATCATCATTTCCTGTGTTGCACCAAGGCCAGGGGAATATGGCAATTTACACAGCAGTTGCTGCAACTATACTGGCAGCGCGGAAAGAGAGACAGAGGGGGACAGAGGAGGTACATATCCAACTGTTGTGGTCCAACAACTGTCCTGTGTGGTTCTTTTGGAAGTTATTGTATTTTGGACTCTGGGCACATATCAGCACTGCCAAGATTGAAAATGACATCAAATATTTCTCTACACTACCTGAAATGAAACAAACACTGACAGAGCAGCTTTCAGAGAACACACTTTGCCATGCAGACATGAAGCAAAGTTGAACTAAACAAAGCTCTGTGTGAATAGTTAGTGTGTTGTCCTGGAAATGCATACGTATAGCATGCAACTTTTTAAGATGATGACAAGAATTACGTATAAGCACGTCACATACAATTTCACACAAAAATGACCCTTTTAAAAACTGGAGAGCAGGATAATGTCACTACATTTCACTGTTCAAAATCTCTGAAATGCTCATAAGGGTGGTGTATAATTTGCCCTGTAAAGTAAGAGAATTGAGTTTGATTCTTGCTTTCGCCTTTTTGTCAATAATCTGTCTGACTTTGAACTTGGTGTTTTATCAATGTGTTTTTGGGTGGTTAAGTTTAGAGGAAATATTAAAGGTAGGGAGTTAGAGAAATGAGAGACTGTCACTTATACATTACACACACGCACACAGAGGCATCTTGTTTGAAATATTTGCCATCTCACCTCATGTAATTATTTTCACATCCACCAGATGTCACTTTAACACCCCAAACTGAAGTTGTAGCTCCACATTCAAGTTGGTAAAAACAGTCACGTGGAATTATACAAAAACTAAAAAAAAAAAAAAAAAAATGTATTTTACCATCAGAATCACTTAATTCACAAGGCGTGTCATTCTGAAGCATTTCCATGATACCAAGCTGGACCCCCACACACTCAAAGAAAGGAAAAGAACAAGAAAACAAAACAGACAGAAAAGCCTGCCAACATTTGTAAAAGGCAAGCTTTTTCTCTACAGTTGAATGTACACTGTAGCGTTTCGACCAACTTTCACAGATGTTTTGAAAAATCTGAGAAATTAGTCCAAACAGTGAAATTATGTTCGTGAGCAAGGTTTTTTTTTACTCCAGCGCACACCAACTTTTACAAACTTTTGCTAGCATTTGCCAGCGTTGCATTCAGCTTTTGCAAACTTTTGCCAACTTAGGCTAGTGTATGTGTAGCTGTTGCCAACTTAGGTTAACTTAAGCTAAGAATACTCAGCGCAGGTCAGCTGACATCAGTGTCAGGCGACGCTCATATAAAGATCAGCGTTTGTGGAGGCTTCCTGCTATTCTGGACCTGCTTTTTTGGGTGGATTCACACTACAACGTTTGGACCAACTTTTACTGATGTCTTAGCAAACGTCTGGCTCTGCTGGCAAAAGTTAGCAATAGTTGGTGTTTGTTGGCAAACGCTGGCAAAAGTTGTGTTCCTTGAAAATTTTCAGCATCCTGAAAATTTGCCAACGTTTGGAAATACACTTTGGTGAAAGTTGTGCTCAGTTTGTAAAAGTTTGAAAATGGCCATCAAGCATGGTGGCCCACATAATCGTCCATTTTGGCTGCATCTAGGTACTCTTGAAAAGTTCCTGAGCGCTGGGCTAAGTTATGCAGAGTTCATCTAAGTCGGCCTAAGTCAGAGGTGTCCAATCATGTGCCATGGAGGACCAAGACCCTGCAGGTTCTCTCTTCTACCCAGTCTCTTCAGCAGGTGTTTTCACTTATCAGCAATCAGTGGGAAGAAATTCAGTGGAATCTGCTGCTGAAGACACTGATTGGAGGTAAAGCCTGCAGGGTCTTGGCCCTCCATGGCACATGATTGGACACCCCTGGCCTAAGTTAAGCTCCATTGGCAAATGTTGACTGAAATGCTGGTGGAAGCAGATGTTTTTAGACTGAAATTCACTTCAGACATGCACGGATGAAAGTGAAATGGAGAGAAGGGGGAATTTTAAAAAAAAGAAAAAATGTGACAGCCCAAAAGAAAAAAAAAAATCTCCTCATTGAGAAATTTACTGTTCTTAATTTTCTGCTCCATCCATAATCATTCTCCAGGATTTATTGATTTGGCTCCCACTGTGTGAAATCAAACAGCACTGATGTGGTGTTAAAAAGTAAATGACATTTAACAGGATTTTATGTTATTTTAATGGCGAGAGTTGCAACAGTCAAAATACAATCACCCATCATTTTATTTATATGATGATACATACACTAAATAGTTTTTTTTAATCCATCCACGTTCACATTTTAATTGTGGACTTACTGTTGGAGTCTGTAGAAAGGCATTATTGTATTATTTTTTAGCTGAATGAATGAATGAATGAATGAAAAGGGCAGGCAGAAGTAACTCCATAGGAATATAAAATGAAAATAAATATGGAAACATATGCCCAAAGGAGATGAGTTCACTCCAAAAGCAGGTCCAGAATGGCAGGAAGCCTCAACAAACGCTGATCTTTATATGAGCGTCGCCTGACGCTGATGTCAGCTGACCTGTACGGAGTATTCATTTGTTTAAGTTAACCTAAGGTGGCAACAGCTACACATACGCTAGCCTAAGCTGGCAAAAGTTTGCCAATGCTGAATGCAATGCTGGCAAATGCTAGCAAAAGTTTGTAAAACTTTGTAAAAGTTGGTGTGCACTGAATTAAAGAAAACCTGCTCATGAACGTAATTTCACCAACATTTGGACTATTTTTTTTTTCTCAGATTTTTCAAAGCGTCTGTAAAAATCGGTCCAAACGCTATAGTGTGAACCCAGTTTTAACTTAGGCTGAATTAGGTAAACGCTGCATAACTTAGCCCAGAGCTCAGGAACTTTTACAAACTGAGCACACCTTTCAGCAACATGTCATCAGCAAATTTTCAGCATGCTGAAAATTTTCAAAGAACATTACTTTGGCCAGCGTTTGCCAACAAACACCAACTATCATTAACTTTTGCCAGCAGAGCCAGATGTTTGCCAAATCGTCAGTAAAAGTTGGTCCAAATATTGTAGTGTGAAACCACCTTTAATAGTCATTCCTTTTTTCTTTTCTTTTTCATTTTTCATAAATTTGTTGCTTTTCACAGAAATTTGCAACATTTTGTTTTAAATCTGAAACTTTTTTTTAATGTAAATTTGCACGTTTTTATTTTCCTCTTATTTCTTTTTTTAATCAAGGCCACAACAAGTCACTGGTCATGGGAAGAAGAGCTACATGTGGCCCTAGGGCCAAAGGTTGCAGACCCTTGTGGTATGCAATCAAATAGGTAAATAAATGGGGAGCTAAATGAATGGAGGCTTTACAGTACAACTGAAACACATATTTGTCAGAGAGAGGATGGTAATGATGTAGCATGATGTATTCCAGAGGCTGTTAAACTCTGATTCTGTTGTCTGACAGGAACCACTGTGCCTACGTGGTCCAGAAGAACATCACCTGCATCATGCAAGATGGAGTGGCGACCTATGTTAAAGCCGACTATACCACGAAGTGTATCTGGGGCCAGAAATGCCCTGTTCTCGTGTAAGTTAAACAAACAACAATGAGAACTGCTAACTGTTGCAAATGTGTTACAGTTCAGCTTGTGTGTGTGTGGAGTTTGATTTAAAGGTCACTGTTCAGCTCTTTAGGAGAGCTGCATGTCAATGCTGCCCTCTGGTGTTCAGATGATTTACAGTTCATGACGCACAGTAATGCGCACATCATCTGTCAGGCTGAAGAAAGAAAAAAACACGTGTATTAAAATAAACAATGTTCATAAAATGATGCAGGGCTCTTCTATACAGCTTTGAAAAAACCATTTTAGAGTCCAAAGAGACCGCTGGAAAATTATCATTTTATCTGGTTTTGCTATTTATATGTATGTGTTTGAGTAAAATTTAACAATTTTGTTTTGTTCTCGAAAATAACTCACCCAAATTCCAAGTCAAAATGTCATCATTTAGAACATTTATATACAGAAAAAGACAAAACAACGAAAAGCAATGTTTTTAGATCAAATAATGTAAAGAAAACAAGTCCATGTTTATTCTTAAACACTACAATATTTAAGTTTTAACTTAGGAAGAAGTCAGAAATCTGTATTTGCGTAATAACTCTGATTTTTATTCACAGCTTTCATGCATCTTAGATGATCACCTAATCAGTACCTCCTGAAGCAGACTGAGGCGTCCTAATGTTGGAATTCAACAGATACTGAAATTGAATGGCTGCCATACATGTAGAGATGATAATTTAGGAAAGATTTTGCAGTGATCTGGGTTTTTTTTCAAGAGCTGTATTTATTGATTATTCAGATGTAGATAATCTTTCATACCCAGATACATTGTGAAATTATTAAATTAACAGATTCAGCAAAAATAGTTTAAGCTTACTCTACAGATTATGCAAATATAGTTTAAGGCAATTATTTAACTTTTGTAACCACAGATGATGTGACTTTTTTAGTTTCTTTTAATTTGCCATACTGAGCTGCAGATGTTAGATAAAATGAGGTGGTCTTTTGAAGACAAATAAATCAGTTCCCCTGTGCATTTACAGTATGTTATGTGCAATGAAAAACATTTTCAGCCTTAAAAAAGAAAATAAAGTCAAATCATTTACACCACACTTTCCCATTTTAATCCCCTAATCTCAGTCCAGAGTTAATCCCACAGAGAACAACTTCATCCCTTTGTATGTGCTCTCTGCACCATTGTCTCATTCTGCCACTGTGGCTTAAATACAGAAAACAAAAGTAGTGTGGATAAACCCCGCTGGATGTTAGTTGTAGCTTCTAATAACTGGTAGTTCACGTGTTTCCTTCAGGTACCGGACATTCTTCAAACCCACGTATAAGGTGGGTTTTAAAACAGTGACTGAGATAGAGTGGAGATGCTGTCCGGGCTTCTCTGGAGAAAACTGTAATGACGGAACCACGCCACTGCCTGATGGAATGATTCCACCATTTAAGGGTGCAGGTCTTCCCCATCGCCCAGGTGTAAAAGGGTTCCCACTTGGCCCAAGGCCACCTCTGGAGCCGAAGCCTGGAGGAGGTCAGCTGGAGCCAGGTACAGTCTTCCACAGTGTTACTTTTGATTCTACAGGCCTGAGGTATAAACAAACACTGCTGCCATTAGACGGTTCGAGAATATTTAAGATAAAGTCTTTTGGCTATTTTCTTGATAACACAGGAAACAAGTTTGGGACTTCCGGAGTGACTGGTGAACGCTTGGACCATATGGAAGAGGACCTGCGTCGCCTTACCCAGGGTTTGGACACTCTCAATGGCGTTGTTGTTGACCTTGAGGAGCGACTGCGCACGTCTCTCCGTGAGGACATCAACAAGATCCTTTTGTCACTGCTACCCAACGCTCCCCGTGTGCCTGACTCCACTGTGGGGTTTGGGGTGATCCCAGATGGGGGCACTGATGGATTGGAAGGAGCAGAAAGCTTTAATAGATTTGGAGACTTAGTGGGGAGAGTGACAGAGGTGAAAGATGAGCTGCAAGCCAAGTCTCACCTTTTAGAGGAGATTCAGGTACTGTGTTATTAAAGCTCAGTTGATGACACATCTGTACTCAGTTCTCTAGCTCCTTATGTTCTCACACCTCTGTGTGTTCCAGGGAATGGTTCTGGGACATGATGGGCAGATAAAGAGGCTGTTGGATGAAACTAATGGCAAGCCCATCCCTGGTTCAAACGCTTATCTGGATGAGATCTTAGACACCAAACTGGCTGGGGTGAGGGCCGAGATCCTGGATGGGTTTGAGCGCCGTCTGATCGGTATGGAGGATCACTGCGATCAGAAGATCGGGGAGGTGCAGAGGCAATGCCACCGAGAGCACCTGGACGGTCAGGAGCAGATGCAACAGTCACTGGATGGCAGAGAGACAGGACTCAGGGAGGAGCTGGGCTCACTGCAAGCTCAGATTCAGGGTCTAACGCTGACTGAGAGCTGCTGCGGACAGGTAAGATGCAGAAGTCACTTTTATGTAATAATTTAAATGGAGTGGTTATAGGAACAGGTTGGCATTTCTGTTGTTTAAAGGGCCCACAGTGTCCAAAACAGTGTTTAGTGTGTTTTAACCTAATAAAATATGGTCATGTATACCACTGAAATATGAAAACGCTCACTTCACAAATACACTACATTTACGTAAGTAAATGGAGTGCACTTCTTGGACAATATGAGATATTCCAACAAGACCTGCCTTCAGTTCTCCAAGTTAGTGAAACAAACACACTGTGACTGCCTTGTTACATGCGATAGACAATGTAAAGGACTCGTTGCCAGTTATCACAAACCCTTGATTGCAGTTGTTGCCGCCAAGGGTGGCACAACCAGTTATTAGGTTTAGGGGCTAATTACTTTTTCACATAGGGCCAGGTAGGTTTGGATAGCTTTTTTTCCCTTAGTAAATGAAATCATCATTTAAAAACTGCATTTTGTATTTACTTGGGTTATCTTTGTCTAATATTAAAATTTGTGTGAAGATCTGAAACATTTAAATATGACAAATATACAAAAATATAAGAAGTCAGGAAGGGGGCAAACACTCTTCACAGCACTGTATAATATATACAGTATCTCACAAAAGTGAGTACACCCCTCACATTTTTGTAAATATTTTATTATATCTTTTCAAGGGACAACACTGAAGATATGACGCTTGAATACAATGTAAAGTAGTCAGTGTACAGCTTGTATAGCAGTGTAAATTTGCTGTCCCCTCAAAATAACTCAACACACAGCCATTAATGTGTAAACCGCTGGCAACAAAAGTGAGTACACCCTGAGTGAAAATGTCTAAATTGTGCCCAAAGTGTCAATATTTTGTGTGGCCACCATTATTTTCCAGCACTGCCATAACTCTCTTGGGCATGGAGTTCACTAGAGCTTCACAGGTTGCCACTGGAATCCTCTTCCACTCCTCCATGACGACATCATGGTGTTAGAGACCTTGCCCTCCATTTGAGGATGCCCCACAGATGCTCAATAGGGTTTAGGTCTGGAGACATGCTTGGCCAGTCCATCACCTTTACCCTCAGTTTCTTTAGCAAGGCAGTCTTGGAGGTGTGTTTGGAGTCATTATCATGTTGGAATACTGCCCTGAGGCCCAGTTTCCAAAGGGAGGGGATCATGCTCTGCTTCAGTATGTCACAGTACATGTTGGCATTCATGGTTCCCTCAATGAACTGTAGCTCCCCAGTGCCGGCAGCACTCATGCGGCCCCAAACCATGACACTCCCACCACCATGCTTGACTGTAGGCAAGACACACTTGTCTTTGTTCTTCTCACCTGGTTGCCGCCACACACGCTTGACACCATCTGAATCAAATAAGTTTATCTTGGTCTCATCAGACTACAGGACATGGTTCCAGTAATCCATGTCCTTAGTCTGCTTGTCTTCAGCAAACTGTTTGCAGGCTTTCTTGTGCATCATCTTTACAAGGGGTTTCCTTCTGGGACAACCGCCTTGCAGACCAATTTGATGCAGTGCGCAATGTATGGTCTGAGCACAGACAGGCTGACCCCCCCCCACCCCTTCAACCTCTGCAGCAATGCTGGCTGCACTCATACGTCTATTTTCAAAAGACAACCTCTGGATATGACGCTAAGCATGTGCACTCAACTTCTTTGGTCGACCATGGCGAGGCCTGTTCTGAGTCGAACCTGTCCTGTTAAACTGCTGTATGGTCTTGGCCACCATGCTGCCGCTCAGTTTCAGGGTGTTGGCAGTCTTCTTATAGCCTAGGCCATTTTTAAGTAGAGCAACAATTCTTTTTTTCAGATCCTCAGAGAGTTCTTTGCCATGAGGTGTCATGTTGAAATTCCAGTGATCAGTTTGAGAGAGTGTGAGAGCGATAACACCAAATTTAACACACCTGCTCCCCATTCACACCTGTGACCTTGTAACACTAACAAGTCACATGACACCGGGGAGGGAAAATGGCTAATTGGAAACAATCTGGACATTTTCACTTTGGGGTGGACTCACTTTTGTTGCCAGCGGTGTTCACCTTAATGGCTGTGTGTTGTGTTATTTTGAGGGGACAGCAAATTTACACTGTTATACAAGCTGTACACTGACTACTTTACATTGTGTCAAAGTGTCATATCTTCAGTGTTGTCCCATGAAAAGATATAATAAAATATTTACAAAAATGTGAGGGGTGTACTCACTTTTGTGAGATACTGTACATGTAACATAATGGTTTTGGATCTTGAACTGCACAGATGCATCCTTAAGGTTGATGAAACCTAAATACATGTAAATACATTAGGTATTGATATGTCCAACCAAAGGCAAATTAATAAATGAATAACTTTCTGATTTATGAATGTATTATTTCTCAATAATTTACAAACAGTTGCACAAAAAATTATTTTCTGTCACTTTTTATCATGCCACATTATGTTTTAGCTGCAGTAGGCTTAACTTTATTGCACAGTCATGATAATGGAATTGGATACAGTATATTTAGTCTGTTTTAGTACCACTGTAATTAGCTAATATAAAAGGGGATTTCCCAGAGACTCAAATGGTTTTTAAATCCAGAAACTGAGAACAGAGGAAATGCCAGAGGTCCCTCTCAGACCACTTAGATTACAGTTGGTGATACTGATATTTTGCTCACTGACGCCAAAAACATGCTGCCTACACCAGCTACTCAAATTACCACATCCCCTCTTTGAAATAATCTGCGACTACACATTTCTAGCTTGCCATTAGGTTGGGTAACAAAAAAGCTAATAATTTATTAATGATTGCAGGTGAACAGCTTGTCTCGGCGTGTGCTGCAGCTGGAGGACTCTATTAAAGATCTGACGGAGTCTCAGAGAGAGCTGCAGGATGCCCTCGGTGAGCAAAGCATCCATATAGAGACCCTGATTGAGACCCGCCTTGTGCCTTTAGAGGGCCACCTCAATGCCTCCAGTGATGGAGTAGATGGGCTTTCGGGTGGTCTGGATGGATTCAAAGCCATGCTGGAAGACAAGCTGAAGACCCTCGAGGAGAGAGTGTTTGTGGCGGTGGCAGAGCTAAGTAATGCCACCGCCCCGGCTCTTCTGGAGGGTCAGGTCGTCCCTGCCCTGGAGACAGAGATAGAGTCTGTGAGGAGGAGAGTGGAGGGAGACTTGGATGGGATTCAGAAGCAGTTAATCGACCTGGAGCTTCTCTGCTCCTCTTCTTGCCCACCGTCTCCCCCAACAGCAGGTGTCACTGATACTACAGTGGAGGAGGAGTGTGGAGAGATGGAGAAGAAGATGACCGACCGTTTGGATTCCCATTCTAACAAACTGGACCAATTAAACAACACCCTTCAAAACCTGCTCATCCGTATCTCCCAGGAGGACACAGAGGACTCCGTTCAGGGTGAGATCACACTGCTAAAGGTCAACATCAACTCAGTGAACCGCACTCTGAAGGGCCTGAAGGACTCTCTGAGCTTCATTGCAAAGGAAGTGGGGCATTCCAATAACACCTGGGGGCCAAGAGAGCATCAGCTATTCAACCAAGTCCAAGGAATCACCAAACTAATGGGTCACCAAGCATCGCTCCTTGGAGCTGGGGAAAGGAGGCTGGCCCAGCTGAAGGGAGAGCTGCTGGCTTTGAAAAGACAGTTAGCCGGTGAACTGCAAGGCTGCCGCAGCACCGCAAGGGAGGTGCAGAAGGAGGTAAAAGATGTGGATAGCAGGGTGAGCCAGGTGGAGGGTCAGTGCAGCAGCCTGGGCCGGCTGGCAGATCACCTTGAGAGGATCAGGGCTGAGCTAGAGAGACACTCAGATTCCTACCTGGCACGGGTTAACGGCACCCTGGCTCTCCACTCGGAACAGTTAGCGGAGTTGAAAGGGGAGGTCAAAGACTGTGTGGCCAAGGGGACAGCCACCCAAACAGGAGACCAGTAGCATTTAAACTACAGATGGCTAAAAAGAGACTGATGTGCTGTTCTTGTAAGTCTGTCCTCCTTCTTTTAGATATTACCTGCACAGATGCAAATTAACTGAACTGGTGAAACTCCTTTTCCATAAGCTCCTCACCCCAGTACCTCCAGACTTCCCAGGTATTTAGTTTAGCAATGTGAGACACGCCTATGGTTGTATAGCTGGGCAGTTTTTATTCTATAGGGCATTTGTTTATTTTTTCCTCCTCACATCATATTTTGTTCTGACATTTTACCTTTTTTAACTTATATGAAGTGACTGTGTTGTTTTGAAGTTTGTATTAGAGGAATTTTAACAAAACTCAATGCTGCTATGGGTTTCTGCTGACAAGCACACTCAGTATGCTCTGTGTGGACACTTGTCACCATAAAGAATACTGTATGCCAACTTGGTGCTATTTTAATGTGTTAACCCCTTGTTTTACATGTGTTTAGGAATGCATTATGACTATACAGTATATTTCTACTTCAGCTGTCATCTTTATTCCCAGCTGCACTGCTTTAAAGATAAGACACAGACAGTTCCATAACCCACCATTGGGGGACAGTGAAAACACACTACATGCATGGTAGATGAAGACTGAAGATGCATATGCCATGAGGTTGGTCACCCGAGTATCAGAAGTTGTACAGATACACACAAAGAAGAAGAAGGAAAAGAACATAAAACAATTAGGTTCTGAATTCTGGGCATTTGACAACAAATTTGTTAAATGTCCAAAAGTGAAAATACTAGTACACAGAAAGCTACTTAAGTGTTAAAAGCCAAATACTCATACCCATCAGATTCTGCTTTCCAACAGTCTAGATTTCCATCCCTCTTGCTTTTCTTTTACTGTTATTATACAGGCATTCCAATAGGAAGAGAGTATCAAGAAACTATACACGTCTTCAGTGGAAAACCAGGATTTTTGGTGAGCTCACATAATCTGAAGGGTCATGAAATTTGATGTAACACTGGAATAATTCATGTTTTTTCACAAGCTGAAGCAATCAAATCTCCCAATGACACCAATAAAGATGTTCCTGCCAAGTTGTGCCCTCCCACTACCCCTTCAATTTTTCAATTGCAGCAGAAATTAATGACTCCAAACAAAAAGGTGGATAAAATATGAACCAATCTGAATCACAGCATATTTACACAGTGACAAAAAAGGGGGGAAAAAATCCATTATACTATGCTGTTTTAAGGAGCTCAGTATAAATAATCCCAAGGAATAAAACGTTTAGACAAACACTTACTTCACATCCTTTTGTGTCAATACTGACAGGCACTGACGGCCACTTTATTAGGTACACCATGCTAGTAACGGGTTGGACCCCCTTTTGCCTTCAGAACTGCCTCAATTGTTCGTGGCATAGATTCAACAAGGTGCTGGAAGCATGCCTCAGAGAGTTTGGTCCATATTGACATGATGGCATCACACAGTTGGCGCAGATTTGTCGGCTGCACATCCATGATGCGAATCTCCCGTTCCACCACATCCCAAAGATGCTCTATTGGATTGAGATCTGGTGACTGTGGAGGCCATTTGAGTACAGTGAACTCATTGTCATGTTCAAGAAACCAGTCTGAGATGATTCCAGCTTTATGACATGGCGCATTATCCTGCTGAAAGTAGCCATCAGAAGTTGGGTACATTGTGGTCATAAAGGGATGGACATGGTCAGCAACAATACTCAGGTAGGCTGTAGCGTTGCAACGATGCTCAATTGGTACCAAGGGGCCCAAAGAGTGCCAAGAAAATATTCCCCACACCATTACACCACCACCACCAGCCTGAACCATTGATACAAGGCAGGATGGATCCATGCTTTCATGTTGTTGACGCCAAATTCTGACCCTACCATCCGAATGTCGCAGCAGAAATCGAGACTCATCAGACCAGGAAACGTTTTTCCAATCTTCTATTGTCCAATTTCGATGAGCTTGTGCAAATTGTAGCCTCAGTTTCCTGTTCTTAGCTGAAAGGAGTGGCACCCGGCGTGGTCTTCTGCTGCTGTAGCCCATCTGCCTCAAAGTTTGACGTACTGTGCGTTCAGAGATGCTCTTCTGCCTACCTTGGTTGTAACGGGTGGTTATTTGAGTCACTGTTGCCTTTCTATCAGCTCGAACCAGTCTGGCCATTCTCCTCTGACCTCTGGCATCAACAAGGCATTTCCGCCCACAGAACTGCCGCTCACTGGATATTTTTTCTTTTTCGGACCATTCTCTGTAAACCCTAGAGATGGTTGTGCGTGAAAATCCCAGTAGATCAGCAGTTTCTGAAATACTCAGACCAGCCCTTCTGGCACCAACAACCATGCCACGTTCAAAGTCACTCAAATCACCTTTCTTCCCCATACTGATGCTCGGTTTGAACTGCAGGAGATTGTCTTGACCATGTCTACATGCCTAAATGCACTGAGTTGCCGCCATGTGATTGGCTGATTAGAAATTAAGTGTTAACGAGCAGTTGGACAGGTGTACCTAATAAAGTGGCCGGTGAGTGTACTTCAAGCCTTTAGTATGCTAGCACACCGACCTGTTCAAGCCTTCTATTTGGAAGAGAAAGTCAATCAGCAGTCTTAGGTCTCGTCCACTGCACGTTTTCCACACGCTGACAGTTCCCACAGGTCTTAATGAAATGCTTGTGACATACTTTGGTCAAATTATTTAATTAATGCAGCATCATTGTAAATCATCTTTTGCTGCCTTCCTGAGAACAGTTTGTTTCAGTGCATGTCTCTTTAAATGCCCATGAACAGTAGTTAACTCCATCCTCCCTCTTTTGTCATTATTGCTAATCTTAGCTGGATAGCAAGCCTGAGCCAACTAACATAAATTTGTTTTTCAAAAATGAAACAATGCATCAGTGGTGGACAGGAGTGTGTGGTATCAGCGGTCAACAGGATATGACCGGTCCCTGGAGTACAATAAGCCCAGAAATATTTGGGAATGAGCAAACGGGAAACTGCTAATGTCACTTAGCCACATTTGATCCATTATTGATGATAAATTACAGCAAAATAAGAGAAGATAACGATAACCTCTAAGAACAATGTACATTTATGGTCAAGTGCTGGTAGATGAACAAGGATTCCAGTGGGGGTGGATAGAATTTATAGAAAATAGTAATCAAAATTGGCTGGATCAAGAGTTAAGCTAATGCCAGGTGGCTCGTTTGTCAGCTTCCCCCCATGGGCTCAACTCTAATGTGGCTAGACAGACCAACTACAACCACCTAGCCAAGAAAATGCTAATAGTTGGATGTACCTGTTATGTCTGAAATAACTCGCTGAGAGCTTTTAACATTTTTACTGTAGTCAGATGACTCAAGAAAACATTTTAGACAGTTAAAACCCACACACGAAGCATGTTTGAGTGAATGGGACCTTTAATGGAGCCCTAGAACCAAAAAAAGGGATCTGAAACCACCATTGGGCACAGAAGGAAGTAAGGAGGTGCAAACAATTTTGGAGTACAATATTAATGCAGTTTAAACTTAAATATCCTCCATGAAGACAGATTTTGGACAGAAAACATTTTGAATTATAACCAAGCCAGAGGTCATACTGTACTGTCTGCCAGTTTCATAGAATATCAGCACAGAAAGCATAATCCTTTGCTGATTAAATGGCTGACAGCATGTAATGAGGACAGAAATATATCATTAGTATCTGCTGCACAGCATTTAGGCTGCAAGAATCTGAGGTGCAGAGTAAGCTGTTCACACCCAGCCCAGCTGAGTTCCACCAACTTAATCCCATCAATGTGTTAAATTGTGGTCATAAAAAAAGAACAGAAGGAAGTATCACAGAAATGGTGTGATTATAGCTCACTAAATACGATACGAAATGAGGAAGCACACAAGAATTTTGTATACCCAAAGCAGTCAGATGATAAATATGGCCACTTGAGAAAACTGTTCAAAGGTTAGGTGAGGCTTAATGAAAATGAATGAAGCCATGGGAAATTAGCTGCTAAAATGAGTTGACTTTGCACCACTGAAGCACAGTCAGCAGCTCTTCTGCACAGCATCAGCACATAGTTTATAACGACAACATCTCACACAGTAACCAGAACCGGATGAAGCAATCGCAGCATAATGAAAAACAGACATAGAAATAAAATGCAGAAACTCTTGGGAAGCAATGCAGAGCAGATGGAGAGGGTGGAGGTCACGCTGTACTGGGAGACAACTGACTGAGAGATGAGAAAGGAATGAGGAGTTACAGGAAGATGATGGCAAGCATGAAACAGAGGGAAATCAGTACAACTGTGCAGAAAGAAAAAAAAAAAAAAGGAAACATGCAAGCAGACAAAGACAGACTACAGTTGTGACAGTCTGGGGAGGAGACAGGCTGAGAGATCAAGCCAGCTTAAGTGTAATGCTCCCACTGACAAACAAAGATGTGACAAGGGCAGGGCTGACAGGAGCGTAAGGGACAGACACCGAGACAGAAAACACAACAGTGTCAAGATGGATGAATAATGTGAGAAGTGGAAGCAGATGTGTTTACAGCCATCTTGTCCCTAAGCTGTACACCTTACACCTTGACTATAAGTGGCAAAATCCAGGGTTGAGAAGACAATGATAAAAGCCGAAGTTCTTTAAATGGTTGCAGATATCAGTCATTCCCAATCTACTTATGTCTTATGTTGGCATAAGTAGATAAGCCCTGCCTCTGTGTGAAAATAGGCATTTGTAGGCTGGATCAAAAAAGTGGTTTTGCTTCAACAAGTTATTTCTCCTTTTAAAGAACTATGAACAATGTTGTTACTTCATGAGTTTCATCTGCCATCTGTCTCCATGTTTGTGCACACCATTAAAAAACAAAACAAGAACAAGGCAGATGCACCAGACTTCACCCCTGACATACTGGACCCTTGGTATGAATTACAGCTGATTACAGTGTTTCACAGCTCTCTGATATAGTGTATACACTGTTCTCCTCACAACACACCAGTTTCAACTGTGTAATGCCAGGTTTCTTCCTTAGTTTTCCCTGAGTGCAGAATTATGTCAACCATCCCAGACTAAGGGCCAACACTCCCTTCCATATACACACACTGCAGTGCCAAAACTCTAGACCTAAAAAAAGATCTGAATCTGGAAAATAACAGTACCTGAAAGTGAAAATAAGAATATGATATTGAAAGCAATATATTTGAAACTGTTAAAAAAAAAGTCTGAAAACTTAAAACTTGGCACTGAAAAAAATAAGACCTGAAATACTAAAATTTAAATAAGTGTGAAAATGAAACTACAATTCATTCAAAGAATTCAAGGGGTGAATCAAAACTATAGAGGGTATGCGCATGATGTCACCAAACAGAATTCATGTCAGTTACAAAACACTGAGTGGCAAAAATGAGTGGCAGCATTTGGATATATGCAGTGACACAAAAAACACACATTATTCAGTCACAGCAGTACACAGCATACCTGCTTGCACTGCAGCGAGCTAATCTTATCATTCCATCTTGTATTAATTGACAAGATAAATATTTCATGGCTCAAAACCAGTTCTTCACTTGTGTGCTCTTACCCACACATTACTACATTCAAGTAAACGGTGTGATATAACATCTAAAGTAAAAAAGGTGCTCAGTGTATTGCTGTGATCACATATTTTGTGTGATGATTTTTTTTTAATGTTTTGCTGCATACAAACTAAAGCTGAACCATGTGATTGCCACTCAGTACTGCGTAACTATGGTAACTGCCCTGTAACTGCCAAGAATTCTGTTCCAACGCATTCCCTCTATATTTAGACTGAAAACTATTTTGAATTCATTCATTCATTCATTCATCTTCTTCCGCTTAATCCTTTTCGGGTCGCAGTGGGGCTGGAGCCTATCCCAGCACCTTTGGGCGAAAGGCAGGGTACACCCTGAACAGATCGCCAGTCCATCGCAGGGCCAACACAGAGAGACAGACAACCATTCACTCTCACATCATACCTAAGGACAATTTAGAATCCCCAGTTTGATGCCAATTAACCTAACTTGCATGTTTTTGGTATGTGGGAGGAAACTGGAGAAATCCTGGAGTAAACCCACGCAGACACAGGGAGAACATGCAAACTCCACACAGATCACTGTTGGTCGGGGGCTGGGATTGAACCCAGGATCCCCCGGCCAAGGGTGAGTTGCTGTGCTGCCGCAGTGCTAACCACTCCATCACCACGCCGCCCTATTTTGAATTCATTTTTTTTTTAAATGTTTTAAATGAAAAGATCCAAATCAGTGTTTTTCAACCAGGGTGTCTTGGTATGTTCAGGTTTTTGTGGGACATTATCTAATTGCTCTTGTTAACCCTTTGAGTGTGAGAATTTGCGTGCCCCTAGTGGCAGAGCGCTGCACTGCGCCTGCCTTCTCACTCTGACTTTGTCAAAAGTAAGTGAGAAATTTCTGGATTTTTTTTTAAATGTACTGTTTTCTTATTCATATACTTTGAAGATAAGATGATGAGGTACCTCTGTATAAAAAATGGTGTCAAAAGACTGAACCATTTTTTGTGTAAATACGTCCAAAGTCTAGTTTTGACTGAGTTATGGAATATAAAGAGGTGCAATGCGTATGCGTAAATTTATTCCTGTCTGAAACTTTGAATCATATTTTACATCTTTCTAATTGACAGTAAGTCATTATCTCTTACCACTTTTAAGCTATAGCCTTGGAAATCTGAACTATTTTATTGACAAAAAATATTTACCACTCTTGACCACTAGGGGGTATATCACAGTTTGACAACATACACACTCATAGGGTTAACTGGTGCAGTAACAGCATGATTTGACAATTTTGCAGTGTAGTAGCATCTCCTACCCACCCCCTTCTCCACCTGAGCCAATCCAGTTCACACCGAAGACTGTATTACGACCTAAGAAATCAGCCAGAACATGGATGGTCTTTGCAGGGTCCTGGCAAGGTCTTTGGGAGCGTAATGAGAATGTACTGGCATCCCCATTACACATGATAGAATGTGACAAAATGTGGACAGTTTGAACAGGCACAAAACTTCCACAGTGAGGTCATTGTGGTAAATGATCATCATCAAGAATGTGAACCAGGACTGGCCATACTGATAAATGTGGCAGTGGCACTGCGTTAATGTGCAGTGATCTTCTAGTGCGTAGCTGCATCCTGACACGGTCCAAGGGTGGTTGTGCTAGGACGCGTCCGGAGTGTGCCGTGATCATGGGTGTACATGCTAGGATCATTGGGGGAATGTACTACTGATGTATAGAGCATTGTGGAATAGCATGTCGGACAACATCACAGGGATGTGGAAAATAGCGGAAAATAGCAAGGAAAAACATAGCAGCATCATGACAACCTTCACGCTGAAGGTGGTTTTCCAATTTTTCCACGATCCAGACACATTCTAATAGGTTGTGAAGGTCATGGAGAGCATAGTGGGGGTTTTATGCAGTGTGAAGGAAGCCAAACAGCTGGTCAAGATTACACCAGAGATGTTTTCAGGGACTTGGAGAAGGCATTCGACCACGTCCCTCGTGGCTTTTTGTGGGGGGTGCTTCGGGAGTATGAGGTATCGGGCTTGTTGTTACAAGTTATTCGGTCTCTGTACGACCGTTGTGAGAGTTTGGTTCGTACTGCCAACACTTGATCGGACTCATTCCCAGTGAGAGTTGGACTCTGCCAGGGCTGCCCTTTGTCATCGATCCTGTTCATAATTTGTACGGACAGGATTTCTAGGCACAGCAAGGGAACGAAAGGTGTCATGCTTGGTGACCGCAGGATCTCATCTCTGTTGTTTGCAGATGATGTTGTCCTACTGGCTTCATCCAGCAATGACCTACAGGTATTACTGGGATGGTTTGCCGCTGAGTGTGAAGCAGCTGGGATGAGAATCAGTACCTCCAAGTCCAAGTCCATGGTCCTCAGCCGGAAAAAGGTGGATTGTCCTCTCTGGGTTGGGGACAGGCTCCTGCCCCAAGTGGAGGAGTTTAAGTATCTTGGGGTCTTATTCACAAGTGAGGGGAGAATGGAGCGAGAGATTGACAGACAGATCGGAGCAGCATCTGCAGTGATGCAGACGTTGTACCGGTCTGTTGTGGTGAAGAGGGAGCTGAGCTCTAAGGCAAAGCTGTCGATTTACCAGTCAATCTACGTTCCTACCCTCACCTATGGTCACGAGCTCTGGGTAATGACCAAAAGAATGAGATCACAGATACAAGCGGCTGAAATGAGCTTTCTTCGTAGGATCTCTGGACTCACCCTCAGAGATAGGGTGAGGAGCTCAGTCATCCAGGAGAGGCTCAGAGTAGAACCACTGCTCCTTCACATTGAAAGGAGCCAGTTGAGGTGGTATGGGCATCTAATCAGGATGCCTCCTGAACGTCTCCCACTTGAGGTGTTTCGGGAACGTCCCTCTTGGAGGAGACCCCAGGGCAGACCCAGGACTCACTGGAAAGACTACGTCTCCCAGCTGGTCTGGGAACGCCTTGGTATCCTCTCTGAAGAGCTGGAGCAGGTGGCTGGGGAGAGGGAAGTCTGGGCTTCTCTGCTTGAACTGCTGCCTCCACGACCCGGACCTCCGGAAAGCGGTAGAAGATGGATGGATGGATGTTTTCAGGCCTCCTGGTCTGCTCTCTGGTCAGCTCTGACTGTCAGTCCATGTTAACTACTCCAAACACAAAGTATAAGTCCAAGTTTTAGGGAATTCAGTTCACTTTACACATTGCACATGGCAGTTGTCAAAGTTTGAGCTTGTTTTAAGAAAGCAATCCCTCAATTTTTCAAAACTATTTTAAAATATGTGTTGGCCCTCATCAGTTTTGCATGCTTGATATGAAATAACAATTGGGGAACAATGTATTAAAGTAACACTATAAGATCTTCATGTTAAGATAAAGTTTCCAGCTTATTTTGATGATACATTAACATTTGACCAGGTGAATGTCACTTCCCCCATAGCCTGAGTGGGCCCACATTTACTGCAGTAGTTCTGTTCTTAGCAGGAATGCAGAAATAACTGCAACTATGGCGATTATGACCTCAGTTCCAACATCAAATCACAACTTTAGCGACCAACAATAAAGCACCCTGCGATTGGCTGTTGGGACTGAAGTCATAGCTGCCATAATTGTAGTCTTTTCAGTGTTCCTACCCTGAACAGGAAAGTTGCATAGTGCTGTTTTAAATTATGGAAATGTGTTATGAGAAGGCTTGTTGCCGTGAAGCACTGCAATCAGCTGTCAATCATAATGACAGTCCCACATGGTGGGGGCAAAGTCCGCCATCTTCGACTGCCTTGTTAAGGATTAAAGTTAGTTACTGAATTGAACATTATGAATGACTGATATTTTGGAGTATCTTACTATAAAAGAGATTCTGCGGTGTGGGTATGTATGTATGTGGCAAACTTTGTCCCCCTACTAACTCAGAAGCCACTTGACTGCAGGCTCTCGTATCTTGCATGGCAATTCTACAATATCTGAAGAGTGACCTTGATATGGTTTCACTGACCACTTGACTAGAAAAGAAGTCGAAGGTGACATTTTTTAATCGACCTTTACTGGTGGAGGTATACGCTGGGGGAAGAATCAAGCGCACCTGACACAATCGGTGGAATTTAGGTTCTGTGGGTCTCTCTCCACAATACAGGTGTTGTGGACCGATGGGGAGACGGCAGTACAGGACACCGCTGGGTGCTGGGACACCAAAACTACAGTACATTTACATTTAACTATATTCACATTTATTTTTTAATCCACTCATACAACCCATATTGAGGTGTACGCTAGTGAAAGAATCGAGCACACCCTGACCAGTCAGGTCGGCTGCGACTGGAAGCTGGAAGCAGGGACACTGAACCTACATGTAATCCGCTCATTTCTATTTGTGTGCTGCTTTGAATGTGTTTATAAACTCTTAACAATTTATTCACCCACACACACAATCACATATTATCAACAGCATGAATGAATTACAATATGAATTATCAACAGCATGATTAGCAGTATACAATAGGCTTTTATTTTTTTACATTGTTTTGGAGTGTGAATGGGTCATCCCAAATAAGCTATTTAAAGTTTTTAGTAGGGAGTCCAATTCTATTACAAAATGATGACGGAAATCTGTCTGATGTCTTTGTGTACAGGATCAAACAAACATATGACAGACATATAGCACATAATCCCAGCATTTGTTTACATTGAATTAGTAGGTGAGTTCAAGATATATAGTCAAGTTATTAATTACTGTTGGAGTGAATCAACATATAAAACAAAATTACAATGGAGTAACAACTCATCAGTAAGCAAGTTTTGTGTAACAAATAGCAGATTAATTATATGATAGGAGCTGCATTTTTAGTTTTTTCTTGAAGATGGAGATGGAAGGTAACATTTTTAGATTCTCATCAAGGTCATTCCAAATCTGCGGTCCTCTGCACACAATAGTAAATCTGGTGGAGTTTAGTCTTCATTTTTTCCCAGTAATTTGGTTTTTATTTCTAGTGGTATAGGTGTGCATGGGAAGGAAGGTTGGAATGAGTTCACATAATTTATTGTTGAGTTTGTGGACAACCTGATGCATCATACAGGCATTCTGGAAGTAATTATGCTCATGAAGTCTAAGAAGATTATAACGATGGAAGAGATGACTAGTAGGAGAATTATATTCAGACCATAATAAGGCACGTATGACTTTCTTTTGGAGAATTTCTAGCTTTTTTAGGTGAGTTGGAAATGTGTTACCCCATATAATATTGCAGTAATGTAAGTGAGGCTCAAATAAAGTTTTACATAGAGTGAGAAGTGCTGAAAGTGGTAGAAAATGTCTCACTTTAAAAAAACAGAGCAGCGTATTTGGCCAGTTTCTTGGTTAGATCATGAATGTGACATTTGAAATTGAGAAATTCGTCATTGAGGACTCCCAAGAATTTTATAGAGCTAACTCTTGTAATATTCTGTCCATTAATTTTGGGGCAAAGTTCCTTGGTGTCTGGCTTTTTATTGGAACGGAATACAATATAGTTTTACTGATATTAAGTGAAAGTTTGTTACACTGAAGCCAGGTGTCTATTTTCATAAGTTCACTATTTGTTATCTGTTCAAGTTCATTTGGATTCTGGTGAGCAAAAAATAAATTAGTGTCATCAGCAAACAGTACTTTATGTAGTACAGACAAGGAGTTAGCAATGTCATTTATATACAGAATGAATAGAATTGGTCCTAAAATGGAACCCTGGGGAACCCCTTGATCGGTGGATTTATATGATGACTTGTGGTTATTTATATAAACATACTGAAGTCTTCCAGACAGATAATTAATAAGCCAATCTAATGCAAGGCCTCTGATACCATAATGTTGTAATTTATTAATTAGGATGTCATGGTTAATGATATCAAATGCTTTAGACAGGTCTAAAAAAAAATGCCAATACCATAGTTGCCTCTTTCAATTGCATCATTGATTTCTTCAGTTAGGTCAAGTATTGCCATATAGGTAGTGTGTTTCTTTCTGAAGCCATACTGAGATGGGATAATAATGTTGAGCTTATCAAGGTAACTGGCAAGTCTGTTATACACTACTCTTTCCAAAACCTTTGAAAGAGTAGGCAGAATGGATATTGGACAATAATTAGTCAAATCATTCTTATCACCTGATTTATAAATTGGTATAATTTGTGCAATTTTTGCTATTTGTGGCATTACTCTGGAGATTAGAGACAGATTAATGCAGTAGGTAAGAGGTTCCAGTATTAAATGACATTTTTCAAAATTTTGCTGGAAATTTCATCAGCTCCAGCAGAGTTTGAGTTCTTCATGTCCTTGATGATTTTCCAGACTTCCTCACAATCAGTTGGCTTCAGGAAGAAAGAATTTGGGTAGTTTCCTGATAGATGGTGTTTGAAAGAGGCAGCCTGGGGTTGGTTAATTTTATTAGATAAATTTTCTCCAGTGGAAACAAAATAATTATTAAATTTGTCAGCAAGAGTGGCATTACTGGTGCGATTACTGACTGTTATTGTTTGGAAGTGTGAGGGCTTTTTGGTCCCTATTTAGAACCTTATTTAGTACTCTTCAGGATTTCTTGGAATCACCCTGTGATACGTTTATAAGTTCTGCATAGTAATTACTCTTACTTTTTCTAATAATATGTGTTAGTTTATTTCTATAATTAGTATATTCATTTTTATTGTTAATATTTGGATTTTTTATGTAGCATTTATATAATTTATTTTTGTACTTAATAGATTTTAGTATGCCCTTAGAAAGCCATGGATGTTGAATAGTACGATTACATATGATAGTCTTGACAGGAATTGTCCTCTCTGGATGGATTTTGTTATTTCCTTGGTCAAGGCGTCAAACGCAGCATCAGCATCACTACAATTGTAGATTCTATCCCATGCCTTGACATGCAAGTCCTCACTCAGTCGTTGTAAGGTTTCTTCATTAAGTATTTTTATTTTTAGTTTATGTCGTGAGATTGAGGGCCTAACGGCAAGGTCAAGAAACAGAACAATGGGGAAATGATCAGAAATCGTGGCGAGCATGACTCCAGATGCCAGTGTGGAATTGCGAATGTTAGTAATGATATTATCAATCATCGACTTGGTGGAGTGAGTGATTCTAGTATAGATATTAATGGTAGAGAAGAAGGAAGAGGAGTGTAGTGTATTCATAAAGTCATTTTTAGCTGCATCATCCCTGGAGAGGTCAATGTCGAAGACTCCAAGGAGAATACAACTTTTATTTTTGTTGTTGATTGAGAATAAAATTTCTTCCAGTTTGGTTGTGAAAATATTAAGGTTGGTGTGTTCTTGTATTACTAAAATGGCTTTCTGGTGTGTCCAGTAATTTCTGTTCAAATCGTGTCAAGAGCGGAGAAGAGCAGAGAACAACTTCTAATGCAATGGCTGCAACAGAGAGAAAAAAAGACGTGACATAAATCAGTCCACCCGCTGCCGTCATCTAATTTAACAGTGTATGTAATTATTAAGGTTAGGACAAGTCATACAAATGTTCTGGGTCATTTCTGTTCAAATCGTGTCAAGAGCGGAGAAGAGCGGAGAACAACTTCTAATGCAATGGCTGCAACAGAGAAAAAAAAGACGTGACATAAATCAGTCCACCCGCTGCCGTCATCTAATTTAACAGTGTATATAATTATTAAGGATAGGACAAGTCATACAAATGTTCTGGGTCTGCTAACTTCCTCAATATTCTTTTGAATTTGGATTGTTGTTTATCCCACTTGCTTTGCAAGTGTGGGAAATGTGAAGGACACAATTGTCTCCTAAAGTAATGTGTTTAAACAATATTAACAGCATACTGATAGAAAGTGCTGATTATTGTAAATTAAAAATGTTTGTAAAAACACCAAGGAAAATTTCTTTTTTTGAACATCCATCTATCACCAAAAGCTTAAAATAGACCAAAAAATAAAAAAAATAAAAACATTTCTTCCAACAAAAACATTAAAAAATAAAATCTGATCATTGTCCAGATCTGCAGAAAAAATAAACCATTACATAGAACAAAAATTTAACCACCATCCCTATGAACATTGCAAATTTACATGAAAAAGTAGCAGATTTATGAGGAGAAAATGGCAAGTTTGACAAAGTTTTTAATTTGCATGAAATAAAGCTAACTGAGGTTAAAAAAAAACCTGCAAGTTTATGAGAGAAATTTCAACTCTGAGTTGCAAATGTACAAGAAAAAGTCAAATCTGAGGAAAAATACTGCACAATTATGACAGACACAAATGTAAATGGGAAAGTCAAATTTTTGAGACAAAAGCAGCAAATTTACAAGAAAGGAGTAAATTTCAGAAAAGAAATTAATTTTACTAAAGTGAAACAGTAGTAAAAATGAAAGGACATACAAGAGAAAAACACTGTATTATAACTTAAGAATGCAGTGATGCATAAAGTAAATGAGGTAAATAAATGTAAATTATGCCTACATGCCATTATCATCCCATGGTGCATTTTATTTTGTGCAGTAAAAAACTAATGAAAAAATTAAAGGGCCTATATCATGCAAAATCGACTTTTTTGAGCTTTTAAGCATGTTATAATGTTAATTCCTCACCAAAAACACCCCCAAAGTGGTATTTTGCTCTATTCACGCATCTCTGCGTATTCCTCCTCAACCCTGCTCTCTGAGCTGCTGCTCCACCCTGTCCCTGATAATGACTGGATCCCCACGTTCATACATACGAACGTGGGTGAGCCGCCCACTCCAGGAAGTGCCTGTGCTGCCAGCACCGCCCCCAGGCTAACGCACACACACACTTTCTCCGCGCAGCTAACGGAGCGGTGATCGGCCAAACCCTTTCACTTTAGCATTGACGCTGTGAAGAAGTAGTTCCTCTCGCACCTAATCTGCTCAGTGACAACAACTGTTTGCTTTTTTACGTAAGACAATGTCTTCTAAGTGGCGTAAATGTGTCTTTGGCTGTGAGAGATTTAGGAGTTTGTTCAGCCTTCCTAAAGAAGAGCCTATTCGTCAGAAATGGTCAAAATAGACCAGAATGCAGAGGCTAAAATCACAATATTAAACGTGATTAACCATACACTACATAAGAATAATATTATAGGCTAAAATAATAACAGGAGGCTAAAGAGTTCAACATGCTCATCCATCTTTTCTAAAGTTTACTGTAGATGCTGTTTTCGTGGGCGGAACCCAGCGACACGCTGCAGCAGCTGGCTCAGGGGTTACGTCATGAAATGGGTGGCAGCCACAAGAAGGAGAGGCAGAGCCTCAGAGATCGAGGCATCTTACTACCGGGCTCGTGAAAATAACTCATATTTCATAAGAAATTCATTCTCCAGTGTACCAAAGGTAATATACTATCACATACATGCATATAGTTTACTCTGAAAGGCTTAAAACAGCATGATATAGGCCCTTTAATACATGTTTAATGCTTTATATACCCTTGACAATGTAGAAATGCCAGAACAATAAATCTCCCTGAATGCTACACAAAAACAACACATTACCTAAGCTTTTTAAGTCACGATGACACACGACATTATGTAATGCCAACATTATCACATGTAGGGTATTGTCTGGGAAAGGGACCAATTGTATGGAAGGCCATCCCATTCAAAACATTGCCAGGATGTGTAGTTACATTTCTGCAGACACGTCAGGTCAATGTAAGCTATGTACTCATTGCAGCCCAGCTGAACTCTGGAAGGAGCAGAGGGTGGTCAGCAGGTTCTTCATATCACTGTTGTAGTATCATCAGGACTAAAGACTGCATGTCTTATTCACCGGGTATTGCTGTGTGTGTGGGTTTTTTTTTTTAAACAAATCATAGCCAATGTGTTCTGTTGGGAAAAAGTTATGCTTCAGTTTTGAAATACAAATATGAGCAGATGCACTGCCGTTTTTGCACCTGTAAACTTTGTAATTTGCTGGTCTAAAAATGAATCAGCTAACTAGAAAAAGAATATTCAATTTAAATATGATGGTAGTTATAAAACTGTGAAAATTATGGTTCCCCCAAAGGCTTGTCCCACCATATATATGTATACATACACAAACTATGATACTGACAGGAAAGTTACAATAAGACCTGGAGACTATTCTCACTAGTGTGCCCTTGCTACTCCATAAAACAAAAACAGAAAGCTAAAATAGGGAACACTGCAGCAGTGCAAGGATCATCACCGGCTCGACAGCAGCTGGATCCTCCGTCATCCCTTGGGAAGCAATGCTACACAAAGGACTGGCCTTGTGACCTGAAGACAACACAGCAGAAGGGGAAGGATGATGACAGAAAAATACATTAAAAAAGAAAAGAAGCAGGTGGCTGTTATGCTGGCTAATACTCATACCTGAGACCAAAACAATAGTTATGTAACACCAAAGAACATTACAGATTCGTGTGATATCCACACATGGGTGCTGTTGCTTTCTCTCCTTAGCTGCTCCTTGTTTTCTCGGATGAGGAGGCACGTCGTCACACGAGCACACACAGGCCGCACCCGTAAGGCACTGTTGTTCTCCATTACTCAAACATCTGATTTAACCAGATATGAGAGCATGGGCCCTTGAATGCATGATGTCAGCACGTGTCATAAAGAAGGTATGCAGAGAAATATGGAGAGCTAAAAAGTCACGTTTGTGGCCAATTCTGTGAAGTGGGGCAAGGTTTGAAAGAGCCAGACAGAAGCAGAGAGGAAGTCTGATGAAAACTGTGGCACCATTCTGCACTACTGAAAGCTACAGCTATAGTTATTCAATCATTTCCTGCTGCAGATTCTAGTCTTCAGACTGTAGTCTGCAGGGAATCTGAAACAGACACACAAAGCAACTTAAAAAGGCAAAGGAACCTCAGATGATATCAAAGCCGTTGAGTGGCACCACACTCGAGAGGATAATAATGAATATGCATGCATGTGTTTGTGTGTGTGTGCGTACACACACGCATGCTGCGGTGCATGGTACACACAATCCAGGACAACTCTCAAGATCTTAAGAGCTGTGTGTGTCTGACAGCGAAGTGGCACTGCTGTTAGCATACCAAAGCCTTGTGTTTCCAAGACCCCATTAAGGTGTGCATGTTCCAGCCAGGCTTCTGTACCTCTGCCAAATCTGCCCCCCTCCACCACACACACACACACACACACACAAACACAGAGCAACTACTGTTACACAGCAGGAGAAGCTGGTGGATTTTCAGACTGAAGAAAATACTTTTGCATTTTAAAAAAATCAATTACATAGCATAGCCCTGCTTTTCCTGCCTTTTTTTTGGGGGGGGGGCGTTTGAAGTCACATGAAGATTCCCCATCCATGCCACTTAGCATTTCTTTTTCTGAGTGCATAATTAAATTATCAGCTGTCACTTCCGTTACCAGTGGAGATGCACAGCTAATGTGCTAAATGCCACAGGGCTGGAGCTGCTGTGATTCAATGAATCTTAAGTGACCTCTCGTTGTGGGCATCTGAGTCTGTTCTATTTTCTTCTCGAGGTCGTGGTGGTGGTGGGCGGGACAGGCTAGAGAACCCAAACAAGCACAATCTTTGTCCTATGGAAGATTAAAAAGCAATCACATAAACAGGAAAGAATCTGGTGTCAAGATAGTGGAACTTTGTTGGGAATCACCAGATCCGCAGGGCTGGTGTTTGAGCCAAATGTATTATGTAGTTATTGTTCATGTATGGTGGGGTAAAAAAGTATTTAGTCAGCCACCAATTGTGCAAGTTCTCCCACTTAAAAGATGAGAGAGGTCTCCAATTTTCATTATAGGTATACCTCAACTATGAGAGACAAAATGAGAAAAAAAAAATCCAGAAAATCACATTGTCTGATTTTTAAAGAATTTATTTGCAAATTATGGTGGAAAATAAGTATTTGGTCACCTACAAACAAGCAAGATTTCTGGCTCTCACAGACCTGTAACTTCTTCTTTAAAGGCCAAATGTCACGTAACAGGGTACTTTAAATATCTTGAAACTAGATATAAAAGGGAACCGATCCGTTCGGGTCTTGGTGCATATGCTTCAGTAACAACGGAATATTCGTTAATTTAAAACTGCCGCGCTTGGCCTGACACGGCCCCTGGAATCGCCTGGGGAAGAAGGCGGAAGTGACGACATCGATTGTACCCTAGTTTGATGCTTGGGGTATTTCAATTGATTGTTTATATGGAGACTGGAAGGTTGACGTGAGCAACAAGAAAGAAAAAATTGGATATTTCACCCATACCTTAAAACGGGACTATCAGGGACAGCTGGGTAATAAGGGACACTTCTCTGGGAAATGTTTTCATACCTGTCAAGTGAGACGTTTTCGCTGTACTTCAACACCGTAAAAAGCGGCTATAAGGGACGGCGGAGCAACAAGGGACACCTCTCTGGGAAATGCCCCAAATGCAACTCGTGTTGTTATTGTCAAATATTTTAAGGATTCATGGATATTTGACAATAACGACACAACTCAGTGTCCGGCGCAAAATAAAAAAAAAAAGCAGAATTCTGTATTTGTCAGGCAATCTCTCTCTGTTCCGCAACCGCTGCACAGCTGAACGTGTTAAACCATTGTCCTAATGACTTCTCATTGTAGTGAGAATAGCTCACGCTGAGCGATCAGCCCGCCCCGACAATCTGACTAATGATTGACTC
This sequence comes from Pholidichthys leucotaenia, assembly GCA_020510985.1. Lineage (NCBI taxonomy): Eukaryota > Metazoa > Chordata > Actinopteri > Cichliformes > Pholidichthyidae > Pholidichthys > Pholidichthys leucotaenia. The sequence continues at coordinate 316,083,257 of CM035843.1, forward strand.
CACACTTCTCATTGTAGTGATAATACCTCAGGCTGAGCCATCTGCCAGCACCAGCTGTGGGGGATCACACACAGGACGTGCTCCGCAACACACACAATTTTTTTTCCCGTATATTTTTCTTTTGGGCGTACAGAAATGGCAATACGCCCGTTTTTGCTAAAATTGCATTTTCCCCGTATTTTCCTTAAAATATTTGACAACAACAACACGAACTACATTTAAAACATTTCCCAGAAAAGTGTCCCAAACCACTCCGCCGTCTCCCACAGCCGCGCTTGGCACCAAAATACGGCGAAAACGTCTCACTTGACAGGTATGCGCCTCCATTTTCATATTGATCTGGTCAATTTCTTGACAGCAGCGGCTCTCCTCCACTGTAATAATAATGGCTTCTGAAAAATCAATATTTATGGGGCGCCCTTGACAGACCCCCTTCGGCTTCGCAATTCTGGAGGCGATTAATGTCCAGTTCAATGACATTTTCCACTGGTTCTGCTCTCTGGTCATCGTTGGAACTGTTGTCATCAGACAAAGCATCTGATTCCGTCTCGGACGGCTCGAACCTGTAAGGTTCAATGCCTCTGTCACTGTCTGAACCACTGACAAAAAAAAAGACAAAAAAAAAGGACAAAACTAAACTAATTTGTTCACAATCGCTGTCACTTTCCGTCATGATTGTCCAATGTTGATAAGTGTGAATGTGGATAGGCAGGGCAGCCAGGGTACAACTGGTGATGTCAAAAACATGGGCGTGGTCTGGACTGGCTGTCACAAGCCAGCAAGCAAGGTGGGGCCTTCACCTGGTGTATTTTGTGCAATTATGTAAATACAGGTGGGTGATATGGTCTCCGGTATGAATATTTGGTTTAAGCTATGTGTATTTTATCTAAATTCGTTGTCATTTCGAAAAAAAAATTACGTGACATTTGGCCTTTAAGAGGCTCCTTTGTCCTCCACTCATTACCTGTATTAATGGCACCTGTTTGAACTCGTTATCAGTATAAAAGACACCTGTCCACAACCTCAAACAGTCAGACTCCAAACTCTACTATGGCCAGGACCAAAGAGCTGTCAAAGGACACCAGAAACAAAATTGTAGATCTGCACCTGGCTGGGAAGACTGAATCTGCAATAGGTAAGCAGCTTGGTGTGAAGAAATCAACTGTGGGAGCAATTATTAGAAGATGGAAGACATACAAGACCACTGATAATCTCCCTCGATCTGGGGCTCCACGCAAGATCTCACCCCGTGGGGTCAAAATGATCACAAGAACGGTGAGCAAAAATCCCAGAACCACACGGGGGGACCTAGTGAATGACCTGCAGAGAGCTGGGACCAAAGTAACAAAGGCTACCATCAGTTACACACTACGCCGCCAGGGACTCAAATCCTGCAGTGCCAGACGTGTCCCCCTGCTTAAGCCAGTACATGTTAAGATAAGATAAGATAAGCCTTTATTAGTCCCACAATGGGGAAATTCCAGGATTGCAACAGCACAGGGATAGCAACACTCAGAGCAACAATCAGAAGGCAAAAAAAAACAAGAGCAGCTAGTATACATATGTACATATTAATATAAATATATATATATAGACACACAGTGCGGAGCATTGTGGTTGGTGGATGTGCAGCAGAAAGTCTAAGCTCTCTCTCCGCGGATGCAGCGGGCCAGCTGGATGTCTTTGGGCATGACCCTCTTGGCGTGGATGGCGCACAGGTTGGTGTCCTCGAAGAGACCCACCAGGTAGGCCTCGCTGGCCTCCTGCAGAGCCATGACGGCGGAGCTCTGGAAGCGCAGGTCGGTCTTGAAGTCCTGAGCAATCTCCCTCACCAGGCGCTGGAAGGGCAGCTTACGGATGAGCAGCTCCGTGGATTTCTGGTAGCAACGGATCTCTCTCAGAGCCACGGTACCGGGCCTGTAACGGTGAGGCTTCTTCACTCCGCCGGTGGCCGGAGCGCTTTTTCGAGCAGCCTTGGTGGCCAGCTGCTTCCTGGGGGGCTTTTCCTCCAGTAGATTTACGGGCGGTCTGCTTGGTTCTTGCCATCGCTCTTTATTATTCTGTCTTATATTTCTTGCACGCTGCCTAAACTCCAGCCCGGCACCCGCGTCGTTTTCGCTTCAGTTTCTCCCGGTATGTCGAGTTTCTCCGTTAGCACCGGGTGGCAGTTGAGTGCTAGCTAGTTCTTCCCTGCTGTATCGTCTCCTGCTGTAAACAGAGGCTCCGTCCGCCGACTCGGGAGACCTTTGGGGTGATCTGCGTGTCCGTGATATATATAGAGTGAAAGTTGTGCCAGATCAGAAAGTTATCACCGGATCAGAAAGAAGAAGGAAGATAAAAAGACTCAGAATTGAGCCGCTGTTGCAAAAGGCAGCCAACTCGTGTGGCGCCGGAACCAGGAAAAAAAAAAAAATGTTCAGGCCCATCTGAAGTTTGCTAGAGAGCATTTGGATGATCCAGAAGAGGATTGGGAGAATGTCATATGGTCAGATGAAACCAAAATAGAACTTTTTGGTAAAAACTCAACTTGTCGTGTTTGGAGGAGAAAGAACACCATACCTACTGTGAAGCATGGGGATGGAAACATCATGCTTTAGGGCTGTTTTTCTGCAAAGGGACCAGGATGACTGATCCGTGTAAAGCAAAGAATGAATGGGGCCATGTATCGTGAGATTTTGAGTGAAAACCTCCTTCCATCAGCAAGGGCATTGAAGATGAAACATGGCTGGGTCTTTCAGCATGACAATGATCCCAAACACACCGCCCGGACAACGAAGGAGTGGCTTTGTAAGCATTTCAAGGTCCTGGAGTGGCCTAGCCAGTCTCCAGCTCTCAACCCCATAGAAAATCTTTGGAGGGAGTTGAAAGTCCGTGTTGCCCAGCGACAGCCCCAAAACATCACTGCTCTAGAGGAGCTCTGCATGGAGGAATGGGCCAAAATACCAGCAACAGTGTGTGAAAACCTTGTGAAGACTTACAGAAAACATTTGACCTCTGTCATTGCCAACAAAGGGTATATAACAAAGTATTGAGATGAACTTTTGTTATTGACCAAATACTTATTTTCCACCATAATTTGCAAATAAATTCTTTAAAAATCAGACAATGTGTGGGTTTTTTTGTTTTTTTTTTCTCATTTTGTCTCTCATTGTTGAGGTATACCTATGATGAAAATTGGAGACCTCTCTCATCTTTTAAGTGGGAGAACTTGCACAATTGGTGGCTGACTAAATACTTTTTTACCCCACTGTATATGGTTGCACTGTTGGAGCTCTTTTTTGGGTGGTACGGGATGGCGGCCCCGGTTTTCGGTTCCGCCATCTCCGGTGGTATAAGAGGGGCTGCTGGTAGAGGGGCGGTCTCTTCCACCTTTCCTCTGCCAAGTGGCTGCATGTACAGTCGGGTGTACAGAGACCTGTTTCATTGATAAAGTAGTGTTCAGCTCCACTCCTGGCCTCGTCCTTGTCTGCAAGTTACGACATAACATTTGCCGACGAGAGGTAAACTCATGGAAGCGTGTGGAACACCAATTCGTCCATTCTTGGAGCTCCCGGGGGAGACGCCTGTGCCGTGGCCTCGTTGGTATGAGGCTTTCCAGACGTACATGGTAGCACTGGATCTGGGAAGAATGGAGAAACTGCGAGCTCGTGCATTATTAGTACATAACCTGGGAATGGAGGGACAAAGAATTTTGGGCACGCTTGGAGATGCAGACACGTATCAAGTAGTTGAGTTAATAGCCTGCCATTTCAGAGTGCCGGACAACGTCATCGTTTGGCGGATTAAGTTCAGACAGCACAACCAACAGGTAGGTGAACCAATCTAAAACTTGGTGTCGGACTTAAGGCATTGAGCCATTGGCCATTGAGTGCCAGTTCGGTCCGTTAGAAGAAGAAATGGTGCGCGACCAGTTGGCGGAATACACCAACTGTGCCGCAGTCCGCTCCAAGCTGCTCATGTTCCCAGGGGAGCTGACGCTGACAAGGGCTGTTGAGTTAGCGCTACAGCTAGAAGCAGCAGATAAGCTAACTCGGGAGCTAAACGAGCGTCTTTTGCCGGGAGGTTCAAGAGCCCCCATGGCCGCACAGGTAGTGGACCTGGACAGCGATGGGAGTGTTGAAGATGACGCCGAGTGCCAACGCTGTACGGATGAGGTCTGCCCGGGAGAAGCCCAGGTGTATGGGTTGTGGGTCCACGAAGCACCACCACAAGGCCAGAGACTGTGTGGCAAGAGGAAAGTGCTGTGGAAACTGTGGCCTTCTCCACCATTTTACGAGGATGTGCCAGTCAGTTGGACAAGAGAGCCCGTGCAAGACTTCAACTTCTCCCGCCCCAACGGTGGTACACACGGTGTCCCCGAGTACCGATGGGTGCATGTGCAGCATGGTAATTCTGGATGGAGTTCCGGTACCAATGTTGGTTGACACGGGAGCGGAGAGTTCTGTGCTGAATTGGGCTACAGTCAGACAGTGTTTTTCCCACTACAGGATTGGAAGTTTCACAGCGAGGACGGTTGGCCCCGGTGGGTACCATCACGTTGACGGCTCGGTACAAGTCGGCGATGAGGGCCGCTGTGGAGTTCATCGTGACAGCCTACGGCTCTAACATCACGGGCTGCAACTTGTTTTATGGCCTTGTGTACCCTTTTTGGTAGTGGTGTGTTATGGCAATGTATTTACCTTAACTTTACTACCTGAAGGAAAAGGGATAATTAGGCCAGGTCAGATCGACTCTGGGTTCATAGGAGCCTGGGAGGTGCAACAACAGATGACACATACACAGCCGTATATGAAACTTGCAACCATGTATATTATTTACAAATATGTACACATAAATAAATACACAGCGCAATAAAAGAAAATACAATCCATAAACTCAAATTATATTTACAATGTGTTCAGTCCTGTTGTATCAGTTTCAGGTGACCAGTGGGGTCACCTCTAGCAGTTTCTAGGACTCGGGCTTCGGCTCGCCATCCAGATTTGGAGATCCACGCTCTGGTCAAACCAGTCCAAAGGAAAAAAAAACAAAAACCCTGACCTATAAAATAGGTCAGACAAAAACTTAATCACATGGGTTTCAAATATCTCTGGGTTGTACAATAAATAATACTCTTAAATCTCTTCACATTACTAAATGTGCATAAACTATACACATCTAAATACCTGTAAACCACAGATTTAATATTCACTCTTAAGTAACAATCAATAGTAAGTGAAATGGACTGTTTGCTAACCATTACAGCTCTGAACACAACAATTTATCACCATTTCCGCACTTTAAAACACATATAAATCACAGTATAAATCACAGGTTCAACATTCATCATCAAGTAACAATCAATGGCAAGGGAACTGGGACCTTTGCTAACCGTTACAGCCTTGAAAAATAGCTTTTTCTGATGAAAAATCTAGCCGAATTTAGCATCGGCGGCTAGCATTTTTAAGCTAGCGGTTAGCATCCACATACACAATGAATAGATAGCACTCACCATGCTAAGTGGCTCGTGCGTCAATGGGGTTCCCGCGCTATTTATTTTGCGAATGCAAAGTCCTCAAGCCAAGCAGTTGCCTCCTGGTTTGCTGTATGGAGAGTGTGTAATCCTCCTTCCAGTCTTTGGAGTGGGCAAGCCTCTATGATGTGTTCCATTGTTTGCTCCTCTCCACATGCGCACAGTGGGCTAGGGCTACTGCCCCATCTGTGAAGGCTGGCCAAGCAGGGGCCATGTCCAGTCCTGAAGCGATTGAGTGTAGACCACTGTTTCCTTGGGAGGTTGGTGCCCGGGACCTGTTGGTTGGGGTTTGTCACCAGGTGTTTGTTTGGGACCTCCTTGGTCTCCCATTCCTCTTGCCAAGCTGTCTGGATGGTGAAGTTAGCTGGGGAGGGTTTTTCCAAATCGGCCGTCTGGATGGAAGTCGGGCAGTGGGTGGGGTGTAGATATCTGCGTAGACTGGTAAGTGAGGAGAATCTTTGGCTTTTTGAAGCATCCTTTGAGTTAGTGCTGCTCGCCGGATGTGTGGGGGGGCTATGTTTGACAGTACAGGGAGCCAGGGGAGTGGTGTTGAGCGGATTGTCCCAGTTATGGTTCTCATGGTTGTGTTGAGCTGGGTGTCTACGTGGTGTGTGTAGGATGACCTGGACCAGACAGGGGCACAATATTCTGCTACAGAGTATGAAAGGGCCAGTGCTGAGGTGCACAGGGTGCAGGCTGCCGCCCCCCATTTTGCACCAGCGCTCAACGGCGTCGACAGCCTTTGGATCCCAATCTTAAAATTTAATAGACGGGGCATTAGAATTTGGCAATACCGCAATGTCTCATTTCTCATTTTGGTTTAGGCTTACCAATTTCAAGGGTTTTATCCAGGCAAAGGCTGCTACCAGCACGCTAGCGTCGCCATATCACCAAGGACAGTCTCTCTCTCTGGTCTGTGTCTTTCGGCGTCTGGCGTGACTGAGCCAAAAATGCAAGTCATCCCAGACCCAGGGAGAGAGCGCTTAACCCATTGGCTGGCGTGACCCAGCAACGGCGCAGCCATTGGTTACTCAAAATATCAACACACAATACTAGGAACTTTATCAGAACCTTCTAGAAAATGTTCTTAACTATTTATGAATACATATTTATGAACTTATATTTATTTAAATATTCATACTCAAATCATCCATTCCCATTGTGAAATGGGTGTTTTTCTTTTTAAAAACGGTATCAATATTTCTAATTTAATTCATGTTAAACTATCTACTCCCATTGTGAAATGAATGTCCCCCCTTCTTAAAGCGGTATCGACATTCATAATTCCATCCAAGTTTTTAACACTGGGTTACACTTGGATTCTCCATCAGGAGCAGCGCTGGTGAAGAGTGGTCTGGTGGCGGACTGTGGGACTGACCGGTTCCGAGAGTCCAGGACGATGCAGTGTGGGATGAACCATTGCTGGGCACTCTGGAAAGTGGACAGGCTGCGTCGCGCTCAGGGTCACCATGAGAGGACCCCGGTGCCAGTGTCCAAGCTGCCTTGGATGTGGGCACCGGGCAGCATGGGGGAGGACCTGAGGCAATCGACCGGGGCCTCAACGATGGTCTCAGATGTTCCAGGAGCACGGCCGTGGAGGACTGGTGAACATGGGGCCACAGGGGCAGGGTCAGCAGTGGATCTACAAGCAGTCGGGGCAGGACCAAGTGGCACTGGAAGAGTGAGTGCCAGGCAGAGATACCGCAGGCCGTGCAAGGCCCCACTTGGAGTCGCAGACTGGGTTCGGGCTCGGCCGGAGGCGAGGTCCAAGCGGGTGAGACAAAAGTGAAACATGGAGCGGTACCAGGGTCAGCTGCAGGTGATGGGTGAGTGGCACGATCGATACCTGCTGCTGTCAGCTGGCACATGGCACCATCCCAGTGACTTATGGCATGCTCAGAAGAAGACAAATGGGCACGACTTCAGACGGTTGGCGCGCTCGGAGGTGTGGAGGAGAAGATGCTCCAAGGAGGAAGCGACCAGCAGTGGTCCGGGAAGCGGACCGCCGCCAGGAATGGACTGATGGTGAAGGTCTGGGGGTGGGGGGCATGGGTCATCCTCACTGAGTCATGGACGTGTTATAAGTGCTATAAATGTTCGGTTGTTCTGTGTTAATAGTTTGGGGATTATTTTGTTATTGTATTTTAATTAGGAGACACGGCAGTAGTTTTTCTGTTATGGACTGTAGTAGTATATGTGGCAGAATAACCCTCCTCACCACATGGGGGGGTAGGATGGCAGTCTACCCGTCCCCCCTTAATTTTAGTTCTTTTGGTGTGAATGTCATAGGCCCCTTTTGGTGATTTTAGTTTGTTTATGTCTAGTGGATGATTCGGGTTCCAAATTGGGGTGGGCTGATTGTGTGAGTGTTTTGGAGTTTTCTACGGGGGGTGGGGGGGGTTATTATGTAGCTATGTATATGGTTGCTCTGTTGGAGCTCTTATTTGTGTGCTATGGGATGGCGGCTTCTGTTTCCGGTTCTGCCATCTCCAGTGGTATAAGAGGGGCTGCTGGTAGAGGGGCGGTCTCTTCCGCCTTTCCTCTGCCAAGCGGCTGCATGTACGGTCGGGTGTACAGAGCCCTGTTTCATTAATACAGTAGTGTTCAGCTCCACTCCTGGCCTCGTCCTTGTTTATGAGTTACGACATAACAAAATGCACACAATAAAGGTCTGTTAGGAGAGACTTTAAAAGAGGGGCAAGGATACTAACCATATCATTTTCACAGTCAGTGTAGAGAACATGTATGTTCATGCAAGGAATTAAGTAAAATCCCCCAAAGGTCCAAACATAGAGTGGTGTTAAAAACTGTTTGCCCCCTTCCTCATTTTTTTGTATGTTTGTCACACTTAAATGTTTCAGATCATTAAACAAATTTAAATATTAGACAACAATAACACAAGTAAACACAAAATGCAGTTTTTAAATAAAGGTGTTTATCATTAATGGTAAAAAAAATTCCAAACCTACATAGCCCTGTGTGAGAAAGTGATTGCCCCCCATTAAAACATAAATTAACTGTGGTTTATCACATCTTTGGAATGCTGAGTTCAATATCTCTAGCCACACCTAGGCCTGATTACTGCCACACCTCTTCTCAATCAAGAAATCACTTAAATAAGACCTGTCTGACAAAGTGAAGTAGACCAAAAGATCCTCAAAAGCTAGACATCATGGTGTGATCCAAAGAAATTCAGGAACAAATCAGAAACAAAGTAATTGACATCTATCAGTCTGGAAAGGTTATAAAGACATTTCTAAAGCTTTGGGACCGAACCACAGTGAGAGCCATTATCCACAAATGGCGAAAACATGGAACAGTGGTGAACCTTCCCAGGAGTGGCCAGCTGACCAAAATTACCCCAAGAATGCAGCAACGACTCATTCAAGAGATCAGAAAAGACCCCACAACAACATCCAAAGAACTGCAGGTCTCACTTGCCTCAGTTAAGGTCAGTGTCCGTGACTCCACCATAAGATAGAGACTGGGCAAAAATGGACTGCATGGCAGAGTTCCAAGACGAAAACCACTGCTGGGCAAAAAGAACATAAAGGCTTGTCTCAGTTTTGCCAGAAAACAGATTGATGATCCTCAAGCCTCTTGGGAAAATACTCTGTGGACTGACAGGACAAAAGCTGAACGTTTGGAAGGTATGTGTCCCATTACATCCAGTGTAAAAGTAACACAGCACTTCAGAAAAGGAAAATCATACCAACAGTAAAATATGGTGGTGGTAGTGTGATGGTCTGGGGCTGTTTTGCTGCTTCAGGACCTGGAAGACATGCTGTGGTAAATTGAACCATGAATTCTGCTGTCTACCAAAACATCCTGATGGAGAATGTCCGGCCATCTGTTTGTGACCTCAGGCTGAAGCGTACTTGAGTTCTGCAGCAGGACAATGATCCAGAACACCAGCAAGTCCACCTCTGAATGGCTAAAGAAAAGCAAAATGAAGACTTTGGAGTGGCCTAGTCAAAGTCCTGACCTGAATCCAATTGAGATGCTGTGGAATGACCTAAAAACGGTGGTTCATGCTTGAAAACCCTCCAATGTGGCTGAATTACAACAATTCTGCAAAGATGAGTGGGCCAAAATTCCTCCACAGCGCTGTAAAAGACTCATTGCCAGTTATCGCAAGTGCTTGATTGCAGTTGTTGTTGCTAAGAGTGGCCCAACCAGTTATTAGATTTAGGGGGAAATCACTTTTTCACACAGGGCCATGTAGGCTTGGATTTTTTTTCCCCCTTAATAATAAACACCTTCATTTAAAAACTGCATTCTGTGTTTACTTGTGTTATCTTTGTCTAATATTTAAATCTGTTTGATGATCTGAAACATTTAAGTGTGACAAACATGCAAAAAAACTGAGAAATCAGGAAGGGGGCAAACACTTTTTCACACCACTGTAGATAACTCAAAAGTTGTATCTTTTTGTCTGCACCCGGCACCTATTAATATAGGTGCATCTCAAATTAGAATATCATTGGAAAGTAAATTTATTTCAGTAATTTCAGTTCAAAAAGTGGAACTCATATAGATTCACTGCACACAGAGCGATATACAATATTTCAAGCATTAATTTCCTTTAATTTTGATGATTTTGGCTTACAGCTAATGAAAACCTCAAATTCAGTTTGTCAAAAATTATATTACATAAGATCAATAAAAAATGGATTCTTAACGGAACTGTTGGCCCACTGAAAAGTATGTCCATGTACGCACTCAATACTTGGGGCTACTTTTGTATGAATTACTGCATCAATGCAGCGTGGCATGGAGGCGATCAGCCTGTGTTACTGTTGAGATGTTATGGACCCAGGTTGCTTTGGTGTCTCATCTTCCACTCGACAATACCCCATAGGTTCTCTATAGGGTTTAGGTCGGGCCAGTTTGCTGGCCAATGAAACACAGTGATACCATGGTCATTAAACCAGGTATTGGTACTTTTGGCAGTGTGAGCACGTGCCAAATCCTGCTGGAAAATAAAATTAGCTTCTCCGTAGAACTTGTTAGCAGAGGGAAGCGTGAAGTGCTCTAAAATTTCCTGGTAGATGGCTACGCTGACCTTGGACCTTCCCAAATCATCGCTGACTGTGGAAACTTCACACTGGAGCTGAAGCAGCTTGGGTTCTATGTCTCTCCACTCTTCCTCTTTACTCTGAGACTTTGATTTCCACATGACAGGACTTGGTACCTGATTTGGGGAGCCATGTCATCTGCTAGTGTGTGTCCACTGCATTTTATTAAGTCCAAAGTCATTCCATCTACCAGGAGCTGGGGCCCCTGGGGTCCTGCCCCAGTAAGTCCTCTTGATAATCCGGGGCAGCCTGTGTGTGCATGCAAACTGTGGAGCGAGATGGCATTATTATTTATAACAGCCAAGAGTCACTGACCACACTGTGAAGAGGCAATAGAACACGAAAGGCACACATCTATCTTTTCAAGTTTCGTTTTATTGGTGTACATTGACAATAACAATGATGGTATAAAAGAAAATTTCCATCATACAAATTTCAATAATCAAAAGATAATATGCCAGTACACAAACAGATCCACATAAGGCTGACATCAAGTTTTAACAAGTGGCTTCAAATGGCTTCAATTCAAGGAGAATTTCTCTCCTTACAATCAGAGAAGATATATTTGTAAATTTAGCAATCTGCATTTTTTTTTGTTGTTTTTAATAGTTAGGTTTCATACAAAAAAATAATTTGTATGGGTTTTGAAGTGATTCAGTCGCTGGTTCGGGTGCCTGTGTTTGTTGCATTGTAAGCATGTTAAGGTGTTTTTGGCTGATGTGCTGCTATCCTGCAGCGCTTTTCCTGTGACCCACACCTTACCCCAGCTGCTGTCACTATTTAAGGAGACGCAACGTGCAGGGAAAAAAGGGGGACACTGAACTTCATCCCGAGAATCAACATCTGCCATGATATGCATCTCCTTTGCTACAGCGTGTTAAGTACACGGAGGCCCATGGAATGCACAACACCTCAAAGATTGTGAGAAGAATTTAAAATTCATGTGATATTTTGTTATCTTTACCTGAAAACTAAAAGTCTGTGCTGGGAAGCAGTGATGTAAAAACACTGATGTCACCATGTGAGCTTGACTAGCAGCTAAATGGCACCAAACGAACCTCAGCCAACCCCCCCCCCCCACCCGCCAAAGCCTTGTTCTTTGTTAGCATCTGTAGTGATTTAAGACCTTATAGAATTTCTAAAACATTACACACAACACTATTTACAATGATCATCACTTTGATATGCACTTTTCCCCAATTTCAACAGTTTTGCTTATAAAAAAAAAACAATAAAAAAAGTGAAAAAGTAAAACAAAACCAAAAAACACTGCAATAAATTAAGAAACTTTAAGGCTGCCAGTCTTGTCAGACACCTAAAGAATGGTCCCTTCATCTAAACTGGCAAAGAATGGATTGGAACAGGTCAGATTATGGTTTGATGAAAACTCTTTAGTAAGCAGCAATATTGGTCTGTTTTTTTGAAACCAAGATCGTCATATCTATATAACAGGAAAGACTAGCCAGCATGCTCTCATCACTTCTGAAGTCAATCTCCCATCTTAGAAACCAGAAGTGCTGGCACATTTGATTTCTCGACTGTTTCGTTGTTTAAAAAAAAATACGCAGTTGACTGTTGAAGCTGCTTGTTCGTCATTATGGAAGATAGAGCCTAATACCGACTCTACTTTTTTTTTTTTTGAATGAAGAGAGGTCGCTCACAGTCCAACTCCCCCTGAACACTCGTACTAAAACCATTTGGCTTTTGCTATATTTCAAAGCAATGTAATAGTTTATAAAATATATTACACAGTTTTTCATGTATGTGTCAAGAAGTTTAATGAAAAACCTGCTAGTTGTTCACAATCAGGTCACTAGAAATTATTTTTTTCTTCTATCAGTGCTAAGGGAAAAAAAAAAAAGACTTAATAATAACAACAACAACAACAGATGGAGCACAGGCAGACCCCTAAAACATTTTAGCCATTTCACTCAAACACACATGGAAAAGAAAACTGAAAATGAATGCTGCTACTGTCTGCGTCTTCCACCGAGCACCTCCTGAGTGACAACCTAGGAGGTAAACACGTGCTTCTGCTCATGCAGGTCAACCAGAACGGTATGCGCACGGATTGGCTTTACCTGGCCAGGTGAAGTGGAAAGCAGGTCTGTGGGTCTATGAATCTAAACACACCTGGTATCTACTCCATGTCCAAACAGGCTGGAGGTCAAAAAGAACGACCCACAAAACATTGAGGGATGTGTATTTTTGTCTCTTCTTGTCAACATCAGCCCAAGTGACGTTAGGATTGGTTCCAGTAAGCACGTTAAAAAGAGCCCTCCTAGAGGGAGCTCTAGAAGGTAAGCACCATTGATTTTCAATTAGTGTAATGGAGGTGATCAGTGAAAGACAGCGACTACTAGCATTTCCTACTCTCTCTTCCTGTGGTTGTCACACAAAATGGCATCCTACAGCAGGTCTGTCTGGAGGTTAATAACACCAGGCTACAGGTCCTGTTCCATTTCATTCAGTCAACTTATATATACATATATACAGTGTGTATGTGTGTGTGTGTGTGTGTGTGTATACATACACACATATATACAGTATGCACACACACACACACACCATTTCTAAAACAAAAGTCTGCATCTGAATGAAATGGAATTGTGTTATTTACAGCAGACCTGGACCTTATGATCACTTACGAATACACACAACTTATGTTTCAGTGCGTCTAACACAGTCTGTGGTGTGTCATCTACTCGATCGTAACTTCAACTGCAAGAAAGTTTAAAAAAATAATAATAACAATAATAAGGAAAATAATCCATCAAATAAATAAAATGAGGTCCAGCCTCTTTACTTATTTCATTTCAGAAATACAACAGTTTTAACTACTCACATTTTCCCCATAAGATACATATGAAGTAATTCATACAAGGCGATTTTTGTGTTACGTAGCTGCATGACTAGAGGACAAACAGTGAGGATAGCATGTCTGTATGATTTTTCTTTTTTTTCCACCCAAGTAACATATCATTTTAGTCAAAAATCAACACTGTCAAACTTAACAGGTCAACAGGAAGCATTGCACCACTGGGGATTTCAGATTGCTTAAATCTGAAGAGGACTGATGCAAATAAAAATTTAAGCCATATCCTGGCCTCAGAGTTAACAGTGGTTATCACCTGATGTCTTAAACTATTCACAGAGGCTTTTTTTCCTACCCAAAGTCTTGATATAGACGTGTCAGTTAACAAAATAAAGGAAGCCACAGATTGATGGATGAAGAGATGCAATTTTCACAGGGCCCAGAGCTCAGAGGGGCTACATTAACAGTACTACATAATAACCACAGACAATCTGCAAAAATAACAAAGAAAAAAAAGCATCTGTAAACACCAGTGACAGTGACAGCAATCAAGTATTCTCTACCTCCAAATTATCTGCGGTAATAATGAAGGTGAGTAAACATTGAGGATGTACAGAGCATCTAAAAGTAAAACAACAACACCTCGACCTCCCTCCCTGGCCTGGGTTTACGCACCACGCACACAAAGTGAGGTCTAAAGTCAGTGTGTCGGAACTTCATAAACGAAGTCTCCTGATCACCCCAATAACTTTTCACTGACAACAATATACAGGCCATTTGCATAGCTCTCCTTCACTTATACACGCTCACACACAGACACACACATGTTCTGAAAAAGGTGGTGGGTTTGCTTAGGCAAAGCTGAACTGAATGTGAAGTTTGCATATGCAGACACTCCTTCTCTGTAGTCCAATAAAAGGGTATGCTAGCACCCGTGCTATTGCATTTGTTTAGTGAGAAAGTCGGAGCTAGGTTCTGCTGTCTGGAATTACAGCTTATTGCTAACAGGATGAACACTGCACTCCAACATACAGCCACTACCCAGCAGGCAGAACGAGCCATACAATTATGCAAACGCAAACATCACAGTCTTTGAATGGTATGTTCAACGGACAAAACACAGTTGTTAAAAGAGATGATCAAGGAATTAATATTCTCTGAACTTGGAATAAACTATTTCACATACAATTATATATATATATATTTATATATGCCTGAAAACACTCACTCTTTATATCATCTCGTCTTGCTCTCTTCACTTGTAGATTTGGCATACCATGTGCAGAACCAGCTGCAGGAGTCCACTCGGTTTGAGCTGCTGCGTTGTGTTGCGTGTGCATGCAAACGTTTTCACAGGCTTACTGCATTTATGAAATAAGAAGTGCAAGAGAAAAGTACAAATCAAAGCCTAAGGGCCATGTCAGCACATATACTAGTATGTGAACATCTTAAGCGTGAACCATGTGTGTGCACCGGAATGTGCATGACTACCATAGGACATATAATAATCAAGCACAGTAGTGCACGGTAATGCTAATCATAGACAGAATTAAAAAAAAAAAAAAAAATAAGATAATGAGTGAATGCCGAAGGCCAAAATGGTGCAAAAGGCATGTGGAGACTGAAGTCTAGATAAGCCCAGATGAAAGGAATGATGAACTGTGGCACAAAGTGCAATGTTTTACCGTATTTTCTTATGTGATTTAACAACAATACATATTTTTGTCTCCATTTGTTTTTTTGTTTTGTTTTTTTGCATACAAAGAAAAGCAAAAAAAAGTCTGTCAAAAACAAAAAGTCCAAAGCAGTGCTGCAACTGGTGAGCTATGGCTGATGTCCCAGAGGACTTTGATTTTGCAGTCCAGTTCCACCCACGTCAGTAATCAGCAACAGGTGCAAGCTTTCTGTTCAAGCTAACCGTGATGTTGGTATAGAGAGACCTCCTGGTCACTATAGGAGAGTAGTTGAGGTTGTTGAGACCATCCACCTTCTGTCTCTCTTTTGAGTGACGTAGAAGACTATACCTGCAGACAAAGAGCAAAGGCAGAGAGAGAATGTAACAAAGCACAAACATATTAAAAACATCACTTTTTGCTGGTTAAAAACATCACTTTTTGCTGGTTCAAACTGACTTTTTCCCACATAGAAAACACAATTGTTGAACCTGAATGGCATCCATTTATGTCACTGTGTGAAAGACTGTCTCAGTGCCTGCCTAGAATAGATTTTGTTAAGCCTTAAAGGAGGAAAAAGCAGCTGCATCTGCTAAATCCAGATGCAGACAGCTGCCTCCCAGTCAACTATTATTTCCATCTACTAACTCCATGCATCTGCGAGTCTCCAGAGGATTATCACTCTTTGATAGCACCATCTCCACAATACTATCTGCCCAGCCCCCAGAAATATTACCATGGCTGCAAAACATCTGGTTAAAGGAGTTAAAGATATTAATGGTGCTGCTCTTTTATTTATTTATTTATTTTTTTAAAAGACTTATATGAGGGAAAGACAATTTAAAATTAGAGCCAGCAGTATGGCCTAAAATTCGTATTATGGTATAATTTGAAGCATAGATGACTGCAATATATTCTTTGGTATACAAATTTCTATATAACCATTTCTGAATGGCTAACATGCACCCATCCCAAATAAAAAAAAAGTAGAGGGTGGCTTTCTTTTTCCGCCCTATGACAATGCAATCCTTAGCAGCTTTTCTTGGTAGAATGGCGTCAAAGGTTGCACTTCTGGAAGATTGTTCCAGAGATGCATGCTTATTGATGAGAAAGATCTTGCACAACCTGCAGTGGATGACAAGTTCAGATACTGGTCTGAAATGACGGAAGGTTGACTGCCTCGTGCTCCGGTGGAATGTTGGAAGTGGTGGCACAAGTGAAGTTTAGAACACTCATAACTTTACCATAACATACCTTTCATGACACACAACTGAAAGCTGACAGACCGCACCAAACATTAAAAGTCAACAAGAGGAGTGCAATATCCCCAAACTCCATTTTCTTTGACGATCCCAGTACTTACTGACAGAGCAGTTTTCAACTTTTCAATACAATTACTGAGGCAGAATCAAATTATGATAAGCCCATCATCCACAAATATACAACAAAGTATACAACCTATAGCTGTAGGGCCGGTTCCCGAGGTGAACCTGTGTAGCAAGTTTGGTGACCCTAGCTTTCCTTGTTGTTGAGATATAAAGTAGTTTATACCTCTAGGCCACCACTGGAGGCAGCACAGTTTACCCTTGGCCGGGGGATCGTGGGATCGTGGGTTCGATCCCAGCCCCCAACCAACAGTGATCTGTGTGGAGTTTGCCTGTTCTCCCCGTGTATGCGTGGGTTTCTCCGGTTTCCTCCCACATGCCAAAAACATGCAGGTTAGGTTAATTGGAGACTCTAAAGTGGCCCTAGGTGTGAATGTGTGTGTGAATGGTTAAGGGATAGCGCCATATCGTGGCTGCTTCATCCATCCAGGTGGTGGAGAACCCTCAATTTCCCCTCTGGGGATCAATAAAGTATACTAAATCTAAAATCTAAAAATATAAGAAATTGCTGTGAAAGAGTATTTGTACCCTTATAGATTTCTTATATTTTTAGATTTTAGATTTAGTATACTTTATTGATCAGAATCAAATTATGATAAGCCCATCATCCACAAATATACAACAAAGTATACAACCTATAGCTGTAGGGCCGGTTCCCGAGGTGAACCTGTGTAGCAAGTTTGGTGACCCTAGCTTTCCTTGTTGTTGAGATATAAAGTAGTTTATACCTCTAGGCCATACCATCTACCCCGCAACCGAGAGGTTGCGGGGTAGATGCTCTACCTCTAGGTAGGTGCTGCCGCAGTGCGTTAATAACCACTGCGCCACCGTGCATATTTGCATATTTGTCAACATTAAATGTTTCAGATCAAACAAATCTTAATATTGGACAAAGATAACCTGAGTAAATACAAAATGTACTTTCTAAAGGATGATTTCATTTATTAAGGGAAAAAAGCTATCCAAACCTACCTGGCCCTATGTGAAAAGGTAATTGCACCCTAAACCTAATAACTGGTTGTGCCACCCTTGGTGGCAACAACTGCAATCAAGCGTTTGCAATACCTGGCAATGAGTCTTTTACATCACAATTGAGGAATTTTGGCTCATTCTTCTTTGTTAAATTGTTTTAATTCAGCCACACTGGAGGGCTTGGGCTTGAGGATCATGAACTGATGGCCAGACAGTCCCCTTTAGGATTTTCTGGTAGAGAGCAGAATTCTTGGTTCCATCAATTACGGCAAGTCGTCCTGGTCCTGAAGCAGTAAAGCAGCCCCAGACATCACAGTACCACCACCATGTTAAACTGTTGGTATGATGTTATTTTTTATAAACTGCTGTGTTAGTTTTATGGCAGATGTAATTGGATGAATGCCTTTCAAAAAGTTTAACTTTTGTCTTGTCAGTCCATAGAATATTTTCCCCAAAGTCTTGGGGATCATCAAGATGTTTCTGGCAAATGTGAGATAAGCTTTTGTGTTGTTTTTGTTCAGCAGCATTTTTTCACCTTGGCACTCTCCCATGGATGGAATTTTTACCAAGTCTCTTTCTTATTAGTGAATTATGGACCAGTGTCCAAACTGAAGCAAATGAGGCCTGCAGTTCTTTAGATGTTGTTCTGGATTTTTGCTCTCATCTGTTCTTGAATTTCTTTCAATCATGGCATGGTGTGCTGCTTTTTGAGATCTTTTAGCTTACTTCACTTTGTCAGACAGGTTATATCTAAGTGATTTGTTGATTCAACAGGTCTGACAGCAATCAGGCCTGGGTGTGGCTAGTGAAACTAAACTCAGCTTTCCAAAAAAAAAAATAAAGTAGTTAATCACAGTTAATTCATGATGTAACAGGAAGGGGAGATTACTTTTTTCATACAGGGCCAGGTAGGTTTGGATAGCTTTTCTCTTTTAATAAATGAAGTCATCATTTAAAGACTGCATTTTGTATTTACTCAGGTTATCTTTGTCTAATATTAAAATTTGTCTGATGATCTGAAACATTTAAGTGTGACAAATATGCAAAAATATAAGAAATCAGGAAGGAGCAAATACTTTTTTAAGGAGCTGCACCTTTGCTTTAATAAGACTGCTGCAGCAACTCTAAATTATAATTAAATGTCAAATTTTACACCATTTTTTAAAAACTATCATGGCTAGTTGATTACAACCAAAATCTCTACCTTCGGCAAAATTTATACTGTCTATCATTTATATCTGCCACCCAAAGTCAAATTGTTTTTAAGGTAGATAAAACCAAAATCTTTTGTGTGCATTTTAAGACTCTGATATAGTCACACAAGTTAACATAAATAACCAGTGTTTCTGTAATACTGTCATGTGGGCTGATCAGTAATGTCTTTGGACAGTAAAGCCCTAAACTGGAATACTATGTGAAAAAAATAGCAGAGATACTCTCATGCTTCAGCTACAGACTGAAGGGTGCTTCCGCTGGGGTAAAACACAGCAGAGCAAGTTTCATTCTTTGGTGTGTGTTAAGTTACTAAAGAATTTAGACCTGGAGCATTGAAGCACATCACATGCAAAGTCTCAAACAAGTTAAAATTCTCTCAACATTTCTGCTCTGGCTTCTCATGTGACTGGCTTATATCACATGAGCCTAAGCCTCAGTTCAGTTATCAGCTTCCACCTTTTTCAAAGTGGGTGGGGTTGTGAAAGTGCACTGTGTGTGCGTGCGTGTGTGGCACAGACACCAACCTTCCCAGGAACTGGACTTCTCCACGATGGTGATGTGGAATTGACATGTAACGTCCCTGCTCTCCTTGTGGTCTACTTACTGTGTAATTGGCAAAATGCACCCTAAACAAACACATTAAATGGTTTAATCCATAATGTATACAGTGGGGCATAATAATTGCACTGATGACTGTCACAACATTTCTATGCAAAACAATAATTAGGTATAGACATACACAAATAACAGTAACTGCACAGAAACTGGATCTCATGGAAACAAACACAAATCCATCAAGAGCTGTGAGTGTATATTGAAAAGCCTGGTATGTGTACAGCTGCCTGTGAACAGTGTATTTAGGGGGCTGGGGGGGGGGGGGGGGGGGTGAGGCAAAGAGGGGAAAAAACTAAACTAATACAAAAGGCTGCCATGTGCTGACTGCTCATACTCATCTCATGAGTATGGCTAAAGTCAACAATGTTGTCAGCCAGGTGTAGCAGCTCAATCAGATAGGCCTGTGTGTTTGAGCGCGTTTCTGTGTGCGCCACTCACCTGTTCCAGAGGTCCATCGTCTCTCCTCCCCAGCCCCAGAAGGCATTGGGAAATCCGTTAATCTTTTTGAACTGCCCTACGGTCAGGCCACTGACACCACCGAAGAATTCCTGATAAGGAAGCCTTGGAGGGGCATTGACACATGTTAATTTTTGAGAAAGAATACAGCGAATTTATGCTCCCACCAAGATGGAATCAGAACTTACATGTAGGAGTACTTGTCAAGTTTGACGGCAAAGTGTCGGGGCATGTCTGTACAGCCATAGTAGTTCCTGTCACTCTCCATGAGATGGTCTACATCATGGAAGATCAAACAGTCCCAATCCAGGTCCTTCATAGCTTCCTTGTAACCCACGTTGAACAACATGGCTCGGTTAAATGGCTCGGAACCATCCTCAAGTTAAAAAAAAAAAAAAAAAAAGGTTTTCAATCAGGAGAACACAAACAAAGTGAACAATTTTAACATAATTTTCATTTTGGGGCATACCTGCTCTATGACATAAAAGGCAAACTGAAGTCTCTGGCTCTGCAGCACTGGAACCAGGTGTCTCAAGAGGATGGGCAAGTGTTCATGTCGATTCCTGAAAGGAACAAGGATTGCCACCTAGGCACAAAAGACAGATGAAAATACTGCATAAATTATAAAAAACAATGTGATGTAAACATGAAGAGATACATCTACAGTTATAAAGTTGATTGATTTGTTCCAAATGCAAATTGCACAACAAATGCAAAGGATATAAAACAATTCTGGTGTCCAAACAGAATAAATGACACTACCACTATGTCAAGACAGACCTCAGCCTGCTGACTCAAAAATCAAAATCATCCCAGATTTTTCATAGATGCGACCATCGGACCAATATGAGAAAGCTATGCTATTTCATTCACAACTTATCCCATTTGCAAGGATTTTTGTGAGTTGACGGCCAAAATTCAAACTCATGTCCGATTTTTCAAAAACAAAACTATGGTATCAATGTGAAACATGCACATCATTTCATTTCTGAGTTACCATGTTTACACTATTTTTGGAAAACTTGACCTGAGACCTTGACCTTGAGTTCAAGGTCACCCAAATTCAAACTTGCCCAAGATTTGTCACAGATACAAGCAGAAAATTCCTACAGGAAATTTTGAGAGTGTGCCAAAAGTGGCTGCCCATTGGTCATGGCTTTAATCTGTGAGAACCTAATGAAAAATAATGAAAATCAACTTTTTTTTAACCTTGATGTTTTCAGGCAAAACATTAACAGTTTTTTTTATTTACAATGTCAGCTTGAATTTGAACAAAACTCAAAAACCTTGACCTTTGACCTTTTGACCACAAACCCATAGTTCAAAGTCAGGATCCCCATGTGAAGCTTTGTTCAAAGTTTGATGACCCTATTTTCACTTGTTCTCTAGCAATAGGGCATAAGGAATGCTAGCCTTGACCTTTGACCCCAAACCCATAGTCAGAGGTCAGGGTTTAACCCATCCAAGACTTTTTTTTTTTTTTGAGACAACTACGATATCAATTTGAAAAGCTGACATCCTTTCTTTCTTCAGATATGTTCACAAGGTAGGTGAACACCACTGCCGCCTAGCCGCCAGGCAGAATGACAATACCCCATCAGCCTTTTAGAGGCTGAGGGATAAAAATAAATTGAGTATTTTTGTTGTCCAAGCTGCTAATTATACATTTGTCTTTACACACATCGAGTAAGAATCAAAGCCTTAAGGTCATGTCAGCCCATGTACTTTAAGTGAGTGAATGGGTGTGCACTTAAATGTGCGTGATCATTAACTCCTTTTCCCCTGATTTCAAATGAAATAGTTTTGATCAAACACTGAACAGCGCTTTTGCTGAGAACTGGAACATTCCAAGTCAGTCTTAGGTAAATGGTGAGTGAGAACAGCAGCAATTAATCACCTTGAAGACACATGACAAAAGAGTGGCAGGTTTGTGAAATTTAATTTCCGCATAATACAATGTGACTTGCATCAATCACAGGAGCACTAAATGCCCATGAGAGGCATTTAGTATTTTTCTTTGTGACGGAGGAAGGACAACTGCACCCACTTTGGAGTTTCTTATGAAGCTGAACAAAACAGTGACAAAAAGAGTAAAAAGAAGAATGACTGAGAAACAAGTGTATAAAAATGGCAAAAACACTTATAGCTAATGAGAGGAAACAAATGTCAGATCACACACTGTCTCTTAGGGGAAAGGAACATGAGATAAACAGATGGAAGCAGTGTGAAAGCATGTTTATGTGCAATTCTTTTTCTACTCCTTCCCACCTTTACCTCAGCACTGTGATACTAACTGGATAGCTTTCTCAAAAAGATACGATAAGCCTCTATTAGTCCCACAATGGGGAAATTACAGGATTGCAGCAGCAAAGGGATAGCATCACTCAGAGCAATAGTAAATAAGATAATAAGAAAAGAATAGGTTAGGCCAAGCAGTAAATAAATATCCGTATTTACACAGTTAGGCCCAGGAATATTTGAACAGTGACACAATCTTCATGATTTGGGCTCTGCATGCCACCACATTGGATTTGAAATGAAACAACTACAATGGAATTGAAGTGCAGACTTTGAGGTTTAATTCAAGGGGTTAAACAAAAATATATGATTAAACATGTAGGAATTGTAGCTATTTTTATACAAACGCTCCTCATTTCAGGGGCTCAAAAGTAATTGGACAAATAAACATAACCCTAAGTAAAATGTTACTTTTCAATATTTTGTTGAGAATCCTTTGGAGGCAATGACTGCCTGAAGTCTGGAACCCATGGACATCACCAAACGCTGGGTTTCCTCCTTTGTGATGCTTTGCCAGGCCTTTACTGCAGCTGTCTTCAGTTGTTGCTTGTTTTTGGGTCTTTCTGCCTTAAGTTTTGTCTTGAGCAAGTGAAATGCATGCTCAATTGGGTTGAGATCTGGTGACTGACTCGGCCATTGAAGAATATTCCACTTCTTTGCTTTAAAAAACTCCTGGGTTGCTTTTGCAGTATGTTTTGGATCATTGTCCATCTGTACTGTGAAGCGCCGTCCAATCAACTTTACTGCATTTGGCTGAATCTGAGCAGAAAGTACACTACTGTTCAAAAGTTTGGGGTCACCCAGACAATTATTTTGTGTTTTCCATGAAAAGTCACACTTATTTACCACCATGAGTTGTAAAATGAATAGAAAATATAGTCAAGACATTAACAAGGTTAGAAATAATGATTTGTATTTGAAATAATAATTTTTTTCCTTCAAACTTTGCTTTCGTCAAAGAATCCTCGATTTGCAGCAATTACAGCATTGCAGACCTAACATGATTGCACAAGGGTTTTCTAATCATCCATTAGCCTTCTGATGCAATGAGCAAACACATTGTACCATTAGAACACTGGAGTGATAGTTGCTGGAAATGGGCCTCTATACACCTATGTAGATATTGCACCAAAAACCAGACATTTGCAGCTAGAATAGTCATTTACCACATTAGCAATGTATAGAGTGCATTTCTGATTAGTTTAAAGTTATCTTCATTGAAAAAAAGTGCTTTTCTTTCAAAAATAAGGAAATTTCTAAGTGACCCCAAACTTTTGAACGGTAGTGTATATCCCTATACACTTCAGAATTCATCCGGCTGCTTCTGTCTTTTGTCACATCATCAATAAACACAAGTGACCCAGTGCCACTGGAAGCCATGCATGCCCATGCCATCAAACTGCCTCCACCATGTTTTACAGAAGATGTGGTGTGCTTTGGATCATGAGCTGTTCCAATTCTTCTCCAAACTTTCTTCTTGCCATCATTCTGGTACAGATTGATCTTAGTCTCATCTGTCCAAAGAATGCTGTTCCAGAACTGGGCTGGCTTTTTCAGGTGTTTTTTGGCAAAGTCAATTCTGACCTTTCTATTTTTGAGGCTGATTAATGGTTTGCACCTTGTGGTGAATCCTTTGTATTTACTCTCATGAAGTCTTCTCTTTATGGTAGACTTAGATACTGATACACCTACTTCCTGGAGAGTGTTCTTCACTTGAGTGGATGTTGTGAAGGGGTTGTTCTTCACCATGGAAAGGATGTCTTCCATGGACGTCCAGGCCTTTTTGAGTTCCCAAGCTCACCAGTGCACTCTTTTTTTCTCAGAATGTACCAAACTGTTGATTTGGCTACTCCTAACGTTTCTGCTATCTCTCTGATGGAGTTCTTCTTTTTCTTCAGCCTCAGGATGGTCTGTTTCACCTCCACTGAGAGCTCCTTTGACCGCATGTTGTGTGTTCACAGCAACAGGTTCCAAATGCAAACGCCACACCTGGAATCAACTCCAGACCTTTTAACTGCTTAATTGATGACAGGTTAACGAGGGAAGAGCCCATGCAGCCTTGTTATTTATTTTTTTTTTTTTGCAGCCTTCTGAGTCAATTGTCCAATTACTTTTGGTCCCTTGAAAAAGAGGGGACTATGTATTAAAGAGCTGTAATTCCTAAACCCTTGCTCCAATTTGGATGTGAATACTCTCAAATTTCAGCTGAGAGTCTGCACTTTAAGCCCATATTGATTATATAATTGTATCCTGAATATGTTTTCGTAAACAGCTAAAATAAAAACTTGTGTCACTGTCCAAATATTTTTGGGCCTAACTGTACATACAGTGCATCCAGAAAGTATTTACAGCGCTTCACTTTTTCCACAATTTGTTATGTTACAACCTTATTCCAAAATGGATTAAATTCCTTTTTTCCCCTCAAAATTCTACACCCAATACCCCATAATGACATTGTGAACAAAATTTTTGAGACTTTTGCAAATTTATTAAAAATAAACAAAGAAATCACATGTACATAAGTATTCACAGCCTTTGTCATGAAGCTCAAAATTGAGCTCAGGTGCATCCTGCTTCCACTGATTATCCTTGAGATGTTTCTACAGCTTCATTTGAGTCCACCTGTGGTAAATTCAGTTGATCGAACATAATTTGGAAAGGCACACACCTGTCTGTATAAGGTCCCACAGTTGACAGTGCATGTCAGAGCACAAACCAAGAATGAAGTCAAAGGAATTGTCTGTAGACCTCTGAGACAGGATTGTCTCAAGGCACAAATCTGGGGAAGGGTACAGAAAAATTTCTGCTGCTTTGAAGGTCCCACTGAGCACAGTGGCCTCCATCATCCATAAATGTAAGAAGTTCAGAACCACAATTGACTCTTCCTAGAGCTGGCCGGCCATCTAAACTGAGCGATCGGGGGAGAAGGGCCTCAGTTAGGGAGGTGACCAAGAACCCGATGGCCACTCTGTCAGAGCTCCAGTGTTCCGCTGTGGAGAGACAGGAGAACCTTCCAGAAGGACAACCATCTCTGCAGCAATCCACCAATCGGGCCTGTATGGTAAAGTGGCCAGACGGAAGCCACTCCTTAGTAAAAGGCACATGGCAGTCCGCCTTGAGTTTGTCAAAAGGCACCTAAAGGACTCTCAGACCATGAGAAAAAAAAATTTCTCTGGTCTGATGAGACAAAGATTGAACTCTTTGGCGTGAATGCCAGGCGTCATGTTTGGAGGAAACCAGGCACTGCTCATAACCATGCCAATGGTGGTGGCAGCATCATGCTGTGGGGATGTTTTTCAGAGGCAGGAACTGGGAGACTAGTCAGGACAGAGGAAAAGATGAATGCAGCAATGTACAGAGACATCCTGGATGAAAACCTGCTCCAGAGGGCTCTTGACCTCAGTCTGGGACGACGGTTCATCTTTCAGCAGGACAACAACCCTAAGCACACAACCAAGATATCAAAGAAGTGGCTTCAGGACAACTCTGTGAATGTCCTTGAGTGGCCCAGCCAGAACTCAGACTTGAATCCAACTGAACATCACTGGAGAGATCTGAAAATGGCTGTGCACTGATGCTTCCCATCCAACCTGATGGAGCTTGAGGGGTGCTGCAAAGAGGAATGGGTGAAACTGCCCAAAGATAGGTGTGCAAAGCTTGTGGCATCATATTCAAAAAAAACTTGAGGCTGTAATTGCTGCCAAAGGTGCATCAACAAAGTATTCAGCACAGGCTGTGAATACTTATGTACATATGATTTAATTTTTTTATTTTTAATAAATTTGCAAAAATCTAAAAAAAAAAAAAGTGTTGTTGCCCCCCTCGATAATAATTGTAATCGTCTTAGTTGTGTATTGGAGGGGATGATCTCTATTGTGCAGAGTTGTGACATTTAATACGGCCCCTACGAGCAGTATTTACATTATACAGTCTGACAGCCATAGGTAGGAAGGACCTGCGGAACCTCTCCCTCGAGTACTTAGGATGGCACAGCCTACCGCTAAATGAGCTCCTCAGTGCGTTCAGTGTTTCCTGCATGGGGTGGGACTCGGACTCCAGCAGAGATGACAGCTTAGCCACCATCCTCCTCTCTCCTAGCTCCTCCACTGGATCGAGGCGTCGCCCCAGAACAGAGCTAGCTTTTTTGATCAGCCTGTTCAGTCTCTTCCTGTCAGCTGCTGTGATGCCACTGCCCCAGCAGACCACTCCATACGTAATGGCTGATGCCACCACCGAATCATAGAAGGTCTTCAGGAATGCCCCTCGCATTCCAAAAGACCCGAGTCTCCTCAGGAGGAGAAGCCTGTGCTGCTCCTTCTTGTAGAGTGCATTGGTGTTGTGTGACCAGTCCAGTTTATTGTTCAGGTGAACACCCAGGTAGTTGTAAGATGTCACCATCTTACAAGTATACACCATCTTATGTCCTGCAAACAACATTACAAAGAAAGGCCTTTCTGTTCCCTATTCTAGTCTTTAAGATACAATTGAAGGAGGAAAATTAAACAGAAATACCTAATAGTGATTTGCAAGATTTATCAGAAAAATGGTAAATGGCGTTCACTTACAGTGGATAGAAAAAGTCTACACACCCCTGTTCAAATGCCAGGTTTTTGTGATGTAAAAAAAAATGAGACCAAGATATATCATTTCAAAACTTTTTTCCTCTATTAATGTGACCTATAACCTGTACAACCCAAATGAAAAACAAACTGAAATATTTTAAGGGGAAAAATAAAAAATAAAAAACTTACAATAACTTGCCTGCTTAAATATACCCACCCTTAAACTAATACTTTGTTGCAACACCTTTGGCTTTTATTACAACACTCAGTCTTTTTGGGTAGGAGTCTATCAACGTGGCACATCTTGATGTGGCATTATTTGCCCACTCTTCTTTGCAAAAATGCCCCTGAGGGCATCTCCTGTGCACAGCCCTCTTCAGATTACCCCACAGATGTTCGATCAGATTCAGGTGTGGACTCTGGCTGGGCCATTCCAAAACCTTAATCTTCTTCTGGTGAAGCCATTCTTTTGTTGATTTGGATGTGTGCTTTGGGTCACTGTTGTGCTGAAAGATGAAGTTCCTCTTCATCTTCAGCTTCAGCTTTCTAGCAGCAGCCTGAAGGTTTTGTGCCAGCACTGACTGGTATTTGGAACTGTTCATAATTCCTGTGCACAGCCCTCTTCAGCTCATCCCACAGATGTTTGATCAGATTCAGGTCTGGACTCTGGCTGGGCCATTCCAAAACCTTAATCTTCTGGTGAAGCCATTCTTTTGTTGATTTGGATGCGTGCTTTGGGTCATTGTCGTACTGAAAGATGAAGTTCCTCTTCAGCTTTCTAGCAGAAGTCTGGAGGTTTTGTGCCAACACTGACTGGTATTTGGAACTGTTCATAATTCTCTCCACCTTGACTAAGGCCCCAGTTCCAGCTTAAGAAAAACAGCCCCAAAGCATGATGCTGCCACCAACATGCTTCACTGTAGGTACGGTGTTCTTTTGGTGATGAGCAGTGTTGTGTTTGCGCCAAATATACCTTTTGGAATTATGGCCAAAAAGTTCAACCTTGGTTTCATCAGACCATAACACATTTTCCCACATGTGTTTGGGACATTTCAAATGTATTTTTGCAAAATGTACACTACCGTTCAAAAGTTTGGGGTCACCCAGACAATTATTTTGTGTTTTCCATGAAAAGTCACACTTATTTACCACCATGAGTTGTAAAATGAATAGAAAATATAGTCAAGACATTAACAAGGTTAGAAATAATGATTTGTATTTGAAATAATAATTTTTTCCTTCAAACTTTGCTTTCGTCAAAGAATCCTCCATTTGCAGCAATTACAGCATTGCAGACCTAACATGATTGCACAAGGGTTTTCTAATCATCCATTAGCCTTCTGATGCAATGAGCAAACACACTGTACCATTAGAACACTGGAGTGATAGTTGCTGGAAATGGGCCTCTATACACCTATGTAGATATTGCACCAAAAACCAGACATTTGCAGCTAGAATAGTCATTTACCACATTAGCAATGTATAGAGTGCATTTCTGATTAGTTTAAAGTTATCTTCATTGAAAAAAAGTGCTTTTCTTTCAAAAATAAGGAAATTTCTAAGTGACCCCAAACTTTTGAACGGTAGTGTAGCTGGGATTGGATGTTTTTGTTCGTAAGATAAGGCTTCCGTCTTGCCACCCTAGACAGGAGATTGTTGTCACATGTACTAAGCAGCCAGTACTTGCCAGAAATTCCTGCAGCTCCTTCAATGTTGCTGTCGGCCTCTTGGCAGCCTCCCTGACCTGTTTTCTTCTTGTCTTTTCATCAATTTTGGAGGGACATCCAGTTCTTGGTAATGTCACTATTGTGCCATATTTTCTCCACATGATTATGACTGTCTTCACTGTGTTCCATGGTATATTTAATTCCTTGGAAATTCTCTTGTACCCTTCTCCTGACTGATACCTTTGAACAATGAGACCCCTCTGATGCATTGGAAGCTCTCTGCGGATCATGGCTTGTGCTGTAAGATGTGACTACAAAAATGTCAGGAAAAGCCTACTAGAACAGCTGAACTTTATTTGGGGTTAATCAGAGGCACTTTAAATGGTGGCAGGTGTATGCTGACTCATTTAAGATGTGACCTATAACCTGTACAACCCAACTGAAAAACAAACTGAAATCTTTTAAGGGGAAAAATAAAAAACTTACAATAACCTGTTTGTATAAATATGCACAACCTGTTATAACTAGGGATGTGGCTGTGTTCAGAATTAACCAATCACATTCAAACTCATCTTAAATTTAAGTTACAGTTCATTGAGGAAACCATGAATGCCAACATGTACTGTGACATACTGAAGCAGAGCATGATCCCCTCTTTTCGGAAACTGGGCCTCAGGGCAGTATTCCAACATGATAACAACCCCAAACACACCTCCAAGACAGCCACTGCCTTGCTGAAGAAACTGAGGGTAAAGGTGATGGACTGGCCAAGCATGTCTCCAGACCTAAACCCTATTGAGCATCTATGGGACATCCTCAAAAGGAAGGTGGAGGAGCGCAAGGTCTCTAACATCCACCAACTCCATGGTGTTGTCACGGAGGAGTGGAAGAGGATTCCAGTGGCATCCTGTGAAGCTCTAGTGAACTCCATGCCCAAGAGAGTTACATTTTCACTTTGGGGTGTACTCACTTTTGTTGCCAGCGGTTTACACATTAACGGCTGTGTGTAGAGTTATTTTGAGGGGACAGTAAATTTACACTGTTATCCATGCTGTACACTGACTACTGTACATTGTATTCAAGTGTCATATCTTCAGTGTTGTCCCATGAAAAGATATAATAAAATATTTACAAAAATGTGAGGGGTGTACTCACTTTTGTGAGATACTGTACATGAAGACTAATTTTCAAACAGTCTTGTTTACTGATGAGTGCCGTGCAACCCTGGATGGTCCAGATGGATGGAGTAGTGGATGGTTGGTGGACAGCCACCATGACCCAACAAGGCTGGGACGTCAGCAAGGAGGTGGCGGAGTCATGTTTTGGGCCGGAATCATGGGGAAAGAGCTGGTAGGCCCCTTTTGGGTCCCTGAAGTTGTGAAAATGACCTCGGCAAAGTATACAGTTTCTGACTGACCACTTTCTTCCATGGTACAAAAAGAAGGCCTGTGCCTTCCGTAGCAAAATTATCTTCATGCATGACAATACACCATCTCATGTTGCAAAGAATACCTCTGTGTCATTGGCTGCTATCTGCATATAAGGAGAGAAACTCATGGTGTGGCCCCCATCCTCCCCTGACCTCAATCTTATTGAGAACCTTTGGAGCATCTTCAAACAAAAGATCTATGAGGGTGGGAGGCAGTTCACATCAAACCAGCAGCTGTGGAAGGCAATTCTGACATCTTGCAAAGAAATTCAAGGAGAAAATCTCCAAAAATTCACAAGTTCAACGGATGTAAGAATTGTGAAGGTTATATCAAAGAAGGGGTCCTATGTTAACATGTAATTTGGCCTGTAAAGGTGTTTTTGATTGAAATGGCTTTTGATTTCAGTAAATATGATGTCCTAATGCTGCAAATTCAACAAATGACCATTTTCAGTTCTTTACAACCATTAAAATGTTTTGAAACTCTGTTGTGCATAATAATTTGGAACAGTGCATTTTGAGTTTTTTTTTTTTTAATTTTTGCAAAAAAAAAAAAAAATATCATTGGGAGGTTTGTTCAGTAAAATTTGAATTATGCTCCAACGGTTGATGACTTGAAAATTATACTGACTGTCATTTGCATCGACTGTTTAGGAAAATCAGAGACAAATATCATTTGCATAATAATTTGGAACATGGTGTAGTTCCCCATTCTTGTCGATGTTCTAATCCCCACCTGGTCCGAACCATTGCGGAACAAATCCAGCTTGTCGGATCTGGATTGCTCATGAAATGCACCGAGTCTATTTTTGACGGATGCCGGATCCAATCCGCAAGGAAATGCTGCGGTATCTTGCTGTATTTAACGGCTGTTTAGTCATTAAAAACGATTAAAGGATCGTTCATCATTTTCTGAGATCAACTCCTCCACCACTGTGTCAGAGAAGATCCAAACTTTGACATAACATACAAACACTTCATAGAATTAAAATTAACGGACCACTTATGTATTATTTAGAGCACAAAAATCCAGGTGGAGAGCCGATACATCACGCTTCCTTGTTGTCATCACGTGATTGCAATTGGTTCTCCTTGGTATCGCTTGTGTCTTCTCAAGATCTCGCGTTATTTTATATAATTATCACGCAATCTTGTATTTGAACCTTGTTCTTATCCATGCCGCTTCAAAACACAAACGGAGTTGGTAGGGATGGATGCAAGGCTCTGTCCGCACTGCATTTCGAACCAGATCTGGAGTCAGTGTAAATCCAGGGTGTGACACCTACTGGACAGGAGGTCAGAATGTTGTCTCTGTCACCTTTAAGTTGAGTTTAATTTTTTTAACCAAGGCCAACAACCTCAACAGCCTCTCCCATCTCTCAGAATGATTTACACCCATTACTAAATGGATTTCTCACAATTTCCTCCACCACAATACAAGTCAAAATGATGTCCCTGCATTTTTCTGTATCAGTTACACTAAGTAAGTCAACAATTGTGTGGGACCCCTGGCTAACTGTATAAAATCAAATGCTGAAATTCTGATTCTTCTTTGTCAAACTTGTTGAGCAGTGTTTCTTTCATCTTAGAAGTTTTGCAAATCTTAAACCTTTACTACCTAACAATACTCTGAAATTTCCTATCCACATTCAGATTTTCTCGTGCCTAGATTATTGTTACTCATAAACAACTGGTAGCTTCATTACGTTACATTCTTCAATCATCTCATTAGTAAACTTATTAAAATGAATCAGTCAGAAAGAACTGAAAATGTTAACATGGACGAGTTTGCGGTACCTGAAGGAGAGTTTGTGAGAGCTGGTGGGTCAGGCCAGCGCCTCGCATCAGTGTATGAATGTGCATGTGAATGGGTGGATAGCAGGATTTGTAAAGGGTTTTAGTCATCCAGAGATGAGAAAAAAAGCACTATATAAGCGAACGCCATTTACAATTTACTCATAAATCTCGATCACTTTTAGCCTGTCTACAATTAATGCCATAGTCATGATACTAACAACAACAACAACAACAACAACAACAAAAAAATAGCAGCCCATCTCATAGACCCATAGATCCTAATGACACAATGATCCCACAGACTAGGGGTGTACCATATTGTATCATTCATGATAATATGGTATAAATTTTGATACCAGTGTAAAAATGAACATTGCAATATTTGGGGTCTGCTGCGTGATATCACACTGTTATGGTGCTGATGGAAGTTAGGCATTACCATAGAACTGTCAAAACAAACATGGCACGGGAAGTTACTGCTCCGTGGTCGGAGTGTCTGCGTCGAGTTGTGATGAAATGCGTTAGTTTTAAGGCAATTTCAGACTGCTGCCATGTTTAAAAAAAACAAAACAAAAACAGTGCAGCAATGCAAATAATCTGCCCGCATTTTTTTCCCGCACATACAACACGTGTTGACGTATGGAGTTTTATTTTCGCTCTGTTTCGGTTGCTTAAGCTTGATTTTATTCAACCACCCAAACCAAAAAAATCATCTCTTCAGTGAGACGAGAGCCAAAAAGTCCCAGATGTCTGTGCATCGGAGACTACTGATTGATGTAAATTGATTCAGTAAAAAACCTCCGACTACTGTATGTAAGTGCACTTACAATGTGGTTTATACTATGTTCTTGTAATATTTGATACAGAATAAAAAAAACATCTTGAAACTCAATCTGAGCTGCAGCTTATAAGGTGGAGAAATAAGAGTTGTTTTCCATTCATCCATCTTCTACCGCTTAACCCTTTAAGGGTCGTGGGGGTGCTGGAGCCTATCCCAGCATCTTTGGGCGAGAGGCTGGGTACACCCTGGACAAATTGCCAGTCCATTGCAGGGCCAACACAGAGAGACAGACAACCATTCACTCTCACATTCATACCCAAGGACAATTTAGAATCCCCAGTTGATGCCAATTAACCTAACCTGCATGTCTTTGGTCTGTGGGAGGAAACAGGAGTACCCGGAGTAAACCCACGCAGACACGGGGAGAACATGCAAACTCCACACAGAAGGGTCACCAATGGTCAGAGAGTTGTTTTTACTAAATATGTCGAAGGTCACTTCCGGTTATGGCTGCCACGTAGGACGGACGTGTCTCGCTCTGCTCTGCTCCTGGAGAAAAAAAAAATCGGCAAATAACTCTCTCATTTGGGACAGAACGTATCCCAGCATTTGGGCGAGGATATGTCGGCGAAGCCTAAGGCTGGAAAACCAGGAAAAGGAAAAAGCGAGCCGCCGAAACAGTCCAAATTAACGGACTTTCAGGTCTGTGACGCAGCAAACAAAACTCCATATATGGCGGAGGAGGCTGGCAACGGTGCGATATCTGCGGGGAATGGCGCAGATGCGCTGATGGCTGCCATGAGTTCAATGAGAGCGGACTTTTCCTCTAGATTTGATGGGATTATGACAGCGTTGGAAGGAATAAGAAAGGAATTGGGTGACTGTGTAGAACGAACGGCGCAGATGGAGCCCCGTCTCGCTAGTGCTGAAGATGACGTCACCCGTCTTCAATTAAAGGTGCGCACTTTGGAAAAAAAAAATAAATCTCTGGAAGATAATATTTTGGATTTGGAATCTCGGTCGAGACAGAATAATTTGAGGCTGGTGGGTCTTCCAGAGGAATCAGAAGGTCGGGACGTATGTTCCTTTCTGGAAAAGTGGATTCCGGAGGTGCTGGGCAGCGAGGAGTTGCAATCAGCAGTGGTTCTGGAAAAAGCACATCGTATTGGCCCACGGAGAGATAAGGGACCGCCGAGGACCTTAATTATGAAGTTTCTTAGTAACAGAGACAGGATGAAGATCTTCAACGCTGCACGTGCTAAAGGAGAGATTAAACACCAGGACCAGCAGGTGCGGTTCTACCCAGATTTGGCCACAGGAATCCAGCAATTGAGGAAGCAGTTTGATCCCGTACGTAAGGAGCTGCGCAACCTTGGGATTCGTCATGGTGTAATCTATCCTGCGAGACTGCTGACCACGTATGAGGGCAGAACCCACATCTTCAAGACCCCAGAGGAGGCGCAGGAGTTCATCAAGAAGATCAAAGAAGAAGAAGAGACTGGTGGGAGCTAAGCATGAACAAAATATAAGGTAGAATAATTAAGCATTTGCACAGGCATCTGACTGACTTGAAGTAAATAGTAAGTTTACAAAATATAGATTGTATTATATATTAAAAAAACAAAACAAAAACAAAACAAACAAAAAAAAACAAAAAACTATGATGTACAAAGTTGTTAAAAATTTTGGAGTTAAGTTGGAAAACTACAGAGGAGAGTTAATGTTACGTCATTAAAAGCAGTAGAGTTAGGGTGATTGGGAGGATGAAGAAGGAGTGGCTTAGGCTGTTCCCTGTGGGTGTGGAACGGTCGATGGCTATATCGGGAGACAGAATTTTTCTTTTGATTTTGGGGGGTTTGCCACAAGTGTGGGAAGGGGAAATTTGTTTGTGTGTAGTTTGTAGGATGAATGTTCAACCACTCATGTTTTTGCTTCTCTGTATGAACATGTTTACACTGCAAGGTAATCCCAAACTCTCTATTGATCATGGACCAAAGTGTTAATCTTAATTTAACTTCATGGAATTGCAGAGGTCTACAAAATTTAAAAAAACTTAAACAAGTTATGAATAAAATAAAGGACATGGGTTCAAGAATTGTGTTTTTACAAGAAACTCATCTGATAGAGGAGGATGTTAAAAGAATTAGGAGTAGATGGCAGGGAAGTGTATTCACCTCTTCATTTTCATCCCGAGCCAGGGGAGTTATGACTCTCATACATAAATCAGTTCCTTTTCAAGTGAAAAATGTAATTGGAGACAAATTTGGAAGATATGTAATCATTCAAGGTTCTTTGCTATTAGAAAATATAAATCTTGTGAACTTATATGGTCCCAATATAGATGATCAGAAGTTCTTTGCTAATTTATTTCTCATCTTATCATCACTTACAGGGCAACATATAATAGCAGGGGATTTTAATTGTACATTGAATCCAGGTGTGGATAGATCAACAGGACTGGATTGTACGCACATTGGATGTAGGATGACTATTAATCATTTTATGAAAGAATTGAGATTGTTAGATATATGGAGAGAAATGAAACCACAAGTTAAAGCCTATTCTTGTTATTCCAGTACCTACAAGACATTCTCACGTATTGATTATTTTTTGATTTCCACAGAATTAAGGTCCAAGATTCAAAACTGCTTTTATGATAACATCGTGATCTCTGATCATGCACCCTGTTGTCTAATATATGTAGATAAAAAATTGACAAAGGAATCGGGTAGATGGCAATTTCAGCATAAATGGCTTCAGGATGAGGAATTTGTCAAGTATATAGAAAAACAGATAGACGAGTTCTTTGACATCAATACTACACAAACATCAGCATGTGTAAAGTGGGAGGCTTTCAAAGCTTTTATTAGGGGACATATTATTAGTTATACAGGATCAAAATCTAAGAAGACTCGAGAGGAGAGAGCTAAATTGGAACATAAAATAAAAAGTCTTCAGGAAAAAGTGTATGCAGGAAGTGACCCAAGGTTGGAGAATGAATTACTGATTTTGAGAGCTGAATACGACAAAAAATCAGCGAATAGAGCTGCCTCGAGTCTTCTAAGATTGAAACAATCTTTTTATGAACAAGGTGAAAAATCAGGAAAATTATTAGCATGGCAGATTAAACAATTGGAAATTAAAACACCAATTACCAGTATTATAAGTAACGGACAGGTAGTTATAGATCCTTTAGAAATTAATAGAGCCTTTAGAGATTACTATGAAAAATTATATGATACCAAAAATGAACCTGATTTAACAAAACTAAATGGGTTTTTGAACGAACTATCTATACCGTGTATTCCAAATGAAAACAGGGAGATATTGGAGTCTAAAATTAGTCAAGAAGAAGTTGGGCTAGCCATTGATAATATGAAATCACGAAAAAGTGCAGGACCAGATGGTCTTCCAGTTGACCTTTATAAAAAATTTAAGAATAAATTAATAAAACCTTTTTTGGAAATGGTTTTAGAAGCATTTCAAAATAATAATTTACCATCATACATAAATAATGCCTTAATTATACTGCTGCCAAAACCAGGTAAGCCCTCTAATAAATGTGAAAATATGAGACCAATAAGCCTATTAAACGCCGACCTTAAGATAATCTGTAAAATTTTAGCAAGACGAATACAAGAAATTTTACCAAATATTATTAATCGAGATCAGAATGGCTTTATAAAGGGTAGACAAGGCTTCCATAATGTAAGAAGACTATTTAATATTATTTATTTTAATAAAGAAGCACCGGATACAGCTCTCCTATCATTGGACGCCGAAAAGGCCTTTGATAGAGTTGAATGGCCCTTTCTTTTTGAAGTCCTACAAAGGTTTGGACTTGGAAATAATTTCATAAAATGGGTTCAAATAATATACAATAATGCTACAGCAGAAATCCTAACAAATAACAATATTTCAAAACCAATAAAAATCAATAGAGGATGTCGACAAGGCTGTCCACTTTCACCTTTACTGTTTACTATGGCAATTGAACCTTTAGCGATAGCGATACGTTTACATTCACAAATATATGGAATTAAAGTTGGACCAACAGAACATAAAATCTCCCTGTACGCCGATGATATAATTTTGTTTATGTCGAATCTAAAAAAATCAATTCCAACCTTGTTGAATTTAATAAAGAATTTTGGGGAAATATCAGGATATAAAATAAATAAAACTAAATCTTCAATATTAATGCTAAATGAGACCCAGAGAAATTACCCAGCCCCTGAGGTAAATCAATTCAATGTTGTAAATCAGTTTAAATATTTAGGAATCCAAATTATGCCTAAGCTAGAATCAGTCGCCAGTGTCAACTATGAAGCCTTAATGTCAGATATCAATGAGTTAACTCAGAGATGGATGTCACTACCAATGTCGATGATCGGGAGAATCAATATACTTAAAAGTAATATTTTACCTAAAATACTTTATTTATTTCAATACATTCCCTTATCACCACCTTTAGATCTATTCTCAAGAATAAAAAAAAAGTTAGTGGAATTTATATGGAACAACAGGAGGGCTAGATTACGTTTGTCTTTATTATATTTACCATTTGATCGTGGAGGTCTGAAATGTCCAAATTTTATGTTGTATTATTGGTCGGCACAACTGAGGTCTATGACATATTATTTTTCATCAAATGATCTCCCTCACTGGACTGAAATGGAATCATACAATTTACCTTTACCTCTTCCCATATTCATATACTCAGACTCGGCAAAAAAATTACAAAAACAAGTTAAAAATCCATTTGTAAAGCATATGATCAAAATATGGTGTGAAGCTAAAAACTATTTAAAAGAACCACAGTTATTGTCACAATTTAGTCCAATATGGGGTAATCAATATTTTAAACCAGGGAGAGCGGACGCTGTATTTAAAGTATGGAATTTAAAAGGGATACAAAAGATTCAGGATTTATATTTGCCATGTGCAGACAACATAATGTCTTTTGAAGAGCTGAGGATCAAATTTAATCTCAATAGAACACATTTTTTTAAATATCTTCAACTTAGAAACTTTATTCGATCAAATCAAAATAAAGCTCTCACTCGACCTATTTATTCATCCTTGGAAAAAATGATGATGAAAGATAGTAAAAGAAAGGGTATTATTTCAGAGTTTTATAACTCATTGACACTATCTTCAAGTGAAAATTCACTGAAAAGATTAAACTACTGGAAAGAAGATCTGCAAATTGAAATTTCAGAGGAACAGTGGGAATTGGCTTGTACAGAAGCTCAAACCAAA
Source organism: Pholidichthys leucotaenia (assembly GCA_020510985.1). Taxonomy (NCBI): domain Eukaryota; kingdom Metazoa; phylum Chordata; class Actinopteri; order Cichliformes; family Pholidichthyidae; genus Pholidichthys; species Pholidichthys leucotaenia. The sequence goes on from CM035843.1 coordinate 316,120,774, forward strand.
TCAATAAATGTACGCCTTAAATTGATACATTTCAAATGGTTAATGCGGATGTATGTTACACCGGAGGAGTTAAATAGATATAACAAAAATATACCAGATACATGCACAAAATGCATGGAAAGTAAAGGAACCCTATTTCATTGTTTATGGGAATGTAGATTAATAAGAATGTTTTGGGAAGAGGTGAGGGTAACAATTGAAAAAATAATCTCAAAACAAATCATATTGAATCCTAAACTGTTTTTGTTGGGTCTGTACCCAGAAAAGCATAATTTTAATAAAAGTGAAAGAACATTCATAGACCTCAGTTTGCTTAATGCCAAAAAATGTATTGCACTATTATGGAAAAAGACTCATAGACCAGATGTGACTCAGTGGTTAAGACAGATGTTAACAAACCTTCCATTAGAAAGAATAACATATATACTGAAATCAAAGGAAATTGTGTTTGAGAATATATGGAGACCTTTTATTGATTATGTAAAAAATTTAAACATAACTCTTGAAGAAGAAGGTGAATGATGTGTGTGGACCTTGTAAATTCCAAACTGGTGAACATAATATGTATACTTATGTATTGGATTGTCTAGACTAAACAGAGGAGCATTGTTGAAGACTTGATTTTGTTGGTGGTTGTTGGTGTTTTTAGTGCATTTTTTTTTTTTTTGTAGTACTTTAGTGTTAGTGTTTGATTGTTTGTATCATGTTTGTTAAAAAAAAAAAAAAGGTTCAATAAAGATATTGTGGAAAAAAAAATATGTCGAAGGTAAATAACACTGGCATGTGAAACTGTTCTTTATAAATTAAAAAGAAAAAAAATTGTGATTTGTGAACAACATTGTTATTGTGAAAATTTGCAAAAATTTGCAAAAATATTGTGATGTCATTTTTAGGCCATATTGCCCACCCTACCACAGACTCATCAAAAAACTGGTTTCACTGGGTATGATCCCGCACACCTGTAATTGGGAACTAGACTTCCAACTAACAGACCCCAGTCAGTCAGAATCCACAACCTCACATCTTCCACTGGATCCCTCCAAGGGTGTGTTTTAAGTTCCCTCCTGTTCTTGCTGCTGACATACAGTATGACTGTTCAGCCATGCACCTGAGCTGTCCTATCATCAAGTTTGTGGACAACACAGGTGTTGTGAGACTAATCTCCAACAATGATGAGTTGGAGTTAGGGGTGTGCAATGTCGTACCGTTCACAATAATACTGGTACAAAATTTGATCCCGGTGTAAAACTGAATATCACAATATTTGGGGTCTGCTGCGTGACAATGTCACACCGTTACAATGCCGACGGCAGTTACACATTAGCATAGAAACGGCAAAACAAATGTGGCACGGGAAGCAGCAGCTCCGAAGTTAGGCTGTCTACATCAAGTTGAGTAGAAATATTTAAGTTTCACTTTCTGTTTCAGACTGCTGTCATGTTAAAAAAAACGGTGCAACAGTGACCATGTTTACATGGACACAAGTAAACGGATTAAAAGCCTGATCAGAATAAAAATGCTTCATGTATACAAGCCAATCTGAATATTCTGACCCGATCACGCTCATTCGGATCAAAACTTCATTCCGATTGAGATGGGTGGGTTATGCCGATTGTTTATCCGAATGGTGTGCATGAAAACACTTATTCCGAAGGCTGGCCAGAAAATATGTTTACTGTGCATGTCTGTACGTCAGCCACATGTCGACGTGACGTATTCCGCCTTTACAGCAGCTAACGGAAGACATAGTGGGAGTAAAACTAAACTGGTCTGTATCGTCCTGCTGTCTCCCTCTGTTCGTCATATGCAGAAGCATGTTCTTGTTGTTTCATTACGGAGACCAGCAGAAGCAAAAGTACAGTCTGAATAACACAATACAGGTCCATTTAAAAAACAGAAAGACACGAAGCGGGGCTCGCTAACACCGGAAGTTGCTTCTTCTTCTACTATTTTCAGAATGTTGAAATGTCGACGTGCGCATGTCAAAATGATTTATTACGTTCAAACGTGTGACACATGGAAACGCACGTCCTAATTGGATCAGCTTTTTCAGGATCCATGTAAACAGTGAAGTTCTGATCTGAAGACTGAAGAAATTTTGCCCACGTAACCGTGGCTAGTGTGGATCATCTGCCTGCATTTTTTCGGCACGTTAACATCGGACAATATGGTGCTCAAAGTGGCTGTAGTTGCATTTTAGTTCAGTTTTGGCTGCTTCATTTTGATTTTATTCAACCACCGGAAGAGGGAAAAAAAACCCCAAAAAATCCGTTCAGTGCAACGAGAACCAAAAAGCCTCAGGACAGATCCGTGCAATGAGAGCAATGCAGGTAAAGTGATTCAGCATAAAACCCGACATCTCTGTGCAGTTAAGAAGTAATGGTATTATTTTCTTGTAATATTTGATACAGAACTAAAACAATATTTTAAACTAAATCTGAGCTGGTGTTTATAAACTGGAGAAATACGACTTTTTGTTTTGTTTTTCCTGAATATGTTAAAGGTAAATAATGCTGGCCTTTTTGCATAAATTTAAAAGAAAAAAATCTGTATTCTGCAATATTGCGGAAAATATCGTTATCGTTCCAATTCACAGAAATATTGTGATATCATTTTTAGGCCATATTGCCCACCCCTAGTTGTTGGGAGTACAGACAGGAGTTGAAACGGAAAACAAAAGAGATGATTGTGGACTGTAGAACAATCATGCTACACATGGCTTTATGGCAAAAATTAATATTATAGACAAATGGAACCATTTTGCCTTTAAATAATCCTTTACATTAGAATCATTTTTCTTTCTGAACCTGATTGTGTGTATTATCCATAAATGTACATTGATAAGAGAAAACTTAAGATGGTTTTAAAGTAGTAAAGTCTACAGATACACAGAGCTGACCATTAAACAGAAGCATAGAGAGAAAAGTGGTGTTCCCACATTGCCACAGCTAGCAATAAATTGGAAAGTACTTATTTACACTATCCCACTTAAGGGCAAACAGGTGCAATCATAAAGAGCACAAAACGATAACTGCCAAAAATTGCAGGCATCCAGTGTCCTTTTGGCTAATGGATCTATTCCTCTAACAAGAAACCAGTTTCTCTTTGTGTGGGATTTAAATGATAGGTTCTGTTCAATTATTAATTTTCAAATATGTACTTAAGATCATTTTAATATCAGCTCCTTGATCACACCTTGACAATTTAGGCAGCATATGCCGACATATCAAAATTTCTCTAAAATGCTGGCATATGGCCAAAACTTTGAATTTTGGGCATACAGTGGATATAAAAAGTCTACACACCCCTGTTCAAATGCCAGGTTTTTGTGATGTAACAAAAAATGAGACCAAGATAAATCATTTCAAAACTTTTTCCACCATTAATATGACCTACAACCTATACAACCCAATTGAAAAACAAACTGAAATCTTTTAAGGGGAAAAATAAAAAACTTACAATAATCTGTTTGCATAAATATACACACCCTAATACTTTGTTGCAGCACCTTTGGCTTTTATTACAGCACTCAGTCTTTTTGGGTAGGAGTCTATCAGCGTGGCACATCTTGACGTGGCATTATTTGCCCACTCTTCTTTGCAAAAACGCCCCAAATCTGTCAGATTGTGAGGGCATCTCCTGTGCACAGCCCTCTTCAATTCATCCCACAGATGTTCGATCAGATTCAGGTCTGGACTCTGGCGGCACCATTCCAAAAGCTTAATCTTCTTCTGGTGAAGCCATTCTTTTGTTGATTTGGATGTGTGCTTTGGGTCACTGTTGTGATGAAAGATGAAGTTCCTCTTCATCTTCACCTTTCTAGCAGAAGCCTGAAGGTTTTATGCCAACGCTGACTGGTATTTGGAACTGTTCATAATTATCTCCACCTTGACTAAGGCCCCAGTTCTAGCTGAAGAAAAACAGCCCCAAAGCATGATGGTGCCACCACCATGCTTCACTGTGCATATGGTGTTCTTCTGGTGATGAGTAATGTTGGATTTGCACCAAATATACCTTTTGGAATTATGGCCAAAAAGTTCAACCTTTCATCAGACCATAACACATTTTCCCACATGCATTTGGGATATTTCAAATGTATTTTTGCAAAATGTTGCCAGAATTGGATGTTTTTCATCGTAAGATAAGGCTTCTGTCTTGTCACACTAGATGGGAGATTGTTGTCACATGTACTAAACAGCCAGTACTTGCCAGAAATTCCTGCAGCTCCTTCAATGTTGCTGTCGGCCTCTTGGCAGCCTCCCTGACCAGTTTTCTTCTCATCTTTTCATCAGTTTTGGAGGGACATCCCACCACACCACCACCATCATAGCAGTCTGTCGTGGGTGACAATGACTGTTTCATTTAGGTCTGATCAGATTCCTACACGCAGCTCTGTCCTTCACCTTCCGCTGCCAAGAACTCCCGTCTATATCCAACTTCACCTTGTTAACCCAGGCGACGTCCGAGCCGGTATGAGTTCCTTTCTGACTGACCATTTCATGAAACTGTTTGCAAAGTATTTGAGTACCACTAGCTTTTGCTGGACTAGCAGCACATTCTTGGCAGATAGAGGTATTATCAGTGGCAAAGACAAGTCAAGACTTGGTAATGCCACTGTTATGCCATATTTTCTCCACATGATGATGACTGTCTTCACTGTGTTCCATGGTATATTTAATGCCTTGGAAATTCTTTTGTACCCTTCTCCTGACTGATACCTTTGCGCAAGGAGATCCCTCTGATGCTTTGGAAGCTCCCTGCAGACCATGGCTTGTGCTGTAAGATGTGATTACAAAAATGTCAGGAAAAGCCTGAACTTTATTTGGAGTTAATCAGAGGCACTTCAAATGGTGGCAGGTGTGTGCTGACTCCCATTTAAGATGAGTTTGAATGTGATTGGTTAATTCTGAACACAGCCACATCCTCAGTTATAACAGGGTGTGTATATTTATGCAAGCAGGTATTTATGCAAGCAGGTATTTTTCCCCTTAAAATATTTCAGTTTGTTTTTCAATTGGGTTGTACAGGTTATAGGTCACATTAATGGTGAAAAAAGTTTTGAAATGATTTATCTTGGTCTCATTTTTTTATATCACAAAAACCTGGTATTTGTACAGAGGTGTGTAGACTTTTTATATCCACTGTATGTATCACATATCCATAAGAAGTTGGACGTATACATAATGTATTAGTAACTTATATAGAACGTTTCCATAACTTAAAGGTAACTTATACCAATGAATGCTTAGTGTGTTGCCGGCGTACACAACTTATGCCTAACGATAGTCTAACTTATGCATAGCTTGCATAGCGTGGTCATGCCAAACTGCCGTCGCCTCCTGATCCATGAATCCTAAGTGTGCGAGAGCATGAAGGCTCCATCATCTCAGTTGAACCAAGATGATTTTCTCCTCCAAAGACCATCGCATGGCGGGAAGCGTGACTGACTTGGCAGATCTGTCAAATCTGTCAGGTCAGTCATGCCTACGGAAAGGATAAAACAGCTGATGTGACACAGCATGAACGTCAGATGACAGTCGAAACATGTCAAGGTATGAGACATCTGACATATGGGCTGCACGGTGGCGCAGTGGTTTAGCACTGTGGCAGCACAGTTTACCCTCGGCTGGGGGAATCGCGGGGATCGTGAGATCGTGGGTTCGATCCTAGCCCCCGACCAACAGTGAGCTGTGTGGAATTTGCATGTTCTCCCCGTGTTGCGTGGGTTTACTCCGGGATTTCTCCGGTTTCCTCCCGCATACCAAAACATGTAGGTTTAGGGCGCTCGCGCACGCAGCGACCGGCAGCCGGTGGCTTGTCACCGGACTGCAAACCAAATCTACCTACGGGTACAAATAAGTAACAAAAAAAAAAAAAAAAAAAAAAATCTCTTTAATTTGTCTGAATAGAAGAACAAGACCAGTTTGACATGGGCATCTGCTCATCATTGAGTCTTGACGGTTTCCTCCTGTGAACCAACGCTGCTAATATGCCATTATATGGTAGCTGTTAGAAACACGCTCAATAAGTTACACACAGGTTCAAAGTGCATTACTCATACGTTAGAAATAAGTTTTGGGTACGCTAGACATTACCTCGATGTATTTTGATTTATGAATAACTTATGAATAACAAATAACATCTGTGAAAGCTCGCATAACTTACATATACTGTAACTTATGGCTCACGTATGCGGGACGTATGAGCCATACGCTGGATGTGTTGAAAAATTTTGTGCATGCACTAAATTTTTAGACGACCTCACCATACTATGAAGTACACAAGCGTGCTTCAACATGCTCTTAACTTATACAAAACTTACCCTTAACTTATTAGATGTATGCCAGTGTATTCACCATTTTTTTTTTTTTTTAAACGTCACCATACGCTGCCTAAATCGTCAAGGTGTGACAGGGGCTTTAGGGGCATTAGATTTTAACTCTTGGAAATTTGACAACAGCATGAACTTGGATTCATTTTCCATGAAATATCTGTGAGGGCCGGTTCTGAAGAAAAACGAAGCAAAGTGTAGGACTGTGGGAAACAATAGTGACGAGTGCCATTAAACACATGCCCTCATTTATCAAAGGTGTGTATGACAGAAAAGTGGCTGTACAATCATTTCAACGTTAAGATGGATCAATCTGAACGTGATCATACAGTAAGTGCAAATCTCATGACAGGTTTGAACTTGTGTATGCAACTTTTCAAGTCGCTGTAGACTCGCAACGCAGCAGAGAAACCTGGCTGTGTGGGAGAACTATTTGATCATATTAGATTACATTGAGCAGTGCATCCTTTTAGGTGATGTTTGCTTGTGTTATATTTAGATGATGAAAGATTTACTTTAAAGAATAAAGAGGCTGCTTTACATAATAAAAGCAGCATTTCATTCATATTTATATCACTGCAGCTAATACAGTGGATTCAAGGAGAAATTCTAAATTCTAATTGATCAGATATAGAAACCTGAATTAAACTTAACTTCTGAAATTTAAAATATTTTACATACAGTTGTGACTGGGCTCAGAGCTTTTCAAGAAGACTGTCATTTTCATCTTTCAGTGTGAGTATTGTTGTAGATTAATTCTATAAAGATAAATTGTGGTAAATCATTCTAAAAAAACATTTATTTTCCCAAGTCTGGTGTTACGTACTAATTAAAACCGGTATCTATTATGGATTATCTGGTTAACTCCACTGGTAGACTCAGATAATAGCAGGCTCTGCACCACAGAAGTGCCCAGCCATAGTGACTCTATCAAGGTTAAATAAATACAAAGATGGATAGATATGATTACCTGGAGGAATGCTGCTGTACACCCCAGAGAAAGTCTATGAAATTATTTTCACCTCTGCTGCTCTGAATAATATTCCACCGAATAAGTGTGCAGACAGCTGTGGCCAGAGCGCACAGCTAGGAGGGGTGAGGATGACATACTTCATCGCTTTTAAACTAAGTGTTAAATTCTCATGTTTGATATGCTTTTAAAATGACTAGGCAAACAACATTTATTCAAACACTCCATTCACTTAACCCACCGATGCCTGTAATACAGGGGTCTCAAACTCATTCCATGGAGGGCCAAGACCCTGCAGGTTTTACCTCCACCCAGTGCCTTCAACAGGTGATTTCACTGAATTTCTTCCCACTGATTGCTGATCAATGAAAACACCTGCTGAAGACACTGGGTGGAGGTAAAACCTGCAGGGTCTTGGCCCTCCATGGAATAAGTTTGAGACCCCTGCTGTAATAGAACCGATGAGCACAGTCCATCAACTAGAGTTGGTGATTAGTCTTTACAGAAAATATAACCGAGAATACAAATTTATCATGGCTGTATGAATTTAAGTTATAACCATCGGCTGGAGTTAATGGCCAGCTGTTACACATCGCCAATCTTGTTCCAGCCATGGTTTTTCTGCTTTTGATGACACTTTTGAGGTTGCCAAGCAATACTACTTTATTATTTTTTACTTCTCATATAATAATGCCAATTTCCATTTCAGAGAAGTTTTTCTTTTTGCTGTCTTACATTCCCCCGTGGGTGAGGCAGGGGTGTGGTATCAAATGACATTTGTTTCCAGCCATCAGATTTCAGTGACTGATCAATCGTACGATAAGACTGATCAGATGCACATGGTTTCATAAACTCCAAATGGACCCTGTCGTATGATAATGATTTCTACACACTTCTGATAAATGAGGGCCACTGTTCTAAAATCTTGAATTAAGTGGTTTGGTTTAAAAGCCAAACACAGTAACCTCTCTTGCCATACTATGAAGAAACATGCTGTTAATCCATGAAGAAGTCAGTAAATTGCCCTCTTTAAACAAACAATGTGGCATTCACACTTACCTTCCAGCGAGACAAACAGTCTTTGGGCTTCCAGTATCCTCCTGAGGCAATGCTAGGCTCTTCCTGAAGCAAGGTTCTTTCCACCTCCTCCAGAGATATTTCACTCATATTCACCTCTAACCTGCCCTCTGTTTGTGAAAAAAGAGAGAGAATGAGAGAGGAAAAAAAGGAGTGCCAAAGTTATGAAGCAACAACGGTCACAAAGGGTGAGGTATGATGTGGATCTGACAAAGATGTAACAGTGCTATTACAACATAGTTTATTCACATACATCACAAGAAATTAAACCTGCTCCTCCAACATCACTATCTACCATTACAACAAATATGTGCTGTCGCACAATGAAAATCACTACTGAAAAGCATATTCTCATTTGATGTGTTATTTAAAGGTGAACTGAACTGAACGGCATTGAACGGCACTGGGTGATAGTACATACAATTATAAAGATAATTTATCATTGGCACCCTCTCCACAAATCCCGGAATCTTGGAGAAAATCACGATTTTGAATTTCCCGCCCTGAAAAATCAGACGAATCCGCCGATTAACCGGAAGTGCAGCCGGAGTTCCGCGTGACGTCACGAGTGTGACCCAGTCCTCATGTTTACCATTGCGAGCACATCAACACTGGTTGTTTTTGGTGCATTTTGTCGTGATAGTCGACTACAAAACACTTCCAACACCTGGGAAGATCTGTTCAGTGGCCAAGGAAAGCTGTCATGGCGACGAAAGAAAAGAAAGGGGGAGGAAAAGCGACCGGGAAGCGATGCGTTTCTAGATATACAGTGATCCCTCACTTATCGCGTTTAATGGGGACCAGAACCGACCGCGAAAAGTGAAAAACCGCGAAGTAGCGTCACCCCCCCCCCAAGGGCGTCACAAGCACTATTTTGCACAAAAAGGCACAAGAGAACAGCGAAAAGTGCCACTAAGCAACACGAGCGATAAAGAACAATGAATGCGGTCTTCCTTCGCTGGGTAAAACGTCTCGGCCAATCAGCTTGCGAGATTCCCGAGCGGTGAAGAGGTGGGCGGAGAGGAGTGGAGCGGTGGTCAGAGAGGTGGATTTTGAGTTGTGCGGGCTCTCCGTGTTGATACCTGATGTTCTAATGTAGTCTCCCTGCATTCTAACTAACTAACTAACTAACCTGCACTTATATAGCGCTTTTCTAGTCACAAAGACCACTCAAAGCGCTTTCATTAATACTAACCCTCTATTCTAAGGGCCTATAGGAAACAGATATCTAGGGACAATTTAGAACAGCCAATTAACCTAACATGCATGTTTTTTGGCATGTGGGAGGAAATCGGAGAAATCCCGGAGTAAACCCACGCAACACGGGGAGAACATGCAAACTCCACACAGATCACTGTTCTACATTAGAACATCAGGTATCAACACGGAGAGCCCGCACAACTCAAAATCCACCTCTCTGACCACCGCTCCACTCCTCTCCGCCCACCTCTTCACCGCTCGGGAATCTCGCAAGCTGATTGGCCGAGACGTTTTACCTCGTAAGCTGATTGGCCGAGACGTTTTACCCAGCTTCGCTTCCTGCCGAGCGCCCATACCCAGCGAAGGAAGACCGCATTCATTGTTCTTTATCGCTCGTGTTGCTTAGTGGCACTTTTCACTGTTCTCTTGTGCCTTTTTGTGCAAAATAGTGCTTGTGACGCCCTTGGGGGGGGGGGTGATGCTACTTCGCGGTTTTTCACTTTTCGCGGTCGGTTCTGGTCCCCATTAAACGCGATAAGTGAGGGATCACTGTAATAAGTTGGAAAAATGCTGATGGTTTTTTTTTCCTTTCTTTTTTATTGTTAATTTTCCTTATCCTGACACCCCAAACATGCCAAAGTAAAGACTCACCATTCTGTATTCAATAAGCGACTCTCCTCCCCATCACTGCTGCGGTCTGAGTTGGTGCCGGAATCCCCCGAAAATTCTGGCTCTAATCTGTACAGTTCGATGCCTCCCTCGCTCTCTTCCTGTTCACTTGACACTCCTGCATCCTCCTCTGTCTCGTCACCGATCCTGAATGCCTCTTCACTCTGAAAACTCTGGTGTTCTTGACTGCTGGAACTGCTATCATCTGCCATTGTTGTTTTGATAAGGGTCACACTCGTGACGTCACGCAGCGTCGTCTGCACTACTTCCGGTTTGTTTGGCACTGCCAGCCAGAGGCAAAAGTTTATCGGCTTATAGCTTGGCCATCGCACGGCCTAAAAATTTCTTTTATGTGTTGAAAAATACAATAGGTAATAAGGAATTAATCTGCTATTCTACTTTTTCGGCAAAAAGGTGGGTTCAGTTCTACTTTAAGGGACAGCTTGTAAATTTTAAGGACGGAAACATAAAATAAAGTAAAATGAAGTCAGAAAAGTGTGTTATCAGTGTACTTACTCATAGAGGGTAACCTCTCAGGGCAAACCTGAGAAGGGAGGTAGGTGAAGCCCTCAGGGAGGTATGCAGTGGTGAGAGCGTCACTCTCACTGACATTGAAGTCATAGGAATAGTCTGGAATTACACATATGAAGAAGATTATCAAGAACAAAATACATTGCATTGGCATATTTACTGGCAACCGTAACTATACACTACATAAGGACATGTTATCGGTCACTGATTAAAGCTGTGGTAGGTCATCTATTCTTGTCATTGCATATGCAATGGAAATTTAAAAAAGTGTGTACACCCCTGTTAAAATGCCAAGTTTTTGCGATATAAAAAATTGAGACCTTATTAGATCATTTCAAAACTTTTCCTAATTTTAACATGAACTACACAGTCCCTCCAGGACTTTGCGATGTTGCGATCACACCAATTCATGCAAAATCTGCCAATCACCGCATCTTTTGCAACTTTCCCACAATTTTGGACAATCGTCGTCAACTCCACCAATTTCACTAACCAAAATTGTCCCTCAGTAGTGCTCAAACACTCAGTCTAACCAGTTAAATGCATCGCTGCACCACGCTCACTTTCGTGTTTGCAGTGAGTATAAACAGAACACATCAGCAAAAAACAGTGTGATTTAAAACAAGAGCACTGTGATTCAAGTGCGATATGCCCCGCCTCCGTTTTCTTTGACGATCCCAGTACATACCGACAGACGGCAGTTCTCAACTTGTCAATATAATTACTGTGGCAGAAACAAATTATGATAAACCCATCATCCACAAATATAAAACAAAGTATACAACTCATAGTTGTAGGTCAGGATCCCAAGGTAAACCCCATGTAGCAAGTATGGCAACCCTAGAGAGCTTTACATGTTCTATAGTAAGAGATTATAGGGATTATAGGGAGTGCCAACCTTGACCTTTGACATTTTGACCCTAAACCTGTAGTCAGAGGTTATGGTCTCAGAGTGAACCTGTGTACCAGGTTTGGTGACTCTAGCTTTCTTTGTTGTTGAGATATAGTTTATAAGCCATTTTGATGCTGATCTTTGACCTTGTGATCCCAAAACTATAGTCGCACTTCAGGGTCACAGGGTGAACCTGTGTACCAAGTTTGGTGACCCTAACTTTAACTAACTTTTCGTTGTACAGTAAGGGGGCGTGTCCATCAAACATGTTTTTTCTATCAAAATCTAAGAAGACTCGAGAGGAGAGAGCTAAATTGGAACATAAAATAAAAAGTCTTCAGGAAAAAGTGTATGCAGGAAGTGACCCAAGGTTGGAGAATGAATTACTGATTTTGAGAGCTGAATACGACAAAAAATCAGCGAATAGAGCTGCCTCGAGTCTTCTAAGATTGAAACAATCTTTTTATGAACAAGGTGAAAAATCAGGAAAATTATTAGCATGGCAGATTAAACAATTGGAAATTAAAACACCAATTACCAGTATTATAAGTAACGGACAGGTAGTTATAGATCCTTTAGAAATTAATAGAGCCTTTAGAGATTACTATGAAAAATTATATGATACCAAAAATGAACCTGATTTAACAAAACTAAATGGGTTTTTGAACGAACTATCTATACCGTGTATTCCAAATGAAAACAGGGAGATATTGGAGTCTAAAATTAGTCAAGAAGAAGTTGGGCTAGCCATTGATAATTCAAAATAAAGCTCTCACTCGACCTATTTATTCATCCTTGGAAAAAATGATGATGAAAGATAGTAAAAGAAAGGGTATTATTTCAGAGTTTTATAACTCATTGACACTATCTTCAAGTGAAAATTCACTGAAAAGATTAAACTACTGGAAAGAAGATCTGCAAATTGAAATTTCAGAGGAACAATGGGAATTGGCTTGTACAGAAGCTCAAACCAAATCAATAAATGCACGCCTTAAATTGATACATTTCAAATGGTTAATGCGGATGTATGTTACACCGGAGGAGTTAAATAGATATAACAAAAATATACCAGATACATGCACAAAATGCATGGAAAGTAAAGGAACCCTATTTCATTGTTTATGGGAATGTAGATTAATAAGAATGTTTTGGGAGGAGGTGAGGGTAACAATTGAAAAAATAATCTCAAAACAAATCATATTGAATCCTAAACTGTTTTTGTTGGGTCTGTACCCAGAAAAGCATAATTTCAATAAAAGTGAAAGAACATTCATAGACCTCAGTTTGCTTAATGCCAAAAAATGTATTGCACTATTATGGAAAAAGACTCATAGACCAGATGTGACTCAGTGGTTAAGACAGATGTTAACAAACCTTCCATTAGAAAGAATAACATATATACTGAAATCAAAGGAAATTGTGTTTGAGAATATATGGAGACCTTTTATTGATTATGTAAAAAATTTAAACATAACTCTTGAAGAAGAAGGTGAATGATGTGTGTGGACCTTGTAAATTCCAAACTGGTGAACATAATATGTATACTTATGTATTGGATTGTCTAGACTAAACAGAGGAGCATTGTTGAAGACTTGATTTTGTTGGTGGTTGTTGGTGTTTTTAGGGTTTTTTTTTTTTGTAGTAATTTAGTGTTAGTGTTTGATTGTTTGTATCATGTTTGTTAAAAAAAAAAAAAAGGGTCAATAAAGATATTGTGGAAAAAAAAAACATGTTTTTTCTGCAGTGGCTGACTACTTTCTATTCATTCTCTATGTAGTTCAGTCTTTACAATGCTGAGGGCACTCAGCGCTGAAATGCTCTCAGCACTGAAACAGTCTCGGCGGTGGCCACTTTTTGTCGGAGAGCTCAGGGCTGAAAAAAGTCCAACTTTTTAGACTACAGCTGCGCTCGTCAATGTCAGACCTTTCTAAGTAGCCAAACAGAATTAAGGAAGGGCGGGACATCGGACGCTGGTACAGGAAGACAAGAACGGTAGGATGACGGGGACGGGGAGAGGTTGAACTTTGCTGCTGAACTTTGCCAGTGGACGTCTCCTCGCATTTCCATGCTGACCGCACGTAAGAAGTGCCGGGCTTGTGTTGGAAAAAGTCCGCCTGCCTGAAAAGCACCCCGTCGTGGGAGCACGCATGAGGAGAGATGCTGTAAATCCACAAACAAACAAGCAAATCCAACACTACAGCCAGAACAATTTATACATCTTTAGAGGTAAAATCATTACTACATCTTGTCAATGAGCTTTAAAGCTGTGACTCTCCGGTCTGGACACGGACCAACGTGCACCCCGGGCAAACCCCCAAGGAGAGCCCCTCCTCCCAGTACGACTCCCGGTAAAGGAAAGATGAGTATCTGATGAGACAGCTGGGTGTCAAGACGCACAGCAGATAGACAAGACAGGTAGGAGTCAGGCACAGAAAGAGAGAGAATATTCAGTAATTTTTTCAGAAAAACACAGACTTCAACAGACAATACAGAGCAACAGAATAAATTATTTCGCTTTTTTCTGTACTCGGGACAGAGTGGTTGGGGACCGCTGCAGTTAGGGAGTTTTCAAATGAAGGTGCTGCCATAATTTCCAAATCTATACTCTTTATCATGCAGTCAATGCAATTTAGCTGTTGAAATAGATAATTATTTTATTCATCCTTTTTAATTCAAGTTCTCAGCAAGAGTAGCCGACAGTGTCGGTCATTTTTATGACAAATTTATGAGAAGCTACTTCATTCTCACTTAATTGTGTTAAAGTCTGTATTTGCTGTTGCACAAAAGAGATTTTTCTGTATAGCAGAAGTTTCTGCTTAATTTACAAATCACTGTTTGATAGGAAATCTTTGACAATACTATGCTTATTTTTGTAGTCTTATATAGAATATCATTGCAGTAAACTATGGAAAATAATAATAATAATGTTTATTTATAGAGCACCTTTCACAGACAGAGTCACAAAGTGCTTAACACGGTAAAAAACAAAATAAAAACACAGGCACATAAAACAGTAAAACAAAGCAGACAGTAAAAGCACATAAAAATACAATCCGCACATAGTTAAAAAGCCAGGCTAAAAAGGTGGGTCTTTAGTTGCTTCTTAAAAACACCAATGGAAGGTGCAGATCTAAGTTCAAAAGGCAAGGAGTTCCACAGTCTGGGAGCAACAGCAGCAAAGGCTCTATCGCCTTTGGTTTTGAGCCTAGTACTAGGAACTACCAATAGATTCTGATGAGAAGACCTGAGAGACCTGCTGGGCTGGTGTAGAGATTGCAGGTCACTAATATAAAAAGGTGCCTCTTCATGAATGGCTTTGTAAGTAAGAACAAGAACTTTAAAATCAATTCTATAATTTACAGGAAGCCAATGCAAGGAGGCCAAAACAGGAGTGATATGACAGAATCTACTGGACCTAGTTAGTAATCTTGCAGCAGCGTTCTGGACTAACTGTAGGCGGTGTAAAGAGGATTTGCTAAGACATGTAAAAAGAGCATTACAGTAGTCCAAACGTGAAGAAACAAAGGCATGAATAATGATTTCTAACTGAGTGTAGGAAACCAATGACCTAATTTTGGATATATAATCCTAAGGTGGAAAAAACAACTCCGGGTCAGAGATTTGACATGCTGATCAAAACTCATCGATTGATCGAAAATGACACCAAGATTTTTTAGATTAGACCGTACGTTAGAGCTTAATGAACCAATGCTATTAACCAACTTAGGAATTAGATTATCAGGTGCTACAATAAGGACTTCAGTTTTATCAGCATTAAGTTGCAAAAAGTTACTAGACATCCAGTCCTTGATTGCAGACAGACAATCATGAATAATTTTTAAATTGTCAACATGGTCAGGCTTAAAAGAGAAAAGTAGCCGTAAATCACCAGCGTAGCAGTGATAAGACACACCTTTAAAAAAATGCATCTGCTTTAAAATTTGTAATTCTTCCCACAACTTTTAGTGCAAGGTGGTGAAGGAAATGTGTGGGTTGGTGAACATGATTTGTGATAACGTATCGTCACTTCCTGTATTGCTGTCTGTCCGTGTGGTTAGCTCTCCTCACTCTCCTGAGGTTTTTGCTTTTAATTGTATTTTAACCACTTTTTTTCCATCTACTGTTAGTTCTCATTTCTGTTTTTCAAGCCTCTTGCACCTGTGTGCACACTCCATGTCACCTAATCACCTTCTTTAGCCTTCTGTTCACCTTTCATCGGTGTTTTTGTTAGCTTCAGGTTAGCCACTAGCTATGGCTACTAGCTATCCTTCCTCTCCTCCTCTTTTGTGCTCTCTCTGTCAGATGTTTAGCTACACCTCTGCCTCTTTTAGTGATAACGGTAAATGTAATAAATGTTGTCTTTTTGAGGCGCTCGAGGCGAAGTTGTCTGATTTGGAATCCCGGCTCCGCTGCATTGAAACACTGTCTGCGCCAGTTACTCTCGACGGACATCCCCTAGCTGCAGCAGAGCTCGCTAGCATAGGCCCCGTTAGCGGTCCTCCGGCCCTCCTCAGCAGCAAGGAGACTGGGTAGGTGACGGTGAGAAGGAAGCCTAGTCGCAAAGCCCCGATACACCACCAACCTGTTCACGTTTCTAATCGTTTTTCCCCGCTCAGCGACACACCCGCTGAGGAAAAAACTCTGATCATTGGCGACTCTGTAGTCAGAAACATGAACCTAGAGACTCCAGCGGCCATAGTCAAATGCATTCCTGGGGCCAGAGCAGGTGACATTGAGTCAAATTTGAAAATGCTGGCTAAAAGTACTGTAAATACTCCACAATTGTTATCCATGCCGGCATTAATGACATCCGTCTCCGGCTGTCGGAAGTCACGAAATTTAATGTAGAATCGGTGTGTAACTTTGCCAAAACAATGTCGGACTCTGTAGTGGTCTCTGGGCCCCTCCCCAATCTGACCAGTGATGACATGTTTAACCGCTCGTCATCCTTCAACCGCTGGCTGTCTGTGTGGTGTCCTGCAAACAACGTGGGCTACATTAACAATTAGAGCTCATTTTGGGGAAAACCTGGTCTTATGAGACGAGACAGTGTCCATCCCACTTTGGATGGTGCATCTCATTTATCTAACAATCTGGCATCTTTTTTATCCAAATTTCCAAAATCTTGACAACTCAGAGTTGGAACCAGGAAGCAGAGTCGCAGTCTTACACACCTCTCTGCAGCTCCTTCTCATCCGCCACCCCTCAACTTAGCCCGTCTTCCCCATCAGAGAATCATTGTCTGCTCCCTCCAAAGTAAATAAAAATATAATGTATAAGCATCCCAAAGTGATTAAACAAAAAGCTGGTAAAACTCAAATTAAACATGAAGCCTCTAAATTGAATGATTTGGCCTCTCTTCCTCCTCATAATTTAAAAATTAAATGCGGTTTGTTAAATATTAGGTCTCTAACTCACAAGTCTCTGCTAGTCCATGATCTGTTAATTGATCATCAGATTGATTTAATATCCCTTACAGAGACTTGGTTAGGACAAGAGGATTATGTTGCTTTAAATGAATCAACTCCCTCTGGTTATTTAAACTGTCAAAATCCCAGAAGTTCTGGTCGTGGAGGAGGAGTAGCAACAATTTACCATTCCAAATTACTAGTTAATGTAAAGCAAAAAACATGTTAGAATTCCTTTGAGGGCCTGGTCCTCAGTATTGGGCACTTTAGCAATTTTAGGTTAAACCCAACTTTATTTGCCATAGTTTATCGTCCTCCATCAACCTACTCAGAATTTTTATCCGAATTTGCTGAATTCTTAGCTGATTTAGTGCTGAAATCAGATAGAATAATTATAGTAGGGGACTTTAACCACTTGCGCTCCGTTGTTCCGTGGGCGGGCAAGTCTCTGTGTCCTAGAGCACACTCCTGCACCCTCGTGCGCTCTCAGACGCATAGTCCAGATTGTGGTGATGTAGGTGGTGTTGGCGTCCAAGCGCCACTGAAAAAAAAAGCTGCAGACACAGCCGCGAACAGATTAGTTCATCTGATTGACCTCTCATTCGACTAATAAGAGCCTTGAATTGGGTTTCTGAAACCTTGAAGAACCAATGAATGAAAACCTAGGAAGGAGGACCCGCCTACTGTGAATGCAGGAGCCAATTGAAGCACAGAAGTTCGGGCTGGGTGAAGAGAGATTTACTGTTGCAGCTGATGAAAAAAAAGGACGCTGGACGAACCTGCTACAGACCCAGCAGCGTGGAGAACACCCACAAGTGGGACCTGCACTCATTCCAGCAGAATAGACGTTTAGGATTTTCTTCCGTCATCATAGACCGACGGAGGCCGACGACAAAAGTCGTAAATCATTCGCCAAAACAGCAATAATGGAATTATGTTTTGACCGGGATCCACGAGCGGACCAGCGTCGCGTTCGTCTGACAATGGGGAAGAGAAGTTCGCCAGGACTCTGCTGCTGTGAAGAGGTAAGGTGTTATAAGCTAAATTTATTATTTATCCCTGAAAATTGTAATCAAAAAATGACTATTGACCAATCAGTAAATTACAACTGTACAGCGCACGAAGTACGAAGTGCGTGCGCCGCGATAAACGGTTCATTTGCCGTGTTCGGACCGTGAACGCCCCCCCCCCCCCCGCGCTGCAGAAGAGGAGCGGGGGGGGGGGCGTTCACGGTCCGAACGCCCCCCGGTCCGCGGGGGGGAAGCATATGAGTCTATTCCGTCATGTAGCGATGGCCGTCCTCTGTAGCGAGGGGGGGACAAACCCCCCCCCACACACACACAGTAGCGAGGGGGGGGGGAAGCCGCTGTGACAGCGTTGCTGTGGAAACATGCAACGAGTGTAATCCGTCATGTAGCGAGGGCCGAACTCCGTCCTTTGTAGGGGGGGGGGGGGTTCCACACACACACACACACACACACAGAGACACAGCCCTGAATGTGACCTTTCATTAGAGCCCAAAATGAAGATTCTACATTGAATTATTCAAAACTTACAGACGTTTTTCTAAACTGTGCCATTTGGCACAATTTGGCACAGTTCCAAAACGCCTGGGAACTACCTGAGAACAAAGCTGTGTAAAATATTCATTTTTTGTGGTATTGTTACCAAATTTGGACCTCAGCTTGATAACACTTGGTTCTACATTTCTGTTGCATTTTCCAGCCGGATTGGACAGCTGTGTGTTATTTGCAAGCATTTGTATCCAAAAAAACACCGTGGCCAAATTTATTTTCTTCAAGTTCAGTATGTTTAGATGACTGTAACTCAGTGGCCGGAGCACGTAGAGAGATTATGTTTTTTTTGCCAAAAAATTCAAAGTGTTTTCTTTTAAATGAGACCAACCCCATGAAGATGCTGCAAAGGGTTGAATAACAGCTTTCGATTTACTTAGGGCACGTTATTTTTTGGCATTTTTAGGAAAATTGCCCGGAGTGCAAGGGGTTAATATACATGTAGATGTAGATAGTGACTGCCTTAATATGGCATTTAATTCAATATTAGACTCAACTGGATTTTCTCAGAAAGTTGGAAATTCTACTCATTATCTCCACCATACATTGGACCTTGTTCTGACATATGACATAGAAATAGAAACTCTGGTAGTGTCTCCTCATAACCCTGTACTGTCAGACCATTGTCTGTTAACCTTTGATTTTACTATTTCTGACTGTTTGGCTCCTAAAGAAAAATATTACTATAGTAGATGCCTCTCAGATGATGCTGTTACCAAATTTATGCAGATTGTTTCCTCTATGCCATGTGTCAACACAACGGAAAAAAACTATAGACAGCTTGCTCCTTCTGAAATTGATAGCATGGTAGATAGTGTTACAGCTTCTCTGCATCAGACTCTAGACTTGGTGGCCCCCTTAAAAAAGAAAAAGTCTAATCAGAGATTTCTAACTCCTTGGTTCAACACAGAAACTCATAGCTTAAAACAGAAGACTCGTCAATTAGAAAGAAAATGGCGCTCCACTAATTTAGATGAAATCCATTTAGCTTGGAGAAATCATCTTTTAATTTATAAAAACTCTTAGAAAAGCTAGAACGAGTTATTATTCTGCATTAATAGAAGAGAACAAGAATAATCCCAGGTTTCTTTTCAGTACTGTAGCCAGGTTGACAAAGAGTCAGGACTCTGTCAATCCTAGCATTCCCTTAGAGCTTACTAGTCAGGACTTTATGAACTTTTTCAATAATAAAATTTCATCCATCAGAGATAAAATCAATCTGATTCTTTCCACCATTAACTTAAATACAGTAACTACTACAACTCCTTCAATTGATGTCTGTCTTGATGAGTTTACTCCAATTGACCTTTGTGAGTTAGACAAAATAGTTTCCTCATCCAAACCTTCAACTTGTCTTTTAGACCCTATTCCTACCAGGTTATTTAAAGAAGGCTTCCCACTTATTGGTAGCTTTATTCTTCATATAATCAATTCTTCATTAACTTTAGGCCATGTACCGCGGGCTTTTAAAACGGCTGTAATTACAGTAAACCCTTACTCAAAAAGCCAACGCTAGATCCAGGAGCTTTAGCTAACTATAGACCAATCTCTAATCTCCCTTTCATTTCAAAAATCTTAGAAAGAGTTGTTGCTACGCAATTATTTGACCACCTGCAGGGAAATGGTTTACTTCAAGAGTTTCAATCTGGGTTTAGAATCCATCATAGTACTGAAACAGCCTTGGCGAAGGTCACTAATGACCTCCTCATTGCATCTGATAATGGACTGGTTTCTGTACTTGTCCTTTTAGACCTTAGTGCAGCTTTTGATACGATCGATCATAATATTCTACTTGATAGATTAGAACACTATGTTGGACTTAATGGAACTTCGTTGCAGTGGTTTAGATCTTATTTATCTGATAGGTTCCAGTTTGTTCATGTCAATAATGAGTTTCCTTTCAACTCAAAGCTCAATCATGGAGTTCCACAGGGATCTGTGCTAGGCCCTACTCTTTTTAGTTTATATATGCTTCCGTTAGGCAACATTATTAGAAAGCACTTTATACATTTTCATTGTTATGCAGATGACACACAATTATACCTGTCAATGAAGCCAGATGATGGTAATCAATTAGCCAAGTTGGAAGCCTGTCTTAAGGAAATCAAAGCTTGGATGACTTGTAATTTCCTGCTATTAAATTCAGATTAGACTGAAGTCATTCTTGTTGGTCCAAAAAACCTTAGAAATACCTTTCCAAATCAAACTTTCAGTATGGATGCGGTTACTCTTTCTCTTAATAGCTCTGTGAGGAACCTTGGAATTATTTTTGATCAAGATCTGTCCTTCAATTCACATATTAAATTTGTTTCTAAGACTGCCTTTTATCATTTGGGTAATATTGCCAAGATTAGGAGCATCTTGTCTCAGCGTGATGCTGAGAAACTGATCCATGCTTTTGTTAGCTCGAGATTAGATTATTGTAATTCTTTATTATCAGGTTGTCCTAAAACATCTTTAAGAAGTCTTCAGCTGATCCAACATGCTGCAGCAAGAGTTTTAACAGGTACTAATATCTCTCCGGTTTTGGCCTCCCTTCATTGGCTTCCCATAGAGTTTAGAATTAAGTTTAAAATCCTTCTTCTTACTTACAAAGCTCTAAACAATCAGGCTCCTTTTTATTTAAAAGATCTGATACTACCGTATTATCCTAACAGAGCACTACGCTCCCAAAATGCAGGATTACTTGTAATACCTAGAATCTCCAAAAGTATGATGGGAGGCAGAGCCTTCAGTTATCAAGCTCCTCTCCTGTGGAACCAGCTGCCAATCTGGATTTGGGAGTCAGACTCGATCTCTGTTTTTAAAAAATAGGGTTAAAACCTTCCTTTTTGATATAGCCTGCAATTGGGGAGGGATCATGTGTTTCTGAACCCTCCCTTAGTTATGCTGCTAATAGGTTTAGTCAGCCGGGGGACCTCCAATAATGCACTGGGCCTCACTCCTTTCTTCACTCTCAATGAAATATTTTTTTCTTTTGCTGGTCATAAACATCTGTTTGTTCTCTCCCATAGATTGAGTCCCCATCGTGCTATTTGCTCTCTACATGTCTGTTCTTTTCATCTTCTCTGTCCTCTCACCCCCCAGCCAGTCGCAGCAGATGACTGCCCCTCCCTGAGCCTGGTTCTGCTGGAGGTTTCTTCCTGTTAAAAGGGAGTTTTTCCTCTCCACCATCGCCAAGTGCTTGCTCACAGGGGATCGCCTGATTGCTGGGGTCTTTCTGAAACTGTGGGGGTTCCCCCTACAGTTGAAAGTGCTATGAGATGACTGTTGTTGTGAAATGGCACTATATAAATAAAGTTGAATTGAATTCAATTGAATTCAATAAACCTTCTCAAAACAATGCAATTTTTAGTGCAACTTTTTAAAAACGTTCCCACAAATTCAGGCTTTCTGGGCCGCAAGAATCATAAAAACATCCTGCGAAATTCTGGAGGGAATGACTATATAACTTGTACAATTTAAATGAAAAACAAATCTGCTGGGGGGGGGGTGGTTAAAAAAAAAGCACTATATGCTGGTAATGGTTTTATCTACAGTCTATGGTTCTACCAAGCAAGAGAAATCCAGTTGCAAACATGAAGCTGCTCACAAGTGGATGACACCTAGATAAGTGAGCTATTTGAGGATTTCTGAATCATCCAACATGGCAGCTTGACAGTAAACATTCTATTATTTTAAAACTGAACAACAAAAAGAAATAACTAATATTTTTATTTGACAATGATTTCATTTTTTAAAAACTGAGTAACAGCTGCCAGGATGTGAAAAGAAATTCAACCCATTTGATGAAAATGCATGTAGAATGGATTACCTACTGGGGTTTTATGGATGTGATGGATTCAACTGCAGTAATGTATTTTCTTTTTTATTTTATTGAATCAAGGTCAGGATAGTATTCACCCTTATGTAATTCCATGAAAGACCGCCTGCAAGCCAAACATTTCTCACATACTTATTAGGCGTATTAGTGGGTATGTGTTTTTACCTGTGCCATTGATGCTGTAGGCCCCTCTCAGAACCTGAGCTCCAATGCTCTTCACATTCTCTCTGATCTGGATCCCTCTGGCCTGGACCATGAACAAATACTCATTCACTGTGGACAAAGGAAAAGATCAAATAAAGGCTAAGGCAATCTGTGATGACATACAGACTTGAGCCATCAAAAAATGAAGTACAGACATCATAATCACAACATCACTGTAATTTGATACAATGCTGCATACTGTAAAAAAAAACACTTTTTTTAAACTTGTGATCAAAATATTGCTCATTTCATTCACCCTTTGAGTCAAAATGGTATGAAACTCTAGATAAATCTAGTTTATTTCCACTCTAGTGTAAGCAAACTCTTCCATATGATTGGGTGTAAACTGATTATCTGCACTGATGCACTTACTGAGGGGGGTTTCCCAACCACACAACAAGGCACTTTCAGTCAAAAGAGGGAAAAAAACTAACAATGTTAATGTGTGTTGATGGGCAGCTCAAATTTAACTAGGGACAATTGGACTGAGATAATGAATTTGGAAAGGAGCGACTTCCATCTGTGTGTGATAATTAAAATGTTACTGTAATAGGCACAACCATGTCTGGTAATTACTAATGGCCCAGCACAATGATGTAGTGTAGCCTCCTGGTGCCCCTGTTTGTGACGGAAAAAGTGATCGCACATTGGAAGAGGGTAGAAAACAGCTCAGAAAGAGAAAATCATGCAAACAGGAAGCAGTGAAAGTTGTGCATAACCTACCCAACTGTTCTTCTAACCAAAAACACTAACCCCATTTGTACTGTGAAAAAAAATCCACCTGTTAGTGTAAGAATGTGCTATTCTGCATATTTTACATTAATCTGTTGATATCAGTTGTACAGTAGATTTATTATTGGGAACTTCAGTAGGAAGCTTAGTGCAAGTTCCACTCAATGTGGACTGACCTAAATAAACAAGACAGAAGCTCACCTGCTAAAGGATGCAATGCCACACAGGGAGTGAGGGGCTGTGGTTTCAACTGTGAATCATCCGAAGAGCTAAAAACCAAAGATCCCTCTCCCTCCCTCTCACTCTCTCACACACACACAAAAAAACTAAATTTCAAAGCATACTTGCAAGACAATGTGCAGGCATACAAGAAGCTGCACTTTAGAATTATGAGAACATGGACTTATCCAAGTTTGGGAAATCAGCAGACAATCAAAGCAAAAACACCTGGAAGGACTTCTACAGTCATAGCCAATTACTCCAGCTTTCTTTATTTGGAGCAGCACTCTAATAAAGTGCTGCCACGATGATGGATAGCTGATACGGGAAATCTCTATGCAGCTGCACAATCGGCGGCCATTAATCCAATCGGCATTTATCCTAAAAACAATCTCATGTTCTTTCACACTCTAGTGCGGACAGTCCATGTGCATGTACTATATCCAGGGCTTGACATCAACTTTTTTGTTCACCGGCCACTGTGGCTAGCGATTTTCCAAAGTTACTAGCCACTCAGCCTTTTCACCAGTCACAGTTTTGTGGTTGGAAAATTATGTTTAATTTGATCAAATTTGACTATCGCATGCTAAATTTTACTTGAACTAAATTTACAACCTTTTTAAATGTAAATGACCCTTATACATACATAAAAATAGCAAGAGAAACAGTTCAATTATTAACAGGAGTAAATACTGTAAAGCAGTCGAGAAAAATACCTGCAATATTAGAGTGAAGTACAGATAGATTTGGGGTCCATCCCAATTCTACATTTGTACCTCTTCCCCTTTGCCTACCCCCACCCCTTGGTCCTTGAAATCAAAGGCAAAGCGGTAGGGGTTGAAAATGACCCTGATGAATTGGGACACCCCTTCAGGGCTGCACGATGTCACTAGTAATTGCTGACTGATTTAATCTATAAATGGACACTTCTTGTTTTCACTAGAAAAAAGAAAAAAAAGAAAACTAATGAGGAAAAAAAGGCTCATCTTAAGGAGAAAAATGTCTCAAATTTACATGAACAATTCTAATCAGTAGAAAAAGTCAGCAATTTACTATAATAAGTTTATTTATTTATAAAAGGGACAGTGCATATTAATGAATGTAAGACACGTAAATATGTAGTATACAAGATTATAGCTGAAGCTAATTCCTATCTTGTGTACCCCCGGCCAGGCAATGCCAGCCACATAAAACAGATAACACAATACAATAACAATAAACAACACAACAAAAACCAGAAAAGCACTCGGAGAGCGCAGACCTCCGCCAAGCGCCACAGTTTCCCCCATACAGTCTTCAGATTCCTTGACCATGAAAACATATGACAAGCAGTGGTTCAGTAGTTATTCACGAAAATGGCATTTTCTGTAATGGCGGCCACAGTTCCCCCCATACAGTGTTTGTGTGTACGTTTTCAGATTCCTTGACCATGAAAACATATGACAAGCAATTGGATTCACAATGATAGGATTAGTGGTTCAGTAGTTATTGACGAAAACGGGATATTCCGTAATGGCGGTTTAGCGCCACAGTTCCCCCCATACAGTGTTCGTGTGTACGTTTTCAGATTCCTTGACCATGAAAACATATGACTAGCAATTGGATTGACAATGATAGGATTAGTGGTTCAGTAGTTATTCATGAAAATGGCATTTTGCGTAATGGCGGTTTTCTTGTGGACGGTGAGCCGGATCACCCCCAAAATGTAATCATCTGTAGGATACCCCATTTCTGACAATCTGTGAAAATTTCATGAAAATCCGTCCATAACTTTTTGAGTTATCTTGCTAACAAACAGACAAACAGACAGACAGACAAACAAAACAGACAAACCAACGCTGATGATCACATAACCTCCCCCTTTGGCTGAAGTAATAAAGCAAATAACACAATACAACAATGATAACAATAGCAAAAGGATTGCAGACTGATAGAAAGAAACGAATAAATGAACAAAGTTAAGATGAATATTGTTGATTCTCGGACCAGCAAAAAGTACCACAATGACCAAGGTGTTACTCGGGATGTTTAAGTAGGTTATCGTGTGGTTTAGTAAAGTGCATTTGTAGAATTATATGATGCATGAATTCAAAGTGCTTAGTGAATTGCACACGGCTCTATTGCACATGTTTCCGTGCATACAAACGTGTTTGTGCTTATGATATTGCACCAGGTTTGCATACATGGTTAAACCCATGTACACAGGGTTATTGAAGTTATTCAAATTAGCATACAAGCATATGCACACACAAACAATCACAGACAGAGAAACATGCCTAGGTCATATGACGGTCACAAATATGGCCTGTTGTCAACAAATTGTTAACACATAATTACTACATGAGTCACTGGTGTTGGACATGTACACAGGTTTGAAATGATATGAGCCACTCCTTCACTTCACTCTTAAAGGTGGCAAAGCTGAAGCTTTCCCTGACAGGAAGTAGTATGGTGTTCCATCAAGTACTACCATGAAATGAAAAAACATTTTGACTAAAAGAGGTTTTACGGAGGGGTATCACACAATCACCTCTTGAGGAAGCCCCAGTGGAATGACCACGAGTGCTACTCAGTCTGTATTTGACACATTCATTCAGGGGGTGGGGAGGGGGGAGTCAGACCACGTAGGATTTTATACTTCAAGCAGGCAGGGTTACAATTTTTTTTTAATTCTCAAAGGATAGGAGGTTGTAGCTAGGTAGAATATTGCAGTGGTGGTATGCGAGAGGCTTTTTATCTAATGTTTTCAGAGCATTTTAATAGAGTGATTCAGTTGGTTTGAGGGTTGCCACTCCCGCCACTGATCAGCTGCTAATACAATAGCTCAGATGTGAAAAGTTCATTGAGTGTAAATACATCATGGCGGCTCTGTCTGTAAGCGATCTCCTAATACTAAAAAGAAAGCTGTAAATTCAGAGAAAAACTCCCCCCCCCCCCCCAGCGGGCCGTTTTTAGTCCGTGGGCCACATGTTTGACACCCCTGGGCCAGCACATTAAAAATACATAATTAGAGGTTTTACTTCCATGAAATAACTGCAAATCACAGATATCATAGATAATCACAGATTAACAAAAGTTCACCTCAGAAGACGCTTCATTTGCTCTTTACAGCAACATATCAAAGTTTAGCCACTTTCTTTGTCATACAAAAACTTAAATTTGCACAATTGTGGACAGTAAACGGGAACTTCTTCCTCTAAAAATAATTATATTTAACCACAGAGGTAGGGGCTAATGTGGGGGCAGAGCACAGGTTATTCTCACCGCTGGGACAACAGGACATCAGGGGCAGCTGTCCCCGTCACCTGATCACTGAGAGCAGCTTCTGTCTGTTCATCACCATTTCTCCAGACTGGAAAGAAAATGAACTGACCTGCGGAGCCAGACTCCTGAGCTGCAGCTGGCTGACAAGTGGACCAATGAGAATACACCGTGTGTGCGCAGATAGTGCTTATGGGAGTTGTAGTTTTGTAGTCTCACTTGGTGATAGGTTTATTATTTGGATGTCGTTTGAGAAAACCCCAACCAGCCAAAGTGGCTAGTGGGAGCCACTGTCTTACCCGCCACAGCTGAAATATTCCTGCCAGTGGCGGGTGTTAATGTCAAGCCCCGACTGTATCTATTGTATAACGCTGAGACAGAATTCCACAGGATGCAATTTGTCATAGTAATCATATTAAGGTTTCCATCATATTCTTGATATTAAATACAAAGTGCCAGGCTTGCAGGACTAGAAACTAGTGGCTAAGCGGTTGCTGAAATCAATGTTCTCATTTCAACTCTGCAAAATGCCAATACTACAATGAAGGTGGAATAGCAAAAGGTAACAACAGAAAAAGGGAAGTTTGAGAACAGATCTTGAGCACTCGCAATGCAACACACACACACAATTGCACAAATACAGGCACGCACACGCACACACACACACACACACACACACACACACACACACCACTGAAGCCTTTCAGAGAGACCATATGGATGGAAAAATGCTAAGAGCCTTTTGGAGTGCAGGAATGGTACATTTTGGAGCGTCTCATTTTCATGCCTGCAAGGTTTATCGGGCTACATCATAAATGCATCGGCCTGCCAGCATGTACCCGAAGTGACTGATGATGATGATGATGATCCCTTTATTGTCATTTTCATGTAAACCTAAAAATGAAATGCCGTTTCTACAACAAAACCACTCAAAAAATTAAGAACAATATCTCTCTAACAAGCCTACCACTTCGGCTGTACAACTTAGAGATTGCACTGTATATTTTAATTTAGTTTTGACATGCAGAGGGGAGCAAAGGAGAACCTTACTCTGGTTAAAATTATTAAAGCATTTCCATTTTGAACAGAAATGAATAATAACAACAGATCGGTCCTGTATGGGGACAAATTGAATGGAAACCGTAGCCAAAGTTAACAAGTGGGGAGACTGTCACATTGTCCTGCTGATGACCGTCATCTATGCTAAGTCCTAGGTAAGTCCTGCCTTTAGTTCTGCAAGTTAGCCCAATCAAAAAACCTTTGCCCAATCAGATAAGGGGCCGATTGATATTAATAAGCAGCCTGAAAACTGTTTTAGTCGGACCTTTACAGATAGCTTTAAAACACTTTTAACACAAGGGTATTGCTGTAAATCATGAAAAGCATGAGCAAATATACACATCAATGCATTAATATATCTGCACATTTACACACCTAACTAAATGAGACATAAAACCCCTCCCCAACCTGACTGCTACTCTGCTTAATAGCACCAGAACCCCCTACTGTAACCCATCAAGCATGACAGGAGACCTTGAACGACCTTGTTTCTGTAGCTCTCTCGGAGTGCCCTGTCCACATGCCAAGCCCAGCCCACCTATCCTCGTCTCTCTCCCTGCATCATTCCCTCTTTCCACTTATCTGCCCTTCCCTCTATCTTCCTCTTCATCTCGCTGTGCTGCCATCTCTATGTAATGTGGTTTACATCACTTTCTGTCAAGTCTGTTACTTTGTTCCGATCATTGAAGTAAATAATGTGAATGATGGATTGCAGGCTCATGGGGACAATTCCAGGCAAAGACAATGCACCATGTTGTAGTACAGTAGAGGTTAATCGAAAAACAAAAGCCAACAAACAAGCGAGAAGGGAACACATACGAAATCCCCCCCCCCCCGAAAGGCAATCAACTTCACAATGATAGCTCAGCAGTGGACGGTGATCGGTCTCTTTCTGCAAGCTCTGTGATAAGAGCTGACCACCCCATCCTCAAGCAGAAATGTTTTTTGCACGCACGCGCGCACACACACACACACGCACGCACGCACGCACGCACGCACGCACGCGCACGCACACACACACACACACACACACACACACACACACCATATTCTCATTCATAGCTTTTAGGGTCTAAAGCCCTCACTCTCAGAATAGGTAATTTAATGCCACGGCATATCAGTGACACCCAAAGCCCCACACATTAATAAACCCAAGAACTCGGTGCTATGGGTACAAATTATTTATAAATGTAAATTTTGTTAGCTCCATTCCAATATCTTATTCAAAAGTAAGAGGGTTAATACACCAAGCATTAACATTGAATCCCCCACAATTAACTGGACCAACCACAGCAATTTGAGCATATTGATACATTGTTTAAGACTGACAATGTGCTGAATCACGTTGATTTTTCCAAGCACATAAAATATCAGTGTGCTTTTTGAACAATTATTGGATCTCAGAGGAAGGAACATGTTATTACCTCCTGTGGTCCCTTTTAAGTGATGCAGAGAAATCTTGATGCTGCAGATCTATACTCCCTCACAATGCACGCACAGACACTATGGAATAAGCAGTGCATTACGATATACACCAAGCACATTGTATTTTATATTACTGCATCTTTATTTCCTGCATACATTTTAAACAATGTAGTTTCAGATGGGCAGGGCAGACAGCGACACCACCTATGGTGTACTCCTCCTATAGCCGGTTGGCACCAAGTCCACTCGTACCACTTCTGACACCCTGTCCAAATATGCGTTTGTGTAACTCATATGTGGGCTGTTACTGGTGCAAGAACTCAAAGGAGTAGCCAACATCATTTGAGTACCTTTGCATACCTTAAGCAAAGCCACACCTTAGGGAAATCTGTGGAAATACTGGGGGATAAATACTGTAATCTCTTCACTGGAAATTCCTAGGCTGGGTATTTACTCAAAACACACAGCTCTCAGTTCTATTTGACCATTAGTAAATGTTGCATCATGCCAAAAAGGTTGTGTGCATCTTTTATGAATGTTTGACTTACTGATTAGATACCATGTCCACTGCAGTTTTAGTAATGCTGCCATTCAGGTCATCATGGCTAACTTTAGGTTATGTAAGCATTCCTTCGGGGGTTCGTAGACAGTACATACAATTTTTTTTAAAGTTACATAATAAATCAAATAAAAAGTTAAAACACATATTGGTCATCTGATAATTCAGGTTAATTTACTAGAGAAATTGAAACGCACAGCATTATGGACGGGCTTGTTAAATCATTCAGCAATGTGTTTAGCTGTGATCCCCACATAGCTTACCACACTGATGGAAGGATGTAGAGCACTGCTCAACATTTTTGTTCTAAAGGCTGGGGATGGTTTTTTTTTTTTTTTTGTCAGCGATAATGAAAATGACACAGCCAAATTAAAACCATCCTTCTCTTTAGCGAATCTGTTTCGTGAAACGGGCCAACATGTGCACAGATAGTTGAAGACAATGCAGCCCTCTACTGATTATAGTCACATGACACTCAAGTCATAAGTGGATCGTGTGGCTTCCTCCAAACCTACTGCTGCACTGCACACACAGGCGCTTTGCATTCATGCACCATACACACACACAGTCTGTATCTGTACCCACACAGACTGTTTAAAAATGTGTTTGCGGCACTACAAGGACAGGAAAACTGTTGACCAGAACCCTTGTTATATGTACAGGAATGCAAAAGCTTTTCCCAGCAGCTTCATTTTTAAACAACTAGGAGGAAATAAACAGCAGACAGGCTGAGTGATGGAAGATTTTTTTTTTTTTTCAACCACAGAGTACTTTCCATTTTCAGAAACTGAAATGACGTCAGCACTTATCATGGTCCTTGGCTTGATGTCCACTTCCTGAGAGCATCCAAGCCACTTGCAGTACTTTCCCTTGTCAAAGGTTGCCACACCGCTTATTCAATCATTGTTAACGTATCTTTCCAGTATTACTTCATAAAAAAAAAAAAAAAAAAATCATTTTAGGTCGTGGGCTGAGTAGGTCCCTCGTGCACCCCCTCCACATCCCAGCAAAACTATGTTTTTCTGAAGCCTTGTCCTTTTCACAAAATCAAATGTTAACATGGATGGAAATGGCATGGGATGTATTTTTGTTCTTATTTAAAGTCTTGACAGATTTTGCTGTTTATAATTTTCAATTGATTATACATAGATTGTTTGAGAAACAACAAAATTAATTTATTTGACCTAACAGCTTTTTTTGGTGTGTGTGTGTGTGTGTGTGTGTGTGTGTGTGTGTGTGTGTGTGTGTGTGTGTGTGTAGGGGGGTGAAACTAGGTGTTTGCATTTTGTTGAGTATTTTTCCTTTTGTTGACTCATTATAATTTTGTTTTATATGATGCTTTTGTTGTGTGTGTGGACCCCAGGGAGACTAGCAACCACGTTGTGGAAGCTAATATGCATCCAAATGCATTAAAAAAGCATTGAAAATATAGAGATGCACTAGTGGTTTGGGCCCATTATATACACCCCTTGTCAATTTCGATGACGAGCTCTGATGAAGCACATTAAATACTGGCAAAACATTTTGTACTATAAAATCAAACGGGTACCACCTACTATTAAATGTGACATACCGTATGAAAGACCGTATGAAAGCTTAGAGGATAAGCTTTCACATGAGCCCACACATGTATACAGTGAACTGGTGTTGTAAAAGTTATTTGATCAAGAATATGGACACTGGTCAATACAGATTTCGCTTTAAAAACATGACTAATATTCAGTTATTAATTTGTTCCCTGTTTACAGTCCACCTTCAGTGTTCAAACTATGATGTTTATATGACAGAGTAATGACTTGGCTTTTGTTTCGTCCCCAATAACCCTAATTTAAGTGAAAACTGTACAGAGAAATTAGTTGAAGAACATGTAAATGGTAGTCAGCAAAATATCAATTTCCATCCATCCATCCATCCATCCATCCATCTTCTACCGCTTTTCCGGAGGTCCGGGTCACAGAGGCAGCAGTTCAAGCAGAGAAGCCCAGACTTCCCTCTCCCCAGCCACCTGCTCCAGCTCTTCAGAGAGGATACCAAGGCGTTCCCAGACCAGCTGGGAGACATAGTCTCTCCACCAAGTCCTGGGTCTGCCCCGGGGTCTCCTCCCAGTTGGACGTGCCCGAAACACCTCAAGTGGGAGACGTCCAGGAGGCATCCTGATTAGATGCCCATACCACCTCAACTGACTCTTTTCAATGTGGAGGAGCAGCGGTTCTACTCTGAGCCTCTCCCGGATGACTGAGCTCCTCACCCTATCTCTGAGGGTGAGTCCAGCAATCCTACGGAGAAAGCTCATTTCAGCCGCTTGTATCCGTGATCTTGTGCTTTCGGTCATTACTCAAAGCTCGTGACCATAAGTGAGAGTAGGAATGTAGACTGACTGGTAAATCGACAGCTTTGCCTTAGAACTAAGCTCCCTCTTCACCACAACAGACTGGTACAACGTCCGCATCACTGCAGATGCTGCTCCGATCCATCTGTCAATCTCTCGCTCCATTTTCCCCTCACTCGTGAATAAAACCCCATGATACTTAAACTCCTCCACTTGGGGCAGGAGTCTGTCCCCGACCCAGAGAGGGCAATCCACCTTTTTCCGGCTGAGGACCATGGACTTGGACTTGGAAGATACTGATTCTCATCCCAGCCGCTTCACACTCAGCGGCAAACTGTCCCAGCAAGAGCTGTAGGTCATTGCTGGATGAAGCCAACAGGACAACATCATCTGCAAACAACAGAGATGAGATCCTGTGGTCACCAAGCATGACACCCTCCATTCCCTGGCTGCGCCTAGAAATCCTGTCCATAAAAATTATGAACGGGATCGGTGACAAAGGGCAGCCCTGGCTGGGAATGAGTCCGACCGAGTGTTGGCAATACGAACCAAACTCTCACAACGGTCGTATAGAGACCGAATAGCTTGTAACAACAAGCCCAATACCCCATACTCCCGAAGCACCTCCCACAAAAAACCACGAGGGACGCGGTCAAATGCCTTCTCCAATCCACAAAACACATGTAAACTGGTTGGGCAAACTCCCACGAACTCTCGAGAATTCTCGAGAGGGTAAAGAGCTGGTCCGATGTGCCACGGCCAGGACAAAAACCACATTGCTCCTCCTGAATCCGAGGTTCAACCAACGGCCAGACTCTCCTCTCCAGTACCTTGGCATAGACCTTCCCAGGGAGGCTGAGAAGTGTGATCCCTCTAAAGTTGGAGCACACCCTCCGGTCCCCTTTTTTGAAGAGAGGAATCACCACCCTGGTTTGCCATGCCAAAGGCACTGTCCCCGGCCTCCACGCAATGTTGCAGAGGCGTGTCAACCATGACAGCCCGACAACATCCAGGGCCTTGAGGTACTCAGGGCGAATCTCGTCCACCCCCGGGGCCCGGCCACCAAGGAGATTTTTAACCACCTTGGCGACCTCAGCCCCTGTGATGGGTGAGTCATCCCCCTCGTCCACAAACCCTGCTTCCTCTGTGGAAGGCGTATCAGTGGGATTGCAGAGATCCTCGAAGTATTCCTTCCACCGCCCGACGATATCCCCAGTCGAAGTCAACAGCGCCCCATCCACACCATACACAGTGTGGACAGGGAGCTGCTTTCCCCTCCTGAGCCGCCGGACAGTTTGCCAGAATCTCTTCGAGGCCGACCGAAAGTCTTGTTCCATGGCCTCACCAAACTCCTCCCATACCCGGGTTTTTTCTTCAGCAACCACCCAAGCTGCACTCCGCTTGGCCTGCCAGTACACTTCAGCTGCTTTGGGAGCCACAAGCCAACCAAGCTTGATAGGACTCCTTCTTCAGCTTAATGGACCCCCTCACCACTGGTGTCCACCACTTGGTTCGGGGGTTGCCACCACGAGATGCACCGACCACCTTGCGGCCACAGCTCTGGGCTGCCGCTTCAACAACAGAGGTGGAGAACATGGCCCATTCAGACTCCATGTCTCCAGACTCCCTCAGGATATGGTTGAAGTTCTTCTGGAGATGGGAGTTGAAGACCTCCTGGACAGGGGCCTCAGCCAGACATTCCCAGCACACCCTCACTATACGTTTGGGTCTACCAGGTCTGAATGGCTTCCTCCCCTGCCATCAGATCCAACTCACCACCAGGTGGTGATCAGTTGACAG
This sequence comes from Pholidichthys leucotaenia, assembly GCA_020510985.1. Taxonomy (NCBI): domain Eukaryota; kingdom Metazoa; phylum Chordata; class Actinopteri; order Cichliformes; family Pholidichthyidae; genus Pholidichthys; species Pholidichthys leucotaenia. The sequence continues at coordinate 316,154,837 of CM035843.1, forward strand.
CTCTGCGCCTCTCTTTACCCGAGTGTCCAAGACATACGGTCGCAGGTCTGATGACACGATAACAAAATCGATCATCAACCTGCAACCTAGGGTGTCCTGGTGCCAGGTATGGACACCCTTATGCTTGAACATGGTGTTCGTTATGGACAAACTGTGGTTAGCACAGAAGTCCAATAACTGAACACCACTCGGGTTCAGATCGGGCAGGCCGTTCCTCCCAATCACTCCCCTCCAGGTTTCACTGTCATTGCCCACGTGCAATTGAAGTCCCCCAGTAGGACAATGGAGTCTCCAAGAGGAGCACCCTCCAGCACCCCAGTCACAGACTCCAAAAAGGGTGGGTACTCTGAAACATCATTTGGTGCATAGGCACAAATGATGGTCAGGACCCGTTTCCCAACCCGAAGGCGCAGGGAAGCAACCCTTTCATCCACCCGGGAAAACTACAATATAGAGGCAGCAAGGTGGGGGGATACAAGAATACCCACCCCTGCTCGTTGCCTCTGGCCTGGGGCAACTCCAGAAAAGGCCAAGCTCCAGCCCCTCTCCAGGAGACTGGTTCCGGAACAGGAGCTGTGTGTTGAGGTGAGGCCGACTATATCTAGCTGGTATCTCTCAACCTCGTACACCAGCTCAGGCTCCTTCCCCACCAGAGAGGTGACATTCCACGTACCAAAAGCCAGTTTAGAAAGCTTGGGATCAGTCCGCCAAGCTCTCCACCTTTGACCGCCACCTAATCCACAGAGCACTGGGTCCCCATGATCCCTCCTGCAGGTGGTGAGCCCACTGGAGGGCAGACCCATGTAACTCCTTCGGGCTGAGCCCAGCCAGGTCCCATGGGTGGAAACCCGGCCGCCAGACACTAGCCATCGAGCCCCTTCCCCAGGCCTGGCTCCAGGGTGGGGCCCCTGTAACCCCATACCGGGCGGGATACACTGAATCCTTGATCTAGAATTTATCATGAGTCTGTTGGATCGTTCCTAGTCTGGCCCTTCACCCAGGACCAGTTTGTCTTGGGTGACCCTATCAGAGGCAAATTGCCCCGGACAACATAGCTCCTGGGATCACTGGGGCATGCAAACCTATTCCTCAAAAACGATCAGTGCAATGGAAAATGTCTGACATCGCTTTATCTACTGCCTTCAACTTATTCCACTATTTCAAACCAAGGCATACATAATACAGAACAATGTCTGAAATTTAATAGTGATTTTAGTGAAACATGTCATCATTTCATCCTTTTATTTCAGCAATGAAATTTTCAGAGAATTCAGAGAATTATTTAAGTAATATTTCGATTACCTTGTTAATCATCCTCTTTCAGGCAAACTAAAGTCATCCTTCTCTCCAACTACAATGTCTATTAGAGATGGGTGAGAATGACATACTCGATGCCAGTATGTCAGTGCAACCCTGAGCATGGCCAGCATGTTGGAAACAGACTGTGCAGAAGGATTGAAACATCATGAAACCCGTCCCAGTGAGATCCAATTGAGTGAGACTTGGATGGTAAGAACTACAGATGCTGTGTTGAACTTCACAAACCCATTCACTATTGGCAACAATGATCAGTTGTTGGTACCATCATCGGGGGCTGCAGCCTCAAATTTAGTAGAATGTGATGTTCTGCAAGCAGAATCCACTGGAAAGGAAGCCAAAGACGATTCCATTACCAGCCGCCTGAAAACTGGAAGCAAGTTCTTTGACCCAGTTAAATGAGTAAATTTGAGAACACTAACATATAAACAAGAAAATAAAAGCCAAAACATTAAAGAAAAAGATATTGCAATACAAGCACCAAGCAAATGTAGCATTCCATCTCCTAATCAAGTCACAAACTCAAGGAGTCAAAATCAATTTACAGGAGCTGAGGAAGTTCCTGTTGACACCTGTTTCATACAGACTGGCAACAGCTGATGGATTCCTGGCCAAAACAGATAAGTTCAAAGCTTTCCATCAGTTTACTAAGGATGCTCAGAATGCTTGCATTCCTCCTGTGGATGAGACACTTGTCATCTATGATGGAAATGCTTGTTTCTACTACTTCAAAGAGATCCCATCAAATTTTGGTTAAATATACAGCAAAATCTTTGACATGGTGAAGGATCAAGCTGTTTTCAGCAGAGATGCATACAAGAAACAGTCCCTGAAAAGTTTTGAATGTCAAAGGAGAGGCCAAGGTGAGAAGCTCTTTCTTGGTGGGCCAAGCACAAAGAAGTCTGCAGATTGGAAGTCATTCCTCTCCAATGAAGAAAACGAGAAGCAGTTCATTGAACTGTTGGGTAAAGAGTGGTCCACAGACATACAGTATATGCCAGCAGGCTTCAAGGAAGGAAGGTCACAGTTGTCTGCAAAAGTGGCGTCTCCTTGTTGACGTCAGAGGATGGTCAAAGAACTAGGGTGACATTGATGGATGCACTTGTCTCCACACAAGAGGAAACTGACTCCCGAATAATCCTTTACGGCAAATACACAGAGGAGAATGGCTACCCATATGTCTGAGTCAAAAGCCCCAATAGTGACGTCTTCTTCATTCTGGTTCACTATGCACAGTCGTTCAACAATTTGATGACACTGGTTGACACTGGGGCAGGGAACAAGCAGAGGCTGCTGAATGTCAGCGACATTGCTAAAAAACACAGCAATGAATATTGCACAGCTCTATTGGGGTTGCACGCCTTCAGTGGGTGTGACACCACAAGCGCTCTCCATGGAATTGTAAAATTAAAACCACTGAAGGTGCTGCAAAAGTCACCAATGTATGCAGCTTTAGCCAAGCTGGGTGAGGAGTGGGTGGTCGCAGACTCTCTGATGGATGAGCTGGATGCATTCACGTGTTTCATTTATGACCAGAAGCACACAAAGAAGTGGACACAGTTTGGTTCTCAGATGAACGAGTTTTGTGCTGATGGGCAAACCTCTTCTAAAACTGTTGAGATGTCATCACTGCCACCATGTCAAAGCCTCCAGCAACATGTCCTGTGTGTAAATTATCAAGTTGCCATCTGGAAGAGAGCTCACATTAAAAAGCCTCAGATTCCCCATTGCACCAGACATGGATGGATTTTGAATGGACAGAGGCTGGAACATCCTTGGTTTGAGGGAGAAATTCTGCCCCAAAGTCTGGCAGACATTGCAGAAGTTTCCGATCCCAAGAGTGACTTGAGTGATGAGGACAGTGATACCCTTGGAAATATGGACACTTTTGCCTATTCAGATGATGATGATGAATAATTGCATCCGATATGTTCTCCATTATTCTCACTTATGCAGTGGTTCCTCTGGCATAAAGACTTTGGCGCGGAGGCAACATATTCCCCCCCCCCCGGGGGGGGCAGTAAACATACCAGAATATGTTAATTTTATACAATTTATTTCTTTTAAAAATTTTACACAGTAACATTGCATATGGAACTTACCATTTGAAGTATTGTACAACCGAAGCTTGAATATTGGGCCAGCTGGGGTCCCACCCAGACATCTTGTGTTCAGACTTTTTAGTGGTGTTATCCTTCTCTCCTTCCTCTGCCTGAACACTTTCCTCTCCTTGGCTCCTCTCTTCTGTCTCATCTTGCCCTCTCTGAGCTCTGTCTAATTCAGGTTCTCTCTCTGTCTATGGTGGTATACAAACAGGTTAGAAAATATCAAGTGTCATGTTTTGTCCTGTAGGATTTTTTTGTCATGGTTTACATAAATGACAAAAATATGTGTATTTTTTGTATTTTTATTCTAGTGTTTCTTTTTTCCATTGAGAGAGTAGGGAAGGGAAGGAAACATTCATAATAGTAATGCACTCATGCATACTTAAATTATATGATCAGGTGGGTATAGTAACCAGAAATTCTACTCATGTAAAAGCAGTGCTTTGAAATTAATAACACTGGTCAACACCAAATTTATTGTCTGAGGTTTTTTTTTAGCTGATTCAGGACAATTTTGATGTGCTGAATCCAAAAATCACACTGGTTTTGCTCAATCAGGTCAACTTTTTGAATTATGGCCACATGTTGTTTTTTACATTTTTGTTTACATGTATGGGTATTTTTGCTTTATATGATGCAAAATTCTTTTTTTATTTCTTGAAATTTCTCAAACTCTGAAGAGTTTGCGTGCCCCAATTTATGACTAATTGGTATTTTTATTTTATAGGTGAATTAAACGGCTTCGACCAGAAAATTTTGTAAAAATAAGCTCGTCGTATTCTGCTACATCTGCGGCGAATACACTATTGTTCCTAACAGGAATCCAGCCACAAGTTTCATAAAGCATGCTTACCATGCTTATTTTTGGTATTAAACTTGGTGACCAGGATAAAGCTTAGGCGCCACACATGGTATGCAAGGCATGCACCGAGTATCTGCGTCAGTGGACCAAGGGCAAGAAAAGGTGTCTGAAGTTCAGAATTCCCATGGTTTGGAGGGAGCTGACAAACCATGACACTGACTGCTACTTCTGTGCTATTGATGTAACTGGGATCAACAGAAAGAACCGGAGAAGCCTCAAGTATCCTGATCTTCAATCAGCACGTCGTCCTGTAGCTCACTGTGATGAAATTCCTGTACCTGTCTTTGGAGAACTTCCTGACATTAGTGATGTAAAGATTCCTCCAGTGTTCAAGAAGATGAAGAAGAAGAAGAAGTGGTTCAATGAGCAACGAGCAGGGGGAGAGATTCCATCAGGACATGAAAGAGATAGAGACCAGGTATCAGGGACGCTGGGATGAAGTCATGATAGCTGATTACTGTTGGACTCTGAAGACAGACATCCCTGCCCCTGAGCATTCTAGAGGTTCGAATAAATGGAAGTTGAAGCTCTGAATTTTGAACAATGATGATGTAACATTCAATTTACATGTACTTACCTTTGTCAATGTCTACTATTCAATTTACAGTAATCGAAGTTTGTAACATTTAATCAATAAATTGTGTTAGAAAACAATTTTTTCTCTTAAAAATCTATTTCGGATGAGAAATATTAACAAAAATCAACCGATAATGTCACAAAAATGTAACTGATTTAGTCAGAAGATCAGATTTAAAAATCAACTTAGCATAAAAACCTGACCTGATCGAGAGAAACGGATATCATTTTTGGATTCAGCGGTGCAAAATTGTCTTAAATCAGTTGAAAAAACACAGACAACTTACAAAAAAATAATTTTTGTAGTGTTGTGTAATTAAAAGTAGACAACCAAAAATTTCTACTTGAGTTAAGGGTACAAAGAGAACCTACTTAAAAACTTGAGTAATGACTTCAGTCTTGAAGGTTTGAGGTTTTTCTCAAAAATTTATGACAATTTTCTTATAGTTTTCTACTTTTTTCTGTAAATCTATCTAAAGTTGAAACCATGTTCCTCAAACTTGTAATTTCCTCTTGTAAAATTGACTTTTCTTGTACATTTGAAACTTTATTATAACTTTGTGGATTATTTTATGACTAAATTTTGTCTGTTTAACATAAAATTACTGGGTTTTTTTAGATAAATTTGAAACAGACTGTGGTAAATTTTTTTACTTTTTCCTTATAACAATTTACATTTTTGACCATAATTTTGCAGTCAGAACAGAACAATAATTTAACTCTGATTACAAAGAAAAAATATTAATAAAATTGTATTTAATGAAATAAATTAACTTAAATGACCAAGGATGCCATAATTTCTGTTACAATATTTCTTTATATTTACAGTTTTTTGGGTTTTTTTTTTAGAACCCTCCTCACCACCCAGACAGCAGGAAAAAAAAAACACTTATTTTGAAATCAAATGTTGACATGTTTAGTTTGTCTGAAGGCTGCTGACAGATTAAAGTCACTGACTTCGTGAATTTCGGTCATCTTAACCACCATCCATCCATCACCATCATAGCAGTCTGTCATGGGTGACAATGACTGTTTCCTTTAGGTCTGATCAGATTCCTCCTCACAGCTCTGTCCTTCGCCTTCCGCTGCCAAGAATTCCTGTCTACATCCAACTTCACCTTGTTGACCCGGGCGACGTCCGAGTCGGTATGAGTTGCTTTCTGACTGACCATTTCATGAAACTGCTTGCAAAGTATTTGAGTACCGCTAGCTTTTGCTGGACTAGCAGCACATTCTTGGCAGATAGAGGTATTATCAGTGGCAAGGACAAGCCAAGACCAACTGACTCCAGTATCTGTTGCAGTGACTGACCAGATGATAGGTTTGTTTATCTCCACTCTTTGTGTAGTGCATGTCAGGTACATAATAGGGAACTGCAGCAGACTCTAAAGACATAATTCACCACGATATGTGTTCATGTACAGAATAATCTGTTTAGGCAGTTATAGTTGTGCTCTCAGGTTTTCTCATCAGGCACCTCTCTAGGCAGCCGCTGAAGGACCTCAGTTTAGCGTGAAAAGAGAGCTAGCGTTTTTAGCTGTTGCTTTTTGTCACTGCCGCTGGAGAATAAAAACAAGCACACCTGCTTGTGCGAGAAAAGAAAGAAAATAAGATAAGATAAAATAAGATAAGCTTTTATTAGTCCCACAACGGGGAAATTCCAGGATTGCAACAGCACAGGGATAGCAACACTCAGAGCAACAATCAGAAGGCAAGAAAAAAAAAAACAAGAGCTGCAAGTATACATATGTACATATAAAGATAAATATATAGACACACGATGCGGAGCATTGCAGCTAGATGGAATAAATATATAGATATATAAACACACAGTGCGGAGCATTGTAGCTAGATGGACTAAATATATGAACATATAAACACACACAGTGCGAAGCATTGTAGCTAGATGGAATAAATATGTGAATATATAAACACACACACAGTGCGGAGCATTGTAGCAAGATGGAATAAATATATGAATATATAGACACACACAGTGCGGAGCATTGCAGCTAGATGGAACAAACATGCAAATACATAAACACACAGTGCGGAGTGTTTGCCAGTCTCTTCATTCCTGCAATTCCTACAGAACATAATATTGTAGTGGCTGGTGAAATATATCCTCAGCAATTCATCAGTCCCCCTTGCCTTTCCCTTCATATGAAGCCGGCTGCATATGAATTCTAACCACATCTCTTAGCTACATACTGTAAGTGACTCTTACATTATTGCTCCTGTTTCCAGTGGGTTAAAACCATGATAAATGCCTCCAGTGCTTACATACCTCTTATGATTGTTTTCCGCATTTAAAGTACTTTAATAAACTCATGTCTCTGTTGGACAGTCGCGCTTAGCAAGACACTGCCTGCTGACTGACTGGAAAACTCGTGTGAGCAGGGCGCTTCTAAACTCCGCACGGATGACGGCCATGTGCATTGTTCGTGTGCACGCTTGCGGACAGTCATTGCTTCATATATTTTTCTTAATAAATTCATATCTCCTTGGCGAGGCGGTAAAATTTCTGGCGAGGCAGCCCGCCACCGAGAAATGTTACCAGAGGAAACCCTGCTTATGTCATAAATGCATCATAATATGTAAAATGCTTATGTGTGTGTCAAAATACAGTCATGTCTGGTTTATCCAGCCACCTTGGTTCCCAACAAAACTGGCTGGATTAGTGAGTTGGCTGGATTATCAAGAGATTTTTACATGTATTTTGGCCCTAACCTACCCCAAATGGTAGCTGGATTAGCCAGACAACTGGATTAAAAATGACTGGATTAACCAGACATGACTGTAAATAGAAAAATGAATAGTGTCTTTGTATTTCTTACCTAAATTAGTGCAGGGATGGCAACAGGAAATTCTGATTTCAGCTGAAATCTAATTTGGTCGATTGACTTATGGGGGGGCCGGGGGGGCGCAGCCCCCCTGAAGCTGGGAGGTTTTCAGTAAAACAGAAGTAATTTAGACTGAAAAAATGATTAAAAAAAAATAAATGAAATACTAGACTTAGATAAATCATTAAATTTAATGAAAAGTTAACTTACTTTTTCTTCAATGCTGTCTCACTGTCTTTAGTCCAACATACACTCACCGGCCACTTTATTAGGTACACCATGCTAGTAACGGGTTGGACCCCCTTTTGCCTTCACAACTGCCTCAATTCTTCGTGGCATAGATTCAACAAGGTGCTGGAAGCATTCCTCAGAGAGTTTGGTCCATATTGACATGATGGCATCACACAGTTGGCGCAGATTTGTCAGCTGCACATCCATGATGCGAATCTCCCGTTCCCCCACATCCCAAAGATGCTCTATTGGATTGAGATCTGGTGACTGTGGAGGCCATTTGAGTACAGTGAACTCATTGTCATGTTCAAGAAAGCAGTCTGAGATGATTCCAGCTTTATGACATGGCGCATTATCCTGCTGAAAGTAGCCATCAGAAGTTGGGTACATTGTGGTCATAAAGGGATGGACATGGTCAGCAACAATACTCAGGTAGGCTGTAGCGTTGCAACGATGCTCAATTGGTACCAAGGGGCCCAAAGAGTGCCAAGAAAATATTCCCCACACCATTACACCACCACCACCAGCCTGAACCATTGATACAAGGCAGGATGGATCCATGCTTTCATGTTGTTGACGCCAAATTCTGACCCTACCATCCGAATGTCGCAGCAGAAATCGAGACTCATCAGACCAGGCAACGTTTTTCCAATCTTCTATTGTCCAATTTCGATGAGCTTGTGCAAATTGTAGCCTCAGTTTCCTGTTCTTAGCTGAAAGGAGTGGCACCCGGCGTGGTCTTCTGCTGCTGTAGCCCATCTGCCTCAAAGTTCGACGTACTGTGCGTTCAGAGATGCTCTTCTGCCTACCTTGGTTGTAACGGGTGGTTATTTGAGTCACTGTTGCCTTTCTATCAGCTCGAACCAGTCTGGCCATTCTCCTCTGACCTCTGGCATCAACAAGGCATTTCCGCCCACAGAACTGCCGCTCACTGGATATTTTTTCTTTTTCGGACCATTCTCTGTAAACCCTAGAGATGGTTGTGCGTGAAAATCCCAGTAGATCAGCAGTTTCTGAAATACTCAGACCAGCCCTTCTGGCACCAACAACCATGCCACGTTCAAAGTCACTCAAATCACCTTTCTTCCCCATACTGATGCTCGGTTTGAACTGCAGGAGATTGTCTTGACCATGTCTACATGCCTAAATGCACTGAGTTGCCGCCATGTGATTGGCTGATTAGAAATTAAGTGTTAACGAGCAGTTGGACAGGTGTACCTAATAAAGTGGCCGGTGAGTGTATTTAACAGTTCTATAAGAGTTTATTACACTATTTACACTGGTCACCAAGTCACTTCTAATGTGAAACTTTCTTCCTTTTGGCAGCAAGCTGTGTCAGTCTCTGAACTTTGAACTTCATCTCCTTTTCTGGTTTCTTCAGAAACTGTCCGAGTGTTTCTGTTACCTCGTCGAACTTTGAGCCAATTTTCACCTTTACCGTCACTTTTCTCTCAAGCCAATTCCATCGGAACTTATTTTTGACACTTTTGTCTATTTCTAGCACTGATGACTCCTGATCCTTCGATAAAAATCTCATAATTCCGCTGAAAACAATACCGAAAGCTCAGAATTCCAACACGAACCAGGGATGTGATTTGGGGTTGGGGAAATTATCTGAAAATTTAGCAGGGGGTCTGGGGGATGCAGTCCCCCAGTGGGGTCAGGGGCAAGGGGGGCGAAGCCCCCCGAAGCTCCTGGGTTTTTATGATTTTTAAGTACCAGAACTGTGCTTAAATGACATAAAACAAACAGCTGAATGCCACTTATTACTGTATAATATTGACTTACGTTCCAAGAAGATAGCATTCCTAAAATATTCCAACAAGCATTATCCATCACATGCTTTAACACTTGATCACATCAAAATCAGTTAATTTTATCTATTCCATAATAGAAATAAAATTCCAACATACCATTACTTTTTATAATTTCAGCATTCATTTCAGATCACCAGTTTCAATCTCCATTGAGTCTTGATCAGTTCGTCTTGCACAATCACTGATGCAGCCAAGTCTTAGAAATATTCAAAAGTTATGAGTCAATATCCACTGTGCACTGTCAATTTCAAACTGTTTGGAATCATAAAAGTAATGTAACTAAATTGTTTTGCTATTTTTTTCTCCTCAACATCAATGTCAGGCCGCTGCAGGTGTTTTGGGGGATGGTTAACTTTTATAACCGTTTCCTCCCCTGCGCAGCCCAGCTCATACAGCCGTTGTATGTCGCACTCAAGAAACGGAAACCGGCGGACAGAGTCGATTGGACTTTTGAACGGCAGCAGGCTTTCTGAGGTTAAAAAAAGCTCTGGCAAACACTGGCGCACCCAGACCCGGCGGCTCGGATAGCGCTCACTACCGACGCCTCGGACATGGGCATAGCGGCCGTCTTGGAGCCATGCGTTGCCGGTTCTTGGCAGCCGCTCACCTTTTTTTTTTAGCAGGTCTTTGCGCGACAGTGAGCGTAAATACAGCATGTTCGACAGAGAGTTAATGGCTCTCCACCTGGCCATACGCCACTTCCAGTTCTGCCTGAAAGGGCGCACCTTCTCTGCGTTCGTGGACCACAAGCCGCTAACGTACTTAACGTACTTTATCTTCCTGAAAGATAAAATAAAGCGGAATTCGGCGAATTACCGGAAAAATCACATCCCTGAGAACAAGCCGCCATGAATTTTTGACAAAGCATACAACGAGCCATTTGATTGGTCCAGTCGTTTGCAACTATCCAATCGCAGGGCTGTTTACAATACAGCAGTAGCTTGAACACAACACATCCGGGTTATCGCAGGAGACTTGACCCAGGGAAGCGCCGAGCGCTTATGTAATCGTGTTGATTTTCACTAAAATCGGTAACAATAAGCTACCTTACCCCCCCTAAAATTTTCTCAACGAATTTAGATGATTCACAGAAATGATCACTTTGAAAATAAATCGGCGGAAATCCGCGGATCGGCGGAAAATTGCCATCCCTGTTAGTGTTGTTGGCTGTCACAAGAAAGCTGACACATAAAATCAGAATTGTTGGCGATTAAATGAAAGCTGATACACTGCTCCAGAGAACTGTGGGGTGAGTAGATGAACTGCAAGCATGAAATAAATATGCATCCAGATATTAATCCTCCCACACCAGATGATCCTAGCAAATCCAAGTCATTTTTACTTACATTTTCAGGGCTTGCCATTAACACCAGCCAACCAGTCAATGGCTGGTAGATTTCAGCAGTGGCCAGTAAAATAGCCATACCTGCTAGCCACATTGGCTGTTTGTAGTTTTCTGAAGCGGCATCTAAAATAATAAACTGATTGCAATGTGAGACTACAAAACTACAACTCCCATAAGTACTGCTTTTTTCTAATCAGTTTTCTTTTCCCTCTTTTTTTCTGGTAAAAACAGGTAGTGTCCAATTAGGTTAAATCCATCAGCAACTACTAATGACACTGTACAGCCATGAAGGGGTGTCCCAATTCATAGGGGTAGGCAAAGGAGTAGGGGCACAAATGACAATTGGGACGGACCAAAATCTACCTGTACTTCACTCCCATATTGCAAATATTTTTCTCTACCATTTTACAGTATTTACTTGGGGTGTTGGGGTGGGGAATCGATTCACATTAATTAGATAGATAGATGATAGACAGACAGATAGCTACAGGGTTTCCTCTGGTAACATTTCCAGGTGGTGGCCCACCACACTTGAATTTATTCTGCCACTCTATGAAGAAATATAAATTTAAGAAAAAAATATGAAGGAATGACGGTCCGCAAGCATGCACATGAACAACACGTGTGACCGTCATCCGCATGGAGTTCAGAAGCGCCTTGCCTGCATGACTGCTCCAGTCACCAGGCAGAGTGTCTCACTACTAGCGTCACTGTTTGAGAGAAATATGAGCTTATTAAAGTACTTTAAATGCAGAAAAAAGCAGAAGAGGTATGTAAGCACTGGAGGCATTTATCATGGTTTTAACCCGCTGGTAATGGGAGCAATAATGGAAGAGTTGTTTTGCTAACAGATGTTGTTAGAAGAGTTGGTTCAGTTTGTCTTCTTTTTAATTATTACTTTTGGTTTTTCTTACTTCAAACAAGAATAAAAAGATGCTTTTACCTTTACCTTAGTTAATATTAACTAATTTATGCTCATTATTATGTACCTGGCAAGTTAAGATGACAATTCACGAAGTCAGTGATTTTAATCTGTCAGCAGCCTTCAGACAAACTAAACGTGCCAACATTTGGATTTCAAAATAAGGGAGGTTTTTCCTGCTGTCTGGGTGGTGAGGAGATTTCTAAAAAAAACTATAAATATATAGAAATATTATAACAGAAATAACTGCATCTTTGGTTATGTAACTTAATTTATTTCATTAAATACAATTTTATTAATATTTTTTCTTTGCAATCAGAGCTAAATTACAGTTCTGTTCTGGCTCAGCAAAATTATGGTCAAAAATTGTTACAAGGAAAAAGTGGGAAAAAAAATTACCAGCCTCTTTCAAATGTATTAAAAAAACCCAGTAATTTTATTTTAAAAAATAGACAAATTAGCCATAAAATAATCCACAAATTTACAATAAAGTCTCAAATGTACAAGAAAAGTCAATTTTACAAGAGGAAATTACAGATTTGAGGAAAATGGTTTCAAATTTAGATAAATTTACAGAGAAAAGTAAAAAACTACAAGAAAATTGATAGAAATTTCTCTCGCCCAAAGATGCTGGGATAGGCCCCAGCCCCCCCACCCCACCCCCCACCCGGCAACCCGAAAAGGATTAAGCGGAAAAAGATGAATAAAAACCTCAAATCCTCAAGACTGAAGTCATTACTCAAGTTTTTAAGTGGGTGCTCTTTGTACCCTTAACTCAAGAAATTTTTGGCTGTCTACTTTTAATTATTAATTTCAAAGCACTGCTTTTACATGAGTAGAATTTTTGGCTACTATACCCACCTCTGATCATATAATTTAAGTATGCATGAGTAAATTGCTATTATGAATGTTTTTTTTCCCCCTTTCCTTCCCTACTCTCTCAACGAAAAAAAAAGAAACACTAGAATAAAAATACACATTTTTTGTAATTTATGTAAACCATGACAAAAAAATCCAACAGGACAAAACGTGACACTTGATATTTTCTAACCTGTTTGTATACCACCATAGACAGAGAGAGAACCTGAATTAGACAGAGCTCAGAGAGGGCAAGATGAGACAGAAGACAGGAGCCAAGGAGAGGAAAGTGTTCCAACAGAAGGTCCAGGAGAGGTGAGAGCAGAGGAAGGAGAGAAGGATGACACCAGTAAAAAGTCCAAACACAGGATGTCTGGGTGGGACTCCGACTGGCCCAATATTCCAACATTTAAGCCTCGGTTGTACAATACTTCAAATGGTAAGTTCCATATTAGGGATGGGCATTCGGTGAAATTTTCTTCACCGATCGTCGGGAGAATTAATGATTAATAATCGGTTAATCATTAACATTTTTAGGTAGGTAACAAGGCAGGTAGACTACATTAGAACATCAGGTATCAACACGGAGAGCCGCACAACTCAAATCCACTTCTCTCTCTCAAATCCCTCTCTCTCTGTCCGCTGTTCTCGTGTTGGCTCGGCTCGGGAATCTCGCAAGCTGATTGGCCGAGACGTTTCACCCCGCAAGCTGATTGGCCGAGACGTTTTACCCAGCTTCTCTCCCTGCCGAGCGGCCACCCAACAAACGAAGACCGCATTCATTGCTCTATCGCTCGTGTTGCTTAGTCTAGCCGCGTGGAACTTTTTGCTGTTCTCTTGTGCCATTTTGTGCGAAATAGTCTTCCCGTCGAGCCACTACGCCGCCTCCTGCAGCTTCCCTCGATGATCCTGCGCCTCTAGCACCTGAGGAGCAGTAAAGCTCTCATTAACCTGTGCAGTAAATCATTTTCATCTTGAGTTACGTATCTTGTTATAAGAATAAAAGAGTTCTAAAAACATCACGGTGCGTCACGGTGCGTCTTGACGCCATGGTGTATTCCGGTTCCAAAAATTTGATTAATTCCTGAAAACCTTTGCCCTCCACGGCACTGACAGGGAGCATGTCTATTTCGACCATCTTCACTATCAGTTCGGTGACCTTCTCTGCTCGTTGAGCACTGCAGCTCCTCCATGCTAGCATCGAGTCCAGGCTAGCCTGGGTTAGAGATGAACCGCCGCCACCGTCTTTTATCAGGCTTGGATGAGTGGTGTTCAAATGATACATCATTTGTGTTGTCGATGAGATATATTTGTATGCTGCATTGCAGTGATTGCAGTACACCTGGTCATTTTTTAAATTGAAATGGTCCCACGCAACACTTCGCCGTAACCGCTTCATGATTTGGCGATTGCCCTACGGAAGCTCGCATGTATCAACTGAGGCACGCCAGGGTACGGCGATGGTGTAATGTTGCCCCCTGGTGCCCAAATTTTGCCAGTGGCACAGTTAAATGCATTGCATTGTTTGAGGACGGCCATGCACTAGGCCTAATAACCTACATTCGGATTGTTTAAAAAAAAAACGGTTTGTCGACGAAAATGAACTTCCTCGGTGAAATTCTTAATGATCAATTATCGGTTAATCGGTAAATTATGCCCATCCCTATTCCATATGCAAAGTTACTGTGCAAAATTTAAAAAAGAAATAAAGAAATAAACAGTATAAAATTAACATATTCTGGTTACAATAGTGTCATGTGTTTTCTGCCACCACCCCCTCCCCGCCCCCCTGGAATAATATGTTGCCACCACACCAAGGCCTTGAAGCCAGAGAGAGAGAGAGACAGACAGACAGACAAACTTTATTGATCCCAAACTGGGAAATTACAGTTTAGCAGCAGCATGAAAGTAGATGACCAAAACCACAGAAACACACACAGCACAATAGACAAAGGAATTACCCATGGAAAAGTGAAACTGCCTAAATAGCTTAGATGCATCATAGAAGAATAGATGCTGTCCCGTATAGATACATGAATCGTACCTGCGGTACAATGCAGGACTATCAGATGCAGGGTGAAATGTGATGCACCAATTAGACTGCAAGGTAAGTGCAGGTTAGTTAGTTAGTTAGTTAGTATGGCAGCATAGTTATGACCACAATTCAATATCAGAGTGAGCTGTTGTACAATGAAATGGCATGTGGCAGGAAAGATTTCCTGTACCTAACCATTCGGCAGCGAAGCTGTAGCAGTCTGCTGGATAAAGTGCTTCGCTGCTTGCCCAGTGAGTGGCGGAGGGGGTCATCAGGACTGTCCATGATGGATCGCAGTTTGTTTAGTGTTCTCCTCTCCACCACAGTCTCAAAGGTCTCCAGCCTGAGACCAATCACAGAATTGAGATTCTCATTTTACACAATCCAGAATTGATTCACAGAATTTAAGAATCAAACTTTTTATTGTTATCATTATTTTATTTTATTTTTTTATGGTGGTGCTGGTGTCCCGTCATGTGACACATATTGCCGCTTCATGATACGCAATTACACATTGATGCTGCTCACACAGGAGAACCATGCAGAGTAACTTACTAGCTATCAGCCAGATGAAACAGTCGGAATAAAGAAAAAATAGAGCAGCAAGACATTCAGCCAGTCCCATCTTCAATGAAGGCAGGTGTGTGGGTGCATTTTTGTTTCCACAACATTCTGGGAAAGAAAGTGCTAGACATGGCATCCCGCAAAGGTTGCCAAATGAGTCAAGTACTTTGGTAACACCACAAACGCCGGGGCTCACATTAACCACCATCACCCAGAGTTGAAAGAAGTGGAAAAAGTTCTAAGTCCTCCTGCTGAACAATGCACACTGCACCACCTTAGCAAACTCCTAGCAAATTCTGAACGAGCAAAAGAAAAAAAAAACAAAACAACGAAATCTTGTAACAGCATTTTATTTTGTTTTATAACTTTGTTTTTTAAGTCTCCAAAAATGTAGATACTTAAGTTTATATTTGTGCAGGTTTAAAATTAATGTTACTCATCTTATGCATCAATTGCATTCAGTTCTTATTGAATTTGTTTATTGCATTAAGTTACTGTATAGATAACTGTACATTGACTGCATACAGTCAGGTATCACCATTATTCAAATTGATGTTCAAAGTATTTGTGATAGAATTTACTTTTGTTTCTAATGAATAGCCTATATTTCTAGAATGCTGGAGGGCTACCAAACCTACACACTGTGTAAAAGCTGTTAGGAATTGTGATGCTGAAAAGGAGCATGTCCATAATTTATTTCACTTGTATACAATTTCATTTTTGAAACTCACAAGTTTTCAAGAAATAAAAAAAGTTACAAACCTGAGCCTACTTTTTCATTTAACAGTATTTTATTGCATATCAGTTGATGTAATTTTTAAAAAATACAACCTCCCAAAATTGCAACACACTGTACTCTACTTTAAAGCTTATCTCAGCATTTTTTGCAGTGCAGTGGACTTTTTTTCTGCGATAAGGGGGTTTTCATACTGAACCGAGAGTCAAATGCAAATCAAAAATAGTTTTGAATCGAAAGTCGATTCTGAATCGAATCGTGACCCCAAAAATCGGAATTGAATTGAATCATGCAACTTCAATAGAATTACAGCCCTAGTATTTAAAGGTCTGATGACACATTCTTGACTTCCCCTAATTTTTCAACACATAATACAATATGATGAAATTGGTTTGTCTGTGCAGTTCAAAGTGAAACAGGCTTTTTTCACACAAATATCCGATGTTTTCATGAATGCCACGTCACCCATTGCGTCAGTGGCTCAAAAACCCCATTCTGCCCTTAAATCCTCGTGTAAATCCTCGTTATTTATGCATAAATCATCCCTCTCCATGCGCTCTTACGCAGGGCAGGGAGACAACGCATGAAATAACGAGGATTTAAGGGCAGGATTCACCACAGCACATTTAATATAGAACGACCGACAATTCCCAAAAAGCTGATGACTTACAAATAATATACAGAAACACAAACAGCAGGCGTTCGGGGCCGACATCACTCAGCGAACATGGAAAGGAGACGTATTAACCACGGTTGCGCACCAGAGCCGACATCGCTTCAAGAACGCACGAGAACCACGGCTGTGTGGAGTGGCTAACACGTCATGAGAGTGCTGAAAATACTGGCAGACTAACAGCACAGATGACAATACTATTGACCAGTAGTGCGTGTACATTTTGGCGGCTGTTTGCCATTAACGCACTGCTGGTAATGGTGTGATGACAAGCACCTGGGCGAGGACTGGGAAACATGATTAGCGGGAGTTTGAATCACCTGTTAATAATGAGAGAGGGGACGTGCCCGGACCGGCGTGCGATCAGAGAAAGTAGGTCAAAGCTGCGTGTAAATCCATTAATCCTTCCCCTCCTTGCACTCCTCCTGCATAAAGCACAGAGGAGAGCAGGCTCGAGCTGAAGCATGTGATGTGGTCTTTCACACATCACACGCTTTATCTAAGCCTGCGACACAACGCGAAGGCATAGCTGTAAAATTAAAACAAGAAACCAGAGAAACTGTGAGCCACAAAGCTGCTGTCATTCCAGTCAACAAGACCGGAGTCCATTCTGTCAATTACGTCATGGGGGTGCCGCCCTTAATTTGGCGGGCGGCTCCACAGTCCAGTCAGCGGCTGCTGTTTTTTGAGGATAACTAGTTTATGCAGGTACGGTTGTAAATATTATATTGATCATTGACAATGACTTTTGGGTTCACACAACATGCTAAAAAAGGTCAAAAACGTGTCATCAGACCTTTAATACTCTTCATAAATAAGTAAACAGTGTTTCTCTTGCTATTTTTATGTATGTATAATGGCAATTTACATTGAAAAAGGTTGTAAATTTAGTTCAAGTAAATTTTAGCATGCAATAGTCAAATTTTATCATATTCAACATAATTTTTCAACCACAAAATTGTGGCTAGTAAAAAGGCTGAGTGACTAGTAACTTTGGAAAAATCAGTAGCCACAGTGGCTGGTGAGCAAAAAAGTTAATGTCAAGCCCTGTACATTTTACATTTTCAATTATTATTTTCTCCAAGTATCTGTCAATTAATATTATTTGATATCAAATGAAAGCTCAGACATTGCTCTGTATTATGCATGCCTTGGTGTGAAATCTTCTTTCAGCTGCTCCCTTTAGGGGTCGCCACAGTGGATCATCTGCCTCCGTCTTACCCTATCCCTTGCATCTTCCACTGTAATACCAACCCTCTCCAAGTCCTCCTTCACTCCATCCATGAATCTTCTCTGTGGTCTTCCTCTTTCCCCCCTGTCTGGCAGCTCCATCTTCAACATCCTTTGTCCAATATATTCACTATCCCTCCTCTGCATATGTCCAAATCATCTCAGCCTTGCCTCTCTTACTTTGTCTCCAAACCGCTCAACATGAGCTGTCCCTCTGATATACTCATTTCTAATCTTGTCCCTCCCAGTCAATCCCAGTGAAAATCTTAGCATCTTCAACTCTGTCACCTCCAGCTCCACCTCCTGTCTTTTTGTCAGCACCACCGTGTCCAAACCATACATCATAGCAGGTCTTCTAAATCTTCCCTTTCACTCCTGCTGCTACCTTTCTGTCACAAATCACTGCTGACATTTGTCTCCACCCTGCCTGCACTCTTCTTCACCTCTCTTGTGCATTTTCCATTGCTTTGGATAGTTGACACCAGGTATTTAAACTCATCTACTTTCACTACCGCTACTCCTTCCATCTTCACCGTTGCACCTGCCTCCCTCTCATTCACATTCATGCATTCTGTCTTGCTTCGACTGACTTTCATTTCTCTTCTCTCCAGACTATACCTCCACCTCTCCAGATTCTCTCCATTTGCTCCCTACAGATCACAATGTCGTCTGCAAACATCATGGTCCACGGAGACTCCTGCCTGACCTCATCTGTCAGCCTGTCCATCACCATGGCAAACAAGAAGGGGCTCAGAGCTGATCCCTGGTGTAATCCCACCCCCACCTTGAATATCCGTCACTTCTACAGCACACTTCACCACCGTCTCACCATCCTCATACATGTCCTGCACCCCCCTCACATACTTCTCTAAAGTACCACACTTCCTGTCTTGGTATCCTATCGTATGCTTTCTCTAGATTCACAAAGACACAGTGCAACTCCTTCTGACCTTCTCTATACTTCTCCATCAACACTCAGAGCAAACATTGCATCTGTAGTACTCTTTTGTGGCATGAGACCATACTGCTGCTCCCTGATTGTCACCTCTCTTCTTAACCTGGCTTCAACAACTCTTTCCTATATCTTTATAGCATGGCTGATCAACTTTATGCCTCTGTAGTTACTATAGCTCTGAGCAACACCTTTGTTCTTGAAAATCAGTACCAAAACACTTCTTCTCCACTCCTCGGGCATCTTCTCATTCTCCAAGATTGTGTTAAACAATCTGGTTAAAAAAGTCCACTGCCATCTCTCCTAAAAATCTCCATACCTCCACAGGTGTGTCATCTGGATCAACCACCTTTCCATTCTTCTTCCCCTTCAAAGCTGCCCTCACTTCCACCTTGCTAATCCTTGGGACTTCCTTGTTCACTATCTTTCCCCTTCATCCATCCTCCTCTCTCTCATTTTCTTTATTCATCAGCTCTTCAAAGTACTCCTTCCACCTTCTCAACACACTCACGTCATTTGTTAGTACATCACCATTCTGTCCTTACTCAACCTAACCTGCTGTACATCCTTTCCAGCTCAATCTCGCTGTCTAGCAAGTCGATGCAACTTCTTCTCTCCTTCCTTAGTGTCCAGCCTCTCATACAACTCACTATATGCCTTATCCTTTGCCACCTTTCTCTTTGCCAAGATGGCAAAGAGATACGCAAGATGGCGCCCACAGTGGTCGCCATGGTGCTTCGTTGCGCCCTTTGTTTGTTTTTGTTTGTCAATTGTGTGTCTGCCTGCTCTTATACCCGTGAAGAGCTTCTAAATATCAGGACTTTCACTCCCACGGACCTACTCCCAGTTTTTTTAGCTCCTGCTGCCGATCTGGTTCATTGCTTGGCTCGAAAAGTGAGACGGCGAAAGAGAGGAAGACGAGCGGGTGCTCTCATTCGGCTCCGCAGGAGAGGCACGCGCACGGCTTTGCCTGGCATATTTCTGTCCAATGCCAACTCTCTCTCTAACAAGGTAGATGAACTAAGACTGCTGATGCGTTTTAAGGACCTCTCTTCCTCGGCTGCCCTCTGTTTTACTGAGACCTGGCTCAGGGAAAATACACCGGACAGCGCGCTGCGCCTCGAGGGATTTCAGCTGTTTCGTGCTGATCGTGACACAGAGCTCTCCGGTAAATCCTCAGGAGGTGGAGTCTGCTTTTACATCAACAGCAGCTGGTGCTCTTATGTAACGGTAATTTCCAAACACTGTTCTCCCGCCCTGGAATTTCTTTTTATTAACTGCAAGCCATTTTATTCCCCGCGGGAGTTCGCTTCATTCATCCTCGCCGCTGTGTACGTCCCTCCCGACGCGGACGCGCGCGTAGCTCAGCGCGCGCTCGCGGATCACATCCAACATACGGAGCGCACTTTTCCGGACTCTCTGGTTATTGTGGTTGGCGACTTTAACCAGAGCAATCTGAGCCACGATCTCCCCCGCTACAAACAGTTTATTAAATGCCCCACCAGAGGAAAAAACACGCTGGATCACTGTTACACCACAGTTAAGGACGCGTATCGCGCTGTTCCCCGCGCTGCGCTCGGACTATCTGATCACGTGATGGTCCACCTCATTCCCACTTACAGACAGAGACTGAAGCTCACTAAACCTGTTGTGAGCACTACGAAGAAATGGACCAGTGAAGCTGAGGAGAAGCTGGAAACGTGCATGGAAATAACTGACTGGGGCATGTTTAAAGGAGCCACCCATGATTTGGATGAGTACACGGACACTGTGAACTCATATATCCACTTTTGTGAGGAGAGCATTCTTCCATCGCGCACCAGGGTGAGGTACTCAAATGACAAGCCCAGGTTCACTGCTAAGCTCAGACAGATCAGGAAGGAGAAGGAAGCAGCGCTGAAAAGTGGAGACAGGGACCGCTACAGAGAGGTTAAATATCGGTTTAACAGAGAGCTGAGGAGAGCTAAATCTGTGTATTCTGAGAGACTCCAGCAGCAGTTCACTGCTAACGACTCGGCTTCTGTGTGGAGAGGACTGAGGCAAATCAGCAACTATCGGCCTCAGGCTCCTAAAGGTCAGGATGACAAAGCCCTTTGTCAAAGACTGTTCCAACACTATGCCCGTTTTGACACCTCGTCAGCTGTGTCCAACTCCCCCCCTCCCTCCAGCTCCACAGCCTCCATGGTCCCTACTTCATCAAAGGCGGCCCCCCCCTCCTCCCCCCCTGCCCTTGACATCAGTGAGCAGGACGTGGTCAAACAGTTCTCCAGACTGAACCCGCGCAAGGCCCCCGGTCCAGACGGCGTGTCTCCCTCCACCCTGAGACACTGTGCGAAAGAGCTGGCTCCTGTCTTCACAGACATTTTTAACACCTCCCTTAAGCTATGCCACGTGCCGACCTGCCTCAAATCCTCCACCATCATCCCTGTCCCCAAGAAGCCACGGATCACTGGACTTAACGACTACAGACCTGTAGCGCTCACCTCTGTAGTCATGAAGTCCTTTGAGCACCTGGTCCTGCCCCACCTCACGTCCATCACCACTCCCCTCCTGGACCCGCTGCAGTTTGCCTACCGAGCTAACAGGTCTGTAGACGACGCAGTCAACCTGGCCCTCCACTCCATCCTGCAGCACCTGGACTCCCCGGGAACCTACGCCAGGATCCTGTTTGTGGACTTCAGCTCCGCATTCAACACCATCCGCCCCGCTCTGCTCCGGGACAAGCTGTCCCTGCTCAACGTGCCTGACTCCCTCTGCAGGTGGATCACCGACTTCCTGACGGACCGGAGGCAGCATGTGCGGCTGGGAAAGACTGTCTCAGACTCTGTTAGCATCAGCACCGGATCACCCCAGGGCTGTGTACTTTCCCCCCTACTCTTCTCCCTTTATACCAACTCCTGCACCTCCAGCCACCAGTCTGTCAAGCTGATCAAGTTTGCGGACGACACCACCCTCATCGGGCTCATCTCCAACGGCGACGAGTCCGCCTACAGGAGAGAGGTGGCCCAGCTAGCGTCCTGGTGCAACAACAACAACCTGCAGCTGAACGCTCTGAAGACAGTGGAGATGATTGTGGACTTCAGGAAAGTCACAACCCCTCTGCCCCCCCTCACCCTCACAGGCTCTCCCATCACCACTGCTGATTCCTTCCGCTTCCTAGGCACCACCATCACCAGGGACCTCAAGTGGGAGCCAACCATCAGCTCCCTCATCAAAAAGGCCCAGCAGAGGATGTTCTTCCTGCGGCAGCTGAGGAAGCTCAATCTACCCACCAAGATGTTAGTGCAGTTCTACACAGCCATCATCGAGTCCATCCTCACCACCTCCATAACCGTGTGGTACGCAGGAGTCACCGCCAGGGACAGACTAAGGCTGCAGCGCGTCGTGCGCACTGCTGAGAAGGTGATCGGCTGCAAGCCTCCATCTCTCCAGGATCTGTACATCTCCAGGACCCGGAGGCATGCTGGCCGGATCATAGCCGATCCTTCACACCCTGGTCATGTACTGTTTGCCCCCCTCCCCTCAGGTAGAAGACTTCGGTCCATTCAGACTAAAACCTCCCGTCACATGAACAGCTTCTTCCCCTCTGCCATCAGACTGCTGAACACTAAGTGACTTATTAACTCTCGTGCACTATGTACAGCAGCTCAACCAGACTCGTGTCAATCATCACTGTTTTCTTCTTGCATTACCGACTGCACTATATGGTTCTCCACATTATCTGCTGCTCGCTAATATATTTAAACTGCTGACTAGTATTACTCATTCTTATTCTACACTTTATTGCATGTATAGTTTATTTCTTTTATTTTATCAAGTTTAATGTTGCAGCATTGCACCGAGACAAATTCCTAGTTTGTGTACTACATGAACAATGGCAATAAATCTGATTCTGATTCTGATTCTGATTTGCCATGCACCTAGATTCCAAATACTCCTGTCTACTTTCATCATTTCCCCGACTATCCCACTTTTTCTTTGCTAACCTCTTCCTTCGGATACTTTCTTGTACCTCCTCATTCCACCACCAAGTCTCCTTGTCTTCTTTCCTTTGTCTACTGGATACATCACATACCTTTCTACCCGTTTTCCTCAATACTTTTGCTGAACTTTCCCAGTTGTCTGGTAGTTCTTCAATACCACCTAGAGACTGTATCAACTCCTTCCTGAACTCTGTGCAACCTTCTTCCTTCTGTAACTCCCCCCACTTAATCTTTGGCTCTGCCTTCACTGTTTTCCTATTCTTGCTTTGCAAAGTCATCTTACAGACTACCAACTGATGGTGTCTAGCTAGATTCTCCCCTGCCACCACCTTGCAGTCTCCTGTCTCTTTCAGATTTCTCCTTCTGCATAAGATGTAGGCCACCTGTGTGCACCTTCCTCCACTCTTGTAAGTCACCCTATGTTCCTCTCGCTTCTTGAAGTATGTGTTCACCACAGCTATTTCCATCCTTTCAGCAAAATCCACACCTATCTGTCCTTCCACATTTCTCTCCTTAAGACCATACCTACCCAGGACCTCCTCATCACCTCTGTTCCCTTCACCTACATCTCTCTATAAATGCAAAAAAATCTTTGTCTGTGTGTCTGTCTGTTCCACACATATCTCTTGAACCATTCGTCAGACTGGCCAAAGATTTAAAATGTGCTTTGCTGAGGTTACGAGGGTGTGCATCCCCGAATATGGAGTCACTCAGTCAAAACACGTAATTTTTATCAATATAAGTTTAGCCACTGTTCTGTCACCGCTGTCTCTTCATGCCCTTCAGTGTGTGTGGGGTGTCGGCTTGACTCTGTGCTGATTGGATAATACGTGGCCATCACGACCATGCTGATTGGATAACATGCGGCATGACGATCAGTCAGTCACCACAGCATTTCGCAAACAAAAAAGGAAGTGAAAAGCGACAAATTTGACAAGACAGAGAGAATAATGAAGATGTAATGCTTAAAAAATTATACTGTAATGTTGCCGTGATTGCGTATGTTTAAAGGATAATTTGGGGAATGCCAGCGGGGACCGGGGTCTGCCTCCTCCAACACAACGGGCGGAACACGGTCCTTCACATTGAAGCAAGCTCAGCCCGCCCGGTTAGCGGTAGGAGGGAGTCCCTTTGCAGGACCACGACTCGCCATCGCCGATGGTGCTCCTCTTGGTGTGCTCACACGGCTAGCTAAAAATTAAAAGTTAATAATTGTGGAGCAGAATGCCCAGATCAACTGCATATCATATGTGTTATGATATCTGTTATCTATCGTGCATATGATATCTGTTATCATATGCACATGTTACCATCATAACAGTATGATATCTGTTATCATATGCACGGTTTGACTAAACGACAACTGTCACCAAACTGGACACAAAACTGCTCAAATAATGAAATAAATAAATAAATATTTACTGATAAATGGGCAACACTGATTCAACAGCTGCAGCCAAACAGGTCATCCTGCTGTGTATATCAGTGTTTTTAACTTATAATAGTCCTAAAATATAAAAGGATGCACAAGAATGGGTCTCAAATATTTGTAAACATGCCCGGTTAAGGATTGATGGCAGTCTTGCCCTGATGCAACAGTTGCAGCCAAACAGGTCATTCTGCTGAGTATAAAAAACAAACAAACATGCAAATTAGGTTAATTGGAGACTCTAAAGTGATCCTAGGTGTGAATGGTGAAGGGACTGGCACCGTGCTGTGGCTGTCTCATCCATCCAGGTGGATGCCCTGAATTCCCCTCTGGGGATCAATAAAGTATACAAAACACAAATACAAAAAAAAAATAATAATGTTTGTTGTTTTGTACTTATAATATTGCTAAAATATAAAAGGATTCAATACAATGGGTCTCAAACATTTGTAAACATGTCCTGTTACAGTACTGCATGAGCTTATTGATGACAGACTATAAACTACACATATAAACTAAATTATAATGGTGACTGAACAACTCCCATTCCCCAAAGTACAAGATACACTATTATGAATATAATGCATAAAAGATCACACAAAAAAGTGATCTGACAAAAAATAAATAAACAAGCGGTTCTTAAACAGTGGCTAATATTGGATGTCCCTTTCATTTTCAATTACTCTGTAATTAATATTCACACAAATAAATCTCAGTTCAGTTCCTTTCATATCTGTCAAAGTCTAACATGTGAACTCCTACATATAGGCTACACCTGTGTATTCCACTTTCAAACACAGCTTACATTTGGGCTTGTAAAGCCTGATTGGGCTACTTGTTTCAGACAGGAATACTTGTTTTCTACGGGCATGCACTAGTGTCCATTAAAGTCTGCTCCAATCACCACTCTCTCCCCGCTGGGAACACTATCACTTCATCCAACTCACTCCAGAATTCCTCCTTCTCTTCTCCCTGACATCCAACTTGTGGGGCATACGCACTGACAACATTCAACATCACACCTTTGACTTCTAACTTCAAACTCCTGATCCTGTCCGACTCCCTCTATACCTCTTGAACACTCTTCACATACTCTTCCTTCAAGATTACTCCTTCTTCAGTTTCAGTTTATTCACATACACACACACAGCACACATTATCAATAGCATGAATGAATTACAATATGAATTATCAACAGCATGATTAGCAGTATACAATAGGCTTTTTTTTTTTTTTTTTTTTTACATTGTTCTGGAGTGTGAATGGGTCATCCCAAATAAGCTACTTAAAGCTTTTAGTAGGGAGCCCAATTCTACAATGAAATGATGACGGAAGTCAGTTTGTCTTTCCATTTCTCAGGAGTAGATCCCGGATCTAGTCTTGCTTCCCTTCCATCTGGTTTCTTGAACACACAGTATATGTACCTTTCTTCTCGCCATCATATCAGCCAACTCTCTGCCTTTAGCAGTCGTCATCGGCCTCCGTTGGTCTATGATGACCATGGAAGAGAATCCTAAATGTCTACTCTGCTGGAACAGCACCGCCTGTGGCTGAACAGGCCGATGCGCACAGGTGTTCTACCTTCCAGCGTTGGGCGTTGGTAGGATTCAAGCCTGGGCAGGAAGATATGGAGGACAAGATGTTACCCATGCAGCATGTCCCCCCTCTCCACGTCACTGATGAATCCAAAGGAACAGCAGGGCTGCTATAGTTTGGCACCAGCGCCGTCGCAGGAGCTGCCAGAACGATATTGAGCACAACAGAGAACTGCCTTAGGGGCTCCCACTCCGGACTTTTCCTCAGGGTTGACTCCCGAAGCCTTTCCCGTGACCGGGTGTGCCGCAAGGCAGCAGAGGTTTGAAATCAGGGTTTACCTTCCCCTAGATGGGCTACCTTCCCAGGTTGACGAGCCACCATCTACCCGAAGCATCTGGTTTTAAGGCGCCAGAGATCCGCCCTCGCCCCCTCTCCTATTAGTAAAAGCAGTTCCGCCGGGCTTAGAGACTAAACCACACGGGCAGGCTAGGAGTTGGACTTAGTTGTCAGAGGCTTTTCGAGACGCACGCCGTAAGGAGCATTTTATGAGCACTGGGAGCTTAACCCCAGTACCGCTCCTGGCTATGACAACCTTGGAACCCAACCCAGTTGGAGGCAGTCATAGTCCATACATTTAACGTCCCTACTCTCACCTCCACACTTCTACCTTTCCTTTTCTCTCTCTCCCTCTTAACACGCCTTCCCTCTCTCCTCCTCCCCGATCTTCGACCAACAGCAGCCAAATTTCCACCGGCACCCTGTCAGTTAACAGCACCGGTGGTGGTCATTGTTAACCTGGGCCTCGACCAATCTGGTATGATAGTCTCATTGGTCATGATTCGCATGTTTGAATTGCCAAAGGTTTTACATTGGATGCCCTCCTAACACAACCCTCCCCATTTACCTGGGCTTGGGACTGGCACTAGGAGTACACTGGCTTATGCACACCCTGTGGCTGTTCAATTTGCTGCAGTATTATGTTTAATCTTGGCTATTGGGGAACAGCTTGTGATTCAAGATTGGAGGAGGGTTTGTATATATTAATAATAACAATAACAACAACAACAACAACAACAATAATAATAATAATAAAATAATCTTCACCCTTCCCCGAATAGCATGCCAGTCACACTCAGACACACATGCCAGCAGGGACAACATGAAACCTTGTCCAAGTTCATTATTAGTCTTGCACTAGCCAGTCTGCCCCTCCATCTGCTCTGCTGTCCCAAATGTATAAGTGTGTGCGTGTGTGTCCCTATATCAGCTTGGCTGTGTGCATGCGTGACCCTCCCCTGAGTCACTATGTCTGCTGAGCCACTACACGGCAGAAAAACAGAGCGACCAGAAGTGGTGAGGAGAATTACATAAATGACACAGTGGTGCCAGGACCCCTTGTTTTCTCCCAACTGCAGGCAAATACTGAAAAACAGATCTGAAGGAAGAACAGGAGAGAGATGAGAATGAGACAGACAGATTGAGTGTATGAAACAGAGACTTTCTTCCTTGTATACACCACTTTGGTGGATAAAAGGAAGTGGGCAAAATAGGGTTATTTATGCCAGAGTTGACTAATTAGAAAAGGTGTATGCTAGTTCATAATGGTTCAAGGTTTTTGTCAAACCAAAGACAAAAATTCCAATTTACCTGATGAGCATGTACCATTGCCAAAAAAAGTCTAGTCTCTCTAGTACTCTTGCTCAGCACTAGAAAGCAGAGGATTGTGAGGGGCTTACAATATAGTGGCACAGTAGCATATAGAGTAAATCCTTATGAAATTTTTACCTCCACCAAGGAAGTTATGTTTTCATCGGCGTTGGTTTGTCTGTTTGTTTGTCTGACTGTCTGTTTGTTTGTTAGCAAGATAACTCAAAAAGTTATGGACGGATTTTCATGAAATTTTCACAGATTGTCAGAAATGGAGAATCCTACAGATGATTAGATTTTGGTGATGATCCGGATCACCGTCTACAAGAAAACCGCCATTACGCAAAATGCCATTTTCGTGAAAAAGTACTAAACAACTAATCCTATCATTGTGAATCCAATTGCTTGTCATATGTTTTCATGGTCAAGGAATCTGAAAACGTACACACAAACACTGTATGGGGGGGAACTGTGGCGCTAAACCGCCATTACGGAAAATGCCATTTTCGTCAATAACTACTGAACCACTAATCCTATCATTGTGAATCCAATTCCTAGTCATATGTTTTCATGGTCAAGGAATCTGAAAACATACACACAAACACTGTATGGGGGGAACTGTGACGCTAAACCGCCATTACGGAAAATGCCATTTTCGTCAATAACCACTGAACCACTAATCCTATCATTGTCAATCCAATTGCTAGTCATATGTTTTCATGGTCAACAAATCTGAAAACGTACACACAAACACTGTATGGGGGAACTGTGGCGCTTGGCGGAGGTCTGCGCTCTCTGAGTGCTTTTCTAGTTGGTCCTGCGATTGATCTAAAACCACAATTGAGGCATATCAGTACGTATCAAATATACAGTGAGCGCACACATAAATCGAAAGAAAATGACACAGTTGCCTTTTTACAGCAAAGAGTTAATCTTTACAGGAATTATTTACTAATGTGTCCTTTCAGACTTTGTTTCCATTGCAAAGAAAGCTCTACCCAAGTGTCACAGCTTTGACCTTGACATCTCATCAAAATAGTTGACCAAAAAAAAAAAAAAACCCAAATCATTGACATATTTAGTTGCCAATGCTGGTACCCCTCTGTTAATGAAAGAAAAACCCACAGTGGTCACAGAAATAACTTGAATCTGATGAAAGTGGTAATAAATAAAAAGTCTATGAAAATTAACCAATGAAAATCAGACAATGCTTTTGAATTGTGGTTCAACAGAATTATTTTAATAAACAAACTCATGAAACAGGCCTGGACTAAAATGATGGTACCCTTAACTTAATATTTTGTTGCACAACCTTCTGAGGCAATCACTGCAATCAAACGATTTCTGTAACTGTCAATGAGACTTCTGCACCTCTCAGCAGGTATTTTGGCCCACTCCTCATGAACAAACTGCTCCAGTTGTCTCAGGTTTGAAGGGTGCCTTCTCCAGACGACATGTTTCAGCTCCTTCCACAGATGTTCAATTAGGATTTAGATCAGGGCTCATAGAGAGCCACTTTAGAATAGCCCAATGTTTCACTCTTAGCCATTCTTGGGTGTTTTTAGCTGTGTGTTTTGGGTCATTATCCTGTTGCAAGACCCATGACCTGCGACTGAGACCAAGCTGTCTGACACTGGGCAGCACATTTCTCTCTAGAATACCTCGATAGTCTTGAGATTTCATTGTACCCTGCACAGATTCAAGACACCCTGTGCCAGATGCAGCAAAGCAGCCCCAGAACATATCAGAACCTCCTCCATGTTTCACAGTAGGGACAGTGTTCTGTTCTTGGTATGCTTCATTTTTGTGTCTGTGAGCATAGAGCTGTTATGCCACGCCAAAAAGTTCCAGTTTTGTCTCGTCTGTCCATAGGACATTCTCCCAGAAGCTTTGTAGCTTGTCAACATGCAGTTTGGCAAATTCCAGTCTGGCTTTTTTATGATTTGTTTTCAACAGTGGTGTCCTCCTTGATCGTCTCCCATGAAGTCCACTTTGGCTCAAACAACGACGGATGGTGCGATCTGACACTGATGTACCTTGACCTTGGAGTTCATCATGAATGTGTTTAGAGGTTGTTCTGGGCTCTTTTGTTACCATTCGTATTATCCGTCTCTTCCATTTTTCATCAAGTTTCCTCCTGTGGCCACGTCCCGGGAGGTTGGCTACAGTCTCATGGATCTTAAATTTCTGAATAATATGTGCAACTGTAGTCAAAGGAACATCAAGCTGCTTGGAGATGGTCTTATAGCCTTTACCTTTAACATGCTTGTCTATAATTTTCTTTCTAATCTCCTGAGACAACTCTCTCCTTTGCTTCCTCTGGCCCATGTTTAGTGTGGTACACACCATGTCACCAAACAGCACAGTGACTACTTGTCACCCTTTAAATAGGCCGACTGACTGATTACAAGTTTGTAGACACCTGTGATGTTAATTTGAGGACACATCTTGGTTGAACATGTCCCTATGGTCACATTATTTTCAATCTTTTCTAGGGGTACCATCATTTTTGTCCAGGCCTGCTTCATGAGTTTGTTTTTTAAAGTAGTTCTGTTGAACCACAATTCAAAAGCATAGTCTGATTTTCATTGGTTAATTTTCATAGAATTTTTATTTATTACCACTTTTGTCAGATTCAAGTTATTTCTGTGACCATTGTGGGTTTTTCTTTCATTAACAGAGGGGTACCAACAATTTTGTTCAGGTGTGTAACTGATGATTATCAGTTTGTTAGAGCAGTGTGTGCATTCTTCCCACTGTGGAGCTGAACTAAACATGGTTTAGCAGGTGATAATTGAAGACACTACAGAGTAAACCATCATCACTTCCCATCTCTGACAGTTGTGCATGTGTAACAGCAACTGGGAAGCAACGACACAAGTCCAGAGTCTGGGAGCATTTTATTCACCTTGATTATCTTGTTATCTAGCCAACGATGTATAGATGCAGACTACATATAGCTAGCCTCATGTAGTTACAACCTGCAAAAATTCTGCCATGCACAAGATGCACTCTTTTTTATTACAAAGGTAAAACAATGTAGCTTTGCGCCTTTCATTTTTATTGCTGCCATTTGTCCTTTGTTCACTAAAAAAAAGGATATCTGATTAATTTTTTATATCAACACCTTGCCTGTCCTTTATTTTAAATTGACAAAATAAATAAATACATTTAACATTTGTATTACTAGTGTTATGAGAACTAAAGTTTGAGCTGAATAAATGATCATATTTGATTTAACTATTGATCTTTCTTGTCTTTACTGTTATTAGCTATCAGCTTTTAAATTTAGCTTGAGTTTTTTTTTTTAGTATGTGCTACACGTCACTAATCTGATTAATCACTTACTTCAGTGAAAGCACCAAGGTGCTGATGCCTCGGTGCCTGTGGTATTGGGGGAGGCTGTAAAAAAAAATCACAATGCCACTTCTAGTGGCCCGGCATAGTTATTACAATACTTTTTTCACAGCTGCATTGGTGGTAAAGGTGAGTTAAATTTGTGTTTATTTTGAAAACAAAGCCTTATCTGGAAATTGTGGCAAATCAAAAGTCAAGAAAAGATGGTGATACAATGATACAAGCCTTTACTTCCACTTAATTTTGAGCGGGTTAGCTGAAAAGCTGATAACAGACAGAGAGACATACACAGACACATGGAGTGATTACCGTATGCCTACGTTGCCTTTGTGCCAAGGCATAAAAATATAGAAGCATAAGAATAAAACTAGGAGCATAAAGAAAAATGCTAGAGTAACAGATTTTATTAATTGAATGCATGTATAGTTACACAATGGCGTGCAATAGCAGGTAAACATATCAAAATGTCCATAAGTAAAAGCATAATTATGAATATTAAATCAGACCGGTTTGGAATGTTTCACACTTATGTGTAATGAATATTGAGATTTTCTTAAATAATCTTGCAAAAAACTAAGTTTGTCAAAAAAATTAATGAACTGAAATACAGTACAGTAGCAATTTCTTGTATAAACAGTAAACATGTAATATTCTTATTTAGCTTCTAGCCCGTTATCTTCACAGTTGCTCTGACTGATGACCCTCAGGTTCACCACTGTGGCCCTCAGAGAGACAAAAGCCCCTTTTCCTAGCCTTGACTCTACTCAGTTTGTAGGGTTTTCCATTGTAGGGTTTTCCACTTTTTTGGGACCTGCTTCATTGAGGTTCCAACCATGCTGAGTTGAGCTGGAAATATGACATCAACAGATTGCAGGCCACTGATTGGCCAGGGCGTAACGTCAGTGGATGAGAATGACGTCTTCACAAGATTCAAAACTGCCATTTGTAAATTAGGCCGTGAGTTTTTATTATAGACACAAATCAACGCCATCACAAAACACTCACCATCTTCCCCATGAGCAGCCATCAGCTTGGAGACCTCCCTATATTTCATTTCAGAACGCTCTGCCAGCGCTAGGGCTGAAAAGTTCATATAGTGGTCAAACTTCACCAAATGTGGTTATTTTTCAACAGTCTCCCCGTCGGTACGCACAGTTCTTCCATCGGTGTTGCAGCGCTTGGATCCCTGCTCTTGAAAAATAAACTACATTTGGTCAAATTTGACACTATGAACTTTTCAGCCCTGTCGGCCCTGCTGCGGCAGAGCGAGCCAAAATGAAAAAGTATACCAGGAGGTCTCCGAGCTGATGGCTGCTCATGGGAAAGATGGAGAGTGTTTTGTGATTTTAAGTATCTTTTACGTTATTTATCAGTGAAAACGTCAGCATGTTGACAACATAACAGGCCGCCTTCCTGTAATGAACCCAAATCCACCCACTTGAGGTAGTACAACCACACCGTGTCAAGACGAGTGGAGTCGAGCTGAGTATGTATTCGTGGAAAAGGGGCTAAAGAGGAAAGAAGAATAGCAAAAAAAAAAAAAAAAATGTAATTATTGTTACAAATGTGATATATATAACAATACAGATGTCATGTTTCTATTCAGCTTAATAAATTGCTTAGTTTAGTGAGTGAATCATTTTAAAGTGAGTGAATGAAGCATGCCACACCGTGGTGTTTTTCCTATTACTGGCATTAGTATTAAGACTTTAAAACAAAAGCTTAACTTTAGAGAAAACAACTAAACCGGTTAAATTAATGTAACCAAGCAGTCCACATACAGGAAAAAAAAAATAAAAATCACACATTGGAAAAAAAATGTGACGTAACATAAGCTTTATGAATCAAATACTGCAGTTGTAGGAGTTATTAGTGATTTAATGAAATCGCTGCATAATTTAAGCCCAAAATTTACTTTTCAGCTTCTTTTTTTTTTGTTTGTTTGTTTTTTTGCTGTGTAGCTCTCCGCTGCAGTTTTTGAGCCAAGGAATGTTGGGACTTGTAGTTTTTTTTGTAGCAATGAACTGAAAAGAAAATACCTCGTCCTTCCTCTGCAAAAATAATAGCAAAACCAGTATGAAAACAATAGATGTGGTGAATAAATGGTGGAGCTGCTGAATACGCGTTTTTTTTTTTTTTTTTTTTTTTTTTTAGTTTTTCCAGCTATTTTAGAAGCTCAACTGTGACAGGAAGTCGCCATGTGCTGATAAAAAAAAAAAAAAAAAAAAAGTGCACTGCCGGCTCTACTGGCCCGGCAGAGTTATTACAATACCTTTTTTCCCATTTCCAATGATGAGTTAAATTTGTGTTTATTTTGAAAACAAAGCCTTATCTCAAAATTCTGGCAAATTAAAAGTTGAGGAAATATGGCCATACAATGGTAGAAGCCTTTAGTTGCACTTAATTTTGACCAGGCGAGCTGAAACAGACAGGCGGACAGATATAACCACAGACGGATTCAGTGATTACTGTATGCCTCTGTTTTCACTGAGGCATAATAACTGATAGAGTCATTGACTATCAAAACAGCTATTAGTTGCAACCCTAGTGTGCATACAAGAACAACAGGATTGACTGAGAGAGAGCTTTTGGGTGAGAAAGGCATGGGTACTATATCCAGGAACAGATAAGAGGAACAATATTGATACAATACTGATTCTCAGTTTCTGTGACAAACATACTTTATGGCCCAAATCTCTTTTTTTTTTTTTCCTTCTTCTTTTAGATTTGATTGGCGGTTGGCAACCAGCTTATAGGTGCATTACCGCCACGCACGTCACTCTATATCATCACTCTATGCTTTTCAACGGCTCTTGTCAGATCCAAATCTCCTCTCCATTAACATCAATGAGAGAAGTGTTTTGAACAGTTTGAAATTTTAGGATTGCAACTCTGACACAACAGGTTAATAAAGCGATCCAAAGTTTATTTTACTTTGCTTACCTCAATGTGTACTCTAGAGAATCTGATTCTACCAGCAAAACCAGCCTCCGTCATGTTTCCCCATATTTTCTACATTGCTGAAATCAGTTAACACCCTAAATTAAAACAAACCCTTGCAAAAGTCTTTCCCTGTATACAAAAAAAAAAAAAAAAAAAAAATATGCAAGACGGTTGTAATGTTGGTAGGACGGGGCAGTGGTTCTTTCCTACAGCGCTTGCCCACAGATTCCTTCAGCTTTGTTCTGTCTGCTTTTATATTTGGCAGTTTTCCAGAACATTCCTATGTTATTGCCCTGTTTCAATGTAGTCAGTATATACTATAGTACAGACAAATACCCCACCCTGCAAAACTTTTTGCTCTTTTTTCCAATTTCCTCCAAACAGAAAGACAAAGTCTCTACTCAGCCGGTGGTTACTCCTGCTGACTAAACAAATGGGCCAGAGCAGGGAGTATGTACACCAGACTATCACAGCAGCAGCAGCAGCAGCATATAGTGGAGTAAAGAAAACACTACCTCCCATGGGATTTATAACTAACTTTTTAGAAAGACTTGCACTTGAACACTAAATACATATATTCTGCGTAACACTATAGTCCCATACATTTCAATTATACAGCTAACCACATAATGCTAAACCAAAACCTTAACCTGTTTAAACCGGACTCAAAACTGTAAAGTGGTTTTGAAAAGGTTAAACGATGTTTGGTCTAGGGATGCGAGTTACCAGTTAATTCATTTATCATTAATTGGTTCACCTTATCGATCGATTAATGATTAATTGATAAGTGGCAATTTTCCTGAGAATGTGAATTTCCCTCAGTACAATATAGTCTATCTTTAACATATAAAATAGTTAATTATTACAGTTTTTGATATACTGAATAAAACATGAACATCATATTCCTCAGTGAGCAATTGTACTTTTTTTTTTTTTTTTTTTTTTTTTTACTACAGACAATGGCATTTTCTGTAGTTTAGCAGATTTTGTACTGTATAGTGTGGACTATGGGCTGGTACAGCTCAGTAAATTACAAATGGCATAATTTTTAATTTATTTTAAAAACTATTACCAATATTCATAAAATGTATCTGTTTTAGTTATATTACAAAAAAAAAAAACCTTTCACGTTCTAATTTACTGAGATGCACTGGCAGACTATTTTAACAGGAAAATACAATGGTGTGAAAGAGTGTTTGCCTCCTTCCTCATTTTTTTGCATGTTTGTCACACTTAAATGTTTCAGATCATCAAACAAATTTAAATATTAGACAAAGATAACACAAGTAAACACAAAATGCAGTTTTTAAATGAAAGTGTTTATTATTAAGGGTAAAAAAAAATCCAAACCTACATGGCCTTGTGTGAAAAAGTGATTGCCCCCCATTAAAACATAAACTAACTGTGGTTTATTACATCTTTGGAAAGCTGAGTGTCACGACTCGCCGCTCATCAGTGGCACCAACTGTGCGCACACCTGCGCCTCGTCAGCGGCGAGGTATTTAACTCACTCTGCCCTGGGCTTCGGCCTGAAGCCGTCTGATCTCATCGGCATCTCTTGCTGCAAGGAACCCCCTTCTCCAAGCAAGGAAACCTGAGTAAGCTTCACTTACCTCTCTCTCTCCCAGTCTTCTCCCCTGTGCACAGGTGGATTCCCCGGCGGCGGACCTCGTCTCCTCGCCGCTGCCTCCTCGCTGCTGCTACAGGCGCTCCAGGTTGCTGTCTCCCGGGCTACGCCCTTGTTAACGCCAGCCACCTGCTCAAACCAAGCAAGCCAGCAAACTGTCTTAGTCACCTGTATTGGTGTGGTGCCCGTTACCCTTCTCCCTCTGCTTCCTCCCTTAGGGTTGTCCGGCTGAACAGCTTCCTGCCCCCGTGCCTGAAGCAGATGCCCACCACCAATACATTCTTATCTCACAGACACGCAGCCACACACTCTTGTTGTTCAATAAAGCTATTAAATCTACCCTGAGCCTGCGTGTGTGTCTCCTGAGCCGTGCGTTATGTCAGTACGGCTTCAGCAGAGCGGCTCGGCAGACAGCGGGCTCGCACGCCGTCTTTCCACCCTCGAGGCTCGGGTGGATCTAATAGCCCACCAACAACAAGTGATCCTTTATCAATTAACAATAATAACTAACCGATTAGACCGCCTAGACCCCCAACAGCCGTTCCCCCCGGTTCGTCTGGGTGGCGCAGCTCCCACTGCTCCGGCGGCTGTCCAGCCTGCTCCGGGTGCACCGGCACGACTCACACCCATTCCTACCCTCGCCCGCTTTAGCGGCAAGCTCGGTGGAGCGTGGGGGTTTATCATGCAGTGTGAGTCCATGTTCCACCGCGTTCCCAGAGACTTCCCCTCAGACCACAGCCGGATTGGCTATATAGGTAACCTCCTGGAGGGTCGAGCGCTTACCTGGGCTTACGCTGTAATGGTGAAGCCCAGCTACGCCACCCTCACCTATGGCCAATTTGTGCGACAATTTCTGGAAGTGTTCGATCACTCGCGTATGGATAGTGCCCAGGTCGATCGCCTTCTTTGCCTCCAGCAGGGGAGCCGATCGGCGGCCGATTACGCGATCGACTTCCGGGTTAACGCGGAGGAAGTCGGCTGGGAAGAGCGTTCGCTCTGCGGCATCTTCCTTCGCAGTCTTAACTCTGGTCTGAGGGATGAGCTGGCCGGCCAGGATATCCCGGAGACACTAGCGGAGCTGATTTCCCTAGCTATTAGCTTGGATAACCGGCTGCGCAAGCGCGCCTCGGAGCGGAAGTCCTCTTCTCGCTCGCGGGGTGCCTCGGCGCGCCTGCCCCAAGCTCGCCCCCTGGCGTTACCGCCGCCGGAGTCCTCCGAGGAGTCGGAGCCGATGGTGACGGGCCGGACAAAGCTCCCCCTAGCGGAGAAACAACGTCGCCGTGAGTTGGGCCTCTGCATGTATTGCGGGGGCGGCCAGCACACGGTGGAGCATTGTCCGGAGAAACCAAACGGGGAGGTCCGCGAGTCACTGTAGGGGGCCTCGCGGACGCTAATCGGTTAACTCCCCTCACACATTTGATGCTGCCCATCCGCTTCTGCCACAATCCCACAGGGCATCTCACTCACGCACTGGTGGATTCAGGCGCGGAGGGTAGCTTCATATCACAAAGCCTGGCAACCCGATTGGGCATCCGTTGCCACCCCCTCGATCCTCCTCTCGCCCTAGTCAATCTCTCCCATGTCTCTCTGGGAAAAGTGACTCACCGGACGCCCCCCGTCCCGGTTATCATCTCGGGGAACCACCGGGAGGACATCACCTTCTACGTCCTGCCTTCCTCCACTACACCTGTCATCCTTGGATACCCATGGCTCCGCCTCCACAACCCCGTCCTGGACTGGAAGACCGGTAGGGTGTCTGCCTGGAGCTCCTTTTGCATGGGAACCTGTCTTCAATCCGCTGCCTGCGCCCCATCCTCTCCTCCCACTGCTAAGGACGCCACACCTCCGGATCTCACCCTGGTGCCCTCAGAGTTCCACGACCTGGGCGTGGTCTTCAGCAAGTCCAAGGCGATGTCTCTTCCTCCACACCGGCCCTATGACTGTGCCATTAACATCCTCCAGGGGGCACCTCTACCCTAGGGACGCCTCTACAGTCTGTCTGCGCCAGAGAAGGAGGCGATGAACACATATTTGAAGGAGTCGCTCAGTGCTGGGATTATTCGCCCATCATCATCACCATTAGGCGCAGGGTTCTTCTTCGTGGGCAAAAAGGATGGCTCCCTTCGTCCTTGTATTGATTACCGTGCCCTCAATGACATCACGGAGAAGGACCGCTACACCCTGCCCCTGATGGACACCGCCTTCCACTCCCTCCAGGGGGCGACCTGGTTTACCAAGCTGGATCTCCGCAGCGCGTACCACCTCGTCCGGATCCGGGAGGGAGATGAATGGAAGACTGCCTTCCGTACCCCAAACGGCCACTTTGAATACCTAGTCATGCCATTTGGGCTGACCAATGCTCCAGCCGTCTTTCAGCGCCTCATTAATGATGTCCTCCGGGATTTCATCGGCCTGTTCGTGTTCGTCTACCTGGACGATATTCTCATCTTCTCCAGATCCAGGGACGAGCACCGGATCCACGTGAGGCGGGTCCTTCAGAGGCTACTGGAGAACCGACTATATGTGAAAGCGGAGAAATGTGAGTTCTACGCCAAGACAACTTCCTTCCTGGGGTTCGTCATCTCCCATGACCAGGTGCTCCCGGACCCAGCGAAGGTCAAAGCGGTGGTAGATTGGCCCACGCCAACCTCGAGGAAACAGGTGCAACAGTTCATCGGGTTTGCCAATTTCTACTGCCGCTTCGTCCCTAATTTTGGAGCCATCGTCGGCCCTCTGACCCGCCTCACCTCCCCTAAGGTCCCGTTCTGGTGGACTGAAGAGGCCGCAGCGGCCTTCCAGGCGCTGAAAACGGAGTTTTCCTCCTCCCGGGTCCTCAGCCAGGTCGACCCCGCGCTGCAGTGCATCGTGGAGGTGGACGCTTCGGATACGGGGGTGGGGGCGGTGCTGTCCCAGCGGTCACCAGCCAACGGAGCCAAGCGGCCCTGCGCCTTCTTCTCTCGGCGCTTGTCCCCGGCGGAACGTAATTACGACATGGGAGACAGAGAACTATTGGCCATCAAGCTCGCGCTTCAGGAGTGGCGCCACTGGCTGGAGGGGGCCGCCTTGCTGTTCGTGGTACTCACCGACCATAAAAACTTGGAGTATTTAAGAACTGCCAAGCGTCTGAATGCCCGCCAGGCGCGTTGGTCCCTGTTCTTCGCAAGGTTCAGGTTTAACATCACCTACAGGCCCGGCTCCAAGAACGGCCTGCCCGACGCCCTCTCCAGGCAATTTGCCGCTGAGGCGTCAGAAGATGCGGTCCACACCATCCTGCCCAGGTCGTGCGTCGTGGGGGCCGTCTCCTGGGACATTGAGAGCAAGATCCGGAGGGCGCAGGAGTTGGAACCGGACCCTGGCGGCGGACCGGAGGGGAGGCTCTTCGTGCCATCTGCTGTCCGGGGGGAGGTTATCCACTGGCTCCATACCTCGAAGCTCACCTGCCACCCTGGGTCCTCCCGGATGATCGACCTCCTCCAACGGTCCTTTTGGTGGCCGGGATTGCGGAAGGACACCGCCCGCTACGCCCGGGCCTGCCCCGTCTGCGCCACCAGCAAGTCGGGTAATGCTCCCCCCGCGGGTCTGCTCCAGCCCCTGCCCGTCCCTGGTAGGCCCTGGTCGCACATCGCCCTAGACTTCGTCACCGGTCTCCCTGTCTCCAACAACTTCGACACAGTCCTGACAATCGTTGACCGTTTCTCCAAGGCCGCCCACTTTGTGCCCCTATGGGGGCTCCCCTCTGCCTTGGAGATGGCGGACCTCCTCATCCAGCACGTGGTCAGACTGCACGGGATACCGGTTGACGTGGTCTCCGATCGGGGTCCCCAGTTCTCTTCGGACGTCTGGAGGTCTTTCTGCAACGCCCTGGGAGCCAAAGTAAGCCTCTCCTCCGGCCATCACCCCCAATCCAACGGGCAGTGTGAGCGGACCAATCAGGAGCTGGAGGCTGCGCTCCGCTGCGTCACTGCATCTAAGCCCGCATCCTGGAGCACACATCTCGCCTGGGTGGAGTACGCCCACAACACCTCCCGCTCTTCTGCCACCGGGATGTCCCCCTTCAAGGCATCCCTGGGCTACGATCCACCTCTATTCCCCGTGCAGGAGGGCGAGTTGGCTGTCCCCTCAGTCCAGGCACACCTCAGGCGGTGCCGCTCTTTTTGGACCACGGCGCGCAATGCGCTTTTACGCACAGCGGAGCGCAACAAGTCCACGGCGGACTGGCACAGGAGACCTGCCCCTGCCTACCAGGTGGGCCAACAAGTCTGGGTGTCCACACAGGACGTTAATTTAAAGGGTGAGAAGAGGAAGCTGGCACAACGATTCATCGGCCCATTTCCCATTACCAAGATCATCAACCCGGTGGCTGTGCGTGTGGCTATTCCCCCCTCCCTCCGCATCCATCCCACCTTCCAGGTCTCCAAGGTTAAGCCGGTGGTCTCTGACCCCCTCTGCCCTCCACCTGCAGCGCAGCCCACGCCCCAGATGATAGGTGGCCATCCGGCCTGGACAGTCTCCGCCATCCTGAACTCCCAGCGCCGGGGTCGCGGGTTGCAGTATTTGGTGGACTGGGAGGGCTATGGACCTGAATGGAGACAATGGGTGCGCTCCTCGTTTGTGTTGGACCCGTCCCTTATCGCTGAGTTCCACCGAGCGCACCCAGAGAAACCATCGCCAGGAGGCGCTGCTAGAGGGGGGAGTACTGTCATGACTCGCCGCTCATCAGCGGCGCCAGCTGTGCACACACCTGTGCCTCATCAGCGGCGAGGTATTTAACTCACTCTGCCCTGGGCTTCGGCCTGAAGCCGTCTGATCTCATCGGCATCTCTTGTTGCAAGGAACCCCCTTCTCCAAGCAAGGAAACCTGAGTAAGCTTCACTTACCTCTCTCTCTCCCAGTCTTCTCCCCTGTGCACAGGTGGATTCCCCGGCGGCGGACCTCGTCTCCTCGCCGCTGCCTCCTCGCTGCTGCTACAGGCGCTCCAGGTTGCTGTGTCCTGGGCTACGCCCTTGTTAACGCCAGCCACCTGCTCAAACCAAGCAAGCCAGCAAACTGTCTTAGTCATCTGTATTGGTGTGGTGCCCGTTACCCTTCTCCCTCTGCTTCCTCCCTTAGGGTTGTCCGGCTGAACGGCTTCCTGCCCCCGTGCCTGACGCAGACGCCCACCACCAATACATTCTTATCTCACAGACACGCAGCCACACACTCTTGTGTTCAATAAAGCTATTAAATCTACCCTGAGCCTCTGTGTGTGTCTCCTGAGCCGTGCGTTATGTCACTGAGTTCAATTTCTATAGCCACACCCAGGCCTGATTACTGACACACCTCTTCTCAATCAAGAAATCACTTAAATAGGGCCTGCCTGACAAAATGAAGTAGCCCAAAAGATCCTCAAAAGCTAGACATCATGCTGCAATCCAAAGAAATTCAGGAACAAATGAGAAACAAAGTAATTGAGATCTATTCAGTCTGGAAAAGGTTATAAAGCCATTTCTAAAGCTTTGGGACTCCAGCAAACCACAGTGAGAGCCATTATCCACAAATGGTGAAAACATGGAACAGTGGTGAACCTTCTCAGGAGTGGCCGACCGACCAATATTACCCCAAAAGCGCCACGACAACTCATCCAAGAGGTCACAAAAGAGCCCACAACAACATCCAAAGAACTGCAGGCCTCACTTGCCTCAGTTAAGGTCAGCATTCATGACTCCACCATAGGAAAGAGACTGGGCAAAAATGGCCTGCATGGCAGAGTTCCAAGACGAGAACCCTGCTGAGCAAAAAGAACATAAAGTCTTGTCTCAGTTTTGCCAGAAAACATCTTGATGATCCCCAAGACTTTTGGGAAAATACTCTGTGGACTGACGAGAAAAAAGTTGAACTTGTTGGAAGGCATGTGTCCCATTACATCTGGAGTAAAAGTAACACAGCATTTCATAAAAGGAACATCATACCAACAGTAAAATATGGTGGTGGTAGTGTGTTGGTCTGGGGCTGTTTTGCTGCTTCAGGATCTGGAAGACTTGCTGTGGTAAATGGAACCATGAATTCTGCTGTCTAAGAAAGAATCCTTAAGAAGAATGTCCGGCTATCTGTTCGTGACCTTAAGCTGAAACGCACTTGGGTTCTGCAGCAAGACAATGATCCAAAACACACCACCAAGTCCACCTCTGAATGGCTTAAGAAAAAACTAAATTAAGACTTTGGCGTGGCCTAGTCAAAGTCCTGACCTGAATACGATTGAGATGCTTAAAAAGGCGGTTCATGCTCAAAAACCCTCCAATGTGGCTGAATTACAACAATTCTGCAAAGATGAGTGGGCCAAAATTCTTCCACAGCACTGTAAAAGACTCATTGGAAGTAATCACAAATGCTTGATGGCAGCTGTTGCTGCTAAGCGTGGCCCAACCAATTATTAGGCTTAGGGGGCAATCACTTTTTCCACACAGGGCCATGTAGGTTTGGATTTTTTCCCCTTAATAATAAACACCTACATTTAAAAACTGCATTTTGTGTTTACTTGTGTTATCTTTGTCTAATATTTAAATTTGTTTGATGATATGAAACATTTAAGTGTGACAAACATGTAAGAAAATGAGAAATCAGGAAGGGGGCAAACACTTTTTCACACCACTGTAAATTGTGAGCTGCTTCATCTGTTGCATGTTAAACATTATCACAGTACCCCAGAAATCCAGGCAAGCCCAGTACGATCTGGGCTCCCTCTATTATCTGTTACCTCAGTAGTAACTTGAGTCCAGTCTGCCTTCCCATCTAGTGGTGGGTTGAAGGCAGCCGAGATGGGTGTTTGCGCCATCACCAGAATGGTGGCTTAGAGGTAGGGCATCTGCCCCACAACTGGGAGGTTGGGGTTCAAGTCCCTGCCGGGTCATGCCAAAGACCATATAAAAATGGAACTTCCTGCTGTCGAGCTTGGTGCTCAGCAAAAATGGAACGGAGGAGGGAAATGTGGGTGGCAGTAGTTCACGAGGTAGAGTGGCTCG
This sequence comes from Pholidichthys leucotaenia, assembly GCA_020510985.1. Lineage (NCBI taxonomy): Eukaryota > Metazoa > Chordata > Actinopteri > Cichliformes > Pholidichthyidae > Pholidichthys > Pholidichthys leucotaenia. The sequence continues at coordinate 316,197,423 of CM035843.1, forward strand.
TCTACTAACTAGAGGGTTGATGGTTCAAATCCTGCTCTCCCCAGTCATCCTGCCGTTGTGTCCCTGGGCAAGACACTTTACCCACCTTGCCTCTAGTGTCCATGACACTGGATATGAATGTGTATGAATGTTCGGTAGTGGTTGGAGAGGCCGTTGGCGCAGGTTGGTAGCCACGTTTCCGTGAGTCTGCCCCAGGGCGGCTGTGGCTACAGTAGTAGCTTACCACTATCCATGTCTGTGGAGTGAATGAATAATGTACCCATTGTAAAGAATCTTTGAGAGTCTATGAAAAGCGCTATATAAATCTGATGCATTATTATTATTATTTATTATTATTATCAAGTATAATGTTTTTAACTGATCTTATTAGAGATGCACTAACATCTCCAACCCAGTGCAACAATGCCATCTCTGGTGGTTGTTCCCCACATCTGCCACTGTCCACACTAGCATTGTGTAGTGGAGTGCATCTGTTTCACTATAGGCTATTCCTTCATATAATGGAAGTGTTCGTGTCATTAGGAGGGAGACTGTCAGATCGGCTCCAGCCCTCCCACAATCTGAAAAGAATTAAGTGGTTGAAGATGACTGAATGAATGAATGCTTGGATTGACTGTATTAATTAATAACTTATTGACCGGCACAGGTGCCAAGTTGCTCCATAAGCTCCTAGTGGTCAAGATTTTTTTCAAGAAAATATTCAGTTCAGATGTCAGAGATTTCCAAGGCTATAACTTGAAAGTGGTAAGAGATAATGGCCTACTGTCAATTAGAAAGATGTAGAATATAATCCAGAGTTTGAGATAGGAGTAAATTTACACATCTAATTTGCATAATGCCAAGGCAGCCATATTGAATTACATAATTTTCAGTCAAAAGTGGACATATTTACACAAAGAATGGTTTTGCTTTTTCTCACCATTTCTTGTTTTGGGCGTTTTGTTATCTTCAAAGTATATGAACCAGAAAATCAGTTACAATGTAAACAAACAAACAAATTTGTCACTCACTGCTGGCCGGGCGGCTCGCTCGCTTCGTCCTTTAGCGGCATCCTGTCATTATTTTCTCTTCCATCGGTCATTTTATTTTTCCCCCTCACATCCAGAAACTGTTATGATTATTCCACCGCAATTTTGCATTTATTCCAGCGCTATTTATTGTATAGGACGACATGGAACAGGCACGATTGTTCTCCCCAGTCATGTGGCGCTATGGTCGACAGCAGCTGAACATCAGCCAGCTTCGCGCACCCTCTGTTATAACAAAAGGTAAACATTTACCTTCATAAGCTAAATAATCTGTTTTTAAAATCATAGTTAGCAAATTCAGGAGCAAATGCCTCCTCCTTCTTGCGATGGCAAACAACATTCGTTTACAAACTCTTCTTCTGTGGTGTCCAGAAGTGAGGTTTTAGGATGGTTCTACGCCTGCCATCGGTCCTTCAAGGCAAGAGCAGTAAGTTACATGTGTCTACCACCTTGTGAGGTGGAATCCTTTGTACAACTTAAATTAACTGGGGAGTTTTTGGCCACGCCATATACATGACATGATGTTATATGACGCATGTGCTGGTGGGGACGCTATCTGTCCATGAAATCTTGCCAGTTAAAGGGCTGCACATGTGTGCACACACCCTACCTCTTCATTCATCTGCAGCAAATCACACACAATTTATGATGAAGGTTTAGAAAAATAGCAACCACCATAAAAGGTGTAAACTGTTCCTATCAGCGCTAAATGAGTCCCAGGCAGGGCCATATCTGCTTCTCGCTTCCCAGCAGCCCTTGCGTCTGATGGGACATGTTAAATATTGGAGAACAAGCATGAACTCCTTAGTTAGACTGTGAGTTTACTGTGTCACTGCTGTACATATCTGAGGTTTGGCTGCTGTGACATTTGTGTTTTAGATAACATTTGTGCACCATTAAAAGGTTTGTACACCATAAGCTTTAACTGCTCCCCACCCCCAAAGGACAGTGTCATACCTACCAACAGGCTCAACCACACCTCCTCACTAAGATAAAAGTTTTGGGACCTTCCTTGCTCAGAGTTGCCCTGAAGCCTTGTTCATGCTACACCTCCACTCTGGTGTGCTGAGATGCATGTCCACTTTGGATGAGGCTGGTGCACACACGGTTGTGTATATACTTCATTTTTTTGTTTACCAGGCCAAAAGTTTGACGCATGCACATAACTGTCATATGTACAGTAGTTTTACCCCAGCCCTATGGGTAGTGCAAATGTACCAACACAGCAGTTTGCTCACTGGCTAAATAAAAGTGAAGATACATGAGAGCGACGCACATTTTTTTGTAGCAACAATGCCGTCGTTTTGAGGAAGAGAAGGAATTACCATTGTTCAGTGCTCTTCTCCGCTCAAGCTGCTGCTGTTGCAAAATGATTCATGCATGTTTATTCTCGTCTTCCTCTTCTCCGTCTGCTTTGACTTTGTATGCTGTGTTGATCGCACCACCTCTTGAATGGGAGATTCAAACTTGTGCATGCACAGTCAACACGACCAGGCAACATGGTCAAAAAAATTTGGGCTGCACGCGGTCAGCTGTGGAGGGGCTGCGTAGAGCCTGACAGACTGGAGACGATGACATAATTTTCATCCCACAAGCCTTGCGGTCGAGTGTGCATGGACGGCAGAGGAGCACCATGAACCCAGCTTAAGAGTGCTCCTTAATCAAGTTTAAGATGGGACTCTTTGATAGGATTTTTTTGAGCTAAAATAGGAGCTTTCTGAGAGGACTTTCAGAGTGTCTGAGCATGCAGACCCCGAAGGCTGTCTGTCATTTTGACAGATTACACTGAGGCTGATGTACTTTATCTGTTACTTGTAATTCCAGTGTGCCCACTTCATGACACATATTAAACAATGACTATCAAATATTGTCTAGCCTTTTATTTTAGTGAGATAAGTCTTTTATGACAGTTCACATTTTTCCACTTGTGTACACCTACACATAGTCTCCACTGTGCTACAACTGCAAAAAAGTCCAAGAAGCTGAGCCTGAAAGCTTTCTTTAAATGGCCAAACAGTTGTGATGTTGTTGATTAGAGGGGAGAAAAAAAAGAAGGACAAAGAGTCCTCTAGGAGAGCTCATATAGGTTAAAAATTCCTCTCAAGGAGTCCCAGCTTAAAGTGATTATGGAGCACTCTTAGAGAAACTCTGAGCAAGAAGAGCGAAAATCGCTTACCTTAGTGAGGAGATGTGGTTGACCCCGTTGCTCGGTATGATGCTGTCCTTTGAGAGCTGTGATTGGTCAATATGTGGGGAGGGGGCCCAGTTAAAGATCATGGTGTACAAACGTTATCTAAAACTTAAATATCACAGCAACCAAGCCTATGTCTTGAACATATGTCTAACTAGGAGTATGACATATGATCAAGGCTTAGTAAGACTAACACAGGCTAACTAAGGAGATAATGCTTATTTTCCAATATTTACATGTCCCAGCAGCCACTGTGGGTCAGGGCTAAGATGCTTTCTAAATAACTTTTACTTTTACTAGAAGTTTCTCTTAAATTTAGGTGGAAAATTATAGAGAATGTCATGATTCTAAGAACTTTTTTGTAAAAATTCTGTCACTAGGAGTAATTCTTAGCACTAGGAAACTTTGTGCACATGAGCCCAGGATGAGAACAAACCCACAGCTCATTATTGGTTAAATACTCGGTTAGCCAGCTATTGGTCCTGGCTGATTAGAGGTTGATAAGCCCAACTGCATAATCAATATGTGGATATATTTTAACTGCTTCCCTTAGAGGTAAATCATTTTTCCTCCACCATGCCAGTTCCCACGATTTTTACATATACAGTGGTACCTCTACTTACGAAATTAATTCGTTCCGGAAGTATTCTCGTAACGTGAAAATTCCGTAAGTAGAGGCGCGTTTTACATGTAAATGCCGTAATCCGTTCCAAGCCCCCCAAAATTCGGGCATAAATTTTTTATAAATCATAAAAACGCATCAAAACATGTAACAAATACATGTTACAATTAGATTACTGCACAATAAACATAAAATGAGAGTTTAAAATGAGAGAAAATAATAAAAGAGAATAATAAAAGAGAAAGAATAATAAAAATTATGTTCATTTACCTTTTAACTGCTATCGTCTCATCAGTGGTTTTTGCCTGACGTTTTGTGAAGAAACGATCCAAGGACGTTTGCTTTTGTCAGCTTGTAAGGGCTTCCTTTTGTTTTAATACCGTGCTGATCGTTGATGTATTACGGCCATATTCTTTGGCGAGATCAACCAAACGCATCCCCTTTTCATACCTTTCGATTATCTCCTTCTTTGTTTGTATGGACAAAAAAACTCTCTTCTTCTTTTCTCCTTTTCTACTTATCTCCGTCACTTTCTTGGGGCCCATAGCGAATAAATGTTAATTCTGTACTGTACACACGCGTAAAACTTTCACCTTGTTCTTAATAAAGTTTTGGAAAAAAAAAACAAAACAAAACTTCGTGGCCAATGGGATACCAGGAAGATGCTAGGCGATAGCCAATGGCAGAGCAGCTACAGGTATGTTTACGTTCGGTAAACTACGGGAGCTGCGAGGAGCGCGTACTTTTTTGCCTTTCGTATCCTGAAATTTCGTTCGTAACAAGAGGCAATATTTTCCCGTTGAGGCGTGTCGTAACCTGAAAATTCCGTATGTAGAGACGTTCGTAAGTAGAGGTACCACTGTATTAGGTTTTAGGGCTGTGCCATATGACGATATCTATTGGATGAAGATATAAAAATGTCTATCGTTTCATAGGATACTGTAAAGTTTATACCGTGATTTAAAATGCACATACTCCCGTTTATTCAGTAAAGCTCCTCCCCACTACTTGTCAACACCCCGACTCTCTTTCCGGAACAGGTGGGTGGCTAGGCTTCAGACCTGTGGTTGCTAATGGTAACTCCAAACTACCGATAATCATAGCTGCTACTCCTGTTTGCCAGGGATGTGGGACTGTTTTCCCTCGTGCTGCGTAGGATAGAAGATAGTTCACTAACCTCGTTTTAATAGGAGGTAAGTAAGGTTAACACCATGTCCAACTATAAAATGCTAAATGACGATGCTAAGTTGTGCCAAGTGGACACTGTAGCAGACCATCATTTCTTTGGTTTAAATTACTGCCGAGTTTCTTAGTTTTGTCTGAAAAAAAAAAATGTATTAAAGCTGTGAAAGTGCATGATGGTGGCACATACACGCAAAATAAATAAATAAAAACTGATCAGAGGAGCAAGTTGGCTCTTAATGTAATTCATTTATTTCTAATAATTTGAATTAGTCAAGCAGTGATAATGAATAAAGTTAAAGTCCTCAAATGTATTTTATTACATTACCTTTTGTGTCTTTGATTTTCAGATCATGACCAATCTGAAATATTTTTACTAAGAAGCAAATGGGCTGTGTTCAGGCTACAGGTCTACACTTAGATTGTCACTGATTTAAACTAACTCCTAATTTATATCTGTAGATGGCAGCAATGAGTTATTTTCTCATTTTCAGACTTTTTTTTGTTATTCTCCTCTGGCTCAGGAAATATTCAACTTATTGATGTTTACTTTTTATTCAAGAATCAAGAACTTTATTTGCCATTTGTACTCAAACATACAGTTCAGGCACATAAGAATTAGTTGTGCAGAGCCATAGGTCAATAAATAATGAACATAGAATAGATATATAAATACTCCAATAAAAAACAATGCTATCCTGGTTTTAAAACACACTCTATAAATACCCAATAAATTACTATAAAAAGAGGCCAATGTAAACTGCATTGCTTTCCTATTTAGATTGTGCTTTTGACTGTTAAAGTCCTTTACCCAATATTCGCCATCAGTCTAACTGTGGAGGGGGAAAAAAACTATTATAAAAATGTGCTTTATGGGTAATAATACTGTCTGCTCTACTTTTTCTCAGGGTATATACTGTCTGTTTATGCCTGAGAAGACTATGGGCTGGATGGTGTTTATCTAATGATTTTAAGTGCTTTTTTCCTGCAACGCTGTGTGTATATAATGTCCATAGATGGCAGTTCAGTCCTGATGATCTTCTCTGCTGTCCTTACCACTCTCTATATGATTTAGAAGAAAAACCTGAAATTTATGAGAATCAAGTCTCAAATGCATATTAAAAAAGTATTTTATAATGATTGAAAAATTCTATGTTACACTGAGTTATATGAATTTTTATGAATATGAATATGAATTTTTCCTTATAAAGCTTAAAGTGTATACCTAGGAAATCCTGTTACCATATTTGGAGTTGTTGAGTAGTGGAAGAAAAAAGGTTGAAGGATGCTGATTTAAGTGTGACTGTTCAGTTCTATCACTGACTGTTCAGCTGATCATTAGTGTTTTCTGCATGAACTCAGCAAATACAATCTTAGTCATAAATGAAATATCAAGAGGCTCAGCAAACTTTATCACACTGAGTCATGAATGAACTCATCAAGAAGAGACCCTACCCCGACAGTCCCTTGGATATATATTAGCCAGAAACACTCTGTTAGTTAAGCCAATGCACTGCAACAGTCTGTGAAAGCTGTACTCTGTATTGTATTCCGCTGATCAGTGCATATTAAATTTGCTGAAACTTTGATCCTGCCTGATTTTTAATAAGGAATTCTTCCAACATACTTGGCGCCCGAGCACAGGGACTCCAGATATCCCTCTCCTCCTGTTTCTGGCGTTTTTGGACCAAGACAGCTAGTACACGGCTGCGAAAGGAGACCTCCTTCACTGACCCCAAAGGGTCGGCTTTGTAGAAGCGAGGCAAGGTCCGGCGATGCTGGGAGTAGACCGGAGGGTGATGGCGCTGACCTCCAGGCAGATCGAAGTGAGTACATTTAATTATTAATCATTTTAAAATGTTTCATCCCGGTTAGAGTCCGCGGTCGGTCTGAAAATACGTGTAAAGAGTTGAGTTAAGAGTTAAGGTTAGATACCATAGGTCCAGGGCTGTTTGGTAAAGCTTAACTGTGCCCCGGTTAGAGTCCACCAGTGAAATGCATTTCTGCTGAGTAAACGGGTACAAACAGTGTGCAGGGGGATATCGCAGCAGGATACCCCGGAAAAATACAGTGACAGGTTAGTGAGGAGTGATATTAATGGCCAAGAAAGAGAAAGAGAAAGAGAGACAGACAGACAGAGACAGAGAGAGAGAGAGAGAGAGAGAGAGAGAGAGAGAGATATTTTTGATTTTTAAAAGATCTTTAATAAACACACTTGTCCATCAGTCAATACAATTTCTATATCATGCTATGTTACACAGAAAATTAATCCCCCAAAAAACGCCCCAAAAAAAGCTGTCCATCATGAACTGAACAGAGGACATTCTCCAGGGACCAGAGGGTCCTGAAACCTTCCACATCCCCATTCCCCATAAAAAACTGAAAGTCCAGCCTGATTCTGGCTTTAAGTAGCTTCACAAATAAAATTTTGGCATCAACATCATTCTCAACATTCTCAAGTTTTCTTCTCCGGCTTACATAGATAGCCAACTTTGCCTGCCCTAAAACAAAGTTCAGTAGTTGACACTTCTGCTTAAAACGACGATTGTACATAAAACCACAAATGAAAACCTGCTTAGAGAAAACTTCCTTAAAAATATGAAAAAGTTCTGTGAGAAGTTCAAAGAGGCCACTCAGGCGCTGACATTCAATAAAACAATGAAAAACAGTCTCCCTAGAGGAACAAAAAACACACTGATCACTGACACTGCTGTTAATCACAGAAACAAAAGCATTGACAGCTATAATACCATGCAGGACCCTCCACTGTAAGTCTCCATGCCTCTTAGGGAGAGGGGCTTTATAAAGAGCCCTCCAGGCAGGCCGATGCCCTTTTCCTAGTTTAAAATAGGCTCTCCAAGGAGTGTCCACACAGGTGTTCAATCTGTCCTTGTTGAGTGCCATCACCACCAGTCTGTAGAGTGCCTTACCACTGGCTCCTCCAAAGTCCACACCAGTGGGAGCACAGAATGCCAGTAAGGAGCAAGGAGCGACGTCAAAGTCCATATAGAGCGTGAGAGAGGGAAAGGGGTCCGTGCTTTCCGGCTGCAGCGTGCCATTGCTAAAGTCCAAGAGTAGGGAGTGCTCAAGTCCATGAAGCTCCTGTTTCCAGTGTGCAAGAAGACCATCGATGAAACGATTCGACCTGACACCAAGATGAGCTGCTAAAGCTGAGGCGTTGTTGAGGCCAGGACCAGCCAGTTCCACCACTTGCTTCAGAGTGAGAACATTCCTGGAACACAGCCTATCAAGGAAGGTCCTTCCAACTCCCGGCAGGACACCAAGGCGACCACCAAAAACCAGCGGCTCCCTCAACAACCAGTAGAGGGAATCGCATGGCCCTCTTTGTTTTTTAAAAAGAGTCCACACTGAAAAGAGACTGCGGTAAAAACTGGGTAAAGACAGTGCATTAGAGTTCTTAAAATCCATTAAAAACACAGGGAGGTCTAGCCCAAGCCCAAGGACTCTCTGTAAAATAACACAGGCCAAAGGCCTCCATACCAGGTCCTGGGGGCCCGTCAGCAGTCTCTGTATGAAAGTCAGTCTAAAAGCAGCACCTCTACTAGCTAAATGAATCACTCCTTGCCCCCCCTCCTCTTTGGGAAGAAATAACAGGGCTTGAGGAACCCAGTGGAGTCCACCCCCCCAAAAAAAGTCCACCAAAACAGACTGAATTTTGGACAACAAACCAGCAGGGGGGTCCATGCACATGAGGCGGTGCCACAGGGATGAGGAAACAAGATTATTTAAAATGAGCACTCTTCCTCTAAAAGATATTCTTGGCATTAGCCACTTCCATTTGTTTAGTCTCCCGTTAATTTTCTCTATGACCCCATCCCAATTTTTTTGCTCAAACTGCTGATTTCCAATAAAGACACCAAGATACTTAAAACCTCCTTTTTTCCAAATCAACCCACCAGGCAGCGTAAGCTGATTTTCTAGTTTCTCCCCCACCATCAGAGCCTCGCTTTTTCCCCAGTTTATTTTTGCAGAGGAAAGTTGGCCAAAAAGATTGACACTCCTAACCAGAACGTCAATGTCACTCTGCTTATTTAGCAGAATGACTACATCATCTGCATAGGCCGACAGCTTGAACGTGGTGTCACAGCCAGGAAAAGTAACTCCTGATAGATCCCTTCTCAGGCAGTGAAGCAAAGGCTCTATGGCGAGGGAGTACAGCATCCCTGAGAGAGGGCAGCCCTGCCGAACCCCCCTCTGGACTTTTAAAGGGGCAGACAGGCCCCCATTTATCTTCAGCACACTCTCAATGTCACTGTACAAGACCCGTATCCTGGCTATGAAGCCTGGGCTGAACCCAAAAGCTGTTAAAACTGTCCATAAATATTGGTGTTCAACCCGATCAAACGCCTTTTCCTGGTCAATTGAAATCAAACCAGTTTCTACCGCCAATGAACCAGAGACCTCCAAAATATCCCGAATTAAAGTGACGTTGTCACTAATCAGCCTGCCAGGCACACAGTAAGTCTGGTCTACATGAATGAGCTCGCTCATCACCTTTCTCAGTCTTCGGGCCAGAGCTTTTGAGAGAATCTTATAGTCTGTGCAGAGCAGAGAGACTGGCCTCCAGTTCTTTAGGCTCTGGAGGTCCCCCTTTTTCGGCAACAGTGTGATGATGGCCCTCCTGCAGGTCGTGGGTAGGGTCCCCCTTTCCAAGCTATCTTGGAGAACCTCCAGCAGGTCTGGACCAAGCAGGGGCCAGAATTCCTTAAAAAAGTCCACAGAGAGACCATCTATGCCTGGTGATTTTCCATTCTGGAGGCTCATTAGCGCCGTATGCAGCTCAGACAGAGACAGTGGAGCATCCAAGCCGGCAACAAGGTCCTCTGAGAGCACTGGAAGACCATCAAGGAAAACCTGGCCCAGTGACGTGTCCTCCCTCCACTCTGCTCTAAACAATTCACTGTAAAAGCTAGCAGCTTGTTTCCTGATCTCTGCTGCTGTGGAGATTGTTCTCCCGTCATCGCCCAACAAGGAGTGAATGAGCTTTCTCTGTCCATTTTTCCCCTCCAGTCCAAAAAAGTACTGGGAGGGCGAGTCCATCAGAGCTACATCCATGTAGCGCGAGCGGACCAGAGCACCCTGTGCGGTGACCCCTAGCAAGCTAGCCAAGGCTGACCTTTTTGACTTAAGAGCCTCTAAGTGCTCCTGTTTTCCGGTAGAACTGAGTAACTCCTCTAGCTCTACCACCTCAGTCTCCAGAACTTTCAAGGATTGGGTCAAGCTACGAGTGACATTTTGAGTGTACTGTTGGCAGAATTGTTTTATCTGTGCCTTACCAAAATCCCACCACATTTGGAGAGAACTAAAAGAAGATTTTTGTTCCCTGTGTGACTTCCATACATCATGAAAAACTCCCTTAAAAAACACATCATTTAAAAGTGTATTATTAAAATGCCAAAAAGCACTCTTACACTTTACATTTTCAATGAAAACAGAACAAATCAGCAGGCAGTGATCAGTGAAACCAACAGGACAGATACAACTATTTTTAAAAACACTCATTTGGTGTTTAAAACCATAGAAACGGTCTAACCTAGCCATAGATAAGAGGTTATCTTTAGCATGGCTCCAGGTGTACTGCCTCTGGTCCCCATGATGTGATCTCCACACATCGGCCATTTCATGTGCCTTCACTAGTTCCCTCAGCCTATTGGCAGAAGCAGGGTGAGGTTCCTGATGGTTCCTGTCCAGTCTGTGGTTTAATGTACAGTTAAAATCACCCCCCAGAAATAAAAAACTATTTGGATTACAGGATCTAACCGTATCTGATAGCATATTAAAGACCCTGATCCTTTCTGCTCTCTGGGTTGGCACATACACGTTTATAAGAACCAAGTTTACGTTTTCAAACTGTACCTTTAGCAAGAGTACATGTCCTTTCACCACCTCTTCTACCTCATAAGAGACAGGCACACAACCCCGAGAGAAAAGTACAGCCACCCCTCCACTATTATTGGATTTGTGGCTAAAAAAAATGCAGCCATCCCACTCTTTTCTCCACTGGCACTCAACGTCTACAGTGCTGTGAGTCTCCTGGACCATCAGCACGTCAAGTGCCTTTAAATTAAAAAGCTTGTATAAAGAGGCCCTTTTTACATCATCCCTGGCCCCGTTTATATTAAGAGTGCCAATTCTAAGGTGGGGCATTAAAAAGGATAAAAATAAGGTACAGTAAAAAAACACACACATAGCATAAAAGGGAAGAAACAAACTAAGAGTCAACATGACTGTTAGTAATTTGTGATTTCAGTTTGACAACCAGTTTCTTTAAACGAAAAATTTCCTGATCAGTAAAAGTCTCATTCCCATCATTCAGTTTCATCAGCTTGCGAGCTGATGCCACAAATAACTCCAGATCTGGAAAGTAATTTTCCACTTTCACAGCTCTGCTCCCCTTGGTCACCTGGAGAAATTGCCTAATTTTGGTAAAACAATAGGAGCTTTGCTCCTCCTGCGTCTGCATCATTTCAGACTCAGCTCCACTTTCGTCAGAGACGCTCTCATCTAATAAATCTAACTTCCCAACCCTACTAGATTTAGCAGAGCTCTGCAAGTTTTCAGCACTTTTTCTTTTTTGTGCAGCTTTAAAAGGATCCTCTTCAACAAAACTACATTCCTGCATTTCTTCGTGAACTGCAACGTTCGTCATGCAGTGTTTGCTCTGTGTGTCCGCTACAGCCTCAAACCGCTCCTCCCCCGCCTGCAAAGTCTGCTCACCCACGTTCCTTCGTTTAACTGCACTCTTACTTACACCCTCCGCCTCTTTACTCCGGGTGACAGGCTCGTCACAATGATCACAGCTGCCGCCAGACAGAAATTTCCCACCATCAATGTTTGGGGGGGCAACTACCGCGCCCGCTGCGGCTACCTCAGCAGAGGCGGCCGCGGCCGCCCCAGCACAAGCGGACGCGGACACCCCCGCAGAAGTAGAAGCGGACGCGGCCGCGACCGCCCCAGCAGAAGCGGGCGCCGCAGCGGCATCCGCCGCACCGCATGTAGCGCTACCCTCCGGACCACCAGAAACAGCGGCGTCACCTTTCTTACCGCCAGTGCTCTTTGTGTTCGCCTTTTCAGGACATGACCTAATAAGATGGCCTTCTGCGCCACACGCAAAACACTTCATGGTTTCAGATGTTGCAAACACCAAGTAGCTAAAGCCGTCAATCCTGAAATTAAAAGACGCGTTCAGTTCAGCAGAGCTGTCTTTCAACACCATGAAACACTGCCTCCTGTGACATACAACATGCTTCAGCAGGGGTGATTTACTACCCAGAGAGACCATTCTGATAGGGGACACAACCTGGCCAAAACGGGACAACTCTCTAATCAGCTGATCATTTTTAACGAAAGGAGGAGCGTTTGAGATGGTGATCCTCCTAGACGGGTTCGCCAGCGGTAAAACGGGAGTAAAAGTGTCACCTATGACCACTCCCTGTGCCACCACCTGATCAGCTTTTTCAGTCGAATCCAGAAAGATCACAATTGCGCTGTTCATCCTCGATGCTGATTTTATGCTGCCATGCCCAACCACCTGTCCTACAGCGAGGCTGGCCTCCTCCACAGAACAGGTAACTGTCGGGAGGATTCTCACGCCATGACGCCGGGTTAAGCGCTCAAACTCCACACCACCATCAATCACCGGCATGATGCCGGCCGGGAAAAACCGGCAGCAGAAGCTACCGTTCCCCGACACACACACACCAACACTCACACCCCAGCACACACACACTCAACCCACTATATTAAACACACACACCTCAAACACACAAGATAGAGAAAAAGTTAGAAAATACAAAGTTTAACGTACTCACTCGACACCACTCCACACCACCACTCCACACCCCTGCTCCCAGAGAGAGAGAGAGAGAGAGAGAGAGACTTTGACTTTTAAAAAAGCTTTTATTGCACACTTCAAAAAAATGTAAGCACACCAACATCATTCCTCCAAGTGTGTCACATTGGAAAAAGTGCAAACTGAAATGTCCCCCCCCCCCCCACACACAACACAGAGCAGTCCCTGCAGTCCACCTATTCAAAGATCCAGTTCTGTGACAGTCAATTAAATGTCATATACCAGTCTGTTCAAACAATATCCCAAAAATGGGTAAAACAGGTAGAGGAACGACTGCCATTCATTCCTCCTGTCGGGCGCGCTTGACCGGCGTTCCCCCTGCTGCTTTACGCAGGGTTGTCAGGTGTTTCTTGAGGCGATAACGCTTCCTTTCATCCAGGAGGTCAAGACCAACCTGCCTTCTTAGCACATCCACAGACTTAATGAATTTATCAGTGTCACTGAAGTAGTCGGCGACCCTAATGGCTTTGTTATAGGTTGCGTCCAGGAATGCATTTATTTCTTCCAGTGAATACAAACTCGTGTTTGTACTGCATTTTGCCTCAATAGACTCAGTATTAGACACAGTGTCGTTCTCAGATTCCATTTCCTCGTCAGCACCACTCAGCCGACTGCTTGGTTCTCCCGGGCCAGTGGATTTATCATGGGCCACATTTTCTTGGACGCCACCCTCAGCAGCTGACTGTCGCTGATCCATTCCCTGCTGTGTAATGGTAGCAGCCTCCGGAAGCACAGCCGCTGATGTCACACAGCGAGATTCTGACGCACCATCAGGTCGGTGGTCCGTGTCCTGCTCCGAAACGGCAGCAGCTGGCGGAGGCACAGCCGCTGACGTCACACAGCGAGATGATTGTGACGCACCATCAGGTTGGTGCTCTGTCCCCTCCTCCGAAGCGGTAGCGGCTGCCGGTGGCACAGCTGTTGACGTCACACAGCGAGATGATTGTGACGCACCATCAGTGACCCTTCTGGCGACATCGCCATCCACGCTCCCGACCGCAAGCTGGGCCACGGGCGGCGCAGCGGCAGGCTCCGGAGCCGGGGCAGCGTGAGCGGAGGCCGCGCCGCCGTCCGCAGCTGCGGCGTGAGTGGAGGGCTCGCCGCCGGCACCATCCGCGGCCCCCTCAGGGCCCTCCGCCCGCTGCCTGTGCGGACAAGCGAACCGTTGAGAGAGAGAGAGAGAGAGAGAGAGAGAGAGAGAGAGAGAGAGAGAGAGAGAGAGAGAGAGAGAGAGAGAGAGAGAGAGAGAGAGAGAGACTTTTGACTTTTAAAAAAGGCTTTATTGTACAATTCAAAAATGCAAGAACACCAATATCACGGCCCCAAGTGTGTCACATCTCAAAAGTGCAAACATAACTCATCCCCCTGACCCACAGAACACAAAACGTTCCCTACAGTCCATCTATTGGTGAATGCCTCCAAATTGTCCACCATTTGGTAGTAAGAGAACTCCACCTGGAGTCTGACTTTCAACAAGGCCTTGAAAGCAGACACAGGATCCACATTCCAGCGTTGGTAGTGCGATTTTTCCTTGTCAGCCAGATGGCAAGTTTAGCAGTACCAGATAGGAAGTTCAGCAACGTGTGGGCAGACTTCCTTGCCACTTTATACTTTGGACCGTAAATGAACAAGGCAAAAGAGAAACATTCACCCAAAGCCTGAAACCACTCCCGCAAAAGATCAAAAAGGCCAGATAAACGAAAACATTGAACAAACAAACGCTCCAGGGTCTCAACTTGGGAACAAAACAAACATTCCCCCCCCCACCACAGTTGGATCCAGGCGTGCTCTGTATTTATTTGTAGCTATTGCCCCATGCACAATCCTCCACTGGAGATCTGCTGTCCGTTTCTCAATAGGGAGCTTGTACATGCACCGCCAGCTGCCTTTCGGGGAGACCTCTGGCCCCAAAACCCCCCCCACCTCGACTCTGTCACGTCCATCAGAGAGCGCAGATTCAGAACCTTCACACAGATGTGATACACCGTCCTCGTCCCGACAAACTGGAACCTGCCCAGGCGAGGATTTCTGAAGGTCAGCAGGTGATCCTCCCCTCCCTGCCACTCCCCCACAGCTGGACTTATGGAAATGGCAGGAAAGTCGGACACAGTGTCGTCATCCCATTGATTGGAAAGAGTGCGGTTTGTCGCAAACGCTCGAAGCGGTTGTGGCAGGGCAGCGCACACTTCCCCTACCACCCTTTGCAGCAGTCTGACAGATGTAATGTTGGCACTCCGCCTCAGCGTTTCCATCGATGTGGTCGACATCTTCATAAGATGACCAAGCTTGGTACAGCGTGCCTCTCGCAAACAAGTCCGCAGACTGACCGACTGCAGCACCTTAGCCTCTATGAATCGATTGAAAAACAGTGGTTCCTCCAACAGCCACATGCCCGGTGTCTCATCATGGAAGCGGGCTACGGTGAAGACTCGCCATGCATGCAAGACGGACGTGTAAAAAGCAGAAAGTCCAGTAAGGTCCACCTCCCCAGATGTCACGAGGAAGAGCTGCTTATCATAGCCCAGGCGACCAACTCTCCTCAGGAGCAGTTTAGCAGTGTCCATCCAGCATGGTCCGCATCCGTAAAGGAGGCGTTGTGCAGTTCGAAGCCTGAAGCAGGCGATCTTGGAGTGTATGTCCACCAGGGCCTGTCCCCCCTCAGCCACAGGCAGGTAGAGAACAGGCGTACGGACCCAGTGCCGACCAGACCATAAGAAGTCCACGATGATCTTCTGAACCTCCTCCACGAGGCTCCTGGGCGGTGTCAAAGCAACAAGCCTATGCCAAAGAGCCGAGGCGACCAGATTATTGGCGACCAGAACCCTGCCCCTATATGACAGCTGTGGTAGCAACCATTTCCATTTTGAAACGCGAGCACACACCTTGTCCTTAAAACCCTCCCAGTTCTTTCGTTCAAACGCCTCCAAACCCAGAAAAACCCCCAACACTTTGAGACCGGCCGTCCCCCACTGAAGACCGCCGTGTAGCCGAGGGACGTCTTGACGCGACCACTGGCCCACCAATAGACCCTCACTCTTGGCCCAATTCACCTGGGCAGAAGATGCTTTTTCATAAACTGACAAAGTGTCCACCAGACGCTGCACATCCCCATGGGACGTGATGAAAACGCTGACGTCATCAGTGTAAGCAGACAAGACGATCGGGCGGCAACAGCTTGATGGCCCCGGCAGAACCAGACCACCCAGCCAGGTGCGCAACCTGCACAGCAAAGGCTCAACAGCCAAGCTGTACAGCTGACCCGAGAGTGGACATCCCTGGCGTATTCCCCGGTGTACAGGGATTGGCCGACTCAGCCCTGCCCCCATCTTTACCAAACACTCAGCTCCAGTATATAGCAGACTGGCCCACCTCAAAAACATATTGCCAAAACCAAACCCCCTCAGTGTGGAAAACAAATAGGAATGGTCAACCCTATCAAAAGCCTTTTCCTGGTCCAAAGACACAATGCCGAACTGTAAGTCATGACATTTACTGAGCTGGAGAAGGTCACGTATGAGAAAAACATTATCCATAATGGTTCGGTCAGGAATACAATATGTTTGATCCTTATGTACGATCAAACCCAAGACATTGTTCAGTCTGTTTGCCAGGGCTTTAGAAAGCACCTTGTAGTCCGTGCAAAGAAGAGCCACGGGCCTCCAGTTTTTCAGCAGGGCCAAGTCCCCCTGCTTAGGCAACAGAGACAGCACTGCATGGCGGCAGGAGACAGGTAATGTTCCCTTTCTGTAACAGGCAGTTAGAATGTCATAGAAGTCTGATCCAATAACATTCCAAAAATGCTTAAAGAATTCAGCAGAAAGACCATCAAGTCCAGGTGCGCGTCCCAGAGCCATCTGATTAACAGCCACAGTTAACTCATCCAAAGTCAGGGCACATTCCAGAGTGACCCTGTCGTCCGGGCTGAGCACCGGAAGGCCTTTGAAGAGCTGAGTTTGAGATTCTTTGCAACCCGTTCCCGCAGCAAACAGGGCCCCGTAGTAATCCACTGCATGGCGCCGCATCTCGGATGGATTTGTAGTCAGTCGACCATCTGGGAGCGTCAAGCAAGCCATCAACTTCTTTTTTGCAGCAGACTTCTCCAAATTGAAGAAGAAGGACGTTGGGGCATCCATGTCCTGCAGGCGAGTGAAGCATGACCTCACTAGTGCCCCCTTCCCTCCTTCCTGCATGAATGTACGCAGGGCCGATCTCTTCTCCTGCAGCAAAGGACCAGCGGTAGAATCCTGACCCGTAACCAAGCTGTCCTCCAGCCTCTTGACAGCGTCCTCAAGTTCACTGACCTTGGCCTTGATGATGGCAGTTAAGTTTGCAGTGTAGCGTTGACAAAAAAGGTGAATTTGCACTTTGCCAACATCCCACCACTGTTCCAGGGAACTAAAACGAGCCTTTGTGGTCCTCCAGTGTTCCCAGAAGCACACAAAACACTGACAAAAGGCGTTGTCCTGAAGGAGCTTGTTATTGAATTGCCAATAAGATTTTGTCCGTTTCCCTGGTGAGTTAAGTAACACCGCAGTGGCCAGGTGATTATCCGTGAAACCGAGGGGACTTATGTTACTGTGAAGGATTCCGGGGCCAAAGGTTCTAGAAACATATATCCTCTCTAATCTGGCGGCACTGACAACACCGTCAGTGACCCTGACCCAGGTATACTGTCTCGCGTTTACATTTTTAAACCTCCATGTGTCCACTAAGTCGAACTGCACAGTGAAATTTTCCAAGATTCGAGAAGACTGCAGATGGGGTTCTGCGTTAGTGCGATCCACAGTGAAGTCCAAGGTACAGTTGAAATCACCAGCAACAACAAGTTGTTCTTGGTGATAGCGCTGCAATTCAGTAGTCAGTATATTGAAAAAGGCAACCCTTTCAGCACCGTGGTTTGGCGCGTAAATGTTTACCAGGCAAAACACGGAATCCCCTATTTGGGCCCTAACAACAAACAGCCTGCCCCTCACTATCTCCACCACCGATAAAACTTGTGCATTTGCTGATTCCCCAAACAAAATGGCCACTCCTGCACTAAGATTGGTACCGTGACTGAGTGAAAAAGGGCCTTTCCACCACAAGCCCCAGTCCACTCCATCTGCCGAAGTGGTATGAGTTTCCTGCAAAAACAAAATGTTGAGACTTTTTCATCGGAACAGATCACTAATGAATCCCCTCTTATGATTGCCCCTCCCACCATTGATGTTTAAGGACCCTAATGTTATTTTCTGCATTAGGCGATAGATGTGAGGAACACCGTGCTGCTGCCATGGAAATCATTCCATCTTCGTGCGCTTGGCCTTTTGTCCCCCTGCTGATTTACGCAGGGCTGTGAGGTGCTTCTTCAGGCGGAAGCGTTTTCTTTCATCCAGGAGGTCAACACCAACCTGCTTTTTCAGTACATTAACAGACCGAATGAATTTGTCAGTGTCACTGAAGTAATCAGTGACGTTAACGGCCCTGTTATTATAGGTTTCATCCAGGAAAGCATTTATTTCGTCCAGTGAATACAAACCCGCGTTTGTACTGCAAGTTGCCCCAATAGACTCATTTTTAGCAGACACAGCGTCAGAAACACACTCCATTTCCTTGTCAGCACAACTCTGCTGACTGTTGGATTCAGCTGGCATGTCAGCTGGCGCAGCTGATCCACCTTCAGCCACGTTTTCCGGGGCGGCGCCTACATCAGCCGACCGGCGTTGTTCCGCCTGCTGTTCTGAAGTGGCAGCAGGCTGCAGAAGCACAGCCGCTGATGTCACACAGCGCGATTCTGACTCAACGTCATTGACTGTTTGGGCGCCATCAGCAGCGATGCCGCAGCGATGCCGCAGGCCGCGCTGCGGGCGCCACAGGCAGGCTGTCCACAGACACAGCGGCAGGTTCCGGAGCAGGAGCGGCGGAAGGCCCCGCAACGTCATCCGCAGCAGCGGCAGGTGCGGAGGCCTCGCTGGCAGGCTGTGCGCCCCCGCCATGCTCCGCCGCGGCGGAAGCCCCCGCAACACCGTCCGCAGCAGCGTCGCGAGCGGAAGCCGCACCGCCAGCTTCAGCCGCGGCTCCACCAGAGCCCCCCGCCGGCTGCCTGTGCGGGCAGGCGAAACGTTTATGGCCCACGTCCCCATATTCAAAACACTTCATCTGTCCCGAGCTCGCATACACCATATAGTAGCCGTCCCCGTGTTTGACCCGGAAGGACACTTCCAGAATTTGTGTGGGCGAGTCCAGAAACATGAACGTCCTCTCGTGCACTATGTACAGCAGCTCAACCAGACTCATGTCAATCATCACTGTTTTCTTTTTGCATTACCGACTGTACTATGTGGTACTCCACAATATCTGCTGCTCGCTAATATATTTAAAAAACTGCTTTGACTAGTATTACTCCTTCTTATTCTACACTTTATTGCATGTATAGTTTTTTTATTTCTTTTATTTTATCATGTTTAATGTTGCAGCATTGCACCGAGACAAATTCCTAGTTTGTGTACTACATGAACAATGGCAATAAATCTGATTCTGATTCTGATGAACACCTGTCACCTGAGTGATTTCACATGTTTTAACTGGGCTTCCCTGAATCCCAAACTCACGTGTCTAAACGGGCCCGCAAACTTCCCGAATCCGCGGAGCTCCGTCGCCAACTGCTCGTCAGTGATGAAAGGTGGAACACCCGAGACGGTGATAAGCGTTGATTCCTTGACCATGAAAACATATGACTAGCAATTGGATTGACAATGGATTGACAATGATAGGATTAGTGGTTCAGTAGTTATTGACGAAAATGGCATTTACTGGCATGGCGGTTTAGCGCCACAGTTCCCCCCATACAGTGTTTGTGTGTACATTTTCAGATTCCTTGACCATGAAAACATATGACTAGCAATTGGATTCACAATGATAGGATTAGTGGTTCAGTAGTTATTGACGAAAATGGCATTTTCCATAATGGCGGTTTAGCGCCACAGTTCCCCCTATACAGTGTTTGTGTGTACGTTTTCAGATTCCTTGACCATGAAAATATATGACTAGCAATTGGATTCACAATGATAGGATTAGTGGTTCAGTAGTTATTGACGAAAATAGCATTTTCCGTAATGGCGGTTTTCTTCTGGACGGTGATCCGGATCACCACCAAAATCTAATCATCTGTAGGATACCCCATTTGTGACAATCTGTGAAAATTTCATGAAAATCCGTCCATAACTTTTTGAGTTATCTTGCTAACAAACAAACAGACAGACAGACAGACAGACAAACCAATGCCGATGTAAACATAACCTCCTTGGCTGAGGTAATAAAACATGTTTTCTGCTTAGATTCATAGGGCTATGTGAATTTCTGCATCCTTGGACTTTAAATAAAGTCACAAGTTCAACAAAAAAGTGGAAATAAAATGTGAGCCACAGAATTATTACTAAAAATTCAAAACCGGCAAAAAAGTATGTTGAGGAGAGAAAAATAAAACATCAAAAGAAGAAAACAAATTCGTTTAAGGAAAAAATACATCCATAGGGCCCTAGTTTCAGTTTTTTTCCTTCTTCAAATCCTTCTGATTTTGCTCTAATGCTTGGGGTCATAAGAGCATTTAATAGCTCACACCTCTAATTGATTCAAACCAGATACTACGTCAAACAGGTTCATTTTGTCTTCTTTCAATTATTTATCCTTTTTTTTTTTTTTCCTTTGAAAGACAAAAGTAAAATAGAAAGATGTCTTTACCTTCTTTACATGTTTCAATGGGAATGGGAAACTTTTTCGCCTTTGTTTTTTTTTTTTTTTTTCCTTCTTCAGGGGTGAACTCAACTGTGGCAGACCAATGCTATCTTTATTGTCTCATTGCTTCAATCACCCCAGCATCATCACCCAGTGTCAGCACCGACGTCATCACCAAATCCATCTATCAACCACCTCCAGCATGCACACTTCCTGAATGAGCAGCTCTCTGGCACAACGGACTAAGAACTCTCTTGGTAGTCAACGGCGGGTGACTGAAAACAACAACAGGCAAGTATTGCTTTGCTTGCGGCAATTGCCTGTAACCAAGAACTGTTGAGTGACAAACATGACTTCACCTCTGTGTACTTCATCTGTGGCAATTGTCTCCAAGAATTGCTGAGAAACATAACCCCACCTCTGTAAGTGGGTCATGAACATTCTTTGCTCTATGTGTGTGTGTGTGTGTGTGCTGAAGATATGATAACAGCTGAGAGCCGAAGAATGGACAAAGACAACAATAAGAGAGGGATGAATGGACACTGTTTGCCATGGTTTACTAGCCCAATACATAGGATTAAAAAAAAAAAAACCTGTGGTAAAACACACCTACACCTACACCTACACCTACACCTGCACGGTGGCACAGTGGTTTAGCACTGTGGCAGCACAGTTTACCCTCGGCCGGGGGATCGCGGGGATCATGAGATCGTGGGTTCGATCCCAGCCCCCGACCAACAGTGAGCTGTGTGGAGTTTGCATGTTCTCCCCGTGTTGCGTGGGTTTACTCCGGGATTTCTCCGGTTTCCTCCCGCATACCAAAAACCTGTAGGTTTAGGGCGCTCGCGCACGCAGCGACCGGCAGCCGGTGGCTTGTCACCAGACTGCAAACCAAATCTACCTACGGGTACAAATAAGTAACAAAACAAAACAAAAAAAAATATTTTTGTTTTGTTTGTTTTGTTGTTTGCTTCTCCTATCAACATGACATATTTTTATAAGTAGGACAATAGTCAGACAAGGTACTTACACATTTGAGATATAGTTTACAGTTATGAGTACACAGTAATAAGTATTTCTTAAGTAATCACACCTTTACTAGTACAAAAGAATAATAATGATAATAATAATGCCCTCACACCTAATTGATTACACACCAGACAGATTACACACAAGAACTTAAGTAGGCTGATGAGTGAATGTGTGAATGAGTGAACAAATGCTTGACAAGCTGCAAACCAGAGAGAGAAAAGTGTTTAAACCACCGGTGTTGATAAATTTTAATCAAAAGTTATGTGCAACATTATTTGAAATGGCAGCCAATGAGTTTGAGATAATGGTTAACCTTTTAACATCTAAATATACTTCTAAAGTGTAAAGGTATATGCTTATATTTGAATTTCAAAATGATAATTACTAAAAGTTTTATCTAAACCATGCATGGAATAAATATATTTTGAGATCAAAATGACAAAAATGGAGGCTGAAGAGCTCTTCCATTGCCTGAAAATAAAGAATCTTGCTCATACCCCTCTCAAATTTCTGCCTTCAAGGGTGACTACAAAATAAATTTGGAAAAATGACTGTTGTTCTCGTTACAGGACAAACTTGAGCATGGATTACAGAGAAAATCTTGAAAATTGGCATCCAGAGGAGGCAGTCCTGAGAGCTGTATGATTAATTGATTTCATAAAATGTTGATCAGTAAAACAGAAACTATAAAGTCTAACAAGTAATTAGAGTATTTTGACTACATGGCCATTTAAATTTAAATAGGTAAATTATAATTTGGTGTGTAAAGCAAAGATTAATCTGAACTATGTGATCACATACAAAATTTAAAAGAAAATGATTATTAAGTGACTGTATTTCAAATCTTTAAGATAGATAAAATTATGTCACAATAACAACAACAAGAAGTATGGCACTTGGATACAAAAATGTTTTTCTTTTTCTTTTGTCTTTTTGAGACACTGAGACCTTAGTCTTATTAGAATTCACATCCTAAGTCACAGTGATATTCAGTGTTTCACAAGCTGTTTTGACACCATGGATAAGTAAAGATAATATTGACGTATGATCCTTTCTCTCAGCATGCTTAATCAAAATGCAGGCACCCCTGATGACACACTGTCACTGGGAGAAGGCCTCAAGACAATCTGAATGAAATATAGTTTGATTCTAAAGTAAACTGACTATTGACGTTTGACATTTAGAGACTGGACTTAGATGACTTGATTACTATCTCCTACATTTAGAATGACTTCAGATGACACCAATAATCTACCTTCTTCCACCTTTTCTGTTTTTCTTCTCTCTTCTGTTGTTTAATGCTTGTTTGTTTGTTTGTTTTGTCCTGAATTATTTATTTGGTCTATGTTTGTCTACCTGCTCTTGGGGTGATGTAAAAAGAAATAAAAGAAAAAAAAAGGGGTGATATCTGGAATTTACTTTATGAATAGTTTCCTTATTTGTTGGCATTTTTCCCCATATATTCACCTTGAGACAATATTATAAGTTTGGTAAATCTTGTTAATTTACAGACAAAGCTGATTATATTTTGGTTGGTTTAAAATACACTGTTATAAAATAAGACACTGAATGTTTGAAGAATAAAAGTTATTGGGATTAACAATTATTGATATAGGTTAAATTATTTGGCAAGCAAACAAATTAAATTATAGCTAATTTAACTGGATAGCTATTTTATAAATTAATTTTGTATGTCTGATAATAACGGGAATTTCTAAATTAAATTAGTAAATTAAAAGGGTATTTTACTGAATCCACTGACAACTTGGTAGGACAAATGACGAACTTTGTTGAATTTAAACCAAAGTTGATGAATTTGATGAACAGATTGGTAAACACAGGGAAAAACGAAGCTGAAGAAAGTTAAATACTGAGCTAAAAGGTGAGTATATTATGGGTAAATGAAATCTAGAAAATTACTGGTTTAAACATTCACTATATGTCTGAGGACATGCAGACCAAGGGACCATCAAGCAGGTAATTAAGTGTCTGTTTTTCTTTGATGTAAACTTACTGGTTGCATGATCACTGACTGAAATCCTGAGCTTAATCTGCCACCTTTAATCCATCCCTTCATAGACACAACTAATAATGATGACTAACTTATAAGCTTGCCTTGACATGTTTACTGTAGAAACATAACATTGTTTGCACAATAACACATTTCAAATGAATTGGGTTTCAACTCTATACAGGTAAGTGGTAAGTATTTGGAGATATAGTTGTTTTTGTTTTATTTTCTCCATAGGCAAAAGCAGTAAACAAAATCAAACTAAGAAGATGCTTCTTCTATTGGTGAGTTAAATTTTAATTTCTACAAGACTAAAGTGAGAGCAGACAGAAAATGAAAGAAATATGATTTAACAATGTTAAATGCTCTTGTCTTAATCTATTATGTATTACACAACATAACAAAAAATTTTTTTGTAAGCTGTCTGTGTTTTTTCAACTGATTTAAGACAATTTTGCACCGCTGAATCCAAAAATGACATCCGTTTCTCTCGATCAGGTCAGGTTTTTATGTTAAGTTATAAGCAGTTGTACAGCAGTTGTACAGGTGCACTGTAAACTGAACAGTACACATTGATAACATTGTTCAAAATTCAGAGAATTTCAAGAAATAAAAAAGAATTTTGCATCATATAAAGCAAAAATACCCATACATGTAAACAAAAACCTAAGAAAACATGTGGCTATAGTTCAAAAAGTTGACCTGATTGAGCAAAACCAATGTGATTTTTGGATTCAGCACATCAAAATTGTCCTAAATCAGCTAAAAAAAAAAACTTAGACAATAAATTTGGTGTTGACCAGTGTTATGCACTCTGAGTTAGTTTTTGTATGAAAAGAGATACAGTGGGGCAAAAAAGTATTTAGTCAGCCACCAACTGTGCAAGTTCTCCCACTTTAAAGATAAGAGAGGTCTCCAATTTTCATCATAGGTACACTACCGTTCAAAAGTTTGGGGTCATCCAGACAATTATTTTGTGTTTTCCATGAAAAGTCACACTTATTTACCACCATGAGTTGTAAAATGAATAGAAAATATAGTCAAGACGTTGACAAGGTTAGAAATAATGATTTGTATTTGAAATAATAATTTTTCCCAGATACTCAACCTGCTCAAAGGAAGGTCAGTTTTATAGCTTCTCTAACCAGCTAAACCGTTTTCAGCTGTGCCAACATGATTGCACAAGGGTTTTCTAATCATCCATTAGCCTTCTGACGCAATGAGCAAACACATTGTACCATTAGAACACTGGAGTGATAGTTGCTGGAAATGGGCCTCTATACACCTATGTAGATATTGCACCAAAACCAGACATCTGCAGCTAGAATAGTCATTTACCAAATTAGCAATGTACATTAGATATTAGAGTGTATTTCTGATTAGTTTAAAGTTATCTTCATTGAAAAAACAGTGCTTTTCTTTCAAAAATAAGGAAATTTCTAAGTGACCCCAAACTTTTGAACGGTAGTGTATACCTCAACTATGAGAGACAAAATGAGAAAAAAAATCCAGAAAATCACATTGAAGGATTTTTAATGAATTAACTGGTAAATTCCTCAGTAAAATAAGTATTTGGTCACCTACAAACAAGCAAGATTTCTGGCTCTCACAGACCTGTAACTTCTTCTTTAAGAGGCTCCTCTGTCCTCCACTCGTTACCTGTATTAATGGCACCTGTTTGAACTCGTTATCAGTATAAAAGACACCTGTCCACAACCTCAAACAGTCAGACTCCAAACTCCACTATGGCCAAGACCAAAGAGCTGTCAAAGGACACCAGAAACAAAATTGTAGACCTCCACCAGGCTGGGAAGACTGAATCTGCAATAGGTAAGCAGCTTGGTGTGAAGTAATCAACTGTGGGAGCAATTATTAGAAATGGAAGACATACAAGACCACTGATAATCTCCCTCAATCTGGGGCTCCACACAAGATCTCACCCCGTGGGGTCAAAATGATCATGAGAACGGTGAGCAAAAATCCCAGAACCACATGGGGGGACCTAGTGAATGACCTGCAGAGAGCTGGGACCAAAGTAACAAAGGCTACATCAGAAACACACTACGCCGCCAGGGACTCAAATCCTGCAGTGCCAGATGTGTCCCCCTGCTTAAGCCAGTACATGTCCAGGCCCGTCTGAAGTTTGCTAGAGAGCATTTGGATGATCCAGAAGAGGATTGGGAGAATGTCATATGGTCAGATGAAAGCAAAATAGAACTTTTTGGTAAAAACTCAACTTGTCGTGTTTGGAGGAGAAAGAACACCATACCTACTGTGAAGCATGGGGGTGGAAACATCATACTTTGAGGCTGTTTTTCTGCAAAGGGACCAGGACGACTGATCCGTGTAAAGGAAAGAATGAATGGGGCCATGTATCGTGAGATTTTGAGTGAAAACCTCCTTCCACCAGCAAGGGCATTGAAGATGAAACGTGGCTGGGTCTTTCAGCATGACAATGATCCCAAACACACCACCCGTGCAACAAAGGAGTGGCTTCGTAAGAAGCATTTCAAGGTCCTGGAGTGGCCTAGCCAGTCTCCAGATCTCAACCCCATAGAAAATCTTTGGAGGGAGTTGAAAGTCTGTGTTGCCCAGTGACAGCCCCAAAACATCACTGCTCTAGAGGAGATCTGCATGGAGGAATGGGCCCAAATACCAGCAACAGTGTGTGAAAACCTTGTGAAAACTTACAGAAAACGTTTGACCTCTGTCATTGCCAACAAAGGGTATACAGTGATCCCTCACTTATCGCGGTTAATGGGTTCCAGAACCGACCGCGAAAAGTGAAAAACCGCGAAGTAGCATCACCCCTAATGACGTCACCCATAAATAACACATACGTTCATTCTCTCACTCTCTCTCATATGATACGTGTGTGTGTGTGTGTGTGTAAGTGTACATACATACGTAGATGTAAATAAAGTGTACATAAATATGTTTTTAGAACTCTTTTATTTTTATAACAAGATACGTAACTCAAGATGAAGATGATTTACGTACTGCACAGGTTAATGAGAGCTTTACTGCTCCTCAGGTGACGCCTCATCGTCAGGTGCTAGAGGCGCAGGATTGTCGAGGGCAGCTGCAGGAGGCGGCGTAGTGGCTCGACGGGAAGACTATTTCACACAAAAAGGGACACGAGAACAGCGAAAAGTTCCACGCTGCGAGACTAGCGATAAAGAACAATGAATGCGGTCTTCCTTCGGTGGGTATGGGCGCTCTGCAGGGAGAGAAGCTGGGTAAAACGTCTCAGCCAATCAGCTTGCGAGGTAAAACGTCTCGGCCAATCAGCTTGCGAGATTCCCGAGCAGTGAAGAGGTGGGCGGAGAGGAGTGGAGCGGTGGTCAGAGAGGTGGATTTTGAGTTGAGCGACTCTCCGTGTTGATACCTGATGTTCTCATGTAGTCTCCCTGCCTTCTGCTAGCGCCCGCCCATTTTTTCTCAATTTTGAATTTTTGATGAATATTTCTGAAAAATCCGCGATGCACTGAGGGCGCGAAAGGTGAAGCGCGAAGTAGCGAGGGATCACTGTATAACAAAGTATTGAGATGAACTTTTGTTATTGACCAAATACTTATTTTACCGAGGAATTTACCAATTAATTCATTAAAAATCCTTCAGTGTGATTTTCTGGACTTTTTTTTTTTTCTTATTTTGTCTCTCATAGTTGAGGTATACCTATGATGAAAATTGGAGACCTCTCTCATCTTTTAAGTGGGAGAACTTGCACAATTGGTGGCTGACTAAATACTTTTTTACCCCACTGTATACAAATACAGCTCTGATTGATTAACTGATATGATTTGCTAATACATTTGCAAATCTAGTCAAGTTTAGAGTAAAGCCTGATTATCAGCTGAATGAGTGTATGTGTCAAGAGGAGTGCCCTTAGCACACTACTGTTTGAAGGTTGAAAAGACCAGGAGACTCACTGGGGAAACTGAATAACTAACCAATGTGCAGATCAAATTGTTATATATTGCACTGATGCACCATTTATTTAAAACAACGATAAAAAAAAAGTAGTTCTGTCTGCTACTGCTTTAATCAATTTGAAATATTATGATTGTAAGAAAAAATAAAAACAAAACCCCATTGGATTTTGCAAGCAAGACATTCTTTTTTCCTCCCTCTCAGGCGGTGTGTAGAAGGAGACTGAGGCAGATAAGGAGGGGCCCAGATTGCCATCGTGAGGACATTGTGAAGATGCTGACGGCTTAATTTCAACAAGCAATAATTTGAGTGCGACTATACAACGGAAAGAGGCTCATCTGCCTGAAACCATGTCACAAAGGTCCTGTCGATGGCCTTCACAGCTGTCAAGGTTGCAGAAAGAGCCAAAGCAAGAAATCAACCATTGCAAAAAGGTTCCAAATCCAGGATTCATCAACAGTGCCCACTAACCGCTAGTAAACTCTTTTGCTGGTCACCTGGTGAGGTGATTGAAGCAGTGGGACAAAGAATTGTTAAAACACGTTTTTTGACGTCACAACTTGTAACCACTTTTCTTTTATGATGCCTTTTTTGGGCATTAAAGGGGGGTGATCGAAAAATTCTATGTTACACTGAGTTATATGAATTTTTATGAATATGAATTTTTCCTTATAAAGCTTAAGGTGTATACCTAGGAAATCCTGTTAGCATATTTGGAGTTGTTGAGTAGTGGAAAAAAAAACAGATCGAAGGATTGTGATGCAAGTGTGAATGTTCAGTTCTATCACTGACTGTTCAGCTGATCACTAGTGTTTTCTGCATGAACTCAGCAAATACAATCTTAGTCATGAATGAAACATCAAATATCAAGAGGGTCAGCAAACCTCATCACACTGAGTCATGAATGAACTTGTCAAGAAAAGACCTCACCCCGATGGTCCCTTGGATAAATATTAGCCAGAAACACTGTTAGTTAAGCCAATGCACTGCAGCAGTCTGTGAAAGCTGTACTCTGTATTGTCTTCCGCTGATCAGTGCATATTAAATTTGCTGAAACTTTGATCCTGCCCAATTTTTGATAAAGAATTTTTTTGCAACATATAACAACACTGAAAAATTATGAGGGAAAAAGGTACATGTACTGTAAAAAAGTTAAAAAAAAAGAGAGATGGTCCTTTTTATCCAATTATCTAAACTGTAGAATTTACAGAAAATGTATATCGTGATATATATCGTTATCATGATATAAGATGACATATCATGGTTGAAATTTTTTCTATATCATACAGCCCTATTAAGTTTCCATCTGCAATCTAGCTAGGTCATGGCTTTTCTAAAAAATGCATGACATATCCACTTAAATTAAGACAACATGACCTATACACATAGCTTGGCATTAACTTTTTTACTCACTAGCCACTGTGACTAGTCATTTTCCAAAGTTACTAGCCACTCAGCCTTTTCACTAGCCACAATTTTGGGATTGAAAAATTATGTTTAATATGATCAAATTGGATTATGGCATGATAAAATTTACTTGAACTATATTTACAACCTTTTTCAATGTAAATTACCCTTACACATACATAAAAAATAGCAAGAGAAACACTGTTTAATTATTTATTAAGAGCAGTAAATACTGTAAAACAATAGAGAAAAATATTTGCAATATGAGAGTGAAGTGCAGGTAGATTTGGGTCCCTCCCAATTCTCATTTGAACCCCTACCCCTTTGCCTACCCCTATGAATTGGGACACCCCTTCATGGCTGCACAACATCATTAGTAGTTGCTGATGGATTTAACCTTAATGGACACTACCTGTTTTCACTAGAAAAAAGAAGAGAAAAAAAAACTGATTAAAAAAAACAGTACTTATGCAAGTTGTAGTTTTGTAGTCTCACATTGTAATAGGTTCTTATTATTTTAGATGCCGTTTAAGAAAACTACAACTGACCAAAGTGGCTAGTGGGTGTAGCTGTCTTACTGGCCATTGGTGAAATCCACCAGCCACTGGCAGTGGGCTGGTGTTAATGTTAAGCCCTGCCTATACATATTAAATAATTACCAGTAACAAAGATGCCATGTTGTTAACTCAAAGTTCTGTAGTCCATCCATTCATCCTCTAGTGCTTATCTGGGGGTTCGTGTCGTGGGGGCAGCATCCAAACAGAGTAGGCCAGACTGCCACCCAGTTCATAGAGCACCATGATCCCCATGAACCATCTTGCAGGTGGTAAGTCCACTGGAGGTCAGACCCACGTGGCTCCTTTGCCTACACTGGGTCCTAGTTGTAACTTTTCACAGAGGAATCCACTGGACCGCTCTCGGTCTGGCCCTTCACCCAGGACCAATTTGTCTTGGTCCAGGGGCAAGTTGTCCCTGACAGCTTAGCTCCTCGACTCACTAGGGCATCCAAACCACTCCACCACGATGAGGTGGCGATTCACGGAGGGAAGTTCTATAGTTTTGACGTAATTTTAATTTTTACTGTAAACTAGTTTTCAGTCTCCTTATTTACTAAAAACTGGCACTGGTATAGAGTCTAAAAAGCTACACGGCTGATCTCTAACTTGGACTATGGGAACATTAAAAAAAGAACTGTAACATTAAAAGTAAATTTCAGTAGTTATTTTGATGCAAGTCCACAATCTTATCACATACTAATGATTTTCCTCATTCAGAGCAACGTTAACGAACTCTCGTAAGGTTACTGAGCTAAAGATTAGAAAAGTACTTCCATTTTTCAGGTTGCAGCAGAATTTAGTTTTTTTTTCTTTTTAAGTCAAAGATGACCCCCAACACACACACACACACACACACACACACACACGCATGCACGCATGCACACACACACGCGCACACACACACACACATTCACATTTATTGCCATGACTAACCCAAACTGATCAGATTACCTGTAAACTAGCCAGGTGTTAAAGGGCATGAAGTTATCCACAGTGGTAATGAGATTGTGTTCTTCAAGACAATAGCAGTGGATCAAATTATCTAAACTGCCAAGTCATGCCAGGAGAGTGACATCACAGATGGCTACCTAACAAAGATGCCATCATTTGGCAACATCAGACTTATAGAACGTCTTTACTCTCATTACACAATGCATGGCAAAATTATAAAACAACTTTTAGTTCAGACACACAACATTTAACCAGCCAAATACTAATGAAACTTTACATTTAATGTCCTTTTGTACAAAAGAGGCACAGCAGGACAAGAATGTGCACACACTGTTACACTTTGGTATGCAGTAAGAGACTGAAACAAAAAGAAAAATCAACTGCAAGGCAATTTATAAGCAAAGATTATTTTTACAATATTAGGTATGGCTATGTGCATAAGGATTATTCAAGAAACAAAATTCAGTTTTAAGGATCCAAGTATGGCTACACGATTAACCAAAAACTAACCAAAACAACATTCAGCAACTCTAAATTATGAAATCTTGTTCACCTCTGTTATTATTTTTTTCTGATAATACTTTCCTACCGTGTTTATGCTCCTGTACCATCCCCTTATGTATGCAGATGCCAATTAAGCTCTTTCTGGTCTCTGTGGGGAAAAAAAACACTGACTTGCACAAATGTATTGTAGTTTCCAGCTGTGGCTATTCTCCATTCACAGAGAATCTCACTTCTCTTTCCCATTAACCGTATTGTGTTAGGAGCAGCACAGCGACATAGAGCTGCTTTAGTGTTGGCATCAGTTGCTTCGACGTCACATTATAAAGTTACGAATCATGACCACATGCCAACCAAGGAGAGCAGAGCTTTCTCTGGTGAACATACTGTATATCATCCTTCTGTAAACACTTATTGTGGATAGGTTTAAAGCCAGCGCTGACCTCACAATAATGATCCTCGAGCATCAATACCACTCCACCCATCAGCTCCATGTGTCTGTGTGTTTGGATCATGGCTTACTGGCAAATTCCCAGCTGTACACCAGCTCATCACAAGATACAGTTTGACTGCACAAAAACACATGACCCAGGTAACCATGGTAACGAGTTCAATAACAAAGGGGGGCTCAGACCAGGTCAACAAAGACGGGGATTCTCCTCGGGATGATTAGGTTACATAAATGATTAAGTACCCAACACAAGATCCTCAGTCAGCCTGCGTACTGACTCACAGCTCTCGGCTTGAGCACCGGCACACCTCCACACCCACTACACATCTTCAACAATCAATTCCACCATCTAGATGTGGTCAAATATCTCAACTTCAAGGGCTGGAGAGCGGTCATTTTACAATTTCAAAACAATAATTGCAAAAGTTGTATGTCTACAATGTTATACAAAGTAGAGTTGATCCGCTCTGATCTCTACAAACAACAGTTAAAGACAAGCAGCAAGGATTAGCTAGGTTGCAACAATAACAACAAACCTAAAGAAGCTGTTTAAAAATACACATGAAAATCAAAATCTGAGGAAAGGTACAGGAAGAACTGTAGATCCACAGACTTACTGGCAACCACTGTGATAACAAACACACTGTACACACAAAGTTACACCAAAAGGAAACACTGACAGAGTTTAAACATGATTTGTGCACTGGTTAATATGTTCAGAAATAACCCTTTTACTCTATAATATCTATAACTTTGATCTATAATTTTGATAAAGTTCTGAAAATGCAACAAGTCATCATCGCCGGGATTTATACAGCGACATGAAAAATAGAAGCCTCTGTATGCTAAATAAACAGAATTTGTTATGAAAACTGAAAATATCACTGAATCCTGGTTGTTATTTAAAAAAAAAAATACAGGTGAAAACAATTTTATTTTACTGTTGTGCAGGGGGAGTATATGGTTCACACAGTCACTACGAGAATGCTCTTAAATAATTGTTGCACAATTACTGGTTTTATGGACAGCCTGGAACAAAGTACACAGCACAGAGATCGATGAGACATTGCACCAATTTTTGATCTTTGGGATCATTTGGGAGATCCTTGTGTGTTTTGGACTGAGTTAAAATTTTGAGGAAACCGTGGTGACTGTGGAGATCACTGAAGATCATTGATAGATCAATAAAAAAAGCACAAAGGTGCTGATGCCTCGGTGCCAGAGCCTTAGTGGAGGTAAGCATTCTCAGATCATCACCAAAATGTTATGGGTTCCTCTCTAGCCCAAGGACCACCTCTGGTAAAAATTTCATCCAAATCCATCCAGTAGTTTTGGAGTACACGCATGCACAGTGAAAATAACCTGCAGTTCACATGCCCGTACTGTCGGTGGCAGCCAAGAGCCACCAAACTGAAAAGTTCAACTCCATGTGCTGTAAAAAAAAAAAAAAGGAAAAAAAAAGTGCTGTGTTGTGCTGTTAAAAGGTCACGCTACCGCCTCTAGTGGCCCAGCATAGACATTACAATACCCTTTTCCCCAGCTCCATTGACATTAAAGGCAAGTTAAATTTGTGTTTATTTTGAAAACAAAGCCTTATCTCGGAATTTTGACACATTAAAAGTCAAGAAAATGTAGCGATACAATGATACAAGCCTTAAGTTGCACTAAATTCTGACTGGGCAAACTGAAAAGCTGGTAACACACACACACACACACACACACACACACACACACACACACACATACTGATAAGAAACGTTTCATATTTGTAATTTGCTTTGTCTCAGAGTCTGTGTGAAAGTGCTGAAGATGCTGATGCAGCTGTATTGTGTTATCGCTTTGTTTTAGTTTGCATGTACTGTTCTGGTGTGACTGGCGCTGAGAGAGTGTGACGGTTCCTGAGAAAGAAATAATCTGTACACCAAGTTTTGACCAGATGGACTGAACCAATCACCATGGACATTTTCTCCTCCACCTCTCTTATAACAAGGACTTAAAGGACTGAGCGATGTGTGTTTGAGTCAGAATGATGCACAAATAGGCTCTGAGACTGTTTTTGTATTGTTCTCCACTGGCCAGTGTAATTAAATTTGCTGAAGCTTTGATCTTGCCTGATTCTTGACTGAAGGTAAAGAAGAATTTTTCTAACATACTTGGCGCCCAAGCACAGGGACTCCAGATATCTCTCCTCCTGCTTCCAGTGTTTTTGGACCGAGACAGCTAGTGCACAGCTGCGGAAGAAGTCCTCCCCCGCCGACCCCAGTGGGTTAGCTTTGTGGAAGTGAGGCAAGGTCCAGAGACGCTGGGAGTGGACTGGAGAGTGACGGAGCCGACCTCCAGGCAGACTGAAGTGAGTAAATTTAAAAATTAATGATTTAAAGCCATTTCGTCCCGGTTAGAGTCCGCGGTCGGTCTGAAAATACGTGTAAAGAGTTGAGAATTAAGAGTTAAGTGTTAAGTTACCGTAGGTCCAGGTTTGTTTGGTAAAGCTTGACATGCCCCAGTTAGTCCATCAGAGAAGTGCATTTCTGCTGAGTAAGCGGGCACAAACAGCATGCGGGGGATATCGTGGCAGGATACCCTGGAAAAAAAATACAGCGGCAGGTTTCCGCGGAATGATATAAATGGCCGAGAAAGAGAAAAAAAAATAATAAAAGACAACAAAATAGAGAAGGTAAAGGTTATAATAAGAAATAAGCTTAAACTAGAAAGAGAGAGCGAGAGAGAGACACAGGAAGACAAAATAATAAAAGACAAAAAATAGAGAAGATAAAGGTTATAACAAGAAATAACCTTCAAGTAGAAAGAGAGGCAGAGACAGAGGAAAAAAAATAAATAAGGCAAAAAATAGAGAATAAAGGTTATAACAAGACATAACCTTAAAATAAAGAGAAATAGCGCTAATATAATAAGGATTAACTTTAACATGATAACAAAAAATAAAATACCTTAAGGTATAATTCAAAATAATTCACAGGGGATCGCCTGATTGCTGGGGTCTTTCTGCAACTGTGGGGGTTCCCCCTACAGTTGATAGTGCTATGAGATGACTGTTGTTGTGAAACGGCGCGATATAAATAAAGTTGAGTTGAACTGAATTGAACTAAATTGAAAATAAGTTTAAAATAAAATAAAATAACCTCTAACTATAATAAAATAAAATAAATACATTAAATAAATAACTGCAGTTTGTTTGTCTGGTCGTTCGCGTGTTTGTGTGTGTTTTTAATGTTTTTATGGTTTACTCTGGTGAAAAATGGGTAATTGTTGTAGTAAAGGGACAGACCGCGAGAAACACAGAAGTCAGGCAGTGTGGCAGAAGCCGAGGTTGTTTTTCTTGCTGTTGTGCAGCACAAGAGGATGTTAATGAGATTTTTGTGTTGTCAAGCAATGGTAAATTTATGCATAGGAAAGACAGGTGCAGTACACAGTTTTTAGCAAGGTGGAGAAAAAGATTTGGGTTTACAGGCAAACTAAAAGTGGTTAACTGCCAAACTCTTGTAGATGACATAAAACATTCAGCAGATGGCAGCAGACGAAAGCAAGAGAAATATGGTCTGGTGGAAGCACAAAAATGGCTTGAGGCAGTGAGGAAACAACAGGCTGACCTAGAGCTTGTGAGAGCAAAAAACACAATTCACGACTCTCAGCATTCTGACAATGGTAAGAAAAGAGACTTGTCTAACCTGCACCCTATTTCTCCCTCTCTCCGTGGGGACGAGTGCGATGACGCGGTGCTGGGTCACGCTCCTCCCCCTACCCCTCCTCCCTATGTGCCCTCCCCTGCTACTTCTCCCCAGTTATAGCCGGACCTCACCAAGAAGGCGGCGGCTGCGCCCTCCACTAAAGATCCTCCTCCTCCTCAACCCGCTGACATCAGGCCCAAGGTTAAGTGCAACAAGGACTGGGGTATCAAGGAGCAGCCACACAGAGGCACCAAAGAGTTAAGTAAATATGGCAACACTGCTCAACCATACTCACGTTCTGTTACATTAGAAGATGATAGCGTGCATGGAATAATTGAAGAATTTCCAATGACTGAACTCTCAAATCCAGCTTATAAATCGGTCCTCCAGGCAACAATGAGGAGCACCCAGAGGCCCCACAGTTTCAACCCACAGTCTTGGTTTACAGACCATGGACTGATGCTGATTTCTCTGAAGCAGTGAAAGAAATCCCACATCCAAAACATAAACCCACAGAGTTTTTTTTAAAGGGATGGCAATGCTCCTTGACAGCTTTAAAGTAAATGGTCATGAGACAGAAAGTGTTTATAGAAAAGTTTTAAAAGTGGATTGGTGTACTGTCTTGGGTAATTGGAGCTCAAAAGATGCTACAGGTAACATTTTGCCTCCAAAAAATGCAGTGTTACAACAACGTGTGAGAGAGTTGAATGACCGCATTGGAAATAAATGGTGAGTGAAGCATGATTGGACAAGAATTCAAAATACAACTCAAGATAAAAGTCAAGGTGTGGAAGCTTACAGGACCAGGTTGCAGGAAATTTCTGATAGTCATTCCGGTTTAACTAAGCCTGATAATGACACAGGTGTAGAACTTTATTGGCAGCATTTGAAAAGTGTTTTCTTGCAAAACATGCACCCATATCTGGCTAAATACATCCACAA
Source organism: Pholidichthys leucotaenia (assembly GCA_020510985.1). Classification (NCBI taxonomy): domain Eukaryota; kingdom Metazoa; phylum Chordata; class Actinopteri; order Cichliformes; family Pholidichthyidae; genus Pholidichthys; species Pholidichthys leucotaenia. The sequence goes on from CM035843.1 coordinate 316,233,503, forward strand.
ACATCTGGTTACATACTGCACTTGTGCATTTGGTGATGTGTTAACGTATGCTAGGCATGCAGAAAGATTAGAAGAAGAAAGGAAGGGAAGATAAAAAAAAAGCAAAACCAAAACCAACCCCTGTTTATATGATTGCTGACCCCAGGGGGGAGACCGAGGCTTCCCCGACCTCTGTCTTTTACCAGGGTGCAACACACGGAGGAGGAGGACGAGGGCAGAGGGGGCGTGGTCGTGGAGCCGCCCACCAGCAGCCATGGGCACACGACGTTTGCCGCCAATGTGGACAACGAGGGCACTGCCCCAAAGGCCTGCCACAGTGGGGTGGGAGGGGAGGACCCCACATCTTGCTGCCGCCGCACACACAGGACCACAACATGTAACTAACTAACCCAAAGCTAAGTACAACACATGATACTGACAATGCCACAGCAGACATTTTTCATTTACCTGATTTTGACTTGATGTTGACAATGCAGTGTTTACCTGAGTTGGTGTTGGAGGTTCAAGGCATCCCAATAAAGTTTCTCTGTGACACAGGAGTGTGCAGATCAGTAATCGCAGGGACAGATATTAAGAGTTTCACAAAATCGGATCAAACGGTAACTGTCAAATCCGCAAACGATAAGCTAAAAACAGAGCACCTCTCCAAAACTGCAAAGGTAAAAGATCCTGTCACAGGTGACATTGCAGAAGGTTCTTTCATATTATCACAGGTATGCCCCGTTAACCTTTTGGGAAGGGACTTGCTCACAGCTCTCAATACTGCCATAATTCCAACGGAAAATGATATGACAGCATCACATTTTCCACATGTGGCAGGACTAAATGTATTGCAGGATTTCAATGTGCCAAGGTACTGCTACTCACTGCATTTGGTTTCGACCGGACCACACTCAGTGACATCAGACCTGCACACAAAAGCTATGCAATATTTCAAGACCAACATCCCTATTACACATCGGGCCACAGATCAATACCATTGCAGCATGCATGACAGACATTTGAGTGGCCCAGACCCAAATTATGAAAAAAACATTCCTTACAAATCCATCCTCCAGACTGGTCATTAAAAATCTGTGTTGTCACCAAGGAGCTATGTGGGGGCATCTGTTGTGTTGTGTGATAAGGATAGCAGACATTTTAAACACTGGGAGGCTTCCCACATCCCATTGGTCAAACCTAAACACAGAGACTGGAAGGATATAGGTCGGTTTGTAACCACAGCAGAGGAATGTGCTCAATCCTGGAAATAAACTCCTAATCCAAAGGTTCAATATTCCTCAGAACTTGATACCTACTCACTGCCTTTGAACTGGGTGACTAAAGTGCAGAAAGAAGTCCACATTGATGTTCCCAGCTCACCCATGTGATCACTTTTTACATTAACCCCTTGCACTCCGGTCAATTTCCCTAAAAACGCCAAAAAATAACGTGCCCAAAGTAAATCGAAAGCTGTTCTTCAACCCTTTGCAGCATCTTCATGGGGTTGGTCTCATTTAAAAGAAAACACTTTGAATTTTTTGGCAAAACAGTCATAATCTCTCTAAGTGCTCCAGCCACTGAGTTACAGTCATCTAAACATACTGAACTTGAAGAAAATAAATTTGGCCTGGGTGTTTTTTTGGATACAAATGCCTGCAAATAACACACAGCTTCAGATCCGGGCTGGAAAATGCAACAGAAATGTAGAACTAAGTGTTATCCAGCTGAGGTCCAAATTTTGTAACAATACCACAAAAAATGAATATATTACACAGCTTGTTCCTCAGGTAGTTCCCAGGCGTTTTTGAACTGTGCCAAATTGTGCCAAATGGCACAGTTTGGAAAAATGTCTGTAACTTTTGAATGATTCAATATAGAAGCTTCATCTTGGGCTCTAATGAAAGGTTACATTCAGGGCTCTGTGTGTGTGTGTGTGTGGGGGGGGGGGGTTGCCCCCCCCTCGCTACAGAGGACGGAGATCGGCCATCGCTACATGACGGATTACACTCATGTGGCGATGTCGCGACCACGGCGCAGTCACCGCGGCTTCCCCCCCCTCGCTACAGAATAGTAGCGGGGGGGGGTGTTCACGGTCCGGACGCGACGAACAACCCGTGTACCGTGGCGCACGCACTTCGGACATCGTGCGCCGCACAGTTGTAATTTACTGATTGGTCAAAAGTCATTTTTGATTACAATTTTCTGGGATAAAGAATAATTTAGCTTATAACACCATACCTCTTCACAGCATTGTCCTGGCGAACTTCTCTTCCTCATTGTCAGACGAACGCGACGCTGGTCCACTCGTGGTTCTGGTCTCGCGACCCGGTCAAAACATAATTCCATGATTGCGGTTTTGGCGAATGATTTACGACCTTCGTCGTCGGCCTCCGTTGGTCTATGATGACCATAAGAGAATCCTAAACACTCTGCTGGAATTAAAAAATTCTCTCTTCACCCAGCCTTTGTAGACAAAACAGCTCAGTAAACTTCTGAGCTTCAATTGGCTCGCTGCGTTGGTAGGCGGGTCCTTCTTGCTAGGTTTTCAGTCATCGGTTCTTCAAGGTTTCAGAAACCCAATTCAAGGCTCTTATTAGTCGAATGAGAGGTCAATCAGATGAACTAATCTGTTCGCGACTGTGTCTGCAGTGGAAGAACGGAAATGGAGCTTTTATTTTCAGTGCGCTTGGACGCAGCTCCATCATGCATCCTAGAGCGCACGAGGGCGCACGAGAACGCCCTCGTGCGCTCTGGGACGCAGAGACTTGCCCGCCCGCGGTACAACGGAGTGCAAGAAGTTAACACAAGAAGAGGAACACACTCTCACAAATCCCAAATTCTCTGTGGTCAACAGGGAAGGGTAGGTGTAGGGTTAATAAAAAAATGCAGAGTTGGTCAAAATAAATGCGAAATCACATTACAGACCATACCAAAGACAGTATCCTCTACGTCCTGAGGTCCAGGATGGCAATAAACCAGTAATGGAGGAACTGAAAGCAGCAGGTGTCATTGTACCATCCCCAAATTCTCCATGTAACACACCCCTGTTTCCTGTATGGCTGGAGGATGGTCCAGGACCTTCAAGTGGTAAACAAAGCAGTCATCCCAAGAGCTGTTTCTGTCCCAGACCCACACACTTTGTTAACCCCTTGCACTCCGGTCAATTTCCCTAAAAACGCCAAAAAATAATGTGCCCAAATTAAATCCAAAGCTGTTCTTCAACCCTTTGCAGCATCTTCATGGGGTTGGTCTCATTTAAAAGAAAACACTTTGAATTTTTTGGCAAAACAGTCATAATCTCTCTAAGTGCTCCGGCCACTGAGTTACAGTCATCTAAACATACTGAACTTGAAGAAAATAAATTTGGCCTGGGTGTTTTTTTGGATACAAATGCTTGCAAATAACACAGCTTCAGATCCGGGCTGGAAAATGCAACAGAAATGTAGAACTAAGTGTTATCCAGCTGAGGTCCAAATTTTGTAACAATACCACAAAAAATGAATATATTACACAGCTTTTTTCCTCAGGTAGTTCCCAGGTGTTTTTGAACTGTGCCAAATTGTGCCAAATGGCACAGTTTGGAAAAATGTCTGTAACTTTTGAATGATTCAATATAGAAGCTTCATCTTGGGCTCTAATGAAAGGTTACATTCAGGGCTGTGTGTGTGTGTGTGGGGGGGGTTGCCCCCCCCTCGCTACAGAGGACGGAGATCGGCCATCGCTACATGACGGATTACACTCATGTGGCGATGTCGCGACCGCGGCGCAGTCACCGCGGCTTCCCCCCCCCTCGCTACAGAATAGTAGCGGTGGGGGGGCGTTCACGGTCCGGATGCGACGAACAACCCGTGTACCGCGGCGCACGCACTTCGGACATCGTGCGCCGCACAGTTGTAATTTACCGATCGGTCAAAAGTCATTTTTGATTACAATTTTCTGGGATAAAGAATAATTTAGCTTATAACACCATACCTCTTCACAGCATTGTCCTGGCGAACTTCTCTTCCTCAATGTCAGACGAACGCGACGCTGGTCCGCTCGTGGTTCTGGTCTCGCGACCCTGTCAAAACATAATTCCATGATTGCGGTTTTGGCGAATGATTTACGACCTTCGTCGTCGGCCTCCGTTGGTCTATGATGACCATAAGAGAATCCTAAACACTCTGCTGGAATTAAAAAATTCTCTCTTCACCCAGCCTTTGTAGACAAAACAGCTCAGTGAACTTCTGAGCTTCAATTGGCTCGCTGCGTTGGTAGGCGGGTCCTTCTTGCTAGGTTTTCAGTCATCGGTTCTTCAAGGTTTCAGAAACCCAATTCAAGGCTCTTATTAGTCGAATGAGAGGTCAATCAGATGAACTAATCTGTTCGCGGCTGTGTCTGCAGCTTTTATTTTCAGTGCGCGCTTGGACGTCATCAGCATCTCCATCATCAGCATCTCCATCATGTGTCCTAGAGCGCACGAGGGCGCACGAGAGCGCCCTCGTGCGCTCTGGGACGCAGACACTTGCCCGCCCGCGGTACAACAGAGTGCAAGAGGTTACAACCACACATGCAATATTTCACAGTGATAGACATCAGCAATGCTTTTTTCAGCATCCCAATACATCCAGATCATCAGTTTTGGTTTGAATTCACATTTGAAAACAAAAGGTACACATTCACCAGGTTGCCACAAGGTTACTGTGAATCACCAAACATTTTTTCACAGGCAATGTCAGCAAATTTGGCACAATTTATTCCTCCTAACGGGAGCCAGTTGCTCCTTGATGTTGACGACATTTTGCTGGCATCACCTGATGAAGAAGCATGCAAACAAGACACCATTGCCTTACTGCAATTATTAGCAGAACAAGGTCACAAAGTCAAAAGGAAAAATTACAGTTGAGGAAAAAAAAGAGGTCAAATATTTAGGGCACATTTTGTCAGCAGCAGGCAAACGTGTTGATCCAGCTCGAAAACAAGCTGTTTTGTCAGCACCAAAACCCATCACAAAAAGAGACATGATGCCATTTCTGGGTACTTTAAATTATTGTCGCTCTTGGATTGCAAACTACTCATTTGAGGTACAACCCTTATCTGATCTCATTTACAAAACATCCATGGCTCAGGTACACAAAACTGAGTGGACACCTGAGACAGAAGAGGCATTTGTTAACATGAAAAAACTTTTGGTCAGCACTAATGTCCTGGCACTCCCCAATTACAAAAAACTCTTTGTGTAAATGGTTGATTGTAGAGAGGGGCACATGACGTCAGTCCTTCTTCAGCCAAGTGGCACAAAAATGCATCCAGTAGCATATTATTCCACACGACCCTGTGGCGAGGACAATGCTGCCATGTGTGCAGGCTGTCATAGTTGCCTCTATGGTGGTGCAGGCCTCATCAGGGCTCGTTCTTTTTCATCCCTTGACCCTAAAGGTCACACATGTATCAGTCATCTTATCACAAAGTAAAATATCAGTTCTCTCACCATCCAGACACCTTGCATGCATAACAGTGTTATTATCACAGCCTCATCTAACCATTGAACGTTGCACGGTAACAAATCCAGCGAGCTTTTTGCCAATCTCAACACAGGGCAAACCTCATGACTGTTTGGGAGAAATTGAGAGTGAAACATTGGCACACCCTGACTTGCAGGACACACCTTTGGAGAACTCTGATCTCACATTGTTTGGTCACGGCTCTTCCAAACGTGACTACACAGGTTCAAACTTGTTTGGTTTTGCAGTAGTCACCCATGACACCGTTTTACGGGTACATAAACTCCCATCACATTATTTTGCACAAGCAGCTGAATTAGTGGCTCTAACTGAAGCTTGTAAATTAGGCCAGGGAAAAACACTCAGTGTATACTGACAGCCAGTATGCCTTCTCTACCATCCATCACTTTGCACAACAGTGGAAAAAAGAGGCATGATTACATCAACAGGAAAGTCGATCCAAAACAAAGTCCTCATCTTAAAACTGTTAGACAGTGTAGAACTTCCCTCTAAATTAGCCATATGCAAATGTGCCACACACACCAATGGCACAGATCCGGTTTCCAAGGGCAACAGCTTTGCAGATCAAACAGCCAAAGCTGCTGCACTCGGTCATACAGGAAAAGGCACATCACCAGGTCTTCTTTTAACACTCACAGAAAACTTATCACATGACATTCTCACTGAAGCCCAGAAAACAGAACCACAAGCAAAACTTTATCAATGGATCCAAAAGGTTGCAATTTTTGACAACACCTCCAACCTTTTCAAATGCAGCGGCAATAAACCCATTTTACCACGCAAACTGTTTCAGCAGGCTTCTACTCTGCTACATGGGGTTTCCCATGTATCAGCGGGGGTATGATCTCTATGCTGAACCAATCTTTCACTGCTTATGGGTTTAGCCAGTTTGCTACTCAATTTTTATAAAAAAATGCCTAATCTGTGCAGAAAACAATGCTCAAGGGAATTTAAGGCCTGAAAAAGGCACCTTCCCTGCATCAACTTATCCATTTCAAAACATCTGCATGGACTTTATTGAATTAGATAAATGTGAAGGCAAACGATATTGCTTGGTTATTTGTGACATGTTGATCAAATGGACAGAAGCCTTCCCTTGCACTCACCGAAACGCTGCTACAGTGGCAAAAAACTATTAGCAGAAATTGTGCCCTGATTTGGAATACCTGAAAAGATTTACTCAGATAATGGAATACATTTTGTAACTCAGATTATATCACACTTAGGCACAGCACTTCCCATCAACTTGGAAAGCCACACAGCTTACCATCCACAATCTGCAGGATTGGCGGAAAGCACAAATAGGACCATTAAAGAAAGGCTTAGAAAAACAATGGCAGAAACAGGACAAAATTGGATATATTGCCTACCCTTAGTTCTGTTCTACATGAGAATAGTTCCCACCAAAGGGGGATTATCCCCATTTAAAGTAATGTATGGCAAACCTTACCTACTCCCACCATTACGGCCATTCAATTCAGGGAATGAGGAGGTGTGCTTAGCTGATTACATGTGAAGAATGTTGACTGACAGAGATATTGTTCATGTTGCTCTTCTCAGGAAGGACCACGGTCAGGGATGAGAATGGGGTTTGGGAAAAAAAAAAAGAGGAAACTAAGCCGGGGGTCTTGGGGGCAGGCCCCCAAGGCAGAGCCTTGGTGGGGGGTTCTAGGGGGGCAACGCCCCCCAGAAGCTAACGAAATCTGGTGTTTTAGAATGCTCAAATGTGGTCTTATATTTAAAGTTAGAAGTAAGTACAAATGCATTTATAGTTTACCTTTTTAATCTGCTGCTGCATCACATGTGTATTCATGTTCAATACTGTTTTGATTCAGTGTCATACTTGATTGAGAAATAGAAAATGTCACTTCCATATTTACATGCCTGTGTTACTACTCTATGAACTTATGTACAAGTCAATGTTAATGTGTGCATTTGTTAGTGTTACTAGGAATATAAAAAAAGTTGCATATTAGTATATTTTAATATTTGAAAGATAATCTAAGAAAGTAAGTAAAACCTAAAAGATGTTTAATATTTTTATGCAATGACCATAAAGAAATTATGTTTACTAATAAAAGCAAAGATATCTTAGGAAAGGCAACCCATCACCACATGACAAAAAAACTTACACATACATTATGTAACTCCTCCTAGTGTAACAAAAAATGATAAACTATATTCAAAATTCTTAGATTGCATTTCAAATTGTGAGAAAATATGTAATAACATTTATCTATTAACAATCAATAATCAGCATTCAAATGCAATTAGTGTTTCAAAATGGGCATGACATCACAACTTACACATGCTATTTCATAACAAATTCATTACGCGAAAATTCTCAAGTACATTACTTATAAAGAGAAAAAAATCTCATCTCGGAATGTGTCTTCCGATCACTAATTGCTGTAATCGTGGCTGATTGTGATAAACTTTTCAACCACAACTTTGGTATTTTTACTGATCTTTACAGTCATTGACACAGTTTTTTCGAGCCATTCCCAACGAAACTTGTTCCTTATCCCTTTGTCGATTTCTAAAATTCTTGCTTCGCTGTCTTTCGTGAGTTTTAGGTTCACCATTTTCACAAAATCGGGAAAACTCCGTTGATTATTTTGAACTGTCCGCCATTCACATTTCGCTCCACGTGTTGGATATGACAAAGGAAATCTAACAAAATCGCCGACTGGTTGCTTCAATAAGTATCAGCCAATCAGTGGCCTTGTTACATTACATTACTGATCTCGCTGGGTAGCGCGTTCTGCGCGGTGGATTTTAGCAGCCGATCGAAAATACGACTCGCCAGTCATAACATACCTCACCGCCCCCCCCCTAAAAATTTCTCCTCGAATTTAGACGATTCACGAGAATGACCCTAGACATGATCAAATCCGCGGAATTCCGCGGATCCGCAGAAAATTCTCATCCCTGCACGGTGAAGTACCCATCTTGGCCAAACCGGAGGATCTGGTCCTTATCAAAGCCATCAAAAAGAAAAATTGGGCCGACGCTCCCTGGTAAGGACCACACAAGGTCATCCTGGTGATGCCAACAGCCGTGAAAGTCAAAGGACGTGACTCTTGGGTGCATCTGAGACATTGCAAACTTTATCCCACTGAAAACCCTCAGCAAGAGACTGTTTAATTCACATTGCAAACTTTATCCCACTAGAAATTCTCAGCAAGTAACTGTTTAACTGTTTAATTGTTTCTCTATACAAGTGTTCGGCTGATGGTTTGCCCCAGCAATGGCTTGTGTAGCGAAACAACTTGTTTATCATGGAGAGACAAAATGCAAGAGAGAGAAGGTTGGCAGCAGAAGGATGTGAATGGTACACCTGTTTTTTTCATCGTCATCATCCTTGTAGTGACACTTTTGTTTTGGTTACTTTTAGGGACATCATTACCTATTTATCACAGGGCTAGGTACGTTACTCACATGCATCATGACTGGCTAGAAGGACCAGACTATGATGATCATGTTTATGCTGGTAATGTGTGGTGGAAGTATGCTAACTACACAGCCAAAACAGCTAATCGTTCAAATTGTTATGTGTGTTCTTTGCTCCCACACTCAGCTGGCCAAATATCTGTTACTGCTAAACCAATGGAACTGTCAGAAGCTGTCCGTTTCTTGCAAAAGGTTATGTATAGAAATAGTACAGCAGGCATTAATTTGAATCACACCTGCCACATTGTCTATGACTCCACTGACTGGAGACACAATGACACCCCTTACTCGGTGAAGGCAAGGCTAACCTCGCCGGGGAATTTTTCCTTTTGTCTAAAAGCGTGTGGAAATGTCTCTTTGGGCAGTTTATCGTTTTCCAGGTGTGCAACGGTATATAGTACATACATCTCGCCCCTGTACTGCTACCTGCTGGACCAGCGTAGTGGGCAAAAGCTGTCCTGAAGATCCTTATTGTCATTTTAGAAGTCTGGAAGGTGATGACACCCTGCAGGAGCTCTGTAGTGCCGCAATTTGTGATTCTCAGAAATAGGGCACATATATGGTGACAGGGGGTTGTTGGCTGTGTGGCCATCGTACCTACTCACACCTGCCCATAAACTGGGGAGGAGTATGTGCCCCCATAGTGGCGACTGACCATACCATCATATTGTCGGTAGGACAGGCAGGCAGGATAAAGAGAGATGCCTCTTTTGCACCACATGATCCCATCTGGGGCACCGATGTGCCAAAAGAATTTAAGTTAGAAACTACTGGGCAGAAGGTACTTCATTCTCCATTTCCTTGGGTGGGAGTGGCTAAGAACACTTTGTGGATTCAAACAACTAATTATAGATTACAATCATTTGTGAACTTTTCTTTAGCTGCTTTTTCTGGTATAAATGAGGAGTTAACAGTTCTTAGACTTATGATGACCCAAAACAGAATGGTTCTTGATCAAATAACTGCCGCCTGAGGGTGTGTGTGTGCAGTTGTGAGTGATTGTTGTTGTACTTTTATCCCTGAAAATGATGCAGACGGTCACGTGATTGCCTCAGCCATACAGAACCTGACCGCTTTGCAGGCTGCCATGGCCAAGGACAATGTCACTGATGAATATACCTGGTTAAGTTGGTTACTCTCTTCATGGAAAAGTCTCATCATGAGCCTGTTAATGATTTTTGTGGTAATATTTGTGATCTTCTCTTGTGTCATTCCCTGTATCCATAGTATGATGATAAGACTTGTGCATGTTAATTTAGTGATGTACCATGGAGCAGTTGCCGGGGATGATGGGGATGATGAACAAAGAGTGTGAGCTCAAGGTATCGCTCCATGAACCAAGTACAGAGTAAAAGTATGATTGACATGCAGAAAACCGAAAGGCGTTGCATGATCATGATGTGAAGTTGAAATGTACTACCTGTAAATACATTTATGAAGTTTGAAACATTACTTTCACTTTTATTTTGTTTTTATGTTACTCTTATTTCTGTTTTTACATTTTATTATTATTGCTGTTTTGTTTTCATCTTTTATGTTTGTTTTTATACAAGCTGCAATAACACACGTAGCTATGACACATATAACCATATGATACCTTTGCCATTATCCTTATTTCATTTTGATTTCACTGTTTTTACCATTAATTACTTTCATCATTAATTAATGAGTTTAATTGATCCATTTCTCCTCCTAAAGGACCAAAATGTTAGCTGGTGCCTGGGGCAGCAGTGCCGATGGCGGATTTTTCCCGTCACTAGCTAGTTAGGATCTGTTGCACCAAATGCACTGGAGCTTAGCATAGCTGCCAGATGGGGTTTTAGATGCCATAATTTTTTTCTTTTATGATGCCTTGTATGGCATCAAAGGGGGGAAAATGATAGAAAAGTTTCATATTTGTAATTTGCTTTGTCTCAGAGTCTGTGTGAAAGTGCTGAAGATGCTGATGCAGCTGTATTGTGATATCGCTTTGTTTTAGTTCGCATGTACTATTCTGGTGTGACTGGTGCTGAGAGAGTGTGACGGTTCCTAAGAAAGAGATAATCTGTACACCAAGTTTTGATCAGATGTACTGAACCAATCACCATGGACATTTTCTCCTCCACCTCTCGGATAACGGAGGGCTTAAATGACTGAGCAATGTGTGTTTGACTCAGAATGATGCGCAAAATAGGCTCTGAGACTGTTTTTGTATTGTTCTCCACTGGCCAGTGTAATTAAATTTGCTGAAACTTTGATCCTGCCTGATTCTTGACTGAAGGTTAAGAATAATTTTTCTAACACACACACACACACACACACACACACACACACACACACACACACACACACACACACACGCTGACTGATTACTGCATGCCTCCGTTTTCACCAAGGCATAACAATTGGCAAGATCCCTGAACGATCTCTTAATGATCTCCACCCCTGTGTAAAGGGGGTATCAGTGTGATTCAGACAATGCAGTGTCACAGATTGTACACCCAAAAACTCAATAGTCTTGGAGAGGATTTATGGACAGTTTTAAAAGATATTATCAAAAATGAAACTGCTGTCCTGCAGTACTTTAGTGCGCTTCAAAAATTCTCCAGGATTTCCACAAATTAGAATTTCTTGAATTTGTCCATTTAACAAGAAAAATAACAGGTGGTCTAAAATCAGGTTTAAATTTTGCCAAAGAAGAAAGTGCTAAAATACACTGAGAGGCATTAAAAACACAACATACAGAGAAATCATAATTCTGTACATCTTTATAATAATCCTATGCTTTAAAACTGTTTTTTATCATCCTTAGGCATGCACAATAAAATAATCCCTGTCATTTCAATGCATAAAACGCCCCATAAGAACATCTATGGAATGTTCTGGATCAGCATGTACACCAAGGGTGTCCAGTCATGTGCCATGGAGGGCCAAGACCCTGCAGGCTTTCCCTCCAACCAGTGTCTTCAATAATGCTGCAACGATTAGTCAACTAATTGACTAGTCAATCATCAGAAAATTAATCAGCAACTAATCTGATAGTCGACTAATCACCTGTGGACCCTTTTCCAGGAAAAATTAAAAATATTTTAGGATCTAAAACATGAAAAAATTGCCACTTTTCTTGTTTGCGCATTATGAGTTAAATATATTGTGGTTTTGTCATGTCTGACAATTGTGTTGCTCAAGTTTCACACTCATATTTGATGGGTCATTATTTTCTTTAGCTATAGGGACCTTTTATAAAGAACAAGGTGATATTCTCAGGTGTGCAGACTTAAACAGGTGAGGTAAAACATGCACTGGAGCCCTGAACAGGAGCTGTTCCAACAGGCAGCAGAGATAGTGGACATGGCAGAAATAATCATGATTAGTCGACTAATCAAAAAAAAAAAAAGTCATTAAATTAGTCCACTACCAAAATAGTCGTTAGTTGCAGCCCTAGTCTTCAACAGCAGATTTCACTGAATTTCTTCCCACTGATTGCTGATAAGTGAAAGTACCTGCTGAAGAGACTGGGTAGAAGAGAAAATCTGCAGGGTCTTGGCCCTCAATGGCACATGACTGGACACCCCTGGTGTACGCAGTCAGGCTCTTGTACCAACAAATCATGCTGAGCTTAAGGTGGTGCTGCTTACTTAATGTAACCACATTTCTCAGTGTCAAATCGACAACTTAGTGGCATCAGTAAATGCAGAGGCTTCTCTGGCAGTAAATGGAGGTCACACACACAATATTAATGAATGATAAAATCAAGAGAAACAATTAAAGATAAAGTTTTGTTGCATATCTGTACATCCAGATCTGAATTTGTGCACTAATAACCATTAGCCAACAAACATCATGAAGTGAATCTTTGTGTTTTATTCAGTGACAACTTACAACACTTTCTGAAACTGATACAATGTTGTGTTTTTAATACCTCTCAGTAGACGTTTAATTGTTCTGCTACACCTTTCCATCATCCTGGATTTTAACTGCTGCTTTAAAACTGTCCTCCTGATCTACCTTGACCCACCACTGGGCTCCTGTGTGTGAAGGTGACACAGAACAGCAGTAATGAAATACTGAGCAGACTTTTATCTGCTGTTTTAGCTGGTTGATGTCCTTGACACATTATTATCTATCAATTACAATTAGCAGAGATCGTAAACCATATGTTTATGAACTGCATCTCTGGGTAATATTTGGAACTAATTGTGTGAGTTTATCTATCATATATAGTGATCCTTCAGATTTAATTTTCACCATGGGTGCCACCAGATTCCCTCACTCCAAATTATGCATGGGCCCAATTTTCTGCACTGGTCTGCAAATTTTCCCACATTTTATTTTATTTTATCCCAGAAGGTAGATTAAGAATAAAGTCATCTTATTCAGAACCTTCCATCTGAGCACAAGCAGAATCATTAAACAAGGCAACTTTTCCCTCCATCACACATGAAGCAACGTGCCACAAACACCTTTATCAATGTATTGGGAATGTTATCTACACAGGAATGGAGGAGATATTTTAAGGAACGGACAATAGCAATTAATCAATATTTCAAATGCGATCAAAAACAAAGCCGTGTGTAATGTGAGACACACTTATATTTTTATCTGTGAGCTGTGTGTGAAGGAGATACAGTTTCTTATAAACCCACAAACCTAAGCAGCTTGATAGCCTCCCATAAAATTCTCACTTGAACAAAAGTGGATTAAAATATTGACTATTCAAACAACATAAGGATTGATGGTAACTTTTAGAATTTAGGAACAGAAAGTTCTAATTTTCTCTTTGAACACTGTACTAAAAAAATCAATACATTTTACTTAATGTAACAATTTTTAAGGGTCTACAAGCTCTGTAATTACATGCCAATAGCTACTTCTGCATTGTGTTAAGCCTTTTCTTTTAGTGAAAAAACAGTGACAAAAAAATTCAGAAGATAATGTTGAATTTTGAGCTAATACATGATGTATAATTCACAGTTCATAATAAATGCTGGCTCCTCACTTCATTGCTTGTCTGAAAGAGGCTGCTTTATCCAATCATTTTCTATTTTTAACACAGCATTTAATGACTATTTGAGAATAGTACACCTGGATTTTTCCACCCCCAAACATCTCTATAAGCCAGCTCTGTAGTTCATCGAATGCCATGATAACTGAGATGAAGTAAGTTTATAGAAATATCCACAAATATAAATTGTATTGCAAAAATTGCATTATGTGGTTTCCACTACAGGCCAAATGTACAGACATGACAAAAAAATATGTTGCCTGTCTGCAAAAAAACCAACTAATGGGAAAAAAATTTTCTTAGCAGTGTTACAGTCAAAGTCAGTTATGTAATTCATGACCTTTTTCTGGTGACTGTGTAGTCTGGTAACCATATTTGGAATGCAATAAAGAGATGTGTGTGTAAACACACATAATAGAGGCTAGTGGATAGGGTACATTGAATGGAAGGTGTTAAGAGGATTGCTCATACCTTTGACTGCCTCACAGAGTCCAATAAATCCCACCCGACTGATGTTTAGTTAAATTCCTTCATGAGCAGAGTAATTAAAGTCCTATGTACGTTGTCTGTGTGCACTAGCATTACCAATCCAGGGACCTTACACACTACCAGCAGGAAGGCTTACACAAGTTGAAAAGACAGAATTGACTAAAGTTGAAATACCACTTTTGATATGCTTAGAAACGGTGTGCTTTTCCAATATTTCCAGCAATCAAAAGCATAGAAAGTCCAGTTGTGCTTTCAAGTTATATTCACTAAGGAGTCTATCTCAGAGAGACAGGCCTTTGGTCTTACATGACAGTATCTGTGAGGATTTGTTTGTCACCTAGGCCTTCATGAGAATCAGGGCAGCATGTTTCTGCTGTTGTTGAGATGGTAAAGAACAAAAAAGGAGTTAGCCCTGGATGAGAACAAGTCCTCAGGGAACCATGGCAACTGCAGTGAAAATGTCAAACACCAGATCTTTAGAGCTTAAGGCAAAGGCATTTCTGGAACTTAACCTGTTGGGCATCTAACTTAGCTTTTCCACTCATTTTTTTTAAATTCATCATTGGCATTCAACAATAATAACAGGAAGAAGTGTTACAAATATTAAACGTGCATAATTCATCTCTATGCAGCATGTGTGTTTATTCACAATGGACTCCATCTGAGGAACTTCTGCACAAAGTTACTTCACCTCATTCTCCTCAGCTTCTGGAAATTAGCTTGAGGGGGTGGGCTGTATTGACCCACATGGTTAGATCAATTAATGCCAGCAGCAGAGTGGGTGACAGGGTGAGCATAGTATTTCTGTGGGTTTTTAGGCCCAAAGATGGATAGCTCTAAGGGTATCAGAGAAGCTCAGATATTAACACGAGTGACGTCTGTGGAGACACACCATGTGCATTAAGTATTACCATAGACACCAGCCTATAATTTCCAGACACACACTACTTTACTCGCACTTAGACACAGACACCTTTGCTCACCAGTGCAGCACACAAAGACAGACACCACTATTACCAAAATAAGTGGATTGACTGAGCTGGAGTTTGGCCAGTGCTGAGCTATACAGTTATCGTCGACAACACTATACACCTTAATGTGCCTAAATGTGTGAAGTGTGTGAAATGTGATAGTTCAACAAGTTGCATTAAAATGGAACAGTCCATTGGCATGCTTAAAGAGAATTGCAAACTGAATACCATGTCTTCTTTCTCCAAGTTAATGATTTACCCCAACTAAACCAGACTAAAATGCCTTAATGCACATAGCAGTCTTTCCTTTCCCAGAAACAAGTTTTTAACGCTAAACTTGTGTGCACTTCTCAATCTCTCCATAAAGCACTAAATCTCCAATCATCATCAATCTGGTCTTAACTATGTAGGCTAACTAAGTAGACGGTTATGCTGTTTATTCCATCTTGCTACAATGCTCCGCACTTTGTATATATATTTATATATTTATGTGTACGTACAGTATGTATATCCACTGCTCTTATTTATATTTTTTGTATCTTCTTAATTATTGCTCTGAGTGTTGCTATCCCTGTGCTGTTGCAATCCTGGAATTTCCCCATTGTGGGACTAATTAAGGCTTATCTTATCTTAACTTTCCTTCTCCTCTAAGGCTTCCTTGTGTCCAGCATGTTTGTTTATTCTACACAAATTAGGATTCAAATGTTTCGGAGATAAGGAAGAGACTCGTCGCTGCATTGCAGGATGTCGCCACATACAAGACTCATCAGAGAAATGGGGCATCAAATATGTGCACACTTAAAAGTGTAGTGAGTGTGACCAGAGGAAAAGTGAAAACTGCTCTGGGCAAAACAACATTCCCAGAAATGCACTTGGGGGAAAAGGAGCAAGACAGCACTAAACAAGCCTCTGAGCTGTCTGCCAGGATAGAATGGACACATGGCCAAGGAAAAGATCACAAACATGGCCTCTGTGCTAAGTCTCCATTAACAAATCCCTTGAGAAGAAATTCAAAACGTAACAATCAAACTAGAATATTATAAAGCATTTAAACCCCAATGCATTCAGGTTAACTATTGCCATCATAATAACACAGCATCATCTGGCCACTGTAACATTAAACCCATTTTCTCTACAGGTAAATTGTGATATGGGTAATGAAAGTAGAAGGTGGGGTGATGTCAGCAGACTCTGCATTCAGTTATTGGCAGTCTCCGCAGAGACCATAACTCTAAGTGAAGGATGAATTCAGCATTGATAAGAAGTTAGTTGTTCAAGTTAAAGAGGAGATCCTGTTAAAGCCAAATTATTATTGACGAAGCATAAAGATGCAAGTCAAGAGGAAAACTCTTTTTTTTTTTTAAATTCATGTGGATCTTCAACTTGCTAGCCAATCACTCAGATGGTGTGAAACAACTGTCATCAGGCTGCACCTCCATGAATCAGTGTGATCTAAGGTGTTCAATGTATTGACAGACCTAATTACACCCACGTTATGCATTCATTTATAGAGGAGGGTGAACCTATTCTTTCCAGTCAAAACAGAAGTACCAGGTTTTCTTGTGTTGCATGCCCTACCCAGATGTGGAGGTGTGCTACTATCTGAGCGCAAAGCTATAAATAGAGGCTGTGTCTTCCCTAGTTCTTGCTCAAGTGGGATCACTGCATGCTTTAATTAAATAAACTGCTGCAATCAAGCCCAGCTGTGCCCTGCATCCCCAGCCTGCATCAGTCAGCATTCATGTTCAGGGATGGCATCGAGGCTGGGGTGTCAGTGCATATGAGCACACAGAGACAACGGATCTGAGTGAGAGACAGAGGCGTGGGTGGGGATGGGGGGTGGCTGGCGGCTTTGGCAACATTGTTTAACTTTCATGCCAATAAAGCATACTGAATTGAATCGAGAGAGAAAGAGCGAGAGAAACAAAGCTGTGAAACTGGGGCACACTGCACTGAAGCCACCTGGGTATCATAGGAAGCCCTGTTCAGGTGTTCTGGATGGGTTCCCCAATGTGCAAACCAGCAGTCGAAGCTAATTTTTTTTCATCCTTCCCTCTCCATTCACACTCTTCCTTTAGCCCTTTTTATTTCCCTTCTCTTTACTCCCTTCTCCTATGTCTTTGGTCTCTTCCATTTTTTTTTTTTTAAATTAACCCTTTGACATCCTTCTATTTATGGACATAAAAAGCACCCTCACTGTCTATGTCGCAGTGCTGCGTCTGTCATGTAACATGTCATGTGATGTCATAACCCCCCACCCCAGTTGTACTACACCTCACAAGGTGGCAGACACGTATAACTTACTGCTTTTGCCTTGGCGGACAAATGGCTCCCATATAACCCCCCCCCCCCCAACTTCTGGACACCAGAGAAGAAGAGTTTGTAAACAAATGTTGATCGATCGCAAGACGGAGGAGGCATTTTTTTTTAAATTTAATTTTTTTTTTTTTGTTACTTATTTGTACCCGTAGGTAGACTTGGTTTGCAGTCTGGTGACAAGCCACCGGCTGCTGGTCACTGCGTGCGCGAGCGCCCTAAACCTACATGTTTTTGGTATGCAGGAGGAAACCGGAGAAATCCCAGAGTAAACCCACGCAACACGGGGAGAACATGCAAACTCCACACAGCTCACTGTTGGTCGGGGGCTGGCATTGAACCCACGATCTCATGATCCCCGCGATCCCCCGGCCGAGGGTAAAACTGTGCTGCCACAGTGCTAAACCACTGCGCCACCGTGCAGCCCCAAATTTGCTCCCAAATTTGCCATGATTCTAAAATGAGATTATTTAGCTTATGAAGGTAAATATCTACATTTTTTAATAACAGAGGGTGGGCGAAGCTAGCTGATTTGCACCTGCCATCGACCCCCAGCGCCATGTGACTGGACAGAACAATTGCGCCGGTTCCCGGTCATCATTTGAGATAAACTGCGGTGGAATAAAAGCAAAATTGCGGTGGAATAATCGTAACAGTTTCTGGATGTGGGAGAGAAAGCAAAAATGACCTAGAGAAGACAAAATAACGACCAGGATGGACGAAGCGTGCCGCCTGGCCAGTGGTAAGTGATGAATTTCTTTGTTTTTTTACATTGTAACTGATTTTCTGGTTCATATACTTTAAAGATAAGATAACAAAATGCCCAAAACAACAAATGGTGACAAAAAAACAAAACCAGCCTTTGTGTAAATATGTCCAAAGTCCACTTTTGACTGAAAGTTATGTAATTCGATATGGCTGCCGTGGCATTATGCAAATTAGATGTGTAAATTTACTCCTATCTCAAACTTTGGATCATATTCTACATCTTTCTAATTAACAGTAAGCCATTATCTCTTACCACTTTCAAGTTATAGCTTTGGAAATCTCTGACATCTGAACTGAATATTTTCTTGAAAAAAATCTTGACCACCAGGGGGAGAGGAGGAAACAGTGCAATGGAACGCCATAGGCAGTCACTGGGTTTTAATCGGACAGCTGATGACAACTATAAAGCATATTTTACAAATACTCACTCAAACTGTCCATTTGATTTAAAAAAAAATACTCTACTGGCACAGAAAAAGTTAATAATCATAACAAAGTTTGTTTTTAATATCTGGGGACAATGTAGTGGTTTGCTAGTCCAAAATAAATTTGGGAAATTATTGAGCTATAAAATCACCACCATTGATTTTCCAGTCTTAAATATACAAAACAACTCTTATTTTTACATTATTCTGTTGGAGACGATACCATATTGAGGATTTGCAGCAATGTCACCAAATCACGTGACATTCTGTCTACACCATGTGATGGTAGATAAGCAACATATTGCTGTCAATGCATTTGTGCTTTTTTATACTTTTACCAACTTTTTATATACAGTCTATGGATTGGAGTGGCATAAATTTCAACTCTGACCATGGTCACCACATGCATGGCAGAAGGTTGTTATAATAAGCAAGATAAAACCATGAGAAAGTCTTTATCGCTTTCCATCAAATCTAGTTCGGCGAGCCAAGTGTGCACAGGTAGATGGGGGGTTGGCAGACTTTCAATACCACTGCAGCGATCATTTCATTGAGGGTATGTACATGTACGAATGATGACCCAGGTATAATGATGGTGGGTCTCAGATTTTTACTTGGTGTTTTATTATGCAGGGAAATCCAGTGTCTCCTGACTATATCTTCCCTTGTTTAAACAGATTCACCTCAAAAAAGAAAAGCATGACTGGCCCCAGATATTTTTCCATATAAGCACATCAGCAAAACAGAGGAGATTAGGCAGGGTTTTGTTTTTTTTTTAAATTGTTTTGGACATGTGGTAGGGGGTAATTGTTTAGGTCAGAGGAATGAATCTTTCCCCTTGAGACTGGGTTAAAGTTCATATTTATAGTATGTGCCTATATTTTAAATAAATTATCAACTAAATAAAGTTGTAAGGATTTTTTTCAACCACTCTCCGCCTCTGGCTGGCTGAGGCTGCATGTGTCTCTTCATTAAATTTAGGATATTTTCCTATTGAGTAGCTGAAACAGGGGCTCCGCTGCCGGAAAATCGAGCAGATGAGCAGTTCTTGGTACCAGTCGGTAAGCTCCGGCAGTGACATTAAAGCCAGTGCAAGAACTCCGACAGATCAGTCTCACCACTGCTGACTGTGTCAGTAAAGCCAGTGTTGATACGATCCATGACTGTCTTCGCTCACTTTAAAAAAATATTCTAGCAGTACAATTTAAATACGACATAAACTTAGGAAAGTGAAAAAATAAAAAGGTGAACAGCACCGGGAGGCTGAATAGTGACGTCTGCTCCAGAGCCCTGTCATCACAGAGTATTGGTTAAGCGGTTTCAATGATTCAGTCAGAAAATATCCTTAATTTAACTTACAAACTATCTATTTTATACACATTTTGTTGCTACTCTTTAACGGTTAATTACCAACTTTTAAAATACATGCAGCCTGCTCAGCTGAATGACACAGCTTCCACCTGGCTTCAAGCTTCTATGCAACAAGGCAGTGAGAGGTGCCTTTAATCACCCGTTTTCTTTCTGCAACACTCCAGATGATTTTTTAGAGAGATTTTGCGTATTCTGATAAAATAATGTTGTCACATGCCATGATAAACCATTTCTGTCATTGTTCCTTTCACAAACTTGCCTACCAATGTGGGGATTCACGCGGCCAGCATGTAACCGGTGACATCACTTGCAAATCCTCAATATACAAAGTATGACAATCTGTATGGTCAAGATCTGTTCTCCGGCAAGTGCTTTGGCATGACCTGGCCGGGTCTTGAACCCCGACCTCCCGGTTGTGGAGCAGATGCTCTACCTCTAGGCCACCACTCCGGTACATGTCTGTAACATTTTTTTTATGACTTACAAGACATAGCAAGAGCAAAATCACTCAAATGTCTCATATCTCTGTTTTGTTGCTGTAAAGCTTCACTTTAGCCCCACCCCCTGCAAAAAGGTGAACTGAGCTGGAACGTTTTTGGTGATGTAACTATTCGTGGTGATGGCACACGGGTAGTGTTGAACCAATCAGGACTCTCTGGCCTAACTGATGTTATCCTCTAGGCTAGTTAGCATTTTTTAACAAACTGCTTTGAAAACTTGGCCCAAATTAAGATGGGTTTTACCATTAAGGACAGATGCAGTTTCAGTCATTATCCCGGGCCACCGTGCATACAACTGGACATGTCCTTCAACTGGTAAGTGTTTTTAATCACAGGATTTATTCTGATAATGTAGTGCTAGCCACCGTTAGCCTTGTGGTATGTGATTGGGCCTAGTAATCACTGATTCTGGTGTTGGGGGGGGGGGGGGGATTCTGACATGAAACTGTAAGACAATGAAAGGTTTTTCTGTAGAAAAAAGGGCATAAGATACCATTTTAGACAATGTAGATTTGTTTTTAAAGGAGGTTTATAGCCACCGGAGTGTGTTTTTAATAATGGATTGCATTTATATATTGCTTTTCATGACAATCAAAGCGCTTTGCAATCAGTCTATTATTCATTCACTCCACAGACAGACACTGATAGTGGTAAGCTACCTCTATAGCCACAGCTGCCCTGGGGCAGACTGATGGAAACGTGGCTGCCAATCCATGCCAACAGCCTCAACGACCACCACAGAACGTTTATTCACATTCATACACCAGTGTGATGAACACTGGAGGCAAGGAGGGTGAAGTGTCTTGCCCAAGGACACAATGGTGTGGTGGGGGTAGCGGGATTCGAGCTGCCAACCCTCCAGTTATTAGATGACCCACTCTACATCCTGAGCCACTAACTACACTACTATTCAGTGTCTCCAGGATTTTGCGGGATGTTTTTATGATTGTTGCGGCCCAAAAAGCCTGAATTCACAGGAGCTTTTTTTAAAAGTTGCGATGTTTGGAGAGGGGTTTTTTTGCACTAAAAGTTGTGGGAAGAATTACAAATTTTAAAGCAGATGGTTTTTCCAGCTTACTACAGTGATATTCTATATAACAATACAAGAAAAGCACAGGATTGTCAAACATTTCCTATTACAGTGATTTATAAATTAAGCAGAAACTTCTGCTATACAGAAAAACTCTTGTGCAACAGCAAATACAGACTTTAACACAATATCCATTACAGCAGCTAAACTGCCCTGATTGCATGTTAAAGAGTAGAGATTTGGAAATTATTGACAGCACCTTCATTTGAAAACCCCCTACGGCCCCCAACCACTCAGTACCGAGTGGAAAGGAAAAAATAAATAATTTATTCTGTTAGTCTGCATTGTCTATTGGAGTCTATGTTTGTCTGGAAAAAAAATGCAGACAATATTCCTATGCCCAACTCCTCATCAGGACGTCTCATCAGACGTCTCATCAGACACACATCTTTCATTTACGGGGGGAGCGGGGGGAGTTTGTTCATGTTCAGACCAGAGGTTTACAGCTTTACAGCTCATTGACAAGATGTAGGAATAATTTTACCTCTAAAGATGTATGAAATGATCAAACACTGACTGTAGTGTTAAACTTGCTTGTTTGTTTGTGATTTTATGGAGTCTCTTGTCACGTGCGCTCCCGCAACGGGGTGCTTTTGGGGCAGGCGGACATATCTCAACACAAACCCAGCACTTTGTACACGCAGTCAGGATGGAGACGTCCATCGGCAGGCTGGAGGACACGGAGGAAGGGACGGTGTTGGAAACCTCACAGGTGAGTGGGTGTGTTTTTTAAAATCACACAGTTTTTTTGCTGAAGCATTCCAATAATACTTACTGTAAACACGGAAGTAAACTCAATGTAGCGATGCATTTGATTGGTTAGACTGAGCGTTTCAGCGCCACTCAGCTGAAATCTAATTGGTGAAATTGGCAGACGAGGATTGGCCAAAATTGCAGGAAAGTTGCAGTGATTGGATAAAGTTGCAAGATCGTGCAATAGTTGCGCTGATTAGCTGATTTCGCGTGAATTGACGTGATCGCAACATTGCGAAATCCTGGAGGGACTGACTATTACCCTGGTACTTGAAAATTTTAATTTGTATTTGCAACATTTATTATTACTTTTAATTTAAGTATTGCAGTACTGGTTTCTCTGTATTGATACAGTATTGTGGACACAAAGTATCGCGATACTACACTACCCCTAACCCCAGGTAATCAACATAACACAGGACAGTAACAGGCAGGAAAAGAAGTAACAAGCAGGGAGGGGTAAGGTCACGATCATAGACCGCCTATGATATTCCTATGATGTCTGCAGGATGTCCGAGGATGTTCCTACGACATAGCCCATCACAGGACCATCGACATGATGTCTATATGACGTCAGATAAACTGTCGCCTATATGACGTCAGAGAAACTGTAAGGCTGATGTTCCTACGATCTCTGAAGGCTGTCTACATGATGTCATACAGACTGCAGGACTGCCTACAAGACATACAGTATATATAGACACAAGTAGAACAGTAACAGGCAGGAGAAGTAGTTACAAGCAGGGGCAAACAAGAGATGCCAGGGCATAGTTACAGAAAACAAGATGGGTGGGGCTGCACAGATAATCACACACAGGGGACCAGAGGGGAGACAAGACCAAGGCAATAATGATAATGATAATGATGATAATAATAATAA
The DNA here is from genome assembly GCA_020510985.1 of Pholidichthys leucotaenia. Taxonomy (NCBI): domain Eukaryota; kingdom Metazoa; phylum Chordata; class Actinopteri; order Cichliformes; family Pholidichthyidae; genus Pholidichthys; species Pholidichthys leucotaenia. Next base: position 316,256,989 of record CM035843.1, read on the forward strand.
TAATGCTGATAAACTTAAACTAAGAGGAAGACCAATGAAGAAATAAATATGCAAGACAGAATAATAAGCCCTGGAGACAAGGAATCCACCATCACCATCATAGCAGTCTGTCGTGGGCGACAATGACTGTTTCATTGAGGTCTGATCAGATTCCTCCACGCAGCTCTGTCCTTCGCCTTCCGCTGCCAAGAACCCCTGTCTACATCCAACTTCACCTTGTTAACCCGGGCGACATTCGAGCCAGTATGAGTTGCTTTCTGACTGACCATTTCACGAAACTGCCTGCAAAGTATTTGAGTACCGCTAGCTTTTGCTGGACTAGCAGCACATTCTTGGCAGATAGAGGTATTATCAGTGGCAAGGACAAGCCAAGACAAACTGACTCCAGTATCTGTTGCAGTGACTGACCAGATGATAGGTTTGTTTACCTCTGCTCTTTGTGTAGTGCATGTCACGATGTACTGACTGGCACATTCAAGAAATCTCTGTCACAATGTCATGATGTCACAATCAGAGGACTCGCTAAAAGATCATAAGACGTTCTATGAGATCAAAGGCAGGCTGCACTCACGATCATACAACTCACTATGACATCAAAAATCAATGGCAGCCATTACTCATGAGCATAGCACTTGCTATGACATTAGCAAAGATCAAAGGCAGGCATCAACAAACGAGGGTGACGTCAAAGATCCAAGGCAGGTTTCACCATGGTTGCTGTTGCCATGGTAACAGTAACTTTCTACGGCCATGCAGAAATGTTTGCTTACACTTGCTTTCTATCGGCATGCAAGGGTATCCACGGGCACGCACAGGTATGCACTAGTGTTTGAAATTAAACTTCTCTGTAAGCTGGACTGTTGAACGTTTTCAGTACTGAAAGAGATACTGCTGTAAGAAAGGACTGCTTTATAACTGTCTGCTAACTATAGTCAAAATTGATAAATTGTTATGTTTCATGAACATGATAAAGGTTAGTTGTAGTGGTTCTTTTGGTACATACTGAATTATTGGTCAAATGTAGCAAACTTTAGTATCAACAGGACGACATGATGAGTGGACTGGAAATAAAATTGTGGCAATAAACTAAGTAATAAAGTTAGATTCTAAAAATCAAAATACATATATACATTTTATTTTGTTTAGTAAATTCAAATTAATTTGTCTTGATAAAAAGTAAATAGAAACAACATCCATGGTGTACTTTACTTATTTATTATTTTGCAAATATTAATTCATTATCTAGTACCTGCAACAAATCCGACTCATTTTAACCAAAAATACGCAGATTTAGTTAACATTGACTGTAAATGTAATCAATTTGAAAGTAATTTAAATCTCTGCAATATTACCAGCACTGGAAAAGTAGCGCATTACTGTAACACCACTACTTTTGCTGTGAAACAAAATTATGGTTTAAAAATTCAGTAATATGGTACAGTTACTGAAATTTGATCAGATGCGTTACTCACATTACTCGTTTTATTAATATGGATAGATAGCGCAAATAAAAGGACCCTACCATAGCTGACACAGCTGTCAGTCTCCTCCGCGGGTTGGTTTCCTGTCCTGCCCCAGTTCACGCCACAGCCCGGTAGGAAGAAATGCCGTGGCGGTAGTGACTTCTCATATCGAGCCCTGATCGCCTGTTGACCGAGCAGTGAGTAGCCTCCAACAGCTCCTACTTCTGTGGTTAAACATGAGTATTTTTTGCGCAAGAAGTGGCATTTAATGTCCGCAGTTGTGTAAATGTATAAGTTGTGTAAGTAATTGTGTGAGTTTTCTTACGCACAAAGAAAAAGTGACTGTGATTTGTTGCAGTAAAGAACAGCTTCTTCTAAGCGGTGAACTTTCATTTATCTGTGCTTTCTGTTTTATCTTATTCATTTACATGTTGTGATATGCAACTATTTCATGGAAGTAAATCCTCTAAATATGAGTTTTTAATGGGCTGGTCCAGGGGTGTCAAAACATACAGCTCGTGAGCCAAAAGCGGCCCACCAGGGGGCCCAAAATTTTCTCTGTGAATTCACAGCTTTTTTCTAGTAAATTTCTGACTTTCTACTGATTACAATAGTTTATGCAAATCTGAGACATTTTTTCTCTATAAGATGAGACTTTTTTCTCATCAGTCTTCTTTTTCTTCTTTTTTCTGATGAGAACAACAGACCCTTGATCTTGCTATGTGTGTAAGATGATTTAAGTATGCATTTAAAAGTAATGTGAAAGTTACTTTTCCAAGTAACTAGTTACTTTAATCATGCAGTAGCTCAAAAGTAGCTCAGTTACTTCTGAAAAGAAGTAACTAGTTACTATTTTTTTAGTAACTTGGCCAACATTGAATATTACATACCACAATGCATGTAGTTTTAACTTTATTAAAGACACAATGAAGTATTCTGGTGTTTTTTTCCCCCAAAATGTTAATTTCAGCAGCATCATTTGCTGCAGTTCCTCTGCATTTAACAAGTTACTAGCTAACTGGTATCTCTCACCACAAGTTCTGAAACCTCAGCTAATGTCCATGAACTAATATCTCCGTTTCAGCAAAGCCAAGTTATATCTTGAAAAAGCAGAACCATTTGTTTTAATTTCTCTCTTCAAACTCAAGCACAATTTCCCAAATCAATCCTGCTGCCGCTGTTCACTCAGGAATCTCAAGTGTAAAAGACTAAACTGAAGCTTTTAGTAACAGCAGCAGAAGCTGCCTGGTTCCTGGTTACAATCAATAATTAATGGACTGGTGCTGCTGGTTCTTGTTCCGTTTTTAAATTAACTCCCCAGTAAGTCACATGAACATTACAGCACTGCAATAATCAACCCTGAGGATGAGGGATATGTCCAAGTGGAACTATCAGTGAGTTAGCAGACACTATCAATATGTGTGCAGAGAAAATGGTGCACTAAATGACAGACAGTTTTACATTTAGAGGATTCATTTCTTGTAGTTACTGGGTCTTGTTTTGTCTATTCCTGTTGGTGATGTTTCCTCCATATGAAAATTGATTTAACTATTGATCAAGTTGTCCACAGCTGGTAAAAGCGCGAACAGATCAATACCCATTTGGGTGAGTAGAAGGAACCAGTTTTGTCTTTGATATTTTAGAAATGGAACAACTAAAAGACAAACACTGTTTTGCTCATGTACAGTGGTGTGAAAACGAGTTTGCCCCCTTCCTGATTTCTCATTTTTTTGTATGTTTGTCACACTTAAAATGTTTCAGATCATCAAACAAATTTAAATATTACACAAAGATAACACAAGTAAACACAAAATGCAGTTTTTAATTGGTGTTTATTATTAAGGGTAAAAAAAATCCAAACCTACATGGCCCTGTGTGAAAAAGTGATTACCCCCCTGTCAAAACATAAATTAACTGTGGTTTATCACATCTTTGGAAAGCTGAGATCAATTTTCTAGCAGCTTCTAAAGCTTTGGGACTCCAGCAAACCACAGTGAGAGCCATTATCCTCAAACGGCAAAAACATGGAACAGTGGTGAACCTTTCCAGGAGCGGCCGGCTGACCGAAATTGCCCCAAGAGCGCAGCGACGACTTATCAAAGAGGTCACAAAAGACCCCACAACAGCATCCCATCCAAAGAACTCCAGGCCTCACTTGCCTCAGTTAAGGTCAGTGTTCATGACTCCACCATAAGATAGAGATTGGGCAAAAATGACCTGCATGGCAGAGTTCCAAGATGAAAACCACTGCTGAACAAAAAGAACATAAAGACTTGTCTCAGTTTTGCCAGAAAACATCTTGATGATCCCCAAGACTTTTGGAAAAATACTCTGTGGACTAACAAGACAAAAGTTGAACATTTTAGAAGGTGTGTGTCCCATTACATCCAGCGTAAAAGTAACACAGTATTTCAGAAAAGGAACATCATACCAACAGTAAAATATGGTGGTGGTAGTGTGATGGTCTGGGGCAGTTTTGCTGCTTCAGGACCTGGAAGACTTGCTGTGGTAAATGGAACCATGAATTCTGCTGTCTACCAAAAAATTGTGAAGAAGAATGTCCAGCCATCTGTTCGTGACCTTAAGCTGAAGCGCACTTGAGTTCTGCAGCAGGACAATGATCCAAAGCACACCAGCAAGTCCACCTCTGAATGGCTTAAGAAAAACAAAATGAAGACTTTGGAGTGGCCTAGTCAAAGTCCTGACCTCAATCCAATGGAGATGCTGTGGCATGACCTTTAAAAGGCAGTTCATGCTCAAACCCTCCACTGTGGCTGAATTAAAACAATTCTGCAAAGAAGAGTGGGCCAAAATTCCTCCTCAGCGCTGTAAAACACTCATTGCCAGTTATCGCAAACACTTGATTGCAGTTGTTGCTGCTAAGGGTGGCCCAACCAGTTATTAGGTTTAGGGGGCAATCACTTTTTCACACAGGGCCATGTAGGTTTGGATTTCTTTTACCCTTAATAATAAACACCTTCATTTAAAAACTGCATTTTGTGTTTACTCGTGTTATCTTTGTCTAATATTTAAATTTGTTTAATGATCTGAAACAAAGTGTGACAAACATACAAAACAATGAGAAATCAGGAAGTGGGTAAACACTTTTTCACTCCACCATAGTTACTGCTTACACCAACACTAACACCAAGGCTCTCATATTTTTTGCAGGTGAAGTACTCAGTTGGTCATGCTAATTACTATCAAGACTGTATTTTTTTTATACACTTGTTTAGTTATAACAAACAGAAATCACATAAGTCCCAGGACTGTACTGGGCAAAAGTACCATTACAAAATATATTCTGGATGATACTGACCAAAGTACAATGCATGAATGAGATCTAGTTTATGGGCTGCTAAGATGAGTGGAAACTGCTTCAGCTAGAAGGCTGACACAAAATGATGGCTGAAATACGCTAGAAGACAGAGGACACAAGCATGTCAGTATATATTCAATGAAGCAGACAAAGAGTAGCAGAACAGAAGGGTGGAAATGATGAGGCACACTGATGTATTAATAATCAGAGGTATTCAGGACATGCAATATTACACAAACTGCATTTGACTTACAGGCCATACATGAGTAAAAAAATAGCTGCTTCTAAGAGGCTGACATCAATAGCATATATCATACAGGGATGTGCAGAATGACTCATAACTTAACCTTTACCTGGGCAGCTATCAAAGCTATAGGGTAAACAAACGAATCACTTCAGATTACTATTGGCTATTCTCAAGGAGGCCAATAGCACAACTGGAATTTAGGCCAAAACACATTTTGTCTGTGGCCCCCACAAATTACTACGAGGATGAGGAATATAGCCTAATCCAAGCGGCTGGGCCTGCTAACATCTGCATGATCGTAACAGCCATGCCCATCAGTGATGCTACTATTCCCGTGGCCAGTTACACGGACATTAAAGAAACGAGCTAAGGCATCCAACTGAGTGGCATCATCGACTGGGAGCGATGAGAGAGGCGCATGGCCCCTCTACTTCTTTTGCACATGCCCCAGCGAGCCCATACACACCGCCGCGCTTCGTGATCACAAGCAATTTTAACCAGTTTGACCTGGCGCATTTGATCTGACTTACCGATTCCGGGGGCGGAGTAGATGAAATACAATACCGAGGTGGACAGTGAAAAAAGGAATAAAAGCCCAAGGAATGACCTTCTCCGGAACCGCAAATGTGTCGGCATTATACAGGCGGCAGAAGCACACAGACAGGGACGTTCGCGTTTCGTAAAACGACGACAGGCCAGTTCTGATGTGTCCAGATGAAAGAGCCAGTTAAGTCCAGGGACGGTTTGGGTTAAATGAGCCGAGTGGAGTGGCTTGGTTGGGTCTGCGGCAGTAGCGAGCAGGGCGTCTAAAGGAAGTCCTTCTATTTCCGTGACAGATCAAGAACGGGACCGGTAATATTCAGCCCCGACACACAAATTCCATTCCTTAGGGCTGGGTTTCGCCGAAATTAGTCCAACGTAAAAACGGCTGACGGTGACAAGGCGATTTAAACTGGCCTGGTCGGTGCCCTCAGTGAGAAACCATCTCTCCGCCACTGGTGGTGTTCTGCCGCTCCTGCGCTTTGCCGTCCTGCCTGCCCAGCCCTATGAATGGAGCCGTTCCTCAGCGCAAAAACGAGCAGTAGCTCTAGTGGGCGTCAACGGTCGCTCCCACCCGGGGAGCACGAGCTCACCGTGAACCGTGAAACGGCTACCAAAAAAAAAATAAAAAAAAAATTCAACGTTCCGCAACTTGGCTGCTAAAGCTAAATGTTGGAGGCGGCTCAAGCTAGGTGTTTAGCTTTAATTAAATTAATGTGAAGACTGACTGATTAATTAAATTAAGTAATAATGCAAAGTGACACGGGACACGGTCAATTAAAAGACAAAAATGAAATTGCCAAGTATTGGATGAAACAAAAGCAACTCTGGATAAAATGGCCTACATTTAAGAATCAACTTAAAAAGTGTAAAAACTGTTTTTCTTATCACACCTGCTGTTTGTTGTTATTCTTACACTTGACATGTTAGGGCCATTTAAGAATTAAAGGGGGGAAACTGAGTTGGAGCGTGGTAAATTTGCAAAGTGACACATTTATGAAAAAAAATACATGAAAAAGTGGCACATTTACGAGAAAGTATTTCCGACTTACAAGAGAGAAAAAAGAAAAAAATTGACTGCAGGGTAAAATCACCACTACACTCTATTTTCTTTCACTTAAATCCAGTTGAAAAGCTAAATTTATTAGCTCAGCTGCTGACAGGAAAAAAATCTTTTTACTCTATGTAAAGTAGGACAAGTGTACAGATAACTAATAATTTAAAAAAAAATCACTAGTTTTAAGCCTAGGTTTAAATCTGTGTTTTTGTCTCATTTTATTAGCATTTTCATCACAATTTTTTCTTGCACATTTGCCACCGCCAGCCTCAGCTTTTTCACTTTTCAGATGGCCCTTATTCGACTTTTGTCATTATTATTACTAGTGCACACCCGTGCACGCCCGTAGAAAGCAAGTGTAAGCAAACATTTCTGCATGGCCTAGAAAGTTTCTGTTACCATGGCAACAGCAACCATGACGTCATAGCGACTCCTATGATCGTGAGTGAAGCCTGCCTTTGATCTCATAGCAAGTCCTATGATCTGTTTGTGAGTCATATGATCGTGACATCATGACAGAGATTTCTTGAATTATATATAGAGTGATTATTCCTTGTCTCCAGGGCATGGGTCCCAGCCCACATCCTCGCTTTAAAGTTGGAATTTTCTGTATTTCACCTTCTTATTAGTATCCTGGGTTGCTATTATTGTTATTATTACCGTGGGCTGCACGGTGGCGCAGTGGTTAGCACTGCGGCAGCACAGTTTACCCTTGGCCGGGGGATTGTGGGGATCGTGGGATCGTGGGTTCGATCCCAGCCCCCGACCAACAGTGATCTGTGTGGAGTTTGCATGTTCTTCCCGTGTTGCGTGGGTTTACTCCGGGATTTCTCCGGTTTCCTCCCACATGCCAAAAACATGCATGTTAGGTTAATTGGCTGTTCTAAATTGTCCCTAGATATCTGTTTCCTATAGGCCCTTAGAATAGAGGGTTAGTATTAATGAAAGCGCTTTGAGTGGTCTTTGTGACTAGAAAAGCGCTATATAAGTGCAGGTTAGTTAGTTAGTTAGTAGTTAGTTAGTTAATTATTATTATTATTCTGTCTTGCATATTTCTTTCATTGGTCATCCTCTTAGTTTATCATTATTATTATTATTATTATTATTGTCATCATTATCATTATTGCCTTGGTCTTGTCTCCCCCCTGGTCCCCTGTGTGTGATTATCTATCTGTGCAGCCTCGTGCATGCCATTCTCTGTAACCATGCCCTGCCGTCTCTGTTTGCCCCTGCTTGTTACTTCTTCTCCTGCTTGTTACTGTTCTGTGCTATGTTGCTTACCTGTGTCTATGTCTTTTAGCAAGTCCTGCGGTCTGTCTGATGTCATATAGACATCCTTCAGAGATCATAGGAACAACAACGGTTTATCTGACGTCATATAGACATGTAGACGGTCCTATGATCTGCGACATCATTGGAACATCATAGGACATCAGGCAGACATCATAGGAACATCATAGGTGGCCTATGATCATGACATACAGACAGACACACACAAACTGACAGATTTCTTGAATTGTATAGTGATTATTATTATTATTATTACTAGTACACACCTGTGCATGCCCGTGCGTACCTGTGCATGCCTGTCATCATCATAGCAGTCTGTCGAGGGCAACAATGACAGTTTCATTTAGGTCTGATCAGATTCCTCCAAGCAGCTCTGTAATTCGCCTTCCGCTGCCAGGAACTCCTGACCTTGTTAACCTGGGTGCCTATAGAACCCAAGTATAAAGTATTTCTGCATGCCCATTGAAAGCAGGTGTAAGCAAGGGCACAAGCAAGCACGTCAGCACTCGTTCAGTGATGCCTGCCTTTGATCTTTGTTGATGTCATAGTGAGGCCTATGATCTTTGATGATGTCAAAGAGAGTCCTATCATGCCTGCATTTGATCTTTGATGATGTCATGCAAGTCCTATGATCGTGAGTGATGCCTGCGTTTGATCTTTGATGATGTCATAGCGAGTCTTATGATCGTGAGTGATGCAGTTCAAGGATGGATAATTTTTTCACACGAGTTGTTCAGAACTTCTTATACATAGGAACATCATAGGACATCATGTAATTTTTTCACACATAAGGAGTCGTTATACATAGGAACATCATAGGACATCATGCAGACATCATAGGAACATCATAGGTGGTCCTATGATCTTTTAGCAAGTCCTATGATTGGGACAGACAGACAGACACACAGAGATTTCTTGAATTTATAGAGTGATTATTATTATTATTATTATTATTGTGACGTTTCAAGGGTTCATAACAAGGGAACATAACAGGCATTTATTTCTTCACTCACCAATTACGCAGAACAGAGGGGAAGTCATTCACACACACACTCACCTCACTCAGGATGACACAGACATGTAATCTCTCACATGCAGGGAAAACAACACGATCACAACCAGACTTATAACATAGTTATAACGGTACAACAGTAATGCTCAGAACACAAGAATAATAACAGTCTTTGAATACCCCGCAGTGCAAAGCATGCCAAGAGAATTCCCCCGCCCCTTATCACAGCCCCAACTTTACACCCCCCCCCCACCCCAGCTAGTTTCTGTCCCCAGAACAATAAGTCCAACTCAAAAGTCTAATACAAACCCGTCCAGGTGTCGGGGCACCTGCTGTTGTCAGCAGCTAGCATGCACAGGCCCATTAGTGTCCATCCGAGCCTTGGCTGGGGTCCCTGGTCTGGATGGGACCTCTGGCTTGGCCACCCGCTGGGCAGCTGGCTGGTACGGGACGAAGCGGATGGGGTTAAATACTGCCACCCGGTTCCTCTTCTGCAGCCTCACCCTGTACACTACATCTGACAGTCTCTGTAGGACCACGTGTTATGTATGGTAAAATACCTGGGTGAAGGATGAGGCAAGATGACTGGACAAACACAGCTTTATTGAATGATGGAGAACAGCAGTTACACAGCAGGCACCTGGCAGAGGGCACTGGTCAAAGAGGCTGCAATATGGACGCCCTCTGCCTTATATAGGGCGGTGCAGTGACTTGACAGGAAGTACACGTCACTACACCGCACTTCACAATAATGTGCCATTTACTATACAACGTTCTTCCCCCCTTTAGAAAAGTCCAAAACCCTACACACAATTGCCCCCCCCCCCCAAAAAAAATTGGGACCCAAATCCTGCACTAAAATAATGAAAAACAATGTACTACAATGGCCTAACACAGCCACAAAAGATAATCTAAAATAGGGCTGACAGGTGGACTACCGTACAGCCCGCACAGCGGGGTGGATTATTCTGCCACCCATAGCTGAAGAAAAAGTCTATTCATAAACTAAAATTACACGCCGTGCTCCTAAACTAAACAAAATACACAAAATAATCCCATATCACAACATATATGTCAGAACACAAGAACTATAAACACACATAATATTTACAGCACTGTTCCTTGGGCAGGAGGAGTAGAACCAACAAGCGCACCCCTGGAAGCAGCAGACCCCCGGGACGATGGTCGATTTTCCAGACGATGGAGCCTCGCTTCTTCACCACTGACTCTGGCCCTCGTCCAGCCTTGTCACCGGGAGCCTCTTCCTGGACATGCCGAAGCTGATTGGTGTGCCTCGCCGAGCCATTGGACAACCTGAAGTATGCTGCACCCAGCTTAGACACAATGCGCAGGCACCCTCGATGTTTAGCTGGCTGTTGTCTGGCCCATCTTCGCTGTGGATGTTCTTCACCCCGAACCAAGTCCAAAACCTTCAGCGGGGCCCGGCTCAGGCTGAAGTGGTGCTGCTGAGCATGCAGTTCCTCCATGCTCGTCGGTCTGGCCCTGACCTCTTCTAAAACTGTCGTAGTCGTTCACCATCGTAGCTGCAGACCCTCCAACCCCCTGCGGCCAAGCTCCAGAGGCATCTGGGGCTACCTCATAGGTGTCACTCGCAGGTGCCTCGCCACCACACTCAGTACCCCCCTCTACCGTTTCCCGAGCACCGGCACTGAGACCCTCCTGCGCCGAACCTGAGTGAAGCTGATCCTGCTTCACCGCCATGGTGTCCGTTAGCTCTTCGTCCCACACAACGTTCTCAATGACCACCAGAACCGGAGGGTTCCACTGGCCACAACCCGACCATTCACATGTAGCAGCTTCACAACATCTTCAAAAGAGTCCGAAGCTCTGAGTGTGCGCAGGACTTGCTGGCCCTCAAAATCTAGGTTGTGAACAAGTAGCGCATGTGCTCTTAGCTTGTCGAGCTTACCGAGGTCCAGCACGGTGATGTATGTCTGGAAAGCCTCAGACCACATAGGCCAAGGCACTGGCGGTTCATCTGGGAGTTCGAGAAAGGGGCAAAGTGGTGTAATACACACCTTCATGAGTTAATCCTCGTTCGCCAAATGTTATGTATGGTAAAATACCTTGGGTGAAGGATGACGCAAGATGACTGGACGACCACAGCTTTATTGAACGATGGAGAACAGCGGTTACACAGCAGGCACCTGGCAGAGGGCACCAGTCAAAGAGGCCACAATATGGATGCCCTCTGCCTTATATAGAGCGGTACAGTGATGTGACAGGAAGTACACATCATTACACTGCACTTCACAATAATGTGCCATTTACTAAACAACACCACGCACACTCCTGACCAGTTGCTCGCCAGCTTTGGTGACAGTCTCTTTTTCCATTTCAGGCAGAAAACCCAGACTTGATCGCCGGGTGCAAAGTCTCTCCCCTGGCAGCGGGGTCATATGCTCGCTTCTGTTGACTCCCCACTGCTACTCAGGCCTCCCAAGCCAGTTTGTGTACCATGTGAAGACGTTCTCTCAAGCAAAACAAATAATCCAACCCCGGTTTGCCCTCCACCTCCGGCTCCTGGAGAGGGCTGAACACCAAGTCCACTGGGGTGCACAGCTCACGTCCAAACATCAGCACTGTAGGAGTGCACTGGGTGGATTCCTGAACTGCTGTCCGGTATGTCCGCACAGATGCAGATCCCAGTCTCACTGTCGCTGGTCCACTATGATGGCGAGCTGGGTGGTCAGGGTCCGGATAAAACGTTTTACCAAACTGTCGCTCTGTGGGTGCAGCGGGGTGGTCTGGGTCTTTCGGATGCCCAGTCGCCTGCAGACCTCCCCGAAGACCTCTGCCTTGAAGTTCCATCCCTGGTCGCTGTGCAGCTTCTCCGGTGCACCGGACCGACCAAACATCTCATTCACCAGTTTTGATGCTGTGGTGGCCGGCGCTCTTATCTGGGATGGCAGATGCCTCTGGCCACTTGGTGAAGTAATCCATTGTGACCAGAGTGTAACAGTTCCCCTGATCTGTGGTTAGAAAAGGGCCCAGAATGTCCACTCCCACATGCTCTATGGGTGCCCCTACCCAGTACTGCCGCAAGGAGGCGTGGGATTGCTGAGTTGGCCCTTTCTGAGCCGTGTAGGTGTCACAGCGGTGGACATGGAGCTCCATGTCCTGACGACACCCCAGCCAGTAGAACCGGGTCCCAAGACACTGCAGGGTCTTCGTCACCCCGAAGTGGACCACCCCCACTGACCTACTGGACCGCCTTAGGGTGAAACCGTCGGGGAACCAGCAGCTGCCAGATGTGACGCTGCCCAGCTGGAGACTGTCACTGCCCTTAGTGACACCCTCACGACAGCAGAGGTTGGTCCACTGGGAATGTAGGGCCTTGGTCTCTGGGTCCAGCGCAGATACAGCCTGCGGGGGGGGGGGGGGGGCGCATTGGTCCGTGTTGAGCCACTGCCGGACCTGGGAGATGACAGGATCTCCATCCTGCTCGATCCAAAGCTGCTGCGTGCCAAGGGCCTCTGTGACATCATCACTCGGGAGAGCTGGCTGATGATCTGAGGACGTGCTGTCAGCCACTGCGCTATCCCCAGCTGTGGTGGTCTGAAGAGCAGCAGCCCGTGAGACTGCTGGGTCACGATCCTCTGCCCACTGGTAGTGCTGACAGGCCTCCACAGCACAGGGGCGCCGGGACAGCGCATCAGCATGGGCATGGAGGCGGCCTGCTCAATGCACAATCTGAAAATCATAACCCTGCAGTACCTCAATCATCACACTAACTGTCCATCCAACTCTTTAAAGTTCGGTAGACAGGTCAGGAAAGCATGGTCTGTCCTGAGCTGAACCCCCTCCCCCCATAAACGTATGGGCAGAAATGGTGAAGCTCTTGGATTACTGCCAGCCGCTCTCGGCAGGCGACACAATAATTCCTTTCAGCTCTGCTGAAAGTGCGGCTGATAAAAGCAACCGCCTGCTCTCCGTGTTCTCCCTCCTGGGAGAGCACCACCCCGATGCCCTGGTTGCTAGCATCTGTGTCCATGATGAATGGGCATTTTGGGTCGGGGTACCGCAGCACTGGGCCTCCGATGAGCGCCAAATGGAGCCGGGAAAAAGTAGCAGCAGCACAGTACTCGCTCTACTCAAACTTGCGGCCCTTCTGTATCAGCTGGTGCAGCAGGCTGGTGATGGTGGCAAAATCCTTCACAAACCTCCTATAATAGGAGACCAGTCCAAGGAAGCTCTGCAGCTCTCCTACGTCCCGTGGGACTGGCCAGATTCTCATGGCTGCCACCTTCTCTGGGTCAGTGGCGACTCCCGCAGTGCTGACGACGTGGCCCAGGAAGGTGATTTCTCGCCAAAACAGGTGGCATTTCTGAGGGTGGACCGGCAGCCCGGCCCAGCAGACAGTGTCCAACACCTCCCATAGGTTGGACAGGGCGCTACCAAAATCAGCTGCATGAACCAGCAGGTCGTCGAGATAAACGATGCAGCGGCTCCAGGGGACATGAGGCAGCACTCGCTCCATCAGGCGTTCAAAGGTGGCCGGAGCATTGCAAAGTCCAAACAGCATCACCTTGAACTGCCACAGTTCCTGCTCGATGGAGAAGGCTGTTTTCTGGCGGGCCTCTAGTGACAGCTCCACCTGCCAATAGCCACTACAGAGGTCGAGCGAGCTGAACCAACTGGAGCCGGCGATGCAATCCAGCACTTTGTTAATGCGGGGAAGAGGGTAGGAGTCCTTATGGGTGACATCATTCAGGCACCGATAGTCCACACAGAACCACCACAAACCATCCTTCTTCTTGACCAGAACCACCGGCGCCACCCAGGAGTTGCTGGAGGGTTTAATGACATTCGCCTCCAGCATCTCCTGGATCTTTTGCTCTGCTGCTGCCCGCCTTGAAAAAGGTAGATTGCAGGGGGAAGCCAGATCACCCTGGTCTCACCGGTGTCAGTCTGGTTCTGCACCAACCTGGTTCAGGTGGACTCTTCATTCCTGGTGGGAAGATGTCAATGTAGCAGTACAGCAGCCCCCACAGCTGGCGTCTCTGCCCCGGCTGTAACCCCCTGCAGCTCCACTGGAACAGCTTCTTGACTGCCTGCTGAGTTTCTGATAACGGGGAAATTTGTTCTGCTGGCGGCCCTCTTGCTGCTCTCTCTAGTGGTGATGACGATCCCTCCGCTCGCACTGGTGGTGCTGCAGCGGTCAGCTGTGGTGGCGAGCCCCTCAGCTCGGCCTGCGCTGCCCCTTGATTGCACAGGCCCTCTGATTCCCCGTCTTGCTTTTGCCGCAGAGCGTGATGGTCTTAGCCCCCAGAAGGAGAGAAGAGCTGGTGGTGTCAATCTTTGTGCTCCATGCTGCGAGCAGATCTAGTCCAGTGATGCAGGGGTCTTGGATGTCAGCTTGCCAGAATGGGTGGTTCGTGTTCTGACTGGCCACTCCCATGACAAGGACTTGTCGCCCTCTCAGTCTGGTGCACTCCCCGGTGGCTGTGGTGATGCAGCTCCTGGTGGGTTCCCACCTCTGCAGTCCGAGTTCATCTGTACCGGGCAGTGCCCCGGGTCGGACCAGGGAGATGGTGGAACCGGTGTCGATCAGGGCCCGGATTGGCTGTCCAGGCTGCATTGCAGGTAAAGTTCTGCCAAGTGTACAAGTCGGCTCAGACGTCGTGCTATTTCATTGGGGAAAAAGTCTGAAAGGTGGCAGGTCCCTGTCTGTGCCACCTCGCTCTAGTTTAACGCTAGTGAGGGGGCAGGTTGTCGCGGGGTAGGTACAGGGCAGTAGCGCGTGATGTGACTTGGCTCTCCACAGTGGAAGCATCCCTCTTTACGCTGCCATCGTACTCTCGCCAGCTGCGCAGCTGTGGTCTGGTGCAGTTCCCCCTCGTCCTCGCTCTCAGCCGTGGCCTGGAAAACTCTCTGCCTTGATGATGACATGTCAGCCACATATGCCAGCATTGGCCCCACCCCCTCCGCTTCTGCCATGGCTGTCTCCCAGCTGCTCATGGTGTGAATCCGGACATGTTCTCAGAGCTAAGCCGGGCAAAGCCCCCGGATGAAATTCTGGAGGATGAGCTTCTTCACCACCTCCTGCTCCAAGTCCGGGTAGCCGCACTGTGTCAGCAGCCGGATGTCTGCTGCATAGGCCCCCAGGCTCTCTCGGTTGCCTCGCCGGCAGTTGGTCAGCTGTTCCCGGGCGTGGTCAGCGTGGGTTACCCTCCTGAACCACCTCCGAAGCACTCACTGTAGCACTGGCCAGCTGTTATTCCTCAGGCCGGAGATCAGACAGCATGCAGAGAGCTCTGCCCTCCAGAGCTATTGTGACGTGCATAGCTGTCTCTTCAGGTGTCCAGCTGTTCAGTGTAGCGGCCAGTTCAATCTGGACAAGATAGTTGTCCAGCGAGGTTTCGCCACCAAAGCAGGGAAGCTTGGCCGGTTGGCGGGTCGGTGGGACAGTCGCCTCCATGTTGATCACTGCCCTCGGCCGCAGTGGAATCGCTGGCTCGTAGTTCCCTGCTGGTGCTCCCATGTCCTGCCTTGAAAAAGGCGGGATATGGGACGCTTGTCCGGTCCGCTTCCCCATTCTTTGCTGCGAGCTGCTCTGAGGGCTGGTGTTTCTGCGCTGCTGTCTGTCTCCATCTGGGCAACGAGCTACTCAAGCTGCCGATTTTGCCTTGATCCTCACTTCCATCTGTCAAAATCTCACTTCTGACACCACTGTGACGTTTCAAGGGTTCACACAATCATGACAGAGGATCTGGAACACAAAAGGCATTTATTTCTTCACTCACCAATTATGCAGAGCAGAGGGGAAGTCACACACACACACGCACACACATGTGGGCATGCGCGCGCGCACACACACACACACACACACACACACACAGACACTCACGTCACTCAGGGTGACATAGACATGTAATCTCTCACATGCAGAGAAAACAACACGATCGCAACCAGACTTATAACACAGTTATAATGGCACAACAACAACGCTCAGAACACAAGAATGTGTCTTTGAATACCCAGCACCGCAAAGCATGCCGGGAGAATTCCCCCGCCCCTTATCACAGCCCCGACTTTACATTACCATTACTTTTTTCCCTTATACACCCTGTCATATTATTTGTATGTAAGGTGCTTCCCTTGTTACGTAATGCACAGCTGCAGAACGATCGTAGACACTGCAAGCTACTGTAAACTACAATATCCATGAAACATTGAGAGAAAGGTTGACGCAACATCACAAGGGCTCATGGGACATTGAGTGTACAAAAATAGTTGTATACGTCTACATTTCACCTGTATAGTTGGAAAAGGATTTTGACATTTGGATGAATTATTGATATATTCTTGAAAACTATACTCTACATCGGCTTGGTCTATTTTTGTTTTGTCAATTTTTAATGTAATTGATATAAGTCTAAAGACTACAATTCCCAGCAAAAGCCTAACCAGGAAGTGGATTTATGATGTCAACCGATATATGGAGCTGTTGAAATGAGGCATACCGTCTTTTTAAATTGCAGAACGTAGTTTTTGGTGCTTAATTTTGGTGGCTAGAGAATGAAAGGGGTTAGTTTTAAAGTTTTGCTCTCATTTGTGCTGCTATTCGTAACTTTGTGCCTGTCGAAGCGAGTTGAGAGGGAAAATAGTTTGGATCTACATGAGAGAGATGACGTTGGAAGGAATAAACAGGACACTCCAGCTGAAAATGACCAGGAGAAAATACGCGAAAATGAGGGTGACTTTAAATTAAACGACCCACACAAGGACGGACAGTTTCTCAGGTCTGAGCCAGAATATATATATATATATATATATATTAAATAAATTAGCCCAGTTATTTGCTAGAGCTGGTTCCTACTGTGGTATGGTATCGGGGAGTCAGATTTAAACAAGCAAGACTAATGACATGATTAAACGTGATTAATGTTTAAGCTTGTCCCCTCCTTAATTTTCATCAACCCAACATATAATCAAATGAGTCTATATGGATAAATCTGGCTCATTTACATTATAGACTTGCATGTTAACTCTCCTTTCTTAAAGAACGGAAGTTGAAAAATAATGTCCATCCACACGTTTTCTTAATAACTCATTCCTGTGTTTTATCCTTCAGAAAATATGCAGGTTCCGATGCAGATTACACCAGTAAATGCTGTATCGTAAATATTAACCCAGATAACTGGCCACTGACAACTACAAACCCTTTGCAATGCTTATCCTTGTTTTTATTTTTATTAGAATATCATCAGGGAATTAAACTAAGTCAACATAATTCACAAAGTGTCTTTGAAAGCTTGTTACTCTTCAACATGCCTTTGCTCCCAATTTTCTCTCTGCAGTAAATCCAATGACACATCGGATAACAATGGCAATGAGACCCTTCATTCTGCAGCCACTGTGGCCAAGCCAAATACCCCGGCACCCCCCACCGTCAAACCCATTCTGCCAGTGCAGACAGGGGTCAAGGCACAGGAAGAAGAGCAGTCTAGTGGGATGACCATATTCTTCAGTCTGCTTGTTATTGGTTAGTGGTTATTCGCCATCACTCAGACATTTTTTTGCAGTATGTTACAGCGTAAACTGCTGTGGATCGTTTCCCTAGAATGTAGTCTGCAGTCCCTCTATGCAGGGTAAAATGGAAGATGTAAATGCAACCACAGAAAGGAATATATTCACTGTGGTTAACAAAGCATGCATGACTTAGTGTGCCGAATACTAATAAAAGAGCACAGCCTCTTAAGTGTTTTATTCAATTAAATTTGCAGTTTGGGATTTAAAATGGAAGTGGATGAAGGAAAGGATGTGGTTATCCGTGGTCATGAAGTGCTTCTTCATACACAAAGTGTCCATTATGCACATTAGTTCTTTGCACGGCTGTATGACTATAGACCAAAGAAGCGGCATGAATCATGCATAAGGTTAGCAACAAGACCCATTCAGTTTGTGGAAACAGTAAAAATATATAATCTCACAAAATATTGGTAAGGGGAAGTGTTTAATTTGCTGTATTAAACATGCTCGGATACAAGCAGTGCTTCTGTTTTTCAATGTTAGAGTCAGCTTTTGTAAGGTTTGACTGATAGATAAGTAAGCAAGAAAAACATCTCAACATCTTACTTTTAAAAGGAGAAATATCCTCAAAGTAGTTAAACTTGTAAATGCCTTACTAAATAGATTGATAACAAATTATGAATAAATATGTCATGTATGCTATAGTCCTTTTAATAACAAATTTGAGCAGCTTAATTTAAATGTATAGGTATGCATGTTCATCCATCTTCTTCCGCTTAATCCTTTTTGGGTCGTGGGGGGACTGGAGCCCATTCCAGCATCTTTAGGCGAGAGGCAGGGTACAGCCTGGACAGATCGCCAGTCCATTGCAGGGCCAACACAGAGAGACAGAGAGACAGACCACCATTTGCTCTCACAGTCATACCTAAGGACTATTTAGAATCCCCAGTTTGATGCCAATTAACCTAACTTGCATGTGGGAGGAAACCGGGGAAATCCCGGAGTAAACCCACGCAGACACGGGGAGAACATGCAAACTCCACACAGATCACTGTTGGTCGGGGGCTGGGATCGAACTCAGGATCCTCCGGCCAAGGGTGAGTTGCTGTGCTGTCGTGGTGCTAACCACTCCACCACTGGGCAGCGTGGTATGCATGTCATTAAAATAAATAATGAGCCTGACTTCCAGGAAGATGGCGGAGAGGCATAATGCCTAAACAGAGAGCTCTCCCTAGTCGGATTAAAAATCTTTGGTAAATGGCCAACTCGACATAAATAGGTCAATAAACCAAGGGATGAAAACACGAAGAAGCCGGGCACACGGACAAAAGCAGGGTAAAACTAAAGAATCCCTCTTCAACAGCACTGGAGAAATCGCTGAACACGAGGCCAACAAAAACGAGGAGACTTCAAAGAAAATGGAAGACGCCAACCTCGATGTTCTGAACACTGGCTTCGCCAATATAAGTAAGGATATAAAAGACCTCAAGTGACAACTCCAACAGGATTTAACGGCTCTTAAGGAAGAACTGAAAAAAGAGATGAAGGAGGAAATTATGGGTCTCCGAAAAGAAATGGACCGCAAGCTAGCAGAAAACATGGAGGAGCTGCGCACTCAACGGGCGTGCATGGTAGAAGCACAAGCTCGAATATCAGAGTTGGAAGACTGGAAGACCGAGGCAAGCGAGCTGCTACAGACCCTGACGGCACAAACACAGAGGATGCAGGAAAAAAATAACCGACCTGGAGAGCAGGTTCAGGTGGAGCAATATACGCATCTTCGGGATTCCGGAGGGCACTGAAGGCAACTCGATGACGAAATTCGTAGATCAATTCTTAAAAAAAGAGCTTGAGCTGCCCAATGAAACAGACCTGCAGATCCAACGAGCGCACAGAGCCTTGGCACAGAACCCGAACTCAAACTCTACACCCAGGTCAGTTGTGGTAAACTTTTTAAAATATGACGTAAAGGAAAGAATCCTGACACAAGCGTGAAAAAAAAAGATACGAGTTGGCGACAAACAGATATTCTTTGACCATGACTACCCGACAGAAATTGTGCAGCAGCGAAAGAAATATGCCAACATTAAAAAAATGCTGAAAGAGAAAAAAATTAGATTCCAAACGCCGCTAACGAAGATGAGAGTTCATTGGGATGACGGCGTGAAAACCTACAACACGGCCAGAGAGGCAGTGCGGGACATGACGGAGCGAGGCTTTGTGGTGAGCGTACCTGAGGAAGCGGCTGGAGCAGCGGCGGCACGGAGCACACCGAGACAGCCGGAATGGAGGCGAGTGAGCGGCAGAGGGCGGGAGACGGACGTGGCACACCGAGCCCAAGAAAAACTGCAAGACTTTCAACGGAAAGCCTAGATTATAACAAAGATTAAGAAGGGCACAGAAGAAATGAAGGCCAAGAAGACAAGGTAAAAGAGAAACAAACGGCTTGGAGAGGTTTAAGTGATTTTTGTTGGACATTTCTAGACTAATGACTATTACTTGGATAGTAACTACAGGTCTAGGGAGGGCCCCTCACTCGGTGGGGACATTCCCTCCACCCTCCAACAGGGACCAATGGGCAGAAGAAAGGCCCAAAGTGCGGAGGTCGAGATTCGTTAATGTGTTTTTGTACATATACTGTATGTGTTAGTTTTGTTGTTAAAGGGGCTAGGAGCACAAGTTAAAAAAATGGAAAAACATGATTATGGGTAAAAATCTTAAGATAATAACACTAAACGTGAATGGTCTGAACTCACCTGTTAAAAGGGAAAGAATAATAAGAAAATTCAAGAAGGAAAAAGCCAAAATTATATTTATGCAAGAGACACATTTGAACAAGACAGAACATGAGAAACTAAAGAAATTTGGCTATAAGAACTCCTACTACAGTTCATTTAAGGGAGGAACTAAAAGGGGGGTTATGATGCTAACTTCAAATAAAATACAATTTGAATGTGAACAAGAAATCCAGGATAAAGAAGGCAGATATGTAATAGTAAAGGGAAGAATAGATGGTATGCAGATCACATTAGTGAACATCTATGCCCCACCAGAAAGTGACAAGGGTTTTTTTCAACATCTGTTTGATCTCATAGCAACACACAGTGAAGGAGTCCTAATTTGTGGAGGAGACTTAAATGCTGTCATGGATCATGAAGTTGACACAACAAGTGTTAAGACAAAAAAAACATGTAACCAAAGTTCATAAGAACTTCACTGGCAGAAATGGGTATGGTAGACATATGGAGGGACCTGCACCCACTCGAAAAAGACTGTACACATTATTCAGCAGTCCATAAAGTACACTCTAGAATAGATTACTTCCTTATGAATGAAGGTGACAGACACAGGGTGAGAAATTGTCGGATTGGAGGGGCAGAAATATCAGATCATAATCCTATATACACTACCGTTCAAAAGTTTGGGGTCACCCAGACAATTATTTTGTGTTTTCCATGAAAAGTCACACTTATTTACCACCATGAGTTGTAAAATGAATAGAAAATATAGTCAAGACATTGACAAGGTTAGAAATAATGATTTGTATTTGAAATAATAATTTTTTCCAGATACTCAACCTGCTCAAAGGAAGGTCAGTTTTATAGCTTCTCTAACCAGCTAAACTGTTTTCAGCTGTGCTAACATGATTGCACAAGGGTTTTCTAATCATCCATTAGGCTTCTGATGCAATGAGCAAACACATTGTACCATTAGAACACAGGAGTGATAGTTGCTGGAAATGGGCCTCTATACACCTATGTAGATATTGCACCAAAAACCAGACATTTGCAGCTAGAATAGTCATTTACCACATTAGCAATGTATATTAGATATTAGAGTGTATTTCTGATTAGTTTAAAGTTATCTTCATTGAAAAAAACAGTGCTTTTCTTTCAAAAATAAGGAAATTTCTAAGTGACCCCAAACTTTTGAACGGTAGTGTACATGGAAATATATTTAATCAATAGAAAACGACAAACAACATGGAAACTTAATGTAGGACTATTAAATGATGAGAAAATGAAAGAAAGAATAAAGTTAAACATAAATGAGTATATCGAGGAGAATGATAATGGAGAAGTGGACCCAACAATACTATGGGACGCATTAAAAGCCGTGTTAAGAGGTAAATTAATTGTTGAATCAGGAAAAGCAAAAAAGTCTAAACTGGAATCATATGAGCAAAGATGTGAGAGACTGAGGGAATTAGAACGTAAACATCAAAACACAAATGACCCCAAAATATATCAAGAAATTAAGGAAGAAAAAAATAAAGATAAAAGAAATACAAATGGATGATATTGAAAGGAAAAATAGATACTTAAAACAAAAATATTATGAAACGGGGCCAAAGGCCACAAAACTGCCGGCAAAACGGTTAAGAAAACAACAAACAGTGAATAATGTATATAAGATTAACCCTCATCCTACCAACATATTTTACATACAAATAGTACCAACTGGGGTCCGTTTGGACCCCACACAAAATTTAACTGTTAATTGGATTATTAAGCAATACCAAAGTATTTTTTTCACTTAAAATGTTTTATTTGGTTAAAACAAAGAGTTGTGCTTGAAACATGATCCAAAAATCCCGGAATGGGGCTAGTTTGTCGGTTGCCTGCCTTTCAGCACGAGTAGCCCGGTTGTAATGTGTTTTTCAACCAGTGTGCCCTGGTGCGTTCAGGTTTTTGTGGGAAATTATCTAATTTCACTTCTTAATTGGTACAAGAAATGCAAATACTTTGCCATTGTTGTGCATGTGTTCTGTAGGGCCTACAGAATACAATGCTACATGTATGTAGCATGCTACATGCTAGCATGTACTACATGTATGTAGCATGTAGTACATACTAGCATGTAGCATGCTACATGTATGTAGCATGCTACATGCTAGTATACAATGCTACTTTGCTACAATGGCAAAGTATTTGCATATTTGCATGGCAAAGTCTACCTCGTTGAGCCATCATTCACTGAAATATAACACAAAATTCATACATTTAATATCATTAACATCATATTTTTCCCTGGGGTCCGATCGGACCCCAATGAAAAATCTGAACTGACAGTACAGAAGAAAACTGTATTTTAAATCAGATTTATTTTTTGTGATTCACAGATGATGACAAACAAAGTCAGAAAGCATGATAGCTGTGATCGATAATATGTCCGTGTTGTGCATAAGAACATATGTGTGGGGTCAATTCGGACCCCACTCGGTAGGATCAGGGTTAAGGACCCCATCACAAATAAATCCACAGTTACCCCAGAAAACATCGAAGAAATATTCCATAAATTCTATCAAGAACTATACTCTCAACCTGAAGAGACAAATGTTAAGGATATTAAAACATTTCTAAACACATTGGACTTGCCATCAATAGGAAACCAACAAAATGAAAAGCTAACAGCAGAAATAACAACACAAGAGATTAAAGATGTGATTAAGTCACTAAAAAATGGTAAATCACCAGGTAGTGACAGATACCCATCTGAGTTTTATAAACTGTTTATAGAAGAACTCACGCCACAGCTCCTAAAGTCATTTAATTGGACATTAAACAACAACAAAATACCTCCATCATGGAACGAAGCCATTATTTCAGTTATTTTAAAGCCAGGGAAAGATAGGGAACAATGCGGAAACTATAGGCCAATCTCTTTATTAAATATGGATTATAAAATACATACAACAATTATCTGTAAACGAATAAAGACATTCTTGACGGAATTGATAGAGGATGATCAAACTGGTTTCATAGAGGGACACCAAACACATGATAATATAGGAGAACAATACACATAATTAATCAAATACATAAAGAAAAGAAAAGCGCAGTAATAATGAGTTTAGACGCAGAAAAAGCATTTGATAGGGTTAATTGGATGTTCCTATATAATGTGCTGGAACGCATTGGATTTAACGAAAAGTCAGTGCAATGCATAAAGACACTATCAAAAACCTGTGGCAAGAATCAAGATAAACGGTAGCTTAACAGACAAAGTAAATATACAAAGATCAACTAGGCAGGGATGCTGCCTATCACCCACCTTGTTTGCTCTGTTCATAGAGCCACTGGCTCAAGCAATGCGACAAAATAAGAAATTAAAAGGTGTAACAATAAAGGGAGCGGAACACAAGATTGGGCTATTTGCAGACGATATTATAGTTTACCTTGAACAACCAGATGAATCAATAATGGAAATGATGGACTTGATAGAAAATTTTGGAAAATTATCAGGATACAAGATAAACATAACAAAAACACAAATACTGACATTCCACTATAACCCTTTAAACCAGATAACTGATAAGATCAAATTAAACTGAAAACAAAAAGAAATAAAATACCTTGGCGTGAACATACCTAAAGATTTAAGCAAAATCTATAAAGCAAACTATGATAGATTAGAACAAGAAATAAAAAAAAAGATATTGATAGATGGTCAATCTTAAACATGGATCTGAATTCAAAAATTAAGACAGTCAAAATCAGCATACAACCTAGACTGCTTTACCTCTTCCAGGCTCTACCAACAGAGATTCCTGGTGCCCAGTTCTCTAAAGGCGCTTTTCCACTAGCCCAGCCCAGCCCCGATTGAAAACCCGACTCTACTCACTTCGGTTCGGCCTCGGTTGCGTTTCAACATTACTGCTGGCACACCTGCTGTGGGTGGGAGTTCCTGAACAGCAGGCGGCGCCACACTCTCGTGACGTCAAACACGCGACCGAATCCTCCACAACAAAGAAAATGGCTGATGACGAGGAGAGAAGGAAGGAGGAAGGAGAGAGGAATGACTGTGACATGAAACTGGTTAAATCTATGGTGCTGACTTGTTGTGCTCTGCACAATCTGTGTGAGAGTCATGGAGAGACGTTTGACACTACATTGGATGATGCAGTAGATGAACCAGTGGTGGCAGCGGCACAGAGAGCAGAGGAGCAGGGTGATGATATTGTAGCGAACTCAATATAAGCACCCTACTTGGCTTGACAAGTGGGTTGACCCTATTGGCGACACAGGTAGAGTGCGGGACTCCGGAGCGGGAGGCGTGAGTTCGAACCTCCCGGTGGGACGTCGCCACGTCGAGCTGCACATTACAATATAATACGAGATGCTGTGATGCAATTCTTGTCTGTTTTGTCCACATTTATGTGCATACATATTTCAAAAATGTTTTTTGTAAATAAAATGTTGTGCACGGTCCATCTACCTGTCCTCTTGTTCATAACGCTTATCTGTTAAGAAGGTGCGAAGCCATCAGCCTAATGATGAGTCTACACTTCTCACTGTTGTGATAATTGCTCACGCTGAGCGCTCTGACAGCCCCGTACGCTGTGGGGGTCACACACGACGTGTTCCTCCCCACACTCTCAATTTTTTTTCCCGTATATTTTTCTCTTTGGCGTACAGAAATGGCAATACGCCCGTATTTGCTAAAATTGCATTTTCCCCGTATTAAAATACGGCGAAACCGTATCACTTGACAGGTATGTAATTACATGCAGAAACACCGCACAGGCCATCTTCACAAAAATTCAGCTCGACAAGCCACTTTTGCTTAGGTGGAAATGCAAATTGAACTATAAATCATGTGCTGATACATGTCATATTTTCCCATGTAAAGGTCTCCCACTTTTACTTACAAATTGATTTTTAATTTTGGGAAAAGGGAATATAAATTTTGCACTTGTTGGTAACAACAGTTGTGTGCAACAAAAACACAGTTGTGTATCCTTGTCCGATTTGTCTACTGTTATTAGTGCCAAATTTTTGCTAGATTCCTTCTTAATTTATTAAATTTTGACTGGTGATGCAACATTCAACTTACACGTACTTACCTTTAGCAGTGTCTACAAGTTCAAGCACACCTGTACAACTGCTTATAACATAAAAAATGTACCCGTTCAAGAGAAATGGATTCCACATTGCAAATTTGTTTAAAATAAAAAAAAAAAAACCTACCAAGACATTATGTTTCGTTGTGTTGTTAAAAATTAAATTACCATTAGAAGGCTATACACCTGACCTGATGAACAGCAGCATGTGGAGTGAACAGAGAATGGAATGTGTATGTAATTATTGGCTTTTCTCATACGGTGTCATAACAGATAAACCAGACTTTTGATGCAAACAATACAATTTTATTCCAGAAGCAAAATTTACAAACAAAAAACCAGTCTGGGCGTGGGGAGACATGGTTAGACACGCCGACTGCTAAATGCGTCCACAAGCCTGCCAAATAGGGTCAGGAAATCTCTGTTGAATGATGACATCTCTGCGAGCTCTTCCGTTCGTAACGCAGCGTCCTGCTCCAGGGCTTCACGCGCATCTGCCCGCACATCTGCGGCCACCTGTCGCAAATGCTGCATGTACTTCTGATGGTGTTCTTGCCGCTGGTCATGTTGCCGTTCCAAGAGCCGCATCTCTTCGTCATGCATGTTGACCATCGCTAATGTAGATGGAAAGACAGAAAGGCATGGTCATTAAAGCTGGATCACTACATATATTATGGAATTACACAGGTGAAAGTCTGTGGTGGAATGTCACTATCTATTATATTATGCTTCATTGCTGTATATAAGCTGAACTGTCATGTTGCTGCCCCTCAGTAGAGCAGATTTTGCAACACGCAGGGTGCTGTCTTCGGCTGCAGCCCCCCTGCAAAACTAAAAAGGATTAAGAATATGGATGGATGGATGGGTAATGTTTAAACTAGTTGCTTGTAGTGTGGCCGCAGAAATCTGAATGGGTTAATACAGTCAGCTGACGCGAAGCATTTCAATGAAGCATGTTGATTTCAACGGCAGTTCATGCGCTTTATTTGTTTTTCTAAAAGAGGAGTTACAACAGTACTTCAATCACCACACCTAAAAATGGTTGTGGAACACCGATAAGTGAAGACCAAAGAATAACTTTTTTATACATTTAAAAAGACATTTTCAATTAATTAATATGCAGCTACAGGAAATTGCATTAATCAATTTGGTACATAACTTGTTAGGCTCCAGCCCCCCCGCGACCTGTAAAGGATTAAGCGGTAGAAGATGGATGGATGGATGGATGGATGGATGGATTTTCGACCCTGGTTTCCGCTGGACCTGTTTCAACCAAAAAAAAATCGTGGTTATTGTGCCTTACCGGCACTTGAACGTGATCCAGATGGAGCTGGTGATGTGGCTGACATGGGAGTCGATCCAGCTGGCGCTCAGCCAGACGCAGACGCAGCGCCAGGAGAGTCCGCTGTGTCTGTCCACTGAGGTGGACCCCTGTGATATGAACTGCGATTCTAGAAAGAAAATGCACGCAATTTAAAGCTTAACACCAAAGTGCAACATGTACACAACACTCTAAAGTTTTTAACCGGAATACAATAAGCGTAATTCAGCGTTTTGTTCGCGCTAATACTTAACACAAAGCAAGCGTGAATCTACAGTTGGCTGCAAAACAACAGGCAAGCCTCAGTAACAACCACTACCCACAATCTAACAACCTTCCTATTTCTTAAAAACAGTGAGCTTGGCACAGAAAGGATAAAGTGGCGAAAAGATGCGCAATATCAAAACAACACTCACCATCCACGGTTTCCAAGGCCGTGACTGTGGCCGTGACAGTGGCCGTGTCGAGCCCAATGTCTCAGCAAACCACTTCCACTCCTTCCAATCCGCTGCACTTCAAGCAATGTGGTCCTTCACTGCTCGGTAATCGCTTTTCAGCTTTTTCAGCTTCTCCCGACACTGTTTGGCAATACGGATGTGCCCTTGGGAACCCATCTGCTCGGACACCTGCATTTCGAGTAGATCCGTCCAACTCGCGCTGGATGCGATCGTCGCCTAATATAGAAAGAAAATTGCGCACCTCCTAATATATAATATTAGGAGTATGGTTTATATAAGTATGGTTTATATAAGTATGGTTTATATAAGTATATTATACAGTATATTAATATAATATACTGTATTAAAGGGGCGCACTGTGTTCACTGGCTGAACAACTACAAATGGCGGTCGTGGAGTAAATTCAGCGGAAAAAGTCGCTTTCGTGACGTTACGACCTGACCAATCAGCGGCGACCAGTCTCTTAAAGTCATATCACAGCCATACTCAGCCCTACTCAGCTCGGTTAGACCCTGCCCTGGATCAGGTACTAAAAAAGTACCTGCTAACCGGTGCTGGGGCTAGTGGAAAAGCGCCTTTAGCGGGCTGAGTGGTGCGGTGTAGGGCTAAGTGAGGCTAGTGGAAAAGCGCCTTAAGTGGGACAGGATGATATCGAGATTTGTTTGGGGAGGTAAAAAGCCAAGAGTGAAATATAAAACTCTCCAATTGCCAAAAGTGAAAGGAGGCATGGGCCTACCGAGTCTAAAGGAATATTACTACTCAGCACAAATAAGATATATCATATGTTGGTGCGACGGAGGATATGAGGCAAAATGGAAAGAAATAGAAAAGGAAATTGAGGGACTCCCAGTACAAAGCATAATAGGAGATAAGGATGCATATAAGCAAATCAAACAAATAGACCCAATCACTAAATTTACTTTGGAACTGTGGTATAAAATAGTGCAAAAGTATAATATAAAGGAGGACATAAAACTATTGAAATGGGTAGCATTTGACAGTCAGTTTGAACCGGCAAAGCAAGATAGGGGATACAAAAATCTGGTGAACAAGGGAATCACAACATGGGGCAATATGGGAAAAAAAGATTTCGGGAGTTTTGTAAACATCAGAAGAAAATTTAAACTAGAAAAATCTGAATTCTTCAGATATCTGCAGATGAGAGATTATTATATGAGGAAGATTAGACATAACCTCCACATAGATGTGAGCGAGATTATACAATTCATTTTAAGCTCGTATGCAGGAAATAAAATAAGAATTATTTCAAAGCTATATCAGAAACTTACGGCAAACAAACACTCAAGTAACTATATAAAGGAGAAATGGGAGAAAGAACTAAATTTAAACATAACAGAAGAAAACTGGCAAGAAATATGAAAAACACAACACACATCAACAAGTTCAAGGACATGGAGGGAATTTGGATGGAAAAATCTGATTTGTTATTTCATTACACCACAGATCCAAAGAAAATATACAAATACCAAATCTATATGCTGGAGGGGCTGTGGGGCTCAAAATGCAGACCACTCACATATGTTTTGGAAATGCTGCAAAATCTCATCATTCTGGAAATCTATACATGTGACAATACAGAGGATATTAGGACATAATATACCAATGAACTGTAACTTGATGTATTTATGTGATCTTAAAAGAGACAATGTAATACAGGCTGAGGACAGATATTTAGTTAAAATCTTGCTGATTGCATGTAAAAAAACAATCACAAGAAAATGGCGATCAGAAGTTCTTCCTGACCAAGAGCAATGGACAGACATTGTTGAGGATATACGTTTAATGGAAAAACTAACATATCGACAAAGAATGCAAGAAGGACAATATGAAAAAAAATGGTGGAAATGGACACACTACAAAGAGCAACAACGAGACAGAAATTGAAAGAATAATCAAAGACACTGGAAAAACCAGAAGAATTAAGAGATGGAAACTAAAAACTTGATGCTCCAACATTCCCCCCCCCCTTCTTTTTTTTTCTCTTTTCTTCTTCTTGCTCCATTTTTTTAAATATAGAGACTGTGATCTGAATGTAATATGTATGATGAAAAATGAATAAAAATCAGTTACAAAAAAAGGGTGTTGTAATAATTTTTTTCCAATGTTGTCAAAAACAAAAAAAGGGGGAATATGTGATGAAAATGTAAACAATGCAATGCTGTAATGACATGTATACCCTTTACAAAAACTTAAATAAAAAAAATAAATAAATAATGAGCCTAATTCCATCCCATAATGAAGGAAATGGGCAGTTTATTTTGACCAGATCAGTGTAAAATCAATTTTAATTATTTAATATTTTTTGTGATAAACACTAGTAATTTTTTGTCTTATGTGTTCTCTATCAAAAATGCAAAACCACCGTAACTGTGAAGGTAAAGAATTAAATCCTGTTCATAATTAAATGTAAAAAACAGCTGAATACATCTAAATTCCTGTACTACCAAGATGCAGAGTTTGTTACTGTAACTGTACTATATTGTGTTTCATATATTGATTTCACAGATTAGATTTGCATAAACATTCTGATAAGTTTCTTCAGCTGGAGATCTTTAAATGACTGTCATATTTAGAAAATAATAATGATTAGTGACCATGGAAGGCTGTCAACTGATTTTAAACTACAGCTGTCAGCATAACCTGGTACTGACCAGGTTCTGATCTCAGCATCTGTTACCATTGTGATCTTAAGTAAAAAGAGAGTAAAAACTCTTAACTTCACCCTCAGCTTATCTGGTTAAGATATTAATCTGACTTGGTACAGCTAACTGACTGGGGGAAACAGAAGAAAATCTTGCCATCCTACAGTATGTGGCAGCTAAAGTATTTCTGAGCTGATCTTTAATGTGTGTGACATTTTCTGAGTGTGCATCCACATGTGCTAATATTAACTCAGGGGTCTTTCCTTCCCAAATCCCCCCAGGTATTTGCATCATATTGGTGCACCTGCTTATCAAGTTCAAGCTGCATTTTCTTCCAGAGAGTGTGGCTGTTGTGTCCCTTGGTGAGTACTTCTTATAAAGCATGTCATTCTGCACAAAAGTGAGTTTTGGGATATACAATATGTTGGTCATTAAAAATTTACATAGAAGATTTGAAAGGCAGGAAAGCTTAAATGAAAAATAAAATAGAAAATTGAATATGATCAAAGCAGCGATAAAACCCAACCATTTTCCCGCAGTGTAAAGAGCCTTTTGGGGACTGAGGACTGGCGCCCCTGGCTGAAACAGACTGAAAGACGAGGTCACTGTACTTGAGCTCACCTGTGACTTGATGTCTGTTTTTGTCTATTTTCTTCATATTCTTTCCATCCCCAATAGACATTCATCTTCCCTACCTAACCATCTCCCAACCCCTGACCCTCTGTATTATTCATACACGTAGGGCTGGGCAGTAAATTGATTTTAAATTGAAATGTCTTTACTGAACTGAACTGATTAAAAGGACTATATTGAATTGAACTGAGTTGAACCGAAAAGGTGAACTAAAGAAAAAACTGAACCGTTTATGGGTTGAGATTTTTGTTGCCTTTGATATAATTTTGTGGTTTTGCCTGAAAGGGACATTTGAGTTGATGGTTTGAGTTGGTTTGAAATATACTGCTTTCTTTATATTGACTGGCTAAGTGTGTTTGTGAAGTTGAGATATTTGAGTTACTTAAAGGTCCATGGTATTTTTTATTTGCCTGCATCCTTGTGGGGGATTGTCCTACGTTTAAACAAGTTTTTTTTTTCTTTTTTGTCGAAGTTTGCTTCGGCTGGCTCCCAAAAAATTAAATTAGATAGGCAAATCCATTACACAAAAAATGGCACCCCTGGCTCCATCCATCCCCTGGAGGAATGGATGGAGCCTGGACGGAGTTATGTGATCTGAGTGGCGAGGCTGAGGACGTGAGAGCCCATTTATCGCTGCTCACAGCTTTAATTGTTTTTTTTTGTTTGGAGAATGTCAAACAACGAATATACTGTAGTGAAAATTGATTTTTTTTTTTCCATTCACAAGAGTAAATATGGTAGCCTCCAGGTCTCATCCCCTCCCCATACTTAAAAGTTAATTTTACAAAGTTTAGTTGCCACTTTATTTTTTTTTTCCACAATATCTTTATTGAACCTTTTTTTTTTTTTTTTAACAAACATGATACAAACAATCAAACACTAACACTAAAGTACTACAAAAAAAAAAAATGCACTAAAAACGCCAACAACCACCAACAAAATCAAGTCTTCAACAATGCTCCTCTGTTTAGTCTAGACAATCCAATACATAAGTATACATATTATGTTCACCAGTTTGGAATTTACAAGGTCCACACACATCATTCACCTTCTTCTTCAAGAGTTATGTTTAAATTTTTTACATAATCAATAAAAGGTCTCCATATATTCTCAAACACAATTTCCTTTGATTTCAGTATATATGTTATTCTTTCTAATGGAAGGTTTGTTAACATCTGTCTTAACCACTGAGTCACATCTGGTCTATGAGTCTTTTTCCATAATAGTGCAATACATTTTTTGGCATTAAGCAAACTGAGGTCTATGAATGTTCTTTCACTTTTATTGAAATTATGCTTTTCTGGGTACAGACCCAACAAAAACAGTTTAGGATTCAATATGATTTGTTTTGAGATTATTTTTTCAATTGTTACCCTCACCTCTTCCCAAAACATTCTTATTAATCTACATTCCCATAAACAATGAAATAGGGTTCCTTTACTTTCCATGCATTTTGTGCATGTATCTGGTATATTTTTGTTATATCTATTTAACTCCTCCGGTGTAACATACATCCGCATTAACCATTTGAAATGTATCAATTTAAGGCGTGCATTTATTGATTTGGTTTGAGCTTCTGTACAAGCCAATTCCCATTGTTCCTCTGAAATTTCAATTTGCAGATCTTCTTTCCAGTAGTTTAATCTTTTCAGTGAATTTTCACTTGAAGATAGTGTCAATGAGTTATAAAACTCTGAAATAATACCCTTTCTTTTACTATCTTTCATCATCATTTTTTCCAAGGATGAATAAATAGGTCGAGTGAGAGCTTTATTTTGATTTGATCGAATAAAGTTTCTAAGTTGAAGATATTTAAAAAAATGTGTTCTATTGAGATTAAATTTGATCCTCAGCTCTTCAAAAGACATTATGTTGTCTGCACATGGCAAATATAAATCCTGAATCTTTTGTATCCCTTTTAAATTCCATACTTTAAATACAGCGTCCGCTCTCCCTGGTTTAAAATATTGATTACCCCATATTGGACTAAATTGTGACAATAACTGTGGTTCTTTTAAATAGTTTTTAGCTTCACACCATATTTTGATCATATGCTTTACAAATGGATTTTTAACTTGTTTTTGTAATTTTTTTGCCGAATCTGAGTATATGAATATGGGAAGAGGTAAAGGTAAATTGTATGATTCCATTTCAGTCCAGTGAGGGAGATCATTTGATGAAAAATAATATGTCATAGACCTCAGTTGTGCCGACCAATAATACAACATAAAATTTGGACATTTCAGACCTCCACGATCAAATGGTAAATATAATAAAGACAGACGTAATCTAGCCCTCCTGTTGTTCCATATAAATTCCACTAACTTTTTTTTTATTCTTGAGAATAGATCTAAAGGTGGTGATAAGGGAATGTATTGAAATAAATAAAGTATTTTAGGTAAAATATTACTTTTAAGTATATTGATTCTCCCGATCATCGACATTGGTAGTGACATCCATCTCTGAGTTAACTCACTGATATCTGACATTAAGGCTTCATAGTTGACACTGGCGACTGATTCTAGCTTAGGCATAATTTGGATTCCTAAATATTTAAACTGATTTACAACATTGAATTGATTTACCTCAGGGGCTGGGTAATTTCTCTGGGTCTCATTTAGCATTAATATTGAAGATTTAGTTTTATTTATTTTATATCCTGATATTTCCCCAAAATTCTTTATTAAATTCAACAAGGTTGGAATTGATTTTTTTAGATTCGACATAAACAAAATTATATCATCGGCGTACAGGGAGATTTTATGTTCTGTTGGTCCAACTTTAATTCCATATATTTGTGAATGTAAACGTATCGCTATCGCTAAAGGTTCAATTGCCATAGTAAACAGTAAAGGTGAGAGTGGACAGCCTTGTCGACATCCTCTATTGATTTTTATTGGTTTTGAAATATTGTTATTTGTTAGGATTTCTGCTGTAGCATTATTGTATATTATTTGAACCCATTTTATGAAATTATTTCCAAGTCCAAACCTTTGTAGGACTTCAAAAAGAAAGGGCCATTCAACTCTATCAAAGGCCTTTTCGGCGTCCAATGATAGGAGAGCTGTATCCGGTGCTTCTTTATTAAAATAGATAATATTAAATAGTCTTCTTACATTATGGAAGCCTTGTCTACCCTTTATAAAGCCATTCTGATCTCGATTAATAATATTTGGTAAAATTTCTTGTATTCGTCTTGCTAAAATTTTACAGATTATCTTAAGGTCGGCGTTTAATAGGCTTATTGGTCTCATATTTTCACATTTATTAGAGGGCTTACCTGGTTTTGGCAGCAGTATAATTAAGGCATTATTTATGTATGATGGTAAATTATTATTTTGAAATGCTTCTAAAACCATTTCCAAAAAAGGTTTTATTAATTTATTCTTAAATTTTTTATAAAGGTCAACTGGAAGACCATCTGGTCCTGCACTTTTTCCTGATTTCATATTATCAATGGCTAGCCCAACTTCTTCTTGACTAATTTTAGACTCCAATATCTCCCTGTTTTCATTTGGAATACACGGTATAGATAGTTCGTTCAAAAACCCATTTAGTTTTGTTAAATCAGGTTCATTTTTGGTATCATATAATTTTTCATAGTAATCTCTAAAGGCTCTATTAATTTCTAAAGGATCTATAACTACCTGTCCGTTACTTATAATACTGGTAATTGGTGTTTTAATTTCCAATTGTTTAATCTGCCATGCTAATAATTTTCCTGATTTTTCACCTTGTTCATAAAAAGATTGTTTCAATCTTAGAAGACTCGAGGCAGCTCTATTCGCTGATTTTTTGTCGTATTCAGCTCTCAAAATCAGTAATTCATTCTCCAACCTTGGGTCACTTCCTGCATACACTTTTTCCTGAAGATTTTTTATTTTATGTTCCAATTTAGCTCTCTCCTCTCGAGTCTTCTTAGATTTTGATCCTGTATAACTAATAATATGCCCCCTAATAAAGGCTTTGAAAGCCTCCCACTTTACACATGCTGATGTTTGTAGTTGCCACTTTATTAATCAGAATTGTGTAGATTCATCTTTGTTTGATCAAACCTTTTATTATGGAAAAAAAAGGTTTGGTTTGGTTAAAGCTAGATTTGCACTTAATTCCCCATAGGGAATCAGATTTGTTTGGGAAAAGCTATAGTATTTGAAATATTTCCTTGTCTTCAATCCCAAATATTGGCTAAAATAAAAAAATCGTAGCACAAAAAAATGTAGCAAAAAATAAAAACAAAAATTTTATTTTATTTTTAGGCCACATCACCCTGCCCTACATGGACATAATTTATCGTATTTCAGTGTTTCCTCTGGCATAAAGACCTTGGCGCAGTGGCAACATATTTTTCCCCGGGGGGCGGGGGGGGGGGCAGTAAATACACCGGAATATGTTAATTTTATACTATTTATTACCTCCTCCAAGGAGGTTATGTTTTCATCGGCGTTGGTTTGTCTGTCTGTTTGTTAGCAAGATAACTCAAAAAGTTATGGATGGATTTTCATGAAATTTTCACAGATTGTCAGAAATGGGGTATCCTACAGATGATTACATTTTGGTGGTGATCCGGAAAACCGCCATTATGCGAAATGCGATTTTCCTGAATAACTACTGAACCACTAATCCTATCCATGTGAATCCAATTGCTACTCATATGTTTTCATGATCAAGGAATCTGAAAACGTACACACAATAAATGTAGGATTAATATTTATGATGTAAAACACTGTATGGCGGGAACTGTGGCGCTTAGTGGAGGTCTGCGCTCTCCGAGTGCTTTTTTAGTTTCTTTTAAAATTTTACACAGTAACATTGCAACTTACCATTTGAAGTATTGTACAACGGAGGCTTGAATATTGGGCCAGTTGGGGTCCCACCCAGACATCCTGTGTTCAGACTTTTTAGTGGTGTTATCCTTCTCTCCTTCCTCTGCCTGAACACTTTCCTCTCCTTGGCTCCTCTCTTCAGTCTCATCTTGCCCTCTCTGAGCTCTGTCTAATTCAGGTTCTCTCTGTCTATGGTGGTATACAAACAGGTTAGAAAATATCAAGTGTCATGTTTTTGTCCTGCAGGATTTTTTTTGTCGTGGGTTACATAAATGACAAAAATATATGTATTTTTTTATTTTTATTCTAGTGTTTCTTTTTTTTTCATTGAGAGAGTAGGGAAGGGAAAGAAACATTCACAATAGTAATGTACTCATGCATACTTAAATTATATGATCAGGCGGGTATAGTAACCAGAAATTCTACTCATGTAAAAGCAGTGCTTTGAAATTAATAATTAAAAGTAGACAACCAAAAATTTCTCGTAGAGTTAAGGGTACAAAGAGCACCCACTTAAAAACTTGAGTAATGGAAGATGGTGGAGAGACATAACGCTTAAACAGAGAGCTCTCCCTAGCCGGATTAAAAATCATCGGTAAATGGCCAACTCGACATAAGCGGATCAATAAACTAAGGGATGAAAACACGAAGGAGCCGGGCACAAGGACAAAAGCAGAGTAAAATTAAAGAATTCCTCTTCAACAACGCAGGAGAAACCGCTGAACACGGGGCCCAAAAAAACGAGGTGACTGCAGCAGAGAAAATGGAGGACACAAAACTCGATACCATGAACACTGGCATCGCCAGTTTGGGTAAAGAGTTGAGAGACTTCAAACGGCAGCTACAACAGGATTTAGCGGCTCTTAAGGAGGAGCTGAAAAAAGAGATTAAGGAGGAAATTATGGGCCTCCGAAGAGAAATGGAGCGCAAGCTAGCAGAAAACATGGAGGAGCTGCGCTCCCAGCGGGCGTGTATGACAGAAGCGCAGGCCCGAATATCAGAGCTGGAAGATTGGAATAGCGAGGCAAGCGAGCAGCTGCAGACCCTGACGGCACAAATGCAGAGGATGCAGGAGAAAGTAACCGACTTGGAGAGCAGGTCCAGACGGGGCAATATACGCATCTTCGGGATCCCGGAGGGCATTGAAGGCAACTCGATGACGAAATTCATGGATCAGTTCTTAAAAAAGGAGCTGGAACTGCCCAGCGAAGCGGATCTGCAGATTCAACGAGCGCACAGAGCCTCGGCACAGAACCCGAACCCACGCTCTACACCCAGGTCAGTTGTGGTAAACTTTCTGAAATATGATGTAAAGGAAAGAATCCTGACACGAGCGTGGAAAAAAAAGATACGAATCGGCGACAAGCAGATATTCTTTGATCATGACTACCTGGCAGAAATTGTGCAGCAGCGGAAGAAATATGCCAACATTAAAAAAACGCTGAAAGAAAAAAAAATTAGATTCCAAACGCCGCTAACGAAGATGAGGATTCATTGGGAGAACGGCGTAAGAACCTACAACACAGCCAGAGAGGCAGCGCAGGACATGATGGAGCGGGGCCTTGAGGTGTACGTGCCGGAGGAAACGGTAGGAGCAGCGGAGGCCCTGAACGCACCACGACAGCCGGAGTGGAAACGAGTGAACGGCAAAAGACGGGGGGAGACGTGGCGCAGCGGGCCCAGGAAAGACTACAAGGCTTTCAACTGAAAGCCTAGATTATAACAAAGATTAAGAAAGACACAGAAGAAATGAAGGCCAAGAAGACAAGGTAAAAGAGAAACAGACGGCTAGGAGAGGTTTAAGTGATATTTGTTGGACATTTCTAGACTAATGACTATTTCTTGGATAGTAAATACAGGTCTAGGGAGGGCCCTACACTCGGTGAGGACAATCCCTCCACCCACCAACAGGGACCAGTGGGCAGAAGAAAGGCCCAAAGTACGGAGGTCGAGATTTTTTAATGTGTTTTTATATAAATATGTGTTATTTTTGTTGTTAAAGGGGCTAGGAGCACAAGTTAAAAAAATGGAAAAACATGATTATGGGTAAAAATCTTAAGATAATAACACTAAACGTGAATGGTCTGAACTCACCTGTTAAAAGGGAAAGAATAATAAGAAAATTCAAGAAAGAAAAAGCCGAAATTATATTTATGCAAGAGACACATTTGAGCAAGACAGAACATGTGAAACTAAAGAGATTTGGCTATAAGAACTCCTACTACAGTTCATTTAAGGGAGGAACTAAAAGGGGGGTTATGATACTAATATCAAATAAAATACAATTTGAATGTGAACAGGAAATCCAGGATAAAGAAGGCAGATATGTAATAATAAAGGGTAGCATAGATGGAATGCAGATCACATTAGTGAACATCTATGCCCCACCAGAAAGTGACAAGGGTTTTTTTCAACATCTGTTTGATCTCATAGCAACACACAGTGAAGGAGTCCTAATTTGTGGAGGAGACTTAAATGCTGTCATGGATCATGAAATTGATACAACAAGTGTTAAGAAGACAAAAAAACATGTAACAAAATTCATAAGAACCTCACTGGCAGAAATGGGTATGGTAGACATTTGGAGGGACCTGCACCCACTCGAAAAAGACTATACACATTATTCAGCAGTCCATAAAGTACACTCTAGAATAGATTACTTCCTTATGAATGAAGATGACAGACACAGGGTGAGAAATTGTTGGATTGGAGGGGCAGAAATATCAGATCATAATCCTATATACATGGAAATAAATTTAAACAATAGAAAACGACAAACAACATGGAAACTTAATGTAGGACTGTTAAATGATGATAAAATGAAAGAAAGAATAAAAGTAAACATAAATGAATATATCCAAGAAAATGACAATGAAGAAGTGGACCCAACAATACTATGGGACGCACTAAAAGCCGTGTTAAGAGGTAAATTAATTGTTGAAACAGGAAAAGCAAATAAGACTAAACTGGAAGCATATGAACAAAGATGTGAGAGACTGAGGGAATTAGAACATAAACATCAAAGCACAAATGACCCAAAAATATATCAAGAAATTAAAGAAGAAAAAATAAAGATAAAAGAAACACAAATGGATGAAATTGAAAGGAAAAATAGATATCTAAAGCAAAAATATTATGAAACGGGACCAAAAGCCACAAAACTGCTGGCAAAACGGTTAAGAAAACAACAAACAATGAATAATGTATATAAGATTAAAGACCCCACCACAAATAAAACCACAGTTAACCCAGAAAACATCGAAGAAATATTCCATAATTTCTACCAAGAACTATACTCGCAACCTGAAGAAACAAATACTAAAGATATTAAAAAATTTCTATGCACATTGGACTTGCCATCAATAGGAAATCAACAAAATGAAAAGCTAACAGCAGAAATAACAACACAAGAGATTAGAGATGTGATTAAGTCACTTAAAAACGGTAAATCACCAGGTAGTGATGGATACCCATCTGAGTTTTATAAACTGTTTATAGAAGAACTCAAGCCACAGCTTCTAAAGTCATTTAATTGGACGTTGAACAACAACAAAATACCTCCATCATGGAACGAAGCCATTATTTCAGTCATTTTAAAGCCAGGGAAAGATAGAGAACAATGCGGAAACTATAGGCCAATCTCTTTATTAAATGTGGATTATAAAATATATACAACAATTATATGTAAACGAATAAAGACATTCTTGACGGAATTGATAGAAGATGATCAAACTGGTTTCATAGAGGGACGCCAAACACATGACAATATCAGGAGAACAATACATATAATTAATCAAATACATAAAGAAAAGAAAAGCGCAGTAATAATGAGTTTAGACGCAGAAAAAGCATTTGACAGGGTTAACTGGAAATTCCTATATAGTGTGCTGGAACGCTTTGGATTTAACGAAAAATCAGTACAATGCATAAGGACGCTGTATCAAGAACCTGTGGCAAGAATCAAGATAAACGGTAGCTTAACAGACAAAGTAAATATACAAAGATCAACTAGGCAGGGATGCTGCCTATCACCCACCTTGTTTGCTCTGTTCATAGAGCCACTGGCTCAAGCGATATGACAAAATAAGAAATTAAAAGGTGTAACAATAAAGGGGGCGGAACACAAGATTGGGCTATTTGCAGATGATATTATAGTTTACCTTGAACAACCAGATGAATCAATAATGGAAATGATGGACTTGATAGAAAATTTTGGAAAATTATCAGGATACAAGATAAACATAACAAAAACACAAATACTGACATTCCACTATAACCCTCTAAACCAGATAACTGATAAGATCAAACTAAACTGGAAACAAAAAGAAATAAAATACCTTGGAGTGAACATACCTAAAGATCTAAGCAAAATCTATAAAACAAACTATGATAGGTTGGAACAAGAAATAAAAAAAGATATTGATAGATGGTCAATCTTAAATATGGATCTGAATTCAAAAATTGAGACAGTCAAAATCAGCATACAACCTAGATTACTTTACCTCTTCCAGGCTCTACCAACAGAGATTCCAGATGCCCAATTCTCAAAGTGGGACAGGATGATATCGAGATTTGTTTGGGGAGGTAAAAAACCAAGAGTGAAATATAAAACTCTCCAGTTACCAAAAGAGAAAGGAGGCATGGGCCTACCGAGTCTAAAGGAATATTACTACTCAGCACAAATAAGATATATCATATGTTGGTGCGACGAGGGATATGAGGCAAAATGGAAAGAAATGGAAAAGGAAATTGAGGGACTCCCAGTACAAAGCATAATAGGAGATAAAGATGCATATAAGCAAATCAAACAAATAGACCCAATCACTAAATTTACTTTAGAACTGTGGTATAAAATAGTACAAAAGTATAATATAAAGGAAGACATAAAACTATTGAAATGGGTAGCATTTGACAGTCAGTTTGAACCGGCAAAACAAGATAGGGGATACAAAAATCTGGTGAACAAGGGAATCACAGCATGGGGCAATATCGGAAAAAAAGATCTCGGGAGCTTTGTAAACATCAGGAGAAAATTTAAACTAGAAAGATCGGAATTCTTCAGATATCTGCAGATGAGAGACTATTATATGAAGAAGATTAGGCATAACCTCCAAACAGATGTGAGCGAGATTATACAATTCATTTTAAGCTCATATACAGGAAATAAAACAAGAATTATTTCAAAGCTATATCAGAAACTTATGGCAAACAATCATTCAAGTAACTATATAAAGGAGAAATGGGAGAAAGAGCTCAATTTAAACATAACAGAAGAAAGCTGGCAGGAAATATGGAAAACACAACACACGTCAACAAATTCAAGAACATGGAGGGAATTTGGATGGAAAAACCTGATTCGCTTTTTCATTACACCACAGATTCAAGGAAAGTATACAAATACCCAATCTATATGCTGGAGGGGATGTGGGGCTCAAAATGCAGACCACTCGCATATGTTTTGGAAATGCTGCAAAATCTCATCATTCTGGAAATCTATACATGTGACAATACAGAGGATATTAGGATATAATATACCAATGAACTGTAACTTGATGTACCTATGTGATCTTAAAAGAGACAATGTTATACAGGCTGAGGACAGATATCTAGTTAAAATCTTGTTGATTGCATGTAAAAAAACAATCACAAAAAAATGGCGATCAGAAGTTCTTCCTGACCAAGAGCAATGGACTGACATTATTGAGGACATACGTATGATGGAAAAACTAACATATCGACAAAGAATGCAAGAAGGACTATGGGAAAAAAAATGGCGGAAATGGACACACTACAAAGTGCAACAACGAGACAGATATTGAAAGAATAACCAAAGACGCTGGAAAAACCAGAAGAATTAAGAGATGGAAACTAAAAACTTGATGCTCCAACATTTGTCCCCCCCCCCTTTTTTTTTTTTTTTTTTTTCTTCTCTTTTTCTTTTTTACTCTAGCCCCTTTGTTTTTTTTTTTAAATGTAGACTGTGATCTGAATGCAATATATATAATGAAAAATGAATAAAAATCTTAAGTTACAAAAAAAAAAACTTGAGTAATGACTTTAGTCTTGAAGGTTTGAGGTTTTTCTCAAAAATGTATAACAATTTTCTTATAGTTTTCTACTTTTCTCTGTAAATCTATCTAAAGTTGAAACCATGTTCCTCAAATTTGTAATTTCCTCTTGTAAAATTGACTTTTATTGTACATTTGAAACTTTATTATGAATTTGTGGATTATTTTATGACTAATTTTTGTCTGTTTTTTAAAATAAAATTAGGTTTTTTTTAGATAAATTTGAAACAGACTGGTAATTTTTTTTACCTTTTCCCTATAACAATTTACATTTTTGACCATAATTTTGCAGTCAGAACAGAACAATAATTCAACTCCGATTACAAAGAAAAAATATTAATAAAATTGTATTTAATGAAATAAATTAACTTAAATGACCAAGGATGACATTATTTCTGTTATATTTATAGTGTGGAGAGTGCAAATAAAGGAACCAGACTTGCACAGCAGACGGACTTTATTTCTCTCTCTCACTTCATTCTTACACAGAAAAAGAATATCTCAATACACCAGGGTCTCTCCTTTTATAGCACTCCATTCCTTCCTCCTGCTGCCTGAAATCTTGCATCACAATACATTCACACATCCACCCCTTACTGTCCCCGCAGCTACTCCTTCCTGCTGCATTACCATAACTTCTCCTATTAAAATACGTACTGTCCTCCTCCGTTTAATCCCCCACGCTCTACCGGCAGAGGGACTGTTCCCCTCCCCTCTGCTTCTAGTCTGAGATGAATATCCCAGCGTGGGTTCCCTACAATAGTTTTTTTTTTAGAAATCTCCTCACCACGCAAACAGCAGGAAAAACCTCCCTTATTTTGAAATCAAATGTTGACATGTTTAGTTTGTCTGAAGGCTGCTGACAGATTAAAGTCACTGACTTCATGAATTTTGGTCATCTTAACCTGCCAGGTACATAATAGGGAACTGTAGCAGACTCTAAAGACATAATTCACCACAATATGTGTTCATGTACAGAATGATCTGTTTAGGCAATTATAGTTGTGCTCTCAGGCTTTCTCATCAGGCACCTCTCTAGGCAGCCACTGAAGGACCTCAGTTTAGAGTGAAAAGAGAGCTAGCGTTTTTAGCTGTTGCTGTTTGTCATTGCCACTGGAGAATAAAAACGGCACGCCTGCTCGTGTGAGAAAAGAAAGAAATTGCCAGTCTCTTCATTCCTGCAATTCCTACAGAACATAACTTAATATTGTAATGGCTGGTGAAATATATCCTCAGCAATTCATCAGTCTCCCTTGCCTTTCCCTTCATATGAAGCCGGCTGCATATGAATTCTAACCACATCTCTTAGCTAAGCGACTCCTCCATTATTGCTCCCGTTTCCAGCGGGTTAAAACCATGATAAATGTCTCCAGTGCTTACATACCTCTTCTGATTTTTTTCTGCATTTAAAGTACTTAACAAACTCATGTTTCTGTCGAGACAGTCACTCTTAGCGAGACACTGCCTGCTGACTGACTGGAAAACTCACGTGGGCGGGGCGCTTCTAAACTCCGCGCGGATGACGGCCACGCGTGTTGTTCGTGTGCATGCTTGCGGAAAGTCATTGCTTCATATATTTTTCTTAATAAATTCATATCTCCTTGGCGTGGCGGTAAAATTTCTGGGGAGGCGGGTCGCCACCGAGAAATGTCACCAGAGGAAACCCTGTATTTTATTATAGTTGATTGTACTGTGGACTGCATGCTTCTGGGTAGCTGCTCATTCAGGGTTGTTTCTGTGCTTATTAACCTCAGGAACCGGTCATATGTTATTGACCAATCAAACCACAGACCTCTGTCTCCGATAATGCTTTGTTTTTTTTACTTTAACGTTCAGGTGCATTTGCTACTACAGTATGTTGCTTAGTTCAACAGCTGAAGCTAAAAGCTAATGTTAGCGTCAAACATGGCTATCGAAACATAAACCTCAGAGAAATAAAGAAAGAGGGTGGGCGGGTTGAGGCTCATTAGCATTTAAAGCATTATGCTGTAAAAACAACCCGTTTTAAGGAGAACTCCTTCCCCATGGGATAAATGGTACTGCAGTAATTAAATCCTGAGTTGTTTTGATCAAAGCACGTCACAGACATTTCATTAACACTACAGGGAGGTACATCAACATTGAAAAAAGTTCATAATAGGAGAACTTTAAATGTGCACAAATGAAAATGACACAAATTAATAAAAAAATGAACATTTATTTGATCTATTAGGATTACTGCAACCTGATTTGTCCCTCCAG
The DNA here is from genome assembly GCA_020510985.1 of Pholidichthys leucotaenia. Taxonomy (NCBI): domain Eukaryota; kingdom Metazoa; phylum Chordata; class Actinopteri; order Cichliformes; family Pholidichthyidae; genus Pholidichthys; species Pholidichthys leucotaenia. The sequence continues at coordinate 316,300,466 of CM035843.1, forward strand.
TGTAGAACATTGAGCAAAAGGGCGGGGCTCTTATACAAACTGAATACAATAACCCTGGGTGACTATCCCTAGCAGCCAGGGAGAGGGGACACACTCTTGTCATTTATAATGTGAGAGGCCATTTCACTGGGATGAGCCGCCAATTGTGGTGCCTTGTTGCCCCTCAGTGGAAGGGGCGAATGATACGTCAGTGGCAGAAAATGGGCTGACTTTGCAAAGTGGGCTCTGTATTTATAGAGTTTGCCTGAAGGAAACTCCCCAAAAGGAAGGCAAGAAGAGGGCCAGAGTTACCAAATATGGTGAATTTAGCACTATACAACCCCAAAATATCTATAACTGGTTACAGAGACATGGGTAGACAAGGTTTTTTGCACTAACACTAATTCTGAAATAAAGTTTTGAATTGAAAGAAACAATATTTAAGTACTTGAAATGAGACGCAACTAATTTTGGAGGAGTAGCCCACTAGCCGGGCGGTGCGGTGGAGGAGTGGTTAGCACTGCGGCAGCACAGCATCTCACCCTTGGCCGGGGGATCCTGGGTTCGATCCCAGCCCCCGACCAACAGTGATCTGTGTGGAGTTTGCATGTTCTCCCCGTGTCTGTGTGGGTTTACTCCGGGATTTCTCGGGTTTCCTCCCACATGCCAAAAACATGCAAGTTAGGTTAATTGGCATCAAACTGGGGATTCTAAATTGTCCTTAGGTATGACTGTGAGAGTGAATGGTTGTCTGTCTCTCTGTGTTGGCCCTGTGATGGACTGGCGATCTGTCCAGGGTGTACCCTGCCTCTCGCCCAAAGATGCTGGGATAGGCTCCAGTCCCTTCGCGACCCAAAAAGGATTAAGCGGAAGAAGATGAATGAATGAATGAGCCCACTGGCCCACCTGCAGCTTCGTAATGACAAAGTGAGTGAGGGAGGAACAACTACTTGTTGTTAGCGTAAGAGCTGTGCCAAGTTGGAGAGGGATTAATTCCTCCTATTTTACAGTGGGGCAAAAAAGTATTTAGTCAGCCACCAACTGTGCAAGTTCTCCCACTTAAAAGATGAGAGAGGTCTCCAATTTTCATCATAGGTTTACCTCAACTATGAGAGACAAAATGAGAAAAAAAAATCCAGAAAATCATAATGAAGGATTTTTAATGAATTAATTGGTAAATTCCTCGGTAAAATAAGTATTTGGTCAATAACAAAAGTTCATCTCTATACTTTGTTAATATACCCTTTGTTGGCAATGACAGAGGTCAAACGTTTTCTGTAAGTCTTCACAAGGTTTTCACACACTGTTGCTGGTATTTTGGCCCATTCCTCCATGCAGATCTCCTCTAGAGCAGTGATGTTTTGGGGCTATCGCTGGGCAACACTGACTTTCAACTCCCTCCAAAGATTTTCTATGGGGTTGAGATCTGGAGACTGGCTAGGCCACTCCAGGACCTTGAAATGCTTCTTACGAAGCCACTCCTTCATTGCCCGGGCGGTGTGTTTGGGATCATTGTCATGCTGAAAGACCCAGCCACGTTTCATCTTCAATGCCCTTGCTGATGGAAGGAGGTTTTCACTCAAAATCTCACGATACATGGCCCCATTCATTCTTTCCTTTGCACGGATCAGTCATCCTGGTCCCTTTGCAGAAAAACAGCCCCAAAGCATGATGTTTCCACCCCCATGCTTCACAGTAGGTATGGTGTTCTTTCTCCTCCAAACACGACAAGTTGAGTTTTTACCAAAAAGTTCTATTTTGGTTTCATCTGACCATATGACATTCTCCCAATCCTCTTCTGGATCATCCAAATGCTCTCTAGCAAACTTCAGACGGGCCTGGACGTGTACTGGCTTAAGCAGGGGAACACGTCTGGCACTGCAGGATTTGAGTCCCTGGCGGCGTAGTGTGTTACTGATGGTAGCCTTTGTTACTTTGGTCCCAGCTTTCTGCAGGTCATTCACTAGGTCCCCCCGTGTGGTTCTGGGATTTTTGCTCACCGTTCTCGTGATTATTTTGACCTTACAGGGTGAGATCTTGTGTGGAGCCCCAGATGGAGGGAGATTATCAATGGTCTTGTATGTCTTCCATTTTCTAATAATTGCTCCCACAGTTGATTTCTTCACACCAAGCTGCTTACCTATTGCAGATTCAGTCTTCCCAGCCTGGTGGAGGTCTACAATTTTGTTTCTGGTGTCCTTTGACAGCTCTTTGGTCTTGGCCATTGTGGAGTTTGGAGTCTGACTGTTTGAGGTTGTGGACAGGTGTCTTTTATACTGATAATGAGTTCAAACAGGTGCCATTAATACAGGTAACGAGTGGAGGACAGAGGAGCCTCTTAAAGAAGAAGTTACATGTCTGTGAGAGCCAGAAATCTTGTTTGTTTGTAGGTGACCAAATACTTTTTTTATCGAGGAATTTACCAATTAATTCATTAAAAATCCTTCAATGTGATTTTCTGGATATTTTTTTCTCATTTTGTCTTTCATAGTTGAGGTATACCTATGATGAAAATTGGAGACCTCTTTCATCTTTTAAGTAGTAGTAGATTAGTTTATTTGACAGGGACAGTGCAATAAACATAGACAATGGGAGAACTTGCACAATTGGTGGCTGACTAAATACTTTTTTGCCCCACTGTACTTGTTTCTGATATGTTGAGGGCAAGGCAAGCTCATCATTAAGGGATTTAGCCTCATGGCTAGTAGTCTGCAAGATGGTCTGGACAGGTAATGGCATGTTCTTGGGCAATAGCTCCAGATTCTCCATGTGGTTAGCCTCGTCTTCCATGGGGATATTGATGGAAAATTATTTTTGTATAGTGGGATGACCGCTGGCTCCTGTGACAGGCGAGACTGCTCTTGGGAGGTGCATTTGTAGTCCCCAGGGTCTTTACAACAAACAACATCCTCCTTTCTCTGGTCAGCTGACATAGCTCACTACAAAAGGAGCATCCACTGGCCTCCATGAGCTCAGCATGTACAGAGAACAGACCCAGGCAGATGGGACAGGCCTCATAGTGGTTCCAGTTGCTGATGTCATAGCAGACGAGTGGGGGATTTCTTTTATCAAGCATTCATGGCGTCTAGTTCTACAGCAAGCCAGCACTCTGTGGGTAACCCGAGGCTAAAACCAAATGATGAGCAGTTTCACTAGCTTACAGCAGGAGGACAGATTAGTTTAGCTGCAGCCAGACTAACCTGGCCAGTTCTTGGGCTCTATTTCAGGGAGTGTCTGTGGCTGTCAATTGGGCAACACCGCACACTTTTGTCCAGTCTTATTTTTTTGCATGTGACAGCCCCGTTGGTGGTGCACGCCTTTCTTTCAGCTGGTACCTCAGTTCCCTGAGGCACAGGTGTCGCGTCTTTGTTCCTGTGGCCTACTTGGCATGATTATAGGTCCCATACTCAAGTACACTGTAACTACACTGCAACGTAAGGTTATCACTCTATAAATTCAAGAAATCTCTGTATGTCTGTCTGTGTCATGATCATAGGACATCATAGGACGGCCTATGATGTCTGCATGATGTCCTGTGATGATCCTATGGTCTCAGGGTACATAGGACTCGTGATGATGTCATATAGGCGATAGGACTGGCTACCTGTGATGTAGTGTCCTATGATGCCTGCCTATGATGTCTGCATGATGTCCTCTGATGATCCTATGATCTCATAGGTGATGCCGTCTTATAGGCAATAGGACTGGCTGCCTATGATGTAGTGTCCTGTGATGCCTGCCTTGATTTCTTTATGATGTCATATAGACCATCATTCACGATGCCTGCCTTGATGTATTTTATGCCTGGCTACCTATGATGTAGTGTCCTATGATGCCTGCCTCGATGTCTTTATGATGTCATATAGACCAACCAGACGCTACATAAATGGAGAGCAATAGAGTGAGGAGAACTGCTGCACGTCAGGAAAGATCCCGTGAAGATGACACAGCTGAGGTTCGAGCAGCACCTCCCAGGCATGACTGTGTTGCACATCAGAAAAGATGCCGTGAAGATGGAACACCTGAGGTTCAAGCATGTCATAGGGTACGGCAGACAAGGGATGCACAGACAGATAGGAAACGTGTGGCAGTGCGCCATGCACGTGCTGAGTCACTTGAAGCCCGAAATGCCCGCAAAGTAAGCAACGCTGCACGCCAGGCAAGGAAAGCTGAGAGCTGACAAGCTGAGACCGAGGAGATGTGGAATAGTTGGCTGGCCGCCAATGCTGCACGCCAAACAAGGCACAAAGAAGCTGAGACTGAATAGGACACACTACTTTAAACCACACCCATTAGAAACAGTAAATCTGGAAATCTCACTCAGGTAGGCAGAAGACACTCTATAATTTCATGAAATCTCTGTCAGTGTGTCAGTCTGTCACCCCATTAAGAATAGGACACACTACTTTAAACCACACCCATTCGAAGCAGTACCCATGAAGAATGGCAGTCTACACTACAAATGTGTAAAATGCCAAGCAAAGTGCTGATTTTCTCCGGGTGCTCCGGTTTCTGGGTTTCGATGGGCATGCACGGGTCTTCCTGAATAAGGTTGAAAGTCACTTTTCGCTCAGATCTATTTTCATGATCCTGTCCATGAACTGGAATTACAACGCACCTGTCCCTCAACCAGTGGTCTGAATGAAGAAGAAGAACAAGAAGACCCACCAGATGGAGAGCAATAGAGTGAGGAGAACTGCTGCACGCCAGAAAAGATGCCGTGAAGATGAAACACCTCAGGTTCGAGCAGTACGCCGCAGGCATGACTGTGAACAACACAGCCGTCTCAGAGAGGAGGAGACTCTTCAGCAATGGCCATGCAGAAATACTTGCTTATACTTGGTTTCTACATGCATGGATGGGTATGCACGGGTATGTACTAGTACATATAACCTCAAAGAAGGAGAACCAGGTGCAACTCACTGTGGCTGCACCATCACATCAGGCTGAGGGAAGAGTGGCTTGGGAACTGAAGGGAACACAATCTGATAACGTTTTTTTTTTTTTTTTTTGCCCCACCCATGTCATCATGTACCCCTGTCAAAAGACTTGATTAGAGGGTTGCTTCAGTTATGTGAATGAAGAGTGTGCCCTTCCCATATTCAGTTGCACTGAGTGAATCAAGTGTAGAGAAACAAATGTTTCTTGTACCATTGCCTTGGGATGGCACTCTGTGCCATGTGGGAATCTGCAATGAATACTTCTAATCGTGTACTTAAAAATGTACAACTCCAAATGCTCAGAAGTCAGTCAAACACAGTTTTCTTTTATATAAAACAAAAGCAAACCAGAAGACCACAAAAAAATTTGGAAAGTCATCATAATCACTGGTACAACCACCAGAGCAATCACTAGAGGAGACTGTGATGTCCCCCACAGATGTACCACATTTGCTCAATCTGTGCTATCAATGAGGGCCACCAAGATCTGGAATAACATACCACCTGCAATCAGAGACCGTACCACACTAAACACTTTTAAAAAACATTGTAAAAATTGGCTTTTAAACAACCAAAACTGTACCCATTACTAGTGATTGCTCTGCAGCATATGCATATATACATATGTGCCTGTGTGTGGCCTCTTGTTTGTTGCTGTCTCTTGCTACTGTGAGGTGCTTGGGTGCATGTGTGTGTATGCATACACAGTACTTCACCACCGGAGTGGTGGCTCAGTTGGTAGAGCATCCGCCCCACACCCGGGAGGCAGGGGTTCAAATCCCGGCCGGGTCATGCCGAAGACCATATAAAAGTGGAACTTCCTGCCGTCCAGCTTGGTGCTCAGCAATAATGGAATGGAGGAGGGAAATTTTTGGCGGAGCCTTGCATGGCAGCGGCCCTCTGATTCTACACTTGGGGTGTGTGTAATTCAGAATCAGAATCAGCTTTATTGGCCAAGTATGCACAACACATACAAGGAATTTGACTTTGGCTAAAAACTTGCTCTCGTTGTTCAGGTGGAGGATTTAAATAAGGATTCAATGACAACAGAGTATGTACAGTAAATTACAGTCTGTCCACGTTTCTATAAAAGGATGCAAATATATACAGGAATATGTGCAGTTATTTACTCAGACTAACCACACTTTGCAGAAATATATAAAAAATATACAGTCACACAGTATTTCAATGTGAACTCAGATTCAGTGATATAATGTGAATGAAGTAAAAAGCAGTGTGAGCGTTATGTGCAATGTAATAATGGATGAAAAGTCATGAGTACAGCAACAGGTAGGACTAGGTGAATGTTAGGAGTTCATCAGAGTGATGGCTTGAGGAAAGAAACTGTTCCTGTGACGGGTGGTTTTGACCTTCAGTGATCTGTAACGATGACCAGAAGATAGAAGTTCAAACAGTTTGTGGCTGGGGTGTGATGGGTCAGCACAGATGTTTCCCGCCCGTTTCCTGGTTATGGACCGATATAAGTTCTCAATGGAGGGTAGGTCGGTACCAATGATCCTCTCCGCAGACTTAATGATCCGCTGCAGTCTGGTCTTGTCCTGTTTAGTGGCAGATCCAAACCAGACAGTGATGGAAAAGCAGAGGACAGATTGGATGATGGCGGTGTAGAAGACAACCAGCAGCTCCTGAGGCAAATCAAACTTCTTGAGCTGACGCAGAAAAAACAACCTCTGCTGGGCCTTTTTCTGGACAGTGTCTATATGGGAGGACCACTTCAGGTTCCGGGAGATTGTGGTACCCAGAAACTTGAAGGAGTCCACAGTGGACACTGTGCTGTTGAGGATGGTGAGTGGGGGGAATGAAGGGGGGTGTCGCCTGAAATCCACAGTCATCTCCACCGTTTTGGCTGGGTTAAGTTCAAGATGGTTCTGGCTGCACCAGAAGATCAGCTGCTCCACCTCCCGCCTGTATGCAGACTCATCATCATCCCGGATCAAACCGATGACTGTGGTGTCGTCCACAAACTTCAGGAGCTTCACCGAAGGGTCCTCTGAGGTGCAGTCGTTGGAGTAGAGGGAGAAGAGCAGTGGGGAAAGGACACATCCTTGGGGGGCGCCAGTACTAATTTTTCGGGAGCTGGATGTAAATCTCCCTAGCTTCACTTGTTGCCACCAGTCAGTCAGAAAGCTGGAGATCCACTGGCAGGTGGAGGGGGGCACCTTGAGCTGGAGGAGTTTCTGATGAAGAATGCCTGGGATGATGGTGTTGAACGCTGAGCTGAAGTCGACAAACAGGATCCTGGCATACGTCCCTGGGGAGTCGAGGTGTTGCAGGATGTAGTGTAGTCCCATATTCACTGCATCATCCACTGACCTGTTTGACCGGTAGGCAAACTGCAGTGGGTCCATCAGGGGGCCTGTGACGACCTTCAGGTGGTTCAGCACCAATCTCTCCAAGGATTTCATGACCACAGAGGTCAGGGCAACAGGTCTGTAGTCATTTAACTCTCACACTGCTTTTTACTTCATTCACATTATATCACTGAATCTGAGTTCACATTGAAATACTGTGTGACTGTATATTTTTTCATATATTTCTGCAAAGTGTGGATAGTCTGAGTAAATAACTGCATATATTCCTGTATATATTTGCATCCTTTTATAGAAACGTGGACAGACTGTAATTTACTGTACATACTCTGTTGTCATTGAATCCTTATTTAAATCTTATTTAAATCCTCCACCTGAACAACAAGAGCAAGTTTTTAGCCAGAGTCAAATTCCTTGTATGTGTTGTGCATACTTGGCCAATAAAGCTGATTCTGATTCTGAAAATGCAGTTTTTAAATGAAGGTGTTTATTATTAAGGGCAAAAAAAAAAATCAAAACCTACATGGACCTGTGTGAAAAAGTGATTCCCCCCCCCCCTTCCCGTTAAAACATAAATTAACTGGTTTATCACATTTTTGGAAAGCTGAGTTCAATTTTTCTAGCCACACCCAGGCCTGATTACTGCCACACATGTTCTCAATCAAGAAGTCACTTAAATAGGACCTGCCTGACAAAGTGAAGTAGACCAAAAGATCCTCCAAAACTAGACATCATGCTGCAATCCAAAGAAATTCAGGAACAAATGAGAAGCAGTGTAATTTAGATCTATCAGTCTGGAAAAGGTTATAAAGACATTTCTAAAGCTTTGGGACTCCAGCGAACCACAGTGAGAGCCATTATCCACAGATGGCAAAACATAGAACAGTGGTGAACCTTCCCAGGAGTGGCCGGCTGACCCAAATTACCCCAAGAGCGCAGCGACAACTCATCCAAGAGGTCACAAAAGACCCCACAACAACATCCAAAGAACAGCAGACCTCACTTGACTCAGTTAAGGTCAGTGTTCATGACTCCACCGTAAGAAAGAGACTGGCCAAAAATGGCCTGCATGGCAGAGTTCCAAGATGAAAACCACTGCTGAGCAAAAAGAACATAAAGGCTCATCTCAGTTTTGCCAGAAAACATCTTGATGGTCCCCAACACTTTTGAGAAAATATTTTGTGGACTGATGAGACAAAAGTTGAACTTTTTGGGAAGTGTGTGTTCCATTACATCTGGCGTAAAAGTAACACAGCATTTCAGAAAAGGAACATCATACCAACAGTAAAATATGGTGGTGGTGGTGTGATGGTCTGGGGCTGTTTTGCTGCTTCAGGACCTGGAAGACTTGCTGTGGTAAATGGAACCATGAATTCTGCTGTCTATCAAAAAATCCTGAAGGAGAATGTCCGGCCATCTGTTTGTGACCTCAAGCTGAAGCGCACTTGGGTTCTGCAGCAGGACAATGATCCAAAACACACCAGCAAGTCCACCTCTGAATAGCTTAAGAAAAACAAAATGAAGTCTTTGGAGTGGCCTAGTCAAAGTCCTGACCTGAATCCAATTGAGGTGCTGTGGCATGACCGTAAAAAGCTGGTCCATGCTCGGAAACCCTCTAATGTGGCTGAATTACAACAATTCTGCAAAGATGAGTGGGCCAAAATTCCTCCACAGCGGTGTAAAAGACTCATTGCCAGTTATCGCAAACACTTGATTGCAATCACTTTTTCACACAGGGCCATGTAGGTTTGGATTTTTTTTTGCCCTTATTAATAAACACCTTTATTTAAAAACTGCATTTTGTGTTTACTTGTGTTATCTTTGTCTAATATTTAAATTTGTTTGATGATCTGAAACATTTAAGTGTGACAATCATACAAAAAAAATGATAAATCAGGAAGGGGGCAAACACTTTTTCACACCACTGTACATGAACTGAATAAACAGATTGTTGAAGGGTAAACCACTTTAGTTAATGACCCCGGTTACATGGCCTTTATCGGATTATTCTGTTAACATGCCACTTGAATAATCAGATAACTCCAGAAATCCAATCACACCTGGTTTATTTGTGCGCATGTAAACATGGTCATTGATGATTTTTGGCCAAAACCAAGGGACAATCTTGTTATTTTTTTGATGAGATACTGCTTTTTTTTGAGACCACATTAAGGTTAATTATTGCCTGCCTTTGTATATGCTTTTGTATTTATACTTGCTCAGCCTTGGTGACACACATTTGTGAAGCCCCCGAAGGCCTTTTCCTCTCATGCAGGATATGAGACAGTGACTGCCTCTGTGTGTGGATCAGGGGACTCTGCTGAATAGAGATAACACTCTGCTTACAAATCAGAATGGTCTGCTTTTCCTTCCTCATCTCTTCTCTCACACTTCTTCTTGTGTCTGACTCTTTGGTTTTGAGGCTTGTGTTTAATTTGTTTCAACATCTTATCTGCCTCTTTTTTTGCCCCTGCCCTTTATACAACTTTTGTGTTTTCCTCACCCATTTAATTAACCCCTTGCACTCTGGTCAATTTTCCTAAAAACACCAAAAAATAATGTGCCCAAAGTAAATCGAAAGCTGTTCTTCAACCCTTTGCAGCATCTTCATGGGGTTGACCTCATTTAAAAGAAAACACTTTGAATTTTTTGGCAAAAAAACCATGATCTCTCTAAGTGCTCCGGCCACTGAGTTACAGTCATCTAAACATAGTGAACTTGAAGAAAATAAATTTGGCCTGGGTGCTTTTTTGGATACAAATGCTTGCAAATAACACACAGCTTCAGATCCGGGCTGGAAAATGCAACAGAAATGTAGAACCAAGTGTTATCCAGCTGAGGTCCAAATTTTGTAACAATAACCACAAAAAATGAATATATTACACAGCTTTTTCCTCAGGTAGTTCCCAGGCATTTTGGAACTGTTCCAAATTGTGCCAAATGGCACAGTTTGGAAAAACGTCTGTAACTTTTGAATGATTCAATATAGAAGCTTCATTTTGGGCTCTAATGAAAGGTCACACTCAGGGCTGTCTGTGTGTGTGTGTGTGGGGGGGGTTCCCCCCCCCCCGCTCACTACAGAGGATGGACTTTGGCCATCGCTACACAACGGATTAGCCTCATGTGGTGATGTGGGACAGCAGCGCAATCACCGCGGCTCCCCCCCCCCCTCGCTGCAGAAGAATAGCGGGGGTGGGGGTGGGCGTTCACAGTCTGTACGCGGCGAACAACCCCTTGTACAGCGGCGCACAAACTGCGCCGCGAAGCACAGTTGTAATTTACCGATTGGTCAAAAGTCATTTTGGATTACAATTTTCAGGGATAAAAAATAATTTGGCTTATAACACCTTCCCTCTTCACAGCCACATTGTCCTGGCCAACTTCTCTTCCTCATTGTCAGACGAACGCGACGCTGGTCCGCTCGTGGTTCTGGTCTCGCGACCCGGTCAAAACATAATTCCATTATTGCGGTTTTGTGCTTCCATGATTGCGGTTTTTGGCGAACGATTTTTCAAAACAAATAACAGTAGTAATTAAAAAAAGACTGGCGAAGGCTTGTGTGTCACTCAGCCTTCGTCGTCAGCCTCCGTCGGTCTATGACCATGGAAGAAATCATAACGTCTCATAATGTCTAATCCTTTTTTGATCCGCTCCAGCAGTCAGTCTTCACCCAGCCTTAAAAAAAACAGCTCGCAAACTTCTCTGCTTCAATTGGCTCACTGCATTCACAGCAGGCGGGTCCTTCTGGCTAGGTTTTCAGTCATTGGTTCTTCAAGGTTTCAGAAACCCAATTCAAGGCTCTTATTAGTCGAATGAGAGGTCAATCAGATGAACTAATCTGTTCGCGGCTGTGTCTGCAGCTTTTATTTTCAGTGCGCTTGGACGCCACTACTTCACCATCACCACCTACATCACCATTTACACCATGCGTCCTAGAGCGCATGAGAGCGCACGGCGCTCTCGTGCGCTCTAGGACGCAGAGACTTGCCCGTCCGCGGTACAACGGAGCACAAGAGATTAATGTTCTTTTGGACTTTAATGCAATTTTTTAAACAATTTTTACTTTTTACATTTTATTTATTCCTGAACTATGCTGGACTTTTGTCAAGCATCAGTTTATTTTAAATACCTTGCTTTATGTTTACAGGACATGTGGTTGTTTTTTTTGCGTTGTAATTTCCATAAGAGGAAGTAGTAAGTCACTTGTGCACTAATCATTTGTCAAGTCAATGGTATTTGTTTGTTTCAGGGATTCTGATGGGAGGCTTCATTAAGATCATTGAGTCCCAACAACTGGCCAATTGGAAGGTAAAATTTTTACCTTTTTTTTTCATCCTGATCTACATGTTAGTGGTCCCCCCACTAATATATTGAAAAGAAGAACAAAAATGTGACACCTTTGTTTGTTAGGGTACAAATATAAAAATGTTATGTGTGTAAGAGAAGTAGGGGGTGATGCATGTGCCTGTGTGTTGTGTTTGTGGGTATGTTTATGGGAAGGTTGGAAGGGGTGGGGATGTATCATGTAAAATATGTAACTAAATGTGTCTGCTGTTTTTATCTATGTAAAGCACTTTGCGCAGCATCTAATGTTTAAAACGTGCTATACAAATAGCTTGATTGCTTGATTGAAATGCTTTCTAATAGGAGCCAATATCAGTCACCAGCAACCCACCTTTTCATTTGTCCACACTACACTAAGACCAACTTTAAATTTAGCTAAATTTAGTTTGATTTACTTGGCACCAAGTAAAATAATCCCATTCTTTTACAAAATGAAGCTATATACAGCGGGGAAAATAAGTATTGAACATGTCAATATTTTTCTCATTAAACATATTTCTGATCGAGCCATTGACCTCAGATTTTCACCAGATATCACTAACAACCCAAGTAATCCATACATACAAAGAAATCATGACAACTGTGTTCACAAAACAAGTTATATTTCATAAAGTGGAATGACACAGGGAATAAGTATTGAACATGCTTGGTGAAATTCATTTAGTATTTAGTAGAAAAGCCTTTGTTGGTAATTCGGGCAGCTTGGTGGTGCAGTGGTTAGCACAGTGGCAGCACAGTAAGAAGGTCATGGGATCTATTACGCCCCTGACCATCGTGGGTTTGATCCCACCCCCTGATCATCAGTGACCCTTATGTGTGGACTTTGCTTGTTCTCCCCGTGTCTGTGTGGGTTTACCCTGGGTACTCTGGTTTCTTTCCACAGGCCAAAAACATGCAAGTTAGGTTAACTGGAGGCTCTAAAGTGGCCCTAGGTGTGAATGTGTGTGTGAATGGTGAAGGGATTTGCGCCGTACCGTGGCTGCCTCATCCATCCAGGTGGATGCCCTGAATTTCCCTCTGGGGATCAATAAAGTATACAAAATACAAAAAAATCCAAAACAGCTTCCAGACACCTCCTGTATGGAGAAACTTGGCACAAGTATTGCTCAGGAGTCATTTTAGCCCATTCTTCCACAAAAAAATGTCTTCAAATCTTGAAGATTCTGTGAGTGTCTTCTATGAACTCTGATCTTCAGTTTGTTCCATAGCTTTTCTTTTGGATTCAGGTCAGGTAACAGACTGGGCCAGTCTAGCAGCTTTATTTTCCTTCTCTGGAGCCACTTGAGAGTTTCCTTGGCTGTGTGTTCTGGATCACTGTCTTGCTTCCACCCTCATCATCTTCAGCATCTTGGCAGATGGCAACAGATTCTTATCAAGGATGTCTCTGTACATTTGTCCATTCATCTTTCCGTCAATTATATGAAGTCTGCGTGTACCATGTGCTGAAAAACACCCCCACACCATGATGCTTCCACCTCCAAACTTCACTGTTGGTATGATGTTTTGAGGCTGATGTGCAGTGCCATTTCTCCTCCAAACATGCTGTGTGTTGTGGCATCCAAAAAGTTCAATTTTGGTCTCATCTGACCAGACTATATTCTCCCAGTATTTTACTGGCTTGCCCAAATGTTCAGCAAACTTTAAACAAGCTTCAACATGCTTTTTATTCAGCATTGGAGTCTTGCAAGGTGAGCCCAGGTCGGTTAAGTGCATTACTTAGTGTTTTCTTTGAAACAGCAGTACCTGCTAACTCCAGGTCTTTCTGGAGCTCTCCATGAGTGGTCTTTGGCTCTTGGATAACTCTTCTGATAATTCTTTTGACTCCTCTGTCAGAAATCTTGCGAGGAGCTCCTGGTTGTGGCTGGTTTATGCTAAAACAATGTTCTTTCCACTTCCGAATGATGGCTCCAACAGTGCTCACTGGAACATTCAGCAGTTTAGAAATGCGCCTGTAACAAATGCCATCATTATATTTTGCAACAATAAGGTTGTGAAGGTCTAGAAAGAGCTCTTTGCTTCTGCCCATCATGAGTTCTTTGTGGTGTGACAACCAGTTATTCACAGACTTTTTAAAGGCTATCAGTCAGGACTTAACCAGCTGAAATTAATTTGCACTGATGGGGGATAAGATAAGCCTTTATTAGTCCCACAACGGGGAAATTCCAGGATTGCAACAGCACAGGGATAGCAACACTCAGAGCAACAATCAGAAGGCAAGAAAAAAAAAAGCAAGCAAACAAGAGCAGCTAATATACATATGTACATATTACTATAAATATATATATATACACACAGACACACAGTGCAGAGCATTGTAGCTGGATGGGATAAATATATGAGTATATAAACACACAGTGCGGAGCATTGTAGCTAGATGGAATAAATATGTAGATATATAAACACACACAGTGTGGAGCAATGTAGCTAGATGGAATAATATGTAGATATATAAACACCCACAGTACGGAGCATTGCAGCTAGGTGGAATAAATATGCAAATATATAAACACACACAGTGCGGAGCATTGTAGCTAGATGGAATAATATGTAGATATATAAACACACAGTGCGGAGCATTGTAGCTAGATGGAATAATATGTAGATATATAAACACACACAGTGTGGAGCAATGTAGCTAGATGGAATAAATATGTAGATATATAAACACCCACAGTACGGAGCATTGCAGCTAGGTGGAATAAATATGTAAATATATAAACACACAGTGCGGAGCATTGTAGCTAGATGGAATAATATGTAGATATATAAACACACAGTGCGGAGCATTGTAGCTAGATGGTATAAATATGTAGATATATAAATATAAATATAAACAAACACACCCAGTGCGGAGCATTGTAGTTAGATGGAATAAATATGTAAATATATAAACACACACAGTGCAGAGCATTGTTGCTAGATGGGATGAAACAGCACAACCGTCTACGTAGTGGGTAGATGGTTGTATGGGAGGATGGATGGGATGGCTTCCTAAATTCTGATGTATTTCAGCTGCTTTCTTGGCTTTCTATGCCTTTTGTACCTCTTTTTTCTTCATGTGTTCAATACTTAACTCCCTACGTCATTCCACTTTATTAAATATAACTTGTTTTGTGAACACAGTTGCCTTGATTTCTTTGTATGTGTGGATTATTTGGGTTGTTCCTGATAACTGGTGAAAGTCTCAGGTCAATGGCTCCATAAGAAATATGTTTAATGAGAAAAAGGTTGACATGTTCAATACGTAATTTTCGAGCTGTATAAATATGAATATCAGTGCACTTCTTAAGTTATGCAGTACAGTTGCATTCAGTGGTCTAGTGCAGGGACAGTGAAACTCCATTACTGAGTATAAAACCACTTTTCATACTTGCTGCATGATGTATCAAACTGCAGATTTTCTGGGAAACCCCCACCCACGCAAGTCCACTAAACATGTGTTGTCCATTTGCTGTAGTTTTTCCATCTGTTTGGTTCTGTCCTTTTCCACAGCCTGTCATTTCCTGGCTACTTTTCTTGTTGCACATCTCATATCGCCATCACCAGTTTATCAGCTCTGAATGACATACATAATTCTTTGCTTGCTATCGCTCTCCACTTGTCTCCATGAGCCCCTAGCTTTTTCTTCCAATTCTCGGTCTTTAATTAACATTCCTTGTTCTCTGCCAGTGAGCGAGAGAACAAATGAACTAGAGAGGTAGGGAGAGAGGGGGAACATGTAGGATGAGGAGGAGAGAAAAGAAGACAGGCTGTCAATGTTTCTTGCACACAGGGGCTCATTGTTTTTTAGCTGGGGGGTCCTATGACATTGCTGAGTCATCAGCATTAATAACATAGAGCCCCTGGATCCCATTAACCACATTGTCCCTGTCACTTGAGTCTCTGTATTTGTCTTTGATTTACAGAAAACAAGCCTGTTCATGTGTTGTGTGTATGTAATGGCTATTACACTATAAAGCTTAATGTGATTACAGCAGTGTTGGGCAAGTTACTAAAAATAGTAACTAATTACAGTTACTAGTTACTTTTTCAAAAGTAATTGTTACTTTACCAATTACTGCATGATTGAAGTGATTAGTTACTTGAAAAGTAACTTTCACGTTACTTTTAAATGCATGCTTAAATCATCTTGCACACATAGCAAGATAATTTAATTAATGGATTAGATTATGGACTTATTAATGGTTGGCTTAAAATAGACTGTTTCAGACAGAGTTTCACGGACAATTTTTTAATGTTGGTGTTGCTGGAGATGTTTCAGGGTGTGGGACATAAAGCAGAGTTGCCAATATTTTAGAAAAGCTTGGAGTGAGATTTTAGCAGAAATTGTGCAAGCGGGGGACTAGGGGTGGAGTGAGCATGCAGATGCACAATACACATAAACAGTTATTTTTTTCAAGGCATCCACTTCTTTACCTTAGAATAAGTTTTAGAACATGTTCAGTCTGCTTTATTCTGCCTTGAGAGCTCTTATTGTGGGAAAAATCTGAAGAAAATCAACATAATATTGCCAGTAATTTCCTCATTTTGGAGTGAGAAATAGGGTTTGTGGAGAAAGAGGGAAAAAGAGTGAGAGTTGGCAACACTGCATAAAGCTTCTCCATGTTTATCTTACCTTTATGTTATGGATTAATCCGATGTGCAGTGATCCAGTTATCTACAATCCAAACGTCTGCTGTGACAGAGACATGATCCAGTCTCTCAAATTCCTTTTGGAGATCAAAATCCATTTTGAAGAAACTTTCTCCAGGTACCAAGTAAATGCATTTTAATTTCAGTGGATCACAGTTTCAGCTGTCTGATGTTAAAGGTCTGATGGCACGATTTTGACATTTTTTAGCATGTTGTGTAAACCCAAAAGTCGTTGTCGATGATCAATATAATATTTACAACCACATCTGCATAAACTAGTTATCATCAAAAAACTGCAGCCGCTGACTGGACTGTGGTGCCGCCCACCGAATGAAGGGAGGCACCACCATGACGTAAGCGACAGAACGATGCTGGTGTTGTTGACTGGAATGACAGCAGCTTTGTAGCTCATAGTTTCTCTGGTTTCTTGTTTTAATTTTACGGCTATGCCTTCACGTTGTGTCGCAGGCTTAGATAAACAGCAGGCCATGAAAGATCACATCACACGCTTCAGCTCCAACTGTCATAAGCCTCCTCGTGCGCTTTTACGCAGGAGGAGCACACAAGGAGGGGAAGAATTAATGGATTTACACGCAGCTTTGACCTACTTTCTGAGATTGCATGCTGACGCTTGCCGGTCCCGCCATGTCCCCTCTCTCATTATCGCCAGCTGATTAAAAATCCCGCTGATCATGTTTCTCGGTCCTCGCCCAGGTGCTTCTCATCACACCATCACCAGCAGTGCGTGTACTTAGCGGCCATTTGCCAGTCACGCACTGCTGGTCAATAGTATTGTCATCTGTGCTGTTAGTCTGCCAGTATTTTCAGCACTCTCACGACGTTAGTCACTCCATGTTCGCAGTGGTTCTTGTGCGTCCTTGAAGCGATGTCGGCTCTGGGGGGCAACTGTGGCTAACACGTCTCCTCTCATTCATTCTCTGGGTGATGCCAGCCCCCGAACCCCATCAGTAAGTGTGCTTGTGTTATTTGTACGTCTTCACCTTTTTGGGAATTGTCTGTCTTTCTGTATTAAATGTGCTGTGGTGAACCCTGCACGTAAATCCTCGTTATTTCATCCTCCCTCTCCGTGCCCTGCATAAGAGCGCACGGAGGGGAAGGATGAATGGATTTACGCACAGAATTCACCACGGCACATGCATTGAACATAAGAATGATGACAACAGTTCCCAAAAAGGTGAAGACTTACAAAATAAACAGAAACACAGTTGGCGTTTGGGGCTGATATCGCCCAGCGAACGTGGAGAGGAGATGTGTTAACCACGGTTGCGCCCCAGGGCCGACATCGCTTCAAGGGGCGCAACAGAACCACGGCTGTGTGGAGTGGCTAACACGTCGTGATAGTGTTGGCAATATTGGCTGGCTGACAACACGGCAGATGATGCACACAAAACATGAACAGCTGACTGTCAAAGAGAGAGGGTGCGTGGTCGGACCGGCAAATCTTGGACAGTGCCCACCTGAAAGTGGGTCAAAACGGCACATAAAACACATGTACAAAACAAAAACAACAAGAACTCAAAATATAATGCATAATAAACCCGATGCCTGAGCCACAGAGAATACACTGCTATGATTTTATTGAAAAATCGGGTTTAAATAAATTATATTTATGAACAAATAATTTGTTGCAATATCTGTAACAAAAGCATAACACTCGGTGTTCCCCTGCTGTGTGTTTGTCGCTGCTGCTGCGGCGGGCATGTGTGCCTCTCCACTGTCACTCTCTGAGTCTGACTCGCTAGGCATGATGCCTGCTTGGCACAGCTCAAACCTATACTGTTTGATGCCCCCAGATTCTTCATTGTCATCCCATTCTTCGGAACTATAATCGTCTGAAGATTGGACAACACAAACCAATTCCAGACTATATGTGCTGGAACCATCGTCGACGTTTTCAACCGCTTCCATCCTGTGTGTACAATGGGCAGCCAAGAGCTGTGTTCTATCGATGACGTTACAGCATGGCTGGGGGGGGGGTTTCCAGCCACTGACGCAATTGGTGACGTGGCTCTCATGAAAACGTTGGATATTCGTGTGAAAAAAAGCCTGTTTGACTTAGAACTGCACAGACCAGCCTATTTCGTCATATTGTATTATGTGTTGAAAAATTAGATGAAGTCTAAAACGTGTCATCAGACCTTTAAGTCACTGTTGATATCACGTCTTCAGTCTGTAATGACGTATCTGGCAGTCAGTCAGTTTAATTCTCTCTGGGCCACAAACTGTCCAGATGTATACCTGTGATTAAAATCTTGCCGTGGGTGTTCAGATAAGAGTATTTCCATTTTACATCCAGACATGGGTGTTCAGATACAGTCAATCCACTTTACGGTGCTAGTTGTTGGCATAGCTAGCAGTTACTTTGCACTAGCTTTGTTGCTCTTTTCAGGCATTTGTGAAGATTGCATTAGGTATCAACTGGCACTTAGCTTGCAACCCACCAATATGCTTTTGTACTTAACTGGGACAAAGGAAAAATAATCTATTTCCACAAAAACAAAGTAGCTTCATCTCTTCCTCTGCCGAAAGTGATAAAGCTCCTGGCTCTTTGCAACAGGTCACGACGACTGACTGCTATGTCTCAGCTATGGTAGGGTCAGTTTGTATATTCATTTATTTGCACTAAAAAACATCCATCCATATTAATAAAATGAGTAACAAGTAACACATCTGTTCAGATTTCAGTAACTGTAACACATTATTGAATTTTTAAACAGTAATTTCTTTACACAGCATGTTACTGCAAAAGTAGTGGTGTTACAGTAATGCATTACTTTGTAATGCATTACTCCCAAGACTGGATTACAGTGAATGTCTGTTATATGCAGCTTCATCTCTGTAGGAGCATTGATAATGTTGAAGTGTTTGCAGCTCATTACATACCTCAAAAGACCCAGGCCGTGACGCAGATTGAGTGTATCTCACCTGTTTGTTTTTGAGAAAGCCTTTAAGTGTAGGATGCACTGTGCAACCTGTTCAGTGAGTCACATAGCCAGTGGCATATAACAGTGCTTCCACTGGCAGGATTTTCTTTTGAAATTGTGCATACACTTAAACTCACATGCCCATGTTTATCATACCATCACAGTAAATAGAAAAGGAATTCTTGATTAACTAGGACTCGTGTTCTTTATAATTGCATAGTAGCTGTTTCTGTTTGTTTGGAGAATCAGTTGAAGGGTAATGCATGAGAGACATCACAAATGACATGATTACAGAGCATCAGATAGTGATACCCATAGCAAAAACCAGAAGTTTCTTTGTTTTATACCATTGCTAAAAATTCAGACATTTTATGCTTTGGAGAGCTATTTCAATCAGGCTCTACCCTTTAAGGTCAGCCCAAGACATACCTTTGCAGCAAACAGTTTAATCAACATTTTGATATGCCAAGCTTCTCAGGGGAAGAATTCCCTTTTACCATTGTTGAAGCATCAAATATTCTTTGCTCAGTCTGGCAAATGCAAAATTAGCTAATGCCATGGTGCATGTGTCTGTTTGTCCACAGTTTGTGAGCATTGTCCACACCGACGATAAAGCTATTAACAACTACAAAGATAAAAATGTGAGCATTCACACCGATGAACGAGATTGTTCTACAACAGCAGAACCAAACTTGAGCTTGGATGCTCCAGACACCAGCTTCACGCTGCACTCTACCACACCTATGTTTATCCTGTTGCGAGTTGAGGCCGTCTATATTGCTGCTACTGTATCTTAAAGGATTTTTTTTTTTTTTTGCCAGATTTGTACCTTGGGCAAAGAAAATAATAAGAAAAGCAAAACAATGTGTGGGTTCTTCAAATTGTTCAGCGGTTTATTCTGTCAGCTCCAGAGAGCAGAATCATATGGGCTTGCAAATAATTATTGTTAATAACAGTCTACTACTACTACTACTACTATTACTACTACTACTACTACTACTAATAATAATAATAATAATGATGATAATAACAGCGGTACTGATAGCCCAGCTTGTTGATAAATGTTTCCAAACCCTATCATTTATTCCAGCCCTGCTGTCAAAACAGGTGAAAATGATGGCTGGATGTGTTCTTATTGACTGTCAGTGATTTTATTGTTTATTCATAATATTGTTTCAAAAGTGATCCCAATGATATCATCTGCCACTTTCCTTATGGTCATTTTTTTTTTTTTTAGATTTTAGATTTAGTTTACTTTATTGATCCCCAGAGGAGAAATTGAGGGTCATCCACCACCTGGATGGATGAAGCAGCCACGATACGGCGCTATCCCTTAACCATTCACACACACATTCACACATAGGGCCACTTTAGAGTCTCCAATTAACCTAACCTGCATGTTTTTGGCATGTGGGAGGAAACCGGAGAAATCCCAGAGTAAACCCACGCAAACACGGGGAGAACATGCAAACTCCACACAGATCACTGTTGGTCGGGGGCTGGGATCAAACCCACGATCCCCACGATTCCCCGGCCAAGGGTAAACTGTGCTGCCGCAGTGCTAACCACTGCGCCACCGGTCATCCCTGTAATGCGGACTCTACTATTCACTTGAGTTAGAACCAGGGCTTGACATTAACACCCGCCAATGTCGGGTAGATTACGGCATAGGTTGTTATCTAACTGTGAAGGTATGAGATTGTGAAAATACGTACACTACCATTCAAAAGTTTGGGGTCACCCAGACAATTATTTTGTGTTTTCCATGAAAAGTCATTTACCACCATGAGTTGTAAAATGAATAGAAAATATAGTCAAGACATTGACAAGGTTAGAAATAATGATTTGTATTTGAAATAATAATTTTTTCCTTCAAACTTTGCTTTCGTCAAAGAATCCTCCATTTGCAGCAATTACAGCATTGCAGACCTAACATGATTGCACAAGGGTTTTCTAATCATCCATTAGCCTTCTGACGCAATGAGCAAACACATTGTACCATTAGAATACTGGAGTGATAGTTGCTGGAAATGGGCCTCTATACACCTATGTAGATATTGCACCAAAAACCAGACATTTGCAGCTAGAATAGTCATTTACCACATTAGCAATGTATAGAGTGTATTTCTGATTAGTTTAAAGTTATCTTCATCGAAAAAAAGTGCTTTTCTTTCAAAAATAAGGAAATTTCTAAGTGACCCCAAACTTTTGAACGGTAGTGTAAATTAAAAGACTACAGACAGACTTACCTTAAGTTACATAATCGCTTTCAACGTGTGTCCAAGGTGAAGTAACTAGCAGTCCTCTTGACCAGCTGCAGCTCTCAAAATACAAAACAATTGTGCTGTTTTTCGACCAGGAAACAGGATGTGAGCTTTGAAAGAGAAATTGCCATCATCGTGTTTGGTGATGTGGGATGATGGGTGATGAAGTCCGCTAAACATATTCTTCTTCTTCTTCTTCTTCTTCTTCTTCTTCTGATTCTTCTTCTTCTTCTGATTCTTCTTCTTCTTTCGGCTGCTCCATTTAGGGGTTGCCACAGTGGAACTGGGTATACTGGTAGAATTAAAAACAATATCTGTCACAGGTCTGTGGTGGACCACTCCCAGTTACATGAGGTGAGACTGGACATCCTTGATAAGCACATCTGTCTCAAGGTCTGTGGTGGACTTTTGCCAGTCGGTGCATCGTGACATGCACTACACAAAGAGCAGAGATAAACAAACCTATCATCTGGTCAGTCACTGCAACAGATATTGGAGTCAGTTTGTCTTGGCCTGTCCTTGCCACTGATAATACCTCTATCTGCCAAGAATGTGCCGCTAGTCCAGCAAAAGCTAGCGGTACCCAAATACTTTGCAAGCAGTTTCATGAAATGGTCAGTCAGAAGGCAACTCATACCGGCTTGGACATTGCCCGGGTTAACAAGGTCAGAAGTTCCTGGCAGCGGAAGGTGAAGGACAGAGCTGCGTAGAGGAATCTGATCAGACCTAAATGAAACAGTCATTGTCACCCCCAAAAAGACTGCTATGATGATGATGATGGCAGCTCCTTCTTCAGCATCCTTTGTCCAATATATCCACTATCCCTCCTCTGCACAGGTCCAAACCATCTCAGCCTTGCCTCTCTTACTTTGTCTCCAATCCACTCAATGTGAGCTGTCCCTCTGATATACTTATTTCTAATCCTGTCCTTCCTAGTCACTTCAAATGAAAATCTTAGCATCTTCAACTCTGCCACCTTCAGCCACCATCTCCAAACCATACATCAGAGCAGGTCTCACTACCGTCTTGTAAATCTTCCCATTCACTCTTGCTGCTACCCTTCTGTCACACAGTCCGCTAAACGTATTTACAAAAGCTAAATATTATTCTGTTATTATACGACAGCTGACAACTTTAATTGTTTGGAAAATTATCTTTTAAACTGACAAACATCATATGTGTAACTCGTGCCAAAATTCAATTGGGAGCAAAAGATAATTTTGCTCTTGCCATTTATTTCAGTGGAAATTTTTTGCAATTTAAGGTCTTATATGTGGAAGTAGAGGGAGTGTGACTTAGGCTGCCTATTGCAGATATTTTTCTTGACTGTTTTACAGTATTTACTTCTTCTCATAAATAACTACCGTGTTTCTCTTGCTATTTTTTATGTACAGTGGGGAAAATAAGTATTGATCACATCAACATTTTTCTCATTAAACATATTTCTGATGGAACCATTGACCTGAGATTTTCACTAGATATCAGAAACAACCGAACTGATCCATGCATACAAAGAAATCAAGGCAGCTGTGTTCACATTCAAGTTATATTTAATAAAGTGGAATGACACAGGGAATAAGTATTCAACACATGAAGAAAAAGAGGTGCAAAAGGCATAGAAAGCCAAGGAAGCAGCTGAAATACATCAGAATTTAGGAAGCCATCCCATCCCCCATCAGTGCAAATTAATTTCTGCTGGTTAAGTCCTGACTGATAGCCTGTAAAAAAGGTCTGTAAATATCAGATTTTCACACCACAAAGAACTCATGATCAGTAGAAGCAAAGAGCTCTCTCTAAACCTTCACAACCTTATTGTTGCAAAATGAAATGATGGTATTGGTTACAGGCGCATTTCTAAACTGCTGCATGTTCCAGTGAGCACTGTTGGAGCATCATTTGGAAGTGGAAAGGATATCATTTTACCATAAACCAGCCACAACCAGGAACTCCTTGCAAGATTTCTGACAGAGTAGTCAAAAGAATTGCACTGGTCAACACCAAATTTATTGTCTAAGTTTTTTTTTAGCTGATTTAGGACAATTTTGATGTACTGAATCCAAAAATCACATTGGTTTTGCTTAATCAGGTCAACTTTTTGAATTATGGCCACATGTTGTTTTATACGTTTTTGTTTACATGTACTGGTATTTTCGCTTTATATGATGCAAAATTCTTTTTTATGTCTTGAAATTCTCTGAATTTTGAACAATGATGACGTAACATTCAAGTTACATGTACTTACCTTTATATAAAGGTAAATACATGCACAGTACTAAGTAAGTACTAAGTAAGTACAGGTTTTTACTTAGCACCTGATCAAGAGAAATGGATGTCATTTTCGGATTCAGCGGTGCAAAATTGTCTTAAATCAGTTGAAAAAACACAGACAACTTACAAAAAAATTATTTTTGTAACCCTGTGTTATCAGAAGAGTTACCCAAGAGCCAAAGACCACTGGTGGAGAGCTCCAGAAAGACCTAGAGTTATCAGGTACTGCTGTTTCAAAGAAAACGATAAGTAGTGCACTCAACCAACATGGGCTCTATACCCGCTCACCTCACAAGACTTCATTGCTGAAGAAAAACCATGTTGAATCTTGTTTAAAGTTTGCTGCACAACATTTGGGCAAACCAGTAAAATATTGGGAGACTATAGTCTGGTCAGATGGTCAGATGAGACCAAAATTGAACTTTTTGGATGCCACAACACACAGCATGTTTGGAAGAAAAGTGGCACTGCACATCAGTCCAAAAACACCATACCAACAGTGAAGTTTGGAGGTGGGAGCATCATTGTGTGGGGGTGTTTTTCAGCACATGGTACACGCAGACTTCATATCATTGAAGGAAAGATGAAGGGACAAATGTCTAGAGACATCCTTGATAAGAATCTGTTGCCATCTGCCAAGATGCTGAAGATAAAATGAGGGTGGACATTTTGGCAAGACAATGATCATAAACACACAGCCAAGGAAACTCTCAAGTGGCTCCAGAGAAGGAAAATAAAGCTGCTAGAATGGCCCAGTTAGTCACCTGACCTGAATCCAATCGAAAATCTATGGAATGAACTGAAGATCAGAGTTCATAAAAGACACCCACCGAACCTTCAAGATTTGAAGAGAGTTTGTGGGGAAGAATAGGCTAAAATAACTCATGCAGGAGGGGTCTGGAAGCTGTTTACCAACAAAGTACCAAATTACCAGCAAAGGCTTTTCTACTAAATATTAAATGAATTTCACCAAGCCTGTTCAATACCTATTTCCTGCGTCATTCCACTTTATTCAATACTAGAAAAGCACTCGGAGAGCGCAGACCTCCGCCAAGCGCCACAGTTCCCCCCATACAGTGTTTGTGTGTACGTTTTCAGATTCCTTGACCATGAAAACATATGACTAGCAATTGGATTGACAATGATAGGATTAGTGGTTCAGTAGTTATTCACGAAAATGACATTTTCCGTAATGGCGGCCACAGTTCCCCCATACAGTGTTTGTGTGTACGTTTTCAGATTCCTTGACCATGAAAAGATATGACTAGCAATTGGATTGACAATGATAGGATTAGTGGTTCAGTAGTTATTCACGAAAATGACATTTTCCGTAATGGCGGCCACAGTTCCCCACCATACAGTGTTTGTGTGTACGTTTTCAGATTCCTTGACCATGAAGACATATGACTAGCAATTGGATTGACAATGATAGGATTAGTGGTTCAGTAGTTATTCACGAAAATGGCATTTTCCATAATGGCAGCCACAGTTCCCCCCATACAGTGTTTGTGTGTACGTTTTCAGATTCCTTGACCATGAAAAGATATGACTAGCAATTGGATTGACAATGATAGGATTAGTGGTTCAGTAGTTATTCACGAAAATGGCATTTTCCGTAATGGCGGTTTTCTTCTGGACGGTGATCCGGATCACCACCAAAATGTAATCATCTGTAGGATACCCCATTTCTGACAATCTGTGAAAATTTCATGAAAATCCGTCCATAACTTTTTGAGTTATCTTGCTAACAAACAAACAAACAGACAGACAGACAGACAGACAAACCAACGCCGATGATCACATAACCTCCTTGGCGGAGGTAATAACTTGTTTGGTGGACACAGTTGCCTTGATTTCTTTGTATATTCAATTCAATTCAACTTTATTTATATAGCGCCATTTCACAACAACAGTCATCTCATAGCACTATCAACTGTAGGGGGAACCCCCACAGTTGCAGAAAGACCCCAGCGATCAGGCGATCCCCTGTGAGCAAGCACTTGGATTACTTGGGATGTTACTGATATCTGGTGAAAATCTCAGGTCAGTGGCTCCAACAGAAATATATTTAACTAGAAAAGCACTCAGAGAACTCATACCTCCACCGAGGCTCCTTCCGTCCATCTTGGATCACCTTCAAAATGTAATGGCCTCATGTGTAGGCCACTGGGCAGTTCTGGTGAAAATTGCAGGAAAGTCTATCCAGTAGTTTTGGAGGATTCTTGTGAACACACTGTGAGAAGAGAAGAGCCTTGGTGGAGGTATGTGTTTTCAGATCATCACCAAAATATTATGGGTTCCTGTTTAGCCTAAGGACCACCTCTGGTGAAAATTTCACCCAAATCCATCCGGTAGTTTTTGGTAATCCTGCTGCACAAATACAAACAAGGTTCCTTGGTGGAGGTATGCAGTCTCATCAAATCATCACCAAAATTTAATGGTTTCATCCTTGGCCCAAGGGCTACCTCCGGTGAAATTTTCATCAAAACCTGTCCAGTAGTTTTTGCGTAATCCTGCTAACAAACAGACAGACAGACAGACGAACGGACAGACAGTCAAACCAACCCGATTACATTACCTCCTTGGTGGAGGTAATGAGAAAAATGTTAATGTGTTCAATACTTATTTTCCCCGCTGTATGTACAGTATAAGGATCATTTACATTTAAAAAGGTTGTAAATAGGGCTGCAACGGTTACTCCAGTAATTCAAGTAAGTCAATTACAAAAAATCCTGGATTTAAAATCTTTGATTTGAGGCTTTGTTTAACCTAACACTTCCAGTCTGTGCAGTGTTGCCAGATATACGATAATTATTGTATTTATACAATAGTTTTAGGGCCTATAAGATATATGATCAATAGTTGTAAAAAAGGCCAAATATATGATAGTTTTGGAATTTCTGTGCACCCCCCCAAAAAACATCATTTTGATTTATGTGAACACCCATACATCACCAGAAACTGATGGCTGCTCATAGCTGATCAGCTCATACCTGGCTGGCTCCCCCTCACCGCCAAATGTGCCAACACATCAGTAGCACTCAGCTCATGTTTGTTTGTGCAGCTGCACAGGGATCACAACAAATAAAAAATAAAAAATCAGTGAACATGAGTTCAAACTCAGAGGAAAAAAGTACTAAAAGAAAACAGTCCAGCAGCACAGATATGGAAACTGGTAAGAAAACAAAGCAACTCCACTGGGAGTTACAATGGTGTGAAAAAGTGCTTGCTCCCTTCCTGATTTCTCATTCTTTCGTATGTTTGTCACACTTAAATTTTTCAGATCATCAAGCAAATTTAAATATTAGACAAACACAAGTAAATGCAAAATGCAGTTTTTAAATGAAGGTGTTTATTACTGAGGGTAAAAAAAAATCCAGACCTACATGGCCCTGTGTGAAAAAGTGATTGCCCCCTAAATCTAATAACTGGTTGGGCCACCCTCAGCAGCAACAACTGCAATCAAGTGTTTGCGATAACTGGCAATGAGTCTTTTACAGCACTGTGGAGGAATTTTGGCCCACTCCTCTTTGCAGAATTGTAATTCTGCCACACATGCCAAAAACATGCAGGTTAGGTTAATTGGCATCAAACTGGGGATTCTAAATTGTCCTTAGGTATGACTGTAAGAGTGAATTGTCTGTCTCTCTGTGTTGGCCTTGCGATGGACTGGCGATCTGTCCAGGGTGTACCCTGCCTCTCGCTCAAAGATGCTGGGATAGGTTCCAGCCCCCCCACAACCCAAAAAGAGGATTAAGCGGAAGAAGATGGATGGATGGAGGGTTTTCGAGCATGAACCGCCTTTTTAAGGTCATGGCACAGCATCTCAATTGGATTCAGGTCAGGACTTTGACTAGGCCACTCTAAAGTCTTCATTTTGTTTTTCTTAAGCTATTCAGAGGACTTGCTGGTGTGTTTTGGATCATTGTGCTGTTGCAGAACCCAAGTGCAGTTCAGCTTGAGGTCACGAACAGATGGCCGGACATTCTCCTTGAGGATTTTTTGATAGACAGCAGAATTCATGGTTCCATTTACCACAGCAAGTCTTCCAGGTCCTGAAGCAGCAAAACAGCCCCAGACCATCACACTACCACCACCATATTTTACTGTTGGTATGATGTTCCTTTTCTGAAATGCTGTGTTACTTTTATGCTGGATGTAATGGGACACACATTCCAAAAAGTTCAACTTTTGTCTCATCAGTCCACATTAGTATTTTCCCAAAAGTCTTGGGGATCATCAAGATGTTTTCTGGCAAAACTGAGACAAGCCTTTATGTTCTTTTTGCTCAGCAGTGGTTTTCATCTTGGACTCTGCCATGCAGGCCATTTTTGCCCAGTCTCTTACTTATGGTGGAGTCATGAACACTGACCTTAACTGAGGCAAGTGAGTCCTGCAGTTCTTTGGATGTTGTTGTGGGGTCTTTTGTGACCTCTTGGATGAGTTGTTGCCGCACTCTTGGGGTAATTTGGGTCGGCCGGCCACTCCTGGGAAGATTCACCACTGTTCCATGTTTTCACCATTTGTGGATAATGGCTCTCACTGTGGTTTGCTGGAGTCCCGAAGCTTTAGAAATGTCTTTATAACCTTTTCCAGACTGATAGATCTCAATTACACTGCTTCTCATTTGTTCCTGTTTTTTTTTTTTTTTTTTTGATCGCAGCATGATGTCTAGCTTTTGAGGATCTTTTGGTGTACTTCACTTTGTCAGGCAGGCCCTATTTAAGTGATTTCTTGATTGAGAAGAGGTGTGTCAGTAATCAGGCCTGGGTGTGGCTAGAGAAATTGAACTCAGCTTTCCAAAGACGTGATAAACCACAGTTAATTTACGTTTTAACGGGGAGGGGGGGCAGTCACTTTTTCACACAGAGCCATGTAGGTTTAGTTTTTTTTTTTTTCCCTTAATAATAAACACCTTCATTTAAAAACTGCATTTTGTGTTTACCTCTGTTATTTTTGTCTAATATTTAAATTTGTTTGATAATCTGAAACATTTACAGTAAGTGTGACAAACACACAAAAAAATGAGAAATCAGGAAGGGGGTGAATACTTTTTCACACCACTGTAGAGCCTATGTTTAAGGACAGAAGCAGTGGTTGTGCAAAGAGGTGCAGTTTACTGTGTGGGTGGGTGTGTTTAAGTGTGACAATGATAAAGCAGTTGTTTCATTCAAATGGCTGAGCCTCTGCATTTATTCCTTTGTTACTGCAGTTCCATACGTATAGAATAGCTTTGTTTTATATGTACTGTCCTAACCTGTGATTTTTCAAGTTATTTTTGTACATATAATAGTTTGGGTCAAAACACGATAATTTTAAAGTGACCGTACGATATTTCTTCATTTCCCATCTGGCAGCACTGGGTCTGTATGACCTTCTTCCAGGCACACTATATAAACAAGATGCGGGTTTGTTTAATGGCGCAATATCATGGATTAAGTGATGCAGGGAGAACAGCGACAGAGCAACGGAAAAAAGGACGAAAGTCAGAGAAAATGACGAAAAGTGTCTTAGGTCTGAGATCATTTCAAGCTCAGATTGAAGGAAAACAGTGTGCACTGTGTACATTGTAAAGCCAAGCTGGCATACCACAGCAGCACAACGGTGATGTTACAGCATCTCGGTAGACAGCATCCAACCACATCATGCATGGAGCAGAGGACTGAGACAAGGTACGTGATTGTGATTTTAAATTAAGATAAATACAATGTAGTCAGCTACGCTAATTATGCTTATATGGCTAAAGAGCATATAGCAGCTACCGCTAATTGCCAGCCAGTGTTTTTTTTTCTGTTGCAAGTTGAAGCCAATGCTACAAAACTGAACTTTATGGTGTAACGTAATATGAGAAAGCCTTTATTATTTGACATCCATCCATACAACAAAATTTAAAATGCAGCTCTTCATGGTACAAAAGGGGAAAAAGTGCAAAAGACGATAAAGGAAAATAAGTGATTGTGTTTCATAAAGTACATATGTAGATGTAGAAGTACATGATCCTGTCATGTTATCAGTTCTGGTCAAAAACTGAATTCAGATCTTTTTGGCACACAGCTATTTTAAGATAAAGATGGGAGCTGGAGGCTTCCTTTGAAGAGCATTTTAAAAAAAAAACATAATATATTTGAATATTATTAGTACATAAAAGACAAAAACAAGATTTTCTAGTGAACTTAATGGTATCTTGCATTTTTTAAATTTTTGCCATACAAGCCAACCTTGCTGACAGTGACTCCAAGCAAAGCAGAAGACCCAGTAATGCCAGTAATGCATGCAGGCACTAGGGGTGCAACATCATTTGTCCAGAACTTTCTGGGCTCGTCTTACTCCAGTGCCAGGTATCTTACAACTTGAGATTTAAGAATTTGTGTCTTTGTATATTTGCATATTCTGTGTTCTTTCCTGATTGTGTCCTTACAATGTCTTGTGTATCTCTCTGTCTTTCAGTGATGATGGGCAGGATGAAGAGCAGCAGTTAAATCAAGCTGTGCAGAGCGAGGTCCTTATGTACTTTGGAGAACATCCACAGTTTTTTGTAAAAACTTTACAGGTTTGTTTTATTTTATCTGTTAATACTACAGTAATACTCGGCACCTATTGTTATACATCAACAACTTTGTTGTCACAGTTTAAAGGTAAAATATAATGCAGCAGCTGCAAATGGGGTTATATGCAAGAAACATTGCAATAAGCACTGCAATAAATGTGTACCTGTGTTATTGAGTGTTTGGTACAATTACTATTATTCTTTAGGAAAGAACATTCCACACATGTTGGTCAATGTAAGTTTCTTCAATACAAAAAAAAAGTATCAGATTACTTGATTGATTACTTAGAGTGGCCGATTACTCGATTAGTAAAATAATTGATAGCTGTAGCCCTAGTTGTAAATTTAGTTCAAGTAAATTTTAGCATGCGATAGTCAAAAAACATAATTTCCCAACCACAAAACTGGGGCAAATGGAAAGGCTGAGTGGCTAGTAACTTTAGACGTCTGACTGGGAGTTGACCATGGAGAAGACCCACAACATGCTGGAGAGACTATGTCTCCCAACTGGCCTGGGAATGCCTTGTTTTTCGCTTCTGAAAAGCTGGAGCAGGTGGCTGGAGAAAGGGAAATCTGGGCTTCTCTGCTTGAAGTGGTGTCTCTGCAGCCCGGCCCACAAGAAAAGTGGTAGAAGATGGATGGATGGATGTTATCTTTATTGTGCTTGGTGTGGACAGGAACTTTACTCCTTCTGGGCAATTGACCCGATTCTCATGAAACTCACACAGCTTTGAGTAGGTGTACTGGGATGGGGGGGACTGAAAAGTTCATCGTGGTGAAATTTGACCAAATGTGGTTTATTTTTCAACATAGTCTCCCCTTTGGTCCACACACTTCTTCCATTGGTGGTGCAGCACTTGGAGCCCTGCGGTTGAAAAATAAACCATATTTGGTCAAATTTGACCACTATGAACTTTTCAGCCCTCCCTCGTATGCTAGGTGTGGGCAATTAACTGAAAATAACCAAAACAGACCTTCAGACTCTGGAACTGAAGTAATTTTGTTCCTTTGCATATGTGGACATGTCAAGGTGGCCCCTCTGGGGCATATAAAAGGGCTCATACACAGGGTGATTGCTCCTCATAATTTATTGAAAAATAAAGCAGTGCGAGGGCTGAAAACACAAACGCTGATCATGGCAGACAGTCAGCGGTAGCAATAAATTCAGACCAAGTGTAAGAGAAAGAGGTCATAACGTTTTGGACACTGCACTGAGGACAAAGGGTGGTGAGAATAAAGAGAAATGTGGATAATTACAAAATAAGAAACAGCCATGACAATTAGGGAGAGAGTGGAACTGAAAACAGATGTGCTACACTACACCAGAAGAAAACAAAAGACACTGGCAAAGACACTGCCAAAATAAAAGCCAGCTCAGAAACGATGATGAGGTGAAGAAAAAACTACCTGAACCCTACCAATGTAACTGAAAAATGACAAGAAATATAACAATAATAATAAAGTCCAAAACAATAAAAGGCATGGACATGGTCACAGACCATGTCCAGATTGTGACAGTATGAAATAAATGTGCTTTGTGACACTGAATAATGGAGCAGCAATATACAATATGTAATAAAAGGTGATATTTAATGCATCTAATCAGTTTCTCCTTGCAAAGAGCAGCAGCAGCAGCAGCTTTATGTAGCTCATCTCTCTTTGCACTGTCCTTCTAAAAACAAATGGTAATGCTAGACTAGCAGAAGATCAGTTAAAGCAATACAGGGGTGAATTGTTAGTGATTCTCATGATAAAATTCTTCATGATAAAAAGCTTTCTCGATAAAAGTAAGATTTACAACTGAAGTAATATTTACTGTATATGTAATTCATAAATAATTTCAATAATCTATTAATAAATGAAGTTATTTATTGTCTATACCTCTCCCACCAAAATCAGTGTTTCTTCTGGCTTAAAGATGTTGGTGCGGTGGCAACATATTTTTCTGGGGCGGGGGGGGGGGAGAGACACATGACACGGTTGTAACCAGACTATGTTAATTTTACACTATTTATTTTTATTTTTTTTTAATTTTGCACAGTAATATTGCATAATGGAACTTACCATTTGAAGTACTGTACAATCAAGGCTTGAATATTGGAATATTGGGCCAGTTGGAGTCCCACCCAGATGTCCTGTGTTTGAACTTTTTACTGGTGTCATCCTTCTCTCTTTCCTCTGCTCTCACCTCTCCTGGACCCTCTGCCTGAACGCTTTCCTCTCCTTGGCTCTTCTCTTCGGTCTCATCTTTCCCTCTCTGAGCCCTGTCTAATTCAGGTTCTCTCTCTGTGTATGGTGGTATACAATCAGGTTAGAAAATACCAAGTGTCATATTTTGTCCTGCAGGATTTTTTTTCATGGCTTACATAAATGAAAAAATATGTGTATTTATTTTTATTCTAGTGTTTCTTTTTTTCCATTGATGAAGAGTAGGAAATGGAAGGGAAAAAACATTCATAATAGTAATGTACTCATTCATACCTAAATTGTATGATCAGAGGTGGGTATAGTAGCCAGAAATTCTAATTATGTAAAAGCAGTACTATGAAATTAATAATTAAAAGTAAACAACCAAAAATTTCTCGTAGAGTTAAGGGTACAAAGAGCACCCACTTAAAAACTTGAGTAATGACTTCAGTCTTTTTAGGTTTGAGGTTTTTCTCCAAAATTTATAACAATTTTCTTATAGTTATCTACTTTTCTCTGTAAATTTATCTAAATTTGCAATACTTTTCCTAAAATTTGTAATTTTCTCTTGTAAAATTATGACTTTTCTTGTACTTTTGAGACTATTATAAATGTGGATTATTTTATGGCTATTTTTTTTATCTTTTTTTAACCCAATCCAACTTTATTTATAAAGCTTTTTAAAAACGACGGTTGACACAAAGTGCTGTACATTAACGATAAATAAAATATAAAATCAATAAAATACAGCTAAAGTACAAAACAGCACAAACAAAACAATAGTCATACAATAAAGACAATAAGAACAAATAAAATCAATGTCTCAAACTGGGTCAAAAGCCAGAGAATAAAAATGGGTTTTAAGAGGAGTTTTAAAAGTGGACAGTGAAGAGGCCTGTCTGATGGACAAAGGCAGATTATTATAAAATTACTGTTTTTCTAATAAATTTGAAACAGAATGTGGCAAATTTTTTACTTTTTTCCTCATACAATTTAAACTTTTGACCATAATTTTGTAGAGCCAGAACAGAATAATAACATTAACTCTGAATTCAAAGAAATATAATTATCAAAATTATATTTAAATAAATAAATTACCTTAAATGACCAAATATGCAGTTATTCCTGTTATAATATTTCTGTGTATTTATAGTTTTTTAGAAATCTCCTCACCAACCTGACAGCAGGAAAAACCTCCCTTATTTTGAAATCCAAATGTTGGCATGTTTAGTTTGTCTGAAGGCTGCTGATGGATTAAAGTCATTGACTTCGTGAAGTGTGGTCATCTTTACTTGCCAGGTACATAATAAGGAACATAACTTAATATTGTAGTGGCTGGTGAAATATATACTCACTAATTCATCAGTCCACCTTGCCTTTCCCTTCATATGAAGCCGGCTACATATGAATTCTAACCACGTCTCTTAGCTAAGCGACTCTTCCATTATTGCTCCTGTTTCCAGTGGGTTAAAACCATGATAAATGCCTCCAGTGCTTACATACCTCTTCTGATTTTTTTCCACGTTTAAAGTACTTTAATAAACTCATGTTTCTGTGGGACAGTCATGCTAGTGAGACACTCTGCCTGACTGGAAAGCTTATGTGGGCGGGGTGCTTCTAACTCCGTGCGGATGATGGCCACGTGCGTTGTTCGTGTGCGCGCTTGCGGAAAGTTATTGCTTCATATATTTTTCTTAAATTCATATCTCCTCATTAGCATGGTGGTAATTTTTCTGGCGTGGCTGGCCACCACCCAGAAATGTTACCAGAGGAAACGCTGAAAATGAATGAATGAACAAATGAAAGAATGAGTAAAAAAAAAAAAAAAAAAAACCCCAGATAAATAAATCATTGAAAAAAATTAAATTGTTCAATTAATCGTGAAGCTAATTTGAAGTCACATCGCCCAGCCCTAATCTAGGTTTAATACATGTGTACAAAGAGAAAAGAAAAGACTCTTAATGACCTCAGGGTGTCATAAATGCCCTTTGGGGCATGAAGATGAGACCCATACGCTGAACTGTGAGTTTAGGCAATTTATTGAAAAGAAACAACAAACATAAAGTTCAACACAGTGCTCAGAACTCAAAAAAAGGCAAAGGAGAAAACTTACAGTTTTTACGCACCAGAGCAAGGCAGGGCTCTGGTGGAGATGAGGGGAATGCAAACCAAGACAGTGGCAATAGGAAATGAAAATAATTCCCCTTAAACAGGGATAAAAACCCTTTACATAATTAATGACGGGTGTGGGTATCTGAATGGGCAGGAGAAAGCAATGACATATAATTTGGACCAGCTGGCCCACGCAGCTGCCCACGCAGAACAAAACCCCCAGAAAGCCATTGACAGCTGTCAACCCCGAGAGAAAGATCACAACAGAATACAAACATCACGACGTGGCAAAAAATGGAGACAGGCAAACTCAAAAATACAATAAATAAACTACAACGAATGTAAACGGGAAGATACACTACCGTTCAAAAGTTTGGGGTCACCCAGACAATTATTTTGTGTTTTCCATGAAAAGTCACACTTATTTACCACCATGACTTGTAAAATGAATAGAAAATATAGTATAGTCAAGACATTGACAAGGTTAGAAATAATGATTTGTATTTGAAATAATAATTTTTTCCTTCAAACTTTGCTTTCGTCAAAGAATCCTCCATTTGCAGTAATTACAGCATTGCAGACCTAACATGATTGCACAAGGGTTTTCTAATCATCCATTAGCCTTCTGGCGCAATGAGCAAACACATTGTACCATTAGAACACTGGAGTGATAGTTGCTGGAAATGGACCTCTATATACCTATGTAGATATTGCACCAAAAACCAGACATTTGCAGCTAGAATAGTCATTTACCACATTAGCAATGTATACAGTGTATTTCTGATTAGTTTAAAGTTATCTTCATTGAAAAAAAGTGCTTTTCTTTCAAAAATAAGGAAATTTCTAAGTGACCCCAAACTTTTGAACGGTAGTGTAAATCATACTGAGAAACAATATAGGATAAGTGACAACTCAAAAATGACAACACAGTACAAATATAAAAAAAGGCAGACAACCTGAGCCCAGTGGAATTCCCCCGCGCTCAGAACGTGACAGAGGCCCTGCCTCAAGAGGTGGATCTGAGACACCCTGGGGTAACATCAAAAGAAACGAACCCCCCCCCACACACAAAAATCCCACCTCAACATGAAAAAACAACCCCACCCCAGGTGGGAGGAGGGGGACCCAGGCATGGAGGGACCGAACCAAACCAAAAGGAACAAGAAAAACCCTCAGGATGGCTTCCCAGCGAGGCCCATGCTGAAGGGAAACAAAACAAAATCCTGCTCAGGACCCACATAGGACTGGGCACCTAGGCCCCCCTAGACCAAAGAACAAAGCAATTCTGGTGGTCAGCCGAAGTCCCAGCCTGACAGATGGCGAGGTGGTAAGAGTTGGGTGGTCTGCCGGAGAATGTGAACCACCCAACCCAACGGCAACTCCTGTCAGGTGGTCGGCCAGAGTTCTTTAGCCACCACCACAGAGATGGTGGTCCGGGGGGGCCACCCACCCGGGATGACCTGAGGACGAAGCACCACGACTACGACTGGCAGAGGAATGGGAACCATGACGGCATCAGGCAGAGGAGGGGGAACCAGGATGGCACCAGGCAGAGGATGGGGGACCACGACGGCATCTGGCAAAGGAGGGGGGACCACGACGGTGTCTGGCAAGGGAGAGGGGACCCGCGGACTGGCCAGCAGCACCCTCGGAGGTCCCGGAATGGGACATAGTTGCACCCTCGGTGGCTCCGAACTGGAGCAGGGTTGCACCCATGGTGCCTGCAGACTGGAGTGAAGTTTCACCTGTGATGGCTCCGGACTGGAGCGAAGTTGCACCCGCGGTGGCTCTAGACTGGAGCACAGTTGCACTGCAGTGGCTCTGGGCTGGAGCAGAGCTGCACCAAAGGTGGCTCTGGGCTGGAGCGGAGCTGCACCCTTGGTGGCTCCGGGCTGGGACGGAGCTGCACCCTCGGAGGTACCGGGCTGGGACGGAGCGGAGCGCCTGTGACGACCTCTGTTGGAGGGGGAACCACGGCACCCTTGGACTGGCCAGCAGCACCCACGGAGGCTCTGGACTGGAGCGAAGCAACACCCGCGGTGGCTCCAGGCTGGAGTGACGCTGCACCCGCGGTGGTCTCGGACTGGGACATAGCCGTACCCTTGGTGGACCTGGCCTGGGCCACGGCTGCACCCTCGGAGGCCCCGGGCTGGAACGGAGCATCCATGACGACTTCCACAGAAAAGGAAGCAGCACCCTTGAGGACCTCAGCCGGAGGGGGAGCAGCACCCACGGAGGTCCCGGGCTGGGACGGAGCACCTGCAACAACCTCAGCGGGAGGAGCTGGACCCATGATGATCTTGGGCAGCGAGCCTGGACCCACGGAGACATATGGCACAGGTGGAATATCCTCGGCGACCCTGGGGAAAAACTCGGACAGGAGATGCACAGACACAGGGTAACGGTCACTGGTGGCAGTGGAGCCCAGTGAGGTGAGCTCAGGTGCAGCTGACGGCTGCACTTGGCTCTCCCCATCTCGAGCCAGGCAAGATTTCTCCAAAAGAGAGACATAGACAAAGGAGTGCACTTGCCTGATCTCAAGCTCCACCACCATCCAGGACTCCGACGATCCAGATGGTGGTTCTACAGGCCCGGCTCTCAGGGGGTTCAACTCCGGCTCTGTTGTGACGGCCCCTGCAGCAGGCATGGTGGTCAGTTCAGTCCTGGGGCCTCCCAGCGAGGTGACCCATGCAGGTGGCTCATCCTGCGTGGTGACAGGAGGTGGATCTCCTGCTGGTGCTGAATCCTGCTCAGCTGGAGCCCGGGGCTGCTTTTGTGTCGGTGCGGGCGTACACTTGGTTTCAGCGCTCACCCTCCATCCAGAGCATGGCTGCGGGGCTGGAACCAAGTCTTCCAGGGCCGTAGGCTCCTCCAACATCTGGTGGCTCAATCCAGGGGCTGGCATACCCTCAAGGGGCAGAGGAGGAGACACGGAGAGAGCAGGTGATAAGTTGTTAGCTACAGCAGGTGGTGAGAGCTCACAGGGCTTCGAAGACTGAGCCCCACCACCAGGAATCAGGCAAGATGATTCAGATGTAGGTAATAACGAATGAAAAGTCACTTACCTATATTCCTGGTGCATGATGTTAACTGCTGCAACTGGTTGGAGGTCAACCCTCTCCGTGACCTCAACGGTTGTGGGCCCCTCTGAGGAGAGTAGAGGAGCTGCCCCTGCCGACATGGTTTTGGGCAGAACTGGGAAAAAACAGCTTGGCTTACAGCAACAGGAGGAGGCGTTGAGGGGAAGCAAGGAACAGCAGTAGCAGAGAGGGAGAAGGCTGACAATTCGGCCAGAGAAGACGAACTGGCAAGGTGCAATGCTGAGGGAGGCTTCCGTCCCAGCGTAGGAGAAGCAGCCGATTGAGGGGTAGGAGCATTCTTCTGGCGGGATTTTCCAGAATGACGGCGAGGAGCGTGAGGCAGAGACGTAGGTTCAAAGTGGAGAGGGAGAGGCTCCAGAGTCAGGGGATGCTCACACCTTGGCTCAAACTCCGGGTCCCTCTGTGAAATCTCCTCCAGCTCCTGAGCCAAATCCGGGAGGAGCCATGGCTTAACCTCCAGGAGGAGGTCAGTTTCTGCCAGTATAACTTGACTGCGCTCCTCCAGCTCCTCAGCCGATGGAGCGGGCCAAGGCTCGGGAGGAGGAGGCGGCGCTGCCACCGGAGAGCGGTGAGAGGCTGGAGGCTTCCGTCTGCTGAGTGCATGCTCTTTGTTG
This sequence comes from Pholidichthys leucotaenia, assembly GCA_020510985.1. NCBI lineage: Eukaryota > Metazoa > Chordata > Actinopteri > Cichliformes > Pholidichthyidae > Pholidichthys > Pholidichthys leucotaenia. Next base: position 316,338,729 of record CM035843.1, read on the forward strand.
GTGAGGGCACAGGCATCGGAGCTGACTTCCCCAGCTCATCACTCATAGATTGAGGGAGAAATATGGAGAGGAGTGGGTTTGTGAGCTCCAGGTGATCCCACAGGCTGGGGCATGCCTGTAGCACCTGCGCCACGCCCTCCAGACACTCTCGGGCTGCCTCGGGAGTACAGGAGGCTTGAGTCTGCGACAGAATATCCTCCAAGACACCCACTGACCATTGCTCCACTTCGTCCAGTCTAAGGGTGGAAACCTCTGGGGTGACAAACATGGTAATCCCGGTGTGAAAAGAAAACCAATGAGCTTGCCACTGCTGAGGTGAACGAAATGGCAAAAAAAAATAAATAATAAATCACCAAACTCACAGCAGCTGAGTCTCTACTGGCTGCTGTCTTCTGTCATAAATGCCCTTTAGGGCAGGAAGATAAGACCCACGCACTGAACTGTGAGTTTGGGCAATTTATTGAAAAGAAACAACAAACATAAAGTTCAACACAGTGCTCAGAACACACACACACACACACACACACACACACACACACGCAAAAAAAAGGCAAAGGAGAAAACTTACAGATTTTACACACCAGAGCAAGGCAGGGCTCTGGTGGAGATGAGGCGAATGCAAACCAAGACAGCGGCAATAGGAAATGAAAATAACTCCCCTTAAACAGGGATCAAATTCTTTTACATAATTAATGACCGGTGTGGGTATCTGAATGGGCAGGAGAAAGCAATGACATATAATTCGGACCAGCTGGGAATAATGAGGAAGCCATCGGAGCTGACAGCTGGCAGGGCCACGCCCACGCAGAACAAAACCCCCAGAAAGCCATTGACAGCTGTCAACCCCTGTGTGTTGACTGACTTATGTTGTTATGTTGTCTGTGTTTGAATGACTTACGTTGATCGCTCTATGGAATGTAATAACATGTACACATACTTAAAATAGCATAGGTTGGTCCACCTTGATGTGAGGTCGAAACGGACTTTGTGATCCCAGGCTGAAATAGGCAGTTCTGGCCTTAGCCCAGAAAGTGGGTTGTAACAGAAAGGAATAGGAATTTCTCTACTAGCACAGGGCTAGTAGTGGAGGTGTACCTTAAGGTGTCAGGAACTGCACCACTGACTAATTCCTTATGGAGAGGGATCCGTAACAGCATCCTAGATGCCTTGAAATCCCACAGGTAATCGCTATTGAAACTTCCTGTCTTTCAACAAAATGGAACACACACCTAGTAGGGTCTTGCCATCTCTTTCAATATCTCTAGAATTGGCCCACTTGAGTAATCTAGGAAGCCTTCAGGGCTGCCTTACACCTTGCCTGAAGGGTGTAGAAATCCCTATCATTACTAAACTTGCCCTTCACTTCCCTTTTTTTTTTTTTTTTACCAATCTGCTTTCTTGGCTTTTGGCCACTAAGCTCTCAGTCTTGCAGTCATCTCCCTATAATCAAGAATATGAAGAGAAGCTTTTCCCGTATGCTTCTTTCTGGTAGATTTGACAGATTTTTCCCTTTCTATCATTTGCCCATCTCTCCCCTGTGTTCTGACACAGATTCAAGAAAAAAATAGACTGCTGGTATAAAGTGACTGTCTTGCGGCAAATTTGTCTCCTAGTCACAGCATAGAGAAAGATAAACAGGTGTATTTGCACTCCAGGTTGGCTTTTTCTGTTTAACGTTCAAGTCTGTCTGTGCTATGGGTTCTTCATTTTTTTCCTTAGTGGCTGCAGTGGTGTGTTTTAAGCCCCAGAGGACTGTAAACACTTTAATAGGTTTCTCCCGCTTCATGGAGAGAAAGCAACACAAGGAGAGAAGTTTTAATTGTGGTTTCAGGGACCTTTATTCCCGTATGGTGATGTCAGTGGTTGTCAAAGCCAACACTCCAGGGTGTCTGCACTCAAGGTCTCATTAACATTCTCACTCATATTTTTCTGTTAAAACTCTCATCCTTCTGATAACTGGGTTCCCTTCATCCGAGTCATTAATCTTTTCTAATTTAGTTGAAATTCTGTCTCAGAACTTGTCCAGAGTGCGTGCATGGGGCTGGGTTAATTCATTTCATCTTTTCTTCTGGGTGATTCCATGCCAACTGATCAAATGCCTCTCATTCGACCATCTCAGATTTCCCAATAAAAAAAATCCAAGGGGTATTTGCACTTATTCAGAGAAAATACATTTTAACTTTCTACTATTTTTAGTATTCTATTTTTTTTTCTTTTTTGAGCAGCATTTTCTGAGGAATGGCATTAAAATACCTGTAGTATCAACAAAACTAGTTTAACTATGCCTTTAATTTTTTTTAAGACAAGTATGTGTGACTATTAGGGGTGGAGGAAACAATCATTTTTTTAGATGTATCGAATCACCGTATGTGGAAAATTTTGAATTGATGCATAAATGTCAAAGATGTCGATTTTTTTTTAAATGTCCAGAGTTCAGCCAGGACTGAAAAGCAAGTAATCAGGTACTGTGTTATCTGTGGTGGGTGATACACAAAGTAACTGGAACATTCCAGTTGACTTGTCATATCTCTCTTGTATTTTCTTTTTTTTTAACTAAAAATACTGGAAGTAAATTCATTGTGGATCATTAAAAATGCTTTGCTTTGAAAGAACCAACTAATCACACAATGAGAAAAATCCTAAATAGGGAAATAGGATGCATCAAGAATCATTTTAGAATCACACCTCAGCCCTTTGAATCGTAATCAAATCATGATGGAGCAGGAGATTCCCTCCCTTAGTGACTATGACTGTGGACTTTCAAAATTGTGACTCAATATAATTTTAGGTGTTTGAATTTGCTTGAAAACTTGACTGTGCAGCAAATGGCAGCATCTTTGGAGGTCCATAGAAGACACAATTTGAAAGGGAGTTCGCTGCATTACTGTTGCATTACTTTTTTCTGACATTTTTAGACCATTCAATTGATTTAGCCAATTTTTTGGAAACATGGGAGTTCGCTGATGTTTCCAAAAAATTGGCTAAATCAATTGAATGGTCTAAAAATGTCAGAAAAAAGTAATGCAGCTTCAGTGTGGTATTAAAAATTTGCTGTAAAAGTGAACAAAAGTCAGGGTCCAACCCTATGTGGCCGCTTGGTAAAGTCCTGTGCACATGAATTGAGTCCTGTATTTCACTACAGTCACTGTATTTCCACTAAGTCCTTACAGACACAACATGTGCCTAAGATCTGGAAAGATGCTGTGGTTGTCCCCGTTCCAAAATCCAGCTGTCCTAAAACGGTAAATGGTTTTAGACCAGTTGCTTTGGCTTCAATTTTAATGAAAATTTTTGAAAAACTGGTCAGATTTGAGGTCCTAAAGCAGACTGAGCATGCATTGGATCCTTTGCAGTTTGCCTATAGGCCTCACAGAGGAGTGGAGGATGCCACTGTAACTCTGTTTAACGTGCTTTTTGAACATCTGGATTTTAATGGGACACACGCCAGGCTTTTATTTGTGAACTTTTCTTCCGCCTTTAATACAATCCAACCTCATATTTTAGTTGAAAGGCTCCTGCAACAGTTTGATTTGAGTAATAATCTGGTGGGTTGGATTCTGGATTTTTTAACCAACAGGACACGGAGAGTAAGGGTCAATGGTACATTGTCTGACCAAAAGTGTTCTTCTACTGGCTCTCCTCAGGGGTGTGTGTTGTCACCACTACTCTTCATCCTGTACACAAACGTGTGTCGGAGCAGACATGACTACAGACACATTATAAAGTATGCTGATGATTCAGTTGTTGTCAGTCTCCTCCAGGATGGTGAGAGTGGCCGCGGCCCAGTAGCTGATGATTTTGTTCACTGGTGTGAGGATTCCTACCTGCAGCTGAATACGACAAAAACTAAAGATATGATTATTGACTTTAGGCAGAAAACTCCCAGGCACGAAGTCACTGTACTAAAAGGCCAGACCATTGAATGTGTACAATCCTACAAATATCTTGGGACGATTATTGATAGTCATTTAAACTTTGAAGAGAACTGTGAAAGGGTGTGCAAAAAGGGTCTGCAACATTTGCATTGTTTAAGGAAACTTGCATGCTTCCAAATTGACCGAACCATAATGACAGTGTTTTATTGGGCTTTTATTGAATCTGTTTTATCCTTTTCTTTAGTGTCATGGTTTGGTCAGATAAAACTGAAACAGAGGAAATCCTTGGATCAGGTAGTTAGATGGTCCAGTCATTTGCTTGGTGAGTCACAGCTGAGCCTGACATCCCTGTACACCAGACAGGTACAGAGGATTGCTACCTCCATTTTAAATGATGACTCCCACCCTTTGCACTGCCACTTTCAGCTTCTTCCCTCCAGACAGAGGTTTGCTGTCCCAAAAAGTAAAACCCAGCACTACAAAAACAGCTTTGTTCCTGCTGCTGTTAAAGAGTTGAACAAGATATAACAATATATTGCACATAATTTAGTTACCTATTTATTAATTTTATTTTATATTTACTTATTTTTGTAGATTTTTTATTTGGGTTCTAAATCTTTTATTGGGTTTTAGACTTTTGAGTTTTTAACCTCTTTGACTAGTCTTTAACTTTTTAATATGACCGTTCTCTCTTATCTCGTTTTTTTCCCTTATCTCTTTGTCTTATGTCCTGATTGGTGGAGCCTTGAGTACTTTTATCATGTTTATAGTCAGCTTCATGTGTGCCTGTGTTTGTGTTCTTGTTGAATGTAATTGTGGTTTGTAAATATGGATGTCACCTGATTGCAAAACAAATCTACCTACGGGTACAAATAAAGTAACCTGAACCTGAGCATCCATCTACTTTTAATTGGCTCTTCTAGAATGATTAAGCTAAACTTATGCTTTGCCTGTCTGCTTGACCATGAAGACTGTGTGACAAATTTTGTCATCCTCTCCAATCCGCTTGGATCCGTCTGGTCTATCCTTGGCTGTGTGTGTGTGTAGCCCAAAATTTTGTGACTGTACAGACTGTGTGCTTACTACATACGGCCAAGGATTCAACCTCACATTATTTCCCATTCAAAAGGTGGTGCATGTCCGGTCGGATGGTAAGTGTGGCTGACCCAAATCTGCAGTTAGTGTGTGCTAGCATGCATGGATGCGCAAAGAATAAACTCAGTATTAGGTGTCTGTTGGTAACATATCCAAAATTTGTGATGGTGTTCTGCCTCATTTTTCAAAATTCATTTTTTTTTTTTTTTTAGAACTTATATTTTATTAAAATTTTTTAACAACAGAGTCATTACAGGTATAATTACCATATGTAGTCAAGATTATTTAATACACAAATTCCACATCAATATAAGAGAAACAGCATCTGTCAAAAAAAAAAAATAGAGCCAAGCGCTTAATAGCCACCTTGAGCAACTACAATAAAGAGACTTCTACTGGATGCCATCTTGATTTAAAAGTAGGTAATTGGAGTCTCAGTGCGTAAGTAATCTTCTCCATGTAATAAAGTTCTTGTACTTTTTGAAGCCATGCACTGAAGGAGGGTGGGTCTGTTTTCATCCAAGAGGCTGTGACACATTTCAAGGCTGCTACAAAAAGTATGTTTAGGAGGTATGTTGGTGCTCTCCCATGCATTTCCGGAGGGGTGATGCCAAGAACTGCTACTGTCAAGTCCCTTGGTATTGTAACTTGAAACATATGATTTATTGCCTTGTACACCTCATCCCAAAATGTTTGTATTTTAGGGCACGACCAGAAAATGTGTGTGTGATTAGGCACTTCTGTACCACAATTTCTCCAACACAGGCTTGGAACATTTGGTGTCATCTTAGCCACAATATCTGGTGTTCTGAAATATCTACTAAATATCTTCCATTTAAATTCCCTCCATGTATTTGAATTTGTGGTCTTATGCGCCACTGTACATACCTCTTCCCACATTTGATCAGAGAAAATTTGACCCGCCTCTGCCTCCCATCTTTGTTTTGCCAGAATAGGTTTATTTTGAGCCATTAAACCAAATATTTTGTATAACTTTGAGATCACTTTTTTATCCTCTTTGTGTTTTTGAGTTTGAATTAAAAAATGTTCAATGAGTGATGGGTGTAGTACTTTATCCCACTCTTTATGAGAGACCAAGAAACATCGTATTTGCAGATATCTGAAAAAATCATTTTTTTTGGAGTTGGAAGTGTTTCAAAATTCATTTTTGAAAAAAATACCATACGTACTATATAGAGCGCTTGTGTTTCACAAGTTTCTTCTTATGCCCTTGGTTAAACTAGAGAAATGTCATTGAACTTATGTATTCCCCCATACAGCACCATAAAGCCTGCTTAATGATCCAGGTTTGCCCTGTATATTTACCTTTTGTTCTTATTAAAGACAAAAATAGAAAGGAGATGTTTTTACCTTCTTTACATGTTTCGACTGTTCACTGCAGCCTTTGTCAGAACAAAGGTAAATAAGAACAAAAGGTAAATAATTAAAAGAAGACAAAATGATCTACTTGAGCTACGTTTGCCCTGTGTTCAGTTTGAAACAAAACAATTTAAAGATGACTTTTCAGTGAAATGATGTGACTATGGGAAATGTTAAGCATCCATCCATCCATCTTCTTCCTCTTAATCCTTTTTGGGTCGCGGGGGGGCTGGAGCCTATCCCAGCATCTTAGGGCGAGAGGCAGGGTACACCCTGGACAGATCGCCAGTCCATCGCAGGGCCAACACAGAGAGACAGACAACCATTCACTCTCAATGTTAAGCAAAAAAACATAAATTAATCTGAAATACAGTGCCCTTACAAATTATTTTAATGTATAATGTTAACATATAGAAACATAAACATAATAGCTTTTTGTTTTTACCAGAAGCGTCTGCTTTCTGAAATCTGGATAGAAGTATGTTTGGAAAGTCTGTGCTGACTTGTTCAGTCATGTAGCTATTGTTATATGTTGCAATGACATATGTGTAGGCATGCAGTAGGAGTGTAGTGGTTGCTGTCAGGATGTACTGCATGCATGGCATACCTTCTTGTGTTTCAAGTGTTTATATTGGTTTCCAAGCACCTGGCCTGAAGAGTTCTGCTGAAGTTAAATGTCAAGAAAAGCTTCTAACCTGGACGTAACATTTGACCTACTTTTTCGGAAATTCGAATGCATGAAATCCTCCAGCATGTAGCCCATTCTCTATGGGGTGCCCTTTATGCTTGACCTGTTTTTAAGGGCCTGTAGTCATGATGCTGTTGTTTGGTTTTGATAATTCATCACTTGACTTGTATTTGCTGCAACACAGGGAAGTCTGTTTATGAAGTGACATTATGGAGTAATGTCTGTTTACGCAAGGCTGTTGGTGTCTCATTTGTTACCTCATCTGAAGCCAGTTTTGTCATCCTCTTTCATATCTCAGCCCTGAAGCCAGAAGCCAACTTTATTGCCATTCAGATTCAGTCCATACAGCCAATCATGTACTGTAGAACGAAATTACTTTTGTCGTATCTACAATGTTAATCACATCTAGAATCAGAGAGGTCGTTGCCATGCAAGGCGCCACCGCAAACAGCTTCTCCTTCCCCCATTCTGTTATGCTGAGCACCAAGCTAGAAGGCGGGAAGTACCATTTTTATATGGTCTTTGGTATGACCCGGCTGGGACTTGAACCCCCAACCTCCCAGTTGTGGGGCGGATGCTCTATCAACTAGGTAAGCAGCGGTAAGCACTTACTTACTACTTACTGCGGTACTGAGTAAGTAGTTCGAGTGGTTGTGGTGGGGGGTAATCTGAAAGAATTCATGATATCAGTGAAGGATACTGTGGGTAACATTTACAGGTGCATCTCAATAAATTAGAATGTCATTGAAAAGTTGATTTATTTCAGTAATTCAATTGAAAAAAAGGAAACTTGTATATAGATTCATTACACAGAGAGTGATATATTTCAAGTGTTTATTTCTTTGAATTTTAAAGTACATTTACTTGGGACAGATGGCGAATATGGTGGCGCAGTGGTTAGCACTGTGGCAGCACAGTTTACCCTCGGCTGGGGGACCGTGGGGATCGTGAGATCGTGGGTTCGATCTCTGCCCCCGACCAACAGTGATCTGTGTGGAGTTTGCATGTTCTCCCCGTGTTGCGTGGGTTTACTCCGGGATTTCTCCGGTTTCCTCCCACATACCAAAAACATGCAGGTTAGGGATACGGGGCGCTTGCGCACGCAGCGACCGGCAGCTGGTGGCTTGTCACCAGACTGCAAAATAAATTTACCCACGGGTACAAAATAAGTAATAAAAAAAAAAAAAAAAAAAGAATATGTACCGAGACATGGATAGAGAAATTTTGTGAAGAATAAGATCAAGTTGGAAGGCATTTATAATGATAAATGTGCTCAAAGCAAAGCTGGACAAGACCCTACGTGCCAGTCTCTTCAATAGCACAGTCCTTCCTGCAATGTTGTATGCAAGTGAGTGCAAGTGAGTGGGTTACTACAAAGAACGAAAAACAGCAACTGGTTACAGCACAAGGGGCTGCTGAAAGATCCATGCTAGGAATTTTGTTGTATGAGCACATCCATTGTGAGGTGATTCGGGAAATAAGTGGAGTGAAGGATGTGATCTCGAATTACAGAAAGCAGTAGTTCCATTGGGCCAGACACGTTGCAAGGTTCACAGACAGCAGGTGGGCCTGCACAGTTGCTGAGTGGTATCCAAGAGGTGGGAAAAGACCACCTGGATGACCTCCATGATGATGGGAAGACGATATTGTCAAGTGATTCGGGCCAGTATGGAGAAAAAGGGTGAGAATGAGAGTGGAATGGAAGTGCATTGTGGCCAATGATGTGGAAAACATCAGCCAATCCAGAATTTATTATTATATGATTGTGACATACAGCATATTGTGCATAAACTGTAGATAGTCATGCCTACATCCATGGTTTTAGGCATTCATGGATAAAAATAGCGTGGGTTCAGAGGTGTTTTGATGGTTTTGTATGGGCTGCAGTCATCTCAGGGAGGAGTCTGTGGCATGCCTCTAGTCTGGTGTGTATTATTCTTGCTTTACTCAGATGTATGTGCACTGAAAATCAGAGCTCTGGAAACTGGTGGCTCTTTGTGTGCCTTATTTCATCAACTTATTCACCTCAAATAATACTGTGTTCATTCTGTAAAAAGCTTACCTTTTATTAATCCTTTTGAACCTTCTGGTTTTTAATTTCTTGTTAACAGACAACTGTACTTTAAATTTATGAACATGATTGAAAATAAATCGTGCCCTTATATGGGTCACCACTCAGCTGCCATTTATTGTTAAACCATTAATACACTTTCGTAGGAAATGCACATCAAAGACTGTCTTGATGTCCGTCAACTGTGGGGGTGTATTCAGATTCATCCAGCTGTCAAAACTGGCTCTCACAATACAAAGAGTCAGATTGTTAAGTGGGAGGAGTAAAAAGGGCTCGCCTTCTCCCCAATCTCTTTGACTGAAACGTTGACAACCACTCCTAGGGATAAATCATCAGCAAAAATACTACCTAATGCATTGACTTTTACTTGACAAGCATGCTTGTTTTTGCAGAGAATGCTCAAATTCACAAATATTTTGCTTGTCTAAACAACACATGGTCCGTCATGCCCAGACACATTGGCAGCCAGAGCATAATTCATCCAGCACATGATTCCTATGCTGGGTCTTGGAGGCAGGCCCATTTAGCTGGAAAGCAACAATGATTTCATTATATTCCTGAAATAATAAGAGGCCTAAGGTCCATGGGAATACAGTACACGTGTGTGTGTGTGTGTGTGTGTGTATGTGTGTGTGTGTGTGTGTGTGTGTGTGTGTGTGTGTGTGTGTGTGTGTGTGTGTGTGTGTGTGTGTCTGAAAGAGGTTTCAACATTAAAAAAAATGTTTAAAGTTTAAGTCAAATAAAAAAAATATAGTAGAGTTTAAAAGCTTTTGTGGCATTCTCCTGGATAAACACCTGACATTTATGTTTGTCATTCTGGAGTAAACATTTGGATTTGTTTGTCAGATAAAGCTTAGGCACGCAACCCCTCTCCCCCCCCCCCACACACACATCTTCCTTTCACCTCCTCCAGGAGGTGTAACCGATGGTCACAGGACTGACTTTCATCTGGTAGCTGAATAGTTTTGAACTGTTTTTGGACAAAAGACCACAAGTACTAGATTCAGTTTTCTGTATTTGTAAAAACTGACCTTTTTTTAAACTTCAACCCTTGAATAGAATTAATAGTTTCTTGCTGCTTGGTAAGATTAATTGGCACTGACTTGGGATGAATGTGAGAGCAAATGTTTGTCTGCCTCTCTGTGTTGGCCTGACAGATGGGTATACTCCACCTCTCACCCAAAGAAGCTGGGATAGGCTCCAGTCCCCTGTGACCTAAAAGGATTGAGCAGTTAAGAAAATACATGAATGCTAATCTGCAGTTTATGTACTATTAAGATGTGTGGGTGCATGTATATACAGTTGCATTCAAAGTTATTCAACCCCCATTGCATTTTAGGCTTATTGGCAAAATTTTAAAATTTTCAGGCATTTGCAATAAAGAGATTACACACAAACATTTTAAATGGTTAAATAAAATTAATATTACTAGGATTTTATCCAAATTCAACACTAAATCCTACTTTCAATGACTACTGCAATCTCAAAATTATTTAACCCCCGGAATAGAATTCCTCATAAGAGCACACATTTGCAAATCAGGTGTGGTCTCAACCACACTTCATTAGTTCTTCATTAGTTGCATCAGGTGTGCTTGACATAGACTAGAGATAGAAAAGGATACAAAAACATAGAAAAGGCACTGAATGTTCCTAGAGATAAGCATAGTTTGCGAGTTTAAAGTTAAAGGAACAACAGCTACACTACATGGGCGTGTCAGAAAGAGGAAGCTATCATAGGTTGCCACCAGATTCCTGAGAAGGCAAGAGGTCAAAACCCTCGACTGACTGCAAAAGACCTGCAGCAAAACTTGGTGGAAGCAGGCACTGAGGTTTCAGTTTCCACAGTAAGGCGCATACTAAACGCTGAAGGGCTCCTTGCCTGACCTCCAAGAGATACACCACTACTGACCCAAAAGCACAAGAAAAGTTGGCTCCAATTTGCTCATGACTATATACAGTGGTGTGAAAAAGTGTTTGCCCCCTTCCTGATTTCTCATTTTTTTGTATGTTTGTCACACTTAAATGTTTCAGATCATCAAACAAATTTAAATATGAGACAAAGATAACACAAGTAAACACAAAATGCAGTTTTTAAATGAAGGTGTTTATTATTAAGGGTAAAAAAAAAAAATCCAAACCTACATGGCCCTGTGTGAAAAAGTGATTGCCCCCTAAACCTAATAACTGGTTGGGCCACCCTTAGCAGCAACAACTGCAATCAAGCATTTGTGATAACTGGCAATGAGTCTTTTATAGCACTGTGGAAGAATTTTGGCCCACTCATCTTTGCAGAATTGTTGTAATTCAGCCACATTGGAGAGTTTTCAAACATGAACCAGCTTTTTAAGGTCATGCCACAGCATCTCAATTGGATTCAGGTCAGGACTTTGACTAGGCCACTCCAAAGTCTTCATTTTGCTTTTCTTTAGCCATTCAGAGGTGGACTTGCTGGTGTGTTTTGTATCATTGTCCTGCTGCAGAACCCAAGTGCGCATCAGCTTGAGGTCACGAACAGATGGCCGGACATTCTCCTTCAGGATTTTTTGGTAGACAGCAGAATTCATGGTTCCATTTACCACAGCAAGTCTTCCAGGTCCTGAAGCAGCAAAACAGCCCCAGACCATCACACTACCACCACCATATTTTACTGTTGGTATGATGTTCCTTTTCTGAAATGCTGTGTTACTTTTACGCCAGATGTAATGGGACACACACCTTCCAAAAAGGTCAACTTTTGTCTCATCAGTCCACAGAGTATTTTCCCAAAAGTGTTGGCGACCATCAAGATGTGTTTTCTGGCAAAACTGAGACAAGCCTTTATGTTCTTTCTGCTCAGCAGTGGTTTTCATCTTGGACTCTGCCATGCAGGCCATTTTTGCCCAGTCTCTTACTTATGGTGGAGTCATGAACACTGACCTTAACTGAGGCAAGTAAGGCCTGCAGTTCTCTTGGATGAGTCGTCGCTGCGCTCTTGGGGTAATTTTGGTCTTGTAGCCACTCATGGGAAGGTTCACCACTGTTCCATGTTTTCGCCATTTGTGGATAATGCCTCTCACTGTGGTTCGCTAGAGTTCCAAAGCTTTAGAAATGGCTTTATAACCTTTTCCAGACTGATAGATCTCAATTACTTTGTTTCTCATTTGGTCCTGAACTTATTTGGATCGCAGCATGATGTCTAGCTTTTAAGGATCTTTTGGTCTACTTGACTTTGTCAGGCAGGTCCTATTTAAGTCATTTCTTGATTGAGAAGAGGTGTGGCAGTAATCAGGCCTGGGTGTGGCTAGAGAAATTGAACTCAGCTTCCCAAAGATGTGATAAACCACAGTTAATTTATGTTTTATTGGGTGGGGGGGGCAATCACTTTTTCACACAGGGCCATGTAGGTTTGGATTTATTTTTTTACCCTTAATAATAAACACTTTCATTTAAAAACTGCATTTTGTGTTTACTTCTGTTATCTTTGTCAAATATTTAAATTTGTTTGATAACATTTAAGTGTGACAAACATACAAAAAAATGAGAAATCAGGAAGGGGGCAAATACTTTCTCACACCATGGTAAATAAGCCAAAGAGGTGTGGGGATTCTGTTCTGTGGAGCAATGAACCAAAACTGGAACTTTTTGAGCCTATGGATCAGCCGTATGTCTGGAGGAGGAAGAATGAATCATATGCTCAAAAGAACATCCTGCCTACAGTGAAGGATGGCAGTGGCTCAGTGATGCTCTGGGGCTGCTTCGCTTCCTCTGCTGCTGGAAACCTGCAGCATGTGGAGGCAAGAGCAAGATGGATTCAATCAAGTATCAGGGAATCCTGGAAGAAAATGTCATGCCATCTGTGAGGAAGCTTAAGCTTCGGTGTTATTGGACCTTTCAACAAGACAATGATCCAAGCATACCTCAAAGTCCACCAAGGCTTGGTTTCAGAAGAAGTCCTGGAAGATACTAGAGTGGCCATCACAGTCACCTGACTTGAACCTCACTGAAAATCTCTGGTGGGATTCGAAAAAGGTGGTTGCAGCACACAAACCCAAGGATATTAGTGAACTGGAGGCCTTTGCCCATGAGGAATGGGCTTAGGTACCTCAGGAATGCTGTCAGTAGCTGGTGTTTTGCTATGTGTCACGTCTGCAGCAGGTCATAACAGCAAAAGTGTGCTCTACTAAGTACTAAACATGCTTGTCATGAAGGCACTGAATAATTTTGAAACTTCTCTTCTGTCACAGTGGTCACTGCGCTCTAATTTTGCTCACAGTTTTTTTTTTTTTTTAACAAAATAAATGTTTGTGTTGAAATGCCTTGGTTATTTAAAAAAAAAACATGATAGTACAGCAGTGATATAGCCACAGCTAATATTCTGTCAAATTTTGAAGAGTGAAGAATAACAGTATTTCAGAATAAATCAAGTATGAATACATTCTTCTCTAATTTTGATCTCCATTGTATTTAAATTGTTCTTGTTTGATTTGTTTATCACAAATTTTTTTATTTGCCGATAAACCTAAAATGCAGTGGGAATTGAACAATTTTGACTGCAACTGTATTTATTTGTAGTTTCTTTCTTGTTTCTCTCTTGAAGGAGGAGGAAATGTTCCGACCCAACATGTTCTTCCTTTTGCTTCTGCCACCCATCATCTTTGAATCGGGATACTCTTTACACAAGGTATGGCAGTGTGTGTTCATGAAGCTAAGTTTACATTAGTAGTGCAACACCTAGAGTTAAAATTATTTCCAAGATGAAGTAATCTGAACCTGAAATAAGAATGAGAAATAATAAATGTCACAAGTGTACTGTAAAGCACCATTATGTGTACATGAAGACAATGCATAAGTAGTTCATTCCACTGTCAGTTACTGGATTTTCTGTTATTATGTTTGTCTGAGTGTATGATGCATTCATGTGTACTACTGTAATTTATCAAAACAAGCTTTTATAATGAGTCAAATGCAAAAGTTTGGTTTACAATATTCTATTTAAATCTTTCCTGATTATTTCTGAAGATGTGACTTTGTCATTTTTATTTCAGTGCAAGCAACATTTTATGCACACATAGGGCCTTACTTTGACAGTCTATTCACTCGTCAGTTGTCAGATGCGCAGAGCACATTTGTGTGTGTGACCTAGTCCATTTTGCTATTATGGCATCGGGAAAACTGCGCACGCCAAAACTACAAAGAGGCAAAATCCACGTGATAGTAATGCCACTTGGCATTAAGCAGGAATTAATCACAGCTGATGCCCAGTTAGTTATTTTAAAGAGGACAAATGGGGAGCAGATGATGAACAACTGGCCTGAACAGTTGAGCTGAAGGGTTTAACCCCTTGAACTCTGGTCAATTTCCCTAAAAACGCCTAAAAATAACATACCCAAAATAAATCAAAAGCTGTTCTTCAACCCTTTGCAGCATCTTCATGGGGTTGGTCTCATTTAAAAGAAAACATTTTGAATTTTTTGGAAAAACAGTCATAATCTCTCTAAGTGCTCCTGCCACTGAGTAACAGTCATCTAAACATACTGAATCTGAAGAAAATAAAGTTCGCCTGGGTGTTTTTTTTAGATACAAATGCTTGCAAATAACACACAGCTGTCAGATACTGGCTGGAAAATGCAACAGAAATGTAGAACCAAGTGTTATCAAGCTGAGGTCAAAATTTTGTAACAATACCACAAAAAATGAATATATTACACAGCTTTTTTCTCAGGTTGTTCCCAGGCGTTTTTGAACTGTGCCAAATTGTGCCAAATGGCACAGTTTGGAAAAACGTCTGTAACTTTTGAATGATTCAACATAGAAGCTTCATCTTGGGCTCTAATGAAATGTGACACTCAGGGCTGTGTGTGTGTGTGTGTGTGGGGGGGGGGGTTGTTTATTCATTCATGAATGAATGAATGAACAAACAAGCCCCCCACACACAAAGAAGCATGCCACGTAAAAAATGTGTGGCCTTTTTTTTTTACAAGAAAAAATAATCTACAGTGCAATAAAAATTATATTAAAATATCTGCAATGTAGAGGATAACAACTCCCCCCCCCCGCTACAGAGGAGCTCAGCGCACAAAAAAAGGTCTGTCAACGGTCCGTCATGTGGCCATGACGGGCCATGACGGACCGTTGTAATTACCGATCGGTCAAAAGTCATTTTTATTACTATTTTCATTGATAAAGAATAATTTAGCTTATAACACTTACCTGTCCACAACAGCAGTGTCGTTGGCGAACATCTGTTCCTCATTGTCAGACGAACATGAAGCTGGTCCAGTTGTTACGGACTCGTGGTTCTGGTCACCCGACCCGGTCAAACCATCTCCGCTTCCATGATTGATTCCAAACGATTCCAAACGATTTTTCAAAACAAATAAGAACAGTAGTAATAAAAAAAGACTGGCTAACGGCTGAGAGTGGCGAACGCTACCGTTACACACAGGTCTCAATGTGTGTCACCCAGCGGCTTAGACAAAACAAATTTTACGCACGGGACACATGCGTTTCAATCGTCGAACTTCTCTGCTTCAATTGGCTCGTTGTATTTGCGGTTGTTGGTAGGCAGGTCCTTCTTGCTAGGTTTTCAGTCATTGGTTCTTCAAGGTTTCAGAAACCCAATTCAAGGCTCTTATTAGTCGAATGAGAGGTCAATCAAATCTAAACCAATCAAACACTCCTTTGGCTTTCTGTTCGCGGCTGTGTCTGTACTGGAAGAACGGAAATGCAGCTTTTTTTTTTTCAGTGCGCACTGTGTGTCTCAGTGCGCACTGAGACGCACTAGGATGCAGAGACGTGACCGCCCGCGGAATCCCGGAGTTCAAGGGGTTCAAGGCCTGTCACACCTTGACGATTTAGGCAGTATTTACCAACGTATCAAAATTTCTCAAAAACGCTGGCATACTCGTTATGGATACGTGATGCATATGGCCAAAATTTTGACCATATGCATCACGTAACCATAACGAAAAAATTGTATACATAATGTATTACAACTTATATAAACCATTTCAATAAGTTATAGATAACTTATACCAACAATTGCTTAGTGTGTTGCCAGCGTTCACAACTTATGTCCAACGATAGTCTAACTTATACATAGCTTATCATAACTTATGCACAGCACTGTCATGCCAAACTGCCGTCGCCTCCTGATCCATGAATCCTAGGAGTGCGAGAGCATGAAGGCTCCATCATCTTGCTCACAGACACATAAAAAAGTTAATAAAAAAAAGTCATTCTTGGTTCAACCGAGATGATTCTCTCCTCCAAAGACCATCACATGGTGTGGGGGGGTGACCAACCTGGCAGAGCTGTCAAATCTGTCAGGTCAGTCATGCCTATGGAAAGGATAAAACAGCTGATGTGACATGGCACAAATGTCAGATGACAGTCGAAACATGTCAAGGGATGAAACATCTCTACTTTGTCTGAATAGAAGAACAAGACCAGTTTGACTTGGACATCTGCTCACCAGAGTCTTGACAATTTCCTCCTGTGAACTAGGGCTGCAACAAACGATTATTCTGGTAGTCAACTAATCTAACAAATATTTTTTTGATTAGTTGACTATCCATCCATCCATCCATCTTCTTCCGCTTAATCCTTTTTGGGTCGCGGGGGGGCTGGAGCCTATCCCAGCATCTTTGGGTGAGAGGCAGGGTACACCCTGGACAGATCGCCAGTCCATCACAGGGCCAACACAGAGAGACAGACAACCATTCACTCTCACAGTTATACGTAAGGACAATTTAGGACAGTTTGATGCCAATTAACCTAACTTGCATGTTTTTGGCATGTGGGAGGAAACCGGAGAAATCCCGGAGTAAACCCACGCAGACACGGGGAGAACATGCAAACTCCACACAGATCTCTGTTGGTCAGGGGCTGGGATCGAACCCAGGATCCCCTGGCCAAGGGCAGTCGCGATTATTTCTCTCATGTCCATGTCTGCCTCCTGTTGGCACGGCTCTTGTTTGGGGCTCTAGTGCATGCTTTACCTCACCTCAGTGGCGGACTGTGTATTTTACAACTAGGCCTTCAGTGGTGAGGTACCTGATTTACGTAAGCGCCATCCATACCAAGCCATCCACACAAAGTATGCAAAAGATAACTTAATTATAAAATTATAGTTTTAAAAATCGTTTTAAAGGTGCATTCAGACCAAACGTGAAGCAAATTTTTTGGCAGTGCCAATACATGTAAACATGTAGAAGACGTGCAAATGCGGACGTTTGAGGGATAGCACTAGCCAAAGCTTCTAGCTAGTAATGGATTTGAGATTCTGCCATCACTGGAGTAAAAGTATCAACATTGGAGAGTAAACTAGTTTGAAAATAAGACTGCCACTCACTCGCAAACAGATGGACCAGGGGCTCTGCAGCTGAATCGGGCCCACGGACTCCTGCCAAGGATGTGCTAACAAGGTCTAGCACAGGGATGGGCAACTGTGGTGGTAGTGAGGGCCACAAATTTTTTTCCTCACTTCCTGAGGGCCAGATTTACATGTAAACCTTGGGAAGGGGGTGTTCTTCAAAGTCAAAAGTTTCACAATTAAAACTAAAGATGCAAAGGAAAATTAAAGCTACTCAGTGTTTTATTATATTAGAATTAAAATTCTTGGTAAAATTGGGCAGCGCGATGGCAGAGTGGTTAGCGCTGTGGCAGCGCAGCAACTCACCCTTGGCCGAGGGATCCTGGGTTTGATCCGAGCCCCCATCCAACAGTGATCTGTGTGGGGTTTGCATGTTCTCCCTGTGTCTGCATGGGTTTACTCCAGGATTTCTCCAGTTTACTCCCACATGCCAAAAACATGCAAGTTAGATTAATTGACATCAAACTGGGGATTCTAAATTGTCCTTAGGTATGACTGTGAGAGTGAATGGTTGTCTGTCTCTCTGTGTTGGCCCTGCGATGAACTGGCGATCTGTCCAGGGTGTACCCTGCCTCTCGCCCAAAGATGCTGGGATAGGCTCCAGTCCCCCCTCGACCCGAAAAGGATTAAGTGGAAGAAGATGGATGGATGGATGGTAAAATTATATCATGACCTAATTTTTAAAACTGTGTCCATCAAAATGATGGGCAAAGAGAAATTCCGGGCAGTAATTAACAAAAAAGCCAAGAAGAAAAGAAAATATGACGATGAAGACATTTTTTTTTTTAAAATAGAGTATGATCAAAGTAAAAAATAGTTTTACTGATAAATGTGCTACATTTCTGGTTTAAATTAGCTTTTTTTTTTGCAAATCTACTGTATATCTTATTTTGGTATTGGATGTGCATATTTAAAAATTTATAACTTTTTATTTGTACTGTTTTTTTCTAAATTAGTGAGTTTTTACTGTCGTAAATTTGCCATTTCTTATATAAATTTGCCTTACAGTTTTAAACTTGTTACTGTAAATACTCCTCAGTGAGGAGCTGTAGCATTTGTTTAAACGCAGCCTACTCTGTAAATTTACTGCTCTTCACAGCCTATTAATGTGGGTTCAGCATGCAACACGTACAATGGTGTGAAAAAGTGTTTTCCCCCTTCCTGATTTCTCATTTTTTTGTATGTTTGTCACACTTAAAAGTTTCAGATCATCAAACAAATTTAAATATTAGAGAAAGATAACACAAGCAAACACAAAATGCAGTTTTTAAATGAAGGTATTTGTTTGGTGTTTGTTTAAAGGGTAAAAAAAATCCAAGCCTACATGGCCCTGTGTGAAAAAGTGATTGCCCCCCCCCCGGGTTAAAACATAAATTAACTGTCGTTTATCACATCTCTGGAAAGCTAAGTTCAGTTTGTCTAGCCACACCCAGGCCTGATTACTGCCACACCTCTTCTCAATCAAGAAATCACCTAAATAGGACCTGCCTGACAAAGTGAAGTACACCAAAAGATCCTCAAAAGCTAGACATCATGCTTCAATCCAAAGAAATTCAGGAACAAATGAGAAACAAAGTAATTGAGATCTATCAGTCTGGAAAAGGTTATAAAACCATTTCTAAAGCTTTGGGACTCCAGCAAAAAAGCGAAAACATGGAACAGTGGTGAACCTTCCCAGGAGTGGCCGGCCGACCCAATTTACCCCAAGAGCGCAGCGACGACTCATCCAAGAGGTCACAAAAGACCGCACAACAACATCCAAAGAACTGCAGGCCTCACTTGCCTCATTTAAGGTCAGTGTTCATGACTCCACCATAAGAAAGAGACTGGGCAAAAATGGCCTGCATGACAGAGTTCCAAGACAAAAACCACTGCTGAGCAAAAAGAACATCAAGGCTTGTCTCAGTTTTGCCAGAAAACATCTCGATGATCCCCAAGACTTTTGGGAAAATACTCTGTGGACTGATGAGACAAAAGTTGAACTTTTTGGAAGGTGTGTGTCCCAATACATCTGGAGTAAAAGTAACACAACATTTCAGAAAAGGAACATCATACCAACAGTAAAATATGGTGGTGGTAGTGTGATGGTCTGGGGCTGTTTTGCTGCTTCAGGACCTGGAAGACTTGCTGTGGTAAATGGAACCATGAATTCTGCTGTCTACCAAAAAATCCTGAAGGAGAATGTCCGGCCATCTGTTTGTGACCTCAAGCTGAAGCGCACTTGGGTTCTGCAGCAGGACAATGATACAAAACACACCAGCAAGTCCACCTCTGAATGGCTAAAGAAAAGCAAAATGAAGACTTTGGAATGGCCTAGTCAAAGTCCTGATCTGAATCCAATTGAGATGCTATGGCATGACCTTAAAAAGCTGGTTCATGCTTGAAAACCTTCCAATGTGGCTGAATTATAACAATTCTGCAAAGATGAGTGGGACAAAATTCCTCCACAGCGCTGTAAAAGACTCATTGCCAGTTATTGTAAACACGTGATTGCAGTTGTTGCTGCTAAGGGTGGCCCAGCCAGTTATTAGGTTTGGGGGGGCAATCGCTTTTTCACACAGGGCCATGCAGGTTTGGATTTTTTTTCCCCTTAATAATAAACACTTTCATTTAAAAACTGCATTTTGTGTTTACTTGTGTTATCTTTGTCTAATATTTAAATTTGTTTGATGATCTGAGACATTTAAGTGTGACAAACATGCAAGAAAATAAGAAATCAGGAAGGGGGCAAACAATTTATCACACCACTGTACATTCAAACGGAATATAAATACATAATTGATTTTTGAAAATGGACTGGCGGGCCACAGTGGATGACATTGGGGGACACATGCGGTCCGCGGGCTGCCAGTTGTCCATCCTTGGTCTAGCAGGCTAGCAGTGGTAACAACCATCATCCAGATCAACGTATTGTAGCTGCTTAAAGGGGTCATTGACTGCACTTTTTACACATTTTAACAGCTCACTCATGTCTTCATGAAGTGCTTGTGACAGATTTTGTTCACATTTTCTTTAATTTTTTAATTATTGAAGCAAATTTGTGTTTTATGTTTTTTCTTTAGAGAAGAGTCAAAGCCTGTCACTTTAAAAAACAGACTTCAGCTGTTCAACTTCATCCTCCCTCTTATGTCAGTTAGCCATTAGCTGACTAGCTTCTAGCTGTCCCCTTCCAGCTCGGCCAGTGTCTCACTCTGTGGTACTCTGCTTCTCTCCCATAACCAGCCGGGGACGGCCCCGTCACGAAGCGGCTCTGCTAATAGCAAAATTACACAAAGAAAGACTGTCAAATTTACACTAAAAGCTGCAAATTTATGAAAAAAGGTACAAATTTACATGAAAAAAATCTTCATAACAAAAGCCATTACATTTGAATGTAATGATAAATGTTGTAAAATAGCCTGCTGTCTTGCAATACACTCAGTTTATAACACTGCATTATTTTGAATACTTAATTTTTTTATGGAAATTAAAATTTGGCCCTAAAGGACGTCCAAGCTGAAGCTTGAATTCACAAACTCTTCCATCAGAATCCGGCGCTCTACTCATGTCGCTAATTCTGTGCTACTTATTGAGACGTGCTACCCTGCGTCTTTGTGCATGCACTTGCATCTTTGGGCCGGAGAGACGTGAGGTACATTCTGGACCACAGACCGGTGATTCAGGTGGTAACAGGGATGGTTATTAGGGTCTGAAGAAGATAACAATGTAAGCTGCGCTCGGTTCGAGCTTCCTGTTGCCAGTGTTAGCTTGGGGGCTAATAGGCTACCTTTAGCGCCACTTCCATTAGATCGATTATATGTGGACAGAATAATACTTTGTCACAGCAGAGAGGTTAATAGTAAAATCTTCAGACTGACAGTTCCACTCCACCACTAGTACTTTGGTGCCTGCACCTATAGTCCAGACCCAATCACAGAGGCAGCACCAGCGCTCCTTATATCTCCACACCTCTCCTGGAAGTTACAGGCTGTTGTGAAATGTAAAGCACACACACTCCATATTCATTCATTCATTCATTCTCCTAAAAATAAACACATTAATGCCTAATAAGTACGTGATTGAAATGAAAACGTGGATGGAATTAAAAAAAAAAAAACTATTAAGGGTGCATTCAGACTGCCACTGTTTGGGCCGGACCAAAGGAACTCTAGTCCGCTTCTGTGGATAGTACGGTTTGTTTGGTGCAGTCTGAATGCACAATCACACTCTATCGAACTATCCATTAAAATAACAAAAAATCCCAGCACATGATGTATTTCCTCATGTGCTCCTGTCAGTAGGAGCGGCATGATTTCAAAACATGCCCCTGAAATAGCATTAACAGACCTCCTTTTTCCTGATCAAAAGTGCGTTATCATAAAATCTACCAAAATACCGATGTGCCTGAGATTGTGCACTGCCACACCTCTTCCACTCCTCCAAGCGCAAATTAGATGGCATGACATAAAGTGTCCAAGTACATGGTACTCAGCTGGAAAAAGGTGGATTGTCTTTTCCGGGTTGGGGACAAGCTCCTGCCCAAAGTGGAGGAGTTTATGTATCTTGGGGTCTCATTCATGAGCGAGTGGAGAATGGAACAAGAGATTGACAGACGGATTGGAGCTGCCTTTGCAGTGATGCGGACGTTGTACCCGTCTGCTGTGGTGAAGAAGGAGCTGAGCTTTAAAGCAAAGTTGTCAATCTACATTCCTACCCTCACCTATGGCCATGAGCTTTGGGTAATGACCGAAAGAATGAGATCACGGATACAAGTGTTTGAAATGAGCTTTCTCCATAGGATTGCTGGACTCACCCTTAGAGATAGGGTGAGGAGTTCAGTTATCTCGGAGAAGCTCAGAGTAGAACCCCTGCTCCTCCACATCGATAGGAGCCAGTTGAGGTGGTTTGGGCATCTGATCAGGATGCCTCCTGGACGCCTCCCACTTGAGGTGTTTTGGGCTCATCCCACTGGGAGGAGACCCCAGGGCAAACCCAGGACATGCTGGAGAGACTATGTCTCTCAATTGGCCTGGGAATGTCTTGGTATACTCTCTGAGAGCTGGAGCAGGTGGCCGGGGAGAGGGAAGTCTGGGCTTCTCTGCTTGGGCTGCTGCAACCCAGACCTCTGAAAAAGTGGTAGAAAATGGATGGATGGATGTACATAAAGTGTAAAAAACAGACAATGCACTGACAGAAACTAACAAAAGCACCAGCACAAGGAAAGCGTGGCGCAAAAATGTGCTGTTGATTGTCCTAATAGTGCCCATAATGTTAAAACTTAATCTGTTTGTACATGTAATGTGTCTATAGGGGAACTTCTTCCAGAACATTGGCTCCATCACCCTTTTTGCTGTGATTGGCACAGCTATCTCTGCATTTATAGTTGGAGGAGGAATCTATTTCCTTGGCCAGGTGAGTTATTGTCATAAATACTTCGGTTATCACAGAAGACAAAGCTGAGATTGAATGCTGATAAAATATATTCAGTGTCTCTTCTGAAATTCCCTTGTTAGATATTGTTTAGTCAGATGCTGCCATGGGGTTTACAGTCATGCGACATTTCTTCATTGTACAGCATCATTATTGCTCTGCTCATGTCGGCATAATCAGAACTCTGCATTGTTGCTCTTAACGTTTCACCGTGTTTCTCCCCTCAGGCTGATGTTATCTATAAAATGACAATGACTGATAGGTGAGTGTTCAACTGACTTCCAGTGCTTTATACCACTTCAGTCCATTTGTACTTTTTTCTTCTCTCTACAAACATTTAGGGATAAACAGTGAAGATCAAAATTAGAGAACAATGTATTAATACTTGATTTATTCTACCATATGTTATTCTTCATTGTTCAGAATTTGACAGAGTATCAGCTGTGGCTATACCACTGCTGTACTAGCATGTTTTTGTTTGTTTTTTTTTAAATAACCAAGGCACTTCAACAAATATTTATTTTGTTAAAAAAAAAAAGGTGAGTAAAATTAGAGAACAGTACCCAATGTGTCAGAAGAGATGATTTAAACATTTTTTTTTAGGGCAACAGGATTAACGAATTAATAGGAAGTGTAGAGGCCTTTTCTTTGAATGACTTCAGCACATCTGCATCCACAGGACATCACTAGTTTCTGACACTGTTCTGGTTTGGGGGACAGAAGTATGCGATGACTCTCAGTAGGGAATTAATTCAACGCTGCAGCTGGAATTGCTTGCCAGTTCACTGCTGACCAGAGCAAGGATCTGTCTCAGCACACAGTGTCTCTCTGTTTAAGACAGTTTGGACTCAAAGCTCACTCTGCAGTGACCAAACCTGTCATCAGCAGAAAGAATAAAAAGGCTCGACTTGCCTTTGCTGAGGAGCATATTGTGCGGGCAGAGGAGAACTGGTCCAGAGTGCTTACTCATGAACTTACTCACTGATGAGAGTAAGTTCAGTTTATTTGGGTCTGATGTGAAACAATATGTTCGGCATCAAACTGGGGAAAGACTGAACCCAAAGTATGTAAAGAAATCAGTTAAATTTGGAGGAGGAAGTGTCATAGTTTGGGGGATGTTTTCTGCAGCAGGAGTTGGGTTTCTTGTACAGCTATGTGGCAAGGTGAATGCAAATGTTTATGTGAACCTCCTTCGGCAACAAGCAATTCCGTCACTGCAGTTGTCTCCCAATCAGCCCACAATTTTCATGCAAGACAATTCCCCCTGTCATACTGCAAAATGGGCTAAACAGTTCCTTGAATCTAACAATATTGAAGCAAACAAAAAAGCAGGTATGTGTGTGGTCTGAGGGGGCCTCGGATGCTCTGAAAGACTGCTTCAGCACTACAGACTGGGACACGTTCAAGCATGCAGCCACCCACAATGGACGCACAAACTTAGAGAAGTACACTGAGGTTGTTGTAGCATACATAGTTAAATGCATTGATGATGTCACTGCAAAACCGTCACTGTTCGTGCCAACCAAAAGCCATGGATGACAGCAGAGGTTCACGGGTTCCTGAGGGCTTGGGATACAGCCTTCAGGGCCAGTGACACTGCAGAACTAACAACAGCTGGGGCCAACCTGTCCCGTGGCATCAAGGAGGAAAATTTCAATAAATTTCAGCAAGAAAATATCCGGCCACTCCAGCAACACCAGTGATGCACGTTCTTGTTGGTGTGGCATACAGACCCTCACCAACTAAAAACCTCCAACTCATATTTGTGAGTGACATCACTCTGCTTAACAACTTAAATGACTACCTTGGCCACTTTGAAGCACAAAACAGCACATCAGCACAGAAGACCACTCCTCCTCCAGACGAGCAGGCTATAAGTCTGGATCCGACTAGCGTGAAGAGGACCCTCTCCAGGATCAACCCACGCAAGGCAGCTGGACCAAACAACATACCAGGTCGCGTCCTGAAGGACTGTGAAGAGGAGCTCAAGAGTGTCCTGGTCGACATCTTCAACATCTTCCTGAGTCAAGCTGTTGTCCCCACATGTTTCAAAACTGCTACCATAACAACAGTCCCAAAGAAGCCCATCTGTAATATAAATGTGTTTTTAATGTGTGCCCTGATTTGTTTCTCAGTTGTTTTTAATATGTTTTAACAATCCAGTTCTCTTCCCATGAATCCAGTTCTCTTTATCTTAAGGCACACCATGACCTGGACAGTATGACCTGTTCTTAGACACAGCAAGTTTTCCTTAGCACAGCAAGTCTTTCACTCCTTAAATCACTGTTGCATGCTTATGAAACGAAGGCGTGACCTTTATTCCTTATATGTGTATTGGGAGAAATGTAGCAGGTGTTCCTGTATGTTTTGGGAACCAGGCAGAGTTGAATTGCCTGGGAGCAGAAGACTGGCCCTTCCTGCTCCCCACGCAATTCTATGATGAGGGGGGGGCTTGCTCGGAGCAGAGATGGCCACTCTGTTCTGTACCTAGCCTTCCTTTAAAAACAGGGGTCTTCCCTCAATACGTTGAGTCTGCCGTGAGTTTTTTTGCGCAGAACGTCCGGCTAAGAGAAATCACGCTCTTCCTGGCTGTGGGCTCCCGGTCACCTGTATCAAACGGTAAGAGCTTGTGAAATGACATGAAATGCATTGATCCTTGTGTGTGAAGGAAATGTGTGACATGCAATGATTTCTCTTTTGTGTATGGAGATATGGTCTGTGGGGAATAAAGAGATACAGTTTTATTCTAGCAGCCGTGTCTCAGTGTGAATACTTTGTCTCAGTGTACATTCTTTTCTATGTGCCGACTTCTCACGAACCTGTCTAAATATTTTCATAAAACACCATCCCATCCAGCTACAATGATTACCGGCCCGTAGCACTGACCCCCATCATAATGAAGTGCTTCGAGTGGCTGGTCATGCAGAACATTAAGTCCACCTTCCCTCCTTCCCATGACCCATCTCAGTTTGCATACAGGTCAAATAGCTCCACAGAAGATGCCATCTCTGCTGCTCTATCCAGCCCTCATCCACCTGGACTCAAAGAACTCCTATGTGCAAATGCTGTTCTTGGCAATTCAGCATTCAGCACAATCATCCCCCAGCACCTAATACAAAAACTCAGACGCTTGGGATTCAAAAACTCTCTCTGTAACTGGGTGTTGGAATTTCTCACAGGGAGGCCACAGAACGTGGGGGTCAGCAGCAACACCTCCAAGACATCACACTGAGCACAGGGGCCCCACAAGGGTGCGTGCTCATCCCACTGCTCTTCACCCTGCTGACCCATGACTGTGTACCAGCCTACAGCACCAACCACATCATGAAGTTTGCGGACGACACAACGGTGGTGGGCCTCATCACCAACAACGAGGAGGCCAACTCCAGAAATGAGATGAGCCAACTGGTCCAGTGGTATAAAGACAATAATCTCGTCCTGAACTTGGGAAAAACCAAGAAGATTGTGGCTGACTTCAAGAGAGGACACACACAGCACCCCACTCTGATCACCGATGGAGCAGCTATGGAGAGGGTGAGCAGCACCAAGGGGATGCACATCTCTGAGGACCTCTCCTGGTCCAACAACACCACATCACTGGCCAAGAAGGCTCAAACTCACCTCTATTTCCTCTGCAAACTGAGGAGAGCATGAGTCCCAGCCCCCATCATGTGCTCATTCTACCGGGGTACCATTGAGAACATCCTCACCAGCTGCATCACGGTGTTGTATGGAAGCTGCACCGCCTCCTGCCGGAAGACACTACAATGCACAGTGAAAAGGAGCCAGCAAGATCATCGGTGCCCCTCTGCCCCCCCTCTCGGACATCTACCACACCCACCTCACCCGCAAAAGCCACCAACATTGCAGGCGACACCTCCCACCCCTCACACTCCCTCTGCCCTCAGGAAGAAGGTACCGGAGCCTCCGGGCCCGCTCCACAAGACTGCTAAACAGCTTTGTTCACCAGGCCATCAGGACCCTGAACTCTGTCCACCCCCACCCCCACCCCTGGACCGTAACACACTCACCCACACAATAACTACCTCAGCTGTTGGCATAGAAAGACTAAGCACACCAACAATAATACATCTGCTGCTGTTTGTCTCTGCACCTTACTGCAACCATTTACACAAATACCATACCTGCTGCTGTCTGTCTGAATTGCAGTATTGATCATGGGCAGTCCAATCTGTCACTGTCTGTGCCTACATTACCACACTGAACTTGCAATTATGGGTATTATGATTCTACTTTTTCTGTCTATAGGATTGCTGGGTTTTATCGTTTAACTTTATTTGCACTACGGGTAGCTATGGGTAGTTACTGTACATAGACTGCTGTTTTTGTTTTTCATCCTTATTCCTTCTTTACTTATATATTGCGCACACCACTAAGAGAGAGAAATGACATTTCACTTCTTGTATGTCCTGTACATATAGAAGTATCGACAAATAAAAATCTTTGAATCTTGAATCTTAATGGATAAGAAACCCACTACAGTTACTGAACTGTGAAAGAGACTGCAAGAAGAATGGACCAAGATCAAACCAGAGCAGTGTGAGAAACTAGTGATGTCTTGTGGGTGCAGGTGTGCTGAAGTCATTCAAAGCAAGGGCCTCTACACTTCTTATTAATGTCTGACTCCTATAGCCCTAAAAAAACCCAACAACATTGTTTAAATCTTCTCTTCTGACACAGTGGTTACTATTCTCTAATTTTATCAACCATTTTTTTTTCCACAAAATGTTTGTGTTGAAATGCCTTGGTGATTTAAGAAAGAACATGCTAGTACAGCAGTGGTATAGCCACAACTGATGTTCTGTCAAATTCTGAACAATGAAGAATAGCATATTTTAGAATAAATCAAGTATTAATACATTGTTCTCTAATTTTTATTTCCACTGTATAGTACACTAACAAACTGTCTGACCAACCAATCAACCATCCGTCTGTCTGTTCACTACAGTTTAATAGACAGAGTGTCTGTCTGTTAGTCAAGATGTTATCTGTGAGCGTATTTCAAACACCTGGATAATCTAGTTAATCAGAGATAGTTGATAAAAGCACTCCACACCCATGTTTTTTTTTCTGTTTTTTTTAGATCATGTTATCCTTTAGGTGTGTCTTGGACTCCTATTTTGTGTGCCCATCTTCTTTGCTACCAGGAATCCTTTTTCCTAGGTGTTGTCAGCTGGATCATTAAGAAGCATTGAACGGATGTAAATGGCATATTTGGGGAATTCTTGGGTTTGGAAGCAATTTCAGGGTTTTTTTTTTTTTTTTTTGGAAAGCCCCATAATAGTCCTGAGTGGCTTTTTAACAAACACCATATCATTTAACCATTTCTGCTGTAGAAAATGATTTTTGATTTATTATTTTTTTAACTAATGTGATTAAGGCATTTTTAAATTTCCCTGATGTTTTAGAACAGAAGTTGTTTAAAAGATATAACTGATTAAAATAACAAAATGGTATCTACTTTCATAACCCAGCCACTGGGAGAGCACAAACCAGAGCACTCCTAGTGCCAGTCCCAAGCCTGGGAAAAGGGGGAGGGTTGTGTCAGGAAAGGAATTCACCATAAAACCTTTGCCAAATCAAACATGCAGGTCATGACAAATGAGACTTCCATACCAGAATGGGTCAACATCGACCACCACCGGTGCTATTAACCAACAAGGTGCCAGTGGAAATGGGGCTACTGTTGGTTGAAGATTGAGGAAGAGAGGGGGAAGACGTGTTTGGAGGAAGGGGGGCATGGAGAGGGTTGGTGTTACAGAGGAAGATGCAAGAGATGGGTTGAGATGGAGGCAGATGATCCGCTGTGGTGACCGGGGGAGGGGGGGGAAATGTATTTTTACCTTGTTGCCAAATGATTTCCTTGGCCACTTGGCCAATGACAGTTCAAAAAAGGTGGGATCAAGTGCAGCTAACCAGCCATCCACACTTTGTTCATGTTTAAAAAAAAAGTAATTCTCACCATGTATTCACTTTCATGTAAGTGTTTTATATACGACCAACCAATAATCTTGCTTCACGTGAAAGTAACCAAAAATTTGGGGCATAGTGCATTGTCTCATATCAGTTCTTGCCATCGGGTCTTAAAAAAAAATTAGGGGAAACACTGCAGTTTACCCTCGAAAAAGGATCCCATGCAGACTGTTTACTAACTGTATAGAATCCTCAAGTCTTTTGCTTATGCCTGTAAAATATATTTTGTCACTGTTAAAATGTCTTCATTCTACTTTCAGCTTTGCGTTTGGCTCACTGATCTCAGCTGTGGACCCTGTAGCTACCATTGCAATATTCAACGCGCTCAATGTGGACCCCGTCCTGAACATGCTGGTGTTTGGTGAAAGCATCCTTAATGATGCCGTCTCCATTGTCCTCACCAAGTAAGAAAACTCTTTTACAACTTGTTTCTTCCGCCTTGCCGAAAACCTGACGCTGATGTCGTCTTGGAGTGGCTCACTCTGATGGATTAACTGGCTTTGGAACACGTTTTTATATTTTTTATTCAGTTGTGGGCTTGAGGCTAGATTAGAATCACCTACACCAGCAGTTAACGCTGAAAAATGCCCCCACCTGCTATTGTGAAGTAAAACTCGTCTAAAGGGATTTAGAAGTCCTTTGGTGAAAGAATGCTAAGAGCCATCGCCATGGAAACTGCATGTCTTCATGCTTGCACGTGTTGACAGGAATGCTCTTTGGACGACATTGTGAGGTCTAGAGTAAATCGACAAATTCTCTGCACTACTAGTAATGAAAAAGCAGAAGTTTTTGGTAAATCCTTTAAATGGGTGAAGTAATGGGTTTAATTTGTTTTTGTTTGTTGCCAGTATTACTCAAGAGTGTTGATGGATTGGGACCAAAATTATACCAGAGAGTGAATTAACATTTCCAGATTGAGGAAATGTTTGAAGCCAGAAATTCTTTTTAAGTAGAAGACGGGGTAGAATTGGACTTTTCACATCACATCATTCATTAAACACACAGTATCATTTGCCAAGAATTTTAAATATTAGCTGGAGCCTTGAGTATTTTTATCATGTCCATAGTCAATTTCATGTGTGCCTGTGTTTGTGTCTATGTTGAATGTAATTTGCGGCTTGTAAATATGGATATCACCAGACTGCAAAACAAATCTACCTACGGGTACAAATAAAGTAACCTGAACCTGAACCTGAGTTGTAATCTGCCATTTCCAAACCGTTGTACTACCCAAAAATTCACAGTCTTTCTGAGAATTGCTTATCTGTCTCCTACGTTATCTGATGCCTGGTTTCCCATACATGTCATACACCAGCACAAGGAGGGAAAACTTGACAGACAAGTTTGACAGAAACAAACAGTTTGCAGTAGCCCTTGTTTGTAGGCACCACTGTTATTCTGTCTTGTGTCTCTGTAGTCACTCTGTTTCTTGCTTATCTCCCCTACTCACAACCTGTTAAATGTGCAAAGTGATCTCAAGTGTCTGCATGCCCCAGAGAGTAAATGAGTACATGAATAATAGATATACTGAGCGAGCCCTGGCGGTTTGCTTGTTATTAGCACGTCACCGAGTGGCTTTCTTAGATGGCATCTTCACAGTTTGGCTGCGTTACTGACAACAACCACAGAGCTACATGTTCTATTTGTTTTTTTTCCCACAATATTTTTTATTGAACCTTTTTTACAAACATAACACAAACAATCAAACACTAACCCTAAAGTAATTTAAAAAAAATGTACTAAAAACACCAACAACCACTAACAAAGGCAGGTCTTAAACAGTGCTCCTCTGTTTAGTCTAGGCAATCCATTACATAAGTATACATATTATACATTCACCAGTTTGGAATTTACAAGGTCCACACACATCATTCACCTTCTTCTTCAAAAGTTATGTTTAAATTCTTTACATAATCAATGAAAGGTCTCCATATATTCTCAAACACAATTTCCTTTGATTTCAGTATGTTTGTTATTCTTTCTAGTGGAAGGTTTGTTAACATCTGTCTTAACCACTGAGTCACATCTGGTCTATTTGAGTCTTTTTCCACAGTAGTGCAATACATTTTTTGGCGTTAAGCAAACTGAGGTCTATGAACTGAGGTCTATCTATCCTTTACTTTCCATACATTTTGTGCACGTATCTGGTATGTTTTTGTTATATCTATTTAACTCCACCGGTGTAATATACATCCGCATTAACCATTTAAAATGTATCAATTTAAGACGTACATTTATTGATTTGGTTTGCGCTTCTGTACAAGGCAATTCCCATTGTTCCTCTGAAATTTCAGTTTGCAGGTCTTCTTTACAATAATTCAGTCTTTTCTGTGAATTTTCACTTGAGGATAATGTCAATGAGTTATAAAACTCTGAAATAATACCCTTTCTCTTACTATCTTTCGTCAAAATTTTTTCCAAGGATGAATAAGTAGGTCGGATGAGAACATTATTTTGATTTGTTCGAATAAAGTTCCTAAGCTGAAGATATTTAAAAAAATGTGTTCTATTAAGATTAAATTTGATCCTCAGTTCTTCAAAAGACATTATGTTATCTGAACATGACAAATATAAGTCTTGAATCTTTTGAATCCCTTTTAAATTCCATACTTTAAATACAGCGTTCGCTCTCCCAGGTTTAAAATATTGATTACCCCATATTGGGCTAAATTGTGACAATAAGTGTGGTTCTTTTAAATATTTTTTGGTTTCACACCATATTTTGATCATATGCTTTACAAATGGATTTTTAACTTGTTTCTGTAATTTTTTTGCCGAGTCTGAGTATATGAATATGGGAAGAGGTAAAGGTAAATTGTATGATTCCATTTCAGTCCAGTGAGGGAGATCATTTGATGAAAAATAATATGTCATAGACCTCAGTTGTGCTGACCAGTAATACAACATAAAGTTTGGACATTTCAGACCTCCACGATCAAATGGTCAATATAGTAAGGACAGACGTAATCTAGCCTTCCTATTGTTCCATATAAATTCCACAAACTTTTTTTTAATTCTTGAGAATAGATCTGAAGGTGGTGGTAAAGGAATGTATTAAAATAAATAAAGTATTTTGGGTAAGATATCTGGGAACGCCTTGGTATCCCCTCTGAAGAGCTGGAGCAGGTGGCTGGAGAGAGGGAAGTCTGGGCTTCTCTGCTTGAACTGCTGCCTCCGCGACCCGGACCTCCGGAAAAGCGGTAGAAGATGGATGGATGGATGGATATTACTTTTAAGTATATTAATTTTCCCGATCATCGACATTGGTAGTGACATCCATCTCTGAAGTAACTCATTAATGTCTGTCAATAAGGCTTCATAGTTGGCACTGGCGACTGATTGTAGCTTAGGCACAATTTGGATTCCTAAATATTTAAACTGATTTACAACATTGAATTGATTTACCTCAGGAGCTGGGTGATTTCTCTGGGTCTTATTTAGCATTAATATTGAAGATTTAGTTTTATTTATTTTATATCCTGATATTTCCCCAAAATTCTTTATTAAATTCAACAAGGTCGGAATTGATTTTTTAAGATTTGACATAAACAAAATTATGTCATCGGCATACAGGGAGATTTTATGTTCTGTTGGTCCTACTTTAATTCCATATATTTGTGGATGTAAACGTACTGCCATCGCTAAAGGTTCAATTGCCATAGTAAACAGTAAAGGTGAAAGTGGACAACCTTGTCAACATCCTCTATTGATATTTATTGATTTTGAAATATTGCTGTTTGTTAGGATTTCTGCTGTAGCATTATTGTATATTATCTGTACCCATTTTATGAAATTATTTCCAAGTCCAAACCTTTGTAGGACTTCCAAAAGAAAGGGCCATTCGACCCTATCAAAGGCCTTTTCGGCATCCAATGATAGGAGAGCTGTATCCGGTGCTTCTTTATTAGAATAGATAATATTAAATAGTCTTCTTACATTATGGAAGCCTTGTCTTCCCATTATAAAGCCATTCTGATCTCGGTTAATAATATTTGGTAATATTTCTTGTAGTCGTCTTGCTAAAATTTTACAGATTATCTTAAGGTCAGCATTTAATAGGCTTATTGGTCTCATGTTTTCACATTTATTAGAGGGTTTACCTGGTTTTGGCAACAGTATAATTAAGGCATTATTCATGTATGATGGTAAATTACTATTTTGAAATGCTTCTAAAACCATTTCCAAAAATGGTTTTATTAATTTATTCTTAAATTTTTTATAGAGGTCAACTGGAAGACCATCTGGTCCTGCACTTTTTCCTGATTTCATATTATCAATGGCTAGCCCAACTTCTTGACTAATTTTAGACTCCAGTATCTCCCTGTTTTCATTTGGAATACACGGTATAGATAATCCGTCCAAAAACCCATTTAGTTTTGTTAAGTCAGTTTCATTTTTTGTATCATATAGTTTTTCATAATAATCTCTAAAGGCACTATTAATTTCTAAAGGATCTACAACTACCTGTCCCTTACTTATCATACTGGTAATTGGTGTTTTAAATTCTAATTGTTTAATCTGCCATGCCAATAATTTCCCTGATTTTTCACCTTGTTCATAAAAAGATTGCTTCAATCTTAGAAGACTTGAGGCAGCTCTATTCACTGATTTTTTTGTCATATTCAGCTCTCAGAATTAGTAATTCGTTCTCTAACTTTGGGTCACTTCCTGCATACACTTTTTCTTGAAGAATTTTTATTTTTGTTCTACAGTATTTGTTTTGATGAGAGTATTACAACCAGATTTTTCTCTTTACTGTGTGAATAGTTGTTTGCAGGGCTAATTGTGATTATAAATAGGATTTAAATTGTTCACAGATAGATGGTGTTCCTACTACATTTGTGCTTCTAAAATATCCAGTGGGAGAATTTGCAATTATTGAAATATTTTTACCCAAGTTGTTACGTCCTCAAGTGACGTCTAATTGGGGAAATAACAATAAAACTAAAGGAAAGAGAAGAGGAACTGGGCTTTTTCTCAGGTTTTGGGAGGAGAGAACCGACAAAGGAGAGAATGAAGTAAGCCATTGTTTTCATCCACCAAAACCCAAAACTAATCCCCAAACAAAAAGTGACTGCTCTGAGTTTACACAAGGGAAAAATGGAAAAAAATCACAGCACTTTTGGGCTGGATAATAAAACAAAAGGAAAAGGCATTGGAAAACAATGCAGCACTTGGGCCTGTAGAATAAGGCAGGCAAGAAGAAAACAAAAATATTTCAGTTTTATAGTTCATGTCTGAGCATTTGGTGTAACAGTTAAGTTTATTGTTTTGGCCCTAAATGTCTTCAAAAGACTGACTTAAAGATTTCTTTTCCTTTATTTTGGTACCACTTTACAATGAGACTACTCAATAAAGGACTCATATATAGTTTAAAAGTAGGTTATTAATTAGGCTATAAATGCCTTATAAATCATGAATGCACAATTATAAACAAGTCATAAGACATATTTCATAGATTGATGCAGGCTCACTCTTTGGCATGACCAAAAGACCTTTTGGCTAGAAATGTTTATAGTGCTTAAATGCTGGTAAATTATTGACTATCTCTGATGGTCAAATGTAGCTGATGAAAAAAAGAGCATAGTCTAAATAAACTGATATCAAAGGTTATAAAGAACAGATAAGTGTAAGCACACTTATATTATAGTGGTAAGACTGACACTGTTTCCTTTTTTATTATCAAATGTGTTATAAAAGCTTGTTAAGGATTCATGAAGCATTTACAGCCGATTCAGTAATCAAACAGAATCGATTTACATACAGCACATCCGGAAAGTATTCACAGCGCTTTACTTTTTCCACATTTTGTTGTGTTACAGCCTTATTCAAAAAGAGATTAAATTAATTTTTTCCTCAAAATTCTACACACAATACCCCATGATGACAATGTGAAAAAAGTTTTTTCGAAATTTTTGCAAATTTATTAAAAATAAAAAACTAAGAAATCACATGTACATAAGTATTCACAGCCTTTGCTCAGTACTTTGTTGATGTACCTTTGGCAGGAATTACAGCCTCAAGTTTTTTTTTTTGAATATGATGCCGCAAGCTTGGCACACTTATCTTTGGACAGTTTCTCCCAGTCCTCTTTGCTGCACCTCTTAAGCTCCATCAGGTTAGATGGGAAGCGTCGGTGCACAGCCATTTTCAGATCTCTCCAGTGATGTTCAATTGGATTCAAGTCTGGGCTCTGGGTGGGCCACTCAAGGACATTCACAGAGTTGTCTTGAAGTCACTCCTTTGATATCTTGGTTGTGTGCTTAGGGTCGTTGTCTTGCAGAAAGATAAACTGTCGCCCCAGTCTGAGGTCAAGAGCGCTCTGGAGCAGGTTTTCATCTGGGATGTCTCTCTACATTGCTGCATTCATCTTTCCCTCTATCCTGACTAGTCTCCCAGTTCCTGCCACTGAAAAACATCCCCACAGCATGATGCTGCCACCACCAATGGCATGGTTATGAACGGTGCCTGGTTTCCTCCAAACATGACGCCTGGCGTTCACGCCAAAGAGTTCAATCTTTGTCTCATCAGACCAGAGAATTTTGTTTCTCGTGGTCTGAGAGTCCTTCAGGTGCCTTTTGGCAAACTCCACGTGGGCTGCCTTGTGCCTTTCACTAAGGAGTGGCTTCCATCTGGCCCCTCTACCATACAGGCCTGATTGGTGTTTTTCTTCAGGCTGCAGAGATGGTTGTCCTTCTGGAAGGTTCTCCTCTCTTCACAGAGGAACACTGGAGCTCTGACAGACTGACCATCAAGTTCTTGGTCACCTCCCTGACTAAGGCCCTTCTCCCCTGATCGCTCAGTTTAGATGGCCGGCCAACTGTAGGAAGAGTCCTGGTGGTTCTGAACTTCTTCCATTTATGGATGATGGAGGCCACTGTGCTCAGTAGGACCGTCAAAGCAGCAGAAATTTTTCTGTACCCTTCTCCAGATTTGTGCCTTGAGACAATCCTATCTCGGAGGTCCACAGACAATTCCTTTGACTTCATGGTTGGTTTGTGCTCTG
The DNA here is from genome assembly GCA_020510985.1 of Pholidichthys leucotaenia. Lineage (NCBI taxonomy): Eukaryota > Metazoa > Chordata > Actinopteri > Cichliformes > Pholidichthyidae > Pholidichthys > Pholidichthys leucotaenia. The sequence goes on from CM035843.1 coordinate 316,374,602, forward strand.
ACATGCACTGTCAGCTGTGGGGCCTGATATAGACAGGTGTGTGCCTTTCCAAATCCTGTCCAATCAACTGAATTTACCACAGGTGGACTCCAGTTACACTGTAGAAACATCTCAAGGATGATCAGTGGAAACAGGATGCACCTGAGCTCAATTCTGAGCTTCATGGCAAAGGCTGTGAATACTTATGTACATGTGATTTCTTAGGTTTTTATTTTTTAATAAATTTGCAAAAGTCTCAAAAAAATTTTTTCACTTTGTCATTATGGGGTATTGGGTGTAGAATTTTAAGGAAAAAAAAGAATTTTATACCTTTTGGAATAAGGCTGTAACATAACAAAATGTGGAAAAAGTGAAGTGCTGTGAATACTTTATGGGTGCACTGTATCCTGCATTAATCTTTGTGGTAAAGTGGCACTGATTTTTTTTTTTTTTTTTTTTTTTTACAATCAAAACAACACTGATCCATGTTATACTTGTGTTATTTGACCCTTATTATTTTACATTGCAGTTTAATTTTTGAATCATGAAACAACCTGTCAAAACTGTTGTGTACTATGCTGGCAAGCTCCAACTTCAAATGGTGGAGCATTTCTGCCCTCTAGGGTTTGTTAATAGAATTACAATGTAGCGGCCAGGTTTCACGTCCTGCATTCTTGTCTTTCAGCACAGCAGAGGGGTTCTTTTCCCGCTCAGACAACTCCGTGATAACAGGCTGGGAGACTTTTTTGCAAGCTCTCGGGTATTTTCTGAAGATGTTTTTTGGTTCTGCGGCACTGGGAACTCTCACCGGACTCATCTCAGCACTTGTATCCCAACTCTTTGTTTGTGATCACGTTGCATTTTGCATGCATGTTTTGTTTTTTTTTTTTAAATTTTTGATTTGCCCTTCGTCGTTCCCTAACTCACTGATCAGTTTCTGAAGCATTTCGACCTGAGGAAGACGCCATCACTGGAGTTCGGCATGATGATCATTTTTGCATACCTTCCCTATGGCCTGGCAGAGGGAATCAAGCTGTCAGGTTGGTGCTGCTCACAATACACAGGCACATTGTTTTAATGTTAAAAAGATTAGGAAAGTTCTCAAAACTGAAATTCCCATGAAATTTCCTCCACCTGCAGGAATCATGTCCATCCTGTTCGCTGGGATTGTGATGTCTCACTACACTCATCACAACCTGTCTCCTGTCACCCAAATCCTCATGCAGCAGACCCTGCGCACTGTGGCCTTCATGTGTGGTGAGTTAATCCCATTTTGGCCTCTGGATCCTCCCTGATGTTTTCTCTTTTGTGGAAAGTTTTCTTCACTGTTTGAACTTCTCTCCTCAGAGACGTGTGTGTTCGCCTTCCTTGGTCTTTCTATCTTCAGCTTCCCTCATAAATTTGAAATATCGTTTGTAATCTGGTGCATAGTAAGTGTTTTCTTTTTAAATGTCATCTTCATGATGTCAGGATAAGGTAGTTCTTAATTGTCTTGTTCTTGACCATCAGAGGTGACAGCTGTTGTCTCTTGTAGGTTTTAGTTCTTCTCGGCCGTGCAGTGAACATCTTCCCTCTGTCGTTCCTGCTGAATTTTTTTAGAGACCACAAGATTACACCCAAGATGATGTTCATCATGTGGTTTAGTGGTGAGGCGACATGATAGACTGTTCATTTTTGTGTTACCGGACTGAGTTCAGTTTTTTGTTTGTGTCCTAGTTGTTTGTCTCTGCATGTTTGTTGGTACGAAAAGATATTTGTAATTACTAAAGCTGAAACTCTTAACAGATTCACTGAGAATTCAGGGGTTTTTTTCCCAATTATTGCCCAGTAATATAGCTAAATGATTAATTACATTTGCAATAATATTGCAGTATGGAAAATAGAATTTTATAGTTGCAAATGATGTGATTAGACTATGGTCCTTTGACATGCAAGCAAGAGTAGAGCAATGGGCTAAGACAGGAATAATAACTTTAAAACCAACTTTATAAAGCAAAAGCACAAAAGTCCTCAACAAAGTGCTTCAAAATGGTTGTTCCCAACCTTGATTTTATTGAGTACTCCCTAAACAACAAAATAAATAAATATAGAATACTCATTCATTATAAATCTTTATTTGCTAACCAAAAGTGCTAAACCACTGCACGGTGGCGCAGTGGTTTAGCACTGTGGCAGCACAGTTTTACCCTTGGCCGGGGGATCGCGGGGATCATGAGATCGTGGGTTCGATCCCAGCCCCCGACCAACAGTGAGCTGTGTGGAGTTTGCATGTTCTCCCCGTGTTGCGCGGGTTTACTCCGGGATTTCTCCGGTTTCCTCCTGCATACCAAAAACATGTAGGTTTAGGGCGCTCGCGCACGCAGCGACCAGCAGCCGGTGGCTTGTCACCAGACTGCAAACCAAGTCTACCTACGGGTACAAATAAGTAACAAAAAAAAACATGTTAATATTTTTTAATAAGTTTTTACAGACTTCCTCTTACGCAGGCTTATTGTACACTAGTGTAATTTTCACAGCTACAGAGCAGACAGTATTGTGACCCTACTGGACCCTGGGTTGGGACCCACTGCATTAAAATAAATAAAACTTTGAAGCTCTATGAAAAATACACCCACTGTGTAACCACCTGACATAATATTCAGTCATGCTCTGAGAGAGAGATGCAGGTAACGGCCATTTAAAACTCAATTTCTGAATCATGGCTAAAAGCTGAGAAGACAGCTGGTCAGTGGACCTTCATGATCTCCAAGGGCCACAACGTTCCAAAAGTTCAGAAATGTGTGATAATGTAACCTCATTTAAATTTTTGAAATCAAAAAGTAGAGTCTTAAAATGGGTTGGAAAGACCGTGTAAAGAGGCCAGAACAAGAGAAATGGGTTCTAGCTTGTATGGCCCAGTTAAAAGTCAAGCAACTGCAGTTTGGACTAACTATAATTACAAGATTATAATTGTAATTTCCCCACTGTGGGATTAATAAAGGTTTATTTTATCTTAAGATAAAAGCCTGGCTGATGTTGGCATAAAGGCCATTACAGTCGTCCAATCAGGAAGTAATACAAGCATGAACGAGGTGTTAAAAGTCTTCAAAAGTCAAGGCAGGCTTGATCTTGGTCAAATAAAATCTTGATTTCACTCCAGAGTTTATTATCCATTATAAAGTTGTCTGTCATGAGAAACAGATCACTGATTCAGGATTTTACATAAAACTGAAGGGAACCAAGATCAGTAAGATGGGGATTGTAGGTGTCCATGGATCCAAAACCCACCACCCATTTATTATGTTGTAAAGGAAAAAGCAACGACTTGGCCCACTACACTTTGACCTGTTGAGCGGACACCCCGGGCGCCACACGACCTGACATTGAGGAGCAGCAGGTCAGCTGTGTGGAGTCATTTTGGCTTTAAAAGGGAAAACTCTGCACAGGTCCAGGTGTTGTGCAGAGCTGGCCTGCTACCTAATGAGGCAACACTACCAGTCTGTATCAGCACTTAAAAAATAACACGCAAGAAAAGAAATTTAAATAATTTCTTATTAAACTGCCATGAAGTCTTTCTCTTGTTGGCAGTGGTAAAATACTTACTTGCTTACTACTCCTGCGGGGTGAGGGCTGGTGGCCATCACCATGTGTAGAGCCAGTCAGGTTCACCAGTGCATGCCAACGTTGCCGGTTTTTGGCCAGCTCCTCTGCGTCGTCAACAGCGACTCCCAGCTGTCGGAGGTCTCTTTCCACCGCATCGAGCCATCTGGTGCATGGCTGGCCCTGGGGTCAAACATGAGGATGGCTTATGTCGGGTGTTCTGGTGGGAGGCGGAGGACATGGCCAAACCAGCAGATACGTCGCTGTGTAATAAGGTGGGATGCTGTAGGCTGATGTGTGCAGGCTCGGAGCGCGTCATTAGAAATGCGCTGGGGCCACCTGATGTTCTCGATAGTTCTGAGGGCCTGACTAGCAAACCCATCCACTCTCGAGGCCAGAGTCTTATTCAGTGGCCATGTCTCTGACCCACAGAGTAGAATGGAGAGGACTGACGCATTGTATATGCGGAGCTTCATCTTTTGGGAGATTGAACGATGGTGCCATAGAGGATTCCATAGTGCCTTCCATAGTGCCTGCGGGGCTGATGCAGCGAGGCCATGTCTGCGGTTGATCTCTGGTTTCATGTCCCCGTTGTTGGCCGCTATGGAGCCCAGATATACAAAGGAATTGACAAACTCAACGGCATCTTTCCCGAGCTGTAACGGGGGTGGGTCCAGTCCGTCGCCGACATGCATTAGCTTAGTCTTCGTCCAGCTCACCTGAAGGTCCAGCTTTGCCGCCTCTTCGTGGTAGACAACTTGAGCATCTCTCAGCTGACTAGAGGATGGGCTCAACAAGATGGTGTCATCAGCATATTCAAGGTCAGCCAGATGGTAGTTGCTAAACTGCATGCCAGGGACAGACCTTGGTCATCAGACGGTCTATGACACAATTGAAGAGATCAGGAACGGCTACACAACCCTGTCGGACCCCGCTGTTGATGGGAAATCAGCTAGGCTCCTTTCCATTCACGCAGACACAGCTCTCCAAGCTGCTGTAGAGCCGCTTAAACAGGGCTACGATCTTGGGTGGGGCTCTGAGGGTCTGCAGGATACTCCAAAGAGAAGCGTGGTCTACGGTGTCGAAGGCAGCCTTAAGATCTATAAAGGCTATACAGTATAGAGATGGTGGTCCTTGCGAAATTCATAGGCTTTCTGTATTAATAGGCGAACAGCGGAGATGTGGTCTGAGGTTGAGCGGCTTGGCATGAAGCCTGCCTGCTGAGGGCGACGGCCACCTCTGATGGCTGGAAGGGCACGACTGAGGAGTATCCTGGTGAAAAGCTTACCAGGAATGGACAAAAGGGTGATGCTTCTGTGATTGCTGCAGACGAGTTTGTTGCCCTTTCCCTTCCAGAAGGACAGGATGATGCCCCTGGTCCAGTCACTGGGGAGCTGCTCTGTCACCCAAACATGATTGATGATGTGGGTGAGCCACTGGATTGTGCAATTTCCGCTCATCTTCAGCATTTCGACGGTTATAGCACAGATTCCAGGGGATTTCCTGTTGTTTATCTTGGTCAGGGCAGCCGCGACTTCTCTGGGGATGACTAGATCAGTCCTGCAGGAATCACAGGCACTGGCAGTGGCTCAGAGACTGGGGTCAACGGGAACAGGAGGATGATGCAGTGGTAAAATAAGTCTTTGTAAATAAGTTTTTGTCAAATCTACTTTAAAACAATATTGTCTAAATTAGTTTTTTATTTATATATAGAAACAAATATTAATTTGCCACTATATTGATGTGCTATCGTTTTTTAATTATCTTAGCAACCTTAAAACAGTTAATGAAGATAATAGAAGCTATTTTAGCCTCAGCTGCTCAATAATAAAAGGCCAGATAGTCATAAGAACTTAATAACGATAGTATTTCCAAAGTAGGCTCATTCAATACGTCTTGACCTGCAGGATGCATGTGTGCGGAAGGTTTTGTGGTGAAGCATTTTTAAATATAATGTTGATCTACCAAAATGTTATGATGAAAAGGTGGATTCAGACGTAGAAGTAGCATGATAAAGAAATAAAGCACAGTGTGAGAATTATTGTTAAGGGTTTTCTATTGTAATAAAAGTAAGAGGAAAAAGCAGAACACTTTTTCCTGCTTTAAAATGAAAAGTATCCATCCATCTTTTACCACTTATCAGGAGGTCCGGGTCACAGTCTACAGAGTAGCCCAGTTCACATAGCCTCATGATCCCTCTTGCAGGCGGGGAGTTCACCGGAGGCCAGACCCAGGCGGCTCATTCGGGCTGAGTCTGGTCAGGTCCTATGGACAGAAACCCAGGTGCCAGGCGCTCGCCCTTGAGCCCCAGGAACCCCAGAGTGGGTGGGGCACACTGGGTCTTTGTTGTAACGTCTTCATGGGGATCAGTTGGACCTTTCTTGGTCTGGCCCTTCACCCAGGACCAGTTTGCCTTGGGAGACCCTACCAGAAGGAAGTTGCCCCCGACAACAGCTGCTGGGATGATTAGAACACACAAACCCCTCCACCCTGATAAGGTGGTGATCCATGGAGGGGAAGGGGAAAAAAAAGTAAAAGTAGATCAACACAACTCCTACAAACACAGACAAAAATATCTGTGAAGAACTGGAGAACACCTTGTGAGAAATAAGAGCAGCACTGTTATCCTTAATGAGAGAAAAATGGCTTTAGTTTTTAAATAAAGGTAGACAGAGTATTGAAGAAATCAGGGATTCAAATCTTAATAATTAAAGGTTTATTTACATTTCCAACTAATTCCTATTGTAAGATCTTTTAGTTTAACAGGAATTGTTTTTTTCTAGTATTAAGAACAAATTTTCGGCATTACTCTAAGAGACTGCCATTGTTTTTATTTATATATTCAGGTTTGCGGGGTGCCATCCCCTATGCTTTGAGCCTTCATTTAGGCCTGGAACCCATCGAAAAGCGTCAGCTTATCGGCACCACCACCATCATCATTGTGCTCTTCACCATCCTCTTTCTCGGTGGCGGGACCATGCCCCTCATCCGCATCATGGACATCGAGGACAGCCAGTCACGGCGCAGGAACAAGAAAGACATCAATCTCAGCAAGACAGAAAAAATGGTAATGGATGAGGCAGCCGAACTCACGTGGGCACATCCACCCACCCACCCACACACACCCACACACAATACATGTTTTTATGTGACGGATATCCTCAGCTTTTCATTAATTCTGAAAAAAAATTGCCTTTCTCACTCTGCTGTGTGTTCGCTCCCAACCGGGCTCAAGCATGGCTGTCAAATGGAAATAACCAACCAACCAGAAATCTTGCAACGTGTGTTAAAAAAAAAAATAACCACAATTTGTAAGCAATATTAAGGATGTGGGATGTATGAATGCATAAATAAATAAAGGGCTGATTGTGGTTTCTGTAAAGGACATTGATGCAGCATGGACCAAACCACTCGCCACACAGATGCCCACTTTTAAACACCAACTCCTGACACTGCTGGGGTTTTACTGTCTTAGCTCTAACTAGAGATTTTCTATCATTTTTAGTTAAATATTTATTGAGGCCATTTTGCAGCTTGTGGCAGTGTGTTTGCATGTACATTTTTTGTGTTTTTGATGTGTTTTAAAACTAAATGTGACTGGTTGAGGTACCGACAGCTAGAGATATCAGATTCTCTCTTTTTCTCCCCCCCAAGGGTAACACCATTGAGTCTGAGCATCTATCGGAACTAACGGAGGAGGAGTATGAGGCTCATATCTACCAGAGGCAAGATCTGAAGGGCTTCATGTGGTTTGATGCCAAGTACCTTAACCCTTTCTTTACTCGCAGACTCACACAAGAGGTAAGAGAAAGGAGAGAAATTCAGTGCTGCATGATGCTGACATATTTTCTGTACGGTCAACCTGCTTTCAGTTTAATTACTGTTCAAGAGTATATAATAATACTTGCAAATATCCCTCAACCACACCACAATGACATGTTAAATGTATTTCTGTTGATACAGATTTTCAAAGTGGGATATACTGTGTACACTATACAGACAAAAAACACAGATTGAGAGCTGTTAGAACTCCAAAGGGGGGGCAACTCCATATTATACCCCATTCACACAGAGGTGGAGATCGTTTAGAGATCGCTGAGTGATGAAAAAATGGCCAGATCTCTTAATGATCTTTCAATGATCTCTCAGCGGTCACCAAGCTCTCTCAGTCGACAATGATCTCCATGGTCACCAAGGTTTGACTCAATTCAAAGCAATCTCTCAACGGTCACCAAAGGGAAGCGATCTCTCAAGGAACTTTCAATGATCTCATCGATTTCAGTGAGCTTTCAGCAGTTTTTCAATGAACTCTACTGGTCTTTCATCAAGCATGCAGTGATCCCTCACTGATCTCTCATCCATGTCTACCTTCATGGTGGAAAATTTTTTTGTTCTTTGAAAGATCGCTGAGAGATCATTGGGAGATTGATGAGATCATTGAGAGCTCCTTGAGAGATTGCTTCTCTTTAGTGATTGTTAGGAGATTGTTTTGGACTGAATCAAAACTTTGAGGAGACTGTTGCAAACGTGGAGATCACTGGGAGATCATTGAGAGATTGTTGAGAGATATGATTATTTTTTCATCTTTCAGTGATCTTTCAACAATCTCCACCCCTGTGTAAAGGTTGTAGAAGGGCACCAGAAACTTCTCAAATATACATATAGACCTCTTTGGTTGCCAAAGAAACTTCCTCAGCGATCTCCTGGTCTCTCACTGATCTCTAAAGGATCTTTCATAGATCTCTATCAATTGCCATGAAAGTTGCCAAAACATCTCCCAAACATTTTCATAGAAACAGCTTTTTTGAGGCTTTAGGCAGTCCCTCCAGGATTTTGTGATGTTGCAATCACACCAAATCATGCAAATTTAACCAATCCCTGTGACTTTTGTGCGACCTTTGCAAATTCGTCCAGTCACTGCAACTTTCCTGCAATTTTGGCCAATCATCATCATTTTCCACAAATTTCACCAATCAAATTTGTCCCTGAATCACGCTCAAACACAAACACCATCAGTTTAATTCAATTCAATTCAATTCAATTCAACTTTATTTATATAGCGCCATTTCACAACAACAGTCATCTCATAGCACTATCAACTGTAGGGGGGAACCCCCACAGTTGCAGAAAGACCCCAGCAATCAGGCGATCCCCTGTGAGCAAGCACTTGGCGACAGTGGAGAGGAAAAACTCCCTTTTAAAAGGAAGAAACCTCCAGCAGAACCAGGCTCAGGGAGGGGCAGTCATCTGCTGTGACTGGCTGGGGGGTGAGGGGATAGAGAAGAAGAAAAGAACAGACATGTAGAGAGCAAACAGCACGATGGGGACTCAATCTATGGGAGAGAACAAACAAATGTTAATGACCAGCAAAAAAAATATTTCATTGAGAGTGAGAAAAGGAGTGTGGCCCAGTGCATTACTGGAGGTCCCCCGGCTGACTAAACCTATTAGCAGCATAACTAAGGGAGGGTTCAGAAACACATGATCCCTCCCTAATTGTAGGCTATATCAAAAAGGTAGGTTTTAGCCCTATTCTTAAAAACAGAGATCGAGTCTGACTCCCGAATCCAGATTGGCAGCTGATTCCACAGGAGAGGAGCTTGATAACTGAAGGCTCTGCCTCCCATTGTACTTTTGGAGATTCTAGGTATTACAAGTAATCCTGCATTTTGGGAGCATAGTGCTCTGTTAGGATAATACGGTAGTATCAGATCTTTTAAATAAAAAGGAGCCTGATTGTTTAGAGATTTGTAAGTAAGAAGAAGGATTTTAAACTTAATTCTAAACTCTATGGGAAGCCAATGAAGGGAGGCCAGAACCAGAGAGATATGATCTCTTTTTCTAATACCTGTTAAAACTCTTGCTGCAGCATTTTGGATCAGCTGAAGACTTTTTAAAGATGTTTTAGGACAGCCTGATAATAAAGAATTACAATAATCTAATCTCGAGCTAACAAAAGCGTGGATCAGTTTCTCAGCATCACTCTGAGACAAGATGCTCCTAATGTTGGCAATATTACGCAAATGATAGAAGGCAGTCTTAGAAACAAATTTAATATGTGAATTGAAGGACAAATCCTGATCAAAAATAACTCCAAGGCTCCTCACAGAGCTATTAAGAGAAAGAGTAACCGCATCCAAACTGAAAGTTTGATTTGGAAAGGAATTTCTAAGGTTTTTTGGACCAACGAGAATGACTTCAGTCTTATCTGAATTTAATAGCAGGAAATTACAAGTCATCCAAGCTTTGATTTCCTTAAGACAGGCTTCTAACTTAGCTAATTGATTACTATCATCTGGCTTCATTGACAGGTATAATTGTGTGTCATCAGCATAACAATGAAAATGTATACAGTGCTTTCTAATAATGTTGCCTAACGGAAGCATATATAAACTAAAAAGAGTCGGGCCTAGCACAGATCCCTGTGGAACTCCATGACTGAGCTTTGAGTTGAAAGAAAACTCATTATTTACATGAACAAACTGGAACCTATCAGATAAATAAGATCTAAACCACTGCAACGAAGTTCCATTAAGTCCAACATAGTGTTCTAATCTATCAAGTAGAATATTATGATCAATAGTATCAAAAGCTGCACTAAGGTCTAAGAGGACAAGTACAGAAACTAGTCCATTATCAGATGCAATGAGGAGGTCGTTAGTGACCTTCGCTAAGGCTGTTTCAGTACTATGATGGATTCTAAACCCAGACTGAAACTCTTCAAGTAAACCATTTCCCTGCAGGTGGTCAAATAATTGCGTAGCAACAACTCTTTCTAAGATTTTTGAAATGAACGGGAGATTAGAGATTGGTCTATAGTTAGCTAAAGCTCCTGGATCTAGCGTTGGCTTTTTGAGTAAGGGTTTAATTACAGCCATTTTAAAAGCCTGTGGTACATGGCCTAAAGTTAATGAAGAATTGCTTATATGAAGAATAAGGCTACCAATAAGTGGGAAGACGTCTTTAAATAACCTGGTAGGAATAGGGTCTAAAAGACAAGTTGAAGGTTTGGATGAGGAAACTATTTTGTCTAACTCACAAAGGTCGATTGGAGTAAACTCATCAAAACAGACATCAATAGAAGGAGTTGTAGTAGTTACAGTATTTAAGTTAACTGTGGGAAGAATCTGATTGATTTTATCTCTAATGGATGAAATTTTATTATTGAAAAAGTTCATAAAGTCCTGACTAGTAAGCTCTAAGGGAATGCTAGGATTGACAGAGTCCTGACTCTTTGTCAACCTGGCTACAGTACTGAAAAGAAACCTGGGATTATTCTTGTTCTCTTCTATTAATGCAGAGTAATAACTCGTTCTAGCTTTTCTAAGAGATTTTTTATAAATTAAAAGATGATTTCTCCAAGCTAAATAGATTTCATCTAAATTAGTGGAGCGCCATTTTCTTTCTAATTGACGAGTCTTCTGTTTTAAGCTACGAGTTTCTGTGTTGAACCAAGGAGTTAGAAATCTCTGATTAGACTTTTTCTTTTTTAAGGGGGCCACCAAGTCTAGAGTCTGATGCAGAGAAGCTGAAACACTATCCACCATGTTATCAATTACAGAAGGAGCAAGCTGTCTATAGCTTATTTCCGTTGTGTTGACACATGGCATAGAGAAAACAATCTGCATAAATTTGGTAACAGCATCATCTGAGAGGCATCTACTGTAATACTATTTTTCTTTAGGAGCCAAATAGTCAGAAATAGTAAAATCAAAGGTTAACAGACAATGGTCTGACAGTACAGGGTTATGAGGAGACACTACAAGATTTTCTATTTCTATGCCATATGTCAGAACAAGGTCCAATGTATGGTGGAGGTAATGAGTAGAATTTCCTACTTTCTGAGAAAACCCAATTGAGTCTAATATTGAATTAAATGCCACATTAAGGCAGTCACTATCTACATCCACATGTATATTAAAGTCCCCTACTATAATTATTCTATCAGATTTCAGCACTAAATCAGCTAAGAAATCAGCAAATTCGGATAAAAATTCTGAGTAGATTGATGGGGGACGATAAACTATGGCAAATAATATTGGGTTTAACCTAAAATTGCTAAAGTGCCCAATACTGAGGACCAGGCCCTCAAAGGAATTATAACATGTTTTTTGCTTTACATTAACTAGTAATTTGGAATGGTAAATTGTTGCTACTCCTCCTCCACGACCAGAACTTCTGGGATTTTGACAGTTTAAATAACCAGAGGGAGTTGATTCATTTAAACCAACATAATCCTCTTGCCCTAACCAAGTCTCTGTAAGGGAAATTAAATCAATCTGATGATCAATTAACAGATCATGGACTAACAGAGACTTGGGAGTTAGAGACCTAATATTTAATAAACCACATTTAATTTTTAAATTATGAGGAGGAACAGAGGCCAATTCATTCAATTTAGAGGCTTTATGTTTAATTTGAGTTTTACCAATATTTTGCTTTATCACTTTGGGATGCTTATGCATTATATTTTTATTTACTTTGGAGGGAGCAGACAACGATTCTCTGATGGGGAAGACAGGGGCTAAGCTGAGGGGTGGCGGATGAAGAGGAGCTGCAGAGAGGCGTGTAAGACTGCGACTCTGCTTCCTGGTCCCAACTCTGAGTAGTCAGGGTTTTGGAAATTTGGATAAAAAAGATGCCAGATTGTTAGATAAATGAGAAGCACCATCCAAAGTGGGATGAATGCTGTCTCGTCTCATAAGACCAGGTTTTCCCCAAAAAGAGCTCCAATTGTCAATGTAGCCCACGTCATTTTTAGGACACCACACAGACAGCCAGCGGTTCAAGGATGACGAGCGGCTAAACATGTCATCACTGGTCAGATTGGGGAGGGGCCCAGAGAATACTACAGTGGCAGACATCGTTTTTGCAAAGTCACACACTGATTCTATATTAAGTTTCGTGACTTCCGACTGCCGGAGACGGATGTCATTAATGCCGGCGTGAATAACAATTGTGGAATATTTACAGTTACTTTTAGCCAGCATTTTCAAATTTGACTCGATGTCGCCTGCTCTGGCCCCAGGAATGCATTGGACTATGGCCGCTGGAGTCTCTAGGTTCACGTTTCTGACTACAGAGTCGCCAATGATCAGAGTTTTTTCCTCAGCGGGTGTGTCGCTGAGCGGGGAAAAACGATTAGAAACGGGAACAGGTTGGTGGTGTACTGGGGCTTTGCGACTAGGCTTCCTTCTCACCGTCACCCACCCAGTCTCCTCGCTGCTGAGGAGAGCCGGGGAACCGCTGACAGGGGGGCCTAAGCTAGCTAGCTCCCCTGCAGCTAAGGGGCGTCCGTCGAGATTAACTGGCGCAGACGGTGTTTCAATGCAGCGGAGCCGGGATTCCAAATCAGACAACCTCACCTCGAGCGCCTCAAAAAGACAACATTTATTACATTTACCATTATCACTAAAGGAGGCAGAGGTGTAGCTAAACATCTGACAGAGAGAGCACACCAGAGGAGGAGAGGAAAGAGAGCTAGTAGCCATAGCTAGTGGCTAGCTAGTGGCTGGAGAGCAAACCACACAGGCAGACAGCAAAACAGGAAGTGACGATACGTTACCACAAGGAAGTGACGATCCCAGATCCCAGAGAAGATGGATTTAACCAATCAAATGGTCAAGATGTCAGCGTGCATTGTCATGTTTACATGACGGCAGACGTCAACATGTGTGATATCATCTCTTATCAACAAAAGTCACCGCTGAAGACTGTGCTTAACAGTTGGCGAATATTTTTCACTATTTTGTACTAAGTGCAGCGTTGTGCTGGAACACAAACAAAAGACAATGATTGATAAGCACTTTTCAACCGCAAAACACACGCGGAGAATGGCTGAAACTTATGGACAACAGACCAGACGGAGACTGTTGCAACTGCTGAGAGTCCGGGTAAGTAAAGTTTACTTCAGTTTTTTTATACATGTGTGTTGTGAATTAATAAATCAACCACCGTGATAGTGTTTACTTTTAAAAACTATGCATGCATGTGTGTGCATTCCGCACATCTCTGTTTTAAAGAAAGCCTGATGGGAATTAAATTGCTCCAGATGAAATGAGTTTGTGTAATGTTACTAGATATGAAGATCAAGTGTTTTAGATGCCAGTGGGTGAAGGAGAGGGAACATACTGTTGGTTAACAGATGTAAATAAATACACTTAGCCTAAAGGTATAGTTTATGAAATTACAATGTAATGAAAATGTCTTTAATGTGGATATTTGTTTTTAGTCAGGAGGTTTTCATGACGGAGGCAGTTTTGTTTTTAATGACAAATTTAATTTTTGACTGCTAGCGCTTAAGTGAGAGATTCAGATATGATAATAATACTGATTAGAATACACCGCGTTCCAAATTATTATGCAAATGATATTTATCTCTGATTTTCCTAAGCAGTTGATGCAAATGACTGTCAGTATAATTTCCAAGTCATCAACCATTAGAGCATAATTCAAATTTTATTGAACAAACCTTCCAATGATAACTATTTTTTTTTTCAAAAATAAAAAAACTCAAAATGCACACTTCCAAATTATGATGCACAACAGAGTTTCAAAATATTTTATTGGTTGTAAAGAACTGAATATGATCATTTGTTGAATTTGCAGCATTAGGAGGTCATATTTACTGAAATCAAAAGCTATTTCAATCAAAAATATCTTAACAGGTCAAGTTACATGTTAACATAGGACCCCTTCTTTGATATAAACTTCACAATTCTTGCATCAATTGAACTTGTGAGTTTTTGGAGAGTTTCTGCTTCAGTTTCTTTGCAAGATGTCAGAATAGCCTCCCACAGCTGCTGTTTTGATGTGAACTGCTTCCCACCCTCATAGATCTTTTGCTTGAGGATGCTCCAAAGGTTGTCAACAGGGCTGAGGTCAGGGGAGGATGGGGCTCCACACCATGAGTTTCTCTCCTTTCATGCCCATAGCAGCCAATGACACAGAGGTATTCTTTGAAGCATGAGATGGTGCATTGTCATGCATGAAGATAATTTTGCTACAGAAGGCGCGGTTCTTCTTTTTGTACCATGGAAGAAAGTGGTCAGTCAGAAACTCTATATACTTTGCCGAGGTCATTTTCACACCTTCAGGGACCCTAAAGGGGCCTACCAGCTCTCTTCCCATGATTCCAGCCCAAAACATGACTCCGCCACCTCCTTGCTGACTTCGCAGCCTTGTTGGGACATGGTAGCCATCCACCAACCATCCACTACTCAATCCATCTGGACCATCCAGGGTTGCATGGCACTCATCAGTAAACAAGACTGTTTGAAAAATAGTCTTCATGTATTTCTGGGCCTACTGCAGTCGTTTCTGCTTGTGAGCATTGGTTAGGGGTGGCCAAATAGTAGGTTTATGCACAACTGCAAGCCTCTGGAGGATCCTACACCTTGAGGTTTGTGGGACTCCAGAGGCACCAGCAGCTTCTAATGTCTATTTGCTGCTTTGTAATGGCATTTTAGCAGCTGCTCGCTTAATCCGATGAATTTGTCTGGCAGAAACCTTCCTCATTATGCCTTTATCTGCACAAACACGTTTGTGCTCTGAATTGGCCACAAATTTCTTCACAGTATGATGATCACGCTTAAGTTTTCATGAAATATCTATTGTTTTCATACCTTGTCCAAGGCATTGCACTATCTGACGCTTTTTGCTAGCAGAGAGATCCTTTTTCTTTCCCATATTGCTTGAAACCTGTGGCATGCTTAATAATGCAGAACATCCTTCTTAAGCTGTCATTTCTGCTGGAGTCTGAGTCCCACCGCATGCAGGACACCTGAACGCACTGAGGAGCTCATTTAGCAGTAGGCTGTATCATCCTAGGTGCACGACGGAGAGGTTCCGCAGGTCCTTCCTACCTATGGCTGTTAGACTTTATAACCTAACCAGGGCTGCTATTAGAGGTTGCATTGAATGTACAAAATGTAACAACCTTGCAC
Organism: Pholidichthys leucotaenia; assembly: GCA_020510985.1. Taxonomy (NCBI): domain Eukaryota; kingdom Metazoa; phylum Chordata; class Actinopteri; order Cichliformes; family Pholidichthyidae; genus Pholidichthys; species Pholidichthys leucotaenia. The sequence goes on from CM035843.1 coordinate 316,390,105, forward strand.
AATAAATCGGCTCCTCCATTATACAACTGGGACAACATCAGTCATTACTGAGGGTGGCAACACGGCTGATTCAAATACGAAATATACTGTCTGGGTACATATTCATATTCTGTAGGGTAACTTAACAGACCATAATGCTGTCTATGCCATCTAGAGCATTCATTGTCATCTAGAACATTCATTTGTTCTTATTATCTTATTAATTATTGCTCTGAGTGCTGCTATCCCTGTGCTGCTGTAATCCTGGAATTTCCCCATTGTGGGCCTAATAAAGGCTTATCTTATCTTAAGTAGTTTTCCTTTAATTGGGCTCACCTGGCAAACTAATTATGACAGGTGCCTGAGATTGATGCCAGTGATCCAAAGAGCCCCGAGACACAATACCATCCATGAATTTAATTGAAAAACAAAAAACTGAATGTTTATGACACTAAAATCATATTTGCATAATAATTTGGAACACCGTGTAATCACAATAACATAAAAATAACAGTACTGCTATCAATTTTTACTCAATAGAACTAAACTGACATGAACAAATCTTCTCTGGAAATTAACTGAAACCCTTCTTAAAAACTGCAAGTTTGTAATTAAAATATAAACAACTAAAATAAAAGAAACTAAATTATTAAACCCTTCTGTGGTGTGGGGATTTAAAATAGGATTAATTTCATTTTGAAATATATTCTCTTTTTCATATCTGATTGAGATCTGTAAAGACTGGGGTTCCACCTGCAGTAAATATTCCAAGATCCATCCTGCACCGAGACGTTCCGAAGGGAGAAGGTCTTCACTGGAGGAGCCGTCCCTGCTTCATTGTGGATTTCAGCACAGAAGAAGACCGCAAGTTTTAAGGAATCTTGGTTTATTCATCTTTAAGTTCTCAGCATGAGTACCATGTTGGTCATTTTTTGACGATTTTACTAAGCACTTAATTCTAAATAAATCACTGTTTAACAGGAAATTTTGGCAATCCTGTGTTCTTCCTGTGGTGTTACACAGAACGGCATCACTGTAAACTATGGAAAAAGCAGCTACTTTAAAATCTTGACATCCTCACACAACTTTCAGTGCATAAAACCTCTAAAATATTGCAGCTTGTATCACAACTTTTTAGAAAAGCTCCCACAAGTTCAGACTCTTTGAGCCACAACAATCACAAAAACGGCCTGCAAAATTCAGCAGGGACTGTTTAGGAGGTCGTTGAGCCATCAGATCAATATTTGATCTCTCAGTGGTCATCTGTGTAAAGGGGCCCTTAATTTCTATGGATTTAGAATGGGATATCATAAAAGTAATGCATAGGTGGCCCAATATTATGGTCCATATAGTGTATTTTAACAGTTTTTTTGATGTTAAAACTAAGTACTGCACTTGAGCAGTAGTGTGCAGTTGGTATTTTCTGATGCCTGTTTTGGCTGAGCTTTCATTGACAACGATTAAGTGCTGCATAAAGTTGCACTGCTTTGTACTTCATCTATGAATTTACAGAAATGTGTCAAGGAAGAAAAATACAAGACTGCTTTAAAGTACTGCGTGGCTTTCCAAAAGATCCTCTCCGCTCTGCGTCGTAAGGAATGATAACTGTTGTGATGCTGATGAGAACATCATGAAATGCACAGAGGCCGCTATGAAATTCTTCAAAATGCATTGTATGTATGGTGCACTGCCTGAGGGATATTTACTCATGTTTACATGTCAAATTAGTATTTTTTTAAGCTCTGTGGTGCTGTAAAACTGTAAAAGTTGCTGTAAAAGTTGTTTTTTCTCCCCACCGTTGCTACCAGGAAGTCATTTAATTGTGTGGGTCAAGTATCAAGAGATGGTTGATGTTGTGAATTGGAGACTTAAATGGTAAATGGCGTTCAATTATATCACACTTTTTCTCATCCCTAGATGACCCAAGTACGTTACAGATCCTGCTATCCACCCATTCACACACTGATGGCAGCAGAGCTGCAGTGCACTGGTGTTGGCCTGACCCACCAGGAGCAACTGGGGGTTCAGTGTCTTGCTCAAGGACACTTCGTTATGCAGACTGCAGACAGAGCGGGAATCAAACCCTGACCCTCCGATCAGTAGTCGGTCACACTACACCTGCGCCACAGCTGCCCCTCCCTTCCCACCACCACTTAAAGATAAGAATGTACGATATATATCGCATGCTGTCAGCATCGGCTGGTAAAGCATTTAAACTTATTTATCGGCCATTGGCAAAAATTAATATTTACAGCCATAGACTATAACAGTACACAGTCTCAAGTGATGCTCTGCTGGTGACGTTACGTTTTTACCTCGGCTCGAGGGACTGACGGCATTATATCAGGCGAGCATATCAACTAATATAGCTGCACCCACAAATCTGGCATGCTGTAGCTCCGTGCTCCCTCAAACAATGCTGCGTGATGTTGTTATTTTTATTACTTTTTGTGGGTAGCCACTGTAAGTATATCAAACCTCTTCTACAGCAGAGAGGAACTACTGCGCATCGGGAGAATATGCCAAGTTCCCATAACGGTGCTGGCATTTCCATAGAACAGTGTAAACAGAAGTTGGTTAGCCAGTCTGGCTAATCTGGCTTGGCTAAAGAAGGCTCCAAACAGATGAACGCTGCCTAGCCTTTTTGTCGCAAACGCCTGGTCCCTTGGAAACAAGATTGACAAACTAAAACTGGATCTATGACCCGACCAACCACGGGAGACAGCTCTGTGGTTTTTATCATTCGAAGCTGGCTACACCCCAAGATCATAGATGCTGCGGTTGAGCTAGCGTGCTGCTAACTACACTGAAATGACAGAACAGAGAAATCTGGTAAAAGCTGTAAAAGTGGAATTTACATATATATGAATCGGGGCTTGTTAACAGACTCTGTGGTCATTGATAAGTGCTGCTGGCAGCTACCTTTCTGTCTGCCCCTGGGGTTTTCTGTTGCTGTGGTAACGGCAGTCCAAATGCTAAATTAGTCCTTGGCTATGTGCTAGCAGCCATTGACAAGCAGCAGATCTGGTTTTGACCAATATATTAGGGGTGGTAGTGGCTCAGGAGGTAAAGCAAGTTGGTCAATAATTAACTGGAAGGTTGGCGGTTCGAATCCCACTCCCTCCACCTTGTTGTTGTGTCCTTGGGCAAGACACTTTACCCACCTTGCCTCCAGTGTCTGTGACACTGGTGTATGAATGTGAATAAATGTTCAATGGTGGATGGAGAGGCTGTTGGCATGGATTGGCAGCCACATTTCCGTCGGTCTGCCCCAGGGCAGCTGTGGCTACAGAAGTAGCTTACCACTATCAATGTCTGTGGAGTGAATGAATAATGGAATCACTGTAAACCGTCTTTGGGTGTCATGAAAAGCGCTATATAAATGCAATCCATTATTAATTATTATTATTATTAAATGTACAACACGAGGAGATCACACACTGGACTGTGTATATTCTGATCTTATAAAGGGATACAGAGGCCCCTCACTCTCATACATTTGTCTGAAAATACATAAAGTGTTTATTTTCATATTAAGTTGAAGTAGTTGTCTGATTTTCCTTTGGGAATGTGTCCTTTTTGGCCAGTTAATCATCATTATAAGACAAAGGAGATGTAAACAGGTGGGAAAAATTATTGGCTTTGGCAAAAACGAGTTTTAAACTATCAGCAAAAATTTGTAGCAGACTGGTCAACACCCAGCACCAAAACATAACCTCCTTGGTTGAGGTATTGAATCAAGTTTGTTCAAAAGTCTCAGAAGTTGACTTCATTTTCTTTATGGGATGAGATGATGGAAAATTTGAATATAAAAATGATAAGTTTGTCTGAATTCTCTGAGTTCTTAACAACCTTGGTTCTTAGTTCAGACAAGATTATCATAGCTGGTGATTTTAATATTCATATAGCTGTTGATAATGATAGTCATAGTGTAGCATTTCTCTCCCTCTTAAATTCAACTGGTTTATCTCAGTGTGTTAGTAAACCAACTCATCACTATAATCACACCCTTGGCCTGGTCTTGGCCTACGGTGTAGAAATTGATGAGCTGTTTGTCATCCCTCAACATCCTACACTGACGGACCACTATTTGATAATATTCAAATCTGTGCTACGTATCTGATTTCACAGCATCAAGCAGAAATATAGTTACCAAATACTTATCTGATAGTGCCGTGGCTCGCTTTAAAGAATTACTCCCTTCAGCACTTACTGTATTACCATGTCTCAATATAGCAGACAGCACTGACTACTTGAATCCATTAGAATTAGACCTTTTAATTGGTAGTACTGCAGCCTCACTGCAGTCAACACTTGGCTTCATAGCCCCTCTTAAAAAGAAAACTATTAAAAATAGGAGACTAGCTCCATGGTACAACTCCCACACCTGTAAGTTAAAACAGAAAGTTAGATCCTGTGAAAGGCTCTGGCGTGCAAATAAGACAGAAGAATCATGTTCAGCCTGGAATGCCCGCCTTACCACCTATAAGAAATCTCTCCGTAGTGCTAGGCGACAGTACTATTCATCCTTGATAGAAGAAAATAAAAACAACCATAGATTTCTCTTTAACACTGTGGCTCAGCTAACCAAGAGCCAAAATGCCATAGATCCCTACATCCCTCCAACTCTTAGTGCTGACAACTTTTTGAATTTTTTTTAATGATAAAAATGTCACTATTAGGAATAATATTCAAAAAGTAGCCTCCCTAAAAATACCAAACCTCAACCTGACACTGCTGTGTCCACAGGCTCAGAACTCCACTTTTCTAAATTTTCTCGTATTAATCATTCTGATCTAGCCCTAATAGTGTCAGCCTCTAAACCAACTACCTGTCTTTTAGGCCCAATCCCCGCTAGACTAGTGAAGGAATCGCTATCTCTGTCTAGTCCATCTCTTTTGAGCATAATTAATATGTCCCTATTGACACGACATGTACCGCAGTCATTTAAAGTGGCAGTAATTAAACCTCTACTTAAAAAACCTTCGATTGATTCTGGGAATTTGGCCAATTATAGACCAATATCTAACCTCCCCTACTTTTCCAAGATCCTCGAAAAAGTAGTTGTCAATCATCTATGCACCTTTTTAGAAAAAAAATTCTATATTTGAGAAATTTCAGTCAGGTTTTAGGAAACAGCACAGAGACAGCCTTAGTGAAAGTTACTGATGACATCCTTATGGCATCTGACAAAGGACTTGTCTCCGTCCTTGTCTTATTGGATCTCAGCACTGCCTTTGATACCATTGACCACCGTATTCTGTTAGAGAGACTTGAACAGCAAATTGGCTTGAATGGAACAGCGCTAAGATGGTTCCAGTCTTATCTGTCAGACCATTCCCAGTTTGTTCGTGTCCATAACAAGTCCTCTACTCAGACCACGGTTAGCTATGGAGTTCCGCAGGGATCGGTACTTGGACCAGTACTGCTTACATTATACATGCTGCCTTTGGGAGACATTATGAGGAAGCATTCTATTCATTTTCATTGTTACGCTGACAACACTCAATTATATTTAGCCATCAATCCAGATGATCCCAGCCATTTGGGTTTACTCCAGGAGTGTCTTAAGGATATCAAAACCTGGATGAACTACAACTTTCTATTGCTGAATACAGATAAAACTGAAGTCATTGTTCTTGGCCCCAAACATGCTAGAAGTACTCTTTCTAGCAAGATAACACTAGATGGCATTGCACTGGCTTCTACGTTTTCTGTTAGGAATTTTGGAGTTGTCTTTGATCAAGATGTGTCTTTCAACGCTCATATACAGCAAACCATTAAGACCGCCTTCTTCCATCTGCATAATATTTCTAAAATAAGGTCCATCCAGTCTCATAAAGATGCAGAGAAACTTGTCCATGCCTTTATCACCTCTAGACTTGACTATTGTAATTCACTTTTATCGGGTTGTCCTAATAAGTCCATAGAGTTTCTCCAGCTCATTCAGAATGCAGCTGCACGTATCCTTATGAGAACAGGGAGAAGAGATCACATTACTCCAGTCTTAGCTTCTTTACATTGGCTCCCAATAAAATATAGAATTGAATTCAAGATATTGCTCTTAACCTATAAAGCCCTTAATGGTGTGGCTCCTTCTTACCTGCAAGAACTCTTAGTTCCCTATCATCCAACCAGAGCTCTGCGCCCCCAAAAATCCAAACTACTAGTGGTCCCCAAGGTATCTAGAAGTAGATTGGGAGGTAGAGCTTTCAGCTATCAAGCGCCCTTCCTGTGGAACCATCTTCCCTGTTCAGTTCGGGAGGCAGACACCCTCTCTTTATTCAAGAGCAAGTTGAAATCTTTTCTCTTTGATAAGGCCTTTAGTTAGAAATGCTGCCCCTGCCAGGCCTTTGCTTGCATGTGCAGCCTGGCCAGGCTTGGTACTGGACTGTTTGGCTCTCAATGTTGTATTTGTATGTTTGTTCTGAATGTAGCTACTCAACCCAGCTGGTCGAGGCGGATGGCCGTCCTCTATGAGCTATGGTTCCGCTCGAGGTTTCTGCTCGTTAAAGGGAAGTTTTTCCTCGCCTGTGTCACTGCAGTGCTTGCTCTTAGGGGTCTCTGCTGGGTTCTATAAACTGTGAGTGCGGCCTAAACCCACTCTTTTCTGTAAAGTGCCTTGAGATGACCTGTGTTGTGATTTGGTGCTATATAAATAAAATTGAATTGAATTGAAGTTTCAGTGTTCATATTAGAATTTTACTGGAACTGCAGAGTAAAAGCTGTAAAAACTAAACATAAGAAACATAACCATGCTGGATGTCTGTTCAGGAGTTCTGCGCCTCTGTGAATAATTCTTTATGTTCATTCCACTCATGACGTGCTTCTAATGTGTCTGACAGGATCTGTTACGTGGCCGGATCCAGATGAAAACCCTGACCAACAAATGGTATGAAGAAGTTCGTCAGGGGCCATCGGGCTCTGAGGATGATGAGGATGAAGCACAACTCCTCTGAACATTTATGGTTTATTTAATAACAAATACTCAACATTGGGCCCTTTATTGTGGGCGTGTATGTGTGTCAGTGTCCTATTTTCAGTGTCATTCACATGTCACCTGACACGACAATGTAAAGTTTAATTTTGGACCCACTAACACACATAGAATGTTTCACATCATAGACCCAGAAAACCTGGATTTAATTGTGACACTGGATAAAGATAATCTGTGAAAAATCTATATTTGTTAGCTAAAGAAGCTAACAGAATGCATGAATATGTGCTGAACTGATTTGCTGAACAGCTCAGAGAGAGTTCAGGTAATCCTCAGGACGTCTGCCGGAGTTTTGAAGATTTAGGTTCACAGGGAAAGTAGCAGGGAGACTGTTAAATTATCTTCTTGTCACACCTTTGCCCACACTTTCTTTTACACTTTGACACTCTTGTTACATTTGCTAAAATTGTTATTTGGAACAGGCTTGACAGGGCTGTTCATTAAAGATTTACCCTGACTCATTTCCCATGGCCTGAGAGAAACCAAACTTGGCACAGTTATTCTCTACATAGGTACCACTATGGGTCACACACTTCTCCCATGGCTTTATGCAGCTGTGGAAACCTCACCTGTAGAAGTCTGCAACTTGCATCAGGACTCACACCATTATGACGTAACCTCGGAAATCAGTGTTTCATCAACTTAGAAGTGCTTGCCCTTCAAAAATGACCTCATGGCCGGAAAGAGGTGGAAGCCAAAGTCGTGAAAGTAATGGAGGTGAGGAAGGATTTCATAGCTCCAGGACCATGCACCATGCAAGTTGCGAACCGGGGCGTTGTCTTGCAGGAGGTGGCGAGTCCTAATGCTTTCATTGTTTGGACTGGACTTTAGTTTCATCCTGTGTGATTAGTCTATCAAAGAAGTCCTCCTGGTTTTCTTGGCACATGGCATGAAGAGTGTGGGAGCATGTGACTTGTTCCTGCTTCTGGAAGGGTGTGAGCAACTGGAGAAGCCATCGTGCAGACAACTTCCGTATGTGCAAATGGTCATAGATGATTTGTTTTTCCACAGACCCCACACTGATCTTGACATCTGGGCTAGCTGGTGAAGTTATGCTGGTTATGGTGACCTCCATTTGCCGAATGGTGTCTTCATCAATGGCGCACTGTGGTCCCGGGAATGGGTGCCATTTCCACCGATGTCCAACCACACTTGAACTGTCGATGCCAGTGCTTGACTACGCCATACGATGGGGCATCCTCCCCATTAGTCTCTTTCATCTCATCCAGTGTCTCCCGTGGTGTGTGACTTCTCAAGTACAAGAAGCTGATGACCGCCCTGCAGTCAATTGGCTCCGTTATTCCACCTTAGCACCTGTAAAAGAGAAACTCTCATGGGTTCAGAGTTGCAAATTACCACATGACCTATAGAGATATGTGTTATTATACATGTGCAGTTTCAGCCTTCTACAATAACAGCAAGTGGTGCAGAGGAAATCTTTAATGAGCCACCCTCATAGTGTAGATAAACGTTTTCTCTGCACAAAAAAGATAAAGGATAAAATACAATAGAACATGCTCACGTTAACAAGTGAGATTTGCAATGAGGTGCAATAGATGTGTTTTTATCCATCATTTGTATGCATGAATGGTTGACTTATGAAATAATTGTCTACATACATAATGAAGATAAGATGTTAGTGATGAATAAGGCACGACCACACCACCCAGAAACTAAGCAAGAGGGGGAAAAAAATAAGCATACACCAGTGAACTACGCTGAGTAAAACTTATTTTAATAAACTCCAGAAAACTGAAAAATGTTTTCATTATACAAAATGCTGAATGTGGACTTGCATGTTTTTTTAAGTCTCTCTTGAGGTTCCTGACTCTGCAGTGAACCTTGAAATGTTCATTTTGTAAATTTCAGTTGAATATTTCTAATGAAGATTGTCACTGAATGTGGGGTTTTTGTCATGAACCTTAAAGTTGTGTTTTCTATTTATTTATGAAATGTTTTATGGAAACAGATTTTATACAAGTTCTGTGGTTATGGGATTATATAAAATATAAGTGTAATGCCGACTGAATCATGTTTTACTGTTTTGATGAAGAATTGTCCCTCCAAAAGAAAAAAAGAACTTAATCAGGATGAGATGTAGTCAGATGTCATTTTAAAGGAAAAAAGTCTGAAACTTTGAGCCAGCAGCTAATTTTCCACCAACACAATGTTTAGTCTAGCACTTGCTGGTTCCTCATGATGGCCACAAAAACAGCATAACAAGGTTAAAGGAGTCACTCACTGACATCAGCGATAATCTGAGGGGATGTCACAAGACTTTAAGTAATCATTCTACAGTGCATGACGCAAATGCTGCCAGCTAAGTTCTTGTGTTCCAATAAGAGTTTAACTTCCCAAAAATGATCATTTTTTAAATCTCTAGAATGTTTGCTTATTCTCAAAAGGAAACTAAAGCAGAACTTGTCCCTTATTGATGGAGAATAAAAGAATTAACATTTGTTTTAACTTCCTGCATTTTCCCCTTTTATGTACAGTACTCTACCACTCCATTATTTGAGAACAGTTGCCTTAGAGGGAAGAGTCACTGTAGAATCTGTTCTAAATCACCTTTACCCTACAATACTATAAAAATACTTCCCTGCTGATGGAATTGTCCACTGGGCAAAACGGCTCACTGAATCATCAGAAAATCATTTGACTCACATGTTTTGACCTTTATTGTCACGAGGTTCTAGAGAAAAGCAAAAGTGGGTATAGTCCCAAGTTACATTTACTCAAGTATATTTTAACTTTTTTTTTTTCCAGAAAATTGTGTTATACTGGGTAGTTTTAGTGGAAACTACTTTCACAATTTTCTTCAGTATATTTATTAACAAAAAATAAGAAATAAAAAAATACTTGAACTACTCTTAATTTCATGGATTTGAAAAATATTTAGAAATGTGCCCATTTTACTTTAATAATGTGTTATTTACAAAAATTTTAGTGTGTCAGTTTTAATCACAAGCGGGATTTATTGCATGAAGTGTAATTAAATCAATATTGACGTCTCTTGCCCATAGGCTGCATATGGCAAAGCATTCGTGTTCATCATGCTTAATGTGATTAACTCACTGCATAATCGCAAGAAATATGATTAACACAATTAAAACTGACACCACCAAAAATTTATTTAATTGAAATTGTTGCTTGTTTAAATTATAGTTCTTATATTCTGGATTAACAAATATTTAATGTATTGCTGTCTATGCATACAATTTTAGATTAGCGGGTACGTACTGATATTTCATAAATATTTTTTGTTCAGACTAACACATTTAAGGGAAAGAAAGCTCTCCAAAATTGAAACAAGTAAAGTCACAAATGTATAAGAAATAATTTGCAAGTTTATCTGATAAGGTTAATATTGAAGCGGATGATAAAATAACGGCAGCGAAGTGAGGTTTTAAATAGGTTTATTAAATCATACCGCCGTCACGGAGCTCGCCCAATGGGCGGCCCGGAGGCTCTCCAGCAAAGAGACACAGGATGTGTGTGTCAGCAGCAGTTGAAGGAAAGAGTGAGAGAAAGAGCATGGATTTCGGTCAGCTTATATACCCAGTTACAAACAATACATGAAAGAGCATTCACAGCAGTTGGTATGGGCATTTGCATATGAGAGACATACACAACAATAAGGAGATTGCTGGCCTCTGCTCCAGCTGCAGGACAAAGAGGTTACAAGGCACATCTACATATTGATATCAGTCCCTAGATCACAGTAAGGACAGGACGCATGAACACAATGCATGAATGGCACATTAACATCAGAGTAGTGAGCCAGAAGAAGCGGGGCTGCCTGTAGACATTAATACACACATTTCACTGTTCTGTTATTTGCTCTAGCCGAGCGCTGTGTCTGTCCCAGTCTGCTGTGGGGGTTACACCACAAATATCACAAAAAGCTGCCGTGTTATTTTAAAAAACAAAAAATTAAGAAAAATCTGTTTTATGAAAAAAAAACCCTCTAGATTTATGAGAATAAAGTTTAAAATGTACGAGCATAAAGTTGCATATTTACAAGTTGTCAATTTTACATGGACATAAGGAACGGGATTAAAAGCCTGATCGGAATAAAAATGCTTCATGTAAACACGCCAATCTGAATATTCTGACCTGATCACGCTCATTCGGATCAAAATTTACTTCCGCTTGAGAGGGGTGGGTTATGCCGATTGTTAATCGGAATGGTGCGCATGAAAACACTTATTCCGAATGTAGGGCAGAAAATATGTTTACTGCGCATGTCTGTACACCAGCCGCAAGTCGACGTGACGTATTTCCGCCTTAGTAGTAGCTAACGGAAAACAGCGGGAGTTAAACAAAACTGGTCTGTATCGTCCTGCTGTCTCCCTCTGTTCGTCATATGCAGAAATATGTACTTGTAGCTTCATTACGGAGACCGGCAGAAGCAAAAGTACAGTCTGAATAACACAATACAGGCCCATTTCAAAAACAAAGACATGAAGTGGAGTTTGTTTACATCGGAAGTTGCTGCTTCTACTATTTCCGGAATGTCGGACCATTGTGCGCATGTCAAAAGGATTTATTCCGTTCAAACGTGTGACACATGGAAACGCACGTCCTAATCAGATCAGCTTTTTCAGGATTCATGTAAACAGTAATGTTCTGATCTGAATTGTAATCAGATTGAAGAAATTTTGCACATGTAACCCTGGTGAAATGTTACAAATTTATGAGGAAAAGACTCCCAAAAGCCTCTCCGTGGCTCACCACCTTATCATGGTGGAAGGATTTGAGTGCCGGAATGATCCCAGGAGCTATGTTGTGGGGGGCAACTAGCCCCTGGTAGGATCTCCCAAAGCAAACTTGTCCTGGGTGAAGGGCCAGACTAAGAGCGGTCCAGTGGATCTCCATGAAAACGTTACATCAAGGACCCAGTGCACCCAAAGGAGGCACATGGGTCTGCCCTCCAGTGGGCTCGCCACCTGCAGGAGGGATCATGGGGATCATGGTGCTATGTGAACTGGGTGGAAGTCTGGGCTGCTCTGCCTGGATTGATGCCTTTGCGACCTGGTTCCCCAGATAAGTGGTAGAAGATGAATGAATGAGACTCCCAAAAGTAAAGGGAGAGTGACTCGTTACTCAAAGTAACTTTTTTTTGTCATGAGCCGAACCGGCTTGGCTTTCCCCGGCTCGGCCCCAATCTCTCTGTGGGTTTTGGTTCTGCTGTATATGTGCATTATGCGTAGTTTGTACTTATTTCCATCTCCATTGCCACTGCCTGACCAGCAGCTGTTAGTCAGCTTCTGTGATCTTTTTCTCACGCTGCTGACAGTCTGTCGGTCCAACCACGCCCCCTCACTCTCCTTAAACTAGAAGACCCAGACATTAGCCCTCTTGTGGCCACTTGATGGTCCCCCTATGGGTTTTCTAGCCAAAAAGGCCAAATGGCCCCTCTCTGGGACTTCTAGTGTTAATTCCACCAGCTGTTCCCAGCCCCAGTAATTATCTTTCCTGCACCTCGCTCAGGTGTGCTCAATTTGGGTGGCCAGCGACGTTTGTATTTAAGCGGCTCTTCGCTAGACAAACGCCGCTGGGTTATTGTACGAGTCACTCCTGTTCTCCATGGTGTGACCATCACGTCTGGAAGGACAACTGGATTATGCTCGCTGAGAGTATTGGACTCTCGGGACTGTTCCTACTCGTGAGTAAACTGTTAGCATTTCTCTGTGTGGTTAGCTGCTATGCTGGACCAGAAGTATCTCCCCCCCTCCCCGCAGTATTCTGCTATGCTTCTGGTGGCATTTCTCCCCGCAGCAAAACTGCTATGCTTAGGCTGTTGCCCGGTTTGCGTTTCCCCTGAGTAGTTGAATGCCCTGTAGTATTCCCCGCTCTCCGAGTGCATTCATATTGTATGGTGACCAACTTGTTCGTCTGTATTTGTGAACCGTTTGTCAATAAATGTGTGTTTGGTGAACCCCTGCATTTAAATTCTCCTCTCCTTCTCCGTGCGCACAGAGAGTTTGACATTTTTGCTTCCTTAAATTTACTCTTAAGTATTTTGGTGAATCCTCATACTCAGGTATGTGCACAGATAGACCCCAGATGGTGCTCTAGCACCTGCCCCTCTGCCCTCTGAAGTGCCCTTCTGGAGAGTTTTTTTTTTTTTTTTTTTAAATTTTAAGGTATTAGAGTTTTTAATTTTTCCCCACAGAGACACCAATGAGCCCCGTCTGTCCTGGATCAGGCCACCAGGCAGTCAAGAAGTTTGGGCAGCTGAGTTAGGCTCGGGGCCAACAGAGGCAGTGCTCACAGACTCAGGTGAGGGTGACATGGAGAAATTTTATTAGAAGAGGAGCCTTTTTTTTTTTTTTTTTTTTTTTTTTGCAATGATTGATTTATTTGAATAAAGATTTAATTTTATTCATTGAAAGAAAAGCCTTTTTCAGATTTTTGCAAAGATCTGTTTATTTTGAACAGATTTATTTTTCAATGGAAGCTGATCATTTTTTTGTCTTTGACCTTTTCTCTTGTAAATACATAATTAATGATGAAGACCATGGTCCCTGTGTGAGTAGATAATTTTGTAGAAATCTGTGAGGTATTAAATATCTCCATGAGTGTATTAAGTAAAAATAGATATACCATGTGAGTACAGTGAAATTTGCACTACTGTATGTAACTTTACCTTGTTCAGAGTGTCCCTTTGTTTTGGCTGAGCACCCCTCCCAGAAATATCTGTGCACATCACTGCTCATACTTAAGTGATTCATATTATAAGGTAATGCTACTTTTACAATTTCTGGCTACCCACCTCTAGAGAAGAGTATCAAAATGGGCTGCATGTCATGATCCAGCAATTTAAATAAAATTTTCTATCCTTTGACTTTGTTCAATTAGTGTGTCAACACCAGTTTTACCGTTGTGAGTTTCAATTATAATTCCACTGGGGTTCACTCTCCATTTCATAATCTGCAGGAGCTAATTAGTACTCAGACTGTCATAAGTGAAAGGTTACATTGTCCGGCTAAGACGGGGAGCCAGACCAGTCCTCAGAATAATTAGAATTGTAGAAAGGTTAGTGTCTGGTCCTGCGGTGGGAAATATCCTGTAACTCCCAGTGAAAGCTCTGGTATCCAACACTGATAATGCCCTTCAAACGTCTCATGGGACCTCATTAGGTATATTGATGAGGAAGGCGTTATGTCGTAGCTCGCAGACAAGGACGAGGCCAGGCATGGAGCTGAACATTACTGTATTAATGAAACAGGGCTCTGTACACCCGACCATAGATGCAGCCACTTGGCAAAGGAAAGGCGGAAGAGAATGCCTCTCTACCAGCAGCCCCTTTTACCACTGGAGATGGCGGAACCGGAAACCGGGGCCGCCATCCCGTACCACCCAAATAAGAGCTCCAACAGTGCAACCACATACATGAACAATACCGTAGAAAAATCCATAACACACACAATCAGCCCACCTCAATTTGGAACCCAAATCATTCACTAGACATAAACAAACTAAAACCACAAAAAGGGGCCTATGACATTCACACCAAAAGAACTAAAATTAGGGGGGATGGGTAGACTGCTGTCCAACACTCCCCGCCCCACGGTGAGGAGGGTTGTTCTGCCGCCTATACTAAAGTTCATAACAGAAAAACTACTGCCCTGTCTCCAATTAAAATACAATAACAAAATAATCCCCAAACTATTAACACAGAACAGCTGAACATTTATAACACTTATAACACATCAATGACTCGGTGAGGATGACCCGTGCCCCCCCCAGATTCACCATCAGTCCACCCCTGGCAGCTGTCCACTTCCCGGACCACCACTGGTCGCCTCCTCCTCGGAGCGTCTTCTCCTCCACACCTCCGAGCGTTCCAACCGTCTGGAGTCATGCCCACTCATCTTCTCCGCAGCACGCCATAAGTCATTGGGATGGAGCCACGTGCCATCCGACAGCAGCAGGTATCAAGCATGCCACTCACCCATCACCTCCAGCCAACCCTGGTACTGCTCCATGTTCTGCTTCTGTCTCACCTGCCTGGACCTTGCCTCCGCCCGAGCCCGAACCCAGTCTGCGACTCCCAAGTGGGGCCTTACACGGCCTGCGGTGTCTCCACCTGGCACTCACTCTTCCAGTGCCACTCGGTCCTGCCCCGACTGTTTGTAGATCCGCTGCTGACCCCGCCCCTGTGGTCCCGTGTTCACCAGTCCTCCATGGCCTTGCTCCTGGAACATCTGAGACCATCGTTGGGGCCCCGCTCATTGCCGCAGGTCCTCCCCCATGCTGCCCGGCGTCCACATCCAGGGCAGCTGGGACACTGGCACTGGGGTCCTGTCGTGGCAACCCTGAGCACGACGCAGCTTGTCCACTTTCCGGAGTGCCCAGCAGTGGTTCATCCCACATTGCATCGTCCTGGACTCTCGGAACCGGTCAGTCTGCACAGTGCACGGTGGCGCAGTAGTTAGCACTGCGGCAGCACAGTTTACCCTCGGCCGGGGGATCGCGGGGATCATGAGATCGTGGGTTCGATCCCTGCCCCCGGCCAACAGGGATCTGTGTGGTGTTTGCATGTTCTCCCCGTGTTGCGTGGGTTTACTCCGGGATTTCTCCAGTTTCCTCCCACATGTCAAAAACATGCAGGTTAGGGATATGGGGTGCTTGCGCATGCAGCGACCGGCAGCTGGTGGCTTGTCACCGGACTGCAGAACAAATCTACTTACGGGTACAAAATAAGTCCAAAAAAAAAAAAAAATCCCATAGTCTGCCACCCAACCACTCTTCTCCAGCGGCGCTCCTGATGGAAAATCCAAGGCTATAAAACAAGTTGCAGCCCATGATGTTAGAGCCATAGGCCATCATGATGAACTCCACAGCGGCCATCATCGCTGACTTGTACCGAGCCGTCAGTGTGATGGTACCCACCGTGGCCAACCGCCCTCCTCCATAGCCACAAAGCGGTGCTGAGAAACTTCCAATCCTATTGTGGGGAAAACACCGTCTGACTGTAGCCCAATTCAGCACAGAACTCTCTGCTCCTGTACCGACCAACATCGGTACTGGGACATCATCCAGAATTACCGTGCAGCACGTGCACCCATCGGTACTCGGGGACACTGTGTGTACCACCGTTGGGGCGGGAGAAGTTGAAGTCTCTTGTCCAGCTGACTGGCACATCCTCGTGAAATGGTGGAGACGGCCACAGTTTCCACAGGGCTTCCCTCTTGCTGCACACCCTCTGGCCTTGTGGCACTGCTTCATGGACCCACAACCCATACACTTGGGCTTCTCCGGGGCAGACCTCATCCATACAGCGTTGGTGCTCTCAGCGTCATCTTTGACACTCCCATCGCTGTTCGGGTCCACTACCTGTGCGACCATGGGGGATCTTGAACCTCCCGGCGAAAGGTGCTTGTTTAGCTCCCGAGTTAGCTTATCAGCTGCTTCTAGCTGTAGTGCTAGCTCGACAGCCCTCGTCAGTGTTAACTCCCCCAGGAACGTGATCAGCTTGGAGCAGACTGCGGCACAGTTGGTGTGTTCCGCCAACTGATCACACACCATTTCTTCTTCTAATGGCCCAAACCGGCACTCAACAGCCAGCTGCCTTAAGTCCGACATGAACTGCTGGATCAGTTCGCCTACCTGCTGGCGGCGCTGTCTGATCTTAATCCGCTGAACAATGATGTTGTCCGGCGCTCTGAAATGGCGGGCCATTAACTCAACTTCTTCTTCATACGTGTTCACATCTCCAAGCGTGCCCAAAATTTTTTGTCCCTCCATTCCCAGGTTGTGTACTAATAATACACAAGCTCACAGTTTCTCCATTCTTCCCAGGCCCAACGCTACCATGTACGTCTGGAAAGTCTCATACCAACAAGGCCATGGCACAGGTGGCTCCCCCGGGAGCTCTAAAAATGGACGAATTGGTGTTCCACACGTCTCCATGAGTTTACCTCCTGTCACTAAATGTTATGTCATAATTTGCAGACAAGGATGAGGCCAGGAGTGGAGCTGAACACTACTTTATTAATGAAACCGGGCTCTGTACACCCAACCATACATGTAGCCGCTTGGCAGGGGAAAGGCGGAAGAGACCGCCCCTCTACCAGCAGCCCCTCTTATTCCACCGGAGATGGCGGAACCAGAAACCGGGGCCGCCATCCCGTACCACCCAAATAAGAGCTTCAACGGTGCAACCATATACATGAACAATAACTACATAATGGAAAGGACAGTGTTAACCAGAGGAACACATAAGGCTATTATTTTTGGCACAATATATTATTTGGCACAAATAATGGTACAAATTTCTAAATGCAGAGCTGCAAAAATATTCAAATTTTTATGTATTTCATTTAAATCACCTTCACTAAAGTATCTGTCACATGCAAAAATAAGCAAATATACTGTATATTTGTAATAATAAATTTTACCCAGTAGAGGGGGTCTAAACACACTGCAATACACGAAATATCAATGATGCAAACAGATAAAATTTTTAGTTATTTGTTGATTTGTTTGTTGTAATCCTTAATTATACCTAATAATTCACAATAATAACACACAATAGGAAACTGAATTGGAACACTGATTCCTGAAACTGAACTGGTAAGTGAGGATGGCAGAAGAAAACTGTTACCCTCCCCTGGACTTGGAGGAACTGGCTTTCCATAAATAAATCTACTCTGAACAAACCACAAACCGAGCTCTGGACAAAAGTAACAGAATCCGCTGAGTTAGTGTACCTTTAAGCTCCCCTGCTATTTTACTTCTGTTTAGGTAGGTCGTGTTTCTTTTACTTTTGGTACACTTTAAATTTCCTCTTACAACAGAATCAGGTGATAAGGTGTAAATCAGGCTAACAAATGTGTTTGTTCACAGCATATTGGTAACTGTATTTGTTACACTGTGCTGCAGATTTGTGAATTTTCTTGGAGCTCTTCCTGTAGGTTTTCTTGGCTGTTATGATTGTAGACTTTTTTTTTCTCCTAGCATCTACAGGTACATCTCAAAAAAATTAGAATACCATGAAAAAGTTCAATATTTTTTGTCACTTATTTCAGAAAGTGAAACCCATATATAGATTAATTACACAGACAGTGATATATTTCAGATGTTTATTTATTTTAATTTTGGTGATTATGGCTTACAGCCCATGAAAACCCCAAATTCAGTTTCTCAAAAAATTAGAATATTACATAAAATTAATTAAAAAATAGTTTTTTAATAGAAATGTTGGCCGATTGAAAAGTATGTTTATGTACACACTCAATACTTGGTCGGGGCTCCTCTTGGATTAATTACTGTATCAATGTGATGTGGCATGGAGGTGATCAGCATGTGGCACTGCTGAGGTGTTATGGAGGCCCAGGTTTTTTTTGTTTTTTTTTTGTTACTTATTTGTACCCGTAGGTAGATTTGGTTTGCAGTATGGTGACAAGCCACCGGCTGCTGGTCGCTGCGTGTGCGAGCGCCCTAAACCTACATGTTTTTGGTATGCGGGAGGAAACCGGAGAAATCCCGGAGTAAACCCACGCAACACGGGGAGAACATGCAAACTCCACACAGCTCACTGTTGGCCGGGGGCTGGGATCGAACCCACGATCTCATGATCCCCGCGATCCCCCGGCCGAGGGTAAACTGTGCTGCCACAGTGCTAAACCACTGTGCCACCGTGCAGCCCAGGTTACTTTGATTGTACCTTCAGCTCATCTGCATTGTTGGGTCTGGTGCCTCTCATCTTCCTCTTGATAATACGCCATAGATTCTCTATGGGGTTTAGGTCAGGAGAGTTTGCTGGCCAATCAAACAGTGATGCCATGGTCATTAAACTAGGTTTTGATACTTTTGGCAGTGTGTGTGTGTGTGGGTGGTGGTGGTGGTGCCAAGTCCTGCTGGAAAATGAAATCAGCTTATCCATAAAGCTTGTCAGCAGAGGGAAGCATGAAGTGCTCTGAAATTTCCTGGTAGACGACTGCGCTGACTTTGGTCTTGATAAAACCTGGTTTAATGGCCATGGCATCCCGGTTGTGGGGCAGATGCTCTACCAACTAGGCCACCACTTCAGTTATTGGTCATAAAGAACTGAAAATGATCATTTGTTGAATTTGGTGCATTAGGAGGTCATATTTACCGAAATCAAAAGCTATTTCAATCAAAAACATCTTAACAGGCCAAGTTACATGTTAACATGAAACCCCTTCTTCGATATAACCCTCACAATTCTTGCATCCATTGAACATGTGAGTTTTTGGAGAGCTTCTGCTTGAATTTCTTTGCAAGATGTCAGAAAAGCTTCCCACAGCTGCTGTTTTGATGTGAACTGCCTCCCACCCTCATAGATCTTTTGCTTAAGGATGCTCCAAAGGTTCTCAGTAGGGTTGAGGTCAAGGGAGGATGGGGGCCACACCATGAGTTTCTCTCCTTTTATGCCCATAGCAGCCAAGGACACAGAGGTATTCTTTGCAGCATGAGATGGTGCATTGTCATGCATGAAGATAATTTTGCTACAGAAGGCACGGTTCTTCTTTTTGTACCATGGAAGAAAGTGGTCAGTCAGAAACTCTGTATACTTTGCCAAGGTCATTTTCACACCTTCAAGGACCCTAAAGGGGACTGGCAGCTCTCTCCTCATGACTCTGGCAAAAAACATGACTCCGCCACCTCCTTGCTGATGTTGCAGCCTTGTTGGGACATGATGGCCATCCACCAACCATCCACACTCCATCCATCTGGACTATCCAGGTTTGCACGGCACTCATCAGTAAACAAGACTGTTTGACAATTAGGGCATATTCAGACGACCACTGTTTGGTCCGGACCAAAGGACCAAACAGTGGCTTCCGCAGATAGCTTGGTTTGTTTAGTGCTGTCTGAACACACGTTGGAACTCTGTTGCGCACCAAATAAGTGAAGTCTTGATCCCCTGAAAACGAGGTCTCGGTTCTCTTGCAAACCAAGTCTGGTGTGCTCCGCTTGCAGTGTGAATCCAAACGGAGTATCTAGCAGTCCAAAGGGCAGAAGTGCCCCTCAGCGTTTGTGTAACCATAGCAACATGTAGTCTGAGATGTTTTCTTCTTCCGGCTTTCAGAGAGAGCAGACACATTTCTTCCCCTCTCCTCACTCCTCTCCCCTCTTCACTATCCCAGCTTGCTGTGTCCTGTCTATGTTCGCTCTACTTCTGGCTGAATCTCAATCCAAATGGAAATTATGGAATTGATGAGCGGGCTTTAATACTATTGACACCATTTTACAAAAATTCGGGCCAGGGGGAGCCCCAATGGAGAGACTCATGGATCAATTGGAACTCATGTGTCTGCGTGATTCGACTGAAGATGTGGAAGACATCTACCTGTTTTGGCTTCATGATCACAGGATTTTCTGCTGATTGGCTCTGGAGTTTTCCTGGTGTATCGAAAATTTAACTGGAAGAGCTAATCAAAATGCGGACCCGGCGTAGCTGCTTCTTCAACAATTCGACCAGCTGGGGAGAGCACTGATAGCGGCAAATGACTAACATGGAATTTACCATCTGGCATGCACTGTAGAGAGATGGACTCTGCCGGACATGTTTATCTATGTTTGGAAGGGGAAACATCTGGAGTCGCTTGGTGCTCTCCAGGGAATGATTTTAAAGCCTATGTAATTGTGATGCTCAGAATCGCATGTGAGAGGAAATTTCTGCTCTAAGTGAACTGTGCTCATTTGGCCTTGATTCGGTGCCCTTGCATTCATTCCTCCAGGAGAGAGAAGATAAGGCAGAAGAGAGTTTAACCCAAACAACTGCTGCTGTACAATAATCTGAACTCTCCATGGACAGCGTTGTCATGGGACTAACATGGAATTTTACCATCTGGCATGAAGAGAGATAAACTCTGAGGACATGCTTACTATGTTTAGAATACATGAATATAACATCTAGCCATTGCCTAGGAGACGATTTTTGGTGTGCTCCAGTAACTGATACATTCACACTGCACTCACACTGATATCACATGACTGATATACACACACTGGGCTCTCTCTTTTTCTTTGTTTTTGTGTGGATTTGTATTGTCTGCTAATTGTGCAACTAGAGGGTTTTTTTCTATGTAATCACAATCTTGCTCATTCAACAAGCTTTATTTTGATAAACTATGTTTTTTCTCTCTGCCCAATGTGTCATCCCCTCCCCTCTTCCCCTCTTTACCCCCCACTGTTTTGATGAGGTGCCTTGCATGGCTGCCGTGTCATTGGGAAGCGCTTATCGAGCGCGCCAATGTCAAGTCAAATTCCTCGTATGTTTTTAACATGCTTGGCAATAAAGCTTTTCTGATTCTGATTCTGATTCTGAGAAGAGGAAGTGGTGTTTACCGTAGTACATTTTGGGTAGAAAATATTAATAAAGACAACTGCGCAAATCCGAGAAATCCTCTTACTGGAGAAAGCCGAGGAGAAAAGTTAAAAAATGTCTCATTTGTGGCAGACAAACAACCTGGCTGAAGGTAACCAATTTCTGTTTTCGGTCCTGGCCAATCAATGAGCCTGATTTTTCTTCACCAAGATTTTTTTTTCTTCCTGGTCAGTGGTGGTTTCGGCTACAGCACCCCAAACAAATAGTTGTTGTAATTACATGACATTGTCCAGGCAGTTTGGTCCACTGCAGTGTGAGTGCAAACCAAATAAAACGAAGGTAAGAAAATTCTCGGCATTCCTCGCCCAGTCGAACTGAGACCTCCGGATTATCCTGGTCTGAATGCAGCCTTAGTCTTCATGTATTTCTGGGCCCACTGCAACTGATTCTGCTTGTGAGCATTGGTTAGGGGTGGCCGAATAGTAATTTTATCCATAACTGCAAGCCTCTGGAGGATCCTACACCTTGAGGTATGTGGGACTCCAGAGGCACCAGTAGCTTCAAATACCTGTTTGCTGTGCTGTAATGGCATTTTAGCAGCTGCTCTCTTAAACTGATGAATTTGTCTGTCAGAAACCTTCCTCATTATGCCTTTATCTACACAAACCTGTCTGTGCTCTGAATCAGCCAGAAAATTCATCACAGTGCAATGATCACTTTTAAGCTTTTCGTGAAATATCTAATGTTTTAATACCTTGTCCAAGGCATTGCACTGGTTGACGCTTTTCAGCAGCAGAGAGATCCTTTTTCTTTCCTATATTGCTTGAAACCTGTAGCATGCTTAATAATGTGGAACGTCCTTCTTGTCATGATTAGCTGACAGCTCACATGCACAATGCTAGCACAAGACAGAACTACACACGGGGGGGAACGTTAAATAGTTTATTAAATGTAGAAAACAGTGCTACATTAGAGAAACAGCCACTCGCCAGAAGATTCAATCCACCTATGGAGAAAAAAGCGAGAGCTGTCAGTGGAGAAGCAGATAAGGGGAATATGGGCGAGCCAAATTGCCACTTACTCGGGACTCCAAGGGAGGACCGGCAGGACTTCAGTGGGGAATAGATGAACCAGTAGGGGAGGGGGGAATGAACTTGAAGTGCCTGACCTGGGTGAAGATCTGTTGCTGGGGAAGTGATGAGGTGGCAGGAGAGCGCACGCAGTCCTGAGACATACCCGCACGATGGCAGCAACCTGAAACGATGGAAGAGAGCACAGTTTAGACGACGTGTCTAAAGCTTAGCAAAACCGACCTGCTTGCCTGAATTTAGGGCAGTATACCCAGACGAGCTAGCATTGACTGCGCAGAGGAGGCCTCCTTAAGTACGCTGGCTGATGAGCGGGTGCAGGTGTGTCCGCTGCCTCAGGTGCGGTGATGAATTGGTGAACGTGCAGCAGCAGGGGAGGGGCGCGCTCTTGCTGCCCATGACAGCCCCCCCCCTTCTAGGAGCGCCTCCTGGCGGTCCAGAGGGCTTCTCCGGGTGGGTTTAGTGGAAGACTCAGAGCATCTCCTTGTCCAGAACCCGTGATGATGGGGTCCAGGATCGTTCCTCCGGGCCGTAGCCCTCCCAGTCCACCAGGTACTGCAGTCCCCGGCCCCGACAGCGAACATCCAGAATCCGGTGGGCCGTGTAGGCAGGGTGGCCATTGATGATTCGAGGAGAAGGAGGCGGCTTGGGGGGGGGGCAGAGAGGACTGACCGAGAGGGGCTTGTTGTGGGACACGTGGAAAGTAGGGTTCACTCATAGCGTAGGAGGGAGCTTCAGCTGAACCGACGTGTCATTAATAATCTGGGCGATGGGAAACGGGCCCAGAAAGCAGGGAGACAGCTTCTTAGATTTCTCCTTCAGTGGGACCTGACTTGCCACCAACCAGACTTGCTGTCTCATGGTGTATTTGGGAGCCAGGACCCGTTTCTTGTCCGCGGCAGCCCGGGTGCGTTTTGTGGAGTGCATCAGGGCAGTCCAGGTAGACCTCCAGATGAGCATGGGCCTCCACAGATGGAACCGTGACCTCCCTCTCAGTAATGGGAAGAAGAGGCGGAGTGTACCTCAGAGATGCCTCGAATGGAGTGAGTCCTGTGGCCGCCAAAATGACAGAGTTGAGAGAATACTCCACCCAGGTCAGGTGCGAGCTCCATGAAGCTGGGTTCTCGGCTGCTACGCACCGCAGGGTGGCCTCCAGGGACTGATTGGTGCGCTCTGCCTGCCCGTTACTCTGAGGATGATTCCTGGAAGAGAGACTCACTGTGGTGCCCAATGTCGGACAAAAGGCCCTCCAGACCTGGGACGTAAATTGTGAACCCCGGTCAGACACAATGTCAATGGGGATACCATGGACCTTGATCACATGGTGTGTTAATAGGGCCGCCATCTCTAAGGCTGAGGGGAGTTTTGGGAGGGCCACCAAAATGCACCACCTTGGAGAAGTGATCCACAATAGTCAGGATTACAGTCTTTCCACGGGAGGGGGGGAGTCTAGCCACAAAGTCCACAGCAATGTGAGACCAAGGACGACCTGGGGTGGGGAGGGGGTGGAGGAGTCCCGAGGGGGGGAGAGGAGTCCAATTTCCCTCTGATGCAGGTCTGGCAGGCCCTAATGTAGTCCCGTGCATCCCGCCGCACCATGAATGCCTGCTGGATGAAGTCCACGGTGCGTGCGATGCCAGGATGGCAAGCAAAGCAGCTGGTATGGGCCCACTGGAGAACGTCACTGCGGAGGGCCACCGGGCCGTAGAAGTGATTCCGGGGGCACCCTACTGGCATGGGCTCCCGGGACTGGGCCTGACAGACCCTCCGCTTGATGTCCCAAGTAAGGGCACCAAGGACGCACGAAGGCGGGATGATGGTTTGGGGGGGGTCTACCTCCCCAGAATCAAACTGGCTCGATAGCATGTCCGGTTTGACATTCCGGGCGCCATGCCAGTAAGTGATGGTAAAATTGAGCCTAACTGGAAAAATAAGGACCAGCGGGCCTGCCTGGCGTTTAATCAGCGGGCCGACCGCAAGTATTCCAGATTCTTGTTGTCGGTCCACACAATGATGGGGTGAATGGCACCCTCCAACCAATGTCTCCACTCCTCCAGTGCCAACTTAATGGCCAGCAGCTCTCTGTCCCCCACGTCCCGATGAGAGAAAAAAGTGCATGGGTGGAGCTTCTGATCCGAGGACATGCGCTGCAACAGCACAGCGCCAACTCCCAAATCAGACGCATCCACCTCGAGGACGAACTGGAGCTGCGTGTCAACCTGTACCAAGATAGGTGTGTCCGTGAACAGGCATTTTAATTTGCTAAATGCCTGCTCCACTGCCTCGGTCCAACAAAAGGGGACCTTAACAGCAGTCAGCTGAGTTAAAGGCAGTGCCACCCCACTATAGTTCCTTATGAACCAGTGATAAAAGTTCGCAAACCCGAGTAAGCGTTGAAGCTCCTTACAGGAGTGGGGAGTTGGCCAATCCAGCACTGCCTTCACCTTGGCCGGGTTGGCAATCAGTCTCCCCTCGGCTACTATGAAACCCAAGAAGGTGGTGGATGGAGTTGAAAACTCACACTTCTCGGCTTTGACGTAGAGCCGGTTCTCCAACAGCCGTTGCAGAATGGCACTGACATGGGCTTCATGTTCTTCTGGCTAGCGGGAGAAGATTAAGATGTCATCAAAATAAATGAACATGAATTGATACAGCATGTCACGGAGGATGTTGTTAATTAACCGTTGGAAGATGGCGGAGGCATTAGTGAGCCCAAAGGGCATCACCAGATACTCGAACTGCCCCCGGTGTGTCTTAAATGCCGTCTTCCACTCATCGCCCTCGCGAATGCGGACCAAATGATACACGTTCCTAAGATCCAATTTGGTGAATACCTGTGAGCACTGAAGGAGCTTGAATGCTGAATTGATTAAGGGTAGAGGGTACTTGTCCTTAATGGTAATTGCGTTTAGCTCCTGGTAGTTGATGCACGGGCACAGCAAGCCATCCTTCTTTCCGACGAAGAAGAACCCCGGCCGAAGATGGCCGAATTAGGCCGGCGTTCAGGGACTCCTTTACATACCTCTCCATCGCCTCCCTCTCCGGCCCAGAAATGCTGTATAGCCTACTGGACGGCAGCCTCGCCCCCGGGATGAGGTCTATGGCACAGTCATAAGAGCGGTGAGGTGGCAGCGACAATGCTCTAGACTTACTAAAGATCTCTCCAAGATCCTGATAAGCCCAGGGAATGAGGCTGAGGTCTGGCGGCTCAACCGGAGGGAGGGAGATGGATAGAGAGGGGGAGCACTCCGCTCAGCGCATACAATGGGCCAAACAAAAGGGGCTCCAGGAGAAGATGGTGTTTTGAACCCAGTTTATCATAGGGTTGCGCCTCCGGAGCCATGGATACCCAAGGACCACCGGGGAAGATGAAATAGGGACAACTAAGAAAGTTAGTTCCTCCCGGTGGTTCCCGGAATGGAGGATGGAGATCGGCACCGTGTTACGTGTGACTACTGCGACCTCCCGGCCAGATATGGTTGTGATTCTCTGATCACGGGACAATTTATGTGTGGGAATACCCACCTGCTTCACAAATTCAGCAGATACAAAATTACCCTCCGACCCCGAATCAACCAGTGCCTTAACCCTCCTCTCGACCCCCGGCAGCTGTACTAGGGCTGAAATAGACAAATTACCGGGGGGAGTGTCTTTAGTCCCGCCAGCCAGACCCCCCATGGTTACTGACGGGTTGCGTCTTTTAGGCTGCTGGTGGCATTCATCCCGACTGTGGTTCGGTGAACCGCAGTACACGCACGCGCCAGCCTCTTGCCTTTGCCGGTGCTCATCGTCGGTTAAATGTCGAGAGAGCTTCACCGGCTTGAGTGAAGAGACGGTGCCGCCAGTGTTAGTAAGCATGGTGGGTTCCCGCGTGGCGCACGGGCGAGAAGAGGACTCGCATTCCCTTGCGTGCTCACGGTGCCGGTTATCCAAACCGACAGCTTGAGCTAAAAGATTGTCGAGGGTCTTAGGGACAGGGTGAACCGCCAATTCGTCTCGCAGCTGTTCATTCAACCCGAGGAGGAATGCACTGTGCAAGGCAATTTCATTCCACCCCGAGTCTGCAGCAACAACTCGGAACTCCACCGAGTACACGGCCGCTGACCGGGTGCCTTTGAGGCTCATCAATAGGGGGCTCAACACATTGCCCTCACTCTAGGACCGATCGAACGTGC
Organism: Pholidichthys leucotaenia; assembly: GCA_020510985.1. Lineage (NCBI taxonomy): Eukaryota > Metazoa > Chordata > Actinopteri > Cichliformes > Pholidichthyidae > Pholidichthys > Pholidichthys leucotaenia. The sequence continues at coordinate 316,416,652 of CM035843.1, forward strand.
AAGTGAAAGCGTCAACTAATTGGCCAAACGTATAGCGCCGCCCCTCGGGGTTGTCTAGTGTGGAGCGTGCCCAATCAAGGGCTCAGTCCCTAAGTAACAGTGTAAAAAACTGTATCTTGGCCATATCTCCCGGGTACTCCTCCCCGACCTGCTCCAAATACATATGTACCTGGATTAAGAAACTCTTACATTTTCCCACCTCCCCCACGTACAGGGAAGGCATGGGAATGGAAGTGGTACGCCGCACCGTAGCGCGGGGATCAGGCTGGGGAGGCGGAGCCAGGGGAGACGATTGAGACCAAAGCTGGATTAGGTTCGCAACCTGTTGCGTCAGCACAGCAAGCTGGTGCTCGTTCACTGACAAGCGATCCCGAGCTGACAGCTCCTGTGATGAAGCACCAGCTGAGCTACACATGTGGACAAAATTGTACCTACAATGGTCACAGAAATACCTTGAATCTGACAAAAGTGGTAATAAATAAAAATTCTGTGAAAATTAACCAATGAAAATCAGACAATGCTTTTTGAATTGTGGTTCAACAGAATTATTTTAAAAAACAAACTCATGAAACAGGCCTTGACAAAAATGATGGTACCCCTAGAAGATTGAAAATAATGTGACCATAGGGACATGTTCAACCAAGATGTGTCCTCTAATTAACATCACAGGTGTCTACAAACTTGTAATCAGTCAGTCGGCCTATTTAAAGGGTGACAAGTCACTGTGCTGTTTGGTGACATGGTGTGTACCACATGGACCAGAGGAAGCAAAGGAGAGAGTTGTCTCAGGAGATTAGAAAGAAAATTATAGACAAGCATGTTAAAGGTAAAGGCTATAAGGCCATCTCCAAGCATCCTGATGTTCCTGTGACTACAGTTGCACATATTATTCAGAAATTTAAGATCCACGGGACTGTAGCCAACCTCCCTGGACGTGGCCGCAGGAGGAAACTTGATGAAAAATGGAAGAGACAGATAATACGAATGGTAACAAAAGAGCCCAGAACAACCTCTAAACACATTCAAGGTGAACTCCAAGGTCAAGGTACATCAGTGTCAGATCGCACCATCCGTCGTCGTTTGAGCCAAAGTGGACTTCATGGGAGACGACCAAGGAGGACACCACTGTTGAAAACAAATCATAAAAAAGCCAGACTGGAATTTGTCAAACCGCATGTTGACAAGCCACAAAGCTTCTGGGAAAATGTCCTATGGACAGACGAGACAAAACTGGAACTTTTTGGCAAGGCACATCAGCACTATGTTCACAGACGCAAAAATGAAGCATACCAAGAAAAGAACACTGTCCCTACTGTGAAACATGGAGGAGGTTCTGTTATGTTCTGGGGCTGCTTTGCTGCATCTGGCACAGGGTGTCTTGAATCTGTGCAGGGTACAATGAAATCTCAAGACTATCAAGGTATTCAATGTGCTGCCCAGTGTCAGACAGCTTGGTCTCAGTCGCAGGTCATGGGTCTTGCAACAGGATAATGACCCAAAACACACAGCTAAAAACACCCAAGAATGGCTAAGAGCGAAACATTGGACTATTCTAAAGTGGCCTTCTATGAGCCCTGATCTAAATCCTATTGAACATCTGTGGAAGGAGCTGAAACATGCCGTCTGGAGAAGGCACCCTTCAAACCTGAGACAACTGGAGCAGTTTGTTCATGAGGAGTGGGCCAAAATACCTGCTGAGAGGTGCAGAAGTCTCACTGACAGTTACAGAAATCGTTTGATTGCAGTGATTGCTTCAAAAGGTTGTGCAACAAAATATTACGTTAAGGGTACCGTCATTTTTGTCCAGGCCTGTTTTATGAATTTGTTTTTAAAATAATTCTGTTGAACCTCAATTCAAAAACATTGTCTGATTTTCATTGGTCAATTTTCATAGAATTTTTATTTATTACTGTGGAGCGTGTAAATGAAAAGGCAGATTTGTTTCAGCCGATTTATTACACATCTCTCACATCAAGCATAGACAGAATGACATTCAAGTAGAAGCTCTTCTCTTAAATACCATGACATTCTTCTAGAATCTTCTCACACACAAAAGATGATCTTCTCGTCCAATCGCAATCAACCCACTCATCCTTAACACCTCCCTGTTATCTTACTAGGGTATCTAGAATCTTCTCACACACAAAAGATGATCTTCTCGTCCTTTGTTCCTGTCTAAGATGGTATACAATTAGGCTCTCCCCAGGTTGCCACACCACCACCCCCAGCAACTTAGATAGGACAAAAGGATAACAGTCCACATGCTGTGATAGAACCATTAACATCAGTCCACATGCTGCTTGGGCTTCAGTCTTCTCCCATATCTGCTGTAACCAGAATTCGCCACCTCCGCGGCTCTGCCCTACCTTTGGGGGGCTGTTGTTTGGGGGGAAAACCTTTCTGTCTGTCCATGTGGGTGCTCTGAGGCATCGTCTCTCTGGGGAGCTCCCCGTGGGGGTCTTCCACGCCGAGGGGCCCTCGCCAACAGCACTTGCTCGTCCGCCACAACGAAAGCAGGTTTGAGTCTGTCTATGCCAATTTTTTCCCTCCTACCCCCCAAGTCTAGCAAAAAATGCTTATCCCCTGTTTCCAGCACTCTGAACGGTCCATCATAGGGTGGGCGCAGTGGAGGGCGGTGGGTGTCGTGTCTGACAAAAACGAATTCCGCATTCTTCAAAGTTTTAGGCACAAAAATGCGCGGAAAACTGTGGTGGGCAGGGCCCGACAGCGTGCCTGTGTCTGTGCTACGCTGCAAAAGCTGAGACGGGCAGCTGCCCGGTGCGGGATTATCTGGCAGAAACTCCCCAGGTAGCCAGAGTGGTTGTGCAAAAACGAGTTCTGCCGGGGAAGCTTCCAGATCCTCTTTAGGTGCGCAGCGCAACCCCAATAAAACCCACGGTAGCCTGTCTACCCAATTTGCATCCGTCAATGAAGCCCTGAGAGCCGCTTTCAATGATCTATGAAAACGTTCGCATAACCCATTAGCCTGTGGGTTGTATGCGGTTGTGCGGTGAATTGTAATACCCAGGCTGCGGGCCATCGCTGACCAGAGTTCGGAAACAAATTGAGGGCCTCTGTTGGACGTAATGTCCGACGGGACTCCAAAACGCGGCACCCATGCTGTTAAAAAAAGCGTGTGTCACCTCCTCGGACGTGGTTGCTGCCAGCGGAACCACTTCCGGCCAGCGCGTGGTGCGGTTCACCATTGTCAGGAGGTGCGTGCACTCCTGTGATGGCAGGAGGGGGCCCACGAGGTCCACGTGAACATGGTCGAACCTCTTAGCCGGAATACGAAACGGTTCCAAGGGAGCCTTCGTGTGTCTGTGTACTTTGGCTCGTTGGCACGCCACGCAGGCTGCCGCCCACTCTTTCACTTGTTTGCGAAGGCTCGGCCACACGAATTTCTCCCCTACCATTTTGACCGACGCGCGCACTCCCGGGTGCACCAAAGAATGAATCGAGTCAAACACGCGGTGGCGCCACGCGGCCAGGACCACGGGACGCAGGCGCCCCGTGGAGACATCGCAGATTGGGGGGGCATGCCGTCTTGCAGCACCCTGCTCTCCAGCCTTAACTCTGTTGGTCCAGACTGGAGCGCGCGCACGTCCGCGTCACTAACCTGCTCCGCGGCCATGGCTGCGTAATCTATCCCCACGCAGACCGGGGCCGCCACGGCGCGCGAGAGGCAGTCTGCCACTACATTCAGTTTACCCGACACATGCTGAATATCGGTAATAAACTCTGAGATCGCGGCCAGCTGTCTCTGCTGCCGGCCCGACCACGGTTCTGAAACCTTGGCCATCGCGAATGTTAGCGGCTTGTGGTCAACAAACGTGGTGAAACTGCGCCCTTCCAGCCAGAACTGGAAGTGGCGAATGGCCAGGTGGAGAGCCAGCAACTCCCTGGCGAACGCGTTGTATTTATGTTCACTGTCGCGCAAAGTCCTGCTGAAAAAGGCGAGCGGCTGCCAAGTCCCGGCTATGCGCTGCTCCACGACCGCCCCTATGGCCACATCTGAAGCGTCAGTGGTGAGCGCTATGCGGGCCGTTGGGTCTGGATGTGTCAGCAATGCAGCGTTTGCCAGGGTTGCTTTGACTTCCGAGAACGCCCACTCTCGCTCCGGGGTCCATTCGACCTTATCCGCGGGTTTCTGTTTTTTGAGCGCGGCGTACAATGGTTGCATGAGCTGCGCTGCGCGGGGAAGGAAACGGTTATAAAAGTTTACCATTCCCAAAAATTCTTGTAGCGCTCTGACTGTTTGCGGCTGGGGAAAATCCGCCACTGCACGCATCTTGTCAGGCAGCGGGATCGCTCCTTCGGGAGAGACACAGTGCCCCCAAAAAATCAATATCCGTCACTCCGAACTGACATTTCGCTGGGTTGATTATTAACCCGTGCTCTTCCAACCTCCGGAAAACTGTCATGAGGTGGGTTTCGTGTTCGTCTTCGGATGCACTGGCTACCAGGATATCGTCCAGGTAGACGAACACGAACGAGAGATCACGCAGCACTGCATCCATCATGCGCTGGAACGTCTGTGCCGCTCCTTTCAACCCGAATGGCATGTGCAAAAACTCGAATAAACCAAACGGATTTATTACCGCTGTTTTGGGTATGTCCTCAGCACGCACTGGGACTTGGTGGTAACCGCGGACCAGATCTATCTTGGAAAAAATGCCCGGCGAGGTGAACGGAAAAATCCTGTATGTGGGGAATTGGGTAGCGATCGTGCGCTGTGGCGTTGTTCAACCTGCGGAAATCCCCTCACGGTCGCCACGAGCCCTCAGCTTTAGGGACCATGTGTTGCGGGGATGCCCATGGGCTGTTTGAGCGCCTGATGATGCCCAACCTTTCCAGATTGGCGAACTCCTCGCGCGCTATGGCCAGTTTAGCTGCGTCCAAGCGCCGAGGTCGTGCAAAAACGGGCTGCCCGGTGGTGGTGATAAAATGCTCCACCCCGTGTTTAGCGATGGCTGCCGAAAACGTCGGGACTGTGAGTGCTGAGAACTGGGTGAGCAGTGTGTGGAACTTATCGCCTGCTGCTGTGACGTTGGCTTGTGCTGTCGGCCGGGTCACTCGAGCTATACAGGGGAGAGAGTCAAAAGACAGTGCATTAACTAGGCGCCTGTTAGCAAGATCAACCAGTAAATTATGTGCACACAGAAAATCAGCCCCCAGTATATGATAATCCAATGCTGCTATGACAAAAGTCCACTCATATGTATGGCCGTGTAGAGACAAGAGTAGAGTGTTCTCACCAAAGGTCTTAATCTCCGAGCCGTTCGCTGCAGCCATCTCGGGGCCGCTAGATCCTGCCAGCCGGTCAGCGTAGGTCGGCCGGATGAAACTCTTCTGGGCGCCGGTGTCCACAAGGAAATGCCTCCCCGAGCGTGCGTCCATCAGGTAGAGCAGCTTGTTCTTCTCCTTGAGGGTCGCCGCTGCTACTGACCCTCGGCCTTGGCGTTTTCCCGAGCGCTGGAATTGGCACGGTGGCGTACATCTGCGTGTGTTCTCTCCGAAGTGGCGGTGGTAGGAACAGAGTGTGTCTCTCTGGCGCTCCTTGGCCCCCGCTGCTGCTGCTGTCGGTGGCTCCTCACCTCCTCCGGTCGTCGCGCCGAGCTCCGTTGCTGCTGCGATGGTCGTGAACGCCCTGGTGGCGATGATGATCCGGTCTGCTTCCCGGGCTAGCGTATGATACTCCCGCTCGGCCAGCAACGGCGAATTGGCCAGGGTCACTCTCGCGGCTGTCGGAAGGTTCCGGAGGAAGAGGTGGGTAAACAGAAAGTGGTCGTCGTCCGTGCCCTTTAACCTCAGCATCTTCTCCATTAGGTCTATGGCCGACCCATCTCCCAACTCGGTCCGCGTCAGATGTCTCTCTGCTCTCTCACTGTCCGAGAGTGTGTAGCGCTGGATGAGCGCAGCCTTCAGCGCCTCGTACTTGCTGTCGGTTGGTGGCTGATCGAGCAGGCTCTCTACGTGCTGAGCCGTGCGGGCGTCGAGCGCTGCGACCACATAGTGGAACTTGGTGTCATCTGCCGATATCCCCCGGAGGGTGAACGGCGCCTCGATGATGTGGAACCAGGAGCGCGGGTTGTGCTGCCAGAAATCCGGTAGCTTGATTGCGACAGCACATGTGTGGCTGGAAGCTCCCGTCGAGGTCGGCTCCGGGGATCTTGATTCGTGTTCCATGATATGTCTTGGGTCACCAGTGTGGAGCGTGTAAATGAAGAGGCAGATTTGTTTCAGCCGATTTATTACACATCTCTCACATCAAGCATAGACAGAATGACATTCAAGTAGAAGCTCTTCTCTTAAATACCATGACATTCTTCTAGAATCTTCTCACACACAAAAGATGATCTTCTCATCCAATCGCAATCAACCCACTCATCCTTAACACCTCCCTGTTATCTTACTAGGGTATCTAGAATCTTCTCACACACAAAAGATGATCTTCTCGTCCTTTGTTCCTGCCTAAGATGGTATACAATTAGGCTCTCCCCAGGTTGCCACACCACCACTTTTGTCAGATTCAAGTTATTTCTTATTTCTGAGCGGGCGCAGGTGTGTCCTCTGCCTCAGGTGCAGTGATGAATTGGTGAACGTGTGACAGGAGGGGAGGGGTGCGCTCTCGCTGCCCATGACACTTCTTAAGTAGTTTTCCTTTAATTGGGCTCACCTGGCAAACTAATTAGGACAGGTGTCTGAGATTGATATCAGTGATCCAAAGAGCCCTGAGACACAATACCATCCATGAGTTTAATTGAAAAACAAAAAATTGAATGTTTATGACACAAAAATCCTATTTGCATAATAAGTTGGAACGTGTAGAACTTGTAGAAAAACAAGTTATAAAATTATGTTAGACTGTCCAGTGGCAGGGATCAGGGGTGGCTGTTGGGGGGGCCCAAGCGGTGGTGGGGATGCTCCTGGTGTTTGTGTCAGGTTTTATTCTGGAACCCCGTCGTTTTTTTTTTTCTACATTATAAAAGGAATTCAGAAGAACTATATACTAAATATTAACTTCCTCATAGTCTCATGTGGAAAAAGGACAACCCCCCACCCCCCCAAAAAACGCCAACAAATTATTCATACTCAGTTTTTTCAAAGGCTCCTGCTGACCAATATGTGCGGACCAGTAACCTTCTAGCGATGAGGAAACAATCCTAACCACAACATGCAAAATTCTGTGATGAAACTCAATTTACTGATAACTTTTCTACTGTGTGAGGAACCCTTAACAAATTACGTACCCAATTAGACTTAAGTCAATTAGGTGACCTGATCCTGCACTTTAAAAAAACCCACAAACAAACAAACAGAAACTTCCCAAGCTTCTCTTGGTCTCTTATGGGGTATCTGTGTTCATTTGTGACTGGGATCTAGTCCTCAAAACCCCCAACAGAAAGCATGCACTCTCACATTCATACTTTTAGGCAGTTTAGAACAGTCACTTCACCTAATAGCATGTTGTTGTGTTTTGTATCATATGAACATTAGAAATATGGCCATTCTTGCCATTCATGCTTTGTACCATGCAACTCTTAACTCAACTCCTTGCTCTCTCAACTCCTTGCTTTATAAAAGCCAATGTATGAGCCCCATGGTCTTCCTGTGATGTCTGGGGTCCTTAATTATGTCTGTATGGCGAGCATTGTGACTGATGACCAAAAGATTAAAAAAAATAAACAAAAAATCCAAAAGAACACCAAAAGGCTCCCATAAGATTTCTTTAATTCAGAGGAACATTTCGGGCACATCACGTTTCCTCAAACTTTTTGTTTATAAATTCAACACACAATCTTTGATTGTTTGATGTGCAGGTCTTTCTTAAATAGTTTTTCAGTCAAACGTTCTTGATTTTTTTATTTTACTGTTTGTTACCCTTAAAATTGGCAATAATTCCTAAGTATGCTCCATCTAAATAGCACAGTCATGAAGTCATGGTGTTTCATCTAGATTTACACAATATTTAATATCCATATGTAAATGTATGTACAAGCTACACAAATGTACATATATGTGATCCACATGCACAATTTGGGGCGAAGGTATCTAACTCTTGCAGCTTTTTGGGGAAATTTTAAGATTTTAAGGTGGTAGTTAATAAACAAATTGAACAGGCTTTTTATAATTTGTATTAGTGTCTGACTTTTGTCTCCAAAAAAATGTAACTTAGGGCAGTATTTCAATGGACTGCGACAGCATGCAACTAGTTGTAGATAAAAAAAGACATGCAACAAATATGTGGATTTGTCTTGATTTTCACCTGGAATTGCACTGAATTGTCACATACAACACATTGCATATTACACACATTAGCCTCATTTCCACTAGCCCAGCACACCTCGGAACGGCTCGATTCACTTCAATACGTCAAACAGATTCATTTTGTCTTCTTTCAATTATTTTTCCTTTTTTTTTTTTCCTTTGAAAGACAAAAGTAAAATAGAAAGATGTCTTTACCTTCTTTACATGTTTCAACTGCACTGCAGCCTTCATCAGAAGTCAGCTGATTGCTGCCAGGTGACATTTATCAGCTGATTTTCGTAGGCGGGGCCAGCTCAGCAGATCTGTCAGATCCACCGAGCCGGCCCCGCCTCCCGCCGTCAGATGGTCTCTGGAGAATGTGGTCCCAGGTGTGAGAAAGCATAAAGGCCCCCTCATCTCGGTTCATGGTGTCTTTTCCCCGCTTTCTGATCTCTATTGCCTCCTTGATCCAACGTTTGTGTCTGTTGCTCTCTGATCCAATAATTTTTGTGTTGTCCCAGTCCATGATGTGATTATTTCTTTTGCAGTGGTCCGATATAGCTGATTTTAATGTTTCTTGTTCTGCTTTTTCTTTTTGTGATCTTGTGAGTCGTCCTTGCGTTTCCTTCTCACATTCCTTTTGGTGTTCTTTTTTTCTTGTGGTGAATAATCTTCCGGTTTCTCCAATGTAGGTTTTGTTACATGATCTGCATGATATTTCATATAATACATTGCATTTATTGTCTTGTTCTATTCTGTCCTTGGGGTGTACTAATAACTGTCTTAATTTTTTGTGTGGTTTGACTGCTGTGTTTATTTTGTATTTTTTCATGATCCTTTGAATTGGTTCCGTGATCCCTCGTATGTATGGTATAGTTATGGTTTCCTTGTTTTTGATTTCAGCTTTTGTTCTATGTCTTGTGTCCTGTTTATTTTCTTTGTTTTTGACTTGCTGTTTCCCTTTGTTTATGGCCCATACTGGATATTGGCAGCGTATAAGTGCATGTTTTATGTGTTTTTCCTCTTCCTGTCTGTCTTCTTGTTCCGTGATGATGGTGGCTCGTTCATATAATGTCCTGACGACTGATAGCTTGTGTGCTGTGGGGTGTTCCGATGTCCAAAGTAGGTATTGATCTGTGTGGGTTGGTTTCCTGTAGACTGTGATTTTTATGCTGCCATCCTCGTTGTGGTGGATTTTCATGTCCAGAAAGGCTATGGTGCCATTTTCCTCCTCTTCGTGTGTGAATTTTATGTTCCCCGTACTGTCTGTACTGTTCAGATGGTCAGTGAGTTCTTGTGTATGTCCTTTCCTTATTTTTTCCAGAATGTCATCTACGTATCTCTTCCAAAGGGTGGGTTTGCATATTGTGGGTGCTGTGTTGATGGCTTTATTTTCCAGATCCTCCATAAAAAAACTGCTCATGATGGCTGATAGTGGGTCTCCCATTGCAAATCCTTCTTTTTGTTTGTAGATTTTTCCTCTGAATTGAAAATAAGTGGATTTTGCAACAAACTGTAGTAATTTGGATATGTCATGGACTGTGAGGTTGGTGCGTCTTTTTAGGGTACTGTCCTTGTTGAGGCGTTCTTGCACTATATGTAGTGTGACGTCAATAGGAGTCTTTGTGAATAAAGAGATGACGTCATGTGAGATGAGGATCTCGTCTGATTCTATTTTTATGTCTTTGAGTTCTTGTGCCAGCTCTTTTGAATTTTTACAGTGAAAGTCTGATAGTCCAAGGAGGGGTTTGATGATTTCAGCTAGGGCTTTTGATAAGTTGTATGTGACTGATCCAATGCTGTCTATTATTGGCCGCAGTGGGATATCCTTTTTATGTATTTTCGGTGTTCCATAAATCCGAGGGGTGATGCTGGCTGTGGGGATCAGGTGATCATATGCGTCCTTTGTGATTTTATTGCTTTCTAATAGAGGTTTTAGAAGGGCTTTGAGCATTTTTTTCTTTTCTTCTGTCGGGTTTGTTTTAATGATTTCGTATGTGTTACTGTCTGCCAACATGGTTTCCATCTGTTTTTCGTATGTTTCCGTGTCCAAAATTACTGTTGTTCTGCCTTTATCTGCTGGGAGTATTGTGATCGTTTTATCTGTCTTGAGTGAGTTTAATGCTTTTTCTTCTTTTCTTGTAACGTTGCTTTGTGGTAATTTGGCCGTTTTGAGGATACCTGCGACTGCGTTCCGGAGTGCTGCTTTTTCTCCTTGGTCCTGGATTTTTTCACATGCCAGTTCTGTTGCGAGGATGTATTCTTCATGGGGGATTCTGGCTGGTGTGATGGCGAAGTTCAGTCCTCTGCTCAGCACTGCCCCCTCCGTGTCCGTGAGTGTGCGTTGTGATAGGTTTTTGACCCACTTATCGTTCTTTGCCGTGTGTGTTTGTCTTCGTCCGTTCTTTCTTTCTGTGAGTTTTTTTAATTTTTTCAATTGGCGGTTTTTCGTTGTGATGAATTCTTGTTCGTGTGCGTGTTTCAGTTGTGCTTTTATCTGCTCCTGCGTTTTCTGGTCCGTCGGGTAGCGTTGCTTAAACATGTCCGTTTCCTCTTTGATTTGGTTGTTTATTTTGTCTACTTTATTTGCCGTTATTCTTATACGTTCTTTTATAAGGTCTTTCCGTGCTTTGTTGATGATTTTTTCTGCGTTCTTGGTCGGGATTGGATTTCTTATATTGAGGCTTTGGGGTGTGACCTCCTCATCTCTGCAACGGAGGTTGAATCGTAGGTGGTTTCTGAAGCGTGCCCGTGTTTTCTCCAATTTCTCCAGCCGGCGGAAGTCTTTAATGCAAACTTGTCCATAACTTCCACGTAATACGTCAAACAGATTCATTTTGTCTTCTTTCAATTATTTTTCCTTTTTTTTTTTTCCTTTGAAAGACAAAAGTAAAATAGAAAGATGTCTTTACCTTCTTTACATGTTTCAACTGCACTGCAGCCTTCATCAGAAGAGTCAGCTGATTGCTGCCAGGTGACATTTATCAGCTGATTTTCGTAGGCGGGGCCAGCTCAGCAGATCTGTCAGATCCACCGAGCCGGCCCCGCCTCCTATTGACGTCACACTACATATAGTGCAAGAACGCCTCAACAAGGACAGTACCCTAAAAAGACGCACCAACCTCACAGTCCATGACATATCCAAATTACTACAGTTTGTTGCAAAATCCACTTATTTTCAATTCAGAGGAAAAATCTACAAACAAAAAGAAGGATTTGCAATGGGAGACCCACTATCAGCCATCATGAGCAGTTTTTTTATGGAGGATCTGGAAAATAAAGCCATCAACACAGCACCCACAATATGCAAACCCACCCTTTGGAAGAGATACGTAGATGACATTCTGGAAAAAATAAGGAAAGGACATACACAAGAACTCACTGACCATCTGAACAGTACAGACAGTACGGGGAACATAAAATTCACACACGAAGAGGAGGAAAATGGCACCATAGCCTTTCTGGACATGAAAATCCACCACAACGAGGATGGCAGCATAAAAATCACAGTCTACAGGAAACCAACCCACACAGATCAATACCTACTTTGGACATCGGAACACCCCACAGCACACAAGCTATCAGTCGTCAGGACATTATATGAACGAGCCACCATCATCACGGAACAAGAAGACAGACAGGAAGAGGAAAAACACATAAAACATGCACTTATACGCTGCCAATATCCAGTATGGGCCATAAACAAAGGGAAACAGCAAGTCAAAAACAAAGAAAATAAACAGGACACAAGACATAGAACAAAAGCTGAAATCAAAAACAAGGAAACCATAACTATACCATACATACGAGGGATCACGGAACCAATTCAAAGGATCATGAAAAAATACAAAATAAACACAGCAGTCAAACCACACAAAAAATTAAGACAGTTATTAGTACACCCCAAGGACAGAATAGAACAAGACAATAAATGCAATGTATTATATGAAATATCATGCAGATCATGTAACAAAACCTACATTGGAGAAACCGGAAGATTATTCACCACAAGAAAAAAAGAACACCAAAAGGAATGTGAGAAGGAAACGCAAGGACGACTCACAAGATCACAAAAAGAAAAAGCAGAACAAGAAACATTAAAATCAGCTATATCGGACCACTGCAAAAGAAATAATCACATCATGGACTGGGACAACACAAAAATTATTGGATCAGAGAGCAACAGACACAAACGTTGGATCAAGGAGGCAATAGAGATCAGAAAGCGGGGAAAAGACACCATGAACCGAGATGAGGGGGCCTTTATGCTTTCTCACACCTGGGACCACATTCTCCAGAGACCATCTGACGGCGGGAGGCGGGGCCGGCTCGGTGGATCTGACAGATCTGCTGAGCTGGCCCCGCCTACGAAAATCAGCTGATAAATGTCACCTGGCAGCAATCAGCTGACTCTTCTGATGAAGGCTGCAGTGCAGTTGAAACATGTAAAGAAGGTAAAGACATCTTTCTATTTTACTTTTGTCTTTCAAAGGAAAAAAAAAAAAAAAAAAGGAAAAATCACTTCAATACGGCTCGGAATGCTTCTGTCTCCATTAGCACGGTGTTGAGCTTGGGCGTTGTCCTATGCTGGGTTGCTTTATAACAGCGAGGCGGCGCCACACTCCCAGTGAGGCGGGGCCACACTCCCGTGACGTAACGCACGTGACTGAATCCTTCATTACACGAGACAAAATGGAGGATCCAAGGATTATTGCGTTGCTCGCTCTGTGGTTTTTTCCTCACAATTAAGGCCAGAGAGTTTAACCAGAGAAGACAGTATTACCAGAGGCGACGACGTAAATTGAGACAAAACACGTTGGAACACTACAGGAGACTCGCGGTTGCCAGGGAGGAATATGAAGCTGGAATGGTGAGGTTACTTAACCGGCAGAGGAGGGAGCAGATATCGGTAAGCTCATTTTATAGTCATATTATTCTTGTGTACAGCATTTTGATGTTGACAGTTATCAGTATTACAGGAATGACATTATGCTGTGTGTGTGTTTCAGTTAATTAACAGGCATAGGAGGGAGGCGATGTCGGTAAGCTCATTTTATAGTCATATTATTCTTGTGTACAGCATTTTGATGTTGACAGGTTATCATTATTACACGAATTACATTATGTATGCTGTGTGTGTGTTTTTCAGTTGGCTGCGTTGGTGCAAAATACTCGCTGCAGACCGTGTGTCTGGACAGTACATCGTAGCTCGCATTGGTGGGAGGATGTTGTTCCCAGCTTCTCCACCCAGCAGTGGTTGCAGAATTTCAGGATGTCCAAGGACACTTTCACCTACCTGTGTCACAAATTGCGTCCATGCATGGAGCGGCAAGATACGACGTTCCGCTTATGTGTGCCGCTGAGGAAGAGAGTGGCCATCGCACTGTGGAAGCTTGCTACCGGTTCAGAGTACCGCAGTATTGGACATCTTTTTGGGGTCAGCATCACAACAGTGTGCAGGTGTGTGCAGGACTTTTGTGCAGCAGCAGAGTCATCGCTCGTTCCAGAACTGCTTCATTTACCCGATGAAGGGAGATTCATGGAAATGTCGGCCTACATCGAGAATCGGTGGGGGCTACCATTATGCGTTGGTGCCATCGATGGCTCCCACATACCCATCATAGCACCAGAAGAATGTCACACTGACTACTTCAATCGTAAAGGCTGGCACTCCATAATCCTTCAAGGTGTGGTTGATGGAAAGGGTTTGTTCTGGAATGTGTTTGCTGGGCTTCCAGGGAGCATGCATGATGCTAGGGTGCTGAGACTGTCCAGACTGTGGGAGTTAGCTAGTCGGGGAAACCTCTTCCCACCTATCAGGAACATCGGTGCGTTATGTACGGGATACTACATCCTAAGGGACTCAGCTTATCCACTCCAAAATTGGCTGTTGAAACCATTCCCTGACACCGGACGACTGACTGAAGAACAGCACACGTTCAACCAGACCATCAGTCGTGTACGGGTGGCTGTTGAGAATGCTTTTGGCAGGCTTAAGGGAAGGTGGCACTGCCTTTTAAAAAGGAATGACTGCGACATCGAACTTGTGAAATCCATTGTGGTGACTTGTTGTGCACTGCACAATCTGTGTGAGACTCATGGAGAGGCCATTGACACTGCATTGGTGCTGCAGCAGATAAAGTGGTGGTGTCAGCTGCAGAGTTAGCTGAGGACCGTGGTGGGGGTGTAAGAGATGCTGTGATGCAGTACTTGTGTACAAATAATTAAAAAGAGAATTTTGTCATTATTCATGTGTGTACATATTTCTAACGTCTGTGTTTAATGAATAAAATGTTGTGCACTTTTCATCTGTCTCCTTTGCTGGAACTGCAAATTGACATAGTAATTATGTTTAGAAAAATGTTATATTTCAATTTAAGCCTATCCCACAAAAAATAAGTCTAAATAGTTTTAAGAAGCACACATTATGTTGAGAAATGTGTTAAATGTCAATTTAATCCTATCCAACTTTTACTTTCAAAATAAGTGTAAATATTTGTAAAAAGCACACATTATTAGAAATATGTTATATTTCAATTTAATACTATCCCACTTGTACTTACAAAAAAGTGTGAATATTCGTAAAAAGCACACACATGCAAAAGGTAGCACCACAAGCAGTGGGTCATAATGGTTTTGGGCAACAGCAACACAATTGTGTATCCTTTGCCAATCTGTCTGCTGTTATTTAATGTTTAACAGTTAAGGGACGGATGATTATATGCTCCAAAACTGGAGAAACTCTCTGATAAAAATGCTTCAACAACACAAGTCACTTTTGGTTTGAATTAACTGCCAAATGACCTAGAAATAATGAGCTGAAACTTGTTTTTATTCGTATTAAATAATGAGACAGTGGCACACTGGCCAACACCAAATTGTATTATTTTTTTACATCATAGGGCATTTTGGATGTACTGAATAAAAAAAATTCATGTTTTTCACCTTCAGGTCAACGTTTGGAACAACAGTATTGGTATTTTCCGTTTAGATGATGCTACACTCCTTGTAAAGTATTATAATTCTCTGAATTTGGAATACCGATAGAACATTCAATTTACATATACTTACTTTTTTAAATACTTTGACTTGTAAGCTTGATCAGTCTCTCCTGCTGCAATTTAAAGTCCAACTGTGCAACTTCTTATAAGTTAACATAAAAAATGTAACCAACGTTTAGAATTGGATCATGTGGTGCTAATTTTTTATGATATTTCAATAAAAAGAACATAAACCTTACAAAAACATTTGTTCTTTGGTATAGTTAAAAATTACATTACCTTTACAACGGTTGACCCCTGACAGGATGATCAGCATCATTTTCATCAGACTAGGCAATGGAATTTCTATGTAATTATACTGTTTTATAATTCAGTGTCATAACAGACAAACCACACTTTGATCCAAAACACTTCCATTTTATTATAAATAAAATATTCAAATAAAAAAAAAAATTTGCAACACAACAAGAAGGTTAATCAACATTTTATACACGCCGACCACTGAGTGCCTCTACCAGCTTCCCAAACTGGGTCAGGAAGGCTCGGTTGAATGAAGCCGTCTCTGCCAGCTCCTGCCTTCTCAAGGCAACATCCTGCTCCTGGGCTACCCTCATGTTTTCTGCAACCTCCTGGTGGTGTCTCTCAAGCTGCTCTTGGCGCTCTTGGTGCATCCTCTCCTGCCTCTCATTGAAACTCTCCTGCAGACGCTTGTCCTCCTCATGCGCCTCTGTCATCAGTGATGCTATGTCCGAGATGGTGTTGTGCCTTTTCCTCTTGGCTAGATGAAAGACAGAAAGTCAGGGTGGTTACATGCTGTATCTAAAAATATCAAAAACATATACTATGGAATTACACTGGTGAAAGCCTGTGGTGGGATGTGACTATATGCTTCGTTGCTGTATTTAAGCTCAAATGTCATGTTGCTGCACTTCAATGGAGTGGACTGTGCACAGGGTGCTGTGATAGGGAACATCCCCCCATGCGATCCGAAAAGGATTAAGTTGAAAAAAATGGATGGATGGATCTTTAAAAGTTTTTCTTTTGTATTGTGGCCTCAGAAATAGGAATGGGTTAATAAAAATGGCTTAAGTGACGTGAAGCTTTTTAATGAGGCATGTTCATAAGTCAGTTCATGTGCTGTATCTGTTTTTGTATATTATGACTTCCAGCAGTATTTCAACCAACACACCACCACACCTAAAAATGTGACTGTGTTGTTTAACACCGACAACAGACCACCACAGAATGTTTTTGACACAGACATATAAAATTCCTTAATATGCGGCTATCGGAAATAACCTTAATCATAAGGTTTTTTTTTTTTTTTGTTTTTTTTTTCCTTTCTCCTCTCGGCGCCACACCAGTCGGCTGCCTTTTGCAACAGCGGCTCGATTCCGAGTTTTTTTTCCCTTCCTCTCTCTTTTGATCACTTTTTTTTTTTTTCACCCCACTTATATCACGGACACACAGATCGTCCCAAATGTCTCCTGAGCCGGTGGACGGAGCCACTGTTTATAGCAGGATACGATATAACAGGGAAGAGCTGCTAGCATTTAACCGCCACCCGGTCCCACTGGAAAAACTCGACATACCGAGAGAACTGAGGCGAAAACGCCGCGGCTGCCGGGCTGGAGTAAGGCGGAGGACAAAAAATATAAGGTACAGACCCTCCCTTCCATCTGTTGTCATGGGAAATGTACGGTCGATACTGGGAAAGTTAGATGAGCTAGCGGCTATCTCCCGTTATGATAGCACTTACCGGGAGTGCTCTCTCCTTTTGTTTACTGAGACGTGGCTAACTGAACTAGCAGCAGATGCTAACATTGAGCTGGAGGGTTTTCACATGATACGAGCTGACCGAACACCAGAGAGTGGCAAAACTAGGGGCGGTGGAGTGATAATGTATGTTAACAACAACTGGTGTAGACCGGGACATATCACTGTTAAACAACGACACTGCAGCAAAGACATTGAGTTGCTAGCTGTTAGCATGAGGCCTACATATCTCCCGAGAGAACACTCACACGTGATCTGCATTGTTGTTTATGCAAATCCGACGGCGAACGCTGGGACAGCGCGTGACGTCATCCATTCAGTAACCAGCAGGCTGCAGACAGAACACCCAGATGCTCTTCTCCTCATCTCAGGCGATTTCAACCACGTTTCACTGTCTCCCATTCTGCCCACTTTCACCCAGTATGTCACATGCCACACTAGAGACAATAAAACACTGGATTTGTTCTACGCAAACACTAAGGAGGCGTACACCTCATCACAACTCCCCCCACTTGGGAGATCGGATCACAACTTGGTTCATCTCCGACCGGTGTACAAACCCCTAGTGCACAGACAACCTCCGGCCATGCACACTGTGGAGTTATGGTCTGAGGAGACAATGGACACTCTAAAGGACTGTTTTGAAGCCACTGCCTGGAAGCAGCTCTGCGATCCACATGGTGAGGACATCGATGGCCTCATTCACACCTTCACGGGCTACCTCAGCTTCTGTGTGGACAAATCCGTTCCCACCAAGACCATACGGCGTCACTCAAACAACAAACCCTGGATCAACCCTGAGATAAAAACACTTCTGAGAGAGAAGAAGAGGATCTTCAGGTCGGGGAACAGGGAGATGCTGAAGTCCGTACAGAGGGAGCTGAGGAGAAAGATCAGAGAAGGCAAGGACAGCTTCAGGAAGAAGATGGAGGACAAGCTGCAACAGAGCGACATCAGCGGGGTCTGGAGAAACCTCAAAACCATCTCGGGGCTCCAGAATACCTCCCCCCAGGCCACGGGGGGCAGGGAGTGGGCGAACAACCTGAATCTGTTTTTCAATAGATTTGACCAACCGCCCTCCCCCCTGTCTGCACAACAACCACTGCTGCCTCTAAGAAATCAAGTCCTGCTACCCACTCCCCACTCCACCGACACCCCCCCCCCCACTCCCAACACACAGCCCCCCATCCTGACCCTGACCAAGACCCAGGTGAGGACGGAGCTGAGGAAGATCAAGGCGAGGAAGGCGTCGGGACCGGACGGCATCAGCGCAAAGCTCCTCAAGTCCTGTGCAGACCAGCTGTGTGGGATTGTGACGTATATCTTCAACATGAGCCTGAAACTGGGGAGGGTACCACAGCTGTGGAAAACATCTTGTGTGGTACCTGTACCAAAAACTTCCCACCCCAAAGACCTGAACAGCTTCAGACCGGTGGCCTTGACGTCCCACTTGATGAAGACCCTGGAGAGACTGCTCCTTGCTCATCTCCGCCCCCTGGTGGAACCAGCGATGGATCCACTCCAGTTCGCCTACCAGCATGGCATTGGGGTGGAGGATGCGGTGATCTTCCTCCTTCACCGTTCTCTGTCCCACCTGGAGAAGCCCGGGAATATGGTGAGGATCATGTTCTTTGACTTCTCCAGTGCTTTCAACACCATCCAACCGATGATCCTGAAGGACAAGCTGCTGCGCGCAGGGGTGGACCAGCACCTGTCATCATGGATCCTGGACTACCTCACGAACCGGCCTCAGTTTGTGAGAACCCGGGACTGTGTTTCCGACACGATCATCAGTAGCACGGGGGCCCCCCAGGGAACGGTGCTGGCTCCCTTCCTGTTCACTCTTTATACTGCGGACTTCTCACACAACACAACACATTGCCATCTACAGAAGTTCTCTGATGACTCTGCGATCGTTGGTCTCATCTCCAGCGGAGATGAAGCTGAGTACAGAGGGCTTATCCAGGACTTTGTGGACTGGTGCCATCGGAACTGCCTCCAGATCAACGCGAGGAAAACTAAGGAGCTGGTGGTGGACTGCCGCAGGCATGGGCAGCCCCTCACAGCACCAGTAAATATACAGGGAACAGACATCGAGATGGTGACATCCTACAAGTACCTGGGTATTCATCTGAACAATAAACTAGACTGGTCACACAATACTGACGCACTCTACAAGAAGGGACAGCGCAGGCTGTTCCTGCTGAGGAGACTCAGGTCTTTTGGTGTACAAGGGGCGCTGCTGAAGTCATTCTATGACACGGTGGTGGCATCAGCCATCACTTTTGGAGTGGTCTGCTGGGGCAGTGGCATTACTGCAGCCGATAGGAAGAGACTGAACAAACTGATTAAGAAAGCTAGCTCTGTCCTGGGGCAACGCCTTGATCCGATGGAGGAGATAGGAGAGAGAAGGACGGTGGCTAAACTGTCATCTCTGCTGGAGTCCGAGTTCCACCCTATGCAGGACATACTGGATGCACTGAGGAGCTCATTTAGCAGCAGACTACATCA
This sequence comes from Pholidichthys leucotaenia, assembly GCA_020510985.1. NCBI lineage: Eukaryota > Metazoa > Chordata > Actinopteri > Cichliformes > Pholidichthyidae > Pholidichthys > Pholidichthys leucotaenia. Next base: position 316,436,190 of record CM035843.1, read on the forward strand.
TCCCAGGTGCACAACCAAGAGGTTTCGTAGGTCCTTCCTACCAACGGCTGTCAGACTGTACAACCTAAGCAGGGCTGCTCGCAGAGATAGCAAAAAGACGTAACAAACTAATAGTTTTTTTTTTTTTTTTGAATGCAAAAGATGCAATAGACTTACACAATGGTCCTCTCCGGCATACAACTAGGAACATACCGGTCGCTATGGAGGGTGAGAATATGTATGGGCACATAATCATACCATGTAGGATAACTAAATAGACGGTTATGCTGTTTCATCCCACCTAGCAACAATGCTCTGCACTGTGTGTGTTTATATATTTACATATTTATTCCATCTAGCTACAATGCTCTGCACTGGGTGTGTTTATATTTATATATCTATATATTTATTCCATCTAGCTACAATGCTCAGCACTGGGTGTGTTTATATTTATATATCTATATATTTATTCCATCTAGCTACAATGCTCTGCACTGTGTTTTTATATATCTACATATTATTCCATCTAGCTACATTGCTCCGCACTGTGTGTGTTTATATACTTGCATATTTATTCCACCTAGCTGCAATGCTTCGCACTGTGTTTTTATATATCTACATATTATTCCATCTAGCTACATTGCTCCGTACTGTGGGTGTTTATATATTTACATATTTATTCCATCTAGCTACAATGCTCTGCACTGTGTGTTCATATATTCATATATTTATTCCATCCAGCTACAATGCTCTGCACTGTGTGTCTGTGTGTGTGTGTGTGTGTGTATATATATATTTTATAGTAATATGTACATATGTATATTAGCTGCTCTTGCTTGCTTGTTTTTTTTTTTTTTTTTTTTTCTTGCCTTCTGATTGTTGCTCTGAGTGTTGCTATCCCTGTGCTGTTGCAATCCTGGAATTTCCCCGTTGTGGGACTAATAAAGGCTTATCTTATCTTAATCTCATGTTTACTGTGCCTTACCAACACTTGGACGAGACCTCCCGGATACTAATGGAGCTGATGGTGATGGAGACGGTGATGGAGCTCGTGATGGAGCTTGGGACGGAGCTTGTGATGGAGCTTGGGACGGAGCTTGGGATGGAGCTTGTGATCTGCCCGACACCGGTGTCGGCGCGACAGATTCACATTCTCCGTCAGACGCTGGAGAGTCCGTGCGGGCTGGCGCGGTGAACGAGTGGGATGATTCTACAAGGAAAATGCACACAATAAAATACAGCACGAAAGTGCAAGATATACAGAAAAGACAATAGTTTTTAACAAGATTACATAAGCTTATTTCAGCGTATTGTTCACATGAATACTTAAAAGAAAAGCGTGAGACCGCAGTGTGCTGCGATAAAGCAGAGCGATCATCATCCACAAATGAACAGCTTTTTTATTGCATAAATAAACTGAGCGTCTTACCGAATATATTTGCGAAAAAACGCACACAAAAAAAACCAACTCACCGTTAAAGGACTCCGATGTCGTGGCTGTGTCGAGAGCCATGGCTCGGCCAATGCTAGCATGCCGATGGCCGTATATGGCGTCCATCTGCTCGAACCATTTCCAGTTCCTCCGGTCCGCACCACTTCTGCTGTTGTGGTCCTTTAACGCATGGTAATCACACTTCATTTTTTAAATTTTTTCCCTACACTGTTTGGCAGTCCAGGTGTGCCCCTGTGCTGCCATGTGGTCGGAGACCTCCCGGTATATTTTTTCATTCCGGGTGGCTCCGTCTAACTCGCGCTGGATGTGATCGTCCGACAATGCAGTGAGCAGACACTGCACCCCCTCATTGGTCCATGGAACGCCCTTATTACGCGAAGCCATTTTTGAAAGAGAATAAATGAAAATAGCACAGCAATACACTGAAAATAAACCGCCCACTGTGGTTGCGCACTGAGTAATGGCGGTCGTGAAGATTCGGCAGAAGAGGTCGCTTTTCGTGACGTTACGACCTGACCAATCAGCGGCGGTTACGAACTGACCAATCAGAGGCGGTTACAACCTGACCAATCAGCGCCGGTTACGACCTGACCAATCAGCGGCGACCAGTCTGTTAACGTCACAACACGGCACAGCTCAACACTGCTGTACCCTGCCCTTGGCCAGGGCTGAGAATCGCGGCTGCTAAACCGTGTTGGGGCTAGTGGAAAGGCGTACAAAGCGTGATGAGCCGTCCCGTGTCGTGCTAAAGCGTGCTAGTGGAAAAGGGCCTATTATGTTCAAACTTTCTGCAGCACAAGAGCAAGGCCCTGCAACTCCATCCATCCATCCATCCATCCATCCATCCATCCATCTTCTACCGCTTTTCCGGAGGTCCGGGTCGCGGAGGCAGCAGTTCAAGCAGAGAAGCCCAGACTTCCCTCTCCCCAGCCACCTGCTCCAGCTCTTCAGAGGGGATACCAAGGCGTTCCCAGACTAGCTGGGAGACATAGTCTCTCCACCGAGTCCTGGGTCTGCCCTGGGGTCTCCTCCCAGTGGGACGTGCCTGAAACACCTCAAGTGGGAGACGTCCAGGAGGCATCCAAATCAGATGCCCATACCACCTCAACTGACTCCTTTCAATGTGGAGGAGCAGCGGTTCTACTCTGAGCCTCTCCCGGATGACTGAGCTCCTCACCCTATCTCTGAGGGTGAGTCCAGCAATCCTACGGAGAAAGCTCATTTCAGCCGCTTGTATCCGCGATCTCGTTCTTTCGGTCATTACCCAAAGCTCGTGACCATAGGTGAGAGTAGGAACGTAGATTGACTGGTAAATCGACAGCTTTGCCTTAGAACTAAGCTCCCTCTTCACCACAACAGACCGGTACAACGTCCGCATCACTGCAGATGCTGCTCCAATCCGTCTGTCGATCTCTCGCTCCATTTTCCCCTCACTCGTGAACAAGACCCCAAGATACTTAAACTCCTCCACTTGGGGCAGGAGCCTGTCCCCAACCCGGAGAGGACAATCCACCTTTTTCCGGCTGAGGACCATGGACTCGGACTTGGAGGTGCTGATTCTCATCCCAGCCGCTTCACACTCAGCGGCAAACCGTCCCAGCAAGAGCTGTAGGTCATTGCTGGATGAAGCCAACAGGACAACATCATCTGCAAACAACAGAGATGAGATCCTGTGGTCACCAAGCATGACACCCTCCATTCCCTGGCTGCGCCTAGAAATCCTGTCCATAAAAATTATGAACAGGACCGGTGACAAAGGGCAGCCCTGGCGGAGTCCAACTCTCACTGGGAATGACTCCGACCGAGTGTTGGCAATACGAACTAAACTCTCACAACGGTCGTACAGAGACCGAATAGCTCGTAACAACAAGCCCGATACCCCATACTCCCGAAGCACCCCCCACAAAAATCCACGAGGGACGCGGTCAAATGCCTTCTCCAAGTCCACAAAACACATGTAAACTGGTTGGGCAAACTCCCACGAACCCTCAAGAATTCTCGAGAGGGTAAAGAGCTGGTCCGATGTGCCACGGCCAGGACGAAAACCACATTGCTCCTCCTGAATCCGAGGTTCGACCAACGGCCGGACTCTCCTCTCCAGTACCTTGGCATAGACCTTCCCAGGGAGGCTGAGGAGTGTGATCCCTCTAAAGTTGGAGCACACCCTCCGGTCCCCTTTTTTGAAGAGAGGAACCACCACCCCGGTTTGCCATGCCAAAGGCACTGCCCCCGACCTCCACGCAATGTTGCAGAGGCGTGTCAACCATGACAACCCAACAACATCCAGGGCCTTGAGGTACTCGGGGCGAATCTCGTCCACCCCCGGGGCCCGGCCACCAAGGAGATTTTTAACCACCTTGGCAACCTCAGCCCCTGTGATAGGCGAGTCATCCCCCTTGTCCCCAAACCCTGCTTCCTCTGTGGAAGGCGTATCAGTGGGATTGAGGAGATCCTTGAAGTATTCCTTCCACCGCCCGACGATATCCCCAGTTGAAGTCAACAGTGTCCCATCCGCACCATACACAGTGTGGACGGGGAGCTGCTTTCCCCTCCTGAGCCGCCGAACAGTTTGCCAGAATCTCTTTGAAGCCGACCGAAAGTCTTGTTCCATGGCCTCACCGAACTCCTCCCATACCCGGGTTTTTGCTTCAGCAACCACCCGAGCTGCACTCCGCTTGGCCTGCCGGTACACCTCAGCTGCTTCGGGAGTCCCACAAGCCAACCAAGCTTGATAGGACTCCTTCTTCAGCTTAATGGCCCCCCTCACCACTGGTGTCCACCACTTGGTTCGGGGGTTGCCACCACGAGATGCACCGACCACCTTGCGGCCGCAGCTCTGGGCCGCCGCTTCAACAACAGAGGTGGAGAACATGGCCCATTCAGACTCCATGTCTCCAGACTCCCTCGGAATGTGGTTGAAGTTCTTCCGGAGGTGGGAGTTGAAGACCTCCCGGACAGGGGCCTCAGCCAGACGCTCCCAGCACACCCTCACTATACGTTTGGGTCTACCAGGTCTGAATGGCTTCCTCCCCTGCCATCGGATCCAACTCACCACCAGGTGGTGATCAGTTGACAGCTCTGCACCTCTCTTTACTCGGGTGTCCAAGACATACGGTCGCAGGTCTGATGATACGATAACAAAATCGATCATCGACCTGCGGCCTAGGGTGTCCTGGTGCCAGGTGCACATATGGACACCCTTATGCTTGAACATGGTGTTCGTTATGGACAGACTGTGGTTAGCACAGAAGTCCAATAACTGAACACCACTCGGGTTCAGATCGGGCAGGCCGTTCCTCCCAATCACCCCCCTCCAGGTTTCACTGTCGTTGCCCACGTGCGCATTGAAGTCCCCCAGTAGGACAATGGAGTCTCCAGGAGGAGCACCCTCCAGCACCCCAGTCACAGACTCCAAAAAGGGTGGGTACTCTGAAACATCATTTGGTGCATAGGCACAAATGATGGTCAGGACCCGTTTCCCAACCCGAAGGCGCAGGGAAGCAACCCTTTCGTCCACCGGGGAAAACTCCAATATAGAGGCAGCAAGGTGGGGCGATACAAGAATACCTACCCCTGCTCGTCGCCTCTCGCCCGGGGCAACTCCAGAAAAGGCCAAGCTCCAGCCCCTCTCCAGGAGACTGGTTCCGGAACCGGAGCTGTGTGTTGAGGTGAGGCCGACTATATCTAGCCGGTATCACTCAATCTCGTACACCAGCTCAGGCTCCTTCCCCACCAGAGAGGTGACATTCCACGTACCAAAAGCCAGTTTAGAAAGCTTGGGATCAGTCCGCCAAGGTCTCCGCCTTTGACTGCCACCTAATCCACATAGCACCGGACTTCCATGATCCCTCCTGCAGGTGGTGAACCTACTGGAGGGCGGACCCATGTAACTCCTTCGGGCTGAGCCCGGCCGGGTCCCATGGGTGGAAACCTGGCCACCAGACGCTAGCCTTCGAGCCCCTCCCCCAGGCCTGGCTCCAGGGTGGGGCCCCGGTAACCCCATACCGGGCGGGGTACACTGAATCCTTGATATACAATTTATCATGAGAGTCTGTTGGATCGTTCTTAGTCTGGCCCTTCACCCAGGACCAGTTTGTCTTGGGAGACCCTATCAGAGGCAAATTGCCCCGGACAACATAGCTCCTGGGATCACTGGGGCACGCAAACCCCCCCACCACGATAAGGTGACGATCCATGAGGGGGCCCTGCAACTCACGAGAGAAAACTGCAAACCCCTGCATACATTTGGAGATTTTGAAAACTCCCTTGCAAAAGCCTTAATCCAACTAATCACGAGCTGGCCCAGCCCAGTGAGATACTATCACAGAGTGAGTGTGTCGCAGGCCTCGCTCTTGTGTCACAGAACTTTTGGACATGTTCAAAAAATTTGTACGACAGATTTGTCTCAAAATAGTGACAGTCATCGCAAGTGTCTCAACTCCATCTCAAACCCTTCTCAATTTAGTTTTCATGAGTCAGAAAGTGCAGAAAAACAACTTTGCAAGGGGTTGGGGACCTATGAAATTAAATTGTGACTGATTGGAGACAAAAATCAGCTGCAACAGTGAGAATATTTTACACACAGCAGCCTGGCATCTTCCAGCACCAGAATGTGATTTTCCAGCAGTGGCAGCAGCTTTAAACATTCCAGCAGCTTGGTAGCTGTCAGCAACAGAGTGGTCAGGATGGTGCTTGACTGCAGCAGCAAGGAGACATGCAGCGGCCTTCAGCATGTCGGCATTAAAAGAATAAACAAATGAAGGTAAAACTTCTGTACTTGATTCAGCAAAACTGTAAGGATTGGGAGAAAATGCGCAGCTCTTTGCCAACTGGTCAGTAGAAATTGTGCATTCTTATAGCATAATTTTAGTTTATATATTAAACTAAAATAATAATTTATATGGTCCTAATTGTGCAATTGGCACAGATAACTGTTGTGCAAGTCTTGCATCAAATTTGAGAGGCCATCAGGAAGGGGGGGGCATTAATGCAGTATTCATGAGACATATGCAAATGTGTCATGTGTCATTCAGTGTGATTCCAAATGAAAAATGTCACAAATTTGTGCATTTGTTGCATGTTTTTTAACCTCCCAGCGAGATACTACCCTCCTTACCTTAGCAGTTTCTGAAACATCTTATTGGGTGACACACATTTCTTTAGTACATAATCCATATTTTTGTGTGTATTTGTAGAAAAATGAATGGGTTGGGGGTATGGTAATTATTTGACTTGTCATAATAGATTAAAATAATTAGCATAAAATCACATTTAACTTTATGTTAGGATCTCAAATGTTTCCGTTTTTTTGTGACAACAATGAATAAGAAAAACTAATGCATTTTAGGCGTGCTGGCACAAACAAGGAATTAGGCTAGAATGAAAACTCATACCCAACAAGCTGAGATGAATATATTCATGCCAGCAGGGGTTTAGTCATGTTCGGTGGCTATAAATCCCCTGTAAAACAAATCTACATTGTCTAAAATGGTATCTTATGCTTTTTTTTTCTACAAAAAACCTTTCATGTCTTACAGTTTCATGTCAAAACATTTTCACTTCCCTTTGGCCATGGCGGCAAACCTCAGTTAGGCCAACAGAGTCCTGATTAGCTCAACCACAGAGATATACAATTGGCTAGAGTGCTCATAGCTAACATTTTGACTTCATCTAAGTGTAATGTTAATAATAATACTTAAGTGTAATGTAGTTGTTTAAATTGATACTTTGGTACTTTCAGTGAAGGTGATTCCGTTGTACACTTTTTTGTACACTTTTTAAATTTTTATTAAACTTTGTCATGTCTCTTTTAATCTCTGCTCATGATTTGTATTTACTCACATCGGGTCTTGGGAGATTGAATTGAATTTGAATTGAATTTATTTATTTCGGATAGTACATTACAGGTTAAAAGAAACTGTATAATATAACAACAAGGTCAAATTAGACAAAGACTCCTTCTACTATACAATTCCACGTGAGTTATCCGAAATGGGTGATGGCTGAAGCCGCAGCTTATATTGCCCACCCATATTCCATCCAAGAATTCAAAGGAGAAAAAAGAGAAAAACAAGACAAGAGCGATTACAATTTAAAACAAGGCTAAGACAAAATGTGACTGAGAGAAAAAAGAAAACTGAGCTAGTCTAAGTTAAGCGGTTACTATTCAAAAACAAATCTAAGACATAATGTCACAGAGAAAAAAGAAAAAAAGAAAAACTAAGCTACAACATAACACAGGCTGGAAATGTCAATCCTTATGTGAGTTTACATGTCGTCTTGTAAATATGTTTGGAGTATTTCTTCCTTTAGTTTTTGTTTAAATTGTCCAAGCGTTGTACATGATTTTAATTCAGGTCCAAAATCGTTCCATAATCTGACTCCTTGCACTGAAATACAGTGTTGCTTGGTGGTTGTTCTCACTGTAGGCTTTTGAAATATACATGTTCCTCTGAAGTGATATCGTTTCTCCCTTGTTTGGAACAACTTTTGGATATTTGCGGGCATTGATAGATTCTTCACTTTGAACATTATTATTGCAGTTTTAAAGTCAATCAGATCTTTCAACTTGAGAGTTTTTTGTTTAAGAAAAAGTGGGTTTGCTGGTTCCCTGTAAGCTGCTTTGTTGATTATTCTAATAGCTCTCTTTTGAAGCATAAAGAGTGGATATATGTTTGTTTTATATGTATTTCCCCATACTTCATTACAATATGTCATGTATGGGAGTATTAATGAATGATACAAGGTGTATAGTGTGGGTTGATTCAGCAAATTTTTCACTCTGTGTAATATTGCAATTGATTTGGATACTTTACCTTTAATATAGTTAATATGTGGCTTCCAACACAGTTTGTTATCAATTATTACTCCAAGGAATTTAGTTTCGGATACCCTTTCAATCTCTACACCATTTACACTGAGTTTGGGTACTGGGTTGTTGTGCTGGTTGTTAAAGACTATAAATTTTGTCTTGCTTAAATTGAGCGTTAATTTGTTTGAATCAAACCACAGTTTAAACTTTCCTAATTCCTTTCCGAGTGTATCCAGAAGTTGTTCCAAATTGTTTCCAGTGCATAGCAGATTAGTGTCATCAGCAAACAATATTAAGTCCATTTTTTCTGAAACTTTACATATATCGTTTATATACATATTGAATAATAATGGTCCCAAAACTGAACCCCGTGGGACTCCACAGGTGACCTTCAGTAACTCTGAGTTTTTGTTGCTAACACATACATACTGATATCTATTCTTTAAGTAACTACTTAACCAGGACAGTGCTACCCCTCTTATACCACAGTTTTGTAATTTCTTTAATAATATTCAAATTCAATGACCTCTCTTTCGTCTGTGTTCTTTATGAAGATGGTGTCTTTTACAGCAGTGTTATTGCATATTGTATCACCTGTAGGCACCGTAGTGGGTATTTCTCGGGCCAGTTTAGGTCCAATGTTAACAAAAAAATTATTAAATTCATCTGCAGGTGAAGCTATATTCACACTCGGAGTCGTTTTATTATTTTTTGGAATATTAGTTGGGTAGCTATTATTTCTGCTTTTATTTCCAAGGATACTGTTGATTATTGTCCATGTATTTTTAATATTGTCTTTGTTTTTTTCCAGTTCTTTACTCTAACAGTCTCTTTTACTACATCTTATTATATATGTTAACTTATTTTTGTATGTTTTATACTGTTGCTCTGTTTCTTTTGTCCTTTTCTTTAGGAAAGCTTTATATAATAAATTTTTCTTTTTACACGCCTTTTGTAGTCCTTTGGTTAACCATGGTTTGTCAGCAAATTTGTGTTTAAGCTTTTTTTTAACTAATGGGCAGTTTTTTTCATAAAGAGTGGTTACAATGTTTATAAATGTGTCATAGGCTTCATTCACATCTGATACATAGACTTCTGTCCAGTCTTGCTTCAGCAAGTCCTCTTTAAAAGAGCTGATTGCATTTGGTGATTTGTGTCTGAACGATTTTGAAATTTTTTCTGGGTTGGGCCCCGTGTGGCCATGGATAAGTGCAAAGGTTGGCAAGTGGTCACTTATATCATTTATCAATAATCTACTTTCTATTTTCTTATCGAGAACATTGACAAACAGGTTGTCAATAAGTGTAGCAGAGTGAACAGTGATTCTACTGGGATGTGTTATTGTGGGATATAGACTCATGCTGTACATAGAGTTCATGAACTCTGTAACTACATTTTGTTGATGTGGATTCAGTAGATCAATATTGAAATCTCCACAAATTGCTACCATTTTCTTACTAGTAATATTATTGTACAGCTCGACTAATTTATCTCTGAATGTCTCAATGCAAGTTCCCGGCGTTCTATATATGCAGCTTATGATTAGATTTTTTGTTTTGTCTAGGTCAATCTCAACAGTAACACATTCCAAAATCCCTGGTAGTGGTGAGGACATTTCATTTACAAGCTTACATCTATATAGGTCATCAATATACAGTGCAACACCACCACCCTTTTTTTGAGATCTGTTAATGTAAAACATCTGATATCCCTCTATTGCCATCAGGGGAGCCTGCTCTTCAGTAAGCCAGGTTTCAGAGACTGCAATAGCTGTGAATTTTCTGTCTAGCTGTTTTAAATAGTCCTGAATCTGTGAGAAGTTTTTGTTAAGACTTCTGCTATTGAAGTGTATTATTGACAGTTTACCATCTATTTGCACTTGACTTTTGAATTGCTTTTCAGTGTAATATTCACAGTGGTTATGAATATTATTGAAAAAGTGGTTATCAGGATCAATATCATTCTCCATCTCTTGTGGTTTATGTTCAGCATAGTGGCATATTTTTAGAGTTTGAGTTTCCTCACTCTGTGTTTCATGGTCAGTGTTCATCTGTATTTATCTAAGTCAGTAGCATCTCTGATCATTATACTCTTTGCTTGCTCAGGTGTACCATTTAGTTTAATCCAAATTCTACAATTTCTTGTCCATGTTGTCTGTATCTTATTTTGTTTTTTTAGCATCCGTGCCTGCCGTGCTAATTCAGCGTTTTTTTTGTCAGGTGTTCATTTAGGTAAACTTGAGTTTCCTTTAGCTTTCTGGCCTGCCTCAGTATGTCATTTTTCACCCTCCTGTTCACAAAGCGCATCACAATTGATTTCTTTGTTTTGTTATCTTTCTTCGGTAAAGCATAACAGGCTGAGATCGCATTGGCTTCTACCTTTATGTCTTTATCATTAAGGAACTGAAGCACTTGGTTTTCTAAGGACATTGATTCACTTATGGAAGCATGTTCACCATTCAGTCCTGTTGCAGCATGGGCGTATGACTGATATCTGATGTCTAGTCCACTTATAACTAGGTCATCAATGCGAGAACCTTGTTCAAGATTCTCGACGCGTTGCTCCAAAAGACGCCCGTGTCTTGGGAGATATATACAGTGGTCTGAAAAAGTGTTTGCCCCCTTCCTGAGTTCTCATTTTTTTTGCATGTTTTATCACACTTAAATGTTTCAGATCATTAAACAAATTTAAATATTACCCAAAGATAACACAAGTAAACACAAAATGCAGTTTTTAAATGAAGGTGTTTGTAGAAGAGCTTGAAATGATGAGGCGATTTGATATATAAACCAAAGTTTATTTATCAGCTCTCCTAACAAGTCTCATCTTAGTGCAGAGGCAGCAGAAGGAAAAGAGACCGAATATCTCCGGCTCACTGACTTTATACTTGCACATAACAAAAGACATGCATAACAAAGGCTGACATCCCTCATTATCTTAATCCCCCCATTGTCTTGGCGCTTCCTCTCTTCTCCCTAGGGGGGCGAGGGTAGCTCCTCCGGTCTCCACCGCAGTGTCTGGGAACGTCTTTGTTCTTCACTTGGCGGTTGAGAGCCTTTGTCCTTTCAGAGGTGTGAAGTTGCTTTACATATGTAATTACCAAACATTTCCACATGCTTCAACATATGTAGGTTATGGAATATATGATTAATATAGACCACAGTGTTTATTATTAAGGGTAAAAAAAAATCCAAACTTACATGGCCCTGTGTGGAAAAAGTGACACCCCCCCCCCATCCCCGTTACAACATAAATTAACTGTGGTTTATCACCTCTTTGGAAAACTGAGTTCAGTTTCTCTAACCAGACCCAGAACTGATTACCACCACACCTGTTCTCAATCAAGAAATCACTTAAATAGGACCTGCCTGACAAAGTGAAGTAGACCAAGCGATCCTCAAAAGCTAGACATCATGCTGTGATCCAAAGAAATTCAGAAACAAATGAGAAACAAAGTAATTGAGCTCTATCAGTCTGGAAAAGGTTATAAAGCTATTTCTAAAGCTTTGGGACTCCAGTGAACCACAGTGAGAGCCATTATCCACAAATGGTGAAAACATGGAACAGTGGTGAACCTTCCCAGGAGTGGCCGGCCGGCCAAAATTACCCCAAGAGCGCAGCAACAACTCATCCAAGAGGTCACAAAAGACCCCACAACAACATCCAAAGAACCACAGGCCTCACTTGCCTCAGTTAAGGTCAGTGTTCATGACTCCACCATAAGAAAGAGACTGGGCAAAAATGGCCTTCATGGCAGAGTTCCAAGATGAAAACCACTGCTGAACAAAAAGAACATAAAGGCTAGTCTCAGTTTTGCCAGAAAACATCTTGATGATCCCCAAGACTTTTGGGAAAATACTCTGTGGACTGACAAGACAAAAGTTGAACATTTTAGAAGGTGTGTGTCCCATTACATCCGGCATAAAAGTAACACAGTATTTCAGAAAAGGAACATCATACCAACAGTAAAATATGGTGGTGGTAGTGTGATGGTCTGGGGCAGTTTTGCTGCTTCAGGACCTGGAAGACTTGCTGTGGTAAATGGAACTATGAATTCTGCTGTCTACCAAAAAATTGTGAAGAAGAATGTCCAGCCATCTGTTCGTGACCTTAAGCTGAAGCACACTTGAGTTCTGCAGCAGGACAATGATCCAAAGCACACCAGCAAGTCCACCTCTGAATGGCTTAAGAAAAACAAAATGAAGACTTTGGAGTGGCTTAGTCAAAGTCCTGACCTCAATCCAATGGAGATGCTGTGGCATGACCTTTAAAAGACAGTTCATGCTCAAACCCTCCACTGTGGTTGAATTAAAACAATTCTGCAAAGATGAGTGGGCCAAAATTCCTCCTCTGCGCTGTAAAAGACTCATTGCCAGTTATCACAAACACTTGATTGCAGTTGTTGCTGCTAAGGGTGGCCCAACCAGTTATTAGGTTTAGGGGGCAATCACTTTTTCACACAGGACCATGTAGGTTTGGATTTCTTTTACCCTTAATAATAAACACCTTCATTTAAAAACTGCATTTTGTGTTTACGCGTGTTATCTTTGTCTAATATTTAAATTTGTTTAATGATCTGAAACAAAGTTTGACAAACACCAAAAAAATGAGAAATCTGGAAGGGGGCAGACACATATAGGCGACTGTGCTTGGCTGCCTGAAACTAGCAGGGAGCAAGGTGCACAGGCAGGGTGACTGGGATGACCAAAGCAATCACACTGTTTTTCAATTGACACTTTATCCCCATGAGATTTAAAGCCGCATTTTTTTCAATTTAAATGCAGTCACTTTAGCCAAATTTTTACTGAACTTAGATGAAACACCCTATAATTACACCAATACCAGCAAGGCAACACAAAAATGTGATGTGTGAATGTAATCTATGCTTTATGTGGATGAATCCTGTCAGTAAGGCCCCCTTTGCACAGCATGGAGATCGTTGAAAGACTGGGCCAATTTTTTTTTCTTTAGGATTGTTTGGGAGATCCTTGAGTGTTTTGGACTGAGTCAAAACTTTGAGGAGATCATGGCGACTGTGGAGATCACTGAAGCTCATTGATAGATCAACAATTGTTCAGATCTCTCAACAGTCTCTCAATGATCTAAACCCCTGTGTAAAGGGAGTATAAAACAAGCGCACACAGATGCACAATTGTGATGTTTCCAGAATTCAACTTTACTATAATTCTTGTGAAACCAGTCTCTCTCACTATATGTATACAGAATATTTGACCATGTTTGTGCTAGTGTGAGCTTACTTGATAACTAATTTATACTGGAAAACAGAACATGTTAATGAATTCACCAATCAGCAAAGACATAAAGTCAATTGTGACAGTAAGAACAGTCAATACCAGATAGTACAGACTGATGGTAAACATTTGGTGCTAATTAGATGACACAGTTGAGAAGTTTAAGCTGACTTGATGATAATGACATTTCAATAGACATCTATTTAGATAGAATACCAACATTTGCACCGTACTTTATGGGTTTAAGCATTAAGTATAGGTGCTTCTCAACACATACTATCCCAATGTGTGAAACCATCATCAAATTTAAAGCAAAAATGTCTTGAAATATTTCTCTTAATGTGCAAAGAATCTAATTAACTGATCTAATTAGACTACTAATTAATTAAGCCACAAAATAAACTACAAAAACTACTCTGTGATGTCATGGGGCCATCTTCACCTTCTTAGAACTCCTGTGTATGTGCACACACATGTGTGCCTTTGTCATCACAGTTGCCATCTGGAATTTCCCCATCGGGGGACTAAAAGGCTTATCTTATAAATATGCTTGTGTGTGTCATGTCGATGTGGGAATCATGAGGGACCTTGCGTTTCAATTCAGACTGTGATACTTGGGACATGATACGATCCCATCACAATTCAACAATAATCACAATATTGCGATATCAAGTATCACGGTCCCATATATTTCAAATTTTTTTCAAGTTATTCAACCTTAAATCATTTGAAGAGGATTTTTGTATACTTTATTGATGAAGAATGGAAAGGCCGTTGGTCCAGATGACATACCTGTGGAGGTATGGAGATGTTTAGGAGAAATGGCAGTGGACTTTTTAACCACATTGTTTAACACAATCTTGGAGTGTGAGAGGATGCCTGAGGAGTGGAGAAGTGTTTTGGGACCAATTTTCAAAAACAAAGGTGATGCTCAGAGCTGCAGTAACTACAGAGAGATAAAGTTGATCAGCCACACTATGAAGACATGGAAAAGAGTTGTTGCAGCTAGGTTAAGAGGAGAGGTGACAGTCAGTGAGAAGCAGTACGATTTCATGCTAAGAAAGAGCACTACAGATGCAATGTTTGCTCTAAAGTGCAAGTTATGCACCCACATCAACACGACGCAACTGTGGCGGCATTGACGCAGCAGCAATGTGCACTTCTATTGCGTAGCCCGATGCCCATCTCTCCGGAGAAGGAGAGGTGCACATCGGCAACACAGGCCGTAAGAGCTGTGGTTGGTCTGCCTTGTCTCTTTCTTCCCATTTCCTGGTTCTCGCCGCTGCTTCGCACTGCCTGTTCACCGTGGCACAACTTCCAAGGGGAGTCGGTTAAACAGCGGTCCAAATTCAAAAGAATATTGAGCTAGTAAGCACATACAGAACATTTTGTGGCTTGTCATAACCCCAGTAATTACACAGATTGTCAAAACGGCAGCAGCGGTGGTCGCATGCACCGTTTACTCTGACTTCTCTTTTTCTCTGTGCAACAACCGTATTAAAAGTTGCTTTTTCTTAACATTTTTTAGCTCCAACTCCATGACAGTCTGCTCTTGTCCATTGCTATTTCATAAACAAAAACACACGACAAAGTTGTGGGTTCTTGAAAAATAAAGGAAACATTTTCTCACCAAACTTGTCTGTATTGTGTTTTTCCAAAATTAAATCACATTGTATATTGTTGAATAACAAGCCCACATCACCTCACTCCCTGTTAAAGCTGATGTGGCATCCATTTGAGTGATTGTTATCATT
The DNA here is from genome assembly GCA_020510985.1 of Pholidichthys leucotaenia. NCBI lineage: Eukaryota > Metazoa > Chordata > Actinopteri > Cichliformes > Pholidichthyidae > Pholidichthys > Pholidichthys leucotaenia. Next base: position 316,451,439 of record CM035843.1, read on the forward strand.
ATCGTGCTTGCAGTCACTGCATATGCTGCCACTGAACAGAACACATGGCAGTTAACAAACACTGAGTGGCAAAAATGAGTGGCAGCATTAGGTGGTATGCATTAAAACACAAAAGATACACACAGTATTCAATCACAGCAGTACACAGAGTACCTGCTTGCATTGTGGAGAGCTAATCTTATCATTCCATCTTGCATAATTGGCAAATAAATAAATAAATACATACTTAAAGGCTCTGAATCAGTTCTTCACTTTCCATGTGCTCCTTGGTTTTTACCCGCACATCACTTTACCCGCACAAAACTGGAGCTAGAACTTTATTGATCAGCTATATTGATCATACAGTGCCCAACGGCTGGACTGTTTGTTTTTAGTCAAAAATGGACATGACAGTGCCTGGGGGTGATAAAATTCTATTGCAGAAAGCACTAAAGAAAATTGCTGACCTGGAGGAGGATATCTGACGACTCTCTGATGAACTGCAGCAGAAAAACAGGCATCACTCCAACTTCACCCTACGTCTTCCTCTGCTGTCACAGATGATGAGTCTTTTAGCAGCCCAGGAGTCCAAAAGAATGGCCTTGAGTGACTCAGCCCTCCAAGACACAGTTGCCTGGGACCCCTCCGCCTGTCCACGGCCCTCCACCTGCTCAACGGGGCAGGAAAAGGGCCTCAGACGCGTCAACCACCAGCCCTCCTCTGCCCGTCTCCAACCGCTATGAGGCTCTGGCAACGGCTGATAATCCACCTTCCACCGATGCTCCAGCTTCACCGGTTCCAGTTCACCCGGGCTCTGCTCGACGCGCAGCCCCTGCTGACGTTGCACCCATCCCTTCGCTGGAAGACCTGGCGGCCTTTCCTCCGCTGAGGGCTGACACCAGTGGGGTGGCTGGCGAGGCCCCAGCCAAGCCGCAGCGGCTCTGGCTTCGTTCTGGAGAGTCCTGTGCCCAGCGTATGATCCTAAGGGAGGCTGTTTGCTGGCACTCTGGGAGGCCACACTGCACAGAACAGTCGGAGAATTCCTCCTCCGGTTCTGGCGCCGTTTCGCTGCCCCGCTTGTTGTCTCGTGAGGTAAGGGGCCTTACCTGTCCCAACGACAGGACCCCCATTCTGGCGCCACCTCACCACACTGACTCTCGCCAAGGGATCCTGCAACCACCAACATCCTGCCCACTTTTTCCTCCAACTAACTCTATCACTCACTGTTTCCCAGGAGCTACTGTCCCCAACCTGTTAGAAAAGCTCCCGGATCTGCTGCAGTCACAAACTCCCTCAATCACACGGATTATTCACGTAGAGACTAACGACACCACCGACAGACAGTCTGAAATCACTAAAAATGATTTCTGCAAACTTTTTAATATTTTATCAAACAGCGGAAAGTCTGATTTTATTTCCTACCCCATTCCCACACTGCGCCATGGATCAGACCGTTTTAGCCGTGTTCTTGCCCTCTCAACTTGGCTCAAGTCCACCTGCAGCAGCAACAACTTTAATTTTATTGACAATTTTAACTTGTTTTGGGGCCACCACACTCTCTATAAATCTGACGGCATACATTTAAATGCATCAGGTAGCCGGCTTTTAGCAGCAAACCTGATGCATATCATTCAAACCACAACATGCAGTTGATTGTTTACATCCCACGACCCCTCCCCTCCGGATCCACTCACATCTCTGACCCCCAGTAAGACTATCCAGCACAAGTCCAATTTTTGTCAGTCTCCACCATCTGGTCTGGAAATTCATTCACTACCCACCTTCTCCATTAGGACATTGATCACGGACAGACCTCCATCCATAAAACATACAGTTCGCAAGAACTCACGCCCACGCTGCCTACGTTCTGTGGATCAGTCTCCAAACAATAATCCACAGAAAACAAATTACCCACCCATAAATAACTCTCCACCTACCCTAAATATCGCTCTTTTAAATATAAGGTCACTTGCTAACAAGACCTTTATCATCAATGACCTGATTTTAGATAAAAAGATTGACTGTTTATTTTTAACGGAGACGTGGCTTGGCACAGAAGCACCAGCGGTTCTCACTGAGGCCTCCCCACCAAATTTTAGTTCAGTTTTTCCATAAGAAAGGGCAGGAAGGGTGGGGGTACTGCTTCTATTTTTTCTTCCTCACTTGCAGTAAAGCAGATATTACCTGATCAATATGCTGCATCTGAGCACCACGCTTTTGTCTTTAGTAGCCCCGCAATTTTATATGTCACAGTTTAGGCCACCCAAATACTGCCCTGTTTTTAATTAATGCGTTCTCTGAGTTTTTATCAATAATCCACTCCTCATATAATTTTATTCTCATTTCCGGTGATTTTAATCTACACACTGATAAGCAGGGCGACCATATGTCAGAAGATTTTAATGACCTGCTCATGTCCATGAATTTTACTCAACATGTCATGCAACCGACTCACAACAGGGGACGCACTCTGGATCTTGTCATTAGCCATAGCCTGCCCACGAACGTGTCCCCTGTTGTTGACTTGGCTGTATCTGACCATTACTGTGTGTTTTTTAGCATCAGTGTGACGACAGAGTGTCACCACTGGTATGGACCTCTTTAATTAGATAGTATATTATATGTGCAAGAGAATTTATAACTTTCAAATATTAAAATATATTCTAATGTATTGTGGTGACCCAGCACACTGCGGACAGACACTATCTCACGCTCATCAGGGCTGGAGGAAACGGAGGACAATTTACATACGGACAGAGAGCCCCAGGGGGCAATCAGACGGGACTGTTATGTATGCGTCCTCGGAGAGGATGTCCGGGCCGGGTACTAGCTGATGTCATGCTAATGATTTGTATTGACTGATGTGTAGTAGATGATAATCACTATGCTAATGTGTGATGCATTCTCTCTGTCTGTACAACGTGTACAAAAGAGCTTGTTATACATGCCTCAGAAATGCAAAAACTCTCCTATCAGACACACGGCCGCAGCGGGCAATACTGGGGTCCACCGGCTGTATTTATGTTAGAGGGTCAATAAAGAACCTGTGTCGACCTACGCTCATGCCTCGCCTCCACATCCTTTCCTTACACCCTCTACATTGGTGACCTGATGTGAAATGAACTATCTCTCCCTTTCGCCATGCCGTGGATTCCTTTTTCTCCACATTGGGGGGCTGCACGGTGGCGCAGTGGTTTAGCACTGTGGCAGCACAGTTTTACCCTCGGCCGGGGGATCGCGGGGATTATGAGATCGTGGGTTCGATCCCACCCCCCGACCAACAGTGAGCTGTGTGGAGTTTGCATGTTCTCCCCGTGTTGCGTGGGTTTACTCTGGGATTTCTCCGGTTTCCTCCCACATGCCAAAAACATGTAGGTTTAGGGCGCTTGCGCACGCAGCGACCGGCAGCCGGTGGCTTGTCATCAGACTGCAAACCAAATCTACCTACAGGTACAAATAAGTAACAAAAAAAAATAAAAATTGGTGACCTGACGGAGATGAACTGTCTCTCCCTTACGCTGCACACCACATGGTGACCTGACGTTGGATGACAGTCTGCTCCCTTTCAACGTGTTGTGGATTCCAGAGACGAGGGACCGCCCACATCCTTCGCATCCACACTGGAGCGCACGTGCCTTATCCTCTCTCCACAATGGCGACCTCCAGGGCCAGACGGAGAGTGCGGCGCCGGGACCGAAACGCACGAGGATCAGCGACATGAACAATGCACAGAAACAGCCTGAATGGGGAAGATCATCGGTGCCGTCTGCGTTGATTTCCATCAAGCTCCCCAACTCTGACTCACCTCCCGACAGCGGACTTTCTGCTCATAGAAGCCCTGCGCGCACACTGCAGGATTACGAGGACAGCACAACTTCCAGCTATGTGGTCACTGCGCCAGGCGCACATCACGCACCAGGGACAAACCGGCTCCACAGACTTATACATCGTCCTCCGCTGCACAAGCCTGAGAAAAACGGCCGATCACCATCCTCGGAACCTTTAGGGCTGCTCACGCACCTGAAGCAGACATGCAGCCCGCACACGGGACTTTGTATGGGTTTCTCAGCCACGGTGCACAATGGGAATTTACCCGATTGCTTTCCCCGATGACTTTAGGGCTGCTTCCGCACCTAAAGCCAAACCGCCAAGTCCCTCACACAGCTTCAATTTTTTTTTCACAGCCACTACGCATCCTCGGGGAATTTGGCCGTTCGCCTTCCCCACATTCTCGCAGGACTGAGCTGCAAGAGGAGTCAGAGACTTAATTTTTTTCACAGCTGCTGCGGATCACCGCCAGGTTTACCGGGAAAGTCCCTCACCATGGCGGATCCACACGCAATTTTTGCGCAGCCCAGACACTTTTGACGTCCTGGGCCGGCACTCACTTATTCCCACCCCCCTCCCCCTCCTCCTCCACATCGCTCTTCCCTCACTTCACTCCCTAAAGCCGGCCAATTGCCGGTTTGTTCCATTACGCACGATGCGCACCGGCCCCGTGCTCCCACCATCCACGGCCATTCAACGTGCTGTAACTCGGAGCGGAGCACACTGTCTTTTCCATCCCTCCCCCGTCCCCCCCACAGACTGACATGCCCTCCGACACTCCTCTACAGCAGGACAGTTCTACCGGAGCTGGAGCCCAAACGACCGGGGTGGGGGGTCACAGCCCCTTCTGAGTGTTCTGGGGGGAGCTGTGTGCTGATCCAGCACACTGTGGACGGACACTATCTCACACTCATCAGAGCTGGAGGAAATGGAGGACAATTTACATACGGACAGAGAGCCCCAGGGGGCAATCAGACGGGACTGTTATGTATGCGTCCTCGGAGAGGATGTCCGGGCCGGGCGCTAGCTGATGTCATGCTAATGATATGTATTGACTGATGTGTATTAGATGACAGTCACTATGCTAATGTGCCATGCATTCTCTCTGTCTGTATAACGTGTATAAAAGAGCTTGTTATACATGCCTCAGAAACGCCGAAACTCTCCTACCAGACACACGGCCGCAGCGGGCAACGCTGGGGTCCACCGGCTGTATTTATGTTAGAGGGTCAATAAAGAACCTGTGTCGACCTACGCTCGTGCCTCAGCTCCACATCCTTTCCTTATACCCTCTACAGTATAAAAATACACACGGAGTTGGAAGTTGTAAATGGTATTTATTTGTGGTCTGGATATCTGTGTACTGGGTGAGTTGAAGTCACCTGTGAGATATAAGAGTTAATGTTAATAATTAAGTCAATTGTGTGAGGCAGATTTAAAAAAACAAAACAAAACACTTACCTTTGCCAGCATACTTCCTGGTGGTGTCTTGGGCAAAAGATTCCCCTGGGGCTCGAGCGCCTTATAAAGGGTGCCAGGAGGGAAAAGTATGCAATATATGAGTAGAGGGGGAAGTTGGTGGTGGATTTAAATGTAAATAATGATTTACACTATTTATGGGTGTTTATTTATTATGTGTGATTTTGTAAATATTGTGTAACTATTATTTATATGTTTAATGAATATTTTAAGGTGTTGAGTATATGTAAAATGTGTGTATTTATTGCCTTACCTGTGGACCCTGGTATGTTCTAGTGATGGCCAAATGAGGCTTTCTGAAGGACTTGAGGCCTTTCATCAAAATGGCTCATATGGCCCTTTCCACTAGTCCCCAGTCAGCCCTACATGCCTCTACACAGCTTTACACGGCCCAGCTCGCTTTTGTTTCCATTACAGCTGAGTACCACTTGGAGTGGGTGGGATTTTTTTACAACAAGGTGGTGCCACACTCCCGTGGCATAAAATATGTAACACAAGCAAAACACAACATGGTGGCTTACGAGCCGACTGCTCGATGTCTGGCTTTTTGTCAGAGTAAAGGCAAAAAAGGACAGGCAGACAAAGGTACAGGCAGCAAGACGAAACACTCTGGAAAAGTACTGGAGCGTTTAGGAAGCCATAGAGCTGAAGACGTGAGGATACGAACTAGATCACATATGAAGATAAGCTAATGATTGCTAATGCTAGTTTGCTTTAAGTCTGTCGTACTACATTGTAATGTCTGCAAGTTATCGCTATTAGGTACTAAAATATATATGTTGTGTTTGGGTTTCAGGTGGCTCTCTTGTGGCAAAATTACCACTTCAAACCGTGGGTCTGGCCATTCAGCACAGCCTCTCACTGATGCCATCCCAGTTTCACAAACACAGTGGCTCCAGCAGCACTGAGTCTGTGGTGGTGTCATGGGAAAAACTGTTCAGCTGCCAAAACTTGATCGCCAGGTTGTAATTATGGGGTTATTTTAGCCATAAAATATATATTTCAACAGATAAACAGTACGGAGTTAGGTATAATAATATACATTTAACAATTATGATGCATTTTAGGCCAAAGCAAACTTGATCTAGGATTAAAAGCAATTAAAATAATGCAGTCACAAGGTTACATGGAGAACATTGATTTACTGGATAGATACTGTAGAAATATATATTCTCTGCATCAACAATGTACTTTACATTTATTGATGTAGTATTGCACTGGGAATTTTGACAATAAACCTTTGTACTTTTTTGCAGATCTGTCTCCACTTTTGTTTTATGTGTGAAGGTTCCCACCACGTGACATAAATTAAATACTAAAAGACAGGAAAAGCTGTCTAAGAACAATCCAGCAGTTTGAGAAATCACTTTTGGTTTGGTGTAAGTCTGTCAACAGAATGATGAGCCATAAAGCAGTTTGTGTTAAAATGTTAAATTACATTAAACCCTAACCCAGGGGTGTCCAATCATGTGCCATGGAAGGCCAAGACCCTGCAGGTTCTCTCTTCTACCCAGTCTCTTCAGTAAGTGTTCTCACTGATCAATAGTCAGTGGAAGAAATTCAGTGGAATCTGCTGTTGAAGACATTGACTGGAGGTAAAGCCTGCAGGGTCTTGGCCCTCCACGGCACGATTGGACACCCCTGCCCTAACCCATTATTAGAAAAAACAGATGCTAATATGGCACAGAATTCCTCCATATACTGGTACTATCACTAAAGTGTGCAGTGTCTTCTGCACTGGCACATCCAACAATACAGTCTTCAATAAATAAAATAATTGTTTTTGGTTACTTTTTCTTGAAAATGAGCCATTATTTTCAAAGTCACTAATAAATGGTTTGTACTGTTGACTCTTTTCCCACCGGTGTTGTTAGATTATTTTCCAGCATAATCATTCTGAGTATAAAAATCAGGCAGAATATTTAAATGTAAGTAGATTTATTTTCCTCATGGCCAATGAGGAAGAAATACAGAGGCAGAGTACTAAGTCTGACCATCCATACTTCTGAATCAAACATTCCTCGCCCAAGGTTTATAAAGCTGTTTTATCAATGGGAAAATGGAAGATTAATGTCCAGCAAGACTTACAGTCTTATCCTTGAGAGTCCACAAAGCACACAGTCCTTATCTTCTTTTACTCACAGGAAACGGGGAGATAAATACACTCTCAGTCACACAGAACTGAACATGACGAAATGAAAACAGCTGTGTCTTAACGAATATCTGAACACCACACTCACTCATAGACTGGACATCCATTAACAACTATGTGATTTATAATTGCTAACTCATGCACTCTTATGCAGAGAATGAAGCTGCCCCAAGGCCATATATAAAATGCACATATATTATTCCATGTCTTTTATATTCTCATAAGAATAATATAACAACTAGAAAAGCACTTGGAGAGCGCAGACCTCTGCCAAGTACCCCAGTTTCCCCTAATATTGGGATTTTCCCCAAATATAATAGTCCTACATTTATTTTATCTATATTTTCAGATTCCCTGACCATCAAAACATACCTTTAGCAATTGGATTCACATTGATATCTTCATTAGTTCAGTAGTTATTGACAAAAATCACTTTTTTGGTTATGGCGGTTTTCTTCTGGCTATAGCGCCATAGCTTTTGAAGATACAACAAATCCATTGGCACACTACTGATTCCTCAGTGTCTTGGCTATAATTTGGTGTCTGTTGTATGTTTATATCTTAATTTGTTACCTTACAGTGATGAAAATTCCAAAGATCCCCTATTATTTCCTGTTCTGGATCACAGTATCCAGATTTTTTGCAGGATCGGGATCAGTCTTTGATATTTCGTAGAACCTATTGGGATCTTATCAGTATTTTTTTTGGCAAGTGTCCTGACCATTTATTGTGGAGTTATATACACATATGCTAAAAATGGCCCTATCTAGCAATGATAAAGAATCCTTTAAAAAATTCCTGGATCCAGATGGTGATCCGGATCATTCCCAAAATCTAATCATTTCTTCCTTGTCCCATTTGGGACTTTTCCAGAAAATTTTGTCAAAATCCGTTCATAACTTTTTGAGTTATGTTGGTAACAGACAGACAAACAAACAAACAAACAAACCCCGGTAAAAACATTACCTCCTTGGCGGAGGTTATAATATGGAATTTTTCTATCAGGTTTATTAACAGACAAAATAGGAAATCATGATGCACACACATAAGTCACTAAATTGTTTATTACAATCAGCAGCAAATTCCAGAGTATTTAGAATGTGCAAAACTCAAACTGTAAAAAAAAAAAATAAAATAAAAAAATAAATTAGAATGGGTCACACACGCTGGCCACACTGCCTCACTGAGAAGCAACTGGATGTGTGTCAAGCTGGTCCCGGTTCAGCAGATCTTCAGCCTGCGTCTCTGTAAATAGTGACGCAAGGTCTGGTTTGGGGTGGATCATTTTCCTCTTGCCTAGACGAAAAGAGAGAAAAGGGTGGTGGTTACTTAATGCAAGTTTAAAACATATTTGGGAAATACACTTGTTGCTAACAGCCAGTGGTGGAATGTGACAAAAAAGTACTTTGTTGTTGTATTTAACCACAATTTTCATGTAGCTGCGCTTCAGTAAAGCAGATTTTACAAGGGCTGGGTTATGTTTAAAATCATTTGTTTTTTCTGTGGCCTCAGCAATCAGAATGAGTTATTACATTCACTTGAATCGAATCTAGTACTTTAACTGAGGGTGTGCATTCCCGAGTATGGAGTTGCTCAGTCAAAATATGTAATTTTTATCAATAAAAGATTAGCCACCGCTCTGTCACCGCTGTGTCGCCCTGGCTTCAAGTGTGGGCGGTGTTTTGTACTTGTATAGCTAAAATATAAAAGGAAGCACTACAATGGATCTCAGATATTTGTAATGTATCCAGTTATTATAATATTGCATGAGTTTATTGACAATAGACTACAAACTACACATATAAACTAAACTATAACGATGAAACAACTGCCATTCCCCAAATTGCAACATACATTTTTATGAATATAACTCACAAAGGATCACTCAAGTGATCTGACAAAAAAAAATAAAGAAATAAACAAGCGGTTTATTTTACAGTGGATGTGCCATTCATTTTCTATTATTCTGTAATTAATATTCACACAATTAAATAAATCTCAGTCCCTTTCATATTAAGTGGAAATTGTGTTACTCTAGTTTTTGGCACTTTACCTATGTATATTTCAGCTAAAAAAGCAAAGGATTTCAGTACTTTGTCCACCACTACTAATAAGAACGGGGTGTGCAACTTTAATATGACTTACCACTCATAAACTGCTGTGTCATGCTGCGTTGCCGGTGTCAAAAAAGCAGATGCTGGTCGGACTCTAGAATGCAAATACACACAACTTAAGTACATGCACAGCACAAAAGTGCAACATGTAAAAAAAACCCCACCTTTTTCACCAGGATTACAACTAGCTTGTTTCATATTGTCAACACAAGCGCAAAATACGAGAGCACAGTTAGCATTGACGGCTAACTAGCTAGCTCGTTATCTGCACACAAGCAACGTTGTTGTTGTCTGTTGAAAGTGAGCTTTCCACTGCTGAAATAAATAATGTAAAAGATGCATAATATCACATCACTCACCATCCTCTATATCCGAATATCACGGCTTTCAACTGCTGAAGTTGGGTGCTCCCGTGGCCATAAATTCATTTCGGGTGGCTCCGTCTAGGTCACTCTGGATTCTCTCATTAGCCGAAAGGCACAGAAAACTCTGCTGGACCGTGGTGTTGATTTCTGTGGGTCTGATTTCTGTGAAGCCATTCTATATCATTGTTGTTATACTGACGCTGCTTGCTGGCTGGCTCACAGATGAAGCTTTGCAAATGGTGATTGCAGATTCTGCAGAAGACGGCGCTTTCATGATGTTATGCCCTGACCAATCAGTGGCCTGCAGTCTGTTGACATCACATTTTCAGCCCGACTCAGTATGGTTAGAACCCCTGTGGAATAGGTCCAAAAAAAGTACCTGAAAAGCCTACAAAGCGTAGGGCTGAGTGGGTACTAGTGGAAAAGGGGCTATATAGACGAAACTAGACGAGACTTCATTTTCTCTACCAGGCCATTTAGTGGACAAAACATATACAACATGCAGATTTTTGCAAGGGCATTTTTTCCATTTCAATAAATGCAAATATATAACTACAGTGAATGTGCTTGTGGTACACTCATACAGGGCACAATAGTGCCTCAGCATAATGATGTGTTATTGTTGTATCCAAGCTCTTTGGAACACAACAGACACTTCACTGTGTAAATAAATTATTAGAATAACCCAGCTGAGGCTTGAACCCCAGCTTCCCCATTGCAGGACAGATATTTTACCTATAAGCTACTACTTAATCATGGGTAGTTGAGGCTTTCTTGAACACTTGAGCCTTTCATCAAAATGGTTCATATAGATGAGGCCTAATGTGAAACTTCATTTGCTCTACTAGGCCATGTAGTTGACAAAAAGTATACAGCATGCAAATTTTTACAAGGGCATCATTGGTTTAATGTGTATTTTTTCAATTTCAATAAATGTGCTGTCTTTTAAGAAATATCAGTGATCATAAGGGAAAAAAAGAAATAATAAAACTGGGGTGCCTCCAGTGAATGTGTCTGTGTTACTTCATGTGCTTGTACTGCTTTTCCATTTTTATTAAGAAATAATAAATTTTCAACAGTCTAAAACTGTCCCAGTATATTCAACTCTGGCTTTATTCTCATGCAGGGTACAATAGCAATAGTGCCTCAGCATAATGATGTGTAATAATGATCCAAGCTCTTTGAAACACAACAGACTCTTCACCTTGCAAATGAAAATAAAATGACAAGAATGACACAGCTGGGATTCAAACCCAGGCCTCTCACTTCTAGTGCAGATGCTTTACCACTAAGCCATCATCTCAGCTGCATTAAGTAGCCACTATTTGTGGTAAATACAGTGATCCCTCACTTATCGCGGTTAATGGGTTCCAGAACCGACCGCGAAAAGTGAAAAACCGCGAAGTAGCGTCACCCCAATGACGTCATCCATAAACAATACGTACGTTCATTCTCTCACTCTCTTATGATACGTGTGTGTGTGTGTACGTGTACATACATACGTAGATGTAAACAAAGTGTACATAAATATGTTTTTAGAACTCTTTTATTCTTATAACAAGATACGTAACTCAAGATGAAAATGATTTACTGCACAGGTTAATGAGAGCTTTACTGCTCCTTAGGTGACGCCTCATCGTGAGGTGCTGGAGGCGCAGGATCATCGAGGGCAGCTTCCGATAGAGCTGAAGCTGCAGGAGGCGGCGTAGTGCCTCGACGGGAAGACTATTTCGCACAAAATGGCACAAGAGAACAGCAAAAAGTTCCACGCGGCGAGACTAAGTAACACGAGCGATAAAAAGCAATGAATGCGGTCTTTCTTCCCTTCATGGGTGCTCGGCAGGGAGAGGAGGTGGGTGAGACGTCTCGGCCAATCAGCTTGCGGGGTGAAACGTCTCGGCCAATCAGCTTGCGAGATTTCCGAGCCCAGCCAACACGACAACAGCGAGCAGAGAGTTGTGCTGCTCTCCGTGTTGACACGTGATGGTCTAATGTAGTCTCCCTGCCTTCTGCTAGCGCCCGCCCATTATTTCTCAATTTTGAATTTTTGATGAATATTTTTGAAAAATCCGCGATGCACTGAGGGCGCGAAAGGTGAAGCGCGAAGTAGCGAGGGATCACTGTACATTAATGGGAGAAATGCGCTCAAAATGTTACCAAACGGGAAAAGTCTGTGTTGTTGCTATTGCCTCCGTGTGAAAATTGGCTGTGACAAATCCCTTACACAGTCAAACATGACAACACAAAACGTGAGGGACAGGGATTTCCACTGGGTATTGCTGCTCACTTTATTTCATGTTGCGTGCAAAATCATGAATGGCTTCCTGACCCAGTTCTGTAGTCCGACGTCAACACATACGTCACAATGCATGCCTCGAAATGCGCTTCGCCAAATATTTCCTGGACAAGCTCGGAGCACCCCTCGGAGCTCCGGAGCCTGCCATCCCATCACTAGTATGTTCTAACCAGGTTAATTATCTCACTGGGTATATCAGCAGGTGATTGTCATCTGGTTGTTGTTGGATGTCGGACATTTTAGACTGGAGTTGTTGCCTACACAGCGTCTGAAATAAGTGGAAAAATGCTTGTTGCAAATTCTTGAAGTCTAGCTCTTCTGTGACACGCACCTTGACTGCCCGAGCCGTATGATGAATGGTGTCAGAAGAAAAAGCAAAAAGTGTTGTTAGAAGTTGAGGAGTGACACCACTGTACAGAAGAAGCAATGGCAGAAAGAAACACAAAGAAGCAACAGGAGCAGTTAGAGAACTGTGAATTAGGTATGTCAACTGAGGAGCAGAAGGGCAGTGGACGGGACAAGCTGGAAGAATTAACAAGCTTGGTGAAGTTATTAGTTTGTTCTCAGACATCCAGAGATCACCAATTAGAGGAAGAAACCTCTCTCCAGGAGCAAAGATGACAGAGTGTACAGCACCAATTTCACCAGATACAAGCACAGGTGACAGAGTTGAGAGAGGGGTATGAGAGCTAGGGTGAATGCAATGGTGAGAATAACGCTTCGGGTGAAGACTCCGGGGTGACGGCTAGCCAGGTCAGCCCGCAGGAGGAGCTACTGTTGCAGGTGCAACCGAGGACAACACACATGCACCGCGAGCCCAGGCTGAACAAGCTCTGTCCCGAGGATTATATTGAACATTATCTGGCAACATTTGAAAGAATGGCTATGGTCTGCCGCTGGCAAAAGGAAGAGTGGGCTATTCAATTGGTTCCTCTGCTCACAGGGAAAGCACACAGTGCTTATGTGCTTATGGACATGTCAAACACGGAAGATTATGAAAAGGTGAAAGAAGCAGTTTTAATGAAATATGAGATAACAGCCGACACCTATAGAAGAAGGTTTCATTCCCTGGACGTTCATCAGGACGAATCTCCTCGTGAACTTTATGTTCATTTGAAAGATCTGTTTAATAAATGGGTTAAACCAGAGACCTCAACGATAACAGACATTTCTGAACTGATGATTCTGGAGCAGTTTCTGCGGATGGTGGACCCGGAACTGCAAGTCTGGATATGAGAGCGGGACCCAAAGACTGCAGAGGGCGCTGCTCGGCTTGCAGAGGTTTTCCTGTCAGCCAGGTCTGGGAGCAGAAGACCTACTTTCAGCTGTGATGGCTACTTCACCACACAGAGTAAGTCTAATGGGGGTGACAGGGGTGGTAAAGCTCAAATTAGACTTCATTCCAGTTCCAGTCACTTCACAAATAGCAAACATAATATTAGTAAAAAGTCACATTTTTTTCTCTAGGTAAGATATACACTGCTACCAGTGCAATGAAATCGGTCACACTCAGTATACATGTCCAGCTACCAAGCAAAGTAAGCCTGTCATGCGGTGGCTCTCGCGAGCCACCATAAGATGCCACACCATCACCAGAGAGTTGTGCAAGAGTTTTTATTTAACGGTGAAGTAATAATGGTACAAGCTGCTGAGGCAATGACACACACAAGTCTACACACCAGGAGGCGTAAGGCTAACAGCTCACTTACAGGTCCACAGGAGGCGACGGTCATACCACAGACAGGCAAGGTAGAAACAGTCCAAAGCATACGTAGCTCCGACGATAAGAGACGGACACTGCTGCAAGGATGCGGCCGCTAGCGTTGGTTTAAGAAGTCCATCGCTAACAACCGCAAATGCAGAACAGCTGTTCAGGACTTGACAGCTGAGCAGAAGCCTCCCCGAGCGCTGTCACAATAAGATCTTGGAGAGCCAGGATAACAATGCCGCTGTCAAGCCCTGACAGGAATAGCCCGAGCACAAATAACATAGTGCTCGGGTCACAACAGTAGCCCTCCCTCAAAAGGCGGGCTCCGAACGTCTTGTAACACCCAGCCCCCCCCCCCCCCAACCACAGGGCGAGTGAATGGAGGAACAGGCAAGGAGGGAGCCAAACAAAACCCAACAAAGCCCCAGACAAAAAGGAAAAAGAAAAAAACACATCCCCTGACATATCCATCAAATTCCCCCAGAAACAATGAAGAAAAAAAAAACAAGGCAAGAATTACAATACAAGGGGTACAAACCATACAGAGCATAATTAACTGACACCAAAAGCTTTCCCACAGTGACCACGGACAACCTGTCTAACTCCAGAGTACATAACCCCATGTGGTTCAGAACTCACCAGAGTAAAGATCTTTTCACACTGTTCACACACAAACTTTGAAATGCCACAATTATACTCCCAAGTCACCCAAGTACATGAAATCCAGCCACAATTAAACCCAAAAACAACAGCCTCAAACACTACGGTATCTATGAAAAAACAAGAAATACATGCTATAGCCCCTCAAATAGAAGAGGGGAGGAAAACAAAAAAACAAAAAAACAAAAGCATGCTGCAAACATACACGAGGCAATCTTAATTGTTCCAAATAACCTTACACCGTATGGTCCCAAACAGAAGATGATCGGCGGAGATCAAACGCCCCAGGGAGAGCTCCGGTGACCTCCCTGTGTCCAGTGGCCCACGGGTAGTCACAAAAAACAGTACATGGTCAGGCGGCCTGCCCCAGTCCCAGGCCCCAAGAGTCAAGTCCTCCGGTGGCTGTTCCAGGCCACCCAGTAACAAACACAGTTTATTGGGTGACCGACCCAAGGCACCAAACCAGCGGAGCAGTTCCTCGGGTGGCCGACCCGCATCCTTCAGCCACCAGAACCGTGGAGGAATAGCGTGCAACGGCCTGCCAGACGGAGAAACTACATGAGAGCGCCAGCCTGCAAGACAAAAACCTCCAACGGCCTCCAGCGCTAACGACCCCAGCTGGTGGCTCCTGAGAGGGGAATAATCAAGACAATGGGTCCACATCACATCAGGTGGCGAAGGGTCTGCGGCTCCTCCACCGATCTTGGTCCAGACCGATGCGATCATCGCAGCTCCGCCTGTATCGGATCCCGATTGGATCACAGCTGCACCCGCGTCGGACCCTGATTGGGTCACAGCAGCGCCAACGTTGGACCCCCACTGGACCTCGCCGGACCCCGATTGGGTCACTGCCGCACCAGCGACAGACCCCGATTGGACCTCCTCGAACCCCGATTGGGTCACAGCTGCACCTGCGTTGGACCCCCACCGGGCCTCGTCGGACCCCGATTGGGTCGCAGCTGCACCTGCATAGGACCCCCACTGGACCTCGTCGGACCCCGATTGGGTCGCAGCTGCACCTGCGTTGGACCCCCACTGGACCTCGTCGGACCCCGATTGGGTCACAGCCGCACCTGCGTCAGACCCTGATTGGACCTCGTCGGACCCCGATTGGGTCGCAGCTGCACCTGTGTTGGACCCCCACTGGACCTTGTCGGACCCCAATTGGGTCGCAGCCGCACCTGCGTCGGACCGCGATTGGACCTCGTCGGACCCCGATTGGGTCGCAGCTGCACCTGCGCTGGACCCCCGCTGGATCTCGTCAGGCCCTGATTGGGTCACCGCTGCACCCGCGTCGGACCCCGATTGGGTCACCTCAGCCCACGCGTCGGACCCCGACTGGGTCTGGACGGACCCCAACTGGGTCGGTACGGCACCGGCGACGACCTCCATCCCCAAACTTGGGACCTCCAGCCCCGCAACCTCGACAGACTCCAAACCGGTTACGCTGTGGAGAGGCTCAGAGGACAGGAGAGGACCGGGATCAGTATCACTGGCAGCGCCAGAGCCCAGCGAGACGAGCTTGGGCGCAGCAGACGGCTGCCCCTCGCTCGCCTCCCCGTGAGGCAGGCAAAAATGCTCTAACACACCACAAAGAAAATCCAAGAAGAGCACTTGCCTGCACTCGGGCTCTGGAGCCATCCAGGACTTCGTCGATCCAGGTTCAGGTAGAAGCTTGTCGTCGGGCTCCCACTCAGCTGCGTCGGGTTCCACAGCCAGCCTGATGGTCTCTGCAGATGGATCCTCTCGCGCTGATGTCCACACCGATAACCCGCACGGCATGGTGGAAGGGGACCCTCGACCCGCTGGCTCGGGCTGCTCCTCTGTGGAGACCTGGGGACGCTTGCTCGTCGGCTCGGGCTCCACACTGCAGTCCGCTCTCCTCCTCTGTCCAAAACAAGGCTGTGGGGCTGGCATAATTCCCAGAGCTGCAGGCCTCCCCCTCGTTCGACGGCGTGGATCTAACGCCGAGGTCCGCTCAGCAGGAGGAAACACAGAGGCAGCAGGTTCAGTACAGGTAACTACAGCTAGAGGAGGAAACTCGGGGGGCTGCAAACCCCAAGCTTCACCCCCAGGAGTCAGACAAGACAGATCACCATGATAAGTAGGGGAGTGAATTTGAACTTGCCTGTCTCCCGGAGGAAGGATGGTGCCAGCTGTAGAGGACATTGCTCCTTTTCCTTCGCTCGCTGGGTGGTAGGAAAGGACCCATGGACAGAGCTCACCGGCGCAGGACTCTGATCACGCCGGGCACAACATGCTGACCGTACAGTAGGGGGTGATGGCCCGAGAAAAGGGGCTGCAGGAATTCCCTCCTGATGTGATGCCGAAGAGACAGCTGACTGGTTGACTGGGTCATTCCCGTGGCCCGGAACTGGATCTGGAACAGGAGCTTGCTGAAGATGTGCTCGGCCGCGGCGCCGACGTCTACGCCGGCCCCCAGATGGTGCGAACTCCAGGAATGGATCGAGGACAGGATCGGGATCCCGAGGCAAAGAGCAGGAGCGCCTCCTCCTCTGCTTCTTGCCATCCCACTCCTCCAGCATGAGGAATATCTTGCGTTGTGCAGCGATATCATCCCTCCTCGCGTCGACTTCCGGGTGGTCGGCGTAGCGAGGAGAGAGATGACGAAGAGCGTCCTCAGCGGAGTCCAGGTACCAGTGTATGCCGTGATCGTAATCCAGGGGGGAAGCAGAGTTGAGCATCTCATCCACGAATTCAAGGACGCCTGTCAGCTCGTGGCTCGGACTCCGAGCGCGGCCCCTCCGCGACGGCATTCCTCACACACACACCGTACCCAGACAGGGAAAGCGAATGTCCAAAAAACACCAACTCACTGGTGAAAAGCGTCTCGGGTTGGCGTCACCGTAAACGCCGTTTTTTGGCAGCAGTGTACTGTCATGCGGTGGCTCTCGCGAGCCACCATAAGACACCACACCATCACCAGAGAGTTGTGCAAGAGTTTTTATTTAACGGTGAAGTAATAATGGTACAAGCTGCTGAGGCAATGACACACACAAGTCTACACACCAGGAGGCGTAAGGCTAACAGCTCACTTACAGGTCCACAGGAGGCGACGGTCATACCACAGACAGGCAAGGTAGAAACAGTCCAAAGCATACGTAGCTCCGACGATAAGAGACGGACACTGCTGCAAGGATGCGGCCGCTAGTGTTGGTTTAAGAAGTCCGTCGCTAACAACCGCAAATGCAGAACAGCTGTTCAGGACTTGACAGCTGAGCGGAAGCCTCCCTGAGCGCTGTCACAATAAGATCTCGGAGAGCCAGGATAACAACGCCGCTGTCAAGCCCTGACAGGAATAGCCCGAGCACAAATAACATAGTGCTCGGGTCTCAACAAAGCCTTCTCTTTTATGTTCAGTCCCAAGACCCACCCTCTCAGCCCCAGTTCAGAGAGAGGTATATATAACTTCAGTTTTGCTCAATGGCCAGTGTGAAGAGGCCCTTCTAGATTCTGGTTGTTTTCAGACCGTTGCTCTGCCCAGTTTGGTCCCTAGAGATCTGTGGAGTGAGACTACAGTGAATATTAGTTGTGTACATGGGGATAAGAAGTTGTACCCGACCACCCAAGTCTATTTAACGGTGGGTGGCTGTCATGGTTGGTGACCGCACGCCCCCTCCTTCCCGTTTGTTTCTCTTCAGGTGATCAATGCACCTGGGTGAGTAGATGCATCTGCTGCCTCTCATTAGCCAGCGTTTAAAAGGAGCAGCTCTTCACTGCTTTGACGCCGGCTCGTCTGGGTATACTGCCTAGCAGATCCAACTGAAGCAAGTATTGTTTATGCTTATTGGTGAAGTTTCCACACTCACCTGTTTTCCTTCTCTCTTCTCCAGGTTGCTGCCACTGTGCGGGTGCGTCTTTGGGGACTGCGTGTGCTCACCTGCCCCATCATCCTCGCTCTACTGCAACCATGCTCTACCCGGTCAGGCACTACTAGCTCCACCAACCTCACCCTGCTGGTTCATCTCTCCCCCGCTGGGGTTCCTGCTGGTTCTCCCTATTACCTCACGTAGATGGCAATTTGGCTCACCCATTTTCCCAATCTCCATTCCTTCTCTCACAGCTCTCGTTCTCTCTTCACAAGCTGTTTCCTCTAGTGAGTGACATTTTCCGTAGCTGTGCAGCGGACTTCTTGAAATTTAATAAATTCTCAAACGTGTATTGTGATGTTGATTGTTCCTTTGTGGCTGCATTGTGCATGTGGGCTGTCTTTATTTATAATCATGACAGGTAGCCAAACTTATCTCCTTTCTGTAGCTCTTGTGCCTGATTTGCCTTATTCAGTTATTCTTGGCAATGGTGTTCCAACTTTGTTGGATATCATACAACAGGCGAGGGATAAACAGCAGACTGAGGAGGGACAGGTAGATGGTACTAATGAACAGAAGCTAAATGTACCTGTTGAGAGGGAGTGTAATATAGTCACAACTAGAGCCCAGAGGGCTGGGAATGTTCTCCAAGAGTTACCTTTTTATGATTCTGGATTAGAGGTGGGCGCATCTAAGCAGCCAAAATCCAAGGCACAGAAAAGAAGGGACAAGGTTTTGGTTACAGCTAAGAACTTGGGTGAGGAAAGTAACATAGCTAAGCCAGTCAGTAGATTTTGACATTCCTTCTGACATAGCTGTGTAGCATCATCTTGCTTTGGCTCACCAATAAAATTATTCTTCAGCTTAAAGACTTTGTTTCACCCAGGAAAAGGATAGTCAAGAACTACGCTTTCATCCCAGGACCACAGCTGAACTAACATTCCTTTGTTAAACCAGTCTCCAGAATTCCTCCTAATACACTTTCTCCTGAACATTTTACTGGCCAATAAAACGTGGACAAAGAACAGACCTTTGTGGAGTGCCTCATATGGTCACTACAAAATATCCACAGGTCAACATTGCCCTCTACTGGCAACTCCGGGAGCTGCTGGATTTAACCAGTTAACTTTTTTTTGACTGCGTTCTTGTTACAAAACTCAGTTCTCAGATTATCCTCTTTTTCAGGACAGCATGGAAAAGCAAATGGACTCTGATGTTTGGTGTGGACAATCAATAATGGGTTTGAATTATATTAATCCTTGATTTTAAATATGTACATGTTAAAATGTTTAAATGAATGTTTATTCTTGCATGTTAATTTAAAAGCACTAGTTATAAAGTTGTATGAATCACTGAAGTAGGTTAGATTTTATACATAAGTATATTGATGAATCCTCAGTATTAAAATGTCATTCTGTGAGGACTGGTATCAGCCAGTCATCACCCAGCATATGCTGGGCTCCAGCTCTTTCATTCCATTGGTTCCTTACAGACAAAAGGCTGTTTGTTCATTGGACTAAAGTTCATAAAGCCAGCCCACAAAGGAAGACTATTGGCTTGAGCTTTTGTTGATCCCCAGAAGCCCGCAAAAACTCGGCTGGAGTTATAAGGAGAAGGACAATTCTCACACATTGTTCTTCTCTTCACTTCACTGCAGAGCACTAGAGGAGAACAAAGAGATCACTTCACTGCCACAGAACAAAAGAGACTTCTCGCACATGCTTTTTCTACGAACACTAGAGACTGAAGACCAGAAAACATGGAATATGGTGTTTGTGTAAACTTCTGTGTATTTTAATGTTTTTCTTTAAATGTCTAGGAATTAATTCTTTTCTTTCCTGAGCTCAAATTCTAATTCGGAGTCAAACTCCCATTTCTAGACGTCCTTTTTCTAACTTTTTTCCTGTTAAACTTTATTTAAAGTCACCGAAGCCTTTATTAGTCCCACAATGGGGAAATTCCAGGATTGCAACAGCACAGGGATAGCAACACTCAGAGCAATAATTTAGAAGATAAGAAAATAAGAGCAGTGAATTTATGAATTTATTCATAAATTTTTATATAATTTTATATTAATGAATTTATGTACACATAAATATATAAATACATATACACAGTGCGGAGCATTGTAGCTAGATGGAATAAACAGCATAGCCGTCTATTTAGTTACCCTACATGGTATGAATATGTACCCATACATGTTGTCACCCTCCATAGCGACTGATATTGTCCTAGTTGTATACTGGAGGGGACCATTTGTGTAAGTCTGTTGCGTCTTTTGCATTCGATACTATTAGGTCATCACATTTTTTTACTATCTCTGCGAGCAGCCCTGCTTAGGTTATACAGTCTGACAGCCGTAGGAAGGAAGGACCTGCGAAACCTCTCGGTCACGCACCTAGGATGATGTAGTCTGCTGCTAAATGAGCTCCTCAGTGCGTTCAGTATGTCCTGCATGGGGTGGGACTCGGACTCCAGCAGAGATGACAGTTTAGCCACCATCCTTCTCTCCCCTATCTCCTACACTGGGTCAAGGTGTTTCCCCAGGACAGAGCTAGCTTTCTTGATTAATTTGTTCAGTCTCTTCCTATCGGCTGCTGTAATGCCATTGCCTCAGCAGACCATTCCAAAAGTGACGGCTGATGCCACCACCGTGTCGTAGAATGTCTTCAAGAGCACCCCTTGTACACCAAAAGACCTGAGCCTCCTCAGCAGGAACAGCCTGCGCTGTCCCTTCTTGTAGAGTGCGTCGGTGTTGTGTGACCAGTGTAGTTTATTGTTCAGATGAACACCCAGGTACTTGTAGGATGTCACCATCTCAATGTCTGTTCCCTGGATGTTTACTGGTGCTGTGAGGGGTTGTCCTTGCCTGCGGCAGTCCACCACCAGCTCCTTAGTTTTCCTCGCGTTGATCTGGAGGCAGTTCCGATGGCACCAGTCCACGAAGTCCTGGATAAGTCCTCTGTACTCAGCTTCATCTCCGTTGGACATGAGGCCGACGATCGCAGAGTCATCAGAGAACTTCTGTAGATGGCAGTGTGCTGTGTTGTGTGAGAAGTCCGCAGTATAAAGGGTGAATAGGAAGGGAGCCAAAACTGTTCCCTGGGGGGCCCCCGTGCTACCGATGATCGTGTCGGACACACAATCCTGGGTTCTCACAAACTGTGGCCAGTTAGTGAGGTAGTCCAGGATCCATGATGACAGGTGCTGGTCCACCCCTGCGCACAGCAGCTTGTCCTTCAGGATCATCGGTTGGATGGTGTTGAAAGCACTGGAGAAGTCAAAGAACATGATCCTCACCGCGTTCCCGGGCTTCTCCAGGTGGGTCAGGGAACGGTGAAGGAGGAAGATCACTGCATCCTCCACCCCAATGCCATGCTGGTAGGCGAACTGGAGTGGATCTATCGCTGGTCCCACCAGGGGGCGGAGGTGAGCAAGTAGCAGTCTCTCCAGGGTCTTCGTCATGTGAGACGTCAGGGCCACTGGTCTGTAGCTGTTCAGATCTTTGGGGTGCGAAGTCTTTGGTACAGGTACCACACAAGATGTTTTCCACAACTGTGGTACCTTCCCCAGCTTCAGGCTCAGGTTGAAGATGTGCTCCACAATCCCACACAGCTGGTCTGCACAGGACTTGAGGAGCTTTGCGCTGATGCTGTCCAGTCCCGAGGCCTTCCTCGCCTTGATCTTCCTCAGCTCCATCTTCACCTGGGTCTTAGTGAGGGTCAGGTTGGGGGGCTGTGTGCTGGGAGTGGGGGGGTGTTGGTGGAGTGGGGTGTGGACAGCAGGTCTCGATAACTTTAGAGGCAGCAGTGGTTGGTGTGCAGTCGGGGAGGAGGGCGGTTGGTCAAACTATTAAAAAACAGGTTCAGATTTTTCACCCACTCCCTGCCCCCCGTGGCCTGGGGGGAGGTATTCTGGAGCCCAGAGATGGTTTTAAGGTTTCTCCAGACCCCGCCGATGTCGCTCTGTTGCAGCTTGACCTCCATCTTCTTCGTGAAGCTGTCCTTGCCTTCTCTGATCTTCCTCCTCAGCTCCTTCTGTACGGACTTCAGCATCTCCCTGTTCCCCGACCTGAAGATCCTCTTCTTCTCTCTCAGAAGTGTTTTAATCTCAGGGTTGATCCAGGGTTTGTTGTTCGAGCAACACCGTATGGTCTTGGTGGGTACGGTGTTGTCCACACAGAAGTTGATGTAGTCCGTGATGGTGTTAGTGAGGCCGTCGATGTCCTCACCATGTGGATCGCAGAGCTGCTCCCAGGCAGTGATTTCAAAACGGTCCTTAAGAGCATCCATTGCCTCCTCAGACCATAACTTCACTGTGCGCATGACCGGAGGTTGTCTGTGTACTAGGGGTTTGTACACCGGCAGGAGATGAACCAAGTTGTGATCCAATCTCCCGAGTGGGGAGAGTGGTGATGAGGTGTACACCTCCTTAGTGTTTGCATAGAATAAGTCCAGTGTTTTATTGTCTCTAGTGTGGCATGTAACATACTGGGTGAACATGGGCAGAATGGGGGACAGTGAAATATAGTTGAAATCACCTGAGATGAGGAGAAGAGCATCTGGGTGTTCTGTCAGCAGCCTGTCAGTTACTGAGTGGATGGCATCACGTGCTGTCCCCATATTCGCTGTTGGATTTGCATAAATAACAATGCAGATCATGTGTGAGTATTCCCTCGGGAGATAGGTAGGCCGCATGCTAACAGCTAGCAACTCCATGTCTTTGCTGCAGTGTTGTTGTTGAACTGTGATATGTCCCGGTCTGCACCAGCTGTTATTAACATACATTATCACTCCTCCGCCCCTTACCTTCCACTGTCTGGTGTCCGGTCTGCCTGTATTGCGTGGAAACCTTCCAGTTCGATGTTAGTATCTGTTGCTAGTTCTGTTAGCCACGTCTCTGTAAACAACATCAAGCTTATCTCTCTGAAGATGCTCTGGTGATGAGCCATAGCCGCTAGCTCATCTGTCATATATGTATATGTATATATATATATATATATATATATATATATATATATACACTACGGTACCGTTCAAAAGCTTGGGGTCACTTAGAAATTTCCTTATTTTTGAAAGAAAAGCACTTTTTTTCAATGAAGATAACTTTCAACTAATCAGAAATACACTCTATACATTGCTAATGTGGTAAATGACTATTCTAGCTGCAAATGTCTGTTTTTTGGTGCAATATCTACATAGGTGTATAGAGGCCGATTCCCAACAACTATCACTCCCGTGTTCTAATGGTACAATGTGTTTGCTCATTGTGTCAGAAGGCTAATGGATGATTAGAAAACCCTTGTGCAATCATGTTAGGTCTGTAATGCTGTAATTGCTGCAAATGGAGTATTCTTTGACGAAAGCAAAATTTAAAGGAAAAAATTATTATTTCAAATACAAATCATTATTTCTAACCTTGTCAATGTCTTGACTATATTTTCTATTCATATTACAACTCATGGTGGTAAATAAAAGTGTGACTTTTCATGGAAAACACAAAATTGTCTGAGGTGACCCCAAACTTTTGAACGGTAGTATATATATATATATATATATATATATATATATATATATATATATATATATATATGTATATATATATATATATATATGTATATTAGACATTTGAGTGACCATCATACTAGAAGCTAATTTCAACTCCACGAAGTTGGAAAAATCTTTTAATTTTGCTATTGGATCAGATTCTGTAATTATTCTCGAATTCCCTTTGGAGAAGAGCTGATCCATGAAAGCTTCAACGTCGCCACGGAGAAGAGAAGAGAATACACTGTCGCCATCTTGGCTGGACCTCAGCCCAACTGTGATCAATACATCCAAAACTTCATCTTGTGACTGAGGTCTTTGGAAGCTGCTGTACCTTGTCCAAATATCTGCTGGCACGATATTCTGGTTTTGGTGCCAATCGACAACTAAAGCTTCAAGAAGACGCGGCCAAATTATCTCCACCACACAATGGGTCATGTGAGCTTTATTCTTCATTCATCTGCTGAATAAAACGTCTGAGATTTGAGAATAATTCTGCATCTGATCAGATACAAAATTAAAGAGCAATTAACATAACTCTTCTTTTCATTAAAATTTCGTTTTCATTTTCTTAAGAGTAATCAGAATTTTCCATATAATTAGTTTAATTTTCCCCATAAATTTGTGTTCAGTTTTCCATAATCCATTACTTCAAACTGATCTAAATTCAGCTTACATTTTCACCCTGGTTCTGCAAATGTTCACATTGTTACTCTATCATTTACAAGTTTAATTTAATGGTTAATGCAAATCATTTCAATGTCCTTTAATCATCATTTCATTTAATAAAGACGTGAAAATGAGAGAAGTTGTTGGGAATTTATTTCATTCTGAGTCTGGTTTCAAAGCCCCAGTATCGAATTCACTGAAATTTTGAGACTGATTATTAATTAATTTATTGAGTGATTAAACAGGTATAAAGTGAAATTAATAAGATAAGATAAGATAAGATAAGCCTTTATTAGTCCCAAAATGGGGAAATTCCAGGATTGCAACAGCACAGGGATAGC
Organism: Pholidichthys leucotaenia; assembly: GCA_020510985.1. NCBI lineage: Eukaryota > Metazoa > Chordata > Actinopteri > Cichliformes > Pholidichthyidae > Pholidichthys > Pholidichthys leucotaenia. The sequence goes on from CM035843.1 coordinate 316,476,406, forward strand.
AACACTCAGAGCAACAATCAGAAGACAAGAAAAAACAAGAGCAGCGAGTATACATACGTACATATAAACATAAATATATAGACACACGATGCAGAGCATTGCAGCTAGATGGAATAAATATATAGATATATAAACACACAGCGTGGAGCATTGTGGCTAGATGGAATAAATATATGAATATATAAACACACACAGTGCGGAACATTGTAGCTAGATGGAATAAATATGTGAATATATAAACACACACAGTGTGGAGCGTTGTAGCTAGATGGAATAAATATATGAATACATAAACACACGCAGTGCGGAGCATTGTAGCTAGATGGAATAAATATCTAAATATATAAACACACACACAGTGTGGAGCATTGTAGCTAGATGGAATAAATATGTAAATATATAAACACAGTGCGGAGCATTGCAGCTAGATGGAATAAATATGTAAATATATAAAGACACACAGTGTGGAGCATTGTAGCTAGATGGAATAAATATATAAATATATAAACACACACAGTGCAGAGCATTGTAGCTAGATGGAATGAAACAGCATAACCGTCTACTTAGTTATCCTACATGGTATGATTATGTACCCATACATATTGTCACCCTCCGTAGCTACCGGTATTTTCCTAGTTGTATACCGGAGGGGACCACTGTGTAAGTCTATTGCGTCTTTTGCATTCAATACTATTAGGTTGTCGCGTCTTTTTGCTATCTCTTCTTCTATCGTCTATCTTAGCTAAAAGTGCTCATTAAAGAGGTGAGCTGGTGCCCCGACGAGTGTTTACTATAAACTTTTTCTGCATGTGGACCCGGAAATTGAGGGTGTGAAACAGGGCAGAGTAGACTGCTTGGCTGAGGCCTCTTATCTGATTAAAAATGGTATTTTGTATCAGCATCAGGGGGAAGTTATGGCTATAGCTTTGTCACAAAGCCTCACACAGAAGGTTATGGAGCTAGGACATGCTATTCCTTGGGCAGCTCATCTAGCATTCCAAAAAACACTTCAAAGAATTGCTAGAAGGCTTGTGTGGCCGAGAATGTACACTCAGGTTAAGGAGTTCTGTGCTTCATGTGAAACATGTCAATTTACATCACCTAGGGGAGTAGCCAGTGCCAAGCTTCAGCCATTACTGGTCATTGGAACACCGTTTGACAGAATAGGGATGGATATAGTTGGATATAGGATATAGAAGGTCCTCTGGTAGTAGGTACATTTTAGTCATTTGTGACTATGCCACTCGTTACCCAGAAACCTTCCCGTTGAGATCTATTAAGGCTAGGCAGGTTGCCAACTGTCTTATATAATTGTTTTCAAGGGTAGGCATACCTAGAGAGCTCCTCACAGATTGTGGAACAAATTTCCTGTCTAAACTGTCGCAGCAAGTATATAAACTGTTGGGTATAAAGGGCATTAAGAACACCCCATATCACCCTCAGACAGACAGACTGGTTAAGAGATTTAACCAAACCCTGAAGAACATGCTACAGAAGTTTGCTTCCAGTACAGGCTCTGATTGGGATCAATGGGTGCCATATTTGTTGTTTGCTTGTAGGGAGGTTCCCCATTCTTCAACAGGATTCTCACCCTTTGACCACTTTATGGTCATCAGGTGAGGGGTCCACTGGACTTGTTGAAGGAGCACTGGGAGAGTCCACCTAGCATTCAGGATAATGCGGTGTCTTATATGATAAAAATGAGAGAGAGGCTGGACCAGATGACTGCTCTGGCTCAGGAGCACATGAGGACGGCACAGGCTAATCAGAAGATGTGGTATGATAGGAAGACCAGAAAGCGAGTTTTTCATCCAGGCCAGCAGGTGTTGCTGCTTCTTCCTATTAGTGACAGTAAGCTGTTGGCTCGATGGAGGGTCCTTATCAGATCACTAAGAAGTTAAGTGCAGTGACCTATGAACTGTATATGCTTGACAGACAGAAGAAACATCAATGTTTTCATGTCAACTTGTTGAAGGAGTTTCAGCAGCCTGTTCATCAGCATCCACAGCATCAGTTCCTCATTTGTGTGGCTGAAGTGGATGAGGAAAGAGAACAGTTTTTTTTTTTCCACAAACATGACAGAGACTTGTTTAGTGGATATGTCTCATCTGCAGTCTTATCATCAGAGAGAGATAGAGGCACTATTGGATCCAGAACATTTTTAGGAGAAACCTGGCTTCACCACGCTGGTTCAGCATAAAGTTCATTTGAAGGAAGATGCTATTCCCCGTAGAAAGTGCTATAGAATCCTTGAACGTTTGGTCCCAAAGATCAAGCAGGAGATTGAGTTGATGTTGCAGCTGGGGGTGATTGAAGTGTCAGCTAGTGAATGGTGTAATCCCATTGTGCTGGTCCCAAAGAAAGATGGCTCCTTGAGGTTCTGCATTGATTTTAGATATCTAAATGCAGTTTCAAAGTTTGAGTCTTACCCCATGCCCCGAATTGATGAGCTGCTGGAGATAGTGGGCAGGGCTAAGTTTATTACCACACTAGACCTGAGCAAGGGGTACTGGCAGTTGGCTTTGGCACCTGAGACTAAGGAACTGACAGCCTTTAAGACACCTTATGGCTACTTTCAATTTAGAGTTATGCCATTTGGCCTGCAGGGGGTGCCTGCGACATTCCAAAGACTCCAGGTATTGAGAGGTGTATCATACTTTGCAGCTGCCTACTTGGATGATGTGGTCATCTACAGTCAGACCTGGAAGGAACATGTGCTGCACCTTCGTCAGGTCCTCCAGCTGATTAAGACAGCAGGACTGACCATTAATCCACGCAAGTGTGCCTTTGGACAGCAGCAGGTGGAGTACCTGGGTCATGTTGTTGGACAGGGGGTTATTAAGCCATGAGTGGGAAAGGTGGATGCCATTCAGGCCTATCCTGTGCCCACTACAAAGAAAAAGGTATGTTCATTTATGGGTTTGTTGGGATGGTACAGTAAATTCATTCCCCACTTTGCTGAGAGAGCAGTGATTCTTACTGACCTTACCAAAGCTTCAGCACCAAACAAGGTGAAATGGACAGAGGAATGTGGCAGATCCTTCGAGGATCTGAAGGGTGCTATTTCTAGTGATGGGGTTCTCTACAGTCTGGATTTTGCTTGTTCATTTATTCTCCAGACTGATGCTTCAGGAATGGGCACTGGAGCAGTGCTTCAGCAGGAGGTGAAGGGAGAAAGACGTCCAGTACTGTTCCTAAGCCGTAAGCTGTTGGACTGGGAGACTAGATACTCTACAGTGGAGAAGGAGTGTCTTGACATGAAGTGGGCCATTGAATCGTTGCGGTATTATTTGCTTGGTCATCATTTCACTTTAGAGACAGATCATCAGGCCCTAAAGTGGTTATACAGGATGAAAGACTAATAGTCGTCTCATAGGGTGGTATTTGTCCCTGTAGCCTTATGATTTTACAGTTCAGTATATGGCAGGGAAAGCCAACCTTGTGGCAGATAGCCTTTCCAGAGTGCATGAGTTTTAAAGTACTGTACTCTTGGGAGAGGAAACATGACGATGGAGTGTCACCACTGGTATGGACCTCTTTAATTAGGTAGTATATGTGCAAGGGAATTTATAACTTTCAAATATTAAAATATATTCTAATGGATAAAAATACACACGGAGTTGGAAGTTGTAAATGGTATTTATTTGTGGGCTGGATAGCTGTTTCCTGGGTGAGTTGAAGTCCACCTGTGAGATATAAAGAGTTAATGTTAATATTTAAGCCAATTGTGTGAGACATAAAAAAAAACCAAAAAAAAAAACAACCCAAAACACATACCTTTGCCAGCATACCTCCTGGTGGTGTCTAGGGCAAAAGATTCCCTGGGGGCTCGAGCACCTTATAAAGGGTGCCAGGAGGGAAAAGTATGCCATATATGAGTAGAGGGGGAAGTTGGTGGTGGATTTAAATGTAAATATGGTTTACACTATTTATGGTACTATTTATGGGTGTTTATTTATTATGTGATTTTGTAAATATTGTGTAACTATTATTTATATGTTTAATGAATATTTTAAGGTATTGTTGAGTATATGTAAAATGTGTATATTTATTGCCTTACCTGTGGACATTGGTATGTTCTAACCAGGTTAATTATCTCACTGGGTATATCAGCAGGTGATTGTCATTTGGTTGTTGTTGGGTGTCAGAAGTTTTAGACTTTAGTTGTTGTCTATACAGTGTCTGAAATAAATGGAAAAATGCTTGTTGCAAATTCTTGAAGTCTAGCTCTTCTGTGACACACGCCTTCACCACTTGGGCCGTATAACACACTGGTTTTATGCAACGGGAGACCTCGGTACGAGCTGTGAGGAAGCGCCATCTGACACCTGAGGTGGCTGCTGATTTTATCAAACTCTTAAGCAATACTCTCCCATTTATTTCATCTGCATCATGTGATTTTATTGTTGATAATTTTAACAGTACATTAAGATCAACCATTAACAGAGTTACCCCAATAATCACAAGGACAGTTAAGAATAAACAAAAGCCTCCATGGAGAAATAACCAAATCCAAAAACTGAAAAGGAGTGATGGCCAAATGAGGCTTTCTGGAGGATTTGAGGTCTTTCATCAAAATGGTTCACATAGACAAGGCCTCATGTGGGACTTCATTTTCTCTACCAGGCCATCTAGTGGACAAAATGTACACAACATGCTGATTTTTGTGTGAATGTATGTGTGTGTGAATAGTTAAAAGGGATGGCGCCGTATTGTGGCTGCTTCATCCATCTAGGTCACAGGTGTCAAACTCATTCCATGGAGGGCCAAGACCCTGCAGGTTTTACTTCCACCCAGTGTCTTCAACAGGTGATTTCTCTGAATTTCTTCCTACTGATTGCTGATCAGTGAAAACACCTGCTGAAGAGACTGGGTGGAAGTAAAACCTGCAGGGTCTTGGCCCTCCATGGAATGAGTTTGACACCCCTGATAGGTGGTGGATGACCCTTAATTTCTGTAAAGCGTCTTTGAGTGTCTATGATAAAGCGCTATATAAATCTGATGCATTGATTTTTTACAAGGGTATTGTTGGTTTAACGTGTATTTTTTCAATTTCAATAAATGTGCTGTCTTTTAAGAAATATCAATGATCATAAGGTAAAAAATAATAATAAAACTGAGGTGACTCCAGTGAATGTGCTTATCCATTTTTTTAAGAAATAACTTTTCAACAGTCATACTGTCTTTCTCAGTACATTCATCTCGGTCCTTATTGTCCTACAGGGCACAATAGTGCTTCAGCATAATGATGTGTTATTGTTGTATCCAAGCTCTCTGAAACACAGCAGACACTTCACTGTGTAAATAAAAATAAATTATTAGCATGACCAAGCTGAGACTAGAACTCTAGCTTCCCCATTGCAGGACAGATATTTTTCCTTTAAGCTATCACTTAGGCATGAGTAGTTGAGGCTTTCTTGAACACTTGAGCCTTTCATCAAAATGGTTCGCATAGACGAGGCCTCATGTAGAACTTTATTTGCTCTACTAGGCCATGTAGTTGACAAAGTATACACCATGCAGATTTTTACAATGTGTATTTTTCAATTTCAATAAATGTGCTGTCTTAAGAAATATCAATGATCATAATGAAAAAAAGAAATAATAAAACTGGGGTGACTCCAGTGAATGTGTCTGTGTTACTTTGTGTGCTTGTACTACTTTTCCATTTTTATTTAGAAATAACAAATTTTCAACAGTCTTATACTGTCTCAGTATATTCAGCTCTGGCCTTATTCTCATGCAGGGCACAATGGCAATAGTGCCTCAGCATAAAGCAGTGTTCACACCAAACGTGAAGGGGCAGCGCAAATCCATAGAAAATTAATGGGAAGATACGAGTACGCGCAAATTTTCATCATCGCGCGTTTGCGTCTGCTAGCTAGCGCCGCTAGCAGCTAGCTCAGCTAGCGGACATAGTAAAATTATCACCGTTGCAGAGTAAACTAGTGACAAAATGAAACTCGCTCACCAGGATACAGGAGGAGCAGGAACTCTTCAGCTGAATCGGGTTTTTGAAGTTATTTCCCCACGGTTTCCAGCCATGGATGTCCTAGCAAGCTGGCTAGCAATGTAAACACAATATCATCTGTGAAGTGTTGGGGGCTTGAGACATAATTTTCAGGTGAGCCCCCGGTTGGATAATGTAAACATAAGCATGATGTTATTTTGGAAATTCCCACAGCAGGTTGAACACAGCTGCAGAAGTTTTAAAGACAACTTTGCCTAGTCTGCATCCCACTAGTCATGTCTGTTGGCGTGTTTACACTGAGTTATAATGTAATCGTCCTGCACAAAAAATTCGCCAGTTCGCATTTGGTGTGAATGCACCTTAATGATGCATAATAATGATCCAAGCTCTTTGAAACACAAGACACACTTCACCTTGCAAATAAAAATGAAATTAAAAGAACAACACAGCTGGGATTCAAACCCAGGTCTCCCACTTGCAAAGCAGCTATATTACCACTAAACCATCACCTCAGTTACAGCAAACACTGTAGCCACTATTTGTCAAAAATATATCAGTAGGAGAAATGCACCCAAACTGTTCCCAAACAGGAGAAGTCCGTGTTTTTGGTGCTGGCTCCATCTGAAAATTGGCTGTGACAAATTCCTTACACAGTCAAACATGACAAAACAAAACGTGAGGGATGGGGATTTCAACTGGGTACTGTTATGTATGAACCTTAAATGTATGTGTTATACAATTACCAACCAGTAGAGGGCACTCTGAAACTGATGTTTGTGTAACTGGAGTTCTTGCACACAATGATGAATAGAAGAAGCATTGAACTAGGAAAAAAATGTGTCCGTGTGGTTCTGTGTGTGCATGTGAAGTTGTTTACATGTGGCTATTTAGAAGCAACATAATATAAACTGGTGACGAGTTGTGTAGTCCTGAAGACTTTTCTCATCAGCTGTGTATGGACAGCAGCATTGGCCAAGTTTGGACGGAAAAAGAACAACCACATTGTGAAGTAGCTAGTGAGCTAATGTTGACTGTTAAGAGGTGATGAGCCACTCTTCCTCCGATGACTCTAACGCCACAGTGCAAGCCACGGAAAGCAGACGCATCATGGCTGGAGTAATCGGGCATATGGAGCCCTTTGATGATGCCGGTGAGCAATGGACAACGTATATTCAACGTTTTGAACATTACATCCTGGCTAATGACATTCAGGCCGAAAAGAAACTGCCTGTGCTGTTTAGTGTGACGGGACCTAAAACGTATGGACTACTCTGCAACTCGGTAGCTCCTGCAAAGCCTGGGACAATGCAACATGACCGTGTTGTGGAAGTTTTACAAGCCCATTTTGCTCCAAAGCCGCTCGTGATTGCTGAAAGATTCTGGTTCCACAAGCAAAATCAGGGGGAAGGAGAAACGGTATCACAGTATGTTGCAGTGTTGAAAAGACTCTCAGAACATTGTGAGTTTGGCGCTTATTTGGAAGACGCACTACGAGACAGATTTGTTTGTTGATTAAAATGTGAAACTGTTCAGAAGCGCCTTCTAACGGAGAAAGATCTCACCTTTCAGAAAGCAGTGGATTATGCTGTGTCAGCAGAGACAGCAGCACGCGATGTGCTGCAATTAAGCAGTTCTTTTATAAATGCCACCGCTGTGGGAAAACAAATCACACTGATGATGACTGCTGGTACAAAGACCGTGACTGCCACCAGTGTGGGCGGAAAGGCCAGATGAAACACGTGTAAAAGCAAAGTCAAAAGCAGCCAAGACGGAGAAAGGAAGCTGAAAGAGGGAAAATCTGAACAGAAAGGTAATACAAATAAATGCAGTGTGAAAGATAAAAAGAAGAGAATTCATCATATCCAGGCAAATGAAAGTGAAAGTGAGGAAGCTAAATCTGACACTGACTATGAATTGGGACTGTATTCTGTGTCTCAAAAAGGAAAATATTCACAAATCTCAGCGACGCCTTGGAGAGAAATGGAGATGGGATTGGATACTGGGGCTGCTGTGTCTGATTCCATGGAAGCAGTGCAGAAGCAAAGTGAGAGAATTGCCCCTGCAACCCACAGATATCATGCTAAAGACATACACAGGACAGCCTCTGGCACCAGAAGGGGTAATCAAAGTGCAGGTAAAATTAAACAAGCAATGTGCTGATTTGCCCTTGTGTGTGGTGAAAATGGATGCACCTCTGCTGTTTGGTAGGGAATGGCTGAGAGTTATTAAACTGAACTGGAAAGACTTTAAGACTGGGAATATCATGAGCAAAGAGAAAAAGACAACTTAGAGACTGTACTAAAGAGACACTCAGCTGTTTTCTCTAAAAAGCTAGGTACAATGAAGGGAATTAAAGCTAGATTTACTCTTAGGCCAAACAGTGTACCTGTACCATTCAGTGCGTGAATGTGTGGATAGCAGGATCTGTAAAGCGCTTTGGTCTTCAAGAGATAAGAATAAAAGCGCTATATAAGTGAATGCCATTTACCATTTTACCTAAATGCTGCCGACCACGTAATGTGCCTTATGCTCTTCGACCTCAAGTGGAGGCCGAGCTTAAATGCCTGATTGAGCTTGGGGTTATCTCACCAGTGGAGCATAGTGACTGGGCTACTCCAGTGGTGCCTGTAAGTAAAAAGGATGGCACAGTGAGACTTTGTGGGGATTTCAAGGTCACCCTCAACTCAGCTCTCTGTGTGGACAAGGACCCAATCTCACGCATTGAGGACCTGTCTGCTTCTCTAGCTGGAGGTCAATGTTTCAGTAAGCTAGATTTATCAAAGGCTTACCTACAGATGGAAGTGGAAGAGGGGTCTAAGAAGTTGCTATCTCTACACAAAAAGGGCTATTCTGCTTCAGTCATTTACTGTTTGGCATAATGTCATCACCAGCCTTATTTCAGAAGGCTATGGACCAACTGCTTCTTGGACTGCCATACACTCATTGTCACCTGGATGACATCCTTGTCAGTGGTCCTGATGAGCAGACACACCTCAAAACTCTGGATGCAGTCCTGAGCAGGCTAGAGGAGCATGGTCTGTGCCTCAAGCAAGAGAAGTGCCTGTTTTTCCAGGAATCAGTGGAATGCTTGGGCCACATAATTGATGCCGCTGGGCTCTATAAATCACCTGAGAAGGTACATGCTATTGTGGAAGCCCCAGCACCTGGTGATGTCAGCCAACTACGTTCTTTTCTAGGGATGCTAAACTATTATGGACGCTTCATTCCTGACTTAGCTACTGTCCTGAAACCACTGAATGAACTGCTAAATAAAGAGAAGAAATGGCAGTGGACATCAGCCTGTGAGTCAGCATTCCAGAAAGCTAAAGAAATCCTAGTATCACAGAAAGTACTCACCCACTACAATCCTGAGCTGCCCCTACGCCTTGCTTGTGATGCTTCACCCTATGGGGTCAGACCTGTGCTCTTGCACATCATGCCTGACGGCAAAGAAAAACCTATAGCTTATGCATCACGAACCCTCAGCAAAGCAGAACAAAACTATGCTCAGATTGAGAGGGATGCATTAGCGATAGTCTTTGGTGTGTGCAAGTTTCACCAGTACCTGCATGGTAACAGATTGACCCTGCTCACTGACCATCACCCACTGACCTCCATCCTGAGTCCAATGAAAAGTACACCATCAATGGCCGTAGCTCAAATGCAATGATGGGCACTCCTCCAGTCGGCACACAATTACACCATTCAATACCGGAAGGGTGCATTACGTGCCAATGCCGACGGACTTTCATGGCTACCGCTCCCGCATGCTCATGAAGAGAAGCTAGGCGCAGTAGATGTATTCTACATATCTCAGTTGGACATACTACCAGTCAGTAACACTGAGATCACACGTGACACCATGTCTGACTCCACTGTGTCTCGTGTTCTAGAAATGGTCACAACTGGTCATTTTCCAGCTGCAAAGGAGATGGATCAAGAGCTGTCACCCTACCTGCTATGCCGGAATGATCTCACAATACAACAGGGATGCCTCATGTGGGGTGTGAGAGTGATTGTGCCGTCTGAACTGCGTCCTCATGTTCTAAAAGAGCTCCACACAGCACATCCAGGTGTAGTGAGAATGAAAAGTTTAGCACGGAGCTATGTTTGGTGGCCCGGCATAGACTCTCAGATTGAGCTCCAGGCTAAAGCCTGCCACGCCTTTCAGCATGTACAAAAACAGCCTGGGCTAGCACCTTTACACCCTTGGATGTGGCCCTCCAGTCCTTGGGAAAGGATACATGTGGACTTTGCAGGTCCGTTTGAAGGACATACTGTATGTACCTGGTCGTTGTCGATGCACATTCCAAGTGGCCTGAGGTGCACATCAGGGACAGTACCACAGCCAATAAAACCACACAAGCGCTTAGGGGCTTGTTTAGTCAATATGGCATTCCACACATCCTTGTGAGTGACAATGGACCTCAGTTCTGTTCTTTAGAATTCAGTGCATTCCTGAAGTCCAATGGAGTCAAACACATCCGCTCAGCACCATACCATCCTGCCACTAATGGCTTGGCTGAGCATTTTGTGCAGACGTTCAAACATGCCTTAAAATCGTCCAGAGGCACAGCACCAGTGCAACAGCGTTTGGACACATTTCTGTTGACATACCGCAATACCCCTCATACAACAACAAAAGAAACACCAACTACTGTATATTGTTCATGGGATGCAAGCTGCGCTCTCGGCTGGATTTCCTGAAGCCCAGTGTTGCTGCAGCAGTGCACTGGTCACAAGATGCACACAAGATGTACACCTCACCATGAAAGAGGATGCTGATCAAATTCCTGAGACCCCCATACCACCAGAAACACATCAGTCCAAAGATCCACCACAGACTGGACATACTTAGGTAACAGAGACTGTAAGACGCTATTCTGTGAGGATCAGTAAGCCACCAGTACGTTACTGTGATGAGTGAGCACACTGAAATAATAGATGTTAAATTGGTTGAATTTTGAAATATTGTTTTCAACTTTAAAGTTACATACAGAAGGTAAAATAGCTCCCCGTTTAGTTTGGTTATTGAAGGAAGTTGCATTTTTATGTTTTGTTATAGAAATGTCAGTTTATTAACATGTCTTAGTGGGGAGGAGATGTTATGTATGAACCTTAAATGTATGTGTTATACAATTACCAACCAGTAGAGGGCACCCCAAAACTGATGTTTGTGTAACTGGAGTTCTTGCACACATGAACAAAAGAAGCATTGAACCAGGAAAAAAATGTGTCCGTGTGGTTCTGTGTGTGCATGTGAAATTGTTTACATGTGGATATTTAGAAGCAACATAATAGGTACCGCTGCTCACTTTATTTCATGTTCCGTCCAAAATCATGAATGGCTTCCTGACCCAGTCACGCGGTCTGACATCAACACATACGTCACGATGCATGCCTCGAAACACGCCTCGCCAAATATTTCCTGGATAAGATCGGAGCACCGTTGGGAGCACAGGTGCCTGCCTTCCCATCACTACTGGAAAAAAGAATGTAGGATGGCTGAGAGGAAATGGAGGAAAAACAAATTAACTATCAGTTACTAAATACTACAGAATAAATTGAAAATGCACAATAATGCAGTCAAGACATCGAGAACAGAGTATTTTGCCAACATAATCTCAAACCATAACAATAACCCTAAAGTCCTTTTTGCAACCACTGATAACTTAATCAACCCAGAATTTAGTAAAAACACAAACCTGCCATCCAACTCTCTCTGTGAGAGTTTTGCAGACCACTTCAGGTGCAAGGTTGATTCTATTAGATCCAACATTTTATCTGACCAGAAGACTGTTTTTAATGGAATCTTGGACTCATCTTTAGCTGAGGAAACACTGGACTGTTTTGCCCTGGTTGATGCTAAGATGCTTGGTACAGTTTTCTCCCAGGTAAACTTGACCTCCTGCCTTTTAGACCCAATTCCCACATCACTTTTTAAAACATTGTATGGATTCTTCGAACATGAGATTTTAAACATTGTAAATTGCTCTCTTCAGACTGGTGTTTTCCCCGCTGCCTTTAAAACGGCTGTGGTGAAGTCCCTTTTGAAGAAGAGTAATTTGGATCCTGTTATTCTCAGTAACTATCGACCTGTATCCAACTTGCTGTTTTTAAGTAAAGTTTTAGAAAAAATTGTATTCTTCCAGTTAAATCCATCCATCCATCTTCTACCGCTTTTCCGGAGGTCCGGGTCGCGGAGGCAGCAGTTCAAGCAGAGAAGCCCAGGCTTCCCTCTCCCCAGCCACCTGCTCCAGCTCTTCAGAGGGGATACCAAGGCGTTCCCAGACTAGCTGGGAGACATAGTCTCTCCACCGAGTCCTGGGTCTGCCCCGGGGTCTCCTCCCAGTGGGACGTGCCTGAAACACCTCAAATGGGAGGCGTCCAGGAGGCATCCTATTCAGATGCCCATACCACCTCAACTGACTCCTTTCAATGTGGAGGAGCAGCGGTTCTACTCTGAGCCTCTCCCGGATGACTGAGCTCCTCACCCTATCTCTGAGGGTGAGTCCAGCAATCCTACGGAGAAAGCTCATTTCAGCCGCTTGTATCCGCGATCTCGTTCTTTCGGTCATTACCCAAAGCTCGTGACCATAGGTGAGAGTAGGAACGTAGATTGACTGGTAAATCGACAGCTTTGCCTTAGAACTAAGCTCCCTCTTCACCACAACAGACCGGTACAACGTCCGCATCACTGCAGATGCTGCTCCAATCCGTCTGTCGATCTCTCGCTCCATTTTCCCCTCACTCGTGAACAAGACCCCAAGATACTTAAACTCCTCCACTTGGGGCAGGAGCCTGTCCCCAACCCGGAGAGGACAATCCACCTTTTTCCGGCTGAGGACCATGGACTCGGACTTGGAGGTGCTGATTCTCATCCCAGCCGCTTCACACTCAGCGGCAAACCGTCCCAGCAAGAGCTGTAGGTCATTGCTGGATGAAGCCAACAGGACAACATCATCTGCAAACAACAGAGATGAGATCCTGTGGTCACCAAGCATGACACCCTCCATTCCCTGGCTGCGCCTAGAAATCCTGTCCATAAAAATTATGAACAGGACCGGTGACAAAGGGCAGCCCTGGCGGAGTCCAACTCTCACTGGGAATGACTCCGACCGAGTGTTGGCAATGCGAACTAAACTCTCACAACGGTCGTACAGAGACCGAATAGCTCGTAACAACAAGCCCGATACCCCATACTCCCGAAGAACCCCCCACAAAAATCCACGAGGGACGCGGTCAAATGCCTTCTCCAAGTCCACAAAACACATGTAAACTGGTTGGGCAAACTCCCACGAACCCTCAAGAATTCTCGAGAGGGTAAAGAGCTGGTCCGATGTGCCACGGCCAGGACGAAAACCACATTGCTCCTCCTGAATCCGAGGTTCGACCAACGGCCGGACTCTCCTCTCCAGTACCTTGGCATAGACCTTCCCAGGGAGGCTGAGGAGTGTGATCCCTCTAAAGTTGGAGCACACCCTCCGGTCCCCTTTTTTGAAGAGAGGAACCACCACCCCGGTTTGCCATGCCAAAGGCACTGCCCCCGACCTCCACGCAATGTTGCAGGGGTCCGCCCTCCAGTAGGTTCACCACCTGCAGGAGGGATCATGGAAGTCCGGTGCTATGTGGATTAGGTGGCAGTCAAAGGCGGAGACCTTGGCGGACTGATCCCAAGCTTTCTTCCAGTTAAATAATTTTCTTATTGACCACAGCATTTTTGAGAAATTTCAGTCTGGTTTTAGGACAAACCACAGTACTGAGACAGCGCTTTTAAAAATCGTTAATGATATCAGGTGTAACATGGACTCCCACAAACTGTCAGTCCTGGTGCTGCAGGATCTCAGCGCTGCCTTTGATACAGCTGATCACCACATTTTATTAAGCAGACTCAAACACCTGGTGAGCCTCTCAGGTACTGTTCTTGAATGGTTTCATTCCTATCTCACAGATCGTCACTATTTTGTAAGCATGGCTACAAGTTCTTCGACAATCCATGAAATCAAATGTGGGATACCCCAAGGTTCAATTTTAGGGACAATACTTTTTAATGTTTATATGTTACCACTTGGGGATGTTATCAGGAGACATGGCATCAATTTTCATAGCTATGCTGATGATACACAGCTGTACATCTCCCGATGACACAAAACCAATTAATGCCCTTTTGAACTGTATTTTAGATATAAACTCATGGATGGCAGAGAACTTCCTACAGCTCAGCCAGGGCAAAACAGAAGTTTTAATCATTGGTCCTGAAGACAAGAAAGAGAAACTTCTACCAAAATTACTAGGTCTAAAACCTACACATTGTGTCAAGAACCAGGGCATTCTTTTAGACTCTGACTTTAATTTTATTTCACACATTAAAAATGTAACAAAAATCGAATTTTACCATCTTAAGAATATAACCAGAGTCCACCCTTTTCTTTCTCTTGCCACGGAGGTCTTGATGCATGCTTTTATTACTAGTCGTATAGACTATTGTAATGCCTTGCTCTCTGGTCTTCCTCAAAAAAGAATATCACATCTCCAACTGCTCCAAATTTCAGCAACACGAGTGTTAATGAGGACCAAGGGGCGGGTGCATATTACACCAGTTTTAGAATCGCTGCATTGGCTCCCTGTGCATTTTAGGATCAATTTTAAGGTTCTCTTAGTAGTTTTTAAAAGCCTCAATGGTCTTGGGCCTTCTTATCTATCTGAGCTGCTTTTATCTTATGAGCCCTCGCGGACCCTGAGGTCCTCTGGTACTGGCCTTTTAATGGTTCCCAAAGTCAAAACCAAGACCTTTGGTGAAGCTTCCTTTCACTATTATGGTCCTCGTCTGTGGAACATCTTGCCAGACAGCCTCAGTGACGCAGAGTCAATAGATGTTTTTAAGAACAGGCTCAAGACCCACCTTTTTAATATGGCTTTTAATTAACCTGTTTAACTATTACTGACTTACCCAGCCTGTCCTGGTTGGGGTGGCCTTTGTGGCGCCTTCTGTGGTTATGGGCTGTGTGGTCTTCCAGCGTGCGGGGCTCCACAGGATGGTTGCTCCTTCACGTGGTGCCTTGGTGCCGACCAATGTCTCTTTTATTACCTCCGCCAAGGAGGTTATGTTTTCATTGGCGTTGGTTTGTCTGTCTGTCTGTCTGTCTGTCTGTTAGCAAGATAACTCAAAAAGTTATGGATGGATTTTCATGAAATTTTCACAGAGTGTCAGAAATGGGGTATCCTACAGATGATTAGATTTTGGTGGTGATCCGGATCACCGTCCAGAAGGAAACCGCCATTACGGAAAATGCGATTTTCGTGAATAACTACTGAACCACTAATCCTATCATTGTGAATCCAATTGCTATTCATATGTTTTCATGGTCAAGGGATCTGAAAATGTACACACAAACACTATATGGGGGGAACTGTGGCGCTTGGCGGAGGCCTGCGCTCTCCGAGTGCTTTTCTAGTTTTATATGTGTGTAAGAGAGGTAGGGGGTGATGTATTTGCCTGTGTGTGTTGTGTTTGGGGGTATGTTTATGGGAGGGTTGGAAGGGGTGGGGATGTATTGTGTAAAATATGTAACTAAATGTGTCTACTGTTTTTATCTATGTAAAGCACTTTGCACGGCTTCTAGTGTTTAAAAAGTGCTATACAAATAAAGTTTGATTGATTGATTGATTGATTACATCTCAATACATTCACACCTGCAGTTCCTAGTGTGAAAGCATGTCTTAAGAACTTTTCTTCCCCCCGGTGCTCTGGTGCCTAAACCTGCTTCTCATCTTTTCAACTCTCCCCCCAGGGTGCCACAGCACCTGTATTCCTCTCTCTCACCTGTGGCACCTGCATTACCATGTCTCCTTCCTTCCCCCATTCCCCAAAGTCCTGGGTGCGAGTCAGACCTCCCGCTGCGCCACCACACAATAATCATATCTTGCTCTACAAAGACTCCATTGCATCAGCTATGCTGGGGGGGCTCTGTGTTTATGTGCTCCAGACTTGGTGTAAAAACAGCAGAATCATTTATAGCCACTGTTCACCGGACTTAGATGCCATGTCCTTCCTGTGTAGGTCATTTTATCTCCCCTGTGAGCTAATGGCAGTAATTGTAACAGCCGTTTACATTGCTCCTGATGCTAATATTAGTATAGCACTCAATCACCTCCAGCACATTGTCAGCAGGCAGCAAAGAGATCACACCCAATGCAGTTCACATTATTGTAGGGGATTTTAACAAAGCATGCCTAAAGACTGTACTTCCCAAATTCTACCAAAATGTTAGGTGTCCCATAAGAGGGGAAAGAACACTGGATCATGTTTATAGCAACGTTAAGCACACCGACAGAGCCACCCCCTCCCCCACCTTGGAACAATCAGACCATCTTTCTCTGTTTCTGAGACAGACACCCCCCTGAGGCAGAGCTCCCCCCAACCAAACAAACAATTAAAACCTGGCCTGAAAACGCTCTTCTCCAGCTACAAGAGTACTTTGCCTGCACTGATTGGAGCATCTTTGAACAGCAGAACCTGGACTCCTACACCAAGTCTGTCCCTTTCTACATCAAATGCTGTGTAGAAAATGTGACAGTCACAAAACACATCTGGGTATTTCCGAACTGCAACCCCCGGATGGCCAGTGAGGTCCAGGCTCCTCTGATCAGAGCCCACAACTCAGCCTTCAGAGAGAGGGACAGCTCTCTGTACAGCACTGGCAGAGCTAACCTGAAGAGAGGCATAAAAATTCACTAAAAACACCTATAGGAGGAAGGTGGAGGGCTTTCTCTCAGACAACAACCCCCGACAGAAGTGAAGAGGCATCCAAGCCCTCACCAACTACAGGGGCCAGGGCCCCACAACATCAGACAGCAGCCTCACCCTGGCAGAGGAGCTAAACAGCTTCTTTGCCCAGTTTGAGCACACTTCCCCCTCAGACCTGTCCCTTCCCTCCTCCCCTCTCCCCCCTCTCTCCCCCTCCCCTCCCCCCTCTCTCTACAGGTGCACGAGGTGAGGAGGGAACTGAAAGCAGTGAACCCTCGCAGAGCTGCTGACCCAGACGTCATCCCAGGAGCGGTGGTCAAAGCATGTGCAGACTAGCTGGCAGGGATCCTCACCAAGTTGTTCAACCTCTCCCTGACGCATGCCACCATCCCCTCCTGTCTCAAGGCCTCCACCATCATCCCCATCTCCAAAAAGACCGCCATTGACAGCCTGAATGACTACAGACCCATAGCACTCACGTCTGTAGTCACAAAATATTTTGAGCAACTGGTGTCCCAGCACATCAAGGACTCCTTCCCCCTCCTTTGACCCCCATCAGTTCACCTACAGGGAGAACTGGTCTACAGAAGATGCCATCACCACCACTCACCACAGAGCGTTGAGCCACCTGGAGAACCCAAGGAGCTTTGTAAAGATGCTCTTTGTGGACTACAGCTCAGCTTTTAACACCATCATCCCAGACATCCTGATCAACAAACTGCACCTCCTCCCCACCCCCACCTGCTCCTGGATAAAGAACTTTCTCACCAACCGCCCACAAACAGTCAGACTTGGTCCCACCACTCCTCCACACTGTCCCTCAGCACTGGCTCTCCCCAAGGCTGCATACTAAGCCGCCTACTGTACTCCCTGTACACCTTTGACTGTATTTCAACCCACCCAACCACCATCATCATGAAATACGCCGACGACACCACCTTGGTTGGGCACATCACCGACGATGATGTGCTGGCATACAGGGTGGAGGTAGATAATCTGCTGCTGTGGTGTCAAGCAAACAACCTGAAACTGAATGTCTAAAAAACCAAAGAACTCATTCTGGACTTCAGGAAAAACAGACAGGACCACGCCCAATCCTCATAAATGGTGACCGTGTGGAAAATGTTCCCGCCTTCAGGTTCCTGGGCACCCACATCTCCTCTGACCTCTCCTGGACTGTCAACACCAAGGCCCTGGTGTTCCGTGTCCTGAGGAAGCACAATCTGGACCAGAAGCTGCTGCTGGCCTTCTATCGCTGCTCAACTACTGTCTGGATGTGTGGTATGCTGCCTCCATGGCCGAGAACAGGAAGGCTGTGCAGAAGGTCATCAACACCACCCAAAAAATTATTGGTGGCCCTCTGCCCTCCCTGGAAGACATCTCCAGAGCCTCCTGTCTCAGAAGGATCAAGGCCATTACAGGAGACCTCTCACATCCCGCCCTCCACCTATTTGATCTGGTTCCCTCTGGATGACGGTTCAGATCGATCATGTCCCACAACTCCAGACTGACTAACAGTTTCTTCCTCTGGGCCATCTGATCTGCAAACAGTGAGAGGCCCCACCCCCTCCCTCTGAACACTGTCATACAAAGAACTGAGGACCTTATAATTATCACTATAACTCACCTGTCTTTGCACTCCTCACTTTCATGTACGTTGACCAATCCGTGAAATCACCACTGTACATATTTTCCATAATCTTTGGGCCATTTTACTCAATTATGTGTTCTGCACTCCCCACTCTTATGTACATACTGTAGTTCCACCTGTGAAGCCACTACCATACCTTTGTATATACCAATGGGCTATTTATTATTTTTATTTTTTATTTCTTTTCAGTCGTATGATTAACCGTGTGTTCTGTAACTGTTTTATTTCAAATTCTTCTCACTTACTTTATTGCGCAGTAGCCTGGTGGAGCACCCACAATTTCCTTGTGCTGTTGAACTGTACAATGACAATTAAGCCTATTCTATTCTATTCTAAATTTACAGTGGTGTGAAAAAGTGTTTGCACCCCTTCCTGATTTCTCATTTTTTTGTGTTTGTCACACTTAAATGTTTCAGATCATTAAACAAATTTAAATATTAGACAAAGATAACACAAGTAAACACAAAATGCAGTTTTTAAATGAAGGCATTTATTATTAAGGGAAAAAAAATCCAAACCTACATGGCCCTGTGTGAAAAAGTGATTGCCCTGCCCCATGTTCAAACATAAATTAATTGTAGTTTATCACATCTTTGGAAAGCTGAGTTCAATTTCTATAGCCACACCCAGGCCTGATTACTGCCACACCTGTTCTCAATCAAGAAATTACTTAAATAGGACCTACCTGACAAACTGAAGTAGACCAAAAGCTCCTCAAAAGTTAGACATCATGCTGCAATCCAAAGAAATTCAGGAACAAATGAGAAACAAAGTAACTAACTAACTAACTAACCTGCACTTATATAGCGCTTTTCTATATACTGAGATCTATCAGTCTGGAAAAGGTTATAAAGCCATTTCTAAAGCTTTGGGACTCCAGCAAACCACAGTGAGAGCCATTATCCACAAATCGCCAAAACATGGAACAGTGGTGAACCTTCCCAGGAGTGGCCGGCCGACCAAAATTACCCCAGAGTGCAACAACAACTCATCCAAGAGGTCACAAAAGACCCTGCAACAACATCCAAAGTACTGCAGGCCTCACTTGCCTCAGTTAAGGTCAGTGTTCATGACTCCACCATAAGAAAGTACTGGGCAAAAATGGCCTGCATAGCAGAGTTCCAAGACAAAAACCACTGCAGAGCAAAAATAGCATAAAGGCTCATCTCAGTTTCGCCAGAAAACATCTTGATGATCCGAGACTTTTTTGAAAATACTCTGTGGACTGACGAGACAAAAGTTGAACTTTTTGGAAGAAGGTGTGTGTCCCATTTTATCCGGTGTAAAAGTAACACAGCATTTCAGAAAAGGAACATCATGCCAACAGTAAAATACAATATGGTGGTGGTAGTGTGATGGTCTGGGGCTGTTTTGCTGCTTCAAGACCTGGAAGACTTGCTGTGGTAAATAGAACCATGAATTCTGCTGGCTACCAAAAAATCCTCAAGGACAATGTCCGGCCATCTGTTCATGACCTCAAGCTGAAGCACACTTGGGTTCTGCAGCAGGACAATGATCCAAAACACACCAGCAAGTCCACCTCTGAATAGCTTAAGAAAAATAAAATGAAGACTTTGGAGTTGCCTAGTCAAAGTCCTGACCTGAATCTTATTGAGATGCTGTGGCATAACCTTAAAAAGACAGTTCATGCTTGAAAACCCTCCAATGTGGCTGAATTACAACAATTCTGCAAAGATGAGTGGGCCAAAATTCCTCCAAAGTGCTGTAAAAGTGTTAGAAAAATTCTTCTAACCCTTCAGTCAAAAAACAGGCTGGATCAGAGTTTCAGCAAATTTAATTACACTAGCCAGTGGAGAACAATACAAAAATAGTCTCAGAGCCTATTCACACACCATTCTGACTCAAACACACATCACTCAGTTTTTTAAGCCCTCCGTTTTCTGAGAGGTGGCGGAGCAATTTGTCCATCGTGATGGGTCCGGTATATCTGGTCAAAACTTGGTGTACAGATTATCTTTTTTCTCAGGAACCATGATGCTCACTCAGTACCAGTCACACGGGAGCTGCACAGAATAGACTAAAAACAAGATGATAACTAGTGCAACTGCATCCTTGAAACTTGTACAAAGACTCTGAGGCAGACTCTGAGACAAAGCAATTCACAAATATAAGACAAATATGAAATTTTTCTATCATTCTCCCCCCCCTTTGATGCCATGCAAAGCATCAAAAAAGGACGGTTTATGTCATCTAAAACCCCATCTGGCAGCTATGCTAAGCTCCAATGCATTTGCGTGCAACAAATCCTAACTAGCTATTGGCGGGGAATGTCCGCCATTGGCCCTGCTGTCCCAGACACCAACTAAATGTTTTAGTCCTTTAGGAGGAGAAATGGAACAATAAACTCATTAATCAATAAAGAAAATCATTAATGGTGAAACAGTGAAAAACAGAATGATGACAAAATAATAATGAAAGGATATAATAAGGGTATATGTGTGTTATAGTTATGTGTCATTGCAGCTTATATAAAAACAAACATAAAGGATAAAACAAAACAATACAAAACAAAACAATAACCATAATAATAAAGTGTAATTTTTGAAGCGCAGCAGGCCAGCAGTGAAACAAATTAGAATTTGGCCAGAGAGTGCAACCTCTGCACTGAAAGACTGTTTTCTGCACACAGACTGGGAGGTCTTCAAAATAGCAGCCTCCCAGGAAGACAAGACAGATGTGGAGGAGTATGCTGATACAGTCTCCAGCTACATCGCGAAGTGCACAGAGGATGTCACTACAGTGAAGACCATCACTATGTGGGGTAACCATAAGCCCTGGATGACTGCAGAGGTGCGCTCTCTGCTTACAGCCAGAGATGCAGCCTTCAGAGCAAAGGACAGGATTGCCCTCCGCTCTGCCAGGTCTGCGCTCTCAAAGGGAATTAAGGCGGCAAAGTGCGCCTATGCGGAGAAAATCCAGGGACACCTCTGTGACACTAGGAACACCAAGCAGATGTGGCAGGGAGTTTGGACACTGACGGGCTTTAAGTCTAGGCAGGGGGTCGATGATGACGACGCTTCACTTCCAGACAGGCTTAACGATTTCTTTGCACGTTTTGAATCATCAAACTTGACAATCAGAGGGAGGGCTGGCCCACCCCCACCATCAGTCGGACCAGCTTTTACCATCAACACAGCGGACGCACGGAGGACCCTAACCAGAGTCAACCCACGCAAAGCTGCAGGTCCGGACAACATTCCGGGACGTGTGCTCCGAGACTGCGCGAGCGAGTTGGCGGATGTCCTGACTGACATTTATAACATCTCCCTGAGTCAGGCCATCGTTCCCAGATGCTTCAAGACCTCTATCATTGTACCGGTGGCAAAGAAACCAGTTGTGTCCTGTTTGAATGACTATCGTCCTGTTGCACTGACACCAATTGTGATGAAGTGTTTTGAACGGCTTGTCAAACCACACATTACAGCCTGCCTCCCTGCATCACACGACCCGCTCCAGTTTGCATATCATTCAAACCGCTCCACGGAGGATGCTATAGTCACCACCCTACACTCTGTCATCACCCACCTGGACCAGAAAGACACCTACGCCAGACTCCTGTACATTGATTTCAGTTCAGCATTCAACACCATTATTCCCCAGAGACTGATGGAGAAATTACTCCTTCTCGGTCTGAACACCGCCACATGTCTCTGGATCCTGGATTTCCTGACTGAGAGACCTCAGTCTGTCCGGGTTGGAAACAACATCTCCAACTCTGTCACGCTGAGCACCGGATCCCCTCAAGGCTGTGTACTCAGTCCACTGTTGTTTACACTTCTAACACATGACTGTGTATCCAGACACGAGGGGAACCAGATTATTAAGTTTGCAGACGACACCACGGTGGTGGGACTTATTCAGAGGGATGAGGAATCAATATACAGGGAAGAAGTGAGAGACCTGGAGGGCTGGTGCAGGGAGAACAATCTGGTGCTCAACGTGGACAAAACGAAGGAGATGATTATCGACTTCCGGCGGTTACAGCCTGAGCACGTCCCCCTCAGCATCGGCGGCCGTTTAGTGGAGAGAGTGGAGAACATCAAGTTCCTCGGAGTGCAGATCTCGCAGGACCTGACCTGGAGCAAGAATTCCTTGGAGATCAGGAAGCGGGCTCAGCAGAGACTGCACTTCTTGAGGAAACTCAAACAGGCCTCTCTCCCCATCTGCATCCTCAGGACCTTCTACAGAGGTGTGGTGGAGAGTGTTCTGACGTACTGCATTGCTACATGGTACTCCAGCTGCAGTATATCAGACAAAAAAGCCCTGCAGAGGATAGTCAAGGGGGCTGAGAGGGTAATTGGAGTCTCTCTCCCCTCTGTCCAAGAACTTTTTCAGAACCGTTGTAGGAGCAGGGCACTGGACATTGTCAAGGACCGTTCTCACCCTCTGCATAAGCACTTTGAACTTCTTCCATCTGGTAAACGATTCCGGAGCATCAGAGGCAGAACCACCAGACTGATCAACAGCTTCCTTCCACAAGCTGTCAGGATGCTGAACAGTTGACCTGGAATCTCTCATACACACTACTGCACCTACGGACATTTTGTATATTATTTGTATATTATAGTTAGTTAGTTTTTTTTTTCTTCTCCCAAGTATGTCTCAGGGATGTGTGAATGGATGGGGGGTGGGGGTGGGGGGTGAAGCTATGTGGGAGTGTGTCTTAAATCATGCTGCTTCTATTTATATGGATGCCGAGAGAAACGCAATTTCATCTTGCCTGCACTACAGTTGTATGTACAGCAATATGACAATAAAGTTTGATTTGATTTGATTTGATTTGTAATGATAAAATGTAAAAACAGAAATAAGAATAACATAAAAAAACAATAAAAGTAATGTTTCAAACTTCATAAATGTATTTACAGGTAGTACGTACATTTCAACTTCACATCATGATCATACAACTCCTCTTGGTTTTCTGCATGTCAGTCATCCTTTTACTCTGTACTTGGGTCATGGAGAGACACCTTGAGCTCACTCTGTTTGTTCACCATCCCCACCATCCCCAGCAACTGCTCCATGGTACACAGAATAACCAAAATAAAAGTGTTACCACAGGGATGTGTGGTGATCCTGAGTTCGGTTCTGCACCGGGCTTGGGTCTCCTGTTTATTTCCCTTTCTTCCACATGTATTTCTAATTATGTTTCCGTTATGTCTGTGCTTTTATTTTGACAGCGCTGTGACAGGACTTCCTGCTGTCAAATTTGTTCATGACCTGTCACAGCTGTCTGCACTTTGTCATTACATTGACTCCACATCTGTTTGTAGTTTGAGTTTGGTTCACTATTTAATTATTCACATTATTCACAATATTCACTATTTTTTTTTTTTTTCCGGTTCCGGTTCTGCCGGACCGGCGGCGCCACATGAGTCGGCTGCCTGTTGCAACAGCCTTTTTTTTTTATCTTCCTTCTTCTTTCTACACCTTTCACTCTGTATATATATCACGGACGCACGGATCGCCCCGGGGGTCTCCCGGGTCGGCGGACGGAGCCACGGTTTGCAGCGGGAGACGTTACAGCGGGGAGGAGCTAGTGCTAGCTAGCACTTGGCCGCCGCCCGGTGCTAATGGGAAACTCGACATACCGGGAGCTGTAGCGAAAAGGACGCGGGTGCCGGGCTGGAGTTTAGGCGGCGTGAAAGAAATATAAGACAGAATAATAAAGAGCGATGGCAAGAACCAAGCAGACCGCCCGTAAAATCTACTGGAGGAAGAAGCCCCCCAGGAGACAGCTAGCCACCAGGGTTGCTCGGAGAGGCGCTCTGGCCACCGGCAGAGTGAAGAGGCCTCGCCGTCACAGGCCTGTGGCTCTGAGAGAGATCCGTCGCTACCAGAAATCCACGGAGCTGCTCATCCGTAAGCTGCCCATCCAGCGCCTGGTGAGGGAGATCGCTCAGGACTTCAAGACCGTCCTGCGTTTCCTGAGCTTCGCCGTCATGGCTCTGCAGGAGACCAGCGAGGCCCACCTGGTGGGTCTCTTCTTCGCTAAGGGGGTCACCATCATGCCCAAAGACTTCCAGCTGGCCCGCTGCATCCGCGGAGAGAGAGCTTAGACTTTCTGCTGCACATTCACCAGCCATAATGCTCTGCACTGTGTGTCTATATATATACATTTATAGTAATATGGACATATGTTTACTAGATGTTGTTTTTTCTTGCCTTCTGATTGTTGCTCTGAGTGTTGCTATCCCTATGCTGTTGCAATCCTGGAATTTCCCCATTGTGGGACTAATAAAGGCTTATCTTATCTTATCTTATCTTAACCCTTTGAGTGTGTAGAATTTTTGTCAGGAAAACACAGTTTGACCTCAAATTTTCAAATGACAATAGCTTCAGAACGGTAACAGTTAGAGGCAAAGTCCCAGTTACAAAAATGTTGCAGAGGAACCCAAGTGTCTGCCAAGTGAACTTGCATCCATGCATAGTGCATAATTGGACCAAATCTGCATATTCAAACAATCCAAATTTTATTATATTTTGTCATTGTGGTCATTTTGTCAGTAAGTCTCTGCCCTCATCTGTCAAGGTTGCCAAAATTACTAAAAATTATTTAAAAAAACAATTTTTATTTCACACTGTCACCACACCGTCCTTTGTCCATTCATTGCCAAAATTACTAAAAATTATTAAAAAAAAAAATTTAGTTTCACACTGTCACCACATGGTCCTTTGTCCATTCATTGCTAAAATTATTAAAAATCATTACAGAAAAAAAAACAATTTTTGTTTTACACTATGTCACCACTAAAAATCATTAAAAAAACAAAACAATCACCACTGCCTGATGTTGACCTGCCACCGCGCACACGTGGCGCACGTCGATACCCACCGGCTGTGCGCTCTTGCCCACCCAAACATTGCCCATGGGCTACTCTGGACCTTTTCGCTCCGCGACCACGGTTTGGCAAAGCAGAACAATCTGCAGACGAGGCTCCTGTGCCATTTTGGGCACGGCTGGACACAAAAAACGCAGCTGCAGCGTCGCGTGCAAGATGGCCATCATTCAGTGCCAAAATTACTAAAAAATAATCCCCAAAAAACAATTTCATGGCACATTTGTGGCACACTATCTAAACTAAAATAAGGCAAATGAAACACAGTTTATGCAACAAATATGTACCAGGTTGTTTCGTCGGTCAGAATCTTCCAGAATTCCTCAGTCCAAAACAGCCACAAAAAATCAATGGCGGGCACAGATGACAGGTCCTTCTCTCCACGTTATCCAACTGGCTGTTCAAATGCTTTCAGCCACGGCTGATAAACTTCTTCATCTCTAAGAAGCTCCCAGCCGTCAGTGTCCAAACCTCCTACCACATCGCCACTACCCGTTGTTGTCCTGCCACTGCACACACGTGGTGCAAGTCGATGCACACCGGCTGTGCGCTCTTGCCCACCCAAACATTGCCCACGGGCTGCTCTGGACCTTTTCGCTCCTTGACCACGGTTTGGCAAAGCAGAACAATCTGCAGACGAGGCTCCTGTGCCATTTTGGGCATTGCTGGACACAGAAAACGCAGCTGCAGCATCGCGCGCAAGATGGCCATCATTCATTCATTCATTCATCTTCTTCCGCGATGCTGGGATAGGCTCCAGCCCCCCCGCGACCCAAAAAGGATTAAGATGGCCATCATTCAGTGCCAAAATTACTAAAAAATAATCCCCCAAAAAACAATTTCATGACACATTTGTGGCACACTATCTAAACTAAAATAAAGCAAATGAAAAACAGTTTATGCAACAAATATGTACCTGATTGTTTCGTCGGTCAGAATCTTCCAGAATTCCTCAGTCCAAAACAGCCACACAAAATCAGTGGTGGGCGCAGACGACAGGTCCTTCTCGCCACGATATCCAACTGGCTGTTCAAATGCTTTCAGCCACAGCTGATAAACTTCTTCATCTCTAAGAAGCTCCCAGCCCTCAATGTCCAAACCTCCTACCACATCGCCACTACCCGTTGTCGTCCTGCCACCGCGCACACGTGGTGCACATCGATGCACACCGGCTGTGCGCTCTTGCCCACCCAAACATTGCCCACGGGCTGCTCTGGACCTTTTCGCTCCGCGACCACAGTTTGGCAAAGGAGAACAATCTGCAGACGAGGCTCCTGTGCCATTTTGGGCACGGCTGGATACAGAAAACGCAGCTGCAGCGTCGCATGCAAGATGTCCATCGCCACTTTTTCCAGAACTGCTTGCACCATTGTCCAAAGGCACATAATCAGAGCTGGACTCTAACTCAGATGACGAACTAGGGCTAAGCTCTTCCTCTGAAACAGGAGCGGCGAATACCAGTGCTAAAATCTCTTTAGCTGAGAGCGTCTTCCTCGCCATCCTGTCTCCTCCGTGTTAAACAGCAGAATGAAAGGGGGCGGGCTTGAAACGCTGATTTGACCTACTTGTTGAATTGGACCATTTTCACTTCTTGCCGTAAGTGAAAAGCCACACCTCTCGGCCACCAAGTGGTGTTAAAAGGTTTGCACATTTCACACTCTGTTCAGCTGTACAGGCTTTGTTTGGATTGATCAGCTGACAGTCGCAGTAGTGTGACACACACACTCAGAGGGTTAAGATCGCCAGCTAGACGTAGTCGTTACTGCGATCTTGTCAACCTTAGACTGGAGTCCCTATGCCCGGCTCCAGTCTCGCTTCAGCGTTAGGTTTCGCCCTCGCTTCATTCATATGTAAGTGTATATTTCCAGCGTCAGGTTTCGCCCTCACTGCTCTCTTATGCATGTGTTTGTGTTCTTTATTTGTGTCTCACGTTTAGCGTATGTGTTTTGCCCCACGTGGCTCATTACTTTGTGTTTCTGTTAATAAACAACCAAACTCACTGTCTGCATTTAGTGCCTCATTTATGCCCTGAAAAGGGGCAATTACGACAGTAGATTGCAGCCAAGCGAGGTGCCAGCCACAGTGAGGTTTTTTTTTTTGGCTCTGTTTTTCCCTTTTACCGGGTGCCTGCATTTTTTTTGTTTGTTTGTTTGTTTGTTTTTTCAGGGAGGAGGTATGGCGTCATTTAGAACATGGTATCCTATGAGCCTGGGCTTTGAGCTCATCTGGGCTCTACTGGAGGTTGATGACCTCCTATCCATCGCTCACCACCGCCCCCCTGAAAGCGCTTTGTGGTACCTGGGCCTCGTAGAGGCGACTGTCAAAAACTATCTTCGTCTTGCTGATCATGCTGAGGGCAGGGAGAGGATGGCTGAAGTTTTGGCGCTTCTCCAGAAGAACCAGGAGTTGGACAAGAAATCCTCCAGGAAGTCCAAGAGGGGGCCAACAGGAAAGCACTCTCGTTCCTCAGCTTTGAGGGTTCTACCTCAGTTCCAGCTCCAGTTTCTGCACCGCTGGCAGATTGTCTTCCTAGGCATCAGATTAAGAGGGCAGCCAAGGGTCCCAGTGAAGAGGTTCAGTGGGCGGCTGAACTCATCAGGGGCCATGTGGCTGAAGCATGCTCTGCCTTCCATCCCAGCGAGATTCTTACAGTAAGAGTGTGGTGGCTGCTGTCAGACTGGTGGAGGCTAATCCTGAGCTTCACAATTTTCCCGAGTTCACCAAGCTGCTGGCTTCAGTTTCAGCACAGCAGTGGCGCTTTCCTAATTTAAATTTAGCTTTGCCTCCAGCTAGAAGACATCGCCACCCTGCTCATGATCCATCTCCTCCCCGGGACACGATCGTTCCGAAGGGGAGGGAATTTCCTGACCGGGTCAATCCTCCACGGAGTTCCCGCCTGGATCCTGCTACGGGTTGCCAGAAGAACTCCCTCATCTCCCAGCCAGCTGTTTCTCCTTCGCCGTGGCAGAGAGTGAAGACAGCAGTCTCAGCCTCCGGGTCGTTTTTTCCTGCTGTTTCACCAGCTCCCCTACCCCGGACTGCCTCAGCTGCTCCTCCCTCCTCCTCGGTGCCTTCTTTAGCTGCTGCAAGCCCAGTGGTCCCTTGTCCAGCTCTGCCCATCACCAATCCTGTTGGGGCAGCTCCTCCTTGTCTTCCTGAGGGGTCCGCCATCACCATTTCTGTGGGAGAGGGAAGAACTGAGCCTGCTGCAGCAGGAACCATCAAACCCCAGGAAAACAGGCAAGTGTTTTTTCATTCTTTTCCACAATATGATGAATTACCTTGTCTGATTCCTGGGGGGGGGGGGGGGGGGGTTGCAGTCCGCTGAGTCTCCACCACTTGCTGCAGCCACTAAAATTGTCCTCGCTACCTCTGTGTCTCCCTCTTTACCCCCTGAGTGTCTGACGGTGCCTGGGTTAAACCGCTGGACGAACGAGGAGCCTGCGGCCCTAGTGAGCCAGGTCCCAGCCCCGCAGCCATGCCATGGACAGAGGAGGAGGGCTGCAAGCCATTTGGAGCCTACGCTGACGGTGAAGCGTCCCCGGGTCTCCAGTGAGCAGAAGCCAGCCCTAACGAGCGACAGACCTCCTGCCACCCCACCGACGGAACCATCGGTGTGGACTACTGTGCCTGGGGGTTCCAGGACTGCCGAGACCATCATGCCGGCTGCAGTGGTCCCTGCAGACGAGTGGGAACCTGATATCAACCTCCTGAAGACTGAGCCTGTGTCTACTTCGTCGACTGGATCGCCGGAGTCCTGGACGGCGGCTGAGCTTGAGATCAGGCAAGTGCACTATTTTGTTTTTCTCTTTTCTATATTGGAGCGATCTTGTCTGTCTCTTGGGGAGGAGAGCCGGGTGCAGCCACCCGCTGCATTCGAGGTCGCCTCGCTGGGCTCTGCTGCTGCTGGTGACCCTGACCCCTTTTGTTTCTCTACTGTGCTCGAGTCCTCTTCCAGGGTTACCGGAGATGTTCCAGCTTCGTCGGACATCCCTGATGGTCCGGGTTTGTCTCTGGAGGTTGTTCAGGTTGCTGCTCCATCCCTGCCCGAGGCCGTCATTTGGGTCCCTCCTCGGGTTGGGTCCACCGTGGGTGCAGCGTTAGCCCGGTCAGGGTCCATCATGGGTGCAGCATTGACCTGGTCGGGGTCCACCGTGGGTGCTTCTGAGCTCCAGCCTGCAGCCTCCGTGGATGATACAGTACGTTGGCCCAGCCGGGCTCAACCGCAGGTGCTGCTGGTTCCCGGCGTGACGCCGCCGTGGTCCCCCTCCTCTCTCCTCCACCAGACGCCATTTGGGTTCCTTGTCCCCGGCCCGGCTTCCTGTCAGTGAGCCTTCTGATGGGTAAGTCACCTCCCGGTTTCCCCCTCCAGTCCTGGTGGCTGAAGAATGTTGGCCGGCAGCCTGAAAGACTGGGCTGCTGGGTCAGGTGGTCTCGATTCTCTGGCAGACCGCCGGACTCATTTCATCAGACTGTTCAGCACGTCTTGGATTTCGGTCGGTCCCCCGAACTTGCTCACAGGGGATCGTCCGATTGCTGGGTTTTTCTGAGACTGTGGGTTTTTTTCTGCACTGTGGCACCACAAGACGGCTTCTGTTGTGATGTGGCGCAGTATAAATAAAGCTGAATTGAATTGAATTGAATTAAATTGAATTGAACTCTTTTCTGGTAGTTGGGGTCTCTGGGGTGTTGGTTGGCCGCCCAGCCTTTTTCACTGGTTGGTCGGGTGGAGCCAGGATGCTGGGAGGCCACTGGAACTACCTTTCTATTTGTTATTTATGACCCAGTTTCCTTCATATTGTCTTTGATGTTGGTTATTGGGTTTTGAGTGGTGTTTTGTGTCTCTCCCTCTGGGCCTGGATCCCCCCCCCCCGGGTCAGTTTTGTAGTTGTTGCCATTTGGGGGGGGTATTCTCTTCTCTTTTTTGATGCTACCATGGGTGTCTGGGCTCCACCCCTTGAGGGAGGGGTACTGTGGTGATTCCAAGTTTGGTTCCACACCGGGCTTGGGTCTCCTGTTTATTTTCCTTTCTTCCATATGTATTTCTAATTAAGTTTTCATTATGTCTGTGCTTTTATTTTGACAGCACCGTGACAGGACTTTCTGCTGTCAAATCTGTTCATGACCTGTCACAGCTGTCTGCACTTTGTCATTACGTTCACTCCACATCTGTTTGTAGTTTGAGTTTGGTTCACTATTTAAGATCACCAGCTAGACGTAGTTGTTGCTGCGATCTCGTCACCCTTAGACTGGAGTCCCTACGCCCGGCTCCAGTCTCCCTTTAGCGTTAGGTTTCGCCCTCGCTTCATTCATATGTAAGTGTATATTTCCAGCATCAGATTTCACCCTCGCTGCACTCTTATGTAGGTGTTTGTGTTCTTTATTTGTGCCTCACGTTTAGCGTACGTGTTTTGCCCCACATGGCTCATTACTTTGTTTCTGTTAATAAACAAGCAAACTCACTGTTGGCATTTGGTACCTCATTAATGCCCTGAAAAGGGGCAATTATGACAGGATGATGATAAAAAAACAGGTGTACCATTCACATCTTTCAGCCGCCAACCTTCTCTCCCTGGCATTTTGTCTCTCCATGATAAACAACAGGGAAAAAAAACCAAAAACAGCTAAACAGTCACTTGTTGAGTATCCCCCCTTTTTTGTGATGTAGTTTGCAATGGGGATTAAAATAGAAACAGTCTTGCTTAGGGAATGGGGATTACTTAGTTTCTTGCTTTTTTGTTTTGTTTTGTTTTGTTTTTGTGCTTCTTTCTTGTACGGGGTTGTTTTATGAAAATATTTAGACAGGTTCGTGAGGAGTCGGCACACAGGAAAGGAATTCACACAGAGGACAGACTGCTAGAATAAACTGTATCTTTTATTCCCCACAGAACACATCTCCTCTACACACAGAGAAATCATTGCATGTCACACATCTCCTTCACACAAGGATTAATGCATTTCATGTCATTCCATTAGCTTTTACCAATGATACAGATGACTGGAGAGCCGGCAGTCTAGAAAGAGCGTTGATTTCTCAGCTGGACGTTTTGCGCAAAAAACTCACAGCAGACTCTGCCGTATTGAGGGAAAACCCCTGTTTTTAAAGGAAAGGCTATGTGCAGGACAGAGTGGCCATCTCTGTTCCGAGTAAGCCTCCCTCCCACATTCTCAGAGTTGCATGGGGAGCGGGGAGGGCCAGTCCCAGCCCCCAGACAACTCCTTGCCCGGCTCCCAAAACATACACGAACACCTGCTCCATTTCACACACACACATATACACATGAGGAATAAAGGCGCCTTTGTTTCATAAGCATAGTTGGAAGGAGTAACAGCTGTAAGGAGTAACAGTTTCTTAGGTCATACTGCCCAGGTCATTGTGTACCTTAAGATAAATCCATCATGGGAAGAGAACTGGATTGTTAAAACATATTAAAAACAACTGAGAAACAAATCAGGGCACACATTAAAAACACATTTATATTACAGGGGTAAAGTTTGCAATGTGTCAAATGCACCCAGGAGTCACGCCCTTTGACTTTCACGGCTGTTGGTGTCACCAGGATGACTTTGTGTGGTCCTTGCCAGGGAGCATCGACCGAGTTTTTCTTTTTGATGACTTTGATGAGGACCAGATCCCCCGGCTTGGGCAAGATGGGTGCTTCCCCGTGGTCCCTTCTGGGAAGAGCAGCATGAACAACATCTCTGTCAGTCAACATTCTTCGCATGTAATCAGCTAAGTACTCTTCCTCATCACCTGAATTAAATGGCCTGGCGGGAGTAGATATGGCCATCCATTATTTTTCCTAGTTCTGTCACTATTTTCCTAAGCCTTCTTTAATGGTCCTTTTTGTGCGTTACACTAATCCTGCAGATTGTGGGTGGTAAGCTGAGTAGTTTTCCAAGTTAATGTTGAGTGTTGTACCTAAGTGTGATATAATCTAATTTACAAAATGTGTTCCATTATCTGAGAAAATCTTCTCAGTTATTCCAAATCTTGGTATTATTTCAGTTAAGAGCTTCTTTGCTACCGTAGCAGCATTTGGATGAGTGTAAGGGAGGGCTTCTGTCCGTTTAATAAATGTATCATAATCACCAAACAACATTTCTTCCCTTCACATTTATTTACTTCAATGGAATCCATGCAAAGGTTTTGAAAAGGATAGGTTGATGCAGGGAAGGTGCCTTTTTCAGGCCTTAAAGTGCCGATGACACGTTTTTGACATTTTTTAGGATGTTGTGTAAACCCAAAAGTCACTGTCTATGATCAATATAATATTTACAACAGCGCCTGCATAAACTAGTTATCATTAAAAAACCGCAGCCGCTGAATGGACTGTGGTGCCACCCACTGAATAAAGGGTAGCACCCCAATGATGTAATCGGATTCTGGTGTTGTTAACTAGAATGACAGCAGCTTTGTAGCTCACAGTTTCTCTGGTTTCTTGTTTTAATTTTACTGCTCTGCCTTCATGTTGTGTCGCAGGCTTAGATAAACAGCAAGCCGTGAAAGACCACATCACACGCTTCAGCTCCAACTGTCATAAGCCTCCTTGTGTGCTTCTCATGTGCTTTTAGGCAGGAGGAGCGCACGAGGAGGGGAAGGATTAATGAACTTACGCGCAGCTTTGACCTACTTTCTGTGATCCCATGCTGACATCTCACTGGTCCGGCCACATCCCCTCTATCATGATCACCAGCTGATTCAAACTCCCGCTGATCATGTTTCCCAGTCCTCACCCAGGTGCTTCTCATCACACCATCACCAGCAGTGTGTGTACATATTAGCGGCCGTTTTCCAGTAACGCAATGCTGGTCCATAGCATTGTCATCTGTGCTGTTAGTCTGCCAGTGTTTTCAGCACTCTCACGATGTTAGACACTCCATGTTCACCGTGGTTCTTGTGCATCCTTGAAGCGATGTCGGCTCTGGGGGACACCTGTGGCTAACACGTCTCCTCTCATTTGTTCTCTGAGCGATGCCGGCTCCCGAATGCCATCAGTAAGTGTGTTTGTGTTTTTTGTCTGTCTTCACCTTTTTTGGGAATTGTCTGTCGTTCTACAGTGGGGCAAAAAAGTAATTAGTCAGCCACCAATTGTGCAAGTTCTCCCACTTAAAAGATGAGAGAGGTCTCCAATTTTCATCATAGGTATACCTCAACTATGAGAGACAAAATGAGAAAAAAAAAATCCAGAAAATCACATTGTCTAATGTTCAAAGAATTTATTTGCAAATTATGGTGGAAAATAAGTATTTGGTCAATAACAAAAGTTCATCTCAATACTTTGTTATATACCCGTTGTTGGCAATGACAGAGGTCAAACGTTTTCTGTAAGTCTTCACAAGGTTTCCACACACTGTTGCTGGTATTTTGGCCCATTTCTCCCGATCTCCTCTAGAGCAGTGATGTTTTGGGGCTGTTGCTGGGCATCACAGACTTTCAACTTCCCTCCAAAGATTTTCTATGGGGTTGAGATCTGGAGACTGGCTAGGCCACTCCAGGACCTTGAAATGCTTCTTACGAAGCCACTCCTTCATTGCCCGGGCGGTCTGTTTGGGATCATTGTCATGCTGAAAGACCCAGTTTCATCTTCAATACCCTTGCTGATGAAAGGAGGTTTTCACTCAAAATCTCATGATACATGGCCCCATTCATTCTTTCCTTTACACGGATCAGTCGTCCTGGTCCTTTTGCAGAAAAACAGCCCCAAAGCATGATGTTTCCACCCCCATGTTTCACAGTAGGTATGGTGTTCTTTGGATGCAACTCAGCATTCTTTCTCCTCCAAACACGACAAGTTGAGTTTTTACCAAAAAGTTCTATTTTGGTTTCATCTGACCATATGATATTCTCCCAATCCTCTTCTGGATCATCCAAATGCTCTCTAGCAAACTTCAGACGGGCCTGGACATGTAC
Source organism: Pholidichthys leucotaenia (assembly GCA_020510985.1). NCBI lineage: Eukaryota > Metazoa > Chordata > Actinopteri > Cichliformes > Pholidichthyidae > Pholidichthys > Pholidichthys leucotaenia. The sequence goes on from CM035843.1 coordinate 316,510,549, forward strand.
TGGCTTAACCCTTGTATTATGTTGAAAAAAAATTACATTGATTATGTTGCGGGTCATTTTGACCCGTACTGTGTAAATCCACTCATAACAGTCAAAAAACAGGTTAAACCAATAACAACTTTATTTTAGATTATATAAACATTTATAAAAGAGACATAACAATACATTTTTAATTTCAACACTATATTTAAGAACAATTTTGTTCAAGTTTTTCCCTCTGCATTTTTTTTTTAATTTAACTTGCTCCTTTTTCTCATATTTTCAATGTTCAACATTTTCAATGCTCTCCACATGATGGACAGAATGCAACTGTGTGTTTTCTGCAGATGTAATTCTTGCATTTCACACAAGAGTTACTTGTTTTACTGTCCTCTCGGGAGGGACAGACCTGGCATCTTTTCCGTTTCTTTACACCTGTGTCCACTGGATCCATTGCAGATTGGTTGGATGACCTGACCTTGACCTTTTCAATGACAGCTTCAGCTGCTGGGGACTGAGCTGGCCTGGCTTGCCTCTGGATCTTGGGAGTGACAAGTGCTTTGCTGAGTTCTTCCAGGAAAAGCCGACGTCGGTACAATTTGCCGGCATTCCATTGCTGGTTGATTTCAGTCCACAGGACATAGGCATTGTAAGCAGACACATCGACAATGTTGTAGAAAATCACCAAGGGCCAACGGGCAGTCTTGCGCTGGCAGCTGTATGTTGCTGTGACTTTGTCCAGATTGTCAACTCCTCCTTTGGTGGAATTGTAGTCCAGGATCATATGTGGCTTCATGTCTTCTCTTGTGCTCAGAGATGCATCTGTGTGCATTGTGCTTATTACAAGAACATTCTTGTTTCTCTTTGGGCAGTATGAAACAACTGCTGCTTTCTCAGTGAAAACAAATATTGAGGAATGCAGAGGTCTGCCCTGCATCTTCAGAATTTCACTGGGAAGTTCTGACTTACACTACCGTTCAAAAGTTTGGGGTCACTTAGAAATTTCCTTATTTTTGAAAGAAAAGCACTGTTTTTTTCAATGAAGATAACTTTAAACTAATCACAAATACACTCTAATATCTAATATACATTGCTAATGTGGTAAATGACTATTCTAGCTGCAAATGTCTGGTTTTTGGTGCAATATCTAAATAGGTGTATAGAGGCCCATTTCCAGCAACTATCACTCCAGTGCTCTAATAGTACAATGTGTTTGCTCATTGCGTCAGAAGGCTAATGGATGATTAGAAAACCCTTGTGCAATCATGTTAGCACAGCTGAAAACAGTTTAGCTGGTTAGAGAAGCTATAAAACTGACCTTCCTTTGAGCAGGTTGAGGATCTGGAAAAAATTATTATTTCAAATACAAATCATTATTTCTAACCTTGTCAATGTCTTGACTATATTTTCTATTCATTTTACAACTCATGGTGGTAAATAAGTGTGACTTTTCAAGGAAAACACAAAATAATTGTCTGGGTGACCCCAAACTTTTGAACGGTAGTGTATTTCTTCTGACTGTTCCCAACATAGTCAACTTTCTCTTCTGAAGTTCATCTCCAAGGCGATAGGATGTAAAGAAGTTGTCACATGTGATGTTATAACCTTGCAACCCTTCACTCATCTCCAGCACCACACGCATCCCCTGATTCTTCTCAGATGCTCCTCCAGGTAGCTTTCCAGTATACACTTGCATATTCCATGCATAGCTAGATTTTGCATCACAGGCTACCCACATTTTAAGATAAGATAAGCCTTTATTAGTCCCACAATGGGGAAATTCCAGGATTGCAACAGCACAGGGATAGCAACACTCAGAGCAACAATCAGAAGGCAAGAAAAAACAAGAGCAGCTAGTATACATATGTACATATTACTATATATATATATATATATATACAGTATATGTACTGTATATATATATATATATATATAACTAACTAACCTGCACTTATATAGCACTTTTCTAGATTTATATATATAGACATATATATATATATATAGACATATATATATATATATATATATATATATATATATATATATATATATATATATATATATATATATATATATATATATATATATATTTATATATATAGACACACAGTGCGGAGCATTGTGGTTGGTGGATGTTCAGCAGAAAGTCTAAGCTCTCTCTCCGTGGATGCGGCGGGCCAGCTGGATGTCTTTGGGCATGATGGTGACCCTCTTGGCGTGGATGGCGCACAGGTTGGTGTCCTCGAAGAGACCCACCAGGTAGGCCTCGCTGGTCTCCTGCAGAGCCATGATGGCGGAGCTCTGGAAGCGCAGGTCGGTCTTGAAGTCCTGAGCGATCTCCCTCACCAGGCGCTGGAAGGGCAGCTTACGGATGAGCAGCTCCGTGGATTTCTGGTAGCGACGGATCTCTCTCAGAGCCATGGTACCGGGCCTGTAACGGTGAGGCTTCTTCACTCTGCCGGTGGCCGGAGCGCTTTTCCGAGCAGCCTTGGTGGCCAGCTGCTTCCTGGGGGCTTTTCCTCCAGTAGATTTATGGGCGGTCTGCTTGGTTCTTGCCATCGCTCTTTATTATTCTGTCTTATATTTCTTGCACGCCTCCTAAACTCCAGCCCGGCACCCGCGTCGTTTTCGCTTCAGTTCTCCCGGTATGTTGAGTTTCTCCGTTAGCACCGGGTGGCGGTTGAGTGCTAGCTAGCTCTTCCCTGCTGTATCGTCTCCTGCTGTAAACAGTGGCTCCGTCCGCCGACTCGGGAGACCTTTGGGGCGATCTGTGTGTCCGTGATATATATAGAATGAAAGGTGTAGAAAGAAGAAGGAAGATTTAAAAAAAGCAAAAAAAAAAGGCAGTTGCAAAAGGCAGCCAACTCGTGTGGCGCCAGAACCGGAAAAAAAAAAAAAAAAAAATTGATGCCATACTTGGCAGGCTTGTTGGGCATGTACTGTCTGAAAGGACAACGCCCCCTGAATGGTACAAGGTGCTCATCTACAGTAACATGGGGACCACGATTGTACAACAAAGATAGAATTTCAACCCATTTATCCCATACATCTCTAAACGCAGCTAGTTTGTCTCTTTCACGTCGACCAGCTCTGGTATCACGGTTGTCAAATCGGATCACACAAGATATCATGTGAAATGTCTCCAGAGACATTGTTGCTCGAAAGATTGGCCTTCCATACTCTTCATCCCATAGACTTGCAGTTGCTTCTCCCTTTGACCTGTACACTCCAGCTAATACCAGAATTCCAATGTAAGCATGCAAGTCAGTCTGATCCAGTGGCTTCCATTTCTCCTGAAATACACGCCTCCCCTCCAAGTTGGTCATTTCCAGTATAATCTTCTCTATTGGTGGGGATATGAAGAGCTGAAATGCTGATTGAATATCATCAACTCGTGTGACAGCAAATCCTGTAGGACCGGGAGTCATTTTGATGACAATGGAAGATGACAGTCTACCTCGGCTTTGGTGTGGTGATGTTGACCATTTTATATTACCATCTTTAGATGCCCATGTCCCCTCTGTGGATAATGATTGCTGCATTCCTTGGCTTTCATCCGATGGAGACACAACGGCAGGCTCGTCCTCTGAATCCTCCTCATCGTCGGAAAATTGACAATCTGGATCATCAATTACATTGTCCTCGGTCTCTAAAATCTCTTCCTCTGTGTCACTATCCCAGTTCAAAATATGTGATGAAGCTTCTTCAGCTGTAAACCTTCTGGAGCTCATTTTTGGTGTGTTTGTCAAAGAGATGGCATGAGAAAAGTGACAAGGACAAGGGAGAGAAAGTCCCTCCTCGACACACACCTGAGTCTCTGGCAGTCAAAATACAATTAACTGGGCAGTCAAAATAAAGTACAGTGATCCCTCACTTATCGCGTTTAATGGGGACCAGAACCGATCGCGAAAAGTGAAAAACCGCGAAGTAGCGTCACCCCCCCCCCCAAGGGCGTCACAAACACTATTTTGCACAAAAAGGCACAAGAGAACAGCAAAAAGTGCCACTAAGCAACACAAGCGATAAAGAACAATGAATGCGGTCTTCCTTCGCTGGGTATGGGCGCTCGGCAGGGAGAGAAGCTGGGTAAAACGTCTCGGCCAATCAGCTTGCGAGATTCCCGAGCTGTGAAGAGGTGGGCGGAGAGGAGTGGAGCGGTGGTCAGAGAGGTGGATTTTGAGTTGTGCGGGCTCTCTGTGTTGATACCTGATGTTCTGATGTAGTCTCCCTGCCTTCTGCTAGCGCCCGGGCAACTTTCGTGCCATTTTTTCTCAATTTTGAATTTTTGATGAATATTTTTGAAAAATCCGCGATGCACTGAGGGCGCGAAAGGTGAAACGCGAAGTAGCGAGGGATCACTGTACATCAAAAAGGCATGTTTATTTTGGATCTGTACAGCTACTTACCCACATAAAAGTGTCTGGGTCAAAATGACCCGCAACATCATCTTTGTATACAAACTCTGCACATACACTCCACTACACATCAAAGTGTCCAGATTTTACACACCAGTTCATGACCCGAGATGAGGAAAAGTCACAAAATTTCATGAAGAAAAAGAAAGGATAACCCATACTTTGGTCAACACAAAAACCGAAATGGGTCAAATTGACCCTTAACATAATACAAGGGTTTAAACCCCCCCACAAACAAATAAACAAACAAACAAACAAACAAACAAACAAACAGAAACTTCCCAATCTTCTCTCGGTCTCTTATGGGGTATCTGTGTTCATTTGTGACTGGGATCTAGTCCCCAAAGCCCTCAACAGAAAGCATGCACTCTCACATTCATATTTTTAGGCAGTTTAGAACAGTCACTTCACCTAATATAGCATGTTGTTGTGTTTTGAATCATATGAACACTAGAAATATGGCCATTCTTGCCATTCATGCCTTGTACCATGCGACTCTTATCAACTCCTTGCTTTATAAAAGCCAATGTATGAGCCCCATGGTCTTCCTGTGATGTCTGGGGTCCTTAATTATGTCTGTATGGTGAGCATTGTGACTGATGACCAAAAGATTAAAAAAAAACAAACAAAAAAATCCACACACCAAAAAGCTCCCATAAGACTTCTTTGGGCATGGGGGTCCCCGGGGTGTGCGACAGGGGCACCGGGGCGGGCCCGCTGTGGGGGTGCCTGGGGGGCTTGCGCCGGGGGGCGTGGGCCGGTCTCCGCCCCGGCGGGTGGGGTCGCTGGCCTTCTGGTGCCTGGGGCCCGGGGGTGGGCGTTGGCCCCGCTGGGGGGGGGGGGGGTCGGGCGGGCCCGGGGGTGTGGGCTTGCTGTGCTGGCCACCGAGCAGCCTGGCCTCCCTTGATCGTCCCTCCTGGGGCGGATGCCTGGCTTTCCAGGGGCTTGCTGACCTCGGACGTTTGTGCCCTGTGGGGGTTGGTGGCACTGCCTTGCCTGCTCAGGGTTCCCGGGGGGAGAGCTGCTGCGACCGGCCCTCCGCTTCGTATGTTTCCTGACAAACCACTCACATGCACACACTTATTTTGCACGCGCTCTCATATATATGCATGCAGACATACACTCACAAGTGTCTCTCCTTTAATAGGTGCAGAAACCAGACTCTTGTTGAGACATCTTCGGTGGAAGAAGCAGTTTGTCTTTTGTTTGTTTTAGTTGTTAGTTTGCTTGTTTTTTTTGTCTGTTCCCCTTCCTTTTCTTTCCCCCCTCCACACACTTCCTTCCCCTCTTCCCCATCCTGTTGGATCTTCCATGGGTAAAATAATTAAAATAAAGTATTAAAAGTTATTACAGGAGGAGTTTACAACAATATACAATACACAGTTAGGTATTGAACAAGCTCCTCTTGGCAAAGTAAATCTGTTTTGGCACAATAAGGGTGACCGATCCATGTTCTGTTTGCCTAGCTGCCTGACAGCACAAGGGGGGGGGGGGGTTCTTTAATTCAGAGGAACATTTCAGGCACATCACGTTTCCTCAAACTTTTTGTTTATAAATTCAACACACAAACTTTGATTGTTTGATGTGCAGGTCTGTCTTAAATAGTTTTTCAGTCAAACATTCTTGATTTTTTTTATTTTACTGTTTGTCACCCTTAAAATTGGCAATAATTCCTAAGTATGCGCCATCTAAATAGCACAGTCATGAAGTCATTGTGTTTCATCTAGATTTACTTAATATTTAATATCCATATGTAAATGCATGTACAAGCTACAGAAATGTACATGTATGTGATCAACATGCACAATTTGGGGCGAAGGTATCTAACTCTTGCAGCTTTTGGGGAAATTTTAAGATTTTAAGGTGGTAATTAATAAACAAATTGAACAGGCTTTTAATAATTTGTATTAGTGTCTGACTTTTGTCTCCAAAAAAATGTAACGTAGGGCAGTATTTCAATGGACTGCGACAGCATGCCACTAGTTGTAGATTAAAAAAAGACATGCAACAAATATGTGAATTTGTCATGATTTTCACTTGGAATTACACTGAATTGTCACATACAACACATCGCATATTGCACACATTATGTTCAAAATTTCTGCAGCACAACAGCAAGGCCCTGCAACCGATGAGAGGAAATTGCAAACCCCTGCATACATTTGGAGATTTTGAAAACTCCCTTGCAAAAGCCTTTCTCCAACTAATCATGAGCTGGTCCAGCCCAGTGAGATACTGTCACAGAGTGAGTGAGTCGCAGGCGTTGCCCTAGTGCCACAGAACTTTTGGACATGTTCAAAAAATTTGTACGACAGATTTGTCTCATAATAGTCACAGTCATTGAGGATGTCTCAACTCCATCTCAAACCCTTCTCAATTTAGTTTTCACGAGTCAGAAAGTGCAAGAAAACAACTTTGCAAGGGGTTGGGGACCAATGAAATTAAATTGTGACTGATTGGAGACAAAAATCAGCTGCAACAGTGAGAATATTTTACACACAGCAGCCTGGCATCTTCCAGCACCAGAATATGATTTTCCAGCAGTGGCAGCAGCTTTAAACGTTCCAGCAGCTTGGTAGCTGTCAGCAACAGAGTGGTCAGGATGGTGCTTGATTGCAGCAGCAAGGAGACATGCAGCAGCCTTCAGCATGTTGGCATTAAAAGAATAAACAAATGAAGATAAAACTTCTGTACGACTTGATTCAGCAAAACCGTAAGGATTGGGAGAAGATGCACAGCCCCCTGCTGACTGGTCAGTAGAAATTGTGCATTCTTATAGCATAATTTTAGTTTATATATTAAACTAAAATCATAATTTATATGGTCCTAATTGTGTAATTGGCACAGATAACCGTTGTGCAAGTCTTGCTTTGGATTTGAGAGGCCATGGGGGGTGGGGGGCATTAATGCAATATTCATGATATACGCAAATGTGTTGTGTCATTCAGTATGGTTCCAAATGAAAAATGTCACAAATTTGTGCGTTTGTTGCATGTTTTTTTTTAATCTCCTAGCGAGATACTACCCTTACCTTAGCAGTTTCTGAAACATCTTATTGGGTGACACACATTTCTTTAGTACATAATCCATATTTTTGTGTGTATTTGTAGAAAAATGAATGGGTTGGGGTATGGTAATTATTTGATTTATCATAATAGATTAAAATAATTAGCATAAAATCACATTTAACTTTATGTTAGGATCTCATCTGTTTCTGTTTTTTTGTGTGACAACAATGAATAAGAAAAACTAATGCATTTTAGGCGTGCTGGCACAAACAAGGAATTAGGCTAGAATGAAAACTCATACCCAACAAGCACAGATAAACTGAGATGAATATATACATGCCAAAAAGGGGTTTAGTCATGTTCAGTGGCTATAAATCCCCTATAAAACAAATCTACATTGTCTAAAATGGTATCTTATGGCTATTGTTCTACAAAAAACCTTTCATGTCTTACAGTTTCATATCAAAATATTTTCACTTCCCTTTGGCCATGGCAGCAAACCTCAGTTAGGCCAACAGAGTCCTGATTAGCTCAACCGTCGTCGGCCTCCGTCGGTCTATGATGACCATGGAAGAGAATCCTTAACGTCTACTCTGCTGGAACAGCACCGCCTGTGGCTGAACAGGCCGATGCGCGAATGGCAGTCCCTGTCACACAGGTCGCACTTGTGGGTGGTCTCCGTGCTGCTGGAGCTGTGGCGGTTCTTCCTGCGGGTCCTTTTTTCATCTGCTGCAGCAGTCAGTCTCTCTTCACCTGCCTTGAGCTGTCTGGTCAGGGTGCCTCTCCATTTGGAGAGGTCCGTTGCAAGGTCCTCCCAGCGCTCTGTGTTGATCTCCAGGGCCTTCATGTCTCTCTTGCAGACATCTCTAAAGCGCAGCTGTGGGTGGCCAATGTCTCTCCTGCCAGTCGCCAGTTCTCCATAGAGGACGTCTTTGGGGATTCTGCCATCCTCCATACGGTGAACGTGGCCTAGTCAGCGGAGCCTGCGCTGCCTGAGTAGAGTGAACACGGAGGGAAGGCCGGCGCGGGACAGAACTTCTGTGTTTAAGTTCCAAGGTTGTCATAGCCAGGAGCGGCACTGGGGTTAAGCTCCCAGTGCTTATAAAATGCTCCTTATGGCGTGCGTCTCGAAAAGCCTCTGACAACTAAGTCCAACTCCTAGTCTGCCCGTGTGGTTTAGTCTTTAAGCCTGGCGGAACTGCTTTTACTAATAGGAGAAGGGGCAAGGGCGGATCTCTGGCGCCTTAAAACCAGATGCTTCGGGTACATGGTGGCTCGTCAACCTGGGAAGGTAGCCCATCTAGGGGAAGGTAAACCCTGATTTCAAACCTCTGCTGCCTTGCGGCACACCCGGTCACGGGAAAGGATTCGGGAGTCAACCCTGAGGAAAAATCCGGAGTCGGAGTCCCTAAGGCAGTTCTCTGTTGTGCTCAACATCGTTCTGGCAGCTCCTGCAACGGCTCTGGTGCCAAACTATAGCAGCCCTGCTGTTCCTTTGGATCCATCAGTGACGTGGAGAGGGGGGACATGTTGCATGGGTAACATCTTGTCCTCCATATCTTCCTGCCCAGGCTTGAATCCTACCAACGCCCAACGCTGGAAGGTAGAACACCGGATTAGCTCAACCACAGAGATATATAATTGGCTAGAGTGCTCATAGGTAACATTTTGACTTCAAATAAGTGTAATGTTAATAATAATACTTAAGTGTAATGTAGTTGTTTCAGTGACGATGATTCCCTTGTACACTTTTTAAAAATTTTTATTAACCTTTGCCTTGTCTCTTATAATCTCTGCTCATGATTTGTATTTACCCGTATCGGTTCTTGGCGCGCACACACACACACACACACACACACACACACACACACACACACACACACACACACACACACACACACACACACACACTGATAGACAAAGATAACACAAGTAAACACAAAATGGAGTTTTTAAATGAAAGTGTTTATCATTAAGGGCAAAAACAAATCCAAACCTAGATGGCCCTATGTGAAAAAGTGACCCCCCCCCCTTAAAACCTAAATTAACTGGGGTCGATCAATCAATTTCTCTAGCCACACCCAGGCCTGATTACTGCCACACCTGTTCTCAATCAAGAAATCACTTAAATAGGACTTGCCTAACAAAGTGAAGTAGACTAAAAGGTCCTCAAAAGGTAGATATCATGCTGAAATCCAAAGAAATTCAGGAACAAATGAGAAACAAAGTAATTGAGATCTATCAGTCTGAAAAAAGGTTATAAAGCCATTTCGAAAGCTTTAGGACTCCAGCGAACCACAGTGAGAGCCATTATTCACAAATGGCAAAAACATGGAACAGTAGAGAACCTTCTCAAGAGTGGCTGGCTGACCAAAATTACCCCAAGAGCACAGTGATGACTCACCCAAGAGGTCACAAAAGACTCCACCACAACATCCAAAGAACTGCAGGCCTCACTTGCCTCAGTTAAGGTCAGTGTTCATGACTCCACCATAAGAAAGAGGATGGGCAAAAAAGGCCTGCACGGCAGAGTTCCAAGACGAAAACCACTGCTGAACATAAAGAACATAAAGGCTCATCTCAGTTTTGCCAGAAAACATCTTGATGATCCCCAAGATTTTGGGGAAAATACTGTGTGGAGTGACGAGACAAAAGTTGAACTTTTTTGAAGGTATGTGTCCCATTACATCCGGCGTAAAAGTAACACAGCATTTCAGAAAAGGAACATCATACCAGCAGTAAAATATGGTGGCGGTAGTGTGATGGTCTGGGGCAGTTTTGCTGCTTCAGGACCTGGAAGGCTTGCTGTGGTAAATGAAACCATGAATTCTGCTATATACCAAAAAAATCCTGAAGGAGAATGTCCGGCCATCTGTTCGTGACCTCAAGCTGAAGCGCACTTGAGTTCTGCAGCAGGACAATGATCCAAAATACACCAGTAAGTCCAGATCTGGATAGCTTAAGCAAAACAAAATGAAGACTTTGAAGTAGCCTAGTCAAAGTCCTGACCTATATCTGATTGAGAGACTGTGGCATGACCTTTAAAAAGCGATTCAGGCTCGAAAACCCTCCACTGTGGCTGAATTACAACAATTCTGCAAAGATGAGTGGGTCAAAATTCCTCCACAGCGCTGTAAAGGACTCTGTTACCATGGGTTGAGATGCCGTCTCGGCACTCAGCCCATGTTTTCCCTCATCCCTGCTTCCCATTGAGCAGCGTCTCAGCTGGCCCCCAGCTGGCAGCATTATGGACGGCTGGGGCCAATTAGTCTTCATCAGCTGGGGCGCTGCCAATGAGGATAAATAGGAGCAGCCTCGATGACTCGGGGCTGCGACATAAACACATTGCTAAGCTGAAGCCCCTTCGTCTGGTGTCAGCTTATACTCCTCTTGCAGCATTCCTGTGTTTGTATCCCGCTGTGAGTATGTACGTCTTGCTACCCCCACGTCCGGTACGAGCTGCTTACCTCTGCGCTGTGCAACCTGTGAGTGTACCTCTGCATGAGTATCTGTGCTCTCCTCATCCCTTCCCCTTTACCCTGAATAAAATATCACGACTCACTGGCTTGCCCCTGGCTCTGATTGCCCGGCTCCCTGGAGCCGGATATGACAGTATGTCGCAGCCAGAAGAGTTGCCGGCGGCCGTGGGTCGCTGTGGAAACGTACCTTTCTGTCGGGGTGTCAGCGCTGCTAGCATGCCGTTTCCCAGGAGTCACTTCCGGCGCCAGGGCAACGAGCTGAGGTCCATCTCGGAGGCTGTCGACGGGACGCTCTTCACCCTGCACGACGCCTCCAACGCGAGACGCTGGCATCCGGGCCGTGCTGAGGAGCTCCTGGACTGTCACCCTCACTCTCTGTACCATCTGGAGGACAGTGCCAGGATAGACGCTGCAGGTACACAGCGAGAGAAGCTCCACGGGGTGGATGGAAATCCCGGCAGGGAGTCGAAGTGGGCGACGTCTTTCCCCGCTTCGGAGTCCCGTTCCTGCCGCTATTCCAGTCCGGGAGTTCGCGCCAACCAGAGGACTTCCCCCGACCTGCGCCACGTCACTCGGGATTCCCTTCAAGGAGCCGCAGCTGACAGCAGTTATGTCCGGGGTCGAGTGGCTGTCGCGAGCTCTACTGTGTTTCCTGTCACCACCTTCAGGCATGTGGCGGCGGCAGTGAGATTGATGGTGAGGACTTCAGGGCTACGAAGCTTTCCCGTGCTCGACGCCTTCCTCGTCTCGATCTCCGATCTGGAGCGGCGAATCCTGGGTTTCCCCCTCGCTTCGTCCCCTGGGAGTAGTCGTCATCACATCGCCGAGTCACCTCTGCACGAACCTCGTCCGGATCCAGTTCTGGGTCATCGTCAGGACCGTTCCTCCCACGCAGCTGTCATCCCTTCGCCTCGTCAGTGTGGAGATTCTACAGCCTCGTCCCCTGAGCCTCGTTCCCCCGCTGTCATTCCTGGACATTCGGGCTGGCTCACCCCGGCTGTTTCCCCCTCCTCCTCGACGCGCTTCCTGACCGCTGTGTGTGCCTGGAATCCCGGCCTGGTGAGCTCTCTGCTGGAGACAACGCGAGTGACCCTCAGACGAATTCCCGGGGGGGTCCTCCGTTATCGCCGGGCGGGGAGAGGAAGAAGCAGATTCCACTACAGCAGGCGATACTCAACCTCCAGGGGGCAGGCAAGTCATTGTTTTTTCACACCTGCTTAATGATTTGCTCTGTCACATCCCTGGAGGAGAAGTTCAGGGTTCGCAGCTCCCTGAACTCTCCCCACCTGCTGTAACCTGTATGCCTAATCCCGCATCCTCTGTGTCTCTCTCCGCCGAGCGGTCCCCGGCTCCGGGTCAACGTGGTGGGATATGGAGAGGGCCTGTGGTTCCGCAGCTACATTACGGACGGAGGAGGGGGACTGACTGCTGCGTGGAGTCTACGCCGACGACTGAGCGTCCCCGGGTCTCCACGGAGGAGCGGTTCGGTCCGGCGGGACGAGATTCTTCTGGCTTCACGCCGAGTAGATCGTCCGCGGGGTTACCTGAGCTGGAGGGATCTCAAGCTGCGCTGACCATCGTGCTGGCTGCGGGGCCCGACGCGGCTAGATGGGAGCCTGACAACGACCTCCTGACGACGGATCCTGGATCTTCGCAGTCCTGGACGGCGTCAGAACCCGAGATCAGGCGAGTGCTCTCCTTTCTCTTCTCTCTTTTTATCCCCGAGCACTTCAGCCTATCTCCAGGGGAGACGAGCCGGGTGCAGCCGTCCGCTGCGTCTGAGCTCGTCTCGCCGGGTTCTGGCGCTGCCGGTGATCCTGATCCCGGTTCTGTTTTCTCTTCTGAGCCTTCTTCCAGGGTCACCGGCAAGGAGTTGCTGTTCCTCGTGGTGCTGGAGGGTCCGGGTTCAACGTTGGAGGTCGGTTCTGGTGCAGTATTCAACGTGGGTTCGCCCGAGACCCAGTCGGGGTCCAACGTGGGTTCGCCTGAGGCCCGATCGGGGTCCGACGTGGGTGCTGCCCCAGTATTGTCCAGGTCCGGTGAGGAGGTGGCCGTTTTCCTGCGGCCTGACGCCCGCCGCCCTCGTCATCGGCTCTCCCCTGAGCCTCTTCCACCGGGATCCGCTCTGATCCTTCGCCCGTCTCAACGGTCCTGGTGGTTGAGTGATGCGGGTCGACGACCCGACCCACAGAACTTTCGGTTCGGTGATCTGGTTCCCCCCACTGGTCTGTGTTTCCCTCTGGGCAGCCTGGTTCGGCTGCCGGTGGACTGGATTCCTGGGATCTGGGTCCAGAGTTCGCCGTCCGAACACTTCTTCCCCTGATTCGCCAGCTGGACAATGGGCGGGGAGATCTCCGGAGCCATCTCGGCCATTTTTGGACTCTGCCTGCCATTCACCTCGGGTGTCACTTTTTCTTTTGTTATTAAGGTCACTCGGGTGTAATGTGTTGTCCTGTTGGTGGATTCGTTTTTATAGTGCTGTGTTTTCCATCGCTCATGCTCAGCATTTTACTTTTTGTGCCATGTTTTTAGCCTCGTTTTTTGTATTGTAGAGTTATGTTTTGTTTTCCGTAACACCATGCTCTGCAGTTATCCATTTATTCCAGTCACTTTCATTTCTTTAGGTGACTGGGTATTTATATATTCGTGTGTGTGGGTTTTTCTTTGCCTGCACTCAGTATTTCTTTTTTGTCCTGTTGGTTCATTATAGAGTCATGTGCCTTGTTTTCCGTAACACCATGCTCTATAATTGTCATTTGTTCCAGTCACCCTCACTTTTCTTGGTGACTATGTGTATGTACTTAAATTAGCGCTGTGTATAGGTTCCCCTTTATTTAACCGTACTCAGCATTTTTGCCCTGTACCTTTTTGGTGGTTCTTTTTTCCTTGCTCTGGGTCACGCATGGTTGGTACTCTCTGGGTAGTATGTAACCGGCGTGCTGACCCAGTTCTTCTCCCCATCTGTACCTGGGTTAATTATTCTGTTTTGTCAGTATTGTATTTGGGTTTTTCTTTCCCGCTACCCTACATTGCCCCATTGGTGTTGTCCTTCCCTTGGCTTCTTCCCCTCCGGTCCGCCTCCCTTCCTCCCACCCTAGGTGGGGGGGGGGGGGGCTGGGATGTTCCTGGTCGTTCAGGAGCCCGACCTTGAGGGAGGGGCTCTGTTACCATGGGTTGAGATGCCGTCTCGGCACTCAGCCCATGTTTTCCCTCATCCCTGCTTCCCATTGAGCAGCGTCTCAGCTGGCCCCCAGCTGGCAGCATTATGGACGGCTGGGGCCAATTAGTCTTCATCAGCTGGGGCGCTGCCAATGAGGATAAATAGGAGCAGCCTCGATGACTCGGGGCTGCGACATAAACACATTGCTAAGCTGAAGCCCCTTCGTCTGGTGTCAGCTTATACTCCTCTTGCAGCATTCCTGTGTTTGTATCCCGCTGTGAGTATGTACGTCTTGCTACCCCCACGTCCGGTACGAGCTGCTTACCTCTGCGCTGTGCAACCTGTGAGTGTACCTCTGCATGAGTATCTGTGCTCTCCTCATCCCTTCCCCTTTACCCTGAATAAAATATCACGACTCACTGGCTTGCCCCTGGCTCTGATTGCCCGGCTCCCTAGAGCCGGATATGACAGACTCATTGCCAGTTATCGCTAATGCATGATTGCAGTTGTTGTTGCTAAGGGTGGCCCAACCAGTTATTAGGTTTAGGGGGCAATCACTTTTTCACACAGGGCCATGCAGGCTTGGATTTTTTTTTACCTTACTAATGAACACCTTCATTTATAAACTGCATTTTGTGTTTACTTGTGTTATCGTTGCCTAATATTTAAATTTGTTTGATGATCTGAAACATTTAAGTATGACAGACATACCAAAAAAATGAGAAATCAGGAACGGGGAAAACACTTTTTCACACCACTGTATATATATATATATATATACAGTATATATATATATATATATATATATATATATATATATATATATATACATATACAGTATATATACAGTGGGGTAAAAAAGTATTTAGTCAGCCACCAATTGTGCAAGTTCTCCCACTTAAAAGCTGAGAGAGGTCTCCAATTTTCATCATAGGTATACCTCAACTATGAGAGACAAAATGAGGAAAAAAAAAATCCAGAAAATCACATTGAAGGATTTTTAATGAATTAATTGGTAAATTCCTCGGTAAAATAAGTATTTGGTCAATAACAAAAGTTCATCTCAATACTTTGTTATATACCCTTTGTTGGCAATGACAGAGGTCAAACATTTTCTGTAGGTTTTCACAAGGTTTTCACACACTGTTGCTGGTATTTTGGCCCATTCCTCCATGCAGATCTCCTCTAGAGCAGTGATGTTTTGGGGCTGTCGCTGGGCAACCCGGACTTTCAACTCCCTCCAAAGATTTTCTATGGGGTTGAGATCTGGAGACTGGCTAGGCCACTCCAGGACCTTGAAATGCTTGTTACGAAGCCACTCCTTTGTTGCCCGGGTGGTGTGTTTGGGATCATTGTCATGCTGAAAGACCCAGCCACGTTTCATCTTCAATGCCCTTGCTGGTGGAAGGAGGTTTTCACTCAAAATCTCACGATACATGGCCCCATTCATTCTTTCCTTTACACGGATCAGTTGTCCTGGTCCCTTTGCAGAAAAACAGCCCCAAAGCGTGATGTTTCCACCCCCATCCTTCACAGTAGGTATGGTGTTTTTTCTCCTCCAAACACAACAAGTTGAGTTTTAATCAGAAAGTTCTATTTTGGTTTCATCTGACCATAAAACATTCTCCCAGTCCTCTTCTGGATCATCCAAATGCTCTCTAGCAAACTTCAGATGGGCCTGGACACGTCTGGCACTGCAGGATTTGAGTCCCTGGCGGCGTAGTGTGTTACTGATGTAGCCTTTGTTACTTTGGTCCCAGCTCTCTGCAGGTCATTCACTAGGTCCCCCCGTGTGGTTCTGGGATTTTTGCTCACCGTTCTTGTGATCATTTTGACCTCACGGGGTGAGATCTTGCGTGGAGCCCCGGATCGAGGGAGATTATCAGTGGTCTTGTATGTCTTCCATTTTCTAATAATTGCTCCCACAGTTGATTTATTCACACCAAGCTGCTTACCTATTGCAGATTCAGTCTTCCCAGCCTGGTGCAGGTCTACAATTTTGTTTCTGGTGTCCTTTGACAGCTCTTTGGTCTTGGCCATAGTGGAGTTTGGAGTCTGACTGTTTGAGGTTGTGGACAGGTGTCTTTTATACTGATAATGAGTTCAAACAGGTGCCATTAATACAGGTAATGAGTGGAGGACAGAGGAACCTCTTAAAGAAGAAGTTACAGGTCTGTGAGAGCCAGAAATCTTGCTTGTTTGTAGGCGACCAAATACTTATTTTCCACCATAATTTGCAAATAAATTCTTTAAAAATCAGACAATGTGATTTTCTGGATTTTTTTTTCTCATTTTGTCTCTCGTAGTTGAGGTATACCTATGATGAAAATTGGAGAGCTCTCTCATCTTTTAAGTGGGAGAACTTGCACAATTGGTGGCTAACTCTCCTCTCGGCGCCACACCAGTCGGCTGCCTTTTGCAACAGCGGCTCGATTCCGAGTTTTTTTTTTTTTCCCTTCCTCTCTCTTTTGATCACTTTTTTTTTTTTTTTTTCACCCCACTTATATCACGGACACACAGATCATCCCAAATGTCTCCTGAGCCGGTGGACGGAGCCACTGTTTATAGCAGGATACGATATAACAGGGAAGAGCTGCTAGCATTTAACCGCCACCCGGTCCCACTGGAAAAACTCGACATACCGAGAGAACTGAGGCGAAAACGCCGCGGCTGCCGGGCTGGAGTAAGGCGGAGGACAAAAAATATAAGGTACAGACCCTCCCTTCCATCTGTTGTCATGGGAAATGTACGGTCGATACTGGGAAAGTTAGATGAGCTAGCGGCTATCTCCCGTTATGATAGCACTTACCGGGAGTGCTCTCTCCTTTTGTTTACTGAGACGTGGCTAACTGAACTAGCAGCAGATGCTAACATTGAGCTGGAGGGTTTTCACACGATACGAGCTGACCGAACACCAGAGAGTGGCAAAACTAGGGGCGGTGGAGTGATCATGTATGTTAACAACAACTGGTGCAGACCGGGACATATCACTGTTAAACAACGACACTGCAGCAAAGACATTGAGTTGCTAGCTGTTAGCATGAGGCCTACATATCTCCCGAGAGAACACTCACACGTGATCTGCATTGTTGTTTATGCAAATCCGACGGCGAACGCTGGGACAGCGCGTGACGTCATCCATTCAGTAACCAGCAGGCTGCAGACAGAACACCCAGATGCTCTTCTCCTCATCTCAGGCGATTTCAACCACGTTTCACTGTCTCCCATTCTGCCCACTTTCACCCAGTATGTCACATGCCACACTAGAGACAATAAAACACTGGATTTGTTCTACGCAAACACTAAGGAGGCGTACACCTCATCACGACTCCCCCCACTTGGGAGATCGGATCACAGCTTGGTTCATCTCCGACCGGTGTACAAACCCCTAGTGCACAGACAACCTCCGGCCATGCACACTGTGGAGTTATGGTCTGAGGAGACAATGGACACTCTAAAGGACTGTTTTGAAGCCACTGCCTGGAAGCAGCTCTGCGATCCACATGGTGAGGACATCGATGGCCTCATTCACACCTTCACGGGCTACCTCAGCTTCTGTGTGGACAAATCCGTTCCCACCAAGACCATACGGCGTCACTCAAACAACAAACCCTGGATCAACCCTGAGATAAAAACACTTCTGAGAGAGAAGAAGAGGATCTTCAGGTCGGGGAACAGGGAGATGCTGAAGTCCGTACAGAGGGAGCTGAGGAGAAAGATCAGAGAAGGCAAGGACAGCTTCAGGAAGAAGATGGAGGACAAGCTGCAACAGAGCGACATCAGCGGGGTCTGGAGAAACCTCAAAACCATCTCGGGGCTCCAGAATACCTCCCCCCAGGCCACGGGGGGCAGGGAGTGGGCGAACAACCTGAATCTGTTTTTCAATAGATTTGACCAACCGCCCTCCCCCCTGTCTGCACAACAACCACTACTGCCTCTAAGAAATCAAGTCCTGCTACCCACTCCCCACTCCACCGACACCCCCCCCCACTCCCAACACACAGCCCCCCATCCTGACCCTGACCAAGACCCAGGTGAGGACGGAGCTGAGGAAGATCAAGACGAGGAAGGCGTCGGGACCGGACGGCATCAGCGCAAAGCTCCTCAAGTCCTGTGCAGACCAGCTGTGTGGGATTGTGACGTATATCTTCAACATGAGCCTGAAACTGGGGAGGGTACCACAGCTGTGGAAAACATCTTGTGTGGTACCTGTACCAAAAACTTCCCACCCCAAAGACCTGAACAGCTTCAGACCGGTGGCCTTGACGTCCCACTTGATGAAGACCCTGGAGAGACTGCTCCTTGCTCATCTCCGCCCCCTGGTGGAACCAGCGATGGATCCACTCCAGTTCGCCTACCAGCATGGCATTGGGGTGGAGGATGCGGTGATCTTCCTCCTTCACCGTTCTCTGTCCCACCTGGAGAAGCCCGGGAATATGGTGAGGATCATGTTCTTTGACTTCTCCAGTGCTTTCAACACCATCCAACCGATGATCCTGAAGGACAAGCTGCTGCGCGCAGGGGTGGACCAGCACCTGTCATCATGGATCCTGGACTACCTCACGAACCGGCCTCAGTTTGTGAGAACCCGGGACTGTGTTTCCGACACGATCATCAGTAGCACGGGGGCCCCCCAGGGAACGGTGCTGGCTCCCTTCTTGTTCACTCTTTATACTGCGGACTTCTCACACAACACAACACATTGCCATCTACAGAAGTTCTCTGATGACTCTGCGATCGTTGGTCTCATCTCCAGCGGAGATGAAGCTGAGTACAGAGGGCTTATCCAGGACTTTGTGGACTGGTGCCATCGGAACTGCCTCCAGATCAACGTGAGGAAAACTAAGGAGCTGGTGGTGGACTGCCGCAGGCATGGGCAGCCCCTCACAGCACCAGTAAATATACAGGGAACAGACATCGAGATGGTGACATCCTACAAGTACCTGGGTATTCATCTGAACAATAAACTAGACTGGTCACACAATACTGACGCACTCTACAAGAAGGGACAGCGCAGGCTGTTCCTGCTGAGGAGACTCAGGTCTTTTGGTGTACAAGGGGCGCTGCTGAAGTCATTCTATGACACGGTGGTGGCATCAGCCATCACTTTTGGAGTGGTCTGCTGGGGCAGTGGCATTACTGCAGCCGATAGGAAGAGACTGAACAAACTGATTAAGAAAGCTAGCTCTGTCCTGGGGCAACGCCTTGATCCGATGGAGGAGATAGGAGAGAGAAGGACGGTGGCTAAACTGTCATCTCTGCTGGAGTCCGAGTTCCACCCTATGCAGGACATACTGGATGCACTGAGGAGCTCATTTAGCAGCAGACTACATCATCCCAGGTGCACAACCGAGAGGTTTCGTAGGTCCTTCCTACCAACGGCTGTCAGATTGTACAACCTAAGCAGGGCTGCTCGCAGAGATAGCAAAAAGACGTAACAAACTAATAGTTTTTTTTTTTTTTTTTTTTTTTTTTTTTTTTGAATGCAAAAGATGCAATAGACTTACACAATGGTCCTCTCCGGCATACAACTAGGAACATACCGGTCACTATGGAGGGTGAGAATATGTATGGGCACATAATCATACCATGTAGGATAACTAAATAGACGGTTATGCTGTTTCATCCCACCTAGCAACAATGCTCTGCACTGTGTGTGTTTATATATTTACATATTTATTCCATCTAGCTACAATGCTCTGCACTGGGTGTGTTTATATTTATATATCTATATATTTATTCCATCTAGCTACAATGCTCCGCACTGTGTTTTTATATATCTACATATTATTCCATCTAGCTACATTGCTCCGCACTGTGTGTGTTTATATACTTGCATATTTATTCCACCTAGCTGCAATGCTCCATACTGTGGGTGTTTATATATTTACATATTTATTCCATCTAGCTACAATGCTCTGCACTGTGTGTTCATATATTCATATATTTATTCCATCCAGCTACAATGCTCTGCACTGTGTGTCTGTGTGTGTGTGTGTGTGTATATATATATTTTATAGTAATATGTACATATGTATATTAGCTGCTCTTGCTTGCTTGTTTTTTCTTGCCTTCTGATTGTTGCTCTGAGTGTTGCTATCCCTGTGCTGTTGCAATCCTGGAATTTCCCCGTTGTGGGACTAATAAAGGCTTATCTTATCTTATCTTATCTTAACTAAATACTTTTTTGCCCCACTGTATATATATATATATATATATATATATATATATATATATATATATATATATATATTTATATTTATATATATATATATATATATACACAGTGGATAGAGCCTCACCCATGTATCACGATGCCAGAAGAGCTAGGATTTCATGGATAGAACGGACTAACTACAAATTTTCCTTCAGCCTTCATTCTTATCGGCTGGTGGACATTCTAAATTTGTGGACCTGTTGTCCGGAAGATGTCACGCCTGCTTTGGGGCCAGCCGTTTCATTCTGCCGCCAGCTCTCCATGCCCGCATGCCCCTGGATGCCCGCTGCGGCGTCTAGGTCATCACAGCTGAACTGAAAAAGGCTGCTGGCATTCGCTTTTCCTGTGTGCCACCCGCTTGCGTTATGATCACCGCTGGAAGCTGAAAACACAGCTGTTTCTTAAGCCAGATTTCCATTTACTATCTGCTGGGCTAAATGTGATATCTAATTATAACTGAATATGACACATTCTTCATGTTAAGGTTAGTCCATAAGCTACGACAGGAGCTGAAGGAAAATTAATCTTCCTTTTTCAGTAACCTCTGTTCTTTTGGTAGAGTAACTTAGAATTTCTTTTTTTCTTTTTTTTTCATATAACCAGCTTATGTCATTTTCTTCATAAAATTGCTTCCAATTTTATGCATATTTTTGTTAGTTATTCCATAGTTTCCCATTGCATTACAGTGAAAATTCAAAATCTTGTTTCTCTTGGTTCCACAAAGGTTTAACTATAGACTTTATGCTCAGGAATCCATTAACAGTTAATATGATAATTGACACTTGTTGATCATTTGACCTGCTTACAAATCATTTGAATGTAATGTCATTTAACCTGAATCTGATTATTAAAACTTGTTAACAGTAGAGAGAAGTTTCTGCTTGATTTCTTTTGTGTGTGCTTTTCTGGGTCACTGCAGAAGAACTCAAGAATATTGAGACTGTTTAATGATAGGTTCAAGGATTAGTTATTAATAAATTGTCCATTATCTGGACTGGTGCCCCTTACGAGTGTTTTTCTCTCTTGTTTGTGTGTGTTTGTGGTGAGGGATAACCCTCCATCCACACTCACACACCTCCAATTATAAAATAAGTAATCCTTGTACCTTATCACACTTATAATCAATTGTTATGCCCTAACATTATAGATGAATAGATGGTGACCCGTATAGATACATGAATCATACCTGCTGTACAATGCAGGACTATCAGGATCAGAGTTAGATGTGATGTACCAATTAGACTGTAAGGTGTTATGACCCGAGCGCCGGTTCTGATCGCGCTCGGGCTAAGTATTTCTCACTGCCGGCCTTGACAGCTGTGGGCTGTATTCTGGCCTCACCGGGCTCTTATTGTGAAAGTGCTCGGTGGGGCTTCCGCCTGTCAACGGCCGGTCAGCTGATTGTCATTACCGTCGTTAGTGCTTCGCCCTTTTAAGCCCGGCACTGGCGACGGTAAGACGCAGGATTATTAGTCGACATTGGTCAACGTTACGTCTGAGTGGCTTCATCCTGCCAAGCCCTGGGTCTGCGCCTCGTCATACCTGTGAGTGCCGCAGACCTTCATGTCAGGTCTGTCATCTTAGTTATGTCACAGTTAGCTCGTAGTGGCTGGGTTAGCCCTACGAGCCCAAGTCTAAGTCATGTGTTTGTTTGCCCTTATGGGTTCATAGTTGTGTTTTGCCACGTCTGAAAATAAATAACATCTCAGCCAAACTCTCTGGTGAACTCTGTGGCGTCTCTTGGTGATCCGCGAGGATCACCACATGACAGTATACTCCTGCCAGGTCGCCCAAACGGGGGCGCCGCATTGAGATGCCGTTTCACCGGGAGTTTGTGCCTTTATTGGACTGTTGTTTCTTCTCGTTCGGGTGTCAACATCTGGGAGAATGCCGTCTTCCAGGGGCCGCGGTCGGCGTCTGGACCAGGAGCTAGTAGGCGCATTGGAATACGCCGATGGGGCGCTCCTCGCCGCTACATTTGACGACACCTCCAGTTACATGCGTTGGCATCTGGGCGTCGCTGAGGAGTATCTGGACAGCCTTCCCCTCGACTACGACGATCATCCGGAGGTGATATCGAGGTGGGAGGAACTCGCCGCTCAGCGCGAGGTTCTTCGTGGGCTGGAGGAGGAAGAGAGCGGGAAGCAGAGGAGGAGGCATCCTCGCTCCCCGCGTTGGTGTCCCGTTCCTGTCCCGGAGCAGGTCCAGGAGTATGCGCCGTCTGGGGGCCGACGAGGACGTCGGCGTAACGGCGTGGGCAACCCTCAGCGGAATCCCAGGCTGGACTCTCTGCCGGCGTATCCCGTCAGCGAATCTTCGAGAGCGGCCCCACCTCGCTTTCCTAGGGGGCCCTCTGTCGCCATCCAGCGGGGAGAAGGAGGAACAACGTCCCCCACAGCAGGAACCATCTCTGCCCCTGGAGGAAGGCAAGTGATCGTTTGTTTGTCACATCTTAATAATGATCTGCCTTGTCTGACTCCTGGGGGCGGAGTTCGGGGTTCGCAGCTCCCCGAGCTCCCTCCACCTGCTGTGGATAAAATTATTAAACCTATTGCCTCTGTGTTCTCCCCCGTTGAGCGGTCCGCGACGCCAGGGCAGCGTCGCCGGACGAAGAGGGCCCCTGCAGTGCTGGATAGCCTGCATCCAGCCCTGCAGTCACGTCTTGGACGGAGGAGAGGAGCGGACTGCGGCCCAGAGCCTGAGCCGACGAAGAAGCGTCCCCGGGTCTCCTCGCCGGAGCGGTCCGAGCCAGTGGGTCAAGGGTTCCCTGCCTCCACGCCATACGGGTCATCGGCGTGGACAACAGCGTGGGAGGAACCTGAGGCTGCTGATGACATCGTGCCAGCTGCGGAGCCCAACGCAGCTGAGTCCAAGTCAGCTGACGAGAGTCGCCCTGAACCCGGATCGTCGGAGTTCTGGGTGGCAACGGAACCCGAGTGCAGGCAAGTGCTCCCTCTTATGTCTCTGTCCTCTTTTGTTGAGCATTTTTGCCTGCCTCTCGGGGAGACGAGTGAGGAGCAGCCGTCTGCTGCGCCCGAGCTCGTCTCGCTGGGTTCTGTTGCTACCGGTGATACTGATCCCGGTTTTCCTGTCCCTGAGCTTTGTTTTAGTGTCGCCGGCGGGGAACGGGTCGGAGTCACCGAGGTGGAGGTCCCAGGTTCGGGGGTGGAGTTCGTCAGCGGAGCTGCACCGAAGGCCCAATCGGGTCCCACTGCAGGGGCGGTTTCGGCCCAATCGGGGTCCGACGTGGGTTCGTCGGAGGCCCAATCGGGGTACACCGCGGGTGCGGTTCTGGCCCAATCGGGGCCCAACGTGGGTGCAGCTGGGACCCAATCTGGGTCCAGCGGTGATGCAGCGCGAGCGTGGTCCATTGGCGGAGGAGGAGCTGCAGACCCTTCTTCGCGGAGCGGATTTTTGGCTCGTCCTGCTCACCGATCCCCTCAGAATCACTGCCCCTTTTCATCATCGCCGGGGGCCATGGGGGTCCCTGTTCACTCGCCCCGGTTCTCCCGAGTTTTGTTCTCGTCAGGGAGGCCGCTGCGGGTTGTTGATGCCCTGGACTGGTGGCTGAGGGACACGGGTCGGCCGCCGGAGGGACTGTTTCGCCGGTTCGGCGCCTCGGTTCGGCCACCCGACCTGTTATGTGTGCCATGGGGCTACCTAGTTCGACCACCGGAGAAGCGGACGTGCGGGACTTTGGACTCTGGTGAGCCGCCTGGTCCGCCTCCGTTGACCATCGGACGACATAAACTGTCGGGGGGTGGTAGTGGTCCCTGGGTGTGTCTCTGTATTTGTGCTTTTTTTTCTCTTTGTCCTGGTTATGTTGTATCTAGTGCTCATGCCTTTGTTTTGAAAGCCACAGTCAAGTCATAGTCATGTTATGTCAAAGCAATTTTTGATTGTCTCTTGTGTTTTTGAAAGCCACAGTCTAGCCATAGTAAAGTTATGTTAAGCAATTTTAGATTGCTTCATGTGTGTTTGCAGTAGCCCTGCTGGTTTATGTATAGTCTGGGTAGAGCGTGTAGTGCTCTGGTTTTTTTTTGTTTCATGTATAGTTTGGTTTGAGCGAGTAATGCTCTGTTTTTGTTTCATAGTCTGGTATGAGCGGGTAACGCTGTTTTTTGTTTTTTCATGTTAAGTCTGGTATGAGCGGGTAATGCTCTGTTTTTTGTTTTTTCATGTTAAGTCTGGTATGAGCGGGTAATGCTCTGTTTTTTTTTTTAATGTTAAGTCTGGTATGAGCAGGTAATGTGTTCTTGCATCTAGTTTATCTGAACCTGTAGTTCTGGTTTTTGTTTTCCTTTGTACATTTTTTTTCTTAGTCTTGTCATTGTCTTGTATAGTTTTTTTGTCTTGTTCATGGGTTGGTTTCTCTCCCTCCGCACCTGTCCCCCAACCTCCCACCCTGGGAGGGGGGCAGGGTGGTTCCTTGGGGCGTTCGGAGTCCGCCCGTGGAGGGAGGGTACTGTTATGACCCGAGCGCCGGTTCTGATCGCGCTTGGGCTAAGTATTTCTCGCTGCCGGCCTTGACAGCTGCGGGCTGTATTCTGGCCTCACCGGGCTCTTATTGTGAAAGTGCTCGGTGGGGCTTCCGCCTGTCAACGGCCGGTCAGCTGATTGTCATTACCGTCGTTAGTGCTTCGCCCTTTTAAGCCCGGCACTGGCGACGGTAAGACGCAGGATTATTAGTCAACATTGGTCAACGTTACGTCTGAGTGGCTTCATCCTGCCAAGCCCTGGGTCTGCGCCTCATCATACCTGTGAGTGCCGCAGACCTTCATGTCAGGTCTGTCATCTTAGTTATGTCACAGTTAGCTCGTAGCGGCTGGGTTAGCCCTACGAGCCCAAGTCTAAGTCATGTGTTTGTTTGCCCTTATGGGTTCATAGTTGTGTTTTGTCACGTCTGAAAATAAATAACATCTCAGCCAAACTCTCTGGTGAACTCTGTGGCGTCTCTTGGTGATCCGCGAGGATCACCACATGACATAAGGTGCAGTATGGCAGCATTGTTATGACTAGAAAACAGCATCAGAGTGAGTTATTGTACAGTGAAATGGCATATGCCAGGAAAGATTTCCTGAATCTAACCATTCGACAGCGAAGCTGTAGCAGTCTGCTGGAGAAAGTGCTTCACTTTCTGTCCAGTGCGTGGTGGAGGGGGTGATCAGGATTGTCCATGATGGATCACAGTTTATTTAGTGTCCTCCTCTCCACCACATTCTTAAAAGTCTCCAGTCTGAGACCAATTACAGAGCCAGCCCTCTTGATAATCTTGTCAAGTCTGTTGGTGTCGCTGGCTCTGATACTGCTACCCCAACAGACCGCAGCAAAGAAGATGGCGCTGACAACAATGGTCTGGTAGAAAAGCTCCAGCATCCTGCTGCACACGTTGAAGGATCTCAGCTTCCTCAGTAAGTAGAGTCTGCTCATCCCCTTCTTGTGCGCAGCATCAGTGTTGAATCTCCAGTCCAGCCCGTTGCTGATCATGACACCCAGGTATTTGTAGTCCTCAACCACCTCCACATCCTCCCCCTAATCTGTAATGGCTGAGAAGGTGTCCTTTTTTTTTCCTGAAGTCAATCACCATCTCTCTGGTCTTGCTGATGTTCAGCCTCAGGTGATTCTGCTGTGTCCACTCCACAAATCTGTCTACCTGTCTACAAATCTATCTGTCTAATGCACTCAACTGACATGGGCTCTATGCCCGCTCACCTCGCAAGACTCCATAAAGCATGTTGAAGCTCATTTAAAGTTTGCTGCACGACATTTAGGCAAGCCAGTAAAATACTGGGAGAATATAGTCTGGTCAGATGAAACCAAAACTGAACCTTCTGGATGCCAC
This sequence comes from Pholidichthys leucotaenia, assembly GCA_020510985.1. NCBI lineage: Eukaryota > Metazoa > Chordata > Actinopteri > Cichliformes > Pholidichthyidae > Pholidichthys > Pholidichthys leucotaenia. The sequence goes on from CM035843.1 coordinate 316,536,649, forward strand.
AACACACAGCATGTTTGGAGGAGAAATGGTACTGCACATCCCATCATGGTGTGGGGGCGTTTTTCAGCACACGGTACAGGCAGACTTCATATAATTGAAGGAAAGATGAATGGACAAATGTACAGAGACATCCTTGATAAGAACCCGTTGCCATCTGCCAAGATTCTCAAGATGAAATGAGGATGGACATTTCAGCAAGACAATGATCCCAAACACACATCCAAGGAAACTCTCAACTGGTTCCAGAGAAAGAAAGTAAAGCTGCTAGAATGGCCCAGTCAGTCACCTGACCTGAATCCAATTGAAAATTTATGGAACCAACTGAAGATCAGAGTTCGTAGAAGACACCCACAAAACCTTCAAGATTTGAAGACAGTTTGTGCGGAAGAATGGGATAAAATCACTCCTGAGCAATGCCTGTGCCTAGTTTCCCCATACAGGAGGCATCTGGAAGCTGTTATTACCAACAAAGGCGTTTCTACTCAATATTAAATGAATTTCACCAAAGGTGTTCAATACTTTTTCCATGTGTCATTCCACTTTTTTAAATATAACTTGTTTTATGAAGACAGTTGCCTTGATTTCTTTGCATGTATGGATTACTTGGGTTGTTACTGATATCTCGTGAAAATCTCAGGTCAGTGGCTCAATCAGAAATATGTTTAATGAGAAAAATGTTGACATGTTCTATACTTATTTTCCCCACTGTATATAAAGCCCTGCCCATGCACAAACTATTGTCAGCATGGATAAAAAGCATTCTGAACTGGGCTTTAAGGAAGGCTTGCAAGTTAAAGATCATACTCTTTTTTTTTTTTTATTTAAGTTTTTGTAAAGGGTATACAGGTCATTACAGCATTGCATTGTTTACATTTTCATCACATGTTCCCTTATTTTTTGCTATTTGACAACATTGGTAGGATAATTATTACAACACCCCTTTTTTTTAAAGTGAAAGAAAAAGTGAAATTAAAGAGAATAAAATAAAAAACAAACAAACAAACAAACAAACAGAACAGCAAAAAACAAACAAACAGAAAATTAAGTAATTAAAAGTAAAAGAGCATCTGAGTAGCGTTGGAACAAAGAGCGGGACCATTATTGAAATGGTATTTGTCAAAGATTAGATCTAATGGAAGACACATATGCGATCCAGGGTTGCCAAAAGTTCATGAACCCATCCATGTCCTGTCTCAGTGCGAATGTCAACTTTTCCATCGAGTAAATGTCTTGAATCACGTTAATCCAATCTTCAGGTGTAGGACAGTCCTTCAGCATCCATTTTTTAGTTAGGGCTTTTTTACTTGCCAATATTAAAACATTGAATAAGTATTTATCTCCTCGTCTTTCCAGTGAGTCCGGTAGTAAACCCAAATACAAAGTTACAAAAGAAAAGGGAACTGTTATTTTGAATATTTTCCCCAATATTGTCTGTACATTGGTCCAATATTGGTGGATAACTGGGCATGACCAAAACACGTGAAAATGATTTGCAGTCTTTTCACCACACAAGCGCCAACAGTTCAACCCCTTATGGGTAAATTTGTTTTGTGCAGGTGTTCTGAAAAATCTTACCAAATTTTTCCATCCAAATTCTCTCCACTGCAGGGATGAGGTACTTTTCCATTGCTGTTTATTTAGCTTTTCCCATATTTCCAATTGTAAAGTGAAATTCCCCTCTTTTTCCCATCTCTCTTTTATATATGATGTGTTGTCTCCTTTTAAGTCTTGAAGACCTTGGTATATTTTAGAAATGTATCTGATCCCTGGGATCCCTTTATATGCCATTAAGAAGACCTTCAGAACACCTGACTGGGCCCTTTCCAAATCCTCCTTTTTAAGTATATTGTTTATGTGGTGTCTAAGCTGAAAGAACCTGTAAAGATCTTGATTTATTAGACCTTGTTTTTTCAAATCTTCAAAACTTCTTAAAGTTTGCCCCTTAAAAAAAAATGTAATATTTTATCAGCCCTTTCTCTTTCCACTCTTTAAATCTAGTGTCTGTTTTATTGGGGGGGGGGGGGGTAAAGTCTCGATCATAGGCAATCCATTGCAGAAGTCGATAGGGCTCTTTAGTTTGATTCTCTCTGACTATCTTAAACTAAATTTTTAGCAGGGTCTCTATCCACGGGTTAGTGTTATTCAAGAGTTTAGGTAAGGCATTGTTCCCTATTATCGCCTGTAGGGGGATGTCACTTGTTATTTGGCATTCGATCTCCTTCCATTGTGCAGTGTAGACTGGGTTACATATCTCAATTAAAGTTTTAATTTGTGCGGCTTTAAAATAGTCCCTGATATTTGGCAGCGTGAGCCCACCTTTGTCTTTGTTTAGCTGTAAGGTTCTATATCTGATTCTAGGTCTCTTGCCCTGCCATATGAATCTTGAGATCCTTCTGTCCAGCTCCTGCCATGTTTTTTTGGGAGGTTCTACCGGTATTGTTTGGAAAAGGTATAGAAGACGTGGAAGTATATTCATTTTGACTGCTTCAATTCTTTGTGCAGTACCTAAGAATGGTATCATATTCCATCTTGCTAGGTCAGATTTTATTTTTGTCACCAGTGGATCATAGTTTAGTGTTATAATTTTGTTGAGTTGTTTCGGGATATTGACCCCCAGATATTTCATAGATTCCAACTCCCAGTTAGTTTTGAGTTCACTTAGTGAATAATGATTTGGGTCATAGTTGAATGTTAAAACTTGGGTTTTATGCATGTTAAATTTGTACCCCGATAAATCTCCATAGTCTGAAAAAACTGAGATTAGTTCTGGTAAAGAAGTGTCTGGCTGCCCTAGGTATATTAAAATGTCATCAGCAAAGAGTGCTATTTTATGTTCCTTCTGACCAAGTGTAATACCTTGAATTTCTTGATTTTGTCTTATCCATTGGCTCAGAGGTTCTATGAAGATTGCAAAGAGCAGTGGAGACAGGGGGCAGCCCTGACGACATCCTCTTTCCAGCTCAAAAGATGATGATAAATTACCGTTAATCCTTATTTTAGCTGTTGGTTTTTTATATAATGCCTGTATAGTTCTAATGAAGTTGTGATGAAAATTGAAACTGGATAAGATTCTATATAGGAAAGACCAGTCAACCGAATCGAATGCTTTTTCAGCATCTAATCCCAATATGACTGCATTTAAGTTATATTTTTTTATATGATGAATTATGTGTAAAGTGCGTCGAATGTTGTCTTGTGTCTGTCTTTGTCTTATAAAACCTGTTTGGTCTAAGTGAATTAAGTCTGTCAGTATGTTTTCTAACCTTTTGGCAAGGATAATGGTAAAAAGCTTATAGTCCTGATTTAATACACTGATTGGTCTGTAGTTGGAGCATTCTAGTTTATCCTTTTCAGGTTTAGGTATAACTGCAATGACCCCTTCTCTCCAGGAGGGGGGATTTCCCCTGTGTGGAGGACATAGTTAAATGTTTTCAGGAGGAGAGGAGATAGTTGCTGTTTAAAGGTTTTGTACCATTCTGCTGTATAGCCATCTGCTCCTGGGGATTTGTTAGCTTTAAGTTTCATAATTGCTTTTTCCAATTCTTTAGGTTGTATTTCTGACAGTAGTGTTTTATTTTGTGATTCCGTAAGTTGGGGAAGGTTTAATGTGTTTAGGAATGTCTCGGATGCGTTTTTATGTTTTTTGTGGGAGTATAAGTTCTTATAGTAATTCTCGAAGCTTTTAAGAATATCCTGAATTCTGAATTTTATTTCCTTTGATACTGGGTCTCTGATTTTGTAGATTGCTCTTTCTGTTTGTTGTTTCCTCAATTTATAGGCTAGTAATTTTGCCGATTTACTGCCTGCTTCATAGTGTTTTTGTTTCAGAAATGTAAGTTTCTTCTGGATTTCTATTGTGTAGATCTCATTTATTTGATTTTTAATTTCTTTAATCTTGAGCGAGCCATTAGAATGAGTGTTGTCTTTGTGTTCTTTTTCTAGGTTCTTGAGTTCTGACTCTAGTGTGATTAGTTTTTCTTGTCTCAGTTTCTTTTGGGTTGCCAGTTTTGCAATAATTTTTCCCCTTATTACAGCTTTGCACGCATCCCACAGTATTAAAGGGGATACTTCTCCATTATCGTTTTCTTCCAAATATCTGAGAATATCTGATTCCAATTCATCTTTCAGTGGTCCTTTCAGGACATTTGAATTCAACCTCCAGGAAAATGTATTATTTGTGTATTTTTGGATGTTTAAGTCCATATAGATCGGACTGTGGTCAGAGAGATCCATCAGTCCTATTTTACATGCTTTTACTCTTCCAATGTCTCTATTAAACATAAAAAAGTAATCAATCCTTGAGTAAGATGAATGTGGCGTTGAATAAAAAGTATAATCTTTTACATTGGGGTTGAATTCCCTCCATACGTCACAGATTTCCATTTCTTTTAATAGCATCCGAGTTTTCCTATTTTGAGTGTTATTTTGATGTGAAGAGTTACCTGTTGCATCCCAGTATGGATTCAGTCTTAGATTGAAGTCTCCACCACATATCACTAAACCTTGGGCTTTAGTTATCATTAGGTCGAATACATTTTTATAAAATTTCCATTTAGCCCCTGGTGGTGCATATACATTCAGCAGGGTGATATCTTCTCCCTCTGGCCGCCCAATTACCAAACTGTACCTCCCTTCTTTATCTTTGTGTTCTGATTTTTTTTCAAATGTAATTTTGGTTGATATCAGTGTCGCTACTCCCCTCCTCCTCCCTGACTTATATGAAGATGAAGAGATCATTTTAAACCCTTGTCTATTGAGTTTAGTGTGTTCCACGTCTGTTAGGTGGGTTTCTTGTAAAAATATTATTTCTGCTTTGTCTTTTTTCATTTTGCGTAGAATCTTGGATCTTTTAACTGGATTCAGGATCCCTTTTACATTATATGAGGCTATTTTGGTTACACCCTGTTTCTCCATTGCATTTTCTTATTTAGTATAACAGTGTGGTGGCCCTCTTTTTTGCTACTCAGAAACTGAAAGAACATTAAGAACATAAAAAACATTAAGAACATAGTGTACGAAACTTTAAAACAAAAAACTGTCAAAAAAAACTTCCTGAGCTGGGGTCTCTTTAAAGACCCTGTAAGAGCCCTGATGGAGTGTAGGCTCTGAGGGAAATTCCTCAAACTCTGTTACGTGTTGAGGGCCCTCTCTTACCCCTGTAAGTTGTCCCATGTTTTTAACGTGAATTTCAGATCCCAATCCGAATTTGTAATGATTTTTTTTTTTTTTTATGCCTATACCCTATGAGATTGTGTGCACCCTCCCACCCCCATCACAGCAAACATTCACTCTAATACAGTATTTGTTAGTGTAGGGAAAACATGTGGGTCATTGTTACATTTCTATTTTAACAAGATTTTTTTTTTTCTTTAAATTAAGAAGACATTTGTTTCTAATGCTATAACTGCTCCATGAATGGTTTTACCACATGCTGATTCTGCATCTCCTTTAATGTTTGTTACCTTGTAGGAGGGGGGGTGGAAGTGCAGAATGACTGAAAAGAAAAAAACCAAAAAGGTCGCTATTTCTTCCTGGAACTGGAAAGCTTATCTTTGTAGCTCTGGGGCTGGGTTTCCCGCTGCTGGCCCGTGGATTTTGAAGGTCTCTGAGTGGACCACGTTTGAGCTCTGATCCTCTCGCTCAGATCCGCTGCGGGTTTAAACACCGATACCGGGAGCCCTCTTCTCGCCATGTCAATTGTTGCTTCTTCCGCTGAATTATAGAGACATGACTCTTCACCATAAAAGACCCTTAACTTTGCAGGAAATGGCGTCTGAAAGCGTAGATTCTGTTCCCGTAGAACCTTTTTGGCGTCGTTATATTCCCGTCGCTTTTTGAGAACCTCCAGGGCGTAATCATGCTCCACGAAGACTTTTCTCTCTTGATGCATAAATCCTTTTTTCTGCCAAGCCCGTCTTACAACCTCTTGTTTTATTTTGAAATCGGAGAATCTTACCACCACCGAACGTGGGGGCGCTTCTGCCGCTGGCTTTGCGGCTAATGTACGATGGGCCTTTTCTATCTTCAAATTGGTGGTTTGTGGAATATCCAACTTCTCTCTCAATAAGGATTCCACGCATTCCGCCACTGTGTTGAAACTATCTTCAGCTCCCTCTTTCAGACCGTGAATTCTGATGTTGTCTCGTCTTTGTCTTCCTTCTTGGTCGGTTAGCTTAGCCTCCAGCCTTGACTGTTTTTTGTGTAAATCCAGCATAGAATCTTCAAGCACTTTTATTCTTTCTTCAGCTTCCAAGATTCGGTTTTCGGCCTGGTCCATTCTGCTGTTCGTCCTTTTTAATTCCTCTCTGAATTCATGAAATTCGACCCGAAATCGTCGCAATTCATCAAATAGCGATTTCAAGCTAACCTTTTTGTTAGCTAGGTCCAGCTCCTCGTCTTCTGAACGGAGGTCCTCCGGTTCAGATTCTGCGGCAGCTGCGCGTCCTGACCTGGGGAATGTCAGTTTCTTCTGTTTTTGGTTAGGCATGGTGTTTTTGTCTTTTGATTTTTATTCTTCCAAAAATCCGTTAAGTCTGATTTTGAAGATGTTTTCCTTGGATTGGGTCTGGGAGCTTCAGCGTTAAGTTGCTATCACCATGGCGTCCAGACCGGAAGTCGCATACTCTTTTTTTAAGGTAATATTACACAGGTTGGTTCTGGTCAAACAATTTGATTGGATAATAAATTCCAAGAGCACTGACATACGCTACAACAGCGCTGGGACATTTGGTAACATAAGAGGCATCACTCCCTTTCTGTAGTGGTCTGGACAGGGTCGGACCCTGTCCATGCTTTATGTTCTTTGTTGGACTAATCATTATCATTATTATCGCGTGTGGTGTATATCCCCTCTGATTGTCCAGCCCCGCATGTTCTGTGCTTTCTGTCTGCCCTTGATGGTGCTCTCCTGTCCCATGTTGTTATGATTGCTCCACTGTCTATATATGTGCATTTTCAGTCTGTGTCCTTTGCTGTGTTCTTATGTTAACCTCACCTTTGTTATCACCATGCTGTTTGGATTTATTGTTGGCCATTTCACTCCACACCGTCTGGTTTGTTGCTGTATTTAATTTCTGCCCTCGTGCAGTGTTTATTTCCCATTTTCTGTGTCTTAATAAATCATGGTTTACCAGATTCACCTGGTGATTGGGTCCTCTTCCCCTTCTTTGCCCCGCAGGGGTAAATGTGCACATGACGCTTTCACGTTTCCAAATATTCCTCACTTACATTTTCAGTCATTGTGACAAGCTACACTGAAAAGATACTTTTCACAAATATTTGCCTTAAATCACGCATCAGACTTACGTATCAGGAGAGGAAATGAAGGTAAGAAGCCAGAAGAATTCCAGTCTAAACCTCCTCGTGTACCTATGACATCGGCACACTTGCCAAATTGGCAAAGAGCAAATATTAAACTAAAAAAGTACGGCAAACAGGATTTTAAACAGCTTTAAATGATTGAAATGCCCCACCATTACAGTTACCATCCTCTGAGAACATTAAACTGTCTCTATTTGAATATGCCCATTGTTTGTATTTCTGAGCAGCAATTAAGTACCAGTAGAGTCACAAAGCTATTTGTCTTGGAGGATCAAAATAGCTCAAATAAATGAATGGCAAATAAAATGGTGGTTGAAGAACTGTTGTGTAAAAGCTATATCATACTTCTGAACCATCATCACTGTGGTCTAAAATGTGTGCTGTTTAATAGACGTGGCTGGACCCTCTGCAGTTTGCATATCAGCCCCATTAGGAGTTGAAGACACTGTCATCTACCTGCTGCAGTGAGCCCATCTTCACCTGGATGGAGAAGGAGACACTGTGAGGATCACAATCTTTGATTTTTCCAGTGCATTTAACATCATTCAGCCACTGCTGCTGGGTGAGAAGCTGCAGGTGATGGGGATTAACAGCTCTGTGATCTCCTGGATTATGGACTCCCTGACAGGCAGGCCACAGTTTGTCCGGCTGGGCAGTGTTTTGTCTGATGTGATGGTTAGAGATACAGGAGCTCCACAGGGGACTGTGCTCTCTCCTTTTCTCTTCACCTTATACACCAATGACTTTCAGTACAACACCGAGTCATGCCACCTGCAGAGATTCTCTGATGACTCAGCTGTTGTTGAGTGTATAAGAGGGGGAGAGGAGGGGGAGTACAGGGCACTGGTACAGATTTGTGAACTGGACGGAGCAGAATCACCTGAGGCTGAACGTCAGCAAGACCAGAGAGATGGTGATTGACTTCAGGAAGAAGAGGATGCCTTCACAGTCATTGCAGATTGGGGGAGGGTGTGGGGGTAGTGGAGGACTACAAATACCTGGGTGTCATGATCAGCAATGGACTGGACTGGAAATCTAACACCGATGCTGCATACAAGGAGGGGATGAGCAGACTCAATTTTCTGAGGAAGCTGAAATCTTTCAACGTGTGCAACAAGATGCTGGAGCTTTTCTAACAGGCTGTTGTTGCCAGTGCCATCTTCTTTGCTGCTGTCTGTTGGGGTAGCAGTATCAGAGCCAGCGACACCAATAGACTTGACAAGATTGTCAAAAAGGCTGGCTCTGTGATTGGTCCAACCCGGTCTCAGTAAAAAACAGATCTAATAAACATTTTCCCACCCCTCTAAAAACATACATTTGCACGTTAAATAATTATAAAAAAAATGTGCCTTGGTATGTTTTTAAAAGTTCACTCACTGTGCATACAGTCCACACCGTGCATGTGCCTAACAACACTTCGTTTACTTTGGTTTCCCCACACTCATTCAGTTGGTGGGAGGGGGATGGTGGACGGTTACTTACACAGCTCTTTCAACAAAAACACACAAGTTTGACTCCCATTCTCGTCTCTCACTGACCTTTGTTTTTTTTTCCTTACTTTGTTTTTCACTCCACTGATGAAAGGTTCCTGTGAGGTTAGGGTTAGGGATTAAAGTATGGGTTAGTTAATCGATTCTGAAAGTGAAAGTGAAAAAAGTGAAAAAAAAATGTCATTACAGACCTTTCTTAAAGCTGTAAATGCCACGTACCCACTGCACGTCAAAAATCTTTTTGGCGTGCCTCTGTACGTTTTTTCTCAGTGACAAAATGTGCAATTGAACATTTTTTTGCTGAGACTGAGCTCGATTGGTCTCAGGCTGGAGATCATAATAGAATGGGGAAAGGAAAGTTAACGTACAGAGCTACCAGAGGACTGACCCCCCCACTGTAGCTTTCACTACTTACAGTAACTGTGTGGCCTAGAGTCAGTGAAATGCAGATTGGTGTCCCACATGCTGTGGAAGGAATTAAAATGGGAAAAAGCCTATGTTGTATATAAAGTTATCTTGTGGCCACACATGTGACCTACTTTGTGACTTATTTAAGGCCTCACATTTGAGATAAGAACAAAGACAGAATTTCCTTGGAGATAACAGGAAGCTGGAAGGTGTTAGCTTTGGTATGCAAGGCCTGAGACTGTGGGGGGTGATATTAAGAGATTATAGAGGAGATGCATTGTTACTGGTGATTATAATGCAATGTGACTTGTGATGCAAAGTGACGTGATTATAATGCGATGTGACTTGTGATGCAAATTGACTTGTGAGCTGTGAGAGTCCCGGATATTTAAGGGACGAGAGTTTCCTGTGATACTCTCTTTCTTCGTTGAGATGATGGTGAATGTGAATAAAGCTGCTTTGAGAGAGATCAGTCTCATCCTTCTCACATTCCCACACTGGTGACCCAAGACGTAGCATGCAACAACAGGAGAGTTCCCCGGGGCCAGCCTCGTCAGGAGCCCCCAGCCAAGCGAATGCCGCTACGGTCCAGCTACCGGACTTTTGGCAGAACAATCCGCGCTCCTGGTTCCACGCGGTTGAGGCACAATTCAACCTCCGGGGAATATCGGTAGATGACACAAAATTCTACCATGTGGTCGCAAGACTGGACAACCACACGGCTCAGCACGTGGAAAGCCTTATCGAGCAGCCGCCAGACAGCGACAAATACGACGCGTTGAAGGCTGCACTCATCCAGCACTTCACCCCCTCCGTCGAGGAGCAAGCAGAGAGACTCCTGGCGCTGACTGAGTTGGGAGATGACACGCCCGTTAATCTGATGGAGAAGATGTTGAGGTTGAAAGGCTCAGATGACGACCACTTCATCTTCACCCACCTCTTCCTCAGGACCCTACCGTCAGCGACGAGAGCGACCCTGACCAGTTCGCCGTTGTTGGCCCAGCGGGACTACCGCGCCCTGGCCCGGGAGGCGCAGCGAATTGTCAACACCAGCAGACAGCGTGCAGCCATGGCTGCAGCAGCGGAACTCGGCGCGACGACCGCAGATGGCAGGGAGCCAGGGGCAGCAGTAGCAGACCCACCGACGACGGCGGCGGCGAGAGCCAGGGAACGCAGAGGAGACGTCCTTTGTTTCTACCATCGCCGTTTTGCAGAGAGGGCACGCAAGTGTGTACCACCGTGCCAGTTTCAGCGTTCGGGAAACGCCAAGACCGGGGGGTCGGTAGCAGCCGCGGCCCTCGGGGAGGAGAACAAGCTGCTCTACTTGATGGACGCACGCTCGGGGCGGCAGTTCCTCGTGGACACAGGCTCCCAGTTGAGTTTCATCACACCTTCCTACGCGGACAGACTGGCAGGTTCCAGAGGTCCCAGGGTGACAGCAGCGAACGGCTCGGGGATTAAGACCTTTGGTGAGAAGACTCTGCTTCTGTCTCTACACGGCCGTATATTTGAGTGGACTTTTGTTATAGCAGCAGTGAATTTCAATATGTTGGGGGCTGATTTTTTGTGCTCACATGGTTTATTGGTTGATCTCGCTAACAGGCGCCTGGTTAATGCATTTTCTTTTGATTCTATTCCCTGTACAGCGCGAGTGGCCCCGCCAACAGCACAAGCCAACATCACAGCTGCAAGCGGTAAGTTCCACACACTGCTCACTCAGTTCCCAGCACTCACGGTCCCCACATTTTCGGCAACAGTCGCTAAACACGGGGTGGAGCATTTTATTACCACTACCGGACCGCCCGTTTTTGCAAAAGCTCGGCGCTTGGACGCAGCTAAACTGGCCATAGCGTGCGAGGAGTTCGCCAACCTGGAGAGGTTGGGCATTATCAGGCGTTCAAAAAGTCCATGGGCTTCCCCGCTACACATGGTCCCGAAGGCTGACGGATCATGGCGACCTTGCGGGGATTTCCGCAGGTTAAACAACGCTACAGCGCATGACCACTACCCAATCCCGCATATCCAAGATTTTTCCGTTCATTTAGCAGGGGTCGTGTTTTGTCTAAGATCGATTTGGTCCGCGGTTACCACCAAGTCCCAGTGCACGCTGAGGACATACCCAAAACAGCGGTAATAACTCCATTTGGCCTATTCGAGTTTTTACGCATGCCATTCGGGCTTAAAGGGGCTGCACAGATGTTCCAACCCATGATGGATGCGGTGCTACGCGATCTCCCTTTCGTGTTCGTCTACTTAGACGATATTTTGGTAGCCAGCGCGTCCGAAGACGAACACGAAAACCACCTAGCCACAGTTTTCCGGAGGTTGGGAGATCACGGGTTAATAATCAACCCAGCGAAGTGTCAGTTCAGGGTGGCGCAGATTGATTTTTTAGGACACCACGTATCCCCCGAAGGAGCGGTTCCACTTCCTGACAAAGTGCGCGCGGTAGCAGATTTTCCCCGGCCGCAGACGGTCAGGGCATTACAGGAGTTTTTGGGAATGGTGAATTTTTATAACCGTTTTCTCCCCCGCGCGGCGCAACTCATGCAACCGCTGTATGCCGCGCTCAAAAAACAGAAACCCGCGAATAAGGTCGAGTGGTCCCTGGAGCAGGAGCAAGCGTTCTCAGAGGTTAAAGCAGCCTTGGCAAAGGCTGCGTTGTTGGCACACCCAGACCCAACGGCCCGCATAGTGCTCACTACTGACGTGTCTGATGTGGCCATAGGGGCGGTCGTGGAGCAGCACGTAGCCGGGGTTTGGCAGCCCCTCGCCTTTTTCAGCAGGACCTTGTGCGATAGTGAACACAGATACAGTGCGTTCGACAGGGAGCTGCTGCCTCTCCATTTGGCCATCTGCCGCTTTCAATTCTGGCTGGAAGGACGCTGTTTCACCGCGTTCGTTGACCACAAGCCGCTAACATTCGCGATGGCCAAGGTTTCCGAACCGTGGTCAGGCCGGCAGCTAGCCGCGATTTCAGAGTTTACCACTGATATTCAGCATGTGGCGGGCAAACTGAATGTAGTGGCAGATTGCCTCTCGCGCGCCGTGGCGGCTCCAGTCAGCGTAGGGATAGATTACGCAGCCATGGCCGCGGAGCAGGTTAGTGACGCGGATGTGCGTGCGCTCCACTCTGGACCAACAGGGTTAAGGCTGGAGAACAGGGTGCTGCAAGACGGTATGCCCCCTCTAATCTGCGATGTCTCCACTGGACGGCCGCGTCCAGTAGTACCGGCCGCGTGGCGCCGCCGCGTTTTTGACTCGATTCATTCTTTGGCACACCCGGGAGTGTGTGCGTCGGTCAAAATGGTAGGAGAGAAATTTGTGTGGCCGAGTCTTCGCAAACAAGTTAAAGAGTGGGCAGCAGCCTGCATGGCGTGTCAACGAGCCAAAGTACACAGGCACATGAGGGCTCCTTTGGAGCCGTTTCACATTCCGGCCAAGAGGTTCGATCACGTTCATGTGGACCTCGTGGGCCCCCTCCCGCCGTCACAAGGGTGCACACACCTTCTGACAATGGTGGACCGCACCACGCGCTGGCCTGAAGTGGTCCCGCTGGCATCAACCACGGCTGAGGAGGTGGCGTGCGCATTTTTAACAGCTTGTGTGGCGCGCTTCGGCGTTCCATAGGACATTACGTCCGACAGAGGCCCTCAATTTGTGTCCGAACTTTGGTCGACAATGGCCCGCAACCTGTGTGTCACAATTCACCGCACAACTGCATACAATCCGCAGGCTAACGGGTTATGCGAATGTTTTCATAGGTCATTGAAAGCGGCTCTCAGAGCGTCACTGACGGATACAAATTGGGTAGACAAGTTACCGTGGATTTTATTGGGGTTGCGTTCTGCGCCTAAAGAGGACTTAGAAGCCTCCCTAGCGGAGCTCGTGTTTGCGCAACCACTTCGGCTGCCTGGGGAGTTTCTCCCAGATAACCCGGCTCCAGACACCTCCCCGTCTCAGCTGTCGCGGAGTAACATAGAATCAAGCACGCTGCCCGGCCCCGTGCACCACAGCTTTCCGTGCGTTTTTGTGCCTAAAGCTTTGAAAAACGCGGAGTTTGTTTTTATCAGACATGACGCGCATCGCACACCACTGCGACCACCTTATGATGGGCCGTTCAGAGTGTTGGAAACAGGGGACAAGCACTTTTTGCTAGATTTGGGAGGTAGGAGGGAAAAGGTTAGCATAGACAGACTCAAACCCGCTTTTGTGGTGGCAGATGAGCAAGTGCTGTTGGCAAGGGCCCCTCGACGCGGCAGGCCACCATGGGGTGTTTCCCAGAGTAATATTTCCCCAGATCACCCGCAGAGACTGACAGAAAGTTTGCACCCTCAGACAGCAGCTCCCCAGCATGACGGCGCCGTGGAGGCGGTGAAACCTGGTTACAGCAGATACTGTAGAAGACTGAGGCCCAAGCAGCATGTGGATTGATGTACAATGATGTTATCACAGCATGCAAACTGTTATTCTGTTGTTCGATCTAAATGTTTGGGGGGGGGGGTGTCGCCACACATGTGACCTACTTTGTGACTTATTTAAGGCCTCACATTTGACATAAGAACAAAGACAGAATTTCCTTGGAGATAACAGGAAGCTGGAAGGTTATGGTATGCAAGGCCTGAGACTGTGGGGGGTGATATTAAGAGATTATAGAGGAGATGCATTGTTACTGGTGATTATAATGCAATGTGACTTGTGATGCAAAGTGACGTGATTATAATGCGATGTGACTTGTGATGCAAATTGACTTGTGAGCTGTGAGAGTCCCGGGTATTTAAGGGACGAGAGTTTCCTGTGATACTCTCTTTCTTCGTTGAGATGATGGTGAATGTGAATAAAGCTGCTTTGAGAGAGATCAGTCTCATCCTTCTCACATTCCCACAATCTAAGCATTTTTACTTTACTTCCCTGGGTAACTCCTTTTTCTATTATGCTGTGTGTATTTCTGTTGGTTGAGTTGTCTGTGTCATGCTGCTGTTACACTGTAATTTCCCAGTTTGTGATTAACCAGTTTAGGATTAATAAAGTACATCTATCTATCTATCTATCTATCTATCTATCTATCTATCTATCTAGTGACAAGGTCATCTCTAGCTACCATATCTTCTTAAGAAGCATCACAGACTCAACACCTCATCTACTGGGACCTGCACTGTAGCCTACACATGCACAAATCAACAGGAAATATAACTGAACCAGTTCTTTCTCATATTGCACCATGTGATAAAGAAGCTGGTTTATCTATGAAGGGAGGGAAAGGGGGTCCCTAAGGTCACTGGGCCCTGTCAGTGGCAAGGGACTGCAAAGCTTATATGGTTGCACATAAATAAAGCAGTTCAACTTCAGCAGTTCTGTGTAGCTGAGCCCACAGAATCAAAATCAGACATGTACAATCTTTACATATTAAACTTTATTACCTCAAGATAGGGTTTTATTTTACAGGAGATTACACGTTGACCTTGACTTCCAGACATAAAGCAGCATGTGCATATACTGGAATGTAAATAAATTAAGAGATACGATATGTGCATCCCTAGCATTTTTTTCCAGAACGATGCCCTGGCTGTAAATGTCCTTTGACAGGCATCCGGAGAGGTAACATAACCTTGGAACTTGCGTTATCAACAAATTGCCCCTTTACCTAACACGATGACAGAGTGCTGCAGTGTGCATCACAACAGGGTTTCAGTAATCTGAGTCAGTAGGAGGTGAAGAGAGAAATATGAAGAGTGACAGAATGAGGAATGAAGAAAAACACAATGAGAGTGAAAGAGAGGAATAGAGACAAGGGGGAAAATGTTTCTGCTCTGAAGGCCGCACAGTCACACATCAAGACTCTCATGGTCATTCACAGCTGAGATCACCAGGATGAAGCTGCTCTTTTTTGTGACAATAAATCATGGATCTGCCTCTGCCATTACTGCATCCTTCACTGATGTCCATGGTAGTTACAAATCAAGGACACATCATTCTACCATTGGATAAAAGATGTCTGCCTTATTATTTACCTGCTGCAAATAAGAGAGAAAAATGAAAAGACACTTATTGGTTTGCTCTGGTAATGAAAACTTTATGTGATTTAAACACTTTTTCTTGGCAGCCAAAAGACAAACTTGATTGTTTTTCAGTCAATACACAGCAGCAAAACCATGCAAGCACATGCATACGCCACACAGATGGCTGTAATCTGGTTTCAAACCCAGGCTCTACCCAAGACCCTCTTCCTGTGAGGCAGCAGTGTTAACACTGATCCACCCTATTTTAAGTGAGAAGCAATTAAAACGCAACACACAAAAAAACTAAAATGATGTTTGCATATTCTTGCATAACTAAGGTTTTCTATCAGAGTTTTTAAAAATGTTAGATGAGTGCTTAGCAGCAGGGTGAGTTTATTTTGCACCACAGCTGGGTTTTGATTTAAACAGCCTGAGCTGCTACTGGAATGCTGTGAAATGTCTTATTCTCCCAGCAGTGCACTTAAACAAGCAAACGCTTAAATACAAACAGTTCTTGTATTTTAACCACTTGTTAATGTAACACTAGAGAAAACCAAATTAAAATTTTGTCTTATTTTTGGAGGATTAAGGATACCAAACAAAAAATGACCACAAAGCAAACATTAGTAAGCTGTTCAAGTCTAAAAATGAAAAACAAAACCCACATGCTTATTCTGCATACAGAACTACACCTCTCTTCTTTGATGCATATATGTGACAACTATTTTTAACTGAACATATACTGCTTCTACAATAGGGAATGAGACACTGATGTCACGTCCAGCTGTGGCCGCCATGTTGGGAGAGTAGCGATGTAGTATGTTTGCATTTCACTGGTGTGGTAAACATGCCACAAGTGTTATGGTAAAAGGCGTCCACTTATATAGTGCTTTTTCTCATCTCTGGATGACCAAGGTGCTTTACAGATCCTGCTATCCACACACTGATGGCAGCAGAGCTGCCATGCATCCACACTGGCCTGACCCACCAGGAGCAACTGGGGGTTCAGTGTCTTGCTCAAGGACACTTTAACTTGCAGACTGCAGACAGAGTGGGAATTGAACCACTGACCCTCTGATTAGTAGTCGGCCACACTACACTTGCACCACAGCCGCATGAATGACTTGTCTTTGTGTTTGTTCCCATAAAAGATGTTAGCCAATAATCTAGTTGGAGTAATACCACTGCATTTTAAAAAAAAAGTTCACTGGCACTCTAAATGGGAAACCCAAGAGATAGCAGGTTACAGTATATCTGTAATTTATACCTTTTTTTTAATCTGGGTATAATTATTATACTAACCTGGTTAAAACTGTTGTCTGTATCTCTTTATATTTACCTGGATATACAGCTTTATGCAAAAAATAAAAAGGCCACTGCTTGACATATATTATAGTTTTTTAAAATTAAAAATATGTAAACACAATCTCTGTAGGATAAGGAGACAGATTACAGTATTATTAGCAAATTATAGGTATTTTTTATTTCAAGAATTAAACAAAATCAAAAAGGTCCTGCACTGTCAACTCTATGAACTCCCTTGAAGCCATGGGCAATCCTGACATCTGATGGACATGTTGAGTGTGCACTCTGCACATGCATGTCTGGGTGGGTTCATATTCACAGCTTTTGCATATGTGAATTTTTTATTTATTTTAAAGACCTATCACTGTGTATTTATTAAACTTATATCTTTGGGAATTCATAAAAGCACAAGTTCATAACTTACTACACCATACCTGTTCACAATGTTTGTATTTTAGCGTTTTATACATAAGAAATGTTATACTTGGCATAAACCGATAATGACAATAATCAGTTTTGTTGTCTTTACATGCACTGAATAAAAAGATTATTGGAGGATTAACCACTTGAGTTAATAAAGGCTCTGGGACAGATGAGGGAGGGAAATGAGAGAGCACAGCTGCTGCAGATACAAAACGCTGGAAAGGTGAGGAAATGAGTGACAGCTGGAAATGGAGTAAAATTTGGATTATTTTGATTACATTGATAACACAAAAGCAGAGTGTAGAGTGGGCAAGGTGAAAATACATCGATTTACAGTGGATTGCATTTTCCAGCAGGACTTGGCATGTGCCCACACTGCCAAAATGACATGATTTACGACCCAAGAGACAGACGCTGACACGAGAGATACAGACAATTATCTTTATTGTGAATTGTGAGTGAAGAGTGAGTGAATGTGTGGGTGTTCGTCTGGCCACTGGAGCTGAGCCCGTCTTGTGGTAACCTGGCAACCCTGGAAATACACAAGCACAAGGTTATGGTTGCACAATAGCAAAGTTCGGCGAGTATGCTGCAGGGGCTTACTTGCAGGTGCCACAACAAGAGGCTTGCTGGCTCTTGGTGTCCGTGCGACATCGTGCTCACGGTGTCCGGTGCTGCGGGGGTGAGGAGGAGCTCCGTGGAGCGGGAGACGATGCCTCGTCAGCTGAGGAGGGGGGTCCGCCGCCAGGGAGGTCCACCTGTGCACAGGGGATTGAAACAGTAGAGGAATGATGATGAGATGGCTTACATGACCTGGTAAGGCAAGGCGTGGATTCTTTGATGCGAGGTCGTGGTCTTGGCGCGTTGCTTGGCGAGAGTGACAGACGACTCCGTGCTGAGGCGTCCGCACGTTGGGCTTTTATGGCCCGCTGATTGCCACCTGCTGAAGTGAGCGCAGCTGATGTTGATGATGCTGATGACGGCCTAGCGGCCATCATGACAGTACTCCCCCCTCTAGAGGTGCCTCCAGGCACCTGCCCAATCCTACCTGGATGCGCCCGATGGAAATCGCGGATCAACTGCTTATCGAGGATCAACGCAGGGCATATCCAGGAGCGATGCTCAGGGCCAAACCCCTCCCAGTCCACCAAATACTGAAGGCCCCGACCTCTCCTGCGGATGTCCAGGATTGCTGTCACCCCCCAGGCCGGATGGCCATCAATCATCCTCGGGGGAACAGGAGCCGCGGGGGGTGGGCACAGCGGGTCAGCAACGTAGGGCTTGACCTGGGAGACGTGGAAAGTGGGGCAGATGCGCATGTGAGAGGGGAGAGCAAGATGCACAGATACAGGGTTGACAATGCGGGAAATGACAAAGGGACCGATGAAGCGCTTGGTCAGCTTACGCTTCTCAGCAGGCACACTGATGTTTTTCGTGGACAACCATACCTTGTCACCCACCTGGTAATCCGGGGCAGGCCTCCTATGGCGGTTGGCCACTTCAATGTTCCGTTCCGTGGTCCTCAGAAGGGGTCTGCGGGCAATGGATCAAACCTGCCGACAGCGTCTGGCGTGAGCCTGAACAGACGGGACCGCCACCTCACCCTCCTCCTCCGGGAACAAGGGTGGATCGTACCCCAACGATGCCTTGAAGGGGGACATCCCCGTGGATGAGGACACCGTGGTGTTATGAGCGTACTCGATCCACGGGAGATACATGCTCCACGAAGAAGAGCAGGAGGAGATGACACAGCGCAGCGCAGCCTCCAGCTCCTGATTGGCTCGCTCGCACTGGCCGTTACTCTGCGGGTGGTATCCAGAGGAGAGACTGGCCGTGGCCCCAAGTGCCGTACAGAACGCCTTCCAAACCTGTGAGACGAACTGTGGCCCTCGATCAGAAACAATATCAGCGGGGATTCCGTGAGGACGAACCACATGAAGAACGAGAAGGTCCGCCGTCTCCCGCGCTGATGGCAACCCCCGGAGTGGCACAAAATGGGCAGCTTTAGAAAAGCGGTCCACGATGGTCAAAATAGTCGTGAAGTGGCCGGAGGGGGGCAAACCGGTCACAAAGTCCATGGCTACATGGGACCAGGGGCGGGAGGGGACGGGCAAAGGGTGTAGCAGACCCGCCGGAGCCGATGATG
The DNA here is from genome assembly GCA_020510985.1 of Pholidichthys leucotaenia. Taxonomy (NCBI): domain Eukaryota; kingdom Metazoa; phylum Chordata; class Actinopteri; order Cichliformes; family Pholidichthyidae; genus Pholidichthys; species Pholidichthys leucotaenia. Next base: position 316,555,740 of record CM035843.1, read on the forward strand.
ATGTCTTCCCCGTGGCGCACTGAGCGCAGGCCCGGACATAGTTGTTAACGTCCTTCCGCAGTCCTGGCCACCAAAAGGTTCTCTGGAGGAGGTCAATGGTCCGACTCACACCCGGATGGCACGCCAGTTTGGACGTGTGGCCCCACTCAATTACTTGGCTCCTAACAGGACGAGGAACAAACAAGCGACCCGGGGGCCCCCCACCCGGATCAGGCTCCACCTCCTGTGCTCTCCTGACCTTATCACAGATGCCCCAGGTCAACGCACCCACCACACAAGCAGATGGCAGAATCGTCTCCTCCTGGTTGTCAGCGGAGGGCGCGTCAAACTGCCTGGAAAGGGCGTCAGGCTTACCATTCTTACTTCCTGGCCGGTAGGTGATCGTAAAATTAAAGCGACCGAAGAAGAGTGAGCAGCGAGCCTGACATGCATTCAACCGCTTGGCAGTCCTAAGGTATTCAAGATTGCGGTGATCAGTCCAGATGACAAACGGCTGGGCAGCCCCCTCCAGCCAGTGTCTCCACTCCTCCAGCGCAAGTTTGACAGCCAGTAGCTCCCTGTCGCCGATGCTGTAGTTCTTCTCAGCAGGTGTCAAACGATGAGAGAAGTAAGCGCAGGGGCGGATCTTCCCGTCCGTCAGGGAGCGCTGGGAGAGTACCGCCCCCACCCCCGAGTCCGATGCGTCCACCTCCACCAAGCATTGGAGCTCCGGGTCCACCTGGGTCAACACATGGGCCGAAGCGAACTCTCCCTTCAGCTTGTCAAACGCCGCGGCAGCCTCCTCACTCCAATGGAAAGGGACCTTCGGGGATGTGAGCGCAGTCAGGGGTCTGGCGATGTTCCCAAAATTTGGCATGAAGCGCCGGTAAAAATTGGCGAATCCCAAAAACCCCTGCAGCTGTTTCCTGGATGTGGGCGTAGGCCAGTCCACCACCGCCTTGACTTTATCCGGATCAGGAAGCACCTGGTTACGGGCGATGATAAACCCCAGAAAAGAGGTGCGATCCGTGTGGAACTCACACTTCTCCGCTTTGACGAACAACTGATTCTCCAGGAGGTGCTGTAGGACCCGTCGTACATGCACCTGATGCTCCTCCAGTGTGCACGAGAAAATGAGGATATCATCTAGGTAAACAAAGACGAAGGAATTCAGGAAATCCCGGAGAACGTCATTTATTAGGCGCTGGAACACTGCCGGAGCGTTGGTTAACCCAAACGGCATCACTAGGTATTCAAAGTGGCCGCTTGGGGTCCGGAAAGCAGTCTTCCATTCATCACCTTCCCAGATGCGCACCACGTGATAGGCGTTCCATAGATCTAACTTGGTAAACCAGGACGCCCCCTGGAGGGAATCGAAAGCAGTGTTCATCAAGGGGAGAGTGTATTTATCCTTAATAGTAATGTCGTTGAGACCCCGGAAGTCGATGCAGGGGCGCAGCGACCCGTCCTTCTTCCCAATGAAGAAGAAGCCTGCCCCAACGGCCGAGGAGGATGGACGGATGATGCCGGAGGCCAGGGACTCCTTGATGTACGTGTCCATGGCCTCGCGTTCCGGAGCTGACAGGCTGTACAGGCGGCTCGCCGGGAGAGGGGCCCCAGCCTTGAGGTTGATCGCGCAGTCGTATGGGCGATGGGGGGGAAGAGACAGCGCCCGTGACTTGCTAAACACCTGGCCCAGATCATGGTAGACGTCAGGCACCTTCGACAGGTCCGGGGGGGTGTTGAGGGAGGCATCATCGGTACTGAGGGAGCGCATGCAGCGGACTGAAGACAGGCGCTCAGACAGAATGAGCTCCAGGCCGTTATTCTCCCAGCTTGCCAGTCGAACGTGGGGTTATGCAGCCGGAGCCAAGGGTACCCCAAGATGACGGGTGAAGAGGAGATGGGCAAGACCAGGAACCGTATTTCCTCCCTGTGGTTACCAGAAACAATCGTCAACACAGGTGCCGTCTGGTGGGAAACTGACGTCAGAGATGCCTTTGACAGGGTGACCAGATGGCTAAAGGGGCGTAAGGGTTGACAGCTGAGGCCCAACAGGGTTGCCAGGTCTCTGGAGATGAAGTTCTGCTCAGCTCCAGAGTCGACTAAAGTCGACTCAATGAGCCTAATGGGGATGTGGCAACTAGTGAGGGGCTTTTCCTGATTTCTGTCCGCGAATCCCCCTACCGTGATCCGCAGACCTCCCCTTTTAATGGGCAATCCACTACTCCATGTGCCCCATTCCCACAGTAGAAGCACAACCCCTGCTCCCTGCGGTGCTGTCTTTCTGCCGCTGTAAGACCCGATTGCCCCACCACCATATCATCCTGCTCCGGAAGCTCTTCAGATGCGGGCAGAGCGAGGAGGGAGGCCCTAGCGGAGCGAGGGCGAGACTTACTCGCACGGCCAGCTGTTCGCCGTTCTGCTGCTCGCTCCCTTAGCCTGCTATCTAGGCTGATGGTGAGGGAGATTAATTCCCCAAGTCTGTCTGGTTTCTCCTTTGCCGCTAGCTCGTCCTTTAGCTCTGAGTTCAGGCTGCGGAGGAAAATTCCACAGAGCGCTGGCTCCCCCCACCCCACCTGACCAGCTAAAACCCGGAAGTCAACTGAATAATCGGCGGCAGATCTACTGCCCTGCCGAAGTCCAAGCAGCCGTTCAATTAACACCGCGCCCCGGTCGGCATGATCAAACACTTCCATGAACTCTGCCACGAACTGCTGGTAAGTCAACAATGAATAATTTGGTTTGGCCATGATGGTGTAAGCCCAATCTAGAGCTCGGCCTCCCAGCAGGTTGATGATGTATCCAATCTTATTCATATCCGTGGCAAAGTCCCCCGGGACGCGGAGGAACACTGACTCACACTGCAGCAAAAACCCCCGTGCCTCCCCCAGTTTACCTAAAAAACGTGCGGGGGTTGGAACAGGAGTTAGGCGATGTGTGGAGGATGAGCTGGTTTGGCTAGTAGCCGCAGCTGCAGGTGCAGACACATCGCCTAACTCCTGTTCAGCCGGGGGGAACGCCTGGTGTCCTTCCAAGCGATCCAGCCGGCTGTTAATCTGAGTTAGTTGGTTTAAGATGACTGTCTGTTGGTGGGAAATCATGTCTACTCGTGCGCTGAGGGTGTTTAAACGGCGCGACAGCGCGCTGTCTGATGGGTCATCCTGACGGAGTCGTACTGACATGATTTACGACCCAAGAGACAGACGCTGACACGAGAGATACAGACAATTATCTTTATTGTGAATTGTGAGTGAAGAGTGAGTGAATGTGTGGGTGTTCGTCTGGCCACTGGAGCTGAGCCCGTCTTGTGGTAACCTGGCAACCCTAGAAATACACAAGCACAAGGTTACGGTTGCACAATAGCAAAGTTCGGCGAGTATGCTGCAGGGGCTTACTTGCAGGTGCCACAACAAGAGGCTTGCTGGCTCTTGGTGTCCGTGCGACGTCGTGCTCGCGGTGTCCGGTGCTGCGGGGGTGAGGAGGAGCTCCGTGGAGCGGGAGACGATGCCTCGTCAGCTGAGGAGGGGGGGTCCGCCGCCAGGGAGGTCCACCTGTGCACAGGGGATTGAAACAGTAGAGGAATGATGATGAGATGGCTTACGTGACCTGGTAAGGCAAGGCGTGGATTCTTTGATGCGAGGTCGTGGTCTTGGCGCGTTGCTTGGCGAGAGTGACAGACGACTCCGTGCTGAGGCGTCCGCGCGTTGGGCTTTTATGGCCCGCTGATTGCCACCTGCTGAAGTGAGTGCAGCTGATGTTGATGATGCTGATGACGGCCTAGCGGCCATCATGACACAAAAGTACCAATACCTGGTTTAATGACTATGGTATCACTGTGCTTGATTGGTCAGCAAACTCTCCTGACCTAAATCCCACAGAGAATCTATGAGGTATTGTCAAGAGGAAGCTGAGAGACACCAGACTCAACAATGCAGACGAGATGAAGGCTGCTATCAAAGCAACCTGGGCTTCCATAAAACCTCAACAGTACCACAGGCTGATCACCTCCATGACAGATCACTTTGATGCAGTATTAATTCATGCAAAAGGAGCCCTGAACTAGTATTGAGAGTGTGCATGGACATACTTTTCAGTCGGCCAACACTTCTATTAAAAATCCACTTTTTAAAAATTGATCTTACGTAATATTCTAATTTTTTCAGAAACTGAATGTGGGATTTTCATTAGCTGCAAGCCATAATCATTAAAATTAAAAGAAAGAAACGCTTGAAATATATCACTCTGTGCATAGTGAATCTATTTAATATTCAAGTTTCATTTTTTGAATTGAATTACTGAAATAAATTAACTGTTTTATGACATTCTAATTTATTGAGATGAACCTGTACTTGTTACATTTAACATATAAAAATATACGGTGGTGGTGGGGGTGTGTGTCTGGGCTGTTCATAGTTGTTCATGGTTTATTTTTCAACTACAGGGATCCAAGCGCTGCAACACCGATGGAAGAAGTGTGTGGACTGAAGGGGAGACTATGTTGAAAAATAAACCACATTTAGTCAAATTTGACCACTATGAACTTTTCAGCTCCCCCCGTAAATGAAGACAATATGATCATAGGCTCCTAATATCTAATAATATATACCACAAAATATTTAATTCAGCATATGAAAACATCATGCTAAATAATACCTTTATTGCCAAAAAGTGGAGACTCCAGTTTTGCTAAGTGAGTCTCATGATAAAGTGCAGTGGAGTCTGTAGCCCTGCTGGTGTACAACATAAAGCACCAGCTATGGTAGCTGTGAGCAAATCACCTGTAAAAGTCTTAACACAAAGGTTGTGAAGCACAGGGAGCACATGTGACACAGACAGTGACAATCAGCTCGTTAGCTAGTTAGGCTCATTGGCTATCCAGAGCAGGCGTATTATAATGTGATTTGAAATGTATACAAACCTGAATGGAAACACAGACATTCTTGTTGATTCTGGGATGTTGTCGAAGGTGATTTTTTTTGCATCTTGCTACAGACACCCAGGCCGTCAGATGTCTCCTTGTTAGCTCACTCATCTGCTCTCCATCGCTTTGCCTCCAAGCAATGAAACGGTGGAATGACTTTCCATTGGTTACTTTCTTATGCTGCTGGCCATGGGAGCTGCCAACTACACAGCAATATTTCATCCTTTCTAACAGGCAAAAAAAAAAAAAACAACAACAAAAAACTTTAGTAGCTTCTCCTCCTTCTGTGGTGTTTCTTGCTGCAGGTGCCGCACCTACTGTCCCAACATGGCGGCTCTATCCCACAATTCATTGCGTCAGTGATGCCAGTGTGCATTCTCTACAAGCACTAGCTTGGCTGCTGTCCAGGGTGCTGATATGGCTTTTGAGTCTAAGGTTATACAGACAGACTCGTTCAATCCCTGACATTCCCACAGCAGGACCAGACTGTTTATCTGTTGGGGGACTGCAGACTGGACCTGTTATTATTGTAAACAATCTGTGGGTAGCCGAGAACTGACAGAACTATCCCATGTCCTCAAATTCAGAACATCTTAACTATGAACATTTACAGTTATTAAATACCTTTCTTGCTGAATTTCCTTTTGTCTTTAAACAATTTCCATCAGTAGCTCAGTCAACAATAACAGACAGGAAAGCCTTAAATTAAATGAGTAAGAAAAACTGTAAATGCTTCCAAAAATCTGAATTTCAAAAAGCAGAGACCACCAGCAAGAATTCAAGAAGCAACTTAAATATAAAAGTGAACAGACTATGGGCTGTACGTCGTTTAAAAAAAACAACAACAAAAAACTAATAAATTGCACCTTTTTCTGTAATCAATTGCAATTAATTGCTAAAATTCCATTGAAGAAACAATGAAAAAAGTATTTCTAGGCAGCTTTAATTGCATTTTTCACAAAATATACCTGTGACCCTCATATTCAACAAAAACACAGCTAGAGTATCTGAATTTGAGACAATCAAAGGGCAAACAAGTGTGACTGTTTAAGTTTGTTTGCTTAATGACCCACCTCCAGTACTGCACTGAAATAAGGTAATCTGATAGAGAGTTCCGGATGTTTCAGAAATGTTGCCTGGGTGTTTTGCTCTCAGGTGATACGATTCGATGACAATGAAATTCAGCCTTGCAGAATGCACATTGAACTTTTGTTTTGTCCAAAAGCCATCTGATAATCTTTTGAAAGAGAACTTCCCATCTCTTTGTTTTTCCTTCTCCATTATTAGCATTCACAGTGGATAAAAAAGTCTAAATACCCCTGTTCAAATGCCAGGTTTTTGTGATGCAGAAAAATGAGACCAAGATAAGTCATTTCAAAACTTTTTCCACCATTAGTGTGACCTATAACCTGTACAACCCAAATGAAAAACAAACTGAAATCTTTTAAGGGAAAAAATAAAAAACTTACAATAACCTGGTTGCATAAATATGTACACCCTTTTATAACTGGGGATGTGGCTGTGTTCATTAAAATCACATTCAAACTCATGTTAAATGAGAGTCAGCACACACCTCCCACCATTTAAAGTGCCTCTGATTAACCCCAAATAAAGTTCAGCTGTTCTAGTAGGCTTTTCCTGACATTTTTGTAGTCACGTCTTACAGCACCAGCCATGGTCCACAGAGAGCTTCCAAAGTATCAAAGGGATCTCATTTTTCAAAGGTATCAGTCAGGAGAAGGGTACAAAAGAATTTCCAAGGCAATAAATATACCATGGAATACAGTGAAGACAGTCATCATCAGGTGGAGAAAATATGGCACAACAGTGACATTACCAAGAACTGGACGTCCCTCCAAAATTGATGAAAAGACAAGAAGAAAACTGGTCAGGGAGGCTGCCAAGAGGCCGACAGCAACATCGAAGGGGATTCAGGAATTTCTGGCAAGTACTGACTGTTTAGTACATGTGATAACAATCTCCCATCTAGGGTGGCAAGACAGAAACCTTATCTTAGGAAGAAGAACGTCCAAGCCTGGCTGCATTTTGCAAAAACACATTTGAAATCTCTCAAACGCATGTGGGTAAATGTGTTATGGTCCAATGAAACAAAAATTGAACTTTTTGGCCATAATTCCAAAAGGTATATTTGGTACAAACACAACATTGCTCATCACCAAAAGAATACCATACCTACAGTGAAGCATAGTGGTTTCAGCATCATGCGCTGGAGCTGTTTTTCTTCAGCTGGAACTGGGGCCTTAGTCAAGGTGGGGGATTTATGAACAGTTCCAAATACCAGTCAGTGTTGGCACAGAACCTTCAGGCTTTTGGTAGAAAGCTGAAAATGAAGAAGAACTTCATCTTTAAGGTTTTGGAATGGCCCAGCCAGAGTCCAGACCTGAATCCGATCGAACATCTGTGGGGTGATCTGAAGAGGGCTGTGCACAGGAAATGCCCTCACAATCTGACAGATTTGGAGCATTTTTGCAAAGAAGAGTGGGCAAATATTGCCACAAGATGTGCCACACTGATAGACTCCTACCCAAAAAGTAGTAATAAAGTGCTGTAATAAAAGCCAAAGGTGCTGCAACAATTAGTTTAAGGGTGTGCATATTTTTGTACACAGGTTATTGTACGTTTTTTATTTTTTATTTTTCCCCTTAAAAGAGTTCAGTTTGTTTTTCAATTGGGTTGTACAGGTTATAGGTGTCATAAATCGCCCTGGCAAGGGCAGGACTGAAGACACCAAATGCTGGAGCTGTGAGTTGCTGACATTTAATGACAAAAATAGAAGAATACACAAAAACACGACTTACATACAGGAGAAGGTGAGGTGAGGAGTAGTGTAGCCCAGAATAGCACAGCCGCTAAAGCGTACAGGAATGCCAGAAGATGTGGGATGCAAGTCAGCACTAACACTACGCAACCGGGAAAACAGTGAGAGGGGGACACCGTCTGAATAAAGGGAGATGTAGAAATAACGTCGGATACAGGAGACCGCTGCGAGGAGTAGCTTTGCAGCAACTTCTTAAATAGGGCAGACAAATAAACAGCAGGTGTGGGCACATAAGTGAGGAAATAATCAACTAGACTGGTGATAGCTGTCAAAGCCCGCAAACAGATTTTGACAGCAGGAAGTGAGCACAGACAGCTGTCACACTGAAAGAAATCACATCCAAAAACAACTAATGAACCCAGGACAAAGACCAAATAACTATAAATGATGAGACTACTAAATGCACAACAAAAGGAAACTGTTATGTCCGCTGCGTAATTTCGCAGTGAACATATGAATTGGCAGCGAGCCCAAAACGCAGTGTAAGTAACGTGTTTATTTACAGAGGGAAAATGTACAAAATGTCCAAATAACAGTTACAGTGGAAATGGGTGAGACACCCGGCTACAAACTTTGTTGGCTCAGAGGGAATGCCTAATGCGCTCCAAGCAGACAGGAGTGGACAGAAAAGGCACAAAAGGAAGACTTACAATTGTGTTGGAGCAGAAAGGCTCTGAGAGAACAACAGGATTTAGTCCAGGAAAAACCAACAGACGCGAGCCAGGATGTCCAAGGTTGACTTTAAGCTGCCACACCGACTGGTCACACTGCTTCGCTATTAATGCACAAAACCCTAACGAAGGCAAGTGGACACAGCCATGTGGCAAGCAGGTGCGGGACTGATTGAAACAGTGTGTGTGTGTGTGTGTGTGTGTGTGTGTGTGTGTGCGCGCGTATGTGGTGATAAGATATCTCCGGTAAATGTCTGGCAAGAGGAGGAGACGTGGCCGTAGGACTGTCAGAGAGCAAGGCTCAACCTGACAGCTGAAATTAATAAGCAATAATCAAAACCTACAGCCACCGGTCATGGACGGGGTGAATGACCCCGAACATGACAGAAACTAAAGTGAGGACAAGATAACAACAGATGATTGTAAATATAGGAGGCAAAGGCAGGGATGAGGGTAAAGTAAACACAAACCCACGAGAAAATAATACAATAAATACAAGATGATTCACCAACCCATGGACAAGACTTTAATGATGAAACTAAGTATACAAGTCAACTCACAACCACATACATCAAACCATACATCAAACCATTTTTTGAAAAAGTTAACACATTAATATTCCCAGCTCTAGCATTACATTAAAGTGCATTAACCATGTGCTTTTATCTTTCCAATTCATTTCTGAGATACTGTATGTACTGGGATAAAATTACTGGAAAAAAATATAAATGGTGGTCCTCCAACCTGTCCTAAAGTTTTTGGGACCACAGCTATGTAAAGCTGCTCAGAATTGATGGAAATATTCTGTCTGTAATTTGTTTCTTGGCATATGCCCTTTGGATAAAATGATTTAACAATTCTTCAACTGCTGGAAGAAATATATCTTTGAAAAATACATGTTGATACTGTTAGATACTCTCATATTAACAATGAGCAGCACAGACGTGATGGTGCAGGCACGGAGGACGTCATCAGGCTGTGCCTATATTATGGGCAATGATGCCAACAATGCGGCAAGCTTAATAACTCTGCCAAGGTGCGCCAATCGACATGACTAACACCAAGCCTGCTACCCAGTTCAGCTGAACCACCACTAACAACCATCATCCACGCAGTGGGCTCCAGAAGAGCGGTGTACAAATGGTGCACAGTGAGGCTTGACAACGTCAGCTTGCCATTATTACTGGACACCGCTGCCATGAGGTCCATGATGAACTGGATCATGGTTAAGAAATTCTTTCCTAACCATCCTATCGGGAAGAATCCAGAGGAGCTGTACGGCTATAGGCACACATGAATCAGCCTCGTAGGGACCATAACACTGACGGTTCGCTACGGCCCCAGAGTCCTCCCGGCGTTCACCTTCCAGGTAGTCATACACGGAGACAACATTATAGGATGTGACTTTTCTATGAATTGGGCTTTTCTTTTTTTGTAATTTGAATTTTATTGGGTTTTCAATTTAGAAAATAAAACAGAAACAAACAAACAAAAAAAAAACAAAAAAAAACAAGTATACCCAGTGAGAGGATAAAACATTCCATTTCCACCCTAATTCTCTTAAGATGATTAGCTTAATCTACTACACCTATAAAGGTAAGATAGGATCCCCACTTATTATAGAAGCTGTCCATCCTGTCCAGAAGTTTATATGAGAGGCGTTCTAGTGCAGCAAGCTTGCCCAACTCCCTGAGCCATTGAGCTACGGGTGGGGCAGAGGAAGATTTCCAGTAAAAAGTGATCAACTTTCGGCCCAGCATCAAAGCAGTCTGGATCCACTCAGCATCAGAGACTGGATGAACACTGACGGTTCGCTACGGCCCCAGAGTCCTCCCGGCGTTCACCTTCCAGGTAGTCATACACGGAGACAACATTATAGGATGTGACTTTTCTATGAATTGGGCTTTTCAATGCATGATAATCAGGGACTCTGTTTGACTGCTGATGATGAGAGCACAACACACCCAGACGAGGGCACAACCACTTCAAGCTTGACACTGCAGAGAGAACACGGGATGGAGAAAGGGCATAAACCGGACTCACCTCTGATCCTCACCCGCCATAAGCCTCAGGAGAGGGAGTTCATGGCCAAAGAGGACCCCGGTGAATGACAACAACCCAGCACGTGTCCTGTCGCCAGTGACAGCAACACATTGCTGCAACCACAATCAGCACCAGAAGAGAGGGGGCAGAAGCCAGACTCATCTTGCATCCTCACCTGGCATCAGCCTCCGGGAGCCGCCACAGTGCTGCAGGATAGAGAGTTTGTGGCCCAGCAGGACCCAGCAGAGCAGCGCCAATCCAGAGCGTGTCCTGCCACTGGCGTGAACAACACGCCACCACAACAGCAACCAGCATCCAGGACGAGAGAGCAGCAGCACTGCTCCAAACAGCTCACCACTCGCAGTACTTGATTTGGTTTGGGTACACCTATCCAAACGCCCAGATGACCTGCAGATGCTCCTGTCACTGCCGATGCAGATCACTGTGCAGTTGGGGCCAGCCACCTTCCAGATGGCCAGTGGTTTAAGATGGAACAACAACCATCTGTGAAAGATAACAGCAACTGCCCCAGACCAAGCCGTGACGCTGGAACCAATCCAGCCAGTGTGAGACCTGGACTGGGACTTTGCAGCAGAACACCCAGATCCGCCACACTCAGCGCCTCCAGGGCCACGCCCACCACGGGCTCGCCAGAGGCCCCCTGAACTCAAACCACAGCAGTAACTCTGTTAAGACTGTTTAGCAGAGCACGACTGCTTCAAAAGTGGCAGAATAACCCACTCAGTCATGCAGGGTCAACCGGTGGTCCAGGTTCTGTTTATAATACTGTTGTGAGTTTTAAAGGGTTTTGAAAATGTGCATAATGTTTTTTGGCTTTCCCAAGGGGGAGGTGAATGTTAGATATTCCCATATTATCAATGAGCTCACCACTGGTGAGCTGCCTGGGCATGATGGGCATGGGCATGACGTGCCTGGGCATGACGGCGCAGGTACGATGATGTCATCACTCCATGCCTATATTAGGGGACTGACGGTGGGAGACGGCCTCTTTGGTGCGCCACCTCTATTAGCACATCAGCCTGTACCCTGCTTACTAGCTTGTTGCATGTAACACATGCTAATAGTTACTCCTTTAATAAAGCTACTGTTCAGCACAGCCACGCCTCCGCTGTCCTAACTGTCAGACATACAGTGGGGCAAAAAAGTATTTAGTCAGCCACCAACTGTGCAAGTTCTCCCACTTAAAAGATAAGAGAGGTCTCCAATTTTCATCATAGGTATACCTCAACTATGAGAGACAAAATGAGAAAAAAAAATTCAGAAAATCACATTGAATGATTTTTAATGAATTAATTAGTAAATTCCTCGGTAAAATAAGTATTTGGTCACCTACAAACAAGCAAGATTTCTGTCTCTCACAGACCTGTAACTTCTTCTTTAAGAGGCTCCTCTTTCCTCCACTCGTTACCTGTATTAATGGCACCTGTTTGAGCTTGTTATCAGTATAAAAGACACCTGTCCACAACCTCAAACAGTCAGATTCCAAACTCCACTATGGCCAAGACCAAAGAGCTGTCAAAGGACACCAGAAACAAAATTGTAGACCTGCACCAGGCTTGGAAGACTGAATCTGCAATAGGTAAGCAACTTGGTGTGAAGAAATCAACTGTGGGAGCAATTATTAGAAAATGGAAGACATACAAGACCACTGATAATCTCCCTCGATCTGGGGCTCCACGCAAGATCTCACCCTGTGGGGTCAAAATGATCATGAGAATGATGAGCAAAAATCCCAGAACCACACGGGGGGACCTAGTGAATGACCTGCAGAGAGCTGGGACCAAAGTAACAAAGGCTACATCAGTAACACACTACGCCACCAGGGACTCAAATCCTGCAGTGCCAGATGTGTCCCCCTGCTTAAGCCAGTACATGTCCAGGCCCGTCTGAAGTTTGCTAGAGAGCATTTGGATTATCCAGAAGAGGAATGGGGAAATGTCATATGGTCAGATGAAACCAAAATTGAACTTTTTGGTAAAAACTCAACTTGTCGTGTTTGGAGGAGAAAGAACACCATACCTACTGTGAAGCATGGGGGTGGAAACATCATGCTTTGGGGCTGTTTTTCTGCAAAGGGACCAGGACGACTGATCTGTGTAAAGGAAAGAATGAATGGGGCCATGTATCGTGAGATTTTGAGTGAAAACCTCCTTCCATCAGCAAGGGCATTGAAGATGAAACATGGCTGGATCTTTCAGCATGACAATGATCCCAAACATACCACCTGGGCAACGAAGGAGTGGCTTCGTAAGAAGCATTTCAAGGTCCTGGAGTGGCCTAGCCAGCCTCCAGATCTCAACTCCATAGAAAATCTTTGGAGGGAGTTGAAAGTCTGTGTTGCCCAGCGACAGCCCCAAAACATCACTGCTCTAGAGGAGATCTGCATGGAGGAATGGGCCAAAATACCAGCAACAGTGTGTGAAAACCTTGTGAAGACTTACAGAAAACGTTTGACCTCTGTCATTGCCAGCGAAGGGTATATAACAAAGTATTGAGATGAACTTTTGTTATTGACCAAATATTTATTTTACCGAGGGATTTACCAATTAATTCATTAAAAATCATTCAATGTGATTTTCTGGATTTTTTTTTCTCATTTTGTCTCTCATAGTTGAGGTATACCTATGATGAAAATTGGAGACCTCTCTCATCTTTTAAGTGGGAGAACTTGCACAATTGGTGGCTGACTAAATACTTTTTTGCCCCACTGTAACAGATACTTCGAGTGATCACTCAAAAACTCATTGATTTTCTCAAATGTTTATGTGACTGCATTAAACCCATGGATATATGTACCTTCAGTACACTGACAAACAATCAAACCTACTGCTATGTTACCACCAATTAAACTAATGAGCAAATCTTTCAGGGTCTCTGGAGGTTTAAAGAAGTTTAATGAAAACCTATTTAAGACCATTTTTAAAAATATTTGCTCCAGTTTAAGAACTTGTATTGTGAAAATGGCAAGAAGTACGTGAACATATTAAAGTATGGGGCTATATGACAAATTGTTAGACCGGAAGCGTAGAAAATATAGTCTGTACCTGAATAATTGACTGGCTGCTGTATTCTGTGTGGTCAACTCGATGTCCGGCATGTGAAATCAATCATGGATCAATGACCAAATTACTTATCTGTAACCTTGTTTTCTGTGGGCAGTATTTGAAAGACTAAAGGTGTGTTCACTCCAAATGCAAACAGGCGGCACAAATCCATACAAAGTGAATGGGAAGACGTGAGTAGGCATGAATTTGGGCAGTTGCCTGTTCGCTTCCCAGGCTAGCTAGCTAGCTAGCTGCTAGCTTTGAGATTCTGTCGTCACTGGAGTAAAGGTATCACCATTGCAGAGTAAACTAGCTTGAAAATTTGACTCACTCACTTGGAGACTCAGGAGGACCGGGAGCCCTTCAGCTGAATCGGGATGTTGTTGTTATTTACCCATGGTTTCCTGTCATGGACAAGCTAGCAAGCTAGCAATTTAAACACCCCTCATCTTGTGAACTTTTGGAGGCTTAAGACAACATTTTCAGGTGAGCCCCCGGTTAGATAATCAATCAATCAATCAATCAATCAATCTTTATTTCGGATAGATTAAAAGTACAGATTAAAAGAAACAGAATAATATAACAGGAGGAAAGAAAATCCAACAAGCTCAAATTAGACAATAACTCCTCTGATTATACAGTTCAACATAAGTTATTCGAAATGGGTGATGGCTGAAGCCGCAGCTTATATTGCCCACCCATATTCCATCCAAGAATTCAAAAGAATAATGTAAACATAAGCATGACATTATTTTGGGAATTTCCACAGGAGATTGAACACAGCTGCAGAAGTTTTAAAGGCAACTTCACCTGTCTGCATCTCACTCAGAAGGGGGATTCATGCCTGTTCGTGTGATTGCATTGAGTTATAATGTAATTGTGCCCCACAAAAAATTTGCCCGTTCGCATTTGGTGTGAACACACCTTTACACCCCTTTCACACAGGAGTGGAGATCGTTGAGAGATCATTGATTGATGACAAAATGGTCAGATCTCTAAAAGATCTATTAATGATCTTCATTGATCTCTACAATCCTCAAGGTTTTGGCTCATTCCAAAACAATGTCTCAATGATTCTCCAAAGGGAAGTGATCTCTTAACAACCTTTCAACAATCCCTCAACAAGTGATCAGTGATTTCATTGAACTCCCAGTGATATTCTAATGATCTCTCAGCAAGCTTTCAATTACCTCGATTGGTCTTTCATTAAATGCTCAGCGATCCCTCACTGATCTCTCAGCCATCTCTACCTTTGGGGTGGAAAAAAATTGAAAGGTCATTGAAAGATGACTAAAAGATCATTGAAATATCGAGAGATCGTTGGCAGATTGATGAGCTCATTGAGTGCTCCTTGAGCTCTCCATGACCGCTCAACATCTCACTGATCTAGATACTGTAAGAGCAAAACAAAACTAAGACATCAATAGGAAAATGGAAAACAGTACGAGAATAACAGAAACCAAAAAGGCACAAAATACAACAAATATATAAATATAGAGAAAAAGCCATGAGATTGAGGATGGTGGAAACTTACTGTGCTCAGCTCATGATAATAGCATGAGTTCCTCCACGCAGCTCTGTCCTTCGCCTTCTGCTGCCAGGAACTCCTGACCGAGTTGCTTTCTGACTGACCATTTCATGAAACTGCATGCAAAGTATTTGAGTACTGCTAGCTTTTGCTGGAAAACACACACACACACACACACACACACACACACACACACACACACACACACACACACACACACACAGAGTATACTGTATATATACTGTATATATATATATATATATATATATATATATACACTCTTCCTCTTTGGTTCCACAACAAACCCTCGATGATCATTCAGTTGATCTCTCCTGGTTTCACAGTGATCTCTATTGGTCTTCAATGATCTCTCAAGGATCTTTCAAAGATCTCTATAGATCACCATGAAAATCTTACAATGATTTCCCACACATTTACACAAAAGGTCAGTTTTTTTTTTATCTCTCGACTGTCACCCAAATGATCTCCATCTGTGTGAAAGGGCCCCTATGAGAAGTCTTCACAAGAAATCATGCAGCTTGTTTCTATTTGCTGCAGATGTGTAGGCAGTGGACTTCATCAGTTGCCGCAGCATAGACAGTGTTCAAGAAAATTATAAATATACAGTTACAGTCATGTGAAAGAATTAGGACACCCCATTAAATATTCAGTTCTTTATTAAGAAATGTTCACATATCTACAGTGCATCCGGAAAGTATTCACAGCGCTTCACTTTTTCCACATTTTGTTATGTTACAGCTTTATTCCAAAAGGTATAAAATTCATTTTTTTCCTCAAAATTCTACACCCAATACCCCATAATGACAACATGAAAATTTTTTTTTGAGACTTTTGCAAATTTATTAAAAAATAAAAACCTAAGAAATCACATGTACATAAGTATTCACAGCCTTTGCTCAGTACTTTGCCTGAAGTCTGGAACCCACGGACTTCACAAAACACTGGGTTTCCTCCTTTGTGATGCTTTCCAGGCCTTTACTGCAGCTGTCTTCAGTTGTTTGTTTGTGGGTCTTTCTTCCGTAAATTTTGTCCTAAGCAAGTCAAATTCATGCCCAGTCGAGCTGAGATCTGAAGACTGACTTGGCCATTGCAGAATATTTCAGTTTTTTGCCTTAAAAACTCCTGGGTTGCTTTCACAGTTTGTTTTAAGTCTTTGTCCATCTGTACTGTGAAGCACCATCCAATCAACTTTGCTGTACTTGGCTAAATCTGAGCAGACAGTATATCTCTATACACTTCAGAAATCATCCAGCTGCTTCTCTGTTCTGTCACATCATCAACTAGAAAGCACTCAGAGAGTGCAGACCTCTGCCAAGGCTCCTTCCGTCCCTCATGGATCACCTCCAAAATGTAATGGGTTTGCGTGTAAGCCTAGAGCCACTTCTGGTGAAAATTGCATCAAAGTCTGTTCATTAGTTTTGCAGTATTGTTGCTAACACACTGTGAAAGATAAGAGCCTTGGCTGAGGTATGCATTCTCAGATCATCACCAAAATGTAATGGCTTTCTCTGCAGTCCAAGATCCACCTCTGCTGAAAATTTCATCCAAATCCATGCGGTAGTTTTGGAGTACTGTTGCCAACACTCTGTAAGAAGATAAGAGCCTGTCGTGACTAATTAAGATTGACAGCTCACATGCACGATGGCAAAAGCACAGGAAGGAACCACACAGAGGGACACATTTGAAAGTTTTATTAAATAGCAAAACTCAAAGCGCACAGCTGCAGAAACAGTCACTCTCCAGAGGAATAGCCCTGTGGAGAGAAGACGAGAGCCGTGAGCAGAGGAATGGAGTAAGGGGAAATGGGCGAGCCAAATTGCCACTTACTTGGGAAATCCAGGGAGAACCAGCAGGGACACAGCGAGGAATAGATGAACCAGTAGGATGGGGGGAAGATGAGCTGATGGTGCCTGACCGGGTGGAGTAGGAAGCTGAGGTACGGTGAGATGTGGCAGAAGAGCACGCACAGTCCTAGAGGCACACCTACATGGTAGCAGGAACCTGAGAAAAGAGGAGAAATAAGGTTAACTGCGTGTCAACACATATAACTTAATTTTAGCTTACTTAATCACGGGCAGTATACCCAGACGAGCCAGTTGACTGCGCGGAGAGATCCTCCTTAAGTATGCTGGCTAATGAGCGGGTGCAGGTGTGTCTTCTGCCTCAGGTACGGTGATGAGTTGGTGAATGTGAGGCAGGATGGGAGGGGCACACTCTCGCTGCCCATGACAGAGCCTTGGTGAAGGTATGCATTTTGAGATTATCATCAAAATCTGATCATCTGTTCGGTGTGCCATTACACACCTTTCTTGAAAATTTGAAAGAAAGGCACTATATAAATGCAATCTATTATTATTATTATTATTAACAGACAATAATAATAATAACTAGAAAAGCACTCGGAGAGCGCAGACCTCCGCCAAGCGGCACAGTTCCCCCATAGAGTGTTTGTGTGTACGTTTTCAGATTCCCTGAGCATGAAAAGATATGAGTAGCAACTGGATTCACAATGATTATTTGTTTATTTGACATGGACAGTGCAATAAACAGACAATTAATGAATGACAATCAATGTGATAGTGATAGGATTAGTGGTTCAGTAGTGTAAAACGGGGCTATAAGGGACGGCGGGTTGATAAGGGACACTTTTGTGGGAAATGTTTTAAATGTAATTCTGCTTTTTTTATTTTGAGCAGGACGCTGAGTTGTGTTGTTATTGTCAAATATCCATGAATCCTTCATCAAATCTAGGCGGAAGCAAAATTCAAAAAGCAGAATTACATTTAGAAAAGTGTCCCATATTACCCCACCGTCCCTTATAGCCCCGTTTTACGGTTGTAAAAGCATTGCCTCCTTGGCGGAGGTAATAAACTGAAGTGTTGGTGTGTCCATCTCCTCCACTGACGGATGCAGATTGGTTAGACAGGTTGCCGTGGGTTTTATATTATATTGGGGTTGCGGTCCGCGGCAAAACAGAATTTAGAGTCTTCCCCGGCAGAGAGGTCGTTTTTACGCAGCGCCTATAGCTGGGCGGGGAATTTGTGGCAAATAATGGGGCGGCGGACAGGTGTCCGTGTCAGGTTTTGCAGCGTGGCGCAAAAGCAGTCACGCTGGCGGGCCCAGGGCAGCAGTGTTTTCCGCGTGCTTTTGTGCCTAAAACGTTGAAGAATGCGGAGTTTGTGTTGGTCAGACACGACGACCAGCGCAATGTGCGCAGCGCCTATGGCTGGCACAGGCACGCTGGGGGTCCAAGGCCAGCAGTGTTTTCCGCATGCTTTTGTGGCTAAAACGTTGAAGAAGGCGGAGTTTGTGTTGGTCAGACACGACGCCCAGCGGCCTCCATTGCGCCTGCGCACATGTTGAAAATGGCCCTATGTCACAGTGTTGAAAAATGCTTTAAAAAAATTCCTGTATCCAGACGGCGAACCAGATCACCCCCAAAATTTAATCAGTTCTTCCTTGTACCATTTCCAACAACGCCTGAAAGTTTCATGCAAATCCGTCCAAGACTTTTTGAGTTATCTTGCTAACCAACAGACAAACAGACAGACAGACAAACAGACAAACAGACAAACACACAAACCCTGCCAAAAACATAACCTCCTCCTGGCCTTTTCGGCCTGGTGGAGGTAAATATCATGCAGATCATGCAACAAAACCTACATTGGAGAAACTGGAAGATCATTCACCAAAAGAAAAAAGATCACCAGAAGGAATGTGAGAAGGAAACATAAGGATGGCTCACAAGATCACAAAAAGAAAAGGCAGAACAAGAAACATTAAAATCAGCTATATCAGATCACTGCAAAAGAAATAATCACATCATGGACTGGGACAACTCAAAAATTCTTGGATTGGAGAGCAATAGACACAAACGCTGGATGAAGGAGGCCATAGAAATCAGGAAGCGGGGAAAAGATACCATGAACCGGGATGAGGGGGGCCTTTATGCTTTCCCACACCTGGGACCACATTCTCCAGAGACCATCGGACGGCAGAAAGCGGGGCCAGCTTGGTGGATCTGACAGGTCTGCTGGGCTGGCCCCGCCTATGAAAGTCAGCTGATAAAATGACACCTGGCAGCAATCAGTTGACTCTTCTGACGAAGGCTGCAGTGCACAGTCGAAGCATGTAAAGAAGGTAAAAACATCTCCTTTCTATTTTTGTCTTTAATAAGAACAAAAGGTAAATAATTAAAAGAAGACAAAATGAACCTACTTGAGCTATCAAAATTCCTAGTGCAATACTATATGAATACATGTATAGTACATTGTTGAGGCAGAGAATATATATTTATATAGTATATACATGTACAGTATATATCCAGTAAACCCATGTATTTCTACATGTGACTGCATTATTTTAATTGTTTTTTATCCTATATCAGTTTTGTTTTGGGTTAAAAATGCTTAATAAATAAAGAAATATATCTTATTATACCTAACAGTACTGTTTACCTATTGAAATATATATTTTACAGCTAATATAACCCCATAGAAACGCGCATTCGCGCATTGGCCTGTTCAGCCACAGGTGGTGCTGTTCCAGCAGAGTAGACGTTTAGGATTCTCTTCCATGGTCATCATAGACCGACGGATGCTGACGACGATAACCCCATAACTACAATATGGCACCTGGCAATCAATTTTTGGCATCTGATCACTTTTTGCCAGGACACCACCAGACTCAGTGCTGCTGGAACAGGTACATCCTATGATGTCTCAACAGTCTCTCTGTGATTTTCAGACAGATCAGAGCAATTTGTTGCACAGGAAGCTAAACGTTAATAATAGCTAAAAGTGATAGCTTGCCATCATTATAATGTAGTAAAGGGGACTTATTAATGACTGTATAGTAGTATTAGGAATCAATAGCTTACCTTCATATGTGAACTAGTTTGTATCCTCACACCTTTAGCTTTATACTGCTCTATGGCTTCCTAAACTCTCCAGTACTTTTCCAGAGTGTTTCACCTCGCCGCCTGTAGCCTTCTCTGGCTCTCCTTTTTGCCTTTACTCTGACAAAAAGCTATATTGAGCTCACCAGCCCACGTGACAAAAACGCAGTGCATTCTGGGTTGGATAGACGGGACAATTGCAAACAAATAGCATGAGTACACAGTGCCTCTACATTTGTTATGAATGAATGAAAAAATCACAAAATGGACCATTCAAAGGAAAATTTAGAGGGACCATACTACGGCAAACTGAACGGGATGGCAAAGGCATGCTATTTGGCGAGGCTTAAAGGGGTTAACCGGGTGGATCCCTACCAACATACAATGTGGGGTTCGGACGTAAACATTCTGCCTAACTCCGACCATGCCTTCATTTATAATTATATGATTTTAACTCTAAGTCCATACACACATGAAGTTTTCAGTAACTTTAGGTCTTTGCAGCAGCCCAAGTGCAGTTCACAGATGGATGGGTGATGACTTGGCGATGTACAAGGCAGACCTGAAGACAGCTGTGAGCACAAAGGTATGTTTGTTTCTTTTTATTTCCTCTCTTGTTATGCTAATCATTCTTTCCATATACAACCAGATGAAATTAAAATGTGCACCACTCTGAAAATATTTTTTCAAAATGTACAGAAATTATTATAAAATCATTTTCAAATACTGTGAAAAAATGTGTGAAGTTGTCATTTATTGTTTTAAATTTATATGCCACATTTATCATATTGTTTACTTTGTTTTGATTATGCAAATTTGTTTGTTATGATTATAGCTCTTCTGCTTAATCTGTTGTAATTCTGAATGTGTTGTGATGTATTTGCAGGCAGCCAGAAGAGCTGGATGACATGGTTCCTGAGATAACCAAAACGGTGTAATTCAGTGGTTCCATCTAGGATGTGGGACTCAGTCCAGCAGCAGCCCCACAGCAGCAGTGGTTACACGACATGTGCACACTAGAAAAATACTATAGCATGAGTCTTGTTATATGGTATAACATTGTTGTGTGAAACACATTGATTCATGTCATTTTATATTCCTGTATTTTTTTTACTATGTTTTCCATAATCCTAGTCTATTATTTCCATAATCCTGGGCTATTTTTTATTCTGGTTGTGTGTTCTGTAGCTGTTTTATCTAATCCTTCTATCATACTTAATTGCGCAATAGCCTGCTGGAGCACCCACAATTTCATTGTATTGAACAACTGTACAATGACTGTAAAGCCTATTGTATTGTATTGTATTGTATTGTATTGTATTGTATTCTATTCTTTGTGGCTTGAAAGTGTTTCACATTTTACAAAGCTTTTGAAAAGCATTACAGCCAAAAAGACCCATTTTTGGACTGTGCTTTGCACACATTCTGTACAGTATTTTCCACAACTTACAGTGGTGTGAAAAAGTGTTTGCCCCCTTCCTGATTTCTCATTTTATTGCATGTTTGTCACATTTAAATGTTTCAGATCACCAAACAAATTTAAATATTAGACAAAGATTATACAAGTAAACACAAAATGCAGTTTTTAAATGAAGGTGTTCATTATTAAGAGAAAAAAATCTAAACCTACATGACCCTGTATGAAGAAGTGATTGCCCTGTAAACTGAATAACTGGTTGGGCCACCCTTAGCAACAACAACTGTAATTAAGCATTTGCGATAACTGGCAATGAGTCTTTTACAGCACTGTGGAGGAATTTTGGCCCATTCATCTTTGCAGAATTGTTGTAATTCAGCCACACTGGGAGGTTTTCGAGCATGAACCGCCTTTTTAAGGTCATGTCACAGCATCTTAATCGGATTTAGGTCATGATTTTGATTAGGCCACTCCAAAGTCTTCATTTTGTTTTTCTTAAGCCATTCAGACCTGGACTTGCTGGTGTGTTTTGGATCATTGTCCTTCTGCAGAACACAAGTGCGCTTCAGCTTGAGGTCACGAACAGATGGCTAGACATTCATTCTCCTTCAGGATTTTTTGGTAGACAGCAGAATTCATGGTTCCATTTCTCACAGCAACTTTTCCAGGTCCTGAAGCAGCAGAACAGCCCCAGACCATCACACTACCACCACCTTATTTTCCTGTTGGTATGATGTTCCTTTTCTGAAATGCTGTGTTACTTTTACGCCGGATATAAAGGGACACACACCTTCCAAAAGGTTAAACTTTTGTCTCGTCAGTCCACAGAGTATTTTCCCAAACGTCTTGGGGATCATCAAGATGTTTTCTGGCAAAACTGAGACAAGCCTTTCTTTTTGCTCAGCGGTGGTTTTTGTCTTGGAACTCTGCCATGCAGGCCATTTTTGCCCAGTCTCTTTCTTATCATGGAGTCATGAACACTGACCTTAACTGAGGCAAGTGAGGCGTGCAGTTCTTTGTATGTTGTTGTAGGGTCTTTTGTGACCTTTTGAATGAGTCGTCGCTGCGCGCTTGGGGTAATTTTGGTCAGCCAGCCACTCCTGGGAAGGTTCACCACATTCCATGTTTTCGCCATTTGTGGATAATGGCTCTCACTGTGGTTCGCTGGAGTCCCAATGCTTTAGAAATGGCTTTATAACATTTTCCAGACTGATAGATCTCAATTACTTTGTTTCTCATTTGTTCCTGAATTTTTCTGGATCACAGCATGATGTCTAGCTTTTGAGGATATTTTGGTCTACTTCACTTTGTCATGCAGGTCCTATTTAAGTGATTTCTTGATTGAGAACAGGTGTGGCAGTAATCTGGGCTGGGTGTGGCTAGAGAAATTGAACTCAGCTTTCCAAAGATGTAATAAACCACAGCTAATTTATGTTAACATAAATTTGTTTGGTGATCTGAAACAATTAAATGTGACAAACATACAAAAAAATGAGAAGTCAGGAAGGGGGCAAACACTTTTTCACACCACTGTAAGTTATGCTCAGAATTTTGCACCTTATAAATAAAGAGCTGGATTTTGTAAGCCATTGTGTACTTTATTTTCAAATTGTTACAAAGCAGTTAAAGACACTATGTCTGAAGGGGTAAACCATACCAAAAACATGTCAGTGTCTACATTCTCAAACTATGGCTTTAAAATGACACTTGGACACATACTGATCAAAGCACAAGTTAAAGCAACAATCTTATGCAGTAAAGTCATGTCCTCGTCTTCACATGTTACCACGAAGACCAGACGTATAGTGTCATTCAGTATTGTATATTTTGGAGCGCATGCTCCAAATACTCTATTACCTATCCAAATACTGTCATAATGGTCTGTGCGCCAATGTCATCCGCGCTCAGGCCATATTCCTCCTCAGCCCAGCTCTTATTGTGACAGCGTCTCAGCGGGCTTCTAGCTGTCAAGCTCTATGGGACGGCTGGAGGCCAATTACCTCTCATCAGCTGAGGCACTGTCAACCATTATAAAAGGGAGCAGCCCTGATTACTCGGGGCTATGACCTCGCTTATGATCCACGCTCGTCTCCCGGTGTGGATTAGACTGGATCCCCTACATCCAGCTCCAGTCCTCCTCTCATCCTTCATCGTCATTTGTAAGTGTTCCCTTTGTATTATTTGTGTTTTGCCCCACGAGGCTCTTTTCCTTTGTTCCTGTTCCTTTATCATCAATAAACAACGCAAACTCACCGGTTAGCCCTTGGCTCTTATTTATGGCTCGCAAGAGCCATACGTAACAGTAGGTCACAGCCAGTGAGTTGCCGGTTGCCGTGAGTTTGCTGTAATTGGACTGTTGTTCCTACCTGTCTGGGTACCGTGCTGAAGCATGCCGTCGCGGAGGTCCCGCACTCAGAGTCAGAGCGATGTCCTCGCAGATGCCCTCGAGTGCGTGGACGAAATTCTCATCACCGCCTCCCACCTCGACTTCAACAGCGATGTGCCCCGGTACCTGGACCAAGCCGAGGACATCCTCAATCATCTCCCCCGCTTCGCCGATCACCCTGAGGTAAGCATGAGGAGAGATGACATCGCTGCACAGCGCGAGATACTCCATGGGCTGGAGGGAAATCCCGGCAGGATGCCGAAGAGGAGGAGACGTCGCCCCTCGCTTCGGGATCCCGCTCCTGCCTCCGTTCCGGCCCGGGAGTTTGCACCATCCGGAGGTCTTTCCCCATCAAGCATGTCGCCACTCGGGATTCCCCCAGAGGAGCTGCAGCTGACAGCAGTTAGGATCTGGGACCGAGTGGCTGCTGCTCGCTCCGCTGTGCATCCATCAGTAATCATGAAGCATGTGGCGGTGGCAGTGAGACTGGTGGAGAGGAATCCAGAGTTGCGTGAGTTCCCTGAGTTTGCCGACCTGCTCGCCTCTGTTTCTGCACAGGAACGGCGATTCCCGGATCTCACCTTCGCCTCGCACCCTGCAAGAAACTGTCGTCACACCGGCTGTCAACCTCGGCTTGAATCCCGTCCGGATCCAGTTCCGGGTCGCCGCAAGGGCTCAAACCCCACACAGCTGCCACTCCTGCGCCTCGTCAGAGGGGAATCCCCACAGCCTCATCTCCCCCCGGGCCATCTTCTCCTGCTGTCCCCTCAGCGCTCCGTGCCCGGCTCATCTCGGCTGTCGCCCCCTCCTCCTCGTCACTTATCCTGGCTGCTGTGTGTCTCGGGAGTCCTGTTTCGGCGAGTCCCGCCCCGGAATCTTCTCAAGCGGCTCCCCATCATCCTCCCAGGGGGTCCTCTGTCACCGTCCGGCGGGGAAAGGGAGGAGCAACGTCCGCCGCAGCAGGCACCATCCAGCCTCCAGGAGACAAGCAAGTCCAAACTCTTTCACATTGTCATTATTGTGATTTGCTCTGTCAGACTCCTGGGGGTGGAGTTCGGGGTTCGCAGCTCCCCGAGCTCCCACCACCTGCTGTGGCTTTAATTATTAATCCCGCATCCTCTGTGTCTCCCTCCGCTGAACGCTCCTCGACACCAGGCCAACGTCACTGGATGAGGAGGGGGCCTGCGGTTCTGGAGAGCCTGGTTCCGGTCCCGCAGCCACGTCATGGGCGGAGGAGGAGGGCGGACTGCAGCATGGAACCTGCGCCGACGAGGAAGCGTCCCCGGGTCTCCACGGACAAGCGGTCCGGCCCAGCGGGTCGAGGGTCCCCTGCCACCACGCCGTGCGGGCCATCGGCGTGGGTATCGGTGTCGGAGGATTCTGAGGCTGCGGACACCATCAGGCCAGCTGCGGAGCCTGACGTAGCTGAGTGGCAGCCCAATGACGACCTTCTGCCGTCTGAGCCCGGATCTTCGCAGTCCTGGACAGCGTCAGAACCCGAGATCAGGCAAGTGCTCTGTTTTGTTTTTCTGCTTTCCGTCTTAGAGCATTTTAGCCTGTCTCTTGGGGAGATGAGCCGGGTGCAGCTGCCCGCTGCATCCAAGCTTATCTCGCCGGGTTCTGGCGCTGCCGGTGATCCTGATCCCGGTTCTTCTCTCTCTCCTGAGCCTTCTCCCAGGGTCGCCGGCGAGGAGCTGCTTGCGCCCGCTGTGCCAGAGGTTCCAGGTTCGGGGTTGGAGGTCGGATCTGGTGCGGCGCCGACCCAGTCGGGGTCTGACGCGGGTGCTACCGAGACCCAATCGGGGTCCATCGCGGGAGCAACCGTGACCCAATCGGGGTCCGACGAGGGTGCAGCACCAGCGGTATCCAGGTTCGGTGAGGGAGCTGCAGATCCCCTGCCACCGGACACTGGACTGGCTCATCTTCATCTTCATCCACATCTTCACCCTCATCATCCCCCCAAGCCTTCTCCACCAGGTGCCGTATGGACCGCTCACTGTCGGCCCGGCTCGCCCTCGCTATTCCCCTCCACAGGGAAGCTGTTGCCTTTCTCTCCCCTGTGGTCCTGGTGGCTGAGCGATGAGGGTCGGCTGCCAGCAGGACTGCTGCGCCCATTCAGCTCTTTGGTCCGGCCACCCGTCCCACTGGACTCTCTATTAGGCGGTCTGGTCCGGCTGCCTGAAGTACTGTTTTTCCTGGCCTGGGATTTGGGTAGGCCGCCTGAATGCTTCCTGTCACCCCTGTTGGTGGTTTGGACGCTCGGTGCGGGGAGACCCCCCGAACTGTATTATTTCTTCTATTATTCCTGTGCCTTAGTCCTTTGTGATTTCGTGAAGTGTGCAGGTATATGATCTCTTGTAGCCCTGTCGCGGTTAGCACGTCTTTTTTTCCCCCTCCTGTTTGAGGGATGTCCTGTATTTGTTGGATTTCACCTTAGGAGCCTCTGCTTTCCTTTTAGGTCTCCTGGGGTTGTTTTTCTTTGTTGGGTCCTGTCTACATATTATGGCATTTTATGGAGTATTGTGGGTTTTTTTCCTCCCGTACTCTGTGATTGCTTCGTTTGTCCCCCGCCAATATAGTGTTTTTTTTTTCTCTCTGTCTGCATATTGTTAGCATGTTATGGAGTATTGTGGGTTTTTTTTTCCGTACTCTGTAATTGCTTCGTTTGTTCCTTGCCAGTGTTGTGGTTTTTTTCTCTCTGTCTGCATATTATTAGCATTTTATGGAGTAGTGTGCCTTTTTTTCCCGTACTCTGTAATTGCTTCGTTGTTTCCTGCCAAGGTTGTGTGTTTTTTTTTTCCCTCTCTCACGCCCTCCTGGCCTGCGCCCCATCCGCCCACCCTAGGTGGGGGAGGGCTTGGGTGTTACTTGCCGTTCGGAGCCCGGCCTTGAGGGGGAGGTCCTGTCATAATGGTCTGTGCGCCAATGTCATCCGCGCTCAGGCCATATTCCTCCTCAGCCCAGCTCTTATTGTGACAGTGTCTCAGGGGGCTTCCAGCTGTCAAGCTCTACGGGACGGCTGGAGGCCAATTACCTCTCATCAGCTGAGGCGCTGTCAACCATTATAAAAGGGAGCAGCCCTGATTACTCGGGGCTGTGACCTCGCTTATGATCCATGCTCGTCTCCCGGTGTGGATTAGGCTGGAGCCCCTACGTCCGGCTCCAGTCCTCCTCTCATCCTTCATCGTCATTTGTAAGTGTTCCCTTTGTATTATTTGTGTTTTGCCCCATGAGGCTCTTTTCCTTTGTTCCTGTTCCTTTATCATTAATAAACAACGCAAACTCACCGGTTAGCCCTTGGCTCTTATTTATGGCTCGCAAGAGCCATACGTAACAAATACCCTATTACTCTCTTCATGTCTCTGGCATCAAGCTGGCTGTGGCCCCAGGTGAATGCAGGTATTTTCAGTGTGGCTCCAACAAGGGCAATGCTTTCCTTGATATTAAATAGACAGTCTGCCAATATACTATGTTTCTTGGTGACAGCTTCTGAAGAAAGCCACAGTTCTCCTCTTGCAAGAGAAAAATTTGGTTATGCCTAAGGTGACACATGCTACAGTTCTGCTGTCCTTGCACATTTTCCATGGGCACATCATCAGCCTGACAGATCTGTGCTGCTTCATCAGATGTTCTTTCCTCCATCTCAGCCAGAGGTGTTTTTTGCAATCAAAAGGAATCCCAAGATACATTTTAGAAAGAAAAACATATAGGCAAATAAGAAAAGACTACCTGAATATAAAGGAACTACATTATCCATCTAAGTCACGGGGCCAGTGTTGTTGGGGGCCTGTGTTGAGGGTTCACTTGCATGCCCTGCCGATTCTTTTTGTCGTGATCTCCTCACTCTTCTGCATAAGCAGTTAAACCTATCAGGAATTGTAGCTTGAACCTCTGCATGCCCAAGGTTTAGAGGGTTTCTGGACACTCCCTCCCAAGTCACTCCATACCCAAATCGCAACATACCCTAGACATTCTGTACAGACTTCCGTACCTACGTAATTAAATAGTTACCAAAGGAAAATGTTGCTGTTGTTGTTTATTTGTAATATCAAAATGTGATTGCTAGCTTATCAAAAGTTTCAAAACAGAAGCTGAAATTAAGGCTACTGTCAAACTCTCAAAAATGTCATGGCAGATGAGAAAGGACAGATCAGAAAGGAGAAGGAAGAGAAGGAGAAGGAAGCTGTGTTGAAAAGTGGAGACAGAGACTGCTACAGGGAGGTTAAATATCAGTTTAACAGAGAGCTGAGGAGAGCTAAATCTGTGTATTCTGAGAGACTCCAGCAGCAGTTCACTGCTAATGACTCGGCTTCTGTGTGGAGATGACTGAGGCAAATCACCAACTATCAGCCTCAGGCTTCTAAAGGTCAGGATGACAAAGCCCTTTGTCAAAAACTGTCCCAACATTACGCCCGTTTTGACACCTCGTCAGCTGTGTCCAACTCCCCCACTCCACCCAGCTCCACTGCCTCCTCGGCCCCTAATTCATCAAAAGCGGTCCCCCTTCCTCCTCCTCCCCCCCCTGCCCTTGTCATCAGTGAGCAGGACGTGCACAGACAATTCTCCAGACTGAACCCGCGCAAGGCCCCCGGGCCGGACGGTGTGTCTCCCTCCACCCTGAGACACTGTGCGAAAGAGCTGGCTCCTGTCTTCACAGACATTTTTAACACCTCCCTTAAGCTGTGCCACGTGCCGACCTGCCTCAAATCCTCCACCATCATCCCTGTCCCCAAGAAGCCACGGATTACTGGACTTAACGACTACAGACCTGTAGCGCTCACCTCTGTAGTCATGAAGTCCTTTGAGCGCCTGGTCCTGTCTCACCTCAAGTCCATCACCACTCCCCTCCTGGACCCGCTGCAGTTTGCCTACCGTGCCAACAGGTCTGTGGACGACGCAATCAACCTGGCCCTCCACTCCATCCTGCAGCACCTGGACTCCCCGGGAACCTACGCCAGGATGCTGTTTGTGGACTTCAGCTCTGCATTCAACACCATCCGCCCCACTCTGCTCCAGGACAAGCTGTCCCTGCTCGGCGTGCCTGACTCCCTCTGCAGGTGGATCACCGACTTCCTGACGGACCGGAGGCAGCATGTGCGGCTGGGGAAGTCTGTCTCGGACTCTGTTAGCATCAGCATCGGATCACCCCAGGGCTGTGTACTTTCCCCCCTACTCTTCTCCCTTTATACCAACTCCTGCACCTCCTCCCACCAGTCTGTTAAGCTGATCAAGTTTGCGGACGACACCACCCTCATCGGGCTCATCTCCAACGGCGACGAGTCCGTCTACAGGAAAGAGGTGGCCCAGCTGGTGTCCTGGTGCAGCCACAACAACCTGCAGCTGAATGCTCTGAAGACAGCGGAGATGATTGTGGACTTCAGGAAAGTCACAACCTCCCTGCCCCCCCTCACCATCACAGGCTCTCCCATCACCATTGCAGATTCCTTCCGCTTCTTGGGCACCACCATCACCCGAGACCTTAAATGGGAGTCAACCATCAGCTCCCTCATCAAAAAGGCCCAGCAGAGGATGTTCTTTCTGCGGCAGCTGAGGAAGCTCAAGCTACCCACCAAGATGTTAGTGCAGTTCTACACGGCCATCATCGAGTCCATCCTCACCTCCTCCATAACCGTGTGGTATGCAGGAGCCACTGCCAGGGACAGACTAAGGCTGCAGCGTGTCGTGCGCACTGCTGAGAAGGTGATCGGCTGCAAGCTCCCATCTCTCCAGGACCTGTACATCTCCAGGACCCGGAGGCGTCATAGCCGATCCTTCACACCCTGGTCACGTACTGTTTGCCCCCCTCCCCTCAGGTAGAAGACTTCGGT
The DNA here is from genome assembly GCA_020510985.1 of Pholidichthys leucotaenia. Taxonomy (NCBI): domain Eukaryota; kingdom Metazoa; phylum Chordata; class Actinopteri; order Cichliformes; family Pholidichthyidae; genus Pholidichthys; species Pholidichthys leucotaenia. The sequence goes on from CM035843.1 coordinate 316,585,338, forward strand.
CCATTCAGACTAAAACCTCCCGGCACATGAACAGCTTTTTTCCCTCTGCCATCAGACTGCTGAACATTAAGTGACTTATTGACTCTTGTGCACTATATACAGCAGCTCATGTCGTTCATCACTGTTTTTCTGTTGCATTATTGACTGCACTGTGGTACCCCATATTATCTGCTACTTGCTAATTTATTTAAATCTGCCTTGACTAGTATTACTCATTATTATTATTATTATTATTATTATTATTACTTATTATTCTACACTTATTGCATGTTTTTAGTCTTTTAGTTTTTTTAGTTTATCTCTTTTTCTCTTCATGTTTTTAATGTTGCAGCATGGCACCGAGACAAATTCCTAGTTTGTGTACTACATGAACAATGGCAATAAATCTGATTCTGATTCTGCAATCAGTGGCATAAGAGTAGTAGCTGAAAGCTAGACACAAATGGAGGGAAGTTTTGCCTTTCATTTATGTTTTTTTTGGAGGGGGGAGTTCTAGGAGTCAAAAGAAAATTTTCATATAAAAATTTATTTATTAAAAAAATCACTGCAGATTCTATAGTAAAGATCAGCCATGATACAGCAAGCCAATCTAGTAATGGGCTGGAGTTTGGCTAATTAAAATCAGCTGCTACTCTTATGCCACTGATTGCCATGACATTTCTGAGAGTTTAATTTCAGCTTCTGTTTTGAATCACATTTTGATATTAAAAATAAACCACAACAACATCATTTTGGTTTGGTAAGTATTTAATTAAACAGTTATGGAACATGTAGGGTACGTTGTTATTTGGGGACGGAGAGACTTGGGATGGAATGTCAAGGGTATGGAGTGACCTGATACTGGTTTAGAGAAGGTGCCCAGTTAGGATCACACAGTAGCATTTCATTAGCTGGTCTGCCTGTAAAAGCAAAGAAAACAGGAAGAAAATACTTAGGTGTAGAACACATTCAGTCACTTACACATTCGCAAGTGTGTAGTGATATAGTTTTTCTAACTACTCGGATATTGGAATCTTTGTTTAGTTTAGCTTTGTTTAGCTTAGCACTGCTAACATAGGCAAAACGCTATGAGCAAGCAAGTTTTAACCACTCAGCAACAACAGAGTTATATACAGTAAATCGTAAGGTACCTTTATAAGATAAAATCAATCAATCAATCAATACATCAGATTTATATAGCGCTTTATCATAGACACTCAAAGACGCTTTACAGAAATGAAGGGTCATCCACCACCTGGATGGATGAAGCAGCCACAATACGGCGCCATCCCTTTTAACCATTCACACACACATTCACACCAAGGGCCACTTTAGAGTCTCCAATTAACCTAACCTGCATGTTTTTGGCATGTGGGAGGAAACCGGAGAAATCCCGGGGTAAACCCACGCATACACGGGGAGAACATGCAAACTCCACACAGATCACTGTTGGCCGGGGGCAGGGATCGAACCCACGATCTCATGATCCCCACGATCCCCCGGCCGAGGGTAAACTGTGCTGCCACAGTGCTAACCACTGCGCCACCGTGCAGCCCAAGATAAACCTTTATTAGTCCCACAATGGGGAAATTCCAGGATTGCAACAGCAACATATTCCAGGATAGCAACACTTAGAGCAATAATTTAGAAGATAAGATAATAAGAGCAGTGAATATACATATTTAAACAGAAATATACATAGCGCAGAGCATTGTAGCTAGATGGAATAAACAGCATAACGGTCTATTCAATTACCCCACATAGTATGAATATGTGCCTATACAGCATATTTCATATTTGAGTCAGCCTAGGGGACCATTATTGTGCAAGTTTGTTATGTTTTGTGCATTCAGTACTTATTAGGTCGTAAAGTTTATTTTTTTTTGGCCTCTATGAGCAGCCCTGCTTAGGTTATAATGAAACTATATAGGTTATAATGAAACTGCTTAGGTTATTATGAAAATGGTTTGAATACACCACCATCGATAAAGGGATGTGATTGAAAGTTATGTTGGGTCTTCTCACAGCTGCAATTCAGACCATGGGTCGCCTCTTTGTTATGTCTGAAAAGTGGGCCGGCTCTGCTTTTTTCTTCCATGTTGGAAAATCCTATTCCATCGTTAATCTTTTTTCCAGGGTGGGTGTGAGAACGACTATTGCAGTTTACAACACAACAATACTTTCACATGTCTAATTCTTTGTGATGCTAGGTGTAGACGCAATCTCAGCGAACTACCACGGCCTACCCTTCCCAGAATGCACTTGGTCAATTTTGTAAACACGACGTCACACTGGCGAGCCTAATAGAGCTAGCAGCAGATATACCATTGCCTCAATATCCTCCATCTTGTGTTTTGCTTGTGTCACATACAAATGACATCATGGAAGTGTCAGGCCGCTTTGCCGTAACGATCTCACCCACTTTGAGGTGGTACTGAATTGTAATGGAACACAAACCACACCGTGTCGAGCCAAGTAGAGTGGAGCAGAGTCGAGGTGAATTGGGCTGAGTAGGCACTAGTGGAAAGGGGCTAAAATCTGTTTTCCATTACAGCCTACCATCTTTCAGTTAAGACCACAGTACAAACATGTCTAACATAAATTATGCATTAAGAAAGCTTGGATGGACCTGTTTATATGACATGTTTGTGTTATAGCAGATTTGCTAACACGCCAGCAACACTAATACCAGCTTATGTGTCCTTTTAAGTGTTTTTCATCTTGTTCCGAAAATGATTAGAGCATTTCTCAAGGTCTTTTGCTGTGTTGAAAATTCCTGGTCGACAGGTTGTTTGTGGCACATCAGGAGTGCGTACAACAATGTAAGGCTGAAATACTCTGTGTAATGGTGTAGAATGAAATTAAAGGATCTCCTCTGTGTAAATATGAAGTCAGATTATCCTCCATGGGATTTATGGAACTTGAGTGGTGTTACTTTGTGCAGAGTAATGAGTCAAGTGTTTACTGGCTTCACTGTGGGATAAATGATGAGGGAGGAGGGGTGGACATGTGAAATGGGATGGTGTCATTGGCTCAACGGGGACTTGTCCTTGAACATAAACATTCCTTGCATTCCTGCCAAGCAGCACCCTATAAAGCAACAGAGGAATCATAATTGACCGGGAGGGCAGGGGGCTGTACAGCTAAAATGCTGTGACAGGTGAAGTGACTTTCAATGAGCTTCAAGTCAGACTCACAGAAAATCAGGTGGTTGCATTATACAGGTGAAAGGTCTCATGCATAGATTACAAAGACATTTTCCAAAGATGCCATATGTGTCCATCATGAATTGATGCGCTCTCCCTGGGGAAAACTGGTGTGAAACGAACAGTTACTCACACAGTACAAGGTTCAACTGTGGCCTTGTCACCCATTTAATAGAAATGTATAGAGTGGGTGGACATGAACATCAACACAATCATATGTCATATATTAGAGATGATATTATATGAAGAAATTAGCTGCTCTGTGTTTTGAATTATTTGGGGTGGGGGTGAAAAGTTCATAGTGGTCAAATTTGACCAAATGTGGTTTATTTTTCAACATAGTCTTCCCTTCGGTCTACAAACTTCTTCCATCGGTGTTGCAACACTTGGATCCCTGCGGTTGAAAAATAAACCACATTTGGTCAAATCTGACCTTTATGAACTTTTCAGACTATGAACGTTTCAGCCCTCCCTTATATGTAGGTCTGTTTAAAGGTGCAGTGTGTATCAATTACTGACATTTAGTAGTTAAAGGGGTCAATGGCTGCATTTTGGCCACATTTTAACAGCTCACACATGGCTTAATGAAATGTTTGTGACATATTTTGATAAAACTTTAAATGATTTAATTCTTGATAGATAGATAGATAGATAGATAGATAGATAGATAGATAGATAGATAGATAGACTGAATAGATAGTGACCCGTATAGGTACATGAATCATATCCGCTGTACAATGCAGGACTATTAGGTGCAGGGTGAAATGTGAGGCACCAATTAGACTGCAAGGTGCAGTATGGCAGCATACAGTAGTTAAGATAAGATAAGATAAGATAAGATAAGATAAGCCTTTATTAGTCCCACAATGGGGAAATTCCAGGATTGCAACAGCACAGGGATAGCAACATTCAGAGCAACAATCAGAAGGCAAGAAAAAACAACATCTAGTAAACATATGTCCATATTACTATAAATGTATATATATAGACACACAGTGCAGAGCATTATGGTTGGTTGGTGAATGTGCAGCAGAAAGTCTAAGCTCTCTCTCCGCGGATGCGGCGGGCCAGCTGGAAGTCTTTGGGCATGATGGTGACCCCCTTAGCGAAGAAGAGACCACCAGGTGGGCCTCGCTGGTCTCCTGCAGAGCCATGACGGCGAAGCTCAGGAAACGCAGGACGGTCTTGAAGTCCTGAGCGATCTCCCTCACCAGGCGCTGGACGGGCAGCTTACGGATGAGCAGCTCCGTGGATTTCTGGCAGCGACAGATCTCTCTCAGAGCCACGGGCCTGTGACGGCGAGGCTTCTTCACTCTGCCGGTGGCTGGAGCGCCTCTCCGAGCAGCCCTGGTGGCTAGCTGTCTCCTGGGGGGCTTCTTCCTCCAGTAGATTTTACGGGCGGTCTGCTTGGTTCTTGCCATCGCTCTTTATTATTCTGTCTTATATTTCTTGCACGCCGCCAAAAACTCCAGCCCGGCACCCGCGTCGTTTTCGCTACAGCTCCCGGTATGTCGAGTTTCCCATTAGCACCGGGCGGCGGCCAAGTGCTAGCTAGCCAAGTGCTAGCTAGCACTAGCTCCTCCCCGCTGTAGCGTCTCCTGCTGCAAACCGTGGCTCCGTCCGCCGACCCGGGAGACCCCCGGGGCGATCCGTGCGTCCGTGATATATATACAGAGTGAAAGGTGTAGAAAGAAGAAGGAGACAAGAATACAACATTACAGTGAGTTATTTTACAGTCAAATGGCATGTGACAGGAAAGACTTCCTGTACCTAACAGTTCGGTAGTGAAGTTGTAGCAGTCTGCTGGAGAAAGTGCTCTGCTTTCTGTCCAGTGTGTGGTGGAGGGGGTGATCAGGATTGTCCATGATGGATCACAGCTTATTTAATGTCCTCTTCTCCACCACATTCTCAAAAGTGTCCGGCCTGAGACCAATTAAAGAGCCAGCCCTCTTCATAATCTTGTCAAGTCTTGATGTTGCTGGCTCTGCTACTGCTACCCCAACAGATCGCAGCAAAGAAGATGGCGCTGGCGACAATGGCCTGTTAGAAAAGCGCCAGAATCTTGTTGCACACGTTGAAGGATCTCAACTTTCTCAGGAAGTAGAGTCTGCTCATCCCCTTCTTGTACACAGCATCAGTGTTGGATTTCCAGTCCAGTCCGTTGCTGATCATGACACCTGCAGTCGTGTGAAAAAGTGTTTGCCCCTTTCTGATTTCTCTTTTTTTTTTGTATGTTTGTCACACTTAAATGTTTCAGATCATCAAACAAATTTAATCATTAGACAAAGACAACACAAGTAAACACAAAATGCAGTTGTAAATGAAGGTTTTTATTATAAAAGGAAAAAAATCCAAACCTACACCACCCTGGGTGAAAAAGTGATTGCCCCTAAACCTAATAACTGGTTGGGCCACCCTTAGCGGCAACAACTGCAATCAAGCGTTTGTGATAACTGGCAATGAGTCTTTTACAGCACTCTGGAGGAATTCTGGCCTACTCATCTTTGCAGAATTGTTGTAATTCATTCACATTACAAGATTTTCAAGCATGAACCGCCTTTTTAAGGTTATGCCACAGCATCTCAATCGGATTCAAGTCAGGACTTTGACTAGGCCACTCCAAAGTCTTCATTTTGTTTTTCTTAAACCATTCAGAGGTGGACTTGCTGGTGTGTTTTGATCATTGTCCTTCTGCAGAACCCCAGTGCGCTTCAGCTTTAGGTCACGAACAGATGGCCAGACATCCTACTTCAGGATTTTTTGGTAGACAGCAGAATTCATGGTTCCATTTACCACAGCAAGTCTTCCAGGTCCTGAAGTAGCAATACAGCCCCAGACCATCACACTACCACCACCATATTTTACTGTTGGTATGATATTCCTTTTCTGAAATACAGTGTTACTTTTACACTGGCTGTAATGGGACACACACACACCTTCCAAAAACTTCAACTTTTGTCTCGTCAGTCCACAGAGTATTTTCCCAAAAGTCTTGGGGATCATCAAGATGTTTTCTGGCAAAAATGAGACAAGCCTTTATGTTCTTTTTGCTCAACAGTGGTTTTCGTCTTGGAACTCTGCCATGCAGGCCATTTTTGCCCAGTCTCTTTCTTATCGTGGAGTCATGAACACTGACCTCTTGGAAGTATTGTCGCTGCGGTCTTGGGATAATTTTGGGTGGCCAGCCACTCCTGGGAAGGTTCACCACTGTTTCTTGTTTCACCATTTGTTCATAATGGCTCTCACTGTGGTTTGCTGGAGTCCCAAAGCTTTAGAAATGGCTTTATAACCTTTTCCAGACTGATAGATGTCAATGACTTTGTTTCTCATTTGCTCCTGAATTTCTTTGGATCGCAGCATGATGTCTAGCTTTTGAGGATCTTTTGGTCGACTTCACTGTGTCAGGCAGGTCCTATTTAAGTGATTTCTTGATTGAGAACAGGTGTAACAGTAATCAGGCCTGGGTGTGGCTAGAGAAATTGAACTCAGCTTTCCAAAGATGTGATAAACCCAACCTGGTCTCAGTAAAAAAAAAACGTATATAAAAAAACGTTTTCCCACCCGTCTAAAAACATACATTTCCATGTTAAATCAAAAAATAACATCGAATAGCGTCGCAACATTTTCACAAGTTTATTCACTGCGCAGTTCTCACCACACATGCGCAGAACAACGCATCTTTTACTTTGTTTTCCCAACGCTCATTCAGTTGGTGGGAGGGGGATGGCGGACGGTTACACAGCTGTTACACAGCTGTTTTAGCAAAAACAGCTTGCTTTTTTTCCTTACTTTGTTTTTCACTCCACTAATGAAAGGTTCCCGTGAGGTTAGGGTTAGGTTAGGTTAGTTGCTCCATGCTCACACACAATAAAAGGGGAAAAAAAAGCTGTCATACCTTTCTTAAAGCTGTAGACGCCACATACTCACTGCACCTCAAAAATTGTTTTTATGTGCTTCTGTATGTTTTCTCTGACTGTCAAAACGTGCAATTGAATGTTTTTTTGCTGAGACTGGGCTCGGTAAACCACAGTTAATTAATGTTTTACTGGGGGTGGGGGGTCACTTTTTCATACAGGGGTATGTAGATGTGGATTTTTTTTACCTTTAATAATACACACCTTCATTTAAAAATTGCATTTTGTGTTTACTTGTGTTACCTTTGTCTAATATTTAAATTTGTTTGATGATCTGAAGCATTTAAGTGTGACAAACATACAAAAAAATGAGAAATCAGGAAGGGGCAAACACTTTTTCACCCCACTGTAGGTATTTGTAGTCCTTGACTACCTCCACATCCTCCCCCCTAATCTGCGATGGCTGTGAAGGCGTCCTCTTTTTCCTGAAGTCAGTCACCATCTCTCTGGTCTTACTGACGTTCAGCCTCAGGTGATTCTGCTCGGGCCACTCTACAAATCTGTCTACCAGTGCCCTGTACCCCACCCCACCCCATACACCCAACAACAGCTGAGTTGTCAGAGAATTTCTGCAGGTGGCATGACTTGGTGTTGTACTGAAAGTCAGTGGTGCATGAGCACAGTCCCCTGTGGACCTCCCATATCACTAACCACTACATCAGACAAGACACTGCCCAGCCGGAAAAAAAACTGTGGCCTGCCTGTCAGGTAATCAGTAATCCAGGAGGTCACATAGCTGTCAACCCCCATCATCTGCAGCTTCTCACCCAGCAGCAGTGGCTGGACGGTGTTAAAGGCACTCAAGAAATCAAAGAATGTGATTCTCAGTGTCTCCTCCGCCATCCAGGTGAAGATGGGCTCATTGCAGCAGGTAGATGACAGCGTCTTCAACTCCTAAATGTGGCTGATATGCAAACTGCAGAGGGTCCAGCTACGTCTTCACCTGCGGCCTCAGGTGGGCTAATACCAATCTCTCAAGGACCTTCATCACAGTGAGGGCAACTGGTCGATAGTCATTCTGGTCAGATGGAGACGACTTCTTGGGGACAGAAACCAGGCAGGACGTCTTCCACAGCACTGGTACTCTTTCTAGACTCAGGCTCTGGTTGACATAATTGGCAGACCCAAGGAACAGACACAGGCTCAAGAGTGGATTCAAATGATCTTTATTTGTAAGAGTGTGAGTGTGTGGGTGCGTGTGTGTGTGAAGTGTATGTAGATGTGAGTGCGTGGGTCTGGCGACTCGTCGAAGCTGGGAGTGAGCAGAACGCCGTTCAATCTGGCAACCCTATAGGGAGAGCAGATGCACCGAGTAAGCACCGTTCTAGCTGGAGTATATATGGAGAATGACTGGGGCTTACTTGTTTCAGGAGAGGTGGTGAACTCCGGTTGGCCCGTGGGCTAAAGCCAGGAAGACAGCGTCTGCTATCACACGCCACTGGAGGAGGATGGCTAGCGGAGGAGAGAGAGAGGACTGTCGCCGGGAGGGACGATTCCGCCGCCTGGGAATTCCGCCTGTGCACAGGGGATAACGTAGAACAGGGGAGTAGAAAAGAGCTTACTTGGAGATGAAGGGAATCCTTCCAACAGATGAGGCTGAGGCGGCTAGGATGACGAAGGAAGGATGATTGGCTGGGTGATTGAGTGCAGAGCTTCATACAGCCAGGGAGACAGGTGGCCCCGTGCCGGTCTGAGGGCAGAGTGGGTTATATAGCCCGAGAGTGATGAGGAGCCGGTGTGCGCGCAGCTGTGGGTGATAATGGCACATAGTGAGTCATCACAGTACCCCCCCCCCCCTTCCCGAGAGGTGCCTCCTGGCACCTGATCCAGCCTACTTGGGTGTGTCTGATGAAAATCCCTGATGAGTTGCTTATCCAACACGACGGATGGACGTACCCAGCACCACCACTCAGGACCATACTCCTCCCAGTCCACCAGATACTGCAAGCCACGACCCCAACGGCGGACGTCCAGGATGGAATTGACCCTCCACGTCGGGTCGCTGTCAATCACTACTGGTGGAGGTGGAGACCTGGGGGGGGGGCATAGAGGGCTGGAAAAGAATGGTTTAACCTGAGACACATGAAATGTAGGACAGATGCGGAGGGAGGGGGGGGGGAGAGCCAAGCGCACAGCCATGGGATTGATAATCCACACAATGGGGAAAGGACCAATGAAGCGCTGAGACAACTTCCTCTTTTCTGCCTTGAGGTTAATGTGCTGTGTGGAAAGCCAAACCTGTTGACCCATCCGGTATGGTGGAGCCGGTCTCCTGCGGCGGTTAGCGACCCTGGAGTTGCGCTCCGCTGTGCGCTGAAGTGCCGTTTGGACCGTCTTCCATATCCGTTGACAGTGTTTCAGGTGGGCCCGGACAGATGGTACGGCGATGTCGCCCTCCTCTTCGGGGAACAGTGGGGGATTGTAACCCAAGGAAGCCTCGAAGGGAGACATGCCGATAGCCAAAGACACCGTGGAGTTGTGAGCGTATTCAATCCACGGGAGGTGGACGCTCCATGACGCAGGATTGGATGAGATGACGCAGTGCAGCGCAGCCTCCAGCTCCTGGTTAGCCCTCTCACACTGTCCATTGCTCTGCGGGTGGTAGCCGGAGGACAGGCTCACCGTAGCCCCCAGAACATTGCAGAAAGACTTCCATACCTGGGACACGAATTGGGGACCCCGATCGGAGACGATGTCCACGGGTATGCCATGCAGCCTCACGACGTGCTGCACAAGAAGATCCGCTGTATCTCTCACCGTAGGCAGCCTCCGCAGAGGGACGAAGTGGGCGGCCTTGGAGAAGTGGTCCACAATTGTGAGGACGATGGTGTGCTGATTATACGGAGGAAGACCGGTGACGAAATCCACAGCGATGTGAGACTAGGGTCTGCCGGGAGTAGGAAGAGGGTGGAGCAGCCCTGCCGGAGGAGAAGATGGGGTCTTGCTGGTGGCGCACTGAGGACAGGCGCAGACGTGGTCAGCGACGTCCCTCTGGAGCGATGGCCACCAGAACAACCTCTGGAGAATCCCGGTCGTGCGGGACCACCCCCCCCCCCGGGTGGCAAGCCAGTCTGGAGGAGTGGGCCCAGTGGATCACCTTGCCCCGAACCGAAGCAGGAATGAATATCCTTCCTGCTGGTCCCCCGCCCGGGTCCGGTTCAGCCTCCTGCGCCTTCAGGACCCTCTCCTTGATGTCTCACGAGAGAGCGCCCATGATGCACGATGACGGAAGGGAGGGATGAAGGGGCGCCTCCGTCGTGTCCGGAGTGAACTGCCTGGAAAGGGCATCTGGCTTAGTGTTCTTGGCCCTGGGGTGGTAGGTGATGGTGAAGTTGAAGCGTCCAAAGAACAAGGACCAGCGGGCCTGGTGGGCATTCAGGTGTTTGGCCGTCCTCAGATACTCCAAGTTCTTATGGTCCATCCAGACGATGAAGGGCTAGGCGGCCCCCTCCAACCAGTGACATCACTCCTCCAGTGCGAGTTTCACTGCCAGGAGCTCCCTGTCACCGATGTCATAGTTCTTTTCAGCAGGGGACAGTCGGCGGGAAAAAAATGCACAAGGCCGGACCTCCCCGTCCACCGGAGAGCACTGAGACAGCACGGCTCCCACCCCCGAGTCCAAGGCATCCACCTCTACCAGGCACTGAAGAGTGGGGTCCACCTGCATCAGGATGGGGGAGGAGGAAAACTGATCCTTGAGTTCAGCGAACGCTACTGCAGCCTTCTCTGTCCACTGGAAAGCCACCTTGGGAGACATGAGGTGGGTCAGGGGGAGAGCAATGACGCTGTACTTGTTAACAAAGCGGCAGTAGAAGTTGGCGAACCCCAGCAATTATTGGAGCTGCTATGGGGGGTGGGGGGTGGGGGGCAATCCACTACCGCCTTCACCTTGCCGGGGTCCGGGATGATTTGATTGTGAGAGATGATGAAGCCGAGAAACAATGTCTTAGGGGTATGGAACTCACATTTCTCAGCCTTCACATAAAGTTTGTTCTCCAAGAGCCATTGCAAGACCCGCCTCACGTGCACTCGATGTTCCTCTAGCGATCAGGAGAAGATCAGGATGTCGTCAAGGTAGACAAAGATGAACGACCCCAGGAAGTCACGAAGCACATCGTTGATCAAGCGTTGGAAGATGGTTGGAGCGTTGGTTAACCCAAACGGCATCACCAAATACTCAAAGTGTCCGCTTGGGGTCCGGAACCCAGTCTTCCACTCATCCCCCTCCCTGATCCGCACCAGATGGTACGCGTTACGGAGGTCCAGTTTGGTGAAGAAAGAAGCCCCCTGGAGGGAATCAAAGGCCGTGTCCATCAGGGGAAGAGTGTATTTATCCTTGATGGTGATGTCACTGAGGGCACGGAAATCGATGCAGGGCCTCAGGGAGCCATCCTTCTCCCCAACGAAGAAAAACCGTACCCCCACCGCTGAAGATGAAGGGCGGATAATGCCCGAGCTGAGGGACTCCTTGATATATGACTCCATCGCTTCCCGCTCCGGAGCAGACAGGCTGTAGAGATGGCTCGACAGCAGATTGATGGCACAGTCATAGGGCCGGTGGGGGGGAAGAGACAACACCTGGGACTTACTGAATACCGCCCCCAGGTCATGATACTCAGGTGGGACCCCGGTCAGATCGGGAGGAGGAGTGACGGGAGCAACCAACGGCATGGATGGAGAGCATGCGGTGGACTGCAGACACGCACTGAGTCAAAAGGAGCTCTAGGAAATCACGCCTCCTGTGCGCCAGTCAGTGGAGGGGTTGTGGAGCCGGAGCCAGGGGTAGCCCAGGATGACCGGGGAAGCCACGACCGGCAGGATGAACAGGCTCAAGTCCTCCCGATGGTTCCCAGAGATGATGACTGAAACCGGGGCTGTACGTTTAGACACCACTGCCAGGGGGGCTTTGGACAGGGCAATAAGCCTCAGAGGGGTCTTCAGCAAATGGCAGGGAAGCCCCAATCGGGTTGCCAGTTCCCCCGAGATGAAGCTCTGCTCAGCTCCTGAGTTGACCAAGGCATGTGTGCAATATTCAATCTGATCATGAATGAATCTGATGGGTAGAAGACACTTGGAGAGGGGATTTGACTGAGGCAAGTCCGTGAGGCCCCCTACTGCGGTGCACGGACTCCCTCTTTTGGCCGAATGGGGCAGGACGCTACCTCGTGCTCTTCACTACCACAATACATACACCGACCGAGCTCCCTATGACGCTGCTTTTCAGCCAAAGGCAGCCTAGTTTGTCCCATAACCACAGGCTCCGGCACGTCTGGAGACTCTAGAGGTGGCAAGGCCAGTAAATGGGACTGAGCGGAGTGGCGAAACTGAGCACCCGAGCATCCGGAAGCCTTCTGCTCGGCTGCTCGCTCCCTCAGCCTGTTATCTAAATTGATAGCTAAGGAAATTAGCTCCGTTAGCTTGCTGGGCTTCTCTAAGCAGGCCAGCTCATCCCGCAGGCTAGGGCTCAGACTCCTAATAAAGATGCTGCACAACGAAGCATTCTCCCACCCCACCTCCGCCGCCACCACCTGGAAATCGACAGCATAGTCCACCACGGTCCTGCCCCCCTGTCGAAGATTTAACAGCCGGGTGGTGAACACATTATCTCGGTCGGAGTGGTCGAATACTTCGTTGAACTCACTGACAAACTGGCTGTAGGTTAGGTTGGCGTAACTCGGCCTAGCCATTACAGCATAGGCTCAAGCTAGAGCTCGCCCTTCCAGTAAATTCGCAACATAGCCAATGCAGCTGTGATCAGTAGGAAAATCCCCAGGGACCCACTGGAAGACTATCTCACATTGGAGTAGGAACCCACAAGCCTCCCCCAGCTTACCGCTGAAGTGAGTGGGCGTGGGAACCGGGGTGAGTCGGGCCGAGGGAACCTGATTAGTCTGGCTAAGAGGTGAGCTAACAGGAGCCAGAGCGCTACTAGAAGCCGGAGGAAACGTGTGCTGCCCTGCCAGACGATCCAACCGACTGTTAATTTGGACCAGCTAGCTTAAGAGGACCTGTTGCTGGTAAGCAGTTTGATCCACTCGAGCTTCCAAGTTGTTAATCTGGCGTGCTAGCGTGCTGTCCGCTGGGTCGTTCTGACGGAGCGGTACTGACATAATTGGCAGACCCAGGGAACAGACACAGGCTCAAGAGTGGATTCAAATGATCTTTATTTGTAATAGTGTGATTGTGTGGGTGCGTGTGTGTGTGAAGTGTATGTACATGTGAGTGCGTGGGTCTGGCGACTCGTCGAAGCTGGGAGTGAGCAGAACGTCCTTCAAACTGGCAATCCTATAGGGAGAGCAGAGGCACAGATTAAGCACCGTTCTAGCTGGAGTATATATGGAAAATGACTGGGGCTTACTTGTTTCAGGAGAGGTGGTGAACTCCGGTTGGCCCGTGGGATAAAGCCAGGGAGACAGTGTCTGCTATCACACGCCGCTGGAGGAGGATGGCCAGCGGAGGGGAGGGAGAGAGGACCACCGCCGAGAGGGACAATTCCGCTGCCTGGGAATTCCGCCTGTGCACAGGGGATAACGTAGAACAGATGAGTAGAAAAGAACTTACTTGGAGATGAAGGGAATCCTTCCAACAGATGAGGCTGAGGCGGCTAGGATGACGAAGGCAGGATGATTGGCTGGGTGATCGAGCGTAGAGCTTTATACAGCCAGGGAGACAGGCGGCTCTATGCCGGTCTGAGGGCAAAGTGGGTTATATAGCCCGAGAGTGACAAGGAGCCGGTGTGCACGCAGCTGTGGGTAATAATGGCACAGAGCGAGTCATCACACTGGTTGGGTTGATATCAGTGTAGTAAGGAGTTTACCTGGAGCTGGTGTACACACGTGGACAAAATTGTTGGTACCCCTCTGTTAATGAAAGGAAAAACCCACAATAGTCACAGAAATAACTTGAATCTGACAAAAGTGGTGATAAATAAAAAGTCTATGAAAATTAACCAATGAAAATCAGACAATGCTTTTGAATTGTGGTTCAACAGAATTATTTTATAAAACAAACTCATGAAAAAGGCCTGGACAAAAATGGTGGTACCCTTAACTTAATATTTTGTTGCACAACCTTTTGAAGCAATCACTGCAATCAAACGATTTCTGTAACTGTCAGTGAGACTTCTGCACCTTTCAGCAGGTATTTTGGCCCATTCCTCATGAGCAAACTGCTCTAGTTGTCTCAGGTTTGAAGGGTGCCTTCTCCAGACAGCATGTTTCAGCTCCTTCCACAGATGTTCAATAGGATTTAGATCAGGGCTTGTAGAAGGCCACTTTAGAATAGTCCAACGTTTCGGTCTTAGCCATTTTTGGGTGTTTTTAGCTGTGTGTTTTGGGTCATTATCCTGTTGCAAGACCCATGACCTGCGACTGAGACCAAGCTGTCTGACACTGGGCAGCACATTTCTCTCTAGAATACCTTGATAGTCTTGAGATTTCATTGTACCCTGCACAGATTCAAGACACCCTGTGCCAGATGCAGCAAAGCAGCCTCAGAACATAACAGAACCTCCTCCATGTTTCACAGGAGGGACAGTGTTCTTTTCTTGGTATGCTTCATTTTTGCATCTGTGAACATAGAGCTGATGTGCCTTGCCAAAAAGTTGCAGTTTTGTCTCGTCTGTCCATAGGACATTCTCCCAGAAACTTTGTGGCTTGTCAACATGCAGTTTGGCAAATTCCAGTCTGGCTTTTTTATGATTTGTTTTCAACAGTGGTGTCCTCCTTGGTCGTCTCCCATGAAGTCCACTTTGGCTCAAACAACGATGGATGGTGCGATCTGACACTGATGTACCTGGACCTTGGAGTTCACCATGAATGTGTTTAGAGGTTGTTCTGGGCTCTTTTGTTACCATTTGTATTATCCGTCTCCTCCTGCGGCCACGTCCCGGGAGGTTGGCTACAGTCCCGTGGATCTTAAATTTCTGAATAATATGTGCAACTGTAGTCACAGGAACATCAAGCTGCTTGGAGATGGTCTTATAGCCTTTACCTTTAACATGCTTGTCTATAATTTTCTTTCTAATCTCCTGAGACAACTCTCTCCTTTGCTTCCTCTGGTCCATGTTTAGTGTGGTACACACCATGTCACCAAACAGCACAGTGACTACTTGTCACCCTTTAAATAGGCCGACTGACCGATTACAAGTTTGTAGACACCTGTGATGTTAATTAGAGGACACATCTTGGTTGAACATGTCCCTATGGTCACATTATTTTCAATCTTTTCTAGGGGTACCATCATTTTTGTCCAGGCCTGTTTCATGAGTTTGTTTTTTAAAGTAATTCTGTTGAACCACAATTCAAAAGCATTGTCTGATTTTCATTGGTTAATTTTCATAGAATTTTTATTTATTACCACTTTTGTCAGATTCAAGTTATTTCTGTGACCATTTCTTCTTTTTGTTTTTCTTTCATTAACAGAGGGGTACCAACAATTTTGTCCACGGCTGTACTTAGTAACAACTTTGGTTCCCCCAGACACCGCGTGCTTGGCCAGCTCACCTGTCAGCAGGAGGCGCACTGCGGTCTGGATCTCCCTGGAGGTAATGGTGGAGCACTTAGTGCTGTAGTTGGCCAGATGAGAGGCCTTGGAGGCGATGCACTCAAAGATGTCGTTCACGAAGGAGTTCATGATGCTCATGGCCGTGGAGGAGATACTGGTGTCTAGGTGGACCTGCTTCAGTACCTTGTAAACGTAGATGGAGTAGCTCTCCTTCCTTGTCTTCCTCTTCTTATTGCCTCCTTTACCAGTGGTCTTGATCACAGCTTTCTTGGAGCCCTTCTTGGACGCAGACTTGGCGGGTTCATACGTCCTGATTTCTCGGTACTTTGCAGCAACGAATGACAAATAATTGTGAATCATCTTTTGCAGCCTTTCTGAGAACAGCTGGTTTCAGCGTGGCACTTTAAATCTCTAAGGCTGCATTGAACTCCGCCCTCCCTCTTACATCACTATTGCTAATCTTAGTTAGCTAGCTCCTAGCTCGGAATCAATTAACATAAATTTTTCTTAAAGAATGAATGAAACAATGCATCACTGGTGGACAGGGATGTGTGGTTTCAGTGGTCGATAGGATATGATGGGTCCCTGGAGTACAATAAAAACAGAAACATTTGTGAAATGAGTGCCTAAACTGCTAGCTTCAGCTGGCCACTGACCGCCTAGGAAAGCTAATGCTTACAGATTGATCAAATCAAAATCAAATCAAATCAAACTTTATTGTCATATTGCTGTACATACAACTGTAGTGCAGGCAAGATGAAATTGCGTTTCTCTCGGCATCCATATAAATAGAAGCAGCATGATGTAGCATCATGGGGAAAATATAACAGAATAAGACAGAATGATGCAAGATATATAATCAACTGCGGATAAATGAAGTCCGTAGAAACAAGAATGTCTATTAGGGTGACTGAAATCAAAAGAAAATAAAAATATAAACTGTGATTGGTAAGCTTCCTAGTACCATGGTTAGCTTTTAAGCTAATAGCTTTGGATCCCGGCCCACCTACACGACAGACAACTAGACTGGTCAATAATAAAGCAGCAGGCATATATCAAGGCTAGTGATTACTGCACACATTAATCCTCTCTCTTGGGAGAGTGGCTGTGGGCACGAAAACCAGAATATACGTATTCTGAGTAACATGCACTTCCACTGGTCACATTTAAGTCAAAGTCTGCAACTGTTAATTATAAGACAGGGTCAGTTACCAAGTAGTGACTAGTCCTTAACATGAAATTCAACGGTCTACAATGATTAAAACAGCATCCATCTCAATCAAACTTTATTCTCTCTTTTCAGTAGTACAACAAAGGGAGGCGGGGGGCTGTCTCCCCACTCCAGCGCTCACACTGATGGCACCGACATAAAAACAGCAACAAAAAAACCCATCTCAACCATGAAACTTTAGCACAATAACAGAGCATTTAACTTGTTTTCATATAACTTGCTTCAAAAGAATAAGCTCACTTTTAGACAAAAAACATTTCCCATCAGCCTTTGTGGTTGCATTCCCCCAGAATGTACAATATTTCTCTCTTTCTTTATTTATAGCAGTCATTTTTCCTTTTTTAGATATATATATGCTTCACCTCCCACAGGGTTCCATGAGAAGTCACTGTTCTGCTGATTAGAAATATGCTGCTCATGTTTGTCTACTGTGTTATCTGCAGTAGGATCAGTGATACTGTGATCGATCACGTGGTCTATTTAAGTTTGCTGTGAATGTGCACTTATCCCAATTCTCTATTGCAATATAAGCTGCGGCTTCAGCCATCACCCATTTCGGATAACTCACGTGGAATTGTATAGTAGAAGGAGTCTTTGTCTAATTTGACCTTGTTGTTATATTATACAGTTTCTTTTAACCTGTAATGTACTATCCGAAATAAATTCATTCATTCATTCATTCATTCATTCTACACCTGGCATGACATAGCTGCACTTTCTCATCCTGGCTTGACAATACGTGCGTTTCCATGTGTCACACGTTTGAATGGACTAAATCATTTTGACATGCGCACAATTATCTGACATTCCGGAAATAGTAGAAGAAGAAGCAACTTCCGATGTAAACAAACCCCGCTTCGTGTCTTTCTCTTTTTGAAATCGACCTGTATTGTGTTATTCAGGTTCAGGTTCAGGTTACTTTATTTGTACCCGTAGGTAGATTTGTTTTGCAGTCTGGTGACATCCATATTTACAAGCCACAATTACATTCAACATAGACACAAACACAGGCACACATGAAGCTGACTATAAACATGATAAAAATACTCAAGGCTCCATCAATCAGGGTATAAAGACAAAGAGATGAGAGAAAAACCAGAGGTAAGAGAGAAGGGTCATATTAAAAAGTTAAAAACTAGTCAAAGAGGTTAAAAACTCAAAGGTCTAAAACCCAATAAAATATTTAGAACCCAAATAACATCCTACAAAAATAAGTAAATATAAAATGGAGTTAATAAATAGGTACCTAAATTATGTGCAGTATATTGTTACAACTTGTTCAACAGCAGTAGGAACAAAGCTGTTTTTGTAGCGCTGGGTTTTACTTTTTGGGACAGCAAACCTCCGTCTTGAGGGAAGAAGCTGAAAGTTGCAGTGCAAAGGGTGGGAGTCATCATTTAAAATGGAGGTAGCAATCCTCTGTACTTGTCTGGTATACAGGGATGTCAGGCTCAGCTGTGACTCACCAAGCACACGACTGGACCATCTAACTACCTGATCCAAGGATTTCCTCTGTTTCAGTTTTATCTGACCAAACCATGACACTAAAGAAAAGGATAAAACAGATTCAATAAAAGCCCGATAAAACATTGTCATTATGGTTCGGTCAATTTGGAAGCGTGCAAGTTTTCTCAAGCAATGCAAATGTTGCTGACCCTTTTTGCACACCCTTTCACAGTTCTCTTCAAAGTTTAAATTACTATCAATAATCGTCCCAAGATATTTGTAGGATTGTACACATTCGGTGGTCTGGCCTTTTAGTACGGTGACTTTGTGCCTGGGAGTTTTCCTTCTAAAGTCAATAATCATGTCTTTAATTTTTGTCGTATTCAGCTGCAGGTAGGAATCCTCACACCAGTGAACAAAATCATCAACTACTGGGCCTTGGCCACTCTCACCATCCTGGAGGAGACTGACAATAACTGAATCATCAGCATACTTTATAATGTGTCTGTTGTCATGTCTGCTCCAACACATGTTTGTGTACAGGATGAAGAGTAGTGGTGACAACATACACCCCTGAGGAGAGCCAGTAGAAGAGCACTTTAGGTCAGACAATGTACCATTGACCCTTACTCTCTGCGTCCTGTTGGTTAAAAAATCCAGAATCCAACCCACCAGATTATTGCTCAAATCAAATTGTTGCAGGAGCCTTTCAACTAAGATATGAGGTTGGATTGTATTAAAGGCGGAGGGAAAGTCCACAAATAAAAGCCTGGTGTGTGTCCCATTAAAATCCAGATGTTTAAAAAGCATGTTAAACAGAGTGACAGTGGCGTCCTCCACTCCTCTGTGAGGCCTATAGGCAAACTGCAAAGGATCCAATGCATGCTCAGTCTGCTTTAGGACCTCACATCTGACCAGTTTTTCAAAAATTTTCATTAAAATTGAAGTCAAAGCAACTGGTCTAAAATCGTTTACCGTTTTAGGACAGCTGGATTTTGGAACGGGAACAACCACGGCATCTTTCCAGATCTTAGGCACATGTTGTGTCTGTAAGGACTTATTGAAAATGTAATGAAATATAGGACTCAGTTCATGTGCACAGGACTTTACCAAGAACCCACATATATTATCAGGGCCCGGACTTTTGTCCACTTTTACAGTGCAAAACTCCCTTTTAATATCCTGCACCTCAATATTAAAGTGCTGATTGTCTTTGAGTTTCTGTTTCAAATCTTGGGTTTCAGTGCTAAAATCAAAGGAGTCAAAACGACCATAAATATAATTAAGAGCATTAGCCAGCTCTGTGTCTGAATTAAAACCATCTAAAAACACACGATTACTGCGTTCTGTGCTCTGAAGGCCTGCAATAGTTTTCATACTGGCCCAGGCTGAACCAAGTTTCTTTGCTGCCATCTTGCTTTCCAACTCTGATTTATAATTCTGTTTTGCTCTTAAAATTTCAGACTTCAGCTCTATTGTGGCAACCTGTAGCTCAGAAACAGACCCCTGTTTAAAGGCAAGTGCTTTCCTCTGTAAGCAGGATTTAACTGATTTTGTAACCCATGGCTTGTTGTTGGGATATACAGTGGGGAAAAAAAGTATTTAGTCAGCCACCAATTGTGCAAGTTCTCCCACTTAAAAGATGAGAGAGGTCTCCAATTTTCATCATAGGTATACCTCAACTATGAGAGACAAAATGAGAAAAAAAAAATCCAGAAAATCACATTGAAGGATTTTTAACGAATTAATTGGTAAATTCCTCGGTAAAATAAGTATTTGGTCAATAACAAAAGTTCATCTCAATACTTTGTTATATACCCTTTGTTGGCAATGACAGAGGTCAAACGTTTTCTGTAAGTCTTCACAAGGTTTTCACACACTGTTGCTGGTATTTTGGCCCATTCCTCCATGCAGATCTCCTCTAGAGCAGTGATGTTTTGGGGCTGTCGCTGGGCAACACAGACTTTCAACTCCCTCCAAAGATTTTCTATGGGGTTGAGATCTGGAGACTGGCTAGGCCACTCTAGGACCTTGAAATGCTTCTTACGAAGCCACTCCTTCGTTGCCTGGGCAGTGTGTTTGGAATCGTTATCATGCTGAAAGACCCAGCCACGTTTCATCTTCAATGCCCTTGCTGATGGAAGGAGGTTTTCACTCAAAATCTCACGATACATGGCCTCATTCATTCTTTCCTTTACACGGATCAGTCGTCCTGGTCCCTTTGCAGAAAAACAGCCCCAAAGTATAATGTTTTCACCCCCATGCTTCACAGTAGGTATGGTGTTCTTTCTCCTCCAAACACGACAAGTTGAATTTTTACCAAAAAGTTCTATTTTGGTTTCATCTGACCATATGACATTCTCCCAATCCTCTTCTGGATCATCCAAATGCTCTCTAGCAAACTTCAGATGGGCCTGGACATGTACTGGCTTAAGCAGGGGGACACGTCTGGCACTGCAGGATTTGAGTCCCTGGCGGCGTAGTGTGTTACTGATGTAGCCTTTGTTACTTTGGTCCCAGCTCTCTGCAGGTCATTCACTAGGTCCCCCCGTGTGGTTCTGGGATTTTTGCTCACCGTTCTCGTGATCATTTTGACCTCACGGGGTGAGATCTTGCGTGGATCCCCAGATGGAGGGAGATTATCAGTGGTCTTGTATGTCTTCCATTTTCTAATAATTGCTCCCACAGTTGATTTCTTCACACCAAGCTGCTTATCTATTGCAGATTCAGTCTTCCCAGCCTGGTGCAGGTCTACAATTTTGTTTCTGGTGTCCTTTGACAGCTCTTTGGTCTTGGCCATAGTGGAGTTTGGAGTCTGACTGTTTGAGGCTGTGGACAGGTGTCTTTTATACTGATAACGAGTTCAAACAGGTGCCATTAATACAGGTAACGAGTGGAGGACAGAGGAGCCTCTTAAAGAAGAAGTTACAGGTCTGTGAGAGCCAGAAATCTTGCTTGTTTGTAGGTGACCAAATACATATTTTACTGAGGAATTTACCAATTAATTCATTAAAAATCCTTCAATGTGATTTTATGGATTTTTTTTTCTCATTTTGTCTCTCATAGTTGAGGTATATTTATGATGAAAATTGGAGACCTCTCTCATCTTTTAAGTGGGAAAACTTGCACAATTGGTGGCTGACTAAATACTTTTTTGCCCCACTGTATTTTGACACGTTTACGTGGAACGATCGTATTTTTACAGAAAGCCATGTATGAGCGTGTGACGTCCACCAAAGAGTCCAAATCATCCCCGCAGGACAGTGTGAACATCTCCCAGTCTGTACAGTTAAAGCATTCCTGGAGGCTGTACACTGAATCTTCTGCCCACACATCTGTGCCTCTGGTCTCCACCTTGCCTCTTCTGAGAGCAGTTTTATACGTGGGCAGCAAATGTACACAGTTGTGATCTGAGGATCCTAAAGGAGGAAGGGGGAGTGATTTATAGGCCCTCTCTATGGATCCATAGCACAGGTCCAATGTCTTTTTTCGCCTGGTTGGGCAGGAGACATACTGATAAAAGTTTTTAAGTGTCTTCTTTAAAGAAACATGGTTAAAATCCCCAAGAATAAAGTTTGGCGCCTCTGGAGAAATTGACTGCAGTCACTGCACCACATCAAAGACGGTGCTGGAGGCGGAGTCAGCGTCTGCCCTCAGGTGTATGTACACAGTCGTGATAAAAAGTTGGGGGAACTTGTGAGGGAAATAAAAGGGGCATAGTGACACAGACAGAAGCTCCACATCGGGTGTACAGATGCGCTCTCTGACCGTGACAGATGTGCAGTACTGTTTATTAATATATAAACATACACCGCCCCCCTGACGCTTCCCCGTTACCTCTTCCTGCCGATCAGAGCGGAGTGGGGCTCCAAAGCCGTCAATCCACAGGTCCGCGTCCCGCTCAAGTGCAGTAAGCCAAGACTCGGTATAAGCCATGACACAGCAGTGCTTAAAGTCCTTCTGGTAGCGTACATTCCCTTGAATTTCATCCATCTTGTTCCTCAGAGATTGTATGTTCCCAAAAATCATAGAAGGAAGAGGAATGTTACCAAACTGACGTTTGCTCAGGCGTAGTTTCACGCCTGAGCGCTTTCCGCGCTTCCTTCTCCCGTCTCTCTTTTCACCGCTGTGCCCATGAACGTCTCTCAAAATAAAGTCCGGCAGTTGCGGCTTAGACTCAATCACAGATGCTGCATCATCCGTGTTTAAATGCAGCAACATGTCCCTGGAATATTGTATTCTGCCCGGCATGATCCCGATCGCTCTCACCTCAGAGACACAGGGCCGGTGGAAAAGTAGCAGCAGTGCAAAAAAGGGGAGGAAATCCATACTGATGGAACCAGAGAGCTCTTTGCCATACAGTCCACAAACATTCCAGGACAGAAACGACACAGAGAATTTCGTTAAAAACACATTAAAGTGCGTAAAAACAGACAACGGACTTTTTCACCAGCTGCCGGTCGCTGCATGCGCATGCGCCCTATTCAGACTGTACTTTTGCTTCTGATGGTCTCCGTAATGAAGCTACAAGTACCGTATTTTCCGGACTATAAGCTGCTACTTTTTCCCCACGCTTTGAACCATGCGGCTTATACAGAGATGCGGCTTTTCTATGAATTTTTCTTCAGCCCTCAGGGGGCGCTCTAGCAGGAAGTGCAAAAACGAGACAGGCAGCGGGAGTCAGTGCAAACAAGAAAGCGCCAGTTTTTATTCTTAGCACATGCAACCCAAGACGCACAACAGCAAAATACGTGAATCAGTGGATCTTAACAGCATGGAGGAGTGTGAAAGAATCCACCATCATCAACGGGTTCCGAAAGGCCAGACTGCTGCGTGAAGAGAGCAGCGCAGCTTCAGAGGTAACTTTGCCTCGAGATGAGAGTGACTGGAGCAACACCAAAACAGAGACTGAAAAAGGTATGTGACGAAGATTATCTGAGGCTGTTCAACTCCGACACTGAAGAGGACGACTTCAGTGGCTTCAGTGCGCAGGAGGAAGATGAATAAGTGACTTGTGGCTTCAGTGCACAGGAGAAATGAAGTGACAGTGGTTTGGTGTTCAGTAGTTTCAATGCTCAGGAGGAAGATGAATAGTGACTTGTGGTTTCAGTGCACAGGAGAATAAAGTGACTTTAATACCGTAGTTGCTTTAACAGTGCGCAGGAAGAAAAAGTGACAGCGGTTTCAGTACGCAGGAGGAAGAAAAATAAAGCAACTTTGTTTTAGTGCACAGGAGGAAGATGAATAAAACCATCAATAACTTTTCTGTTTTGTTTGATCAGTGTGGCGTAATCCCCACAACAGACTGGGACAGACACAGCGCTCGACTAGAGCAATTAACTTAACAGTGAAATGTGTGTATTGATGTCTACAGGCAGCCTTGCTCCTTCTGGCTTTTCCCGGCTATGTACTGAGATGTTAATGTGCCATTCATGCATTGTGTTCATGCATCCTGTTCTTACTGTGTCTCTCAAATGCAAATGCCATACCCACTGCTGGGAATGCCCTTTCATGTATTGTGTGTAACTGGGTATAAATACTGCACATGTTCTGTAACTCTTCTTCTCACTCTTCAACTGCTGCTGCTGACACACACTTGTGTCCCCTCTCTGAGAGCCTGAGGAATCCCGCTCCAGCCTGCTCACACTATGGGCTGGAGCGGAGTTCCTGTGATGGCGGGTGATTTAATAAACTCTACTTAAAACTCTCAGTTCGCAGTTTATTATTTCTTTGCCACTGCACTGGTGACCCGACGCTGAAACAAACACGCTGCCGGCGAACGCAGCACTCGGCGGTGATGCTCCGATGACAAGCGAACGCAGCAGCTGCCTTCTGCTTCAGTGAACTCTCAGGACATCACCCACGACCGGGAAAGCCGCAGCAAACTCCATGGTGGGATCTGCACGCCTGAGATCTGCACACCCACGCCGGACCGGCCGCGCTCGCAGCTCCTCCACTCAAGAGCGCATGTACTCGTCCCCTCTCCACGACTGCGATCTCCATGGCCGACGGAGAATGCAGCGCATGGACCTGAATGCACCATGGCCGAGCGAGTGACAAAGATCGTCTCCTCCCTCTCACCGCTCCAACGCATCTACACGAGCTCAAGGGACAAAGATCGTCTACTCACTTTCACCGCTCCAACACAACTACAACAGGGATGATTAAGCTCCCTGACCCTGTCTCCTCTCCAGCTGGCCCAACACCGCACGGAGCCCCAGCACACGCACCGGGGAGTTACGAGGAAGGCGCACCACGCACGGGACACATACGGCTCCACAGACCGCCATCATCCTTCGCCGCTGCACACAGAGCCTTCAGGGCTGCTCCCACACCTGAAGCACGCACGCAGCATGCACGAAGGATTTGCTAATGGTCTCAGCCACGGCACACAATGGGAATTCAGCGGTTTGCGGTTCCCGAGAGCTTTAAGGTTGTGCACGCACCTAAAGTCAACACGCCAGTCCCTCTGCTTCTATTTTTTTCTTACAGCCGCCCCTGCTTCTCTTCACGGCCACTATTAATCCTTGCAGGACTTAATCGCGGGAGGAGCCAGTGACGAATTTTTCTTCTTGTGATCTCCGCACATTCAACGGGACAGCCCCTCGACATCGCGGATCAACAAGCAATTTTTGCGCGGCTCAGACGATTTCACCGTCTCCGGCCGGCACTTACTACCCCCCACCCCCCTCCACCTCCGCCTGCACAGAGCTTTCACTGCTCGCTGCCAAATCCGGACTATCAAGGTCACGGCCACCTGCCGAGCCCTCTGGGGGGGAGCGGTGTGGCGTAATCCCCACAACAGACTGGGACAGACACAGCGCTCGACTAGAGCAATTAACTTAACAGTGAAATGTGTGTATTGATGTCTACAGGCAGCCTCGCTCCTTCTGGCTTTTTCCGGCTATGTACTGAGATGTTAATGTGCCATTCATGCATTGTGCTCATGCATCCTGTTCTTACTGTGTCTCTCAAATGCAAATGCCATACCCACTGCTGGGAATGCCCTTTCATGTATTGTGTGTAACTGGGTATAAATACTGCACATGTTCTGTAACTCTTCTTCTCACTCTTCAACTGCTGCTGCTGACACACATTTGTGTCCCCTCTCTGAGAGCCTGAGGAATCCCGCTCCAGCCTGCTCACACTATGGGCTGGAGCGAAGTTCCTGTGACGGTGGGTGATTTAATAAACTCTACTTAAAACTCTCAGTTCGCAGTTTATTATTTCTTTGCCGCCGCAATCAGCACTTTTACTGCTGTGCTACAGGCACTGTTCGGAAACAATCAGTTCAGGTATATGAATAAACACTTATGGTACAAAATCTTTCTATGTAAATATCTTATTTCTCAGCCTGGATATCGGCGGCTTATAGTCCGGTGCGGCTTATATGTGACAAAATATGCATTTCTTTTAAATTTTAGTGGGTGCGGCTTATATTTAGGTGCGCTATATTAGTCCGGAAAATACGGTACATACTTCTGCATATGACGAACAGAGGGAGACAGCAGGATGATACAGACCAGTTTTGTTTTACTCCCACTATGTCTTCCGCTAGCTGCTGTAAAGGCGGAAATATGTCACGTCGATGTGTGGCTGACGTACAAACATGTGCAGTAAACACATTTTCTACCCAAGTTTCGGAATAAGTGTTTATATGCACACCAATCGGATTAACAATTGGCATAACCAACCCATCTCAATCGGAAGGAAATTTTGATCCGAATGGGTGTGATCCGGTCAGAATACTCAGACTGCCGTGTTTACATGAAGCATTTTTATTCTGATCAGGTTTTTAATCCGGTTACTTATGTCCATGAGTCTCAGGGAGATGCAGCAGTTGGTCACAGAAGGCTGAAGGTGATTTTGTCTTTCTGTGTCATCGGGATAACGCAGAGTTACAACCTGATTAGAAAGGCTTGATTGCTGATAGCCAGAAAGGAAGGGAGATAAAAGAGACCGATCTGGACCCTGACCGGACCGTTTTTTTTTTTTTTTTTTTCAAGAAGACAGACTTCACCACTTGTCTAGGGCCCCTAGATCCCCATCTCCTTTTCCCAGCAACAGCTCTGTCATCACCCACTGCTCCTCTCCACACCAACGGCTGAGTCAAGCGGTTTGACTCTCCAACGACTCTTGACTCTTTTACTCTTCTCCGCCGATCCTTCTGTTTCTGACCTTCAATAAAACTGAGTAGCTACTCCAACATTTCCAGTTGAAAACTATCAGGCCTGCAACGGTGGGAGGGATTTTTTATTTATTTATTTTAATATTTGAGACTTTTAGAAAAAATAGGGCTGATGTGTGTGATTGATGTGTGTGAATGAGTGATTCCAATTTAAGACTGCTGTAAATATATTTTAAATGTTGAAATCGCACTAAATCAGTTCAACTGACTTTAAAATTGCTGTTTTTGTGTCTGTTTTAAGTCATTTTGTTTTAAGTCTTTCCAAATAATTTAGACAAATTGTGTCTTATTTTAATTTTTTTTAAATTGGGAAAATATATATCTTCACTGATTTATTTTTCAATAAGTGGAGGAACCGAAAACATTACAGTCTAAATTTAAAGAACCCAGGGCCCCAAACACAGTACTACAACTTTAATACTGGTTTATTACCTTTTAATTAAATAGCTACATGGATTGGGTGGTGATAAACGGAGGACTGATGCTTAACGGAGGACTGATGCTTCATTTGTAAAGGACATTTCAAGGTCAGGCATTGGCTTGCTTGCTACAGGATAACCATGAAAACCGGTACTACCTGACTCATGGGGTGGGACGTCAGCAACTCAACCGGCATCCCCGCCCTTCCGAGGGCGTGGAGGGTGAAACAGGGCATCCTGGCAGAACTTAAAACAATATCTGCCACAGGTCTGTCGTGGACCACTCCCAGTTACACGGGGTGAGGCTGGACATCCTGGCAGATAAACACATCTGTCGCAAGTTCTGTGGTGGACTGTGCCAGTCGGTGCATCGTGACATGTACTACACAAAGAGCAGAGATAAACAAACCTATCATCTGGTCAGTCACTGCAACAGATACTGGAGTCAGTTTGTCTTGGCTTGTCCTTGCCACTGATAATTCCTTTATCTGCCAAGAATGTGCTGCTAGTCCAGCAAAAGCTAGCAGTACTGAAATACTTTGCAAGCAGTTTCATGAAATGGTCAATCAGAAAGCAACTCATACCGGCTCAGACGTTGCCCGGGCTTACAAGGTCCGCGCTGATCTGTTCACACTCCGACAGGCAGCAAAAAGTAAGCTAGGAGCAGGAAGACAAAAGAAGAGGAAAACAGCAGCCTTGTGTGTAGCAGAATGGAATGTATGCACGCTGTTGGACAGAACAACATCGCAACGCCCAGAAAGACAGACCACGCTTGTGGCCCTAGTGACATGTTTCGGAACCCAGGAGACAGACACTGACACGGGTAAATTAGTGAACAATAATCTTTATTATAGTGAAAGGGTGTGTAGTGCAAATGTGAGAGCGTGGATAGTATCCTGGTCACTGGAACTGAGCACTCTGGACAGAGACCCGGCAACCCTGGAACATATAAG
The DNA here is from genome assembly GCA_020510985.1 of Pholidichthys leucotaenia. Classification (NCBI taxonomy): domain Eukaryota; kingdom Metazoa; phylum Chordata; class Actinopteri; order Cichliformes; family Pholidichthyidae; genus Pholidichthys; species Pholidichthys leucotaenia. The sequence goes on from CM035843.1 coordinate 316,613,179, forward strand.
CACAGACAATTACTTTTGTCCCACGCTAATGACAAGCTATCAGTAGTGAGGCTTACTTGGGAGAAGCACAGGTTACGTCCTGCTGAGAACCAGCGGCCGTGCAACGTGGAGGTGAAGGCGTCCGTGAACGTGCTGAGGCTTCCACCTGTGACTGTGGCGAGGACAGGTCTTCCAGAGACTCCGGCTGTGACACCACAGACCGGGACGATGACAAACCAGCTGATGACAAGACCAGTGATTCCACAGAATGTGGTGACGATGATAATCCAGCTGATGACAAGACGAGTGACTCCACTGAGCGTGGTGACCATGACAATCCAGATGATGACGAGGTGAGTGATTCCACAGAACGTGGAGACGATGACACGACAGATGACGATGACACAAACTCCACCGGTAACGGTGGCCAGTACTCCTGTAACTGATACAGTAACAATTCAGGAATTTGTGGAGCAAGACGTACCGGTAGTCGTGGCGGTAGCGAACCGCTACGTGTGCGTGTTGGCGTTACCCCGTCAGCTGGGGACGCAGGTCCACCGCCAGGGGCGTCCACCTGTGCACAGGGGTAGAGGTTAGGTGTAGAGTAACAAACAGCTCTCTTACGCGCATGACTTTGAACAGAAGTCCTAGGCGAGGCAAGAGAGGTTCTTGACGAGGCCAGAGAGGTTCCTGACGAGACAGATCCTGACGAGACAGCTTCTGACGAGACAGACTCTGACGAGACAGTTTTTGACAAGACAGTTCTTGACGAGGTAGACTCGGACGAGTCAGTGTTAGACAAGACAATTCTTGACGAGGCAGACTTTGACGAGTCAGAGTTAGACAAGACAGTTCTTGACGAGACAGTTTCTGACGAGACAAGAGAATACCTTGACGAGGCCAGAGAGCGGAGTTCTGGTTCTTTCTCTGACGAGGAGGACAGACGACTCCGTACTGAGCTATCAGCAACGCTGGCTTTTAACAGCTGCTGATTAACACCTGTGGATCTGTGCGCAGCTGGAGATAATGATGCCAATGACGGCCCAGAGGCCGCCATGACAGTACTCCCCCCTCTAGCAGTGCCTCCAGGCACCTGCCCAATCCTACCTGGATTCGCCCGGTGAAAGTCGCGAATCAGCTGCTTATCCAAGATCAGCGCTGGGCGAATCCAAGACCGATCCTCCGGTCCAAAACCCTCCCAGTCCACCAAGTACTGAAGACCCCGACCCCGCCTACGAACATCCAAGATGGCAGTCACCCCCCAGGCCGGATGGCCATCGATCATCCTTGGGGGTGGGGGTGCCGCGGGAGTAGGGCACAGGGGGTCAGAGACGTACGGCTTGACCTGGGAGACATGGAAAGTGGGGCAGATACGCATCAAAGAGGGGAGAGACAAGCGCACAGACACAGGGTTAACAATCCGATTAATGGTGTAGGGACCAATAAAGCGTTTAGTTAGCTTACGCTTTTCAGCCGGCACACCAATATTCCGAGTAGATAACCAAACCTTCTGACCCACCTTATAGTCCGGGGCGGGTCTCCTATGCCGGTTGACCACCTGGATATTACGTTCAGTGGTCTTCAACAAAGCTTGGCGAGCGAGGAGCCACACTCGCCGGCAGCGCTTAATATGTGCCTGGACTGAAGGAACCGCTACATCCTTCTCCTCCTCAGGAAACAACGGAGGATCAAATCCACACGAGGCTTTAAACGGGGAGACGCCCGTGGCCGTGGAGATCGTGGCGTTGTGAGCGTACTCAATCCAGGGCAGGAACTTGCTCCAGGAGGATGAGCAGGAGGAGATGACACAACGGAGGGCGGCCTCCAGCTCCTGATTAGCCCTCTCACACTGACCATTACTTTGGGGATGATAGCCAGAGGAGAGGCTGGCAGTGGCTCCAAGTGCCGTACAGAAGGCCTTCCAAACTTGAGATACAAACTGGGGTCCTCGATCAGACACAATATCCGCAGGGATGCCATGAAGACATACCACGTGTTGCACCAGGAGGTCCGCAGTCTCCTGGGCCGAAGGCAGACCCCGAAGTGGCACAAAATGGGCCACCTTCGAGAACCGGTCAACAATGGTTAACACTGTGGTGTAGTCATCTGAAGTGGGTAACCCAGTCACAAAATCCATAGCTACATGAGACCAGGGGCGTGAAGGAACAGGTAATGGATGAAGTAAGCTCGCCGGGGGAGATGACGTCGTCTTCCCGGTGGCGCACTGAGGGCAGGCCCGGATATAGCCAACAACGTCCTTCCGCAACCCTGGCCACCAGAAGGTCCTTTGGAGGAGATCCACAGTCCGACCCACTCCAGGATGACAAGCCAACTTGGAAGCGTGACCCCACTCAATCACCTTGCCTCGGACAGCGCGTGGAGCAAACAAGCGGCCCGGGGGTCACCCCCCCCCCAGGGTCCGGCTCAGTCTTCTGGGCCTGGCGAACCGTCTTGCAGATTCCCCAGGACAGGGCGCCCACGACGCAGGAAGGCGGCAGGATAGGGGTCTCCTGGTCCTCGGAGGATGGGGGGTCAAACTGCCGGGAGAGAGCGTCTGGCTTACCGTTCTTGCTTCCCGGCCGGTACGTGATGGTAAAATTAAACCGGCCGAAGAAGAGGGACCAGCGAACCTGGCGTGCATTCAGGCGCTTAGCCGTCCTGAGGTACTCCAGATTACGGTGATCAGTCCAAACCATGAACGGCTCAGCAGCCCCCTCCAGCCAATGTCCCTATTCCTCCAAGGCCAATTTCACAGCCAGTAACTCCCTGTCCCCGATGCTGTAATTCCTCTCTGCAGGGGAGAGACGATGAGAGAAAAAAGCACAAGGGCGAATCTTACCATCCACAGGAGATCGTTGGGAGTGTACTGCTCCAACTCCCGCATCAGACGCGTCCACCTCCACCAAGCACTGAAGCTTCGGGTCCACCTGGGTAAGGACTCGGGCCGAGGCGAACGCCCTCTTGAGCTTCTCAAAAGCATCGGCTGCTTCCTTACTCCAGCAGAATGAAATCTTAGGGGAGGTGAGAGCAGTCAAAGGACGAGCAATATTACCAAAGTTAGGCACGAACCTCCTATAAAAATTAGCAAACCCCAGGAACCCCTGAAGCTGCTTTCTGGAGGTGGGTGCAGGCCATTCCACCATTGCCTTGACCTTGGCAGGGTCAGGAATCACCTGGTTACGAGCAATAATAAATCCTAAGAAGGAGGTCTGATCAGTGTGAAACTCACATTTTTCGGCCTTGACGAACAACTGGTTCTCCAGGAGGCGCTGTAATACCCTACGGACATGCACTCGATGTTCCTCTAGTGAGCGGGAGAAGATGAGGATATCATCAAGATAAACGAAAACAAATGAGTTCAAAAAATCCCGTAGTACATCATTAATCAAACGCTGGAAAATGGCTGGGGCGTTAGTCAACCCAAACGGCATTACCAGGTACTCAAAATGACCGCTGGGGGTCCGAAAAGCCGTCTTCCACTCATCTCCTTCTCTAATGCGCACTAGATGGTAGGCATTTCTGAGGTCCAATTTAGTAAACCATGATGCCCCCTGGAGGGAGTCAAACGCAGTGTTCATCAAGGGCAGTGTATTTTTATCCTTGACCGTTATTTCATTCAGCCCCCGGAAGTCAATACAGGGGCGTAGTGAACCGTCCTTCTTACCAACAAAGAAAAAACCGGCCCCCACGGCCGAAGATGACGGGCGGATGATACCAGAGGCCAAGGATTCCTTAATGTATGTATCCATGGCCTCGCGCTCCGGGGCTGACAGGCTGTAAAGGCGGCTAGCAGGTAGTGGGGCCCCAGCCTTCAGATTAATGGCGCAATCATACGGATGATGGGGGGGTAAAGACAATGCCCGAGATTTGCTGAACACTTGCCCCAAATTGTGATAAACCTCAGGTACCTTAGATAAATCCGGTGGAGATGAATCGGGCAGAGGCACTTTCACGGATGGGGCGCACGCCGCTGATTGGAGACAGGCACTAAGGCAGAACGTACTCCATGCCGTTATTCTCCCAGTTTGCCAATCAATAGTGGGGTTATGTAGGCGCAGCCAGGGATATCCCAGAATAACGGGCGAAGAGGAAACGGGGAGCACTAAGAACTGAATCTACTGCCTGTGATTCCCAGAAACAATAACGGACACAGGCGCTGTCTGAAGGTTAATGGTAGTCAACGACGCCTTGGACAGGGTAATCAATCTGACAGGGGGTTCTAAAGTCTGACAACTAAGGCCCATCCGGGTTGCCAGGTCTCTAGAAATGAAATTTTGCTCAGCTCCAGAATCGACTAACGCTAGTGTGGAGTGTTCTGTGTGAATATGAATGAGTCTGAGGGGTAAATGACAACAAGTAAGGGGTTCCTCTGTGTTCTTGCCCGTGAATCCCCCTACTGCGATCCACGGGCCTTCCCTTTTAACTTACTAGGACATTCAGAAACCTCATGTGACTCCTTCCCACAATAAAAACACAGGCCTTGATCCCTACGGCGTTGTTTCTCAGCTGCAGACACCTTAGAATGACCAACAATCATGGCTTCCTGATCCGGGGCCTTCTCTGATGTGGGTAAAGCGAGAGGAAGAGAGTCAGTGACACGAGGGCGGGGTTTAACCGGACGGGAAGTAACTCGCCAACCAGCCGCCCGTTCCTTTAACCTACTATCGATACTAACTGCTAAAGCAATTAAATCGTGCAAGTTATCTGGTTTATCCCGTGCCGCTAACTCATCCTTTAGCTCGTCGTTAAGACTGCGTAGAAAAATACCACAAAGAGATGGCTCCCCCCACCCAATCTCTGCGGCTAAGACCCGGAAGTCAATGGCGTAATCTGCAGCTGATCTCTTTCCCTGCTGTAGGCTTAAAAAACGTTCTGTCAACACCTCTCCCCTATCCGTGTGATCAAATACAGACAGAAACGCAGTCACAAACTCCTGGTAGGTAAACAAAGAATAGCTAGGTCTAGCCATGATCGAATAAGCCCAGTCCAAGGCTCTACCAGCCAGCAAATTTATGACATAGCCTATCCGGCTAGAGTCGAGGGAAAAATCCCCAGGCACACGCAGAAAAACTGATTCACACTGTAAAATGAATCCTCGAGCTTCCCCGAGTTTTCCGCTGAACCGGGCAGGTGTTGGAATAGGAGTGAGGCGAGAGGACGAGGAAGTGTTAGCTAGTCCTGACGCCAAGCCTGCAGGGGTTGAAGTACTTGCGGTCGGGGGAAACGCTTGGTGTCCCTCCAAACGGTCCAGCCGACCATTAATTTGAGTCAGTTGATTCAAGATTACTGTCTGCTGGTGGGCTAGCAAATCTACCCGGGCGCTAAGAGTGTTAATTAAGCGCGACAGTGAGCTGTCCGCTGGGTCAACGTGACGGAGTCGTACTGACATGTTTCAGAACCCAGGAGACAGACACTGACACGGGTAAATTAGTGAACAATAATCTTTATTATAGTGAAAGGGTGTGTAGTGCAAATGTGAGAGCGTGGATAGTATCCTGGTCACTGGAACTGAGCACTCTGGACAGAGACCCGGCAACCCTGGAACATATAAGCACAGACAATTACTTTTGTCCCACGCTAATGACAAGCTATCAGTAGTGAGGCTTACTTGGGAGAAGCACAGGTTACGTCCTGCTGAGAACCAGCGGCCGTGCAACGTGGAGGTGAAGGCGTCCGTGAACGTGCTGAGGCTTCCACCTGTGACTGTGGCGAGGACAGGTCTTCCAGAGACTCCGGCTGTGACACCACAGACCGGGACGATGACAAACCAGCCGATGACAAGACCAGTGATTCCACAGAATGTGGTGACGATGATAATCCAGCTGATGACAAGACGAGTGACTCCACTGAGCGTGGTGACCATGACAATCCAGATGATGATGAGGTGAGTGATTCCACAGAACGTGGAGATGAAGACACGACAGATGACGATGACACAAACTCCACCGGTAACGGTGGCCAGTACTCCTGTAACTGATACAGTAACAATTCAGGAATTTGTGGAGCAAGACGTACCGGTAGTCGTGGCGGTAGCGAACCGCTACGTGTGCGTGTTGGCGTTACCCCGTCAGCTGGGGACGCAGGTCCGCCGTCAGGGGCGTCCACCTGTGCACAGGGGTAGAGGTTAGGTGTAGAGTAACAAACAGCTCTCTTACGCGCATGACTTTGAACAGAAGTCCTAGGCGAGGCAAGAGAGGTTCTTGACAAGGCCAGAGAGGTTCCTGACGAGACAGATCCTGACGAGACAGCTTCTGACGAGACAGACTCTGACGAGACAGTTTTTGACAAGACAGTTCTTGACGAGGCAGACTTTGACGAGTCAGAGTTAGACAAGACAGTTCTTGACGAGACAGTTTCTGACGAGACAAGAGAATACCTTGACAAGGCCAAAGAGCGGAGTTCTGGTTCTTTCTCTGACGAGGAGGACAGACGACTCCGTACTGAGCTGTCAGCAACGCTGGCTTTTAACAGCTGCTGATTAACACCTGTGGATCTGTGCGCAGCTGGAGATAATGATGCCAATGACGGCCCAGAGGCCGCCATGACACCTAGAAATGAACAGGTACAATGTAGACATAGCTGCACTTAGTGAAACAAGATTGCCTAGATATGATAGCTTGGAAGACCATGGGTACATCTTTTTTTGGAGTGGGAGATCAACTCAAGAAAGGAGAGAAGCAGGAGCGGGCTTTGCAGTTAGAAAGAAGATAGCAGCAATGCTTGATGAGGAACCGGTGCCAATCAATGACAGGATAATGACTATGAGACTCCCACTACAGTGGAAGATGTATGCCACACTCATCAGTGTATATAACACTGAAGGATACGGTGTATCAGACTGCGAGTGATGTATTAGGCCACCCTGAGAGGAAACAGCCTTCGATACTGTTTCGCAACACGGGCTTTGGCAGGTACTCAAGAAATATGGCTGTACAGAGAAGTTTGTCAGCCTGATTGAGGCACTCCATACAGGTATGCAAGCAAACGTGGCAATGAGTGGTTCAGTATCTAAAGACTTTTCAGTAAGCAACAGGATGAAACAAGGGTGTGTGCTGGCGCCTACACTCTTCTTGCTATATCTGGCAGCTATGCTTGAGGTGGCCTTGAAAGACACTTCAGAAGGAGTATACAGCGGGACAGCAGTGGCTCAGGAGGTAGAGCAGGTTGTCCAATAATCAGATGGTTGGGGGTTCGAATCCCGCTCTCCCCAGATATCCTGCTGTTGTGTCCCTGGGCAAGACACTTTACCCCAATTGCTCCTGGTGGGTCTGGACAGCGCCATGTTGGGCAGCTATGCCATCATCAGTTGTGAATGAGTGTGTAAATGGGTGGCTAGCAGGATCTGTAAAGTGCTTTGGTCATCTAGAGATGAGAATTAAAGTGCTATATAAGTGAATGCCATTTACCATTTACCATACATTCAAACAAGGAAAGAAGCAGACTTGTTCAATGTGGCACAGTTTAAGCCAAGAGTAAGACATCGATAAACGTAGTAAGAGAAATGCTCTTTGCCCACGATAGTGCTCTAGTTGCACACAGTATGGAAGATATGCAATCTTTAGTGGAGAAATTTGCAAGAGCAGCTAGCCAATTCAGCCTCCAAATCAACATCAAGAAGACAGAGTTCTTTTATCAACCACCAAAGTTCCAATTATCAACATCACTACCAGAAGAGATCAGCATCGGTACAGAGCCACTAGTCAAGTGCAAAACTTTCAAGTACCTAGGGAGTACTGTTTCAGAGAATGCTAGGCTGGAGGATGAACTACAGTATCTCTCAGAATGGGAAGAGCGAGTGCTGTGTTTGGAAACTTGAGGGAGAGACTATGGAACAATCGACATGTGTCTATCCGTGTGAAATGCAAAGTGTACAGAGTGACAGTACTGGCTACTCTATTGTACGGTGCTGAAACTTGGACTGTCTACAGAGTGCAGATGAAGAAACTCCACGTGTACATGATGAGACACCTTCGAGCCATAATGAACATCACATGGAAAGACAAGATAACCAACAAAGAAGTGTTGAAACGAGCTGGACTACCATCAATGGAGGACATGCTAATACAGATGAACCTGAGATGGCTCGGACATGTTGAGAGGATGGACCACTAGCATCTCCCTCAGCAGTTACTCTACTCACAGTTATGTGAGGGCAAACGCAATCAGGGTAGACCAAGGCTCAGATTTAAAGACACTGTAAAAAGAAACTTGAAGAAGTTGGATATAGATAAGATAAGATAAGATAAGCCTTTATTAGTCCCACAACGGGGAAATTCCAGGATTGCAACAGCACAGGGATAGCAACACTCAGAGCAACAATCAGAAGGCAAGAAAAAAAAAAAAACAAGCAAGCAAGAGCAGCTAATATACATATGTACATATTACTATAAAATATATATATATACACACACACACACAGACACACAGTGCAGAGCATTGTAGCTGGATGGAATAAATATATGAATATATGAACACACAGTGCAGAGCATTGTAGCTAGATGGAATAAATATGTAAATATATAAACACCCACAGTACGGAGCATTGCAGCTAGGTGGAATAAATATGCAAGTATATAAACACACACAGTGCGGAGCAATGTAGCTAGATGGAATAATATGTAGATATATAAAAACACAGTGCGGAGCATTGTAGCTAGATGGAATAAATATATAGATATATAAATATAAACACACCCAGTGCTGAGCATTGTAGCTAGATGGAATAAATATATAGATATATAAATATAAACACACCCAGTGCAGAGCATTGTAGCTAGATGGAATAAATATGTAAATATATAAACACACACAGTGCAGAGCATTGTTGCTAGGTGGGATGAAACAGCATAACCGTCTATTTAGTTATCCTACATGGTATGATTATGTGCCCATACATATTCTCACCCTCCATAGCGACCGGTATGTTCCTAGTTGTATGCCGGAGAGGACCATTGTGTAAGTCTATTGCATCTTTTGCATTCAAAAAAAACTATTAGTTTGTTACGTCTTTTTGCTATCTCTGCGAGCAGCCCTGCTTAGGTTGTACAGTCTGACAGCCGTTGGTAGGAAGGACCTACGAAACCTCTCGGTTGTGCACCTGGGATGATGTAGTCTGCTGCTAAATGAGCTCCTCAGTGCATCCAGTATGTCCTGCATAGGGTGGAACTCGGACTCCAGCAGAGATGACAGTTTAGCCACCGTCCTTCTCTCTCCTATCTCCTCCATCGGATCAAGGCGTTGCCCCAGGAGTATAGACAGGAGTTCCCGGCAGCAGAAGGCTAAGGACAGAGCTGTGTGGAGGAATCTGATCAGACCTAAATGAAACAGTCATTGTCGCCCACGACAGACTGCTATGATGATGATGACTTATGTCCATGTAAACATGGCTAATGGTGCAACTGAATAAACCAGGATAAACAGTTCCAACTATGTCAAGCCACAATTTTTAACTTATCCTGGCTTTCTTAAGAGAGAGAGAGAGAGAGAGAGAGAGAGAGAGAAACCAAACACTCATCATTCAAAAAAAATAATTTTCTCAGAAATGCTCCATTTGGTTTGTTTGACAAGCCCCTCAGCAATTTGAACATATGGGTGGGCAGGGCATGGAGCAGCACAGGAGGACTGAACAGGCAAAGAGATTAATACAAACAGCTGTTTACAACTGAGAGGCACTTTTAATAAATGGTCTTATATTTGTATTACAACACCTCCTGGAATAAGAGTAGACAAATGAGGCATTAGACTTATGGTCAAATCTTGAAAGATATTCAGTTCTAAAAAGTTCTGAGAATAAATGAGCACAATATGAGTCTTCCTGTCTCATTTAATGCCTTTTTTTTAAATAATAACTTTAAGGCTGAGTCTAATTTCAAAAAGCATTATGTAACGGGGAATGACCCCGCTTTGTAGGGGGAAAGTCATAAACACCTGCCCTAGGTGACTAGTGGGATGTCAGATCTAGGTCTAAGACCCCCAGTGTCAGTAGCCCCTGTACCCACGTCAGTGGGTGAGTTGTGACCTGTTTGACTGGACTCTCTGGCTTGAGGAGGGTGGAGTAAATGTGGGTTACAAGGGCCCAAACTCTTATTAATAGCCAGAAGTTTCTTGCTAAAGTGTGCTACTAGGCAACAACAAAGCTAACCAATGGTGACTCTCTCCATGTAGTTCTAGCAAACAGGTGGAGCGCCCCTACCCCAGGGCAACTCTTCCTTCCACAAAAGATGGTTGGTATATTAAGGAGAACCCTTGTCCTTAATGACATAAACACAACAGTGACAGACCCCACAACATGCTGTATTAATATAATCGGAATTCCCAATATTTTAACTCAGGTGTCACCCTTAATCACAGCATCAGTAGTAGACTCCTGACACCTTAGCACAAAACACAGAGTTAGAATTTTCCCTTCTCTAAAAGGAAACAAGATTATACTCTGTCAACTAAAATTGGAATGAAGCAAGAAAAATCATCCCAGGTAAAGCAACAACAAAAAAAAAATTAATAATGTTGAAGGCCACAAAAATGAGCAGGAACAGAAATCTTCCTTTTCAGATTAGCAGAACTGTAGAAAGAAGAAAATTCACAAAAACAAAACAAACAAAACAAAAAAAAAATCACAAATAAAACTAAAGGATGTCACTCGAGTCCTTAAGAGGCAATTCCAAAAAATTGACTGGATTCACTCTGCTCGTTCCCACCACCAGCTATCAGTCCCTAGTGTGGTTAAATCCTCAGTGTCCCAAAATGGCAGCTCCATAGTTCCTGTCTTTAACGAGGCACACCGACCGTAACACGGCACACAGTTCAAATAAAAAAAAAAATCAAAACTTTACCTCGGTCTCCCGTGTGGTGCAGTAACAAATTTAGAACAGTTATCCCAGGCAGAATATAGCAGCTGGCACATCCACACGTAACAGGGTGAAGAGGAGATGCATCAGTGAAATGACGTCTGGATGGCAGGGGCAAAACTCCCACCAGCTTCCACTTTAATCTGGGATCCAGTTTGCTGTGGCAATGACTAACGTCTTCTGGAATCCACCTGGCGGCGAGTGCACGTGCTCCGTGCACTATCTTTGCAGAACAGCCGAACTTTCACTAGCAGAAACACGTGGTTGACCCATATGCCTCTCTCTGGGTAATTTATTGGACCGAAGGTGGCTGGATTGATGTAAACAAACTTGAAACAACAGTCCTGTTCGCTGAGTCAATATCCACTTCACCAGCAAGCCACTTAAGCTGTCAGTTTCTTCTTATTCTAGGCAACAGCGGGGCGGAGAAGCTATGGCGGGGCTAACACAATAACTAGTCGAGCAAAACCCACATGCAACTTCAAGCTGTGTAAAACACACACACACAAAAAAACCCCAACACTCTGGCGACGGGACGTACCGTTTTCTCCAAGCGAGTAGCGCCATCGTTCTGACTCAAAACCCATGAGTCCTGTGCGCAAGCCTGGTGACACTTTTATACACTTTCGGCTGCCCTGTCACTCGTTCTCTCTAGCAGCCTCCGCGAGTTTGCTCCTCCAGCTCTTTCTGGGCTCCCTGCATCCCCTCCTCGATCTGCCCCAGCCTCCCCATCAGCTCAGCCTTCTTTCACCCTATTCGCTCCTTCTGTTGCCTGATAGGCTACTCTACTTCCCCAGTCGATCTAATGTCCAATTAGGCTGTGACACCTGTCAAGGGAGTCTAAGAGGCTGGTATATCATTTTAGGGAGCATATTAAGTATATTGTTACATTCCCCCCTGCTAAACCCTGCCATAACAGCGTCCTTGTCAGCGATGCATCTCTGAAACACAAGAGAACACAGTAATACATGACAGCATATTACAACATTACATTATCAAACACAAAAGTAAAACAGACTCTTATTGTCTTTGAAACCCTTAAATTTCCTTTTGGAAAATTATCTACTTCAGGATGTAATCATCCCTGTACCTTAATGGAAGTACACCCCTGTTAGGTCTCAATGGATGCCTAGATTGGGGAGGTTCCTCAGTTTCTCCCTCATCCTCTTCACTTTCTCCACCGAAGCTTTCAAGACCATCCCACGGCACAGTTAATTCGCTCTCGCCCTGCATCTCTTCAGCTAGATCAGGCACCATTTCGGGACCTACTCTACTGGCGTCCTGGTCTGCTACCACCTCAGAGGCTGGCCCAACACAAGGTAGGTGGGAATGAACAACTTAAATACACTCCATGTCTGGCTCTGGCACTGTGCGGGTGGATAACCCAGAAGCAACCCTTTGCTTCCTAAATGGCGAAGGGAATGTGCACAACCTCATCTGGTCCCTGTGAATCACTTTGGACAGAAATAACTTGAATCTGACAAAAGTGGTAATAAATAAAAATTCTATGAAAATTAACCAGTGAAAATCAGACAATGCTTTTGAATTGTGGTTCAACAGAATTACTTTAAAAAATAAACTCATGGAACAGGCCTGGACAAAAATGATGGTACCCCTAGAAAAGATTGAAAATAATGTGACCATAGGGACATGTTCAACCAAGATGTGTCCTCTAATTACAGTAACATCACAGGTGTCTACAAACTTGTAATCAGTCAGTCGGCCTATTTAAAGGGTGACAAGTAGTCACTGTGCTGTTTGGTGACATGGTGTGTACCACACCAAACATGGACCAGAGGAAGCAAAGGAGAGAGTTGTCTCAGGAGATTAGAAAGAAAATTATAGACAAGCATGTTAAAGGTAAAGGCTATAAGACCATCTCCAAGCAGCTTGATGTTCCTGTGACTACAGTTGCACATATTATTCAGAAATTTAAGATCCACGGGACAGTAGCCAACCTCCCTGGACACGGCCGCAGGAGGAGATGGATAATACGAATGGTAACAAAAGAACCCAGAGCAACCTCTAAACACATTCATGGTGAACTCCAAGGTCAAGGTACATCAGTGTCAGATCGCACCATCCGTCGTTGTTTGAGCCAAAGTGGACTTCATGGGAGACGACCAAGGAGGACACCACTGTTGAAAACAAATCATAAAAAAGCCAGACTGGAATTTGCCAAACTGCATGTTGACAAGCCACAAAGCTTCTGGGAGAATGTCCTATGGACAGACGAGACAAAACTGCAACTTTTTGGCAAGGCACATCAGCTCTGTGTTCACAGACACAAAAATGAAGCATACCAAGAAAAGGACACTGTCCCTACTGTGAAACATGGAGGAGGTTCTGTTATGTTCTGAGGCTGCTTTGCTGCATCTGGCACAGGGTGTCTTGAATCTGTGCAGGGTACAATGAAATCTCAAGACTATTAAGGTATTCTAGAGAGAAATGTGCTGCCCAGTGTCAGACAGCTTGGTCTCAGTTGCAGGTCATGGGTCTTGCAACAAGATAATGACCCAAAACACACAGCTAAAAAACACCCAAGAATGGCTAAGAGCGAAACATTGGACTATTCTAAAGTGGCCTTCTACGAGCCCTGATCTAAATCCTATTGAACATCTGTGGAAGGAGCTGAAACATGCTGTCTGAAGAAGGCACCCTTCAAACCTGAGACAACTGGAGCAGTTTGCTCATGAGGAGTGGGCCAAAATACCTGCTGAAAGGTGCAGAAGTCTCACTGACAGTTACAGAAATCGTTTGATTGCCTCAAAAGGTTGTGCAACAAAATATTAAGTTAAGGGTACCATCATTTTTGTCCAGGCCTGTTTCATGAGTTTGTTTTTTTAAAATAATTCTGTTGAACCACAATTCAAAAGCATTGTCTGATTTTCATTGGTTAATTTTCATAGAATTTTTATTTATTACCACTTTTGTCAGATTCAAGTTATTTCTGTGACCATTGTGGTTTTTTCTTTCATTAACAGAGGGGAACCAACAATTTTGTCCATGTGTGTATCTTATTCCTACATCTGGGCTGGTGATTACGTAACAACACACGGTCTCCTGCCTTGATAAGGGCACCGTGAGATTTACGATCATACATCCTTTTTTGCCTCCTAGACACTTCTTGGGCTGCTGAATTAGCAACTTCTACAGCCAACTTTAGCCTCTAATGGTGTTCCCTCACCCAGTCATCTAAGTAATCTGCAGCAGTCTCAACCATATCCTTTCCACTAAGGAGTTCAAGGGGCAGCCTGGCATCTCTACCAAACATGAGATAAAAGGGTGAATAGTCAGTCGAGGAGTGCATGCGATTGTTGTAAGCCATGGTTAACTCTGGCAAATATGCCTTCCAATCTTGCTTCTTTTCAGGGGGCAGAGTCCTCAACATATCATGCATTGTCCTGTTGAACCTTTCACAATGCACGATGCCCTGCGGATGATAAGGGGTGGTACGGCTCTTGGTTACTTCGTAGACTTTGCAAAGCTCCTTTATTACACCAGCCTCAAAACTTCTGCCCTGATCAGAGAGCAGATGAGCCGGACAACCATAATAAGTGAACCAGTGCTTCACAATGGATTTAGCTGTTGTGTCAGCAGTTTGGTTTTTAGTAGGGACAGCAACAGTGAACCTGGTGAACATGTCTGTGAGGACAAGAACGTTTTCATAAGCCCCACAGGATCTCTCTAACACTGTGTAATCCATAGCAAGGAGCTCTAGGGGGGCAATGATTTTGCTACAGGTCACTGGGGCCCTTGTTCTAGGGAAAACATCTTTGGCCAGAGCACACCGCTTACATTGCTGGACCTAGTCTTGGACATCCCTACTCACTGTGGGCCAATAGTAACCATTTCTTATTAGGCTAAGGGTGCTCCTTTCCCCGAAATGTCCCCCATGCTCATGCTGACTCTCAAAAACTTTATGATGCAGGGACTCAGGGACAACAAGCTGCTTAACCTCCTCACCACCCCGGGGATCATGCAGGTGCCGGAACAATACACCCTTACATAGCCCGTGACGGTGACGCTGTTGGTACAACCGCCTTGCTTTTGGGGTTAAGGCATTAAGTTCTGGCCGACTCATGTCACTGTTTGTCTCGATCACCTTGTAAACTGGACCAATCACAGAGTCACACCTCTGAGCCATCTCAGTCTCATCCCAACTCTGCCCACTCATCACCTTTCCTCGAGCCCCTTGCACCTTGGCCAGTAGGACAGGTTCTACCTTTTTATCCCCCCCGGCCGACCACAAACATGCTCGCACCTTCTTGACATTCATCCTTATGAAATCCTTGCCCACATCCTCCTGTTCCAGCTCCTCTTCCTGAGGAATTCTAGCAAGGATATCAGCATTTGTGTTTTCCCACCCCTGCTTGTAACAAACTTCAAAGTTGTACTCGGCCAGTTGAGCCACCCAATGCTGCTCTACCGCTCTGAGGTTGGCCGTCCCCAAGTAACGCAGTGGGTTATAATCTGTGACCGCAGTGAACTTTGAAAACATGAGGTAATCTCTTAACTTTTCAGTAACAGCCCATTTTAGGGCTTGGAGCTCTAGCATGAATGCACTATAGTGCTTGTCATTTTTTTCTGAGCCCCGTAGCCCACAACTCACATAGGCTATCACTTGTTCAACTCCATTTTGTTTTTGGCTGAGAACTGCCCCAAGCCCAAGGAGACTCACATCAGTTGTGAAGATGAATGGGAGACTGAAGTCAGGATATGCCAGGATTGGTGGGGACACTAAACAATGCTTTAACTTGTCAAAGGCTGCCTGGCACTCATCAGTCCACACGAATAACTGAGAACCTTTAACCTTGCCATTGGCACTTTTCCCTACAAGAGCATGAAGAGGCTTTGCCAAATGAGCAAACCTTGGTACGAACCGCCTATAATAGCTCATGAATCCGAGAATTTGCCTCACTTCTTCTATGCTCTGAGGGAGAGGCCAATATTCCAGAGCACTGACCTTCTCCTTGTCTACCTGGATCCCTTCGGCAGAGATTACATGGCCGAGAAATTTGACTTCAGGTTGCAGGAGGAAACACTTTGCCGATTTGAGCTTCAAACCATGCTGCTCCAGTCTTTTTTAGCACTACCTCTAGCCTCTCACAATGACTATCAAAGTTGTGAGAGAAGACTATGATATCATCCAGGTAGACAAGAAGGATCTCAAAACTCAAGTCTCCTAAAACCAGTCCCATTAGCCGCTGGAATGTGGCTGGGGCATTGCACAATCCAAACGGCATTCGTGTCCACTCAAATAGTCCAAAAGGTGTCGTAACTGCAGTTTTCTCTTGATCCTTGGAATCCATTGCTACCTGGAAATAGCCAGCCATCAAGTCTAGTGTTGAGAACAACTGCGCACCCCCTAAGGCATCCAAGGACTCTTCTACTCACGGAAGTCGATATGCATCCTTACACGTAACCTGATTTAGCCGTCGAAATGTCATGATGGCCTCTGGGCCGTCATTGGCATCATTAACTCCAGCTGCGCACAGACCAACAGGTGGTAATCAACAGCTGTTAAAAGCCAGCGTTGCTGACAACCCGGCACGGAGTCGTCTGTCCTCCTCGTCGGAGAAAGAACCTGAACTCCGCTCTCTGGCCTCGTCAGGATTCTCTCTCGTCTCGTCAGGAACTTCTCTGGCTTCGTCTAGAACCTCTCTTACCTCTTCAAGGACTTCTCTTCAGAGTCAGACATGTAAGAGAACCATCTGTTACTCAACTCCTAATCTTGACCCCGTGCACAGGTGGACCCCCTTGGCGGCGGACCTGCGGCCCCAGCTGACGGGGTAACGCCAACTCGCACACGTAGCGGTTCGCTACCACCACGTCTACCGGTACGTCTTGCTCCTCAAATTCCAGAACTGTTATTGTATGTCACGCCGTGCCGCTCATCAACGGCGCCACCTGCTCACACACCTGTCAGTCATCAGCGGCGAGGAATATAGGCTGCCTCGCCCTGAGCTTCGGTCTGAAGCCGTAGACTTCATTTCCCTTTCATGGGCTTCTACCACATTCTCTTCAGCGTCCTCGTCACCGGTAAGAAGATCACTTACCTCATCTCTCCAGTTTGCTCCCCTGTGCACAGGTGGATTCCTCGGCGGCGGACAACCCCGTCCCTCGTCTCTCCTCGCTGCTGCACCGAGCCCTGCAGGTGGCTGTCTCCCGGGCTTCCATCCTTGAAGCGCCAGTCATCTGTCCAAACAAGTAAGCTTCTCTCCCTCGCCTATTCTCCTCCTGTGTTGGTGTGCGCTCATCACCCTGTGTCTGATTTCTCCCATAGGGTTGCCGGCTGAACGGTCTCCTGCCTCTGGGTCCAAAGCAGACACCACCACCAACACATTAACATTCCGCAGACACGCACCCAAACATCCCTGCTGTTAATAAACAGTTTGAACTACTCTGAGCCTGTGTGTGTGCGTCTCCTGAGCCGAACGTTATGTCATTGTATCAGTTGCAGGAGTATTGGCCACCGTTATCAGTGGAGTTACTGTCATCAGCATCAGCTATTTCATCGTCACTACGTTCTGTGGAATCACTCACCTCGTCATCATCTGGATTGTCACCGTCCCGGCCTGTGGTGTCACAGCCGGAGTCTCGAGAAGAACCGTCCTTGTCACAGCCACGGGTGGAAGCCCCAGCACGTTCACGGACACCTTCACCTCCACGTTGCACGGCCGCTGGATCCCAGCAGGACGAAGCCTGTGCTACAACCAAGTAAGCCTCGTTACTTGTAGCTTGTCACTTGCGTGGGACAAAAGTAATGGTTTCTGCTTGTATGTTCCAGGGTTGCCGGGTCTCCATCCAGGGCGCTCAGCTCCAGTGACCAGAACTCAATCCACGCACTCACACTTGCACTACACACCCTCACTCTCTAATAAAGATTATTGTCACTATCTGCCCGTGTCAGTGTCTGTCTCCTGGGTCCCGAAACATGTCACGAAAGTCACAGCAAAAACGTACACTCCCGTCTTTCTTAATCACTATCACTGCTGGTGAAGCCCAAGGACTTGAACTCTCTTTGAGAATCCCCTGACGAACCAGCTCCTGTACATATTTCTTAAACTCTTGAAAGACTTGGGGTGGAACCCTGTGGTGCTGTTGCTTGATGGGGGGGTGCCTCAGAGGTGTCAATACCATGGGTCACATGGACGGTATAGCCAAAATCATTTTCATCTTTGGAGAATACATTTCTGTACTTTGTCAACAAATGGTTAAGTTTTTCTTACTGGGGATCTGTGAGGGCTTGAGTGTGTGCTTGGACAGGGACCGGCAACTGTTTGGTTGGGCTCATCATCACAGTGGCTGCAATCTGACGAAACTGTTTGACCACTAGGGCTCCTTCTTTCTCTTCAACCTGAACTACTTCTCTTGGAAGCACCTCCTGGGTTTTGTTTACAACCGCTACACGGGCCCTTGGCATTAGTTGAACAGCTTTTGCGCTCGTGTTCATCAGCCTAACTGGGACCCTGTTGCTAGTGGTCCTTGCCAGGATGTTGGCCACCAAAAGCCCATTTGGCAGGCTCACCCCTTCCATGGCCTCTACCAATACCTGACATTCTACAGTGGGTGGAACTCTGCATCAGCCCTCTACCACCTTTTCACTCATTGGGGGAATAGCAACTGGCTGTCTGCCTGTAACTTTAACAAACCCTATCCTGCCCCCAGGGCCCACACACTGGGTACCCTTCCCCACCTTGGCTATTAACCTGCAAACATTGGCATCTCCCTCCTCCAGGTCGCTCATAAGAATGCTTTCCCCCTCTGGAGAAAGGAGTGCTTCAAGGTCGTCTATGACATTCATTCCTACAATGCCGGGAAGACCACTGGACCCCTCTACCTGAGGGTGTGTATCAGTCAACACAAAAATTAATATCTTTCCAATCATCCTCCCTGCACATTCAACCTCGGCTTCCAAGCAACCTAACAAAGGGATATCAAGCCCGTTTGCAGCTTTGAGTTCAATCCAGTGGGCTGGTATCATTCCGTGTGCCCCAAAATGTTCACAGAAGTGTGACTCTGTCATAGCAGTTACATTTGAGCATGTGTCCCAGAGACATGTTGTTTCTACTCCCCTGATTTTCAACTTGACAGTTCGACACTTCCTGAATGCACTCTTTTTCAGACAATCTGCCACTTCCGTTGCTACGCACTTGACCATTTGGGTGTTAATCATGGAGGTGTGGGGATCCCTCTTGGCGCCCTCTTGCGATCTCAGGTTAGGGAAACCTACAGTTTGGTTTTTGGTTTCATGAGTGAAACCAAACTGTGCCAAACTGTGCCAACGTCTAGAACTTTTGAATGCTTCAACATAGAAGCTTCATCTTGGGCTCTAATGAAAGGTGACACTCAGGGCTATCTTGTTAGCTATCCAGAAACACTATCAGTAGTAATGACACAGAGAAAATGAAGTTTCAATTCTAAACACGCTTTACTGAACAAAAATGTCAATATACAAAACATACTATTTACAGACAACAAATTCAATTCAACTTTATTTATATAGTGCCATTTCACAACAACAGTCATCTCATAGTACTATCAACTGTAGGGGGAACCCCCACAGTTGCAGAAAGACCCCAGCAATCAGGCGATCCCCTGTGAGCAAGCACTTGGCGATGGTATATTTTACAAGTTGACAGCAATACCCTCTCAATCAAATATAATTTTCTAATCCTACTCATCATCATACTGATTCCTAGAAAATGTGTCAAGATTTTGCTGAGGCGGTCATGCATATCCGTGCCTCTCTTCTGCTCATTGGCCTCTTCTGCTGCTGGGCTGCTGAGGTGAAGGGCCCAGCTGATCAGGAGAAACTTTGTCCTGGTCATTACACTCTTGGGGAAAGGAAGGCTGTACAGGTGTCCCCCTCGCCAGTAATCACTGAAGGATTTGCACTTGACTATACCCATGTAAATAATCAGGCCAAAAAATGAGAGCAGGTCGGAGCGTGTGAAGTCAATCTAGGGGCTGGTGGGTGTGTGGTAGTGTGCAGAGCCATGTAGGTTGGTGTTCTCAACAATGTGGTCTAGCACAGATGGAGTGAAAAATAACTCAAACAACTGAACGGGGGTGTATGAAGCTGTTGTAATTAGCTGAGGTCCAGGTGGATTTTTGGGACGAAAAATGGGCTGTTGTGGAATGATGTCAGGGGTGTCGGAATCATGCCACCTCTCCTCAGCTGATGAAGGGCCGGCCGATGTCCCAGGCTGAGGGCAGCCATCACCACTCTCGCCTCCTCTTCCTCTCCTGCTACCTCCTCTTCCTCTTCCTCTTCCTCTCCCTCTCCCCAGTGGTGTCCCTCTTTTTGGGGTAGGGGTTTCCTCTTCTGACGAGCTCGCCTGCAGCGCCCTTCTTCTGCGCTTGCTGGCAGAGTGCTCGTCTGGCACCCACTCCTCACCAGAGTCTTCATCTGAAGTTTGTCTATTATGTGAAAATTAAGTCATTTACAAAGTTCAATTTTTATTTTTCACTATTCTCCTATTTTCCCAGAGTTCACATACACAGCACAGTTCCTGTTTTTTTTTTTTTTTTTTTACAAGAAAAAATAGCCTCAAGTGCAATAAAAATTATACTAAAACATTATTACATTTCTAGAGGGTAACAAACAACCCACTGGGAGGAGACCCCGGGGCAGACCCAGGACTCTGTGGACAGACTATGTCTCCCAGCTGGTCTGGGAACGCCTTGGTATCCTCTCTGGAGAGCTGGAGCAGGTGGCTGGGGAGAGGGAAGTCTGGGCTTCTCTGCTTGAACTGCTGCCTCCGTGACCCGGACCTCCGGAAAAGCGGTAGAAGATGGATGGATGGATGTATAACAAACAACCCCCCCCACACACACACATAAAAACATGCCACGTAAAAAATGTGTGGCCTTTTTTACAAGAAAAAATAGCCTACAGTGCAATAAAAATTATGTTAAAATATCTATCTGCAATGCAGAGGATAGCACCCCCCCCCCCGCCCCACTACAGAGGAACTCTGTACACCAAAAAACTTGTGGCCATGACGTACCATTGGAATTACCGATCGGTCAAAAGTGATTTTTATTACTATTTTCATCGAGAAAGAATAATTTAGCTTATAACACTTACCTGTCCACGACAGCAGTAAGTTCCTCATTGTCAGATGAACATGAAGCTGGTCCGGTTGTAACGGACTCGTGTTTCTGGTCACCCGACCCGGTCCAAACATCTCCGCTTCCACGCTTGTGGTTTTGGCGTACCATTTTTCCAAACAAGACTGACTGATGCTACCGTTCCGCACAGGTCTCAATGTCAGTCACCCAGCGGCTTAGGCAAAAGAGATTTTATGCAGGGAGACGCACGTCAGCTGTCAAACTTCTCTGCTTCAATTGGCTCGAATTCGCAGCCGTTGGTAGGCAGGTCCTGGTTGCTAGGTTTTCAGTCATTGGTTCTTCAAGGTTTCAGAAACCCAATTCAAGGCTCTTATTAGTCGAATGAGAGGTCAATCAGATGAACTAATCTGTTCGCGGCTGTGTCTGCAGCTTTTATTTTCAGTGCGCGCTTGGACGCCATCACCATCTACATCACCATCTACATCACCATCGTCAGCATCTCCATCATGCGTCCGAGAGCGCACGAGGGTGCTCTCGTGCGCCCTCGTGCGCTCTAGGACGCAGAGACTTGCCCGCCCGCGGTACAACGGAGTGCAAGAGGTTAACATTCCATCCGTATCAGGTACGCGGCTTGGCTCGCGCCATTTTATGCAACCTAATCTGTCCTGGAGGTCATAAGCATAGAACCGAATGGTTTCTCCAGGCATCTGCCTTCTCTCGTAGAATTCTTTCAGTTTTGTACCAGTGGGAGTTTTATCTCCATATGTTTGCAAAAGGACATCAAAGATCCTTTCAACAGATTTTTCATCTGCAGCTAGCATAAACTTAACAGTTGCCTTTGCCTCATCCTTTAAGTGCTGTTTAATTAGCTCTACTCGGTCCTCCTCTGGTACCCTCATGATCTGAAATACTGACCTCATAGTAGCGACCCACTCCTCGATGCCATCATCCCCACTCTTTGCAGAGCTACCACAAAATTCTGGCAGTTTGCGGTGTCTGTGAATATAAACAGTAGTGGGAGCCTTTAATGCTACAGTTTTGCTGGTCAATAGCTACTTTAACCAGTGCAAAGGCTTCTCTCTGCCCGGCGCAGGCCTGTTCTAAAGCATCCATCTGCTCCACAAGTCTCCCTTTTAACTCAGCAAAATCCCTTCTTAACTCTTCTAGTTCAGCCATGGTTTTACACTTGTGTCCTACCAGTAACTGCAAAAATTCAAGTCCCCTATTCAGCTTATATCTATCCTGTTTGTGACACCAATTATAACGGGGAACGACCCCGCTTTGTAGGGGGAAAATCGTAAACACCTGCCCTGGGTGACTACTGGGATGTGAGATCTAGGTCTAAGACCCCCAGTGTCAGTAGCCCCTGTACCCACGTCAGTGGGTGAGTTGTGACCTGTTTGACTGGACTCTTTGGCTTGAGGAGGGTGGAGTGGATGTGGATTACAAGGGCCCAAACTCTCATTAATAGCCAGAAGTTTCTTGCTAAAGTGCGCTACTTGGCAACAACAGAGCTAACCGATGGTGGCTCTCTCCCTGTAGTTCTAGCAAACAGGTGGAGCGCCCCTACCCCAGGGCAACTCTTCCTTCCATAAAAGATGGTTGTATATTAAGGAGAACCCTTGTCCTTAATGACATAAACACAACAGTGACAGACCCCACAACATGCTGTATTAATACAATCGGAATTCCCAATATTTTAACTCAGATGTCATCCTTAATGACAGCATCAATAGTAGACTCCTGACACCTTAGCACAAAACACAGAGTCAGAATTTCCCCTTCTCTAAAAGGAAACAAGATTATACTCTGTCACCTAAAATTGGACTGAAGCAAGCAAAATTGTCCCAGGTAAAGCAACAACAACAACAAAAAATTAATAATGTTGAAGGCCACAAAAATGAACAGGAACAGAAATCTTCCTTTTCAGATTAGCAGAACTGTAGAAAGAAGAAAATTCACAAAAACAAAACAAACAAAACCAAAAAAAACCCCCACAAATAAAACTAAAGGATGTCACTCGAGTCCTTAAGAGGCAATTCCAAAAAACTGACTGGATTCACTCTGCTCGTTCCCACCACCAGCTATCAGTCCCTAGTGTGGTTAAATCATCAGTGTCCCAAAATGGCTGCTCCACAATCCTCTGTCTTTAACGAGGCACACCGACCTCAACACGGCACACAGTTCAAATAAAAAAACCTCAGTCTCTCGTGTGGTGCAGTAACAAATTTAGAACAGTTATCCCAGGCAGAATATAGCAGCTGGCACATCCATACGTAACAGGGTGAAGAGGAGATGCATCAGTGAAATGAGGTCTGGATGGCAGGGGCAAAACTCCCACCAGTTTCCACTTTAATCTGGGATCCGGTTGGCTGTGGCAATCACTAACATCTTCTGGAATCCACCTGGCGGCGAGTGCACGTGCTCCGTGCACTATCTTTGCAGAACAGCCGAACTTTCACTAGCAGAAACACGTGGTTGACCCATATGCCTCTCTCTGGGTAATTTATAGGACCGAAGGTGGCTGGATTGATGTAAACAAACTTGAAACAACAGTCCTGTTCGCTGAGTCAATATCCACTTCACCAGCAAGCCGCTTAAGCTGTCAGTTTCTTCTTATTCTAGGCAACAGCGGGGCGGAGAAGCTATAGTGGAGCTAACACAATAACTAGTCGAGCAAAACCCACATGCAACTTCAAGCTGTGTAAAACAAAAACAAAAAACAACACTCCGACGACGGGACGTACCGTTTTCTCCAAGCGAGTAGCGCCAACGTTCTGACTCAAAACCCACGAGTCCTGTGCGCAAGCCTGGTGACACTTTTACACACTTTCGGACTTTCGGCTGCCCTGTCACTCGTTCTCTCTAGCAGCCTCCACAAGTTTGCTCCTCCAGCTCTTTCTGGGCTCCCTGTGTCCCCTCCTCGATCTGCCCCAGCCTCCCCATCAGTTCAGCCTTCTTTCACCCTATTCGCTCCTTCTGTTTTCTAATAGGCTACTCTACTTCCCCAGTCGATCTAACTTCCAATTAGGCTGCGACACCTGTCAAGGGAGTCTAAGAGGCTGGTATATCATTTTAGGGAGCATATTAAGGATACCGTTACAATTACACACAAGTAGCCGTTTTGTTTGCATTGAAATCACTGAACTATAATTATTTATTAGACGTGGAAGTGAACGGCCATCCATACAGTACATGTGGAAAAATAATCTAAATTTAAATTGATGAAGACAGATTAAAAATGGTAAATGGTATTCACTTATATAGTGCTTTTATTCTCATCTCTTGATGACCAAAGCGCTTTACAGATCCTGCTATCCACACATTCACACACTGATGGTGGCAAAAGAAACAGTTTAGGTCAAGAAGGCATCATTTGGACAATTATACATAAAAATGAAATGCTTTATGACTACATAGTCAAAATCAAAGAACATAAACAGAAGACCAAGCAGAGAAGCTGACTTCTTTAATGAGCAATGCTGAGGCTACATTTTGCATCAGTGCATCTGTCAGCATTAATCTGCATCAGTGATGGAGGCGTTTTCTGCCCTGGCTCCTTGTAGCATTCATCCTGTCTGATTCTCACCTTAAGCCAGCCTGTCTGTGTGAGAACTGGGAGAGGCAAGATGGTGCCTGGCCTTTTGTGACCTCTGGGACACCAGGTAACATCTGTTCATCTGTTCCATCCAGCTGTTAATCAATGCTTTTCACTGACATTTCTATATGGTCTACTGTAAATATGTTGCAGCATTTTAATTTTCCCGCATTGAATGAAACTCAAAGAGATGAAGAAGAATGTATCTTGCATTAAAATAATACAGATATATTGTCATTCATTTAAATACAGTCACTGCTATTTTAATTGCCCCAAGCGTTTTTATAATCATTTACGTCATAGTCATTATTACTGTCAAGCCCAGCGTTACACTTTTTAGGAAGACGGTCATTTATATTACTGTCTGAGGTGTGATTATACACAGCCTATATTACTGCAGTCACTGACATAATGAATGTTTGAAATGGATAAAGACAGGAAGATTTTGAACGGCAAGTTCAGCTTCCAAAAATTTCCAAATGGATCTGTCAACAAGAATACAGTAATATGTGTGTACCGTCAGCCTGAATTCTGTTACCACAAGAGCACGTCCTGCTAGCTAAGCCCTCAGTAATAATAGCACTCCACCCAATAGCAAGAAAAAACAAACCACATTGGACAATGTACAACAGAGATGCCTGGACAACCATACAGTCAACAAACAAAGAGAGATCACTAAATGGATCGCCATTGCTTGCAGGCTGATTAGCAAGACGTGGATCTGTGTGATATAATTTGTACTGCATCCAACAACGGTGTTTATGAGTTTCCTCCAAAATCCGCCACAGCAGACAACTTGTATAAAAAAGAGAGAGCTAAAATTGAGGAGGCATTGAGAAAGACTCACTCTGTTGCACTGACTGGAGACTACTGAAGTTCTGTGAGGAATCAATTAAATTCATTTTCTTTCTTTAAAATTTGCAGCTTTTCTCATAAATGTGAAACTTTTTTAAGTCTCTCCAGGATTTTGCAGGATGTTTTTATGATTGTTGCGGCCCAAAAAGCCTGAATTCGTGGGAGCTTTTTAAAAAGTTGTGATAAAAGTTGCAATGTTTTTAATGTTTTTGGCTCTAAAAGTTGTGGGAAGAATTACAAATTTTAAAGCAGATTTTTTTTTTTCCAATTTACTGCTGTGAAATTCTATATAATAATACAAGAAAAGCACAGGATTGTCAAAAAACTTCTTATTACAGTAATTTGTAAATTAAGCAGAAACTTCTGCTATACAGAAAAAAAACTATTTTGTGTAGCAGCAAGTACAAACATTAACACAATATCCATTATAACCGTTAAACTGCATTGAATGCATGTTAAAGGGTAGAGATTTGGAATTTATTAGCAGCACCTTTATTTGAAAATTCCATATGGTCCCCAACCACTCGGCACTGAACGGAGTGGAAAAAATAAATAATTTATTCTGTTAGACGGTATTGTCTATATGAGTCTGTGTTTTTCTGAAAAAAATTACAGAGAATATTCCCTCTTTCCTGTGCCTTCCTACCTGTCTCCCTGCTGCACGTAGGTCTTGACACACATCTTTCATTTGGGGGGGGGCGGGGGTGCGTTTGTCCGTCCGTCCAGACTGGAGATTGACAGCTTAAAAGCTCATTGACCAGATGTAGTAATGATTTGACCTCTAAAGATGTGTAAAATGTTAATAGTTTCATGGCCTTTCTCCTTACGCGCACTCCCAAGACAGGGTGCTTTTGGGGCAGGCAGACGTTTTTCAACACAAACCCAGCGCTTCGTACATGCGGTCAGGATGTAGACGTGGTGAGACGTCCACGGGCAGGCTGGGGGAGACGCAGGAATGGACGGTGTTGGAAACCTCGCGGGTGAGTGTTATTTTTTTAAATCACAGACTCTGTTTGCTGACGTGTTCCATTAATACTCCTGTAAACATGGAAGTGAACACAGAGCAGCGATACATTTGGTTGGTTAGACTGACCGTTTCACGCCAGTGAGAGACAAATTTGATTGGTGAAATTGGCGGAAGTTGACGAGGATTGGCCAAAATTGCAGGAAAGTTGCGGTGATTGGACAAAGTTGCAAGGTCCATCAATAATTGCGCTGATTGGCTGATTTCATGTGAATTTGCGCAACCGCAACATTGCGAAATCCTGGAGGGACTGTTTTTTCTATTAAATTTGACTTTTTCTAAATTATATATCTCATGTGCACTGCCACTTTGTTGATGTTTACAATTTTTCTACTGAAGGAAAATCGTGTCTGTTGTGACGCCTGAGGTCCATTGTTTTGTGTTCAACTGCTTAAAAACAGTGGATGTTTACTATAGGAGTAAAGTTGGACATTAAATTGTGTCAGTATTGTAATTAATGTTACAATGACATCATTATGCCCTTCCATTCTGTTGTTTGCACATGCAGTATTTCAGTACTTGTGAGCATTTTCTGGAGAATATTCTGGACACTTTTTGTCATTTTTTGACATGTTGAGAACTTTAATAAACCTGCACACAAAGAAAGCAAGCGTATTTGTCCACTCCCATGTTAATAAGCGTATGAGAAACTTGGAAAATTACCAATTTAAGGTACATTGTATTTTTTTAAAAAATACATGATTAGTGTGCTATTAATTGCGATTAACTAGCAATTCTGAAGATTAATCACAGTTTTTCAAAACGTGATTCTGTTCTCCATACTTTCACAAAAACTGATGAAGTCATGCCATGGATGGCAGCGTAGAAAAACTGGCTCTGGTGAATAAAAGATCACCGCAACTTGTGATAGTAATCCAGTAAAATTGTCTAGAATTGAGGTGTGATAAGTAAGGACAAGGGTAGAAAGAAGACCAAAGTCATGTCACGGAATAACGACGCTGAAGATGCCTTAAAAGATTGTGGTGCAACTGAAGTTAGCACAGGTACCACTGAAGCTAACACAGCTAATAATGGCGACAGCGTGGAGAGGAGATCCTCATCTGCCATGCTAACATCTATGCACCAGGTGATGGGAAAAGTCATAGCTGAAGGTATTCGGGAGCTGAAAGTGGAATTGAAGAAGGAACTGGCTTAGGTCAGAACCAGTTTACGCGAAGATATGAAAACCCATTTGGAAGGCCTCGATAAAAAAGTTGGCTGTAAGCTGGCAGAGAGCCCAGATCCAGGGGCTCAAATAAACTGCCAGCTGAAAATTAAGACAACAATCAGAAAAACTACAGCCACAAATCATGGAACGGGGTTGAGACATCAACCCCGTTCATGACACCTTGGCCCAAACCATCTGGAAAGAGTCAAATATAGAAGGTATATACATAGGTAGAGTGAAAAATAAAATATGTTTATATGCAGATGATGTTCTGGTAACACTCCAACAACCTGAATCTGGCATCCCATCTTTAATGAAAATACTGAGCATATACTGGAGTTTTTCTGGTTATGTTCTTAATGTTCAAAAAACCCAGGTTCTGACTCTTAACTTTACCCCGTCACAAGAATTGAAAAGAAAATATCCATTTAACTGGGACAAACCCAGCATCAAATATTTGGGGGTCTTTTTGACAAGCAGTCTCTCAAAACTGTATGATGTCAATTATAAGAATATTAGTAAGAACATATACGATGATCTGAATGGGTGCGACTTCCTTCCCCTTGACCTCGGCAGCAGAATTCGAATAGTAAAAATGAGTGTCCTCCTGAGATTATTACACTTGTTCGCAGCCCTTCCAATAGAAATACCCATAACGGAATGGATATGACTGTGGGAGTGAGTGGTTGTCTGTCTCTCTGTATTGGCCCTGCGATGGAGTGGTGATCTGTCCAGGGTGTGCCCTACCTTTTGCCCAAAGATGCTGGGATAGGGTCCAGCCCCCCGCGATCCGACCAAGGATTAAGCGGAAGAAGATGGATGGATGGATGGATAAACATTTATCAAGGTTCATTTGGGATAACAAGAGACCTAGAGTGAGATTTTCAACTCTGCAGCTGCCACGGGAGAGGGGAGACTTGTCCCTGCCGTGTTTGAGAGATTATTATGTATCAGCACAGTTGAGGCCTCTGGTATGTTGGTGCAACCCAGTATATGAAGTAAAATGGAAGGACATTGAATTGTTGTTAATGAGTTTTCCTACTCAGTCAGTTTTGGGTTGTCATATTAAAATTAACAATACTCCTCAGCTGCAAAACCAGTACGTGATTTTCTCTATAAAAATCTGGTCACATGTTATTAAGAAACTCCATATAGAGAGGGAGATCAAATTGGTAAATTGGCCAGTGTAGCGTGACCTTGAGTTCCAATTTATAAAATTATTATAAAATTATAAGAATTTTTTTTATCTCAAAAGTCTGGCTTTTGAGACTGCTTCTCTCACCCAAGAACAAGAGCTGTAACCCTATCCATCGGCCATAAAGTAGAAGATAATCCCTTTCTCCAAGACTCTTTGGCAAAGGAATGTTCTAATTGACAGTTTTATGATCAACATAGTCCAGACCAGATGGGGAAGCCAGGACTGCTTTCCAGTAAACAACCAGACAGTTCACAGTACCATCTGGTGGATGAATCAGGAATATTTAACTTTCTCTCTATCCGTGTGGTGGAATATATTCCTTATGGACAAATGCACTAATCCATATACTTTCTTTTAAGACAGCAGCTCCTACAGAAGATATGATTGGACTCTGGGATGGACAATGTGGTTTCAAATACTTTTATTGATATGATTCAATTTGATATGATTGTGATATGTTCTGCTATTTTCAGGAAGAAAGTAATGTTTGCATGCTTATTATCACAAGTTAATTACAGTAGATGTAGATGCATTTCATGCTCCTTTATTGAGTGGAATATCTTAGTCACTAAAGTTTAATGAATTTATGCTTTATTCAGCAACATGTGTCTTAAAGGGGGATCTCACTCTCAGATCAAATGTCTCTCTCCCCCCCTCCTCTCTGACATAATGCACGGCTCAGGAGACACACACGCAGGCTCAGGGTAGATCCAATAGCTTTATTAACAACAAGTGTGTATGAGTGTGTGTCTGCGAGATGTAAATGTGTTGGTGGTGGCGTCTGCGTTGGGCACGGAGGCAGGAGGCCGTACAGCCGGACAACCCTATGGGAGAAGCAAAGGGAGAAGGGTAACGGGCACCACACCAACACAGAAGATATGATAATGATGACTGGCTTACTTGGAAATGGCAGGTGGCTGGCACAGCAAGGGTGAAGCCCGGAAGACAGCGACCTGGAGCGCCCGGTGCAGCAGCGAGGGAACGGTGACGGAGAGGAGTGGTCCGCCGCTGGGAAATCCACCTGTGCACAGGGGAGCAGACTAGGAGAAGAAGGAGGTAAGAGATTCTTACTTGGATGTTTGCTGAGCGGTTGCGATTCCTTACAGCAAGGGAAGCGAGTGAAGACTGACGGCTTCAGGCCGAAGCCCAGGGCGAGACGGCTTAAATCCCTCGCCGCTGATGAGGTGCAGGTGTGCGTGCAGCTGGCGCCGCAGATGGGCGGCGAGGTGTGACAGTACTCCCCCCTCTAGCAGCGCCTCCTGGCGATGGTTTCTCCGGGTGCGCTCGGTGGAACTCAGTAATGAGGGACGGGTCCAACACAAATGATGAGGGTACCCATTGCCGATGTTCAGGCCCATAACCCTCCCAGTCCACCAAGTACTGCAACCCGCGACCCCGGCACCGGGAGTCCAGGATAGAGGAGACAGGCCAGGCCGGATGGCCATCAATCATCCGGGGCGCGGGCTGCGCAGCAGGAGGAGGGCAAAGGGGATCGGAGACTGCCGGCTTCACCTTGGAAACGTGGAAGGTGGAATGGATGCGGAGGGAGGGGGGAATAGCTACACGCACAGCCACCGGGTTGATAATCCTGGTGATGGGGTATGGGCCCATAAAACGCTGTGCCATCTTCCTCCTCTCACCCTTTAAAATGACGTCCTGGGTTGACACATAGACACGCTGGCCCACCTGGTACGCTGGGGCAGGTCTTCTGTGCCGGTCCGCCGTGGATTTGTTGCGCTCCGCCGTGCGTAAAAGCCGACGCCCAGATGGAACGGCACTGCCTGAGGTGCGCCCGAACTGAGGGGACAGTTACCTCACTCTCCTGCGCTGGGAACAGAGGGGGGTCGTAGCCCAGGGACGCCTTAAAGGGAGACATCCCAGTGGCAGAAGAGCGGGCGGTGTTGTGGGCGTACTCAACCCAGGCGAGATGGTTACTCCAGGACGCAGGCTTGGACGCAGTGACGCAGCGGAGCGCAGGCTCCAGCTCCTGGTTGGTCTGCTCACACTGCCCGTTGGTTTGGGGGTGATGGCCGGAGGAGAGGCTTACCTTGGCTCCCAGGGCGTTGCAAAAGGACCTTCAAACCTCTGAGGAAAATTGGGGCCCCTGGTCCGAGACCACGTCCACCGGAATCCCGTGCAGCCTGACCACGTGTTGGATAAGGAGGTCCGCCGTCTCCAGGGCAGATGGAAGACCTCGTAGCGGGATGAAGTGCTCAGCCTTGGAGAAACGGTCTACGATGGTCAGGACAGTGTCGAAGGTGTTAGAGACTGGGAGTCCGGTGACGAAATCCAGGGCGATATGCGACCAGGGCCTGCCAGGGACAGGCAGAGGCTGGAGCAAACCCGCTGGAGGGGCATTACCTGATTTACTGGTGGCACATACAGGGCAGGCCCGGGCGTAGCGGGCAGCGTCCTTCCGCAGGCCCGGCCACCAGAAGGACCGTTGAAGAAGGTCGATCATCCGGGAGGAACCAGGGTGGCAGGTGAGCTTAGATGTGTGCAGCCAGTGGATGACCTCCCCCCGGACCATGGATGGCACAAAAAGCCTCCCCTCCGGTCCGCTGCCAGGGTCAGGTTCTGATTCCTGCGCCTTCCGGATCTTACTTTCTATGTCCCAAGTGACGGCTCCCACAATGCACGACCTGGGCAGGATGGTGTGGACCGTGTCCTCAGACGCCTCAGGGGCAAATTGCCTAGAGAGGGCGTCGGGCAGGCCGTTCTTGGAGCCAGGCCTGAAGGTGATGTTAAAACGGAACCTGGCAAAAAACAAGGACCAACGCGCCTGGCGGGCGTTCAGACGCTTGGCAGATCTCAAGTATTCCAAGTTCTTGTGGTCAGTCAGGACCACGAACGGCAGGTCCGCCCCCTCTAGCCAGTGACGCCACTCCTGCAGGGCGAGCTTGATGGCGAGGAGCTCTCTGTCCCCCACGTCGTAGTTCCGTTCCGCCGGGGACAAGCGCCGGGAGAAGAAAGCGCAGGGCTGTTTGACTCCATCATCAGGCGACCGCTGAGATAGAACCGCCCCCACCCCCGTGTCCGAAGCATCCACCTCCACGATGTATTGCAGCGAGGGGTCGACTTGGCTGAGGACCCGGGAGGAGGAGAACTCCGCCTTCAGCGCCTGGAAAGCAGCTGCGGCCTCTTCAGTCCACCGGAACGGGACCTTAGGGGACGTGAGGCGGGTCAGAGGGCCGACGACGGTGCCAAAATTCGGGACGAAGCGGCGGTAGAAGTTTGCAAACCCAATAAATTGTTGCACCTGTTTTCTTGATGTAGGTGTGGGCCATTCCACCACCGCTTTCACCTTCACTGGGTCCGGAAGCACCTGGTCGTGGGAGATGATGAACCCGAGGAAGGACGTGGTTTTAGCGTAGAATTCACACTTTTCTGCCTTCACATATAACCGGTTCTCCAGCAGCCTTTGGAGGACCCGCCTCACATGGATCCGGTGCTCGTCCCTGGATTTGGACAAGATGAGGATGTCATCCAGGTAGACGAACACAAACAGGCCGATGGAATCCCGGAGGACGCCATTTATTAGGCGCTGAAAGACGGCTGGAGCATTGGTCAACCCGAATGGCATCACCAGGTACTCGAAATGGCCGTTCGGGGTACGGAAGGCTGTCTTCCACTCATCTCCCTCCCGGATCCGGACGAGGTGGTATGCGTTGCATAAATCCAGCTTGGTGAACCAAGTCGCCCCCTGGAGGGAGTGGAAGGCGGTGTCCATAAGTGGCAGGGTGTAGCGATCCTTCTCCGTGATATCATTCAGGGCGCGGTAGTCGATACAAGGATGGAGGGAACCATCCTTCTTGCCCACGAAGAAGAATCCTGCGCCTAAGGGTGATGACGAGGGACAGATAATTCCAGCACTCAGCGATTCCTTGAGATAGGAATTCATAGCCTCCTTCTCTGGCGCCGACAGGCTGTAGAGTTGCCCAGAGGGTAAGGGTGCCCCCTGGCGGATGTTTATCGCACAGTCGTAGGGCCTGTGTGGAGGAAGAGACATCGCCTTGGACTTGCTGAATACCATACCCAGGTCGTGAAATTCTGATGGCACCAGGGAGAGATCCGGGGGCGCGGCGTCCTTAGGAGTTGGAGAAGAGGACGGAGAGCAAGCAGCGGATTGCAGGCAGGTGCTCATGCAGAAGGAACTCCATGCCGATACTCTGGCGGACTTCCAATCCAGGACGGGTTTATGGAGGCGAAGCCAGGGGTATCCCAGGATGACGGGCGACACAGAGTTGGGGAGGACGTAGAAAGTGATTTCCTCCCGGTGGTTCCCAGAGACGATCACAGGGACAGGGACGGTCTGGTGTGTAACTCTCCCCAGGGAGACATGGGATAGGTTGACCAGGGCGAGAGGGGATTTGAAGGCTTGGCAACGGATGCCCAATCGGGTTGCCAGGCTTTGTGAAATAAAGCTGCCCTCTGCGCCTGAATCCACCAGTGCGTGGGTGAGGTGCCCAGTGGGGTTGTGACAAAACCGAACGGGCAGCTTCAATTGGGAGAGGGGATTTAACCGATTGACGTCCGCGAGGCCCCCTACAGTGACTCGCGGACCTCCCCGTTTGGCTTCTGTGGGCAAAGCTCCACCGTGTGTTGGCTGTCTCCGCAATACATGCAGAGACCCAACTCACGGCGGCGTTGTTTCTCCGCAGGAAGGAGCTTTGTCCAGCCCGTCACCATCGGCTCCGACTCCTCGGAGCGCGATGGTGGCGGCAACGCCAGGGGGCGAGCTTGGGATAGGCGCGACGAGGCACCACGAGGGCGAGAAGAAGACGACTTCCGCTCCGAGGTGCACTCGCGCAACCTGTTATCCAGGCTGATGGCTAGGGACGTTAGCTCCGCTAAAGTCTCCGGGATGTCCCGCCCAACCAGTTCGTCCCTCAGACCATCACTGAGACTGCGGAGGAAGATGCCGCAGAGAGAACGTTCATCCCAGCCAACCTCCTCCGCCGCTACCCGGAAGTTGATCGCGTAATCAGCTGCCGACCGGCTTCCCTGCTGGAGGCTGAGAAGCCGATCGACCTGAACACTCTCTGTACGAGAATGATCAAAGACTTCAGGAACAGTCTCACGAATTGGCCATAGGTGAGGGTGGCGTAACTGGGCTTCACCATTACGGCGTAAGCCCAAGTAAGCGCTCGCCCCTCCAGGAGATTCCCTATGTAGCCAATTCGGCTATGGTCTGAGGGAAAATCTCCGGGTACACGGTGGAACACGGACTCACATTGCATTATAAACCCCCTTGCTCCGCCGAGCTTACCGCTAAAGCGGGCGGGGGTCGGAATGGGTGTGAGCCAAACTGGTGCTGCCGGAGCAGGCTGGACGGCCGCTGGAGCAGCAGGAGCCGCGCCGCCCTGACGAGCCGGGTGGAACGGCTGTTGGGGGTCCAAGCGGTCCAATCGGTTAGTGATGATGGATAATTGATTTAAAATCACCTGTTGCTGGTGGGCCATTAGGTCCACCCGAGCCTCGAGGGTGGAAAGTCGGCGTGTGAGCCCGCCGTCTGCCGAGCCGCTCTGCTGAAGCCGTACTGACATAATGCACGGCTCAGGAGACACACACGCAGGCTCAGGGTAGTTCCAATAGCTTTATTAACAACAAGTGTGTATGAGTGTGTGTCTGCGAGATGTAAATGTGTTGGTGGTGGCGTCTGCGTCGGGCACGGAGGCAGGAGGCCGTACAGCCGGACAACCCTATGGGAGAAGCAAAGGGAGAAGGTTAACGGGCACCACACCAACACAGAAGATATGATAATGATGACTGGCTTACTTGGAAATGGCAGGTGGCTGGCACAGCAAGGGTGAAGCCCGGAAGACAGCGACCTGGAGCGCCCGGTGCAGCAGCGAGGGAACGGTGGCGGAGAGGAGTGGTCCGCCGCCGGGAAATCCACCTGTGCACAGGGGAGCAGACTAGGAGAAGAAGGAGGTAAGAGATTCTTACTTGGATGTTTGCTGAGCGGTTGAGATTCCTTACTGCAAGGGAAGCGAGTGAAGACTGACGGCTTCAGGCCGAAGCCCAGGGCGAGGCGGTTTAAATCCCTCGCCGCTGATGAGGTGCAGGTGTGCGTGCAGCTGGCGCCGCAGATGGGCGGTGAGGCGTGACACTCTCCTCTGTTCTGCAGGAGTCCATAGCGGCACCTTAACTGGCCAATAGTATTCAAACCTTCATTGCATTTTCCTTTTTAGGTCGAGTTTATGGTCTTTGTTGGAAGAAGCTCACATATAATTGGGCCACCTCAGGTCTCATGAAATTTGGGACCACCCAGTAACGCTAGAGAAAACTTAAGTTTTATTGCTCTTTGTTGAGAGTCTGCTCGGGTATGGTTGGCAAAAGCTGTGAGCAGCTTTCTCTGCTTCTCCAGTTTCTCCTATCTTTTTAAGAAGGGCCCAGCACCTGTCATGCTCTGTGTAAATCCTGTTTCTTTTCTTTAAAATTAATTTGTCTTATTTTATTCTTCTTTTTCTTTAAATTATCGTGCAAGAAGATTTTGTTAAATTTTTTTTAAAGCTTAAACCAACTTATTTAAACCACCAACATCTGAAGAAACGAGTTTCTGATGTAATTTGACTTTCTGATGAGACTGCACAATAAACCAATTCCTTCTTCAGTGCGTAAGAGAGGACCTCGCCCAGTTTGCTGGAGACCATCCTTGTGATGCCGGGAGAAGGCCATAACAGTGGTACGAGTCTCCCCACAGACCCACGCTGATCCAGTGAAACAAAATCCAGTGGACCCGCCTGCTACCCATTGGGACGCAAAGTTTCTGCGGCTGACGGTCTGTTATGTAATTTACACTTGTCTTCAGAATATTCCTGATATAAGTTCTTTGAACCTAATTTTATGCAAACTCCCACCAGAATCTCAAAATGCGTGTGGTCTTTCATTAATCTACGTTCTTTTTTCAGAGTAAAACAAATTTTCTAATTTTTTTATAAAGTTAATTATCATTTTCTTCATAAAAATCACATCCACTTTCCTCAACCAATGCTATTTTATGGTTTTCCAATTTTCAGTATACTGACAAATTAAACTATGCTTCATGTGGTTCCACAAATGCTTGATTCATAAGTAACTCAGTAACAGTCTATGATGCCCATGATACATGTAAATTCTCTGTTTTAAAGTTATGCAAATATGTTAACCTATTCTGACATTTCTTATTAAATCATTGAAAGACATATGGGAGTTATTGTTTGATTTCATGTCCATCTCCTTGATCATCAGAGACAAGAACTCACACAAGTGTTTATTATGAGACTGATCAAATATTTTCAATAGGATTATTAACTAAGGATTAACTTACCAGTTGCTAAATTCTTAAGCTTAAGTCTTAGTACATAAGAGTTCCCACCTCTATAAAATGTGGAGGGTGCCCTAATGAGGAATTGAGTGTGATGAAAGTAGATCTTCATTCCTACTCACATTCATGTTTACACTAATACGTGCACCAAGATTAAATTACCTATAAAACCCTTTAATTTCACTACACCAGCATATGACCTACATTTCCCCCTGGCATTGCAGGACCATAGGTTTTGCCTATGGGCCCAGCGAGGCCTTACTGCTCTGTGTCGAATGATGGAAAAGGATAAATTCTATAGTTTTGAAGTTCTTGTCGATGCTATGAATTGGGGAAGGATGACTTTTACCGTTACTTGCAAGTTCGACACTACTTTCTTAAAGAAATAGGAGGTACTGGTTCAGTTGAGCCCTCAAGAATTACACAAATATTTATCAATGCAAATAATTTAGGTACTATTAAAGGTATTATGGGAAATCTGCATAGGGCCCTTACGGTAATGAATAAAATTTCTACAGCATACATTAAGCAACGCTGAGAGGAAACAGTTGATGTGGTCATAACAGAGGAGGAGTGGTGCCAAGTATGGGATACCCAGTGTTCCACCACCAACTCTTTAGTTTGGAGAGACTTCTGCTGGAAGTCTCTGATTCGGTTTTTTATAACCCCCCATCAAAAATCAAAACTCAGCAGGTCTTCACAGTCCCGCTGGAGGGAGTGTGGATCTATTTTGGCAGATCATGCTCATATTTTTTGGTTATGTCCACATATTAAATCTTTCTGGGGGGATATGGGACATCTTATTTCAGAGACTGTGGGACTCAAACCTGATTTTTATTTCTCCTACCTCTATCTGGGAATAATTCCAAATTACATTCCTAAAAAGGACAGATAATTGGTGAAGATATTTCTTGCAGCAAGTAAGAAAGCCATTACAAAATGTTGGCTGCAGAGAAGCTCCCCAACCATTGTTCTTTTCATTAAAATAGTGAACGCTATTGAACTAATGGAGAAGATGACCTTCAGACTTTGGCTTCAACAGGACAAAGGGGAGAAATATTGGAAAAAATGGGACTCTAGTAATTATTCAGAGATTTAAGATAACATTGTACTTGTTGTATGTGTGTGTATGTTATATATATATATATATATATATATATATATATATATATATATATATTTATCTTTTTAGTACTATTTCCCCGACCTCACTTATTTGTGTACTGTTTTCTTTGTTTAAAAAAACTAAAAAACAAAACTGATGTTCCATGGTCTCATGGTCTGTATTTTGCCTGCCAAAAATTGATTAAGGGTCTTAATCTGGATTGAAACTCCAGAAATCCAATCATAAATGGTTTATTCATGTGCATTTAAACATGGTCAATGATCAACTTTACATGTACACTAATAAACCGGTTATGATTGGATTTCTGCAGTTATCTGATTATTCATGTAAATAGTATTCACTTATATAGCACTTTTTTCTTATCTCTAGATGACCAAAGCGCTTTACAGATCCTGCTTTCCACCCATTTACACACATATTGACACACTGATGGTGGCATGGTCGCCACACACTGGCGCTGGCCTGACCCACCAGGAGCAACTGGGGGTTCAGTATCTTGGCTCAAGGACACTTCGACATGCAGACTGCAGACAGAGCGGAAAACGAACCCCTGACCCTCCGATCAGTAGTTGGCCACACTACACCTGCACCACAGCCACAGTTGGCGGCTGTGGTGCAGGTGGCTATGTAAACAGAATAAGCTGATAAAGGCCATGCAACCGGGGTCATTAACTCATGCGGTTTACCCTCCAGCAATCTGTTTATTTAGTGAAACCGAACATTGGCATTATCAGTTTATTGCCAGTAATTGGTTTATTATAACCATGCAACCAGGGTTATTTTTCAAAATA
The DNA here is from genome assembly GCA_020510985.1 of Pholidichthys leucotaenia. Lineage (NCBI taxonomy): Eukaryota > Metazoa > Chordata > Actinopteri > Cichliformes > Pholidichthyidae > Pholidichthys > Pholidichthys leucotaenia. The sequence continues at coordinate 316,651,154 of CM035843.1, forward strand.
CAAACAAGTTCCAGGACTAAACAGTAGATGGCAGCAATATGATATCTGGTTCCTTAAATGGCATTTGTTTTTATCATGATTAAGATATTCTTCGTTAGCAGCAGCTTCAGTTCAAAACAGAGCAGAAAAGAAAAAAAAAATCAGGTTGTTCATACGTTGATGAAGATTCATCATTCAGGTTGTTTATGTTTTGTAAAAGATCAATGGTTCAATAAATGTAAACATTTCATAATGTACTTGTACTTCTTTGTACTAAATATGGAGTTGCCATTAGCTAGTTTTGCTATTATTTTACTGGTCCGACCCACTTGACATTAAATCCGGCGATATGAGGCCCCCAAGCTAAAATGAGTTTGATGCCCCTCGTGTAAAACAAAGAAAAAGTAGGGCCCCATTTCTGTCTTTGCCTTGGGCCCCAACTGGACTAAGTGCACCCCTGAGTGTGGATAATGATTATTCCCTGTATACCTACTAGAAGAGAAGCCAACTTTATTGTCATTCAATCCATACAGCCAATCATGTACAGTAGAATGAAATTACATTTCTCCTATCTACAATGTTTGGCATCACGGTGGAGCAGTGGTTAGCACTGTGGCAGCACAGCAAGAAGGTCATGGGATTGATTCCACCCCACCATCGTGGGTCCAATCCCACCCCCAGACCATCGGTGACCCTTCTGTGTGGAGTTTGCATGTTCTCCCCATGTTTGCGTGGGTTTACTCTGGGTATTCCAGTTTCCACCCACAGGCCAAAGACATGCAGGTTAAGTTAACTGACATCAACTGGGGATTCTAAATTGTCCTTAGGTATGGATGTGAAAGTGAATGGTTGTCTGTCTCTCTGTGTTGGCCCTGCGATGGACTGTTGATCTGTCCAGGGTGTACCCTGCCTCTCGCCCAAAGATGCTGGGATAGGCTCCAGCCCGACCCGAAAAGGATTAAGCGGTAGAAGATGGATAGATGGCTATCTACAATGTTAATCACATCTAGAATCAGAAGGGCTGCTGCCATGCAAGGCACCGCCACAAGCAACATTTTCCTTCCCCCATTCTATTATGCTGAGCACCAAGCTAGAAGGTGGGAAGTACCATTTTTCTATGGTCTTTGGTATGACCCGGCTGGGGCTTGACCCCACAACCTCCAGGCTGTGGGGTGGATGCCCTACCACTAGTCCACAACTCCAGTCAAGTACCTTCTGTGCGCACTCTGCCCCCACACTAAATACAAGTCTGGTCACAGTACAGAAGCTAATAAGCTGTGAACATACTGTAGCTTTGAAGGAAGCTCTAAAATATAGCTTTCTTTGGCTGTATAGTCCAAAAATGAAGGTCACACTGACATATGACGAAACCCAAGACTTAACTTTTTTTGCAAACAATCTAATACACATTCTGAAGCAAAGATGTTAAGAAAAGAAAAATGGCAAGATGTGCAAAATGTAACAGTAGTTGCAGCTTTTTTCTTTTTATGTCTTTCAACTTGACAAAAACAATTGACTTCATAAACAGGCCTAAATGCCTGCTTTCCATGTTCCTTTTCAGCGTAACAGGTCTCACAAATTAGCACCATCTGTGTTGCGATCTGTTCTCTCTTCTTGAACAACAAATTCTTCTCCTCTTCTATATTATGCTGTTGCCTTCAACACTCGCATGCTCACAAGGCAGGCTGGCTTAAACAACCCTGACATTTATCTGTGCTTCAGCTGCAGCCACATGCAGTCCCCATAGTGCCATGAACTATAAGAGCCCTATGTATAGCGCATGATGGCCACAAGTGCGAAGTGTCCCAACCATACATGTTACTTTCTGCATGATGTGTGTGACGGAAATAGTGCATCTCTAAATGAACCATGAACAGAGGCTGACTGAGTGAAGCTGTGAAGATAGAAAGGTTTCCTAACGATACAGAACACATAACGCATGTCGGCACACTAAAGTCATTACCTTTCCTTATTAAATGACCATTGGAATTAATTAGGGTCCACAAGCTTGTGCCAGAGACCTTAGCAGTTGCACATCAGTTCTGAAAGGGTGACGCATCGACCGGACCTCACCGTGCATCTTTTATCATCTCACCTATGCATTACACACTTTGCTTAAGTCAAGACCTGAATGGGGATCATGCTCTATGTGTGTGAGAGCCTGCATGTTGCAAGGGCTGATAAGAGCTGCTTAGACGTGTCCTCTGGATGTCAGAATACCCCGAGGAAGAAGGTGTCACTAAAGAGGACATCAGGCAGAACAAGGACTCCTATGCTCTGTGATTCCTTCATGCTCTTTGCAGCTTGACCTTCCCACCCCTGTGCCCCTGTGCTGCATTCATTCCATCCACTGACCTAGGCAGTATCCTTTTAGAACATCCTTGTTTTTGTGTCTGAATTTATTCAAAGCTGAAGACTATTTTAAACAAAACAGAACAAAACAAAACAAAAAACATTGTTGATTGATCTTCTATGCAGCCCCATTCATATTATTGCACACACAAAGTTATAGTGCTTACCAGCACTTCATCTGAATTTCTCAGATCAGGCTGATTTATCTTTTTCTCTCATCTTAATGTTATTACCTCCGCCAAGGAGGTAATGTAGTCGGGGTGGTTCGTCTGTCTGTCTGTTTGTTAGCAAGATTGCACAAGAACTGCGGGGCAGATATTGATGAAAATTTCACCAGAGGTACACCTTAGCCTAAGAATGAAACCATTAAATTTTGGTGATGATCTGAGAGTGCATACCTCCACCAAGGACCTTGTTTGTGTTTATGCAGCAGATTACACAAAAACTACTGGATGGATTTGGATGAAATTTTCACCAGAGGTGGTCCTTGGTCTAGAGAGGAAGCCATAACATTTTGATGATGATCTTATCTTCTCACAGTGTGTTAGCAAGAATCCTCCAAAACTACTGGAGGATTTTGATGCAGTTTTCACCAGAACTGGCTTGTGGCCTACACACGAACTCATTACATTTTGGAGGTGATCCATGAGGGATGGAAGGAGCCTTGGCAGAAGTATGCACTCTGATTACTTTACTAGTTTACTCTGTGATGCTGTTGACTGTCTTAACAGCACAAGGTTATTTTGAGTAACTTACACTCTTGTCCCAGATTTACGCCAAGAGTAAAAGAGCTCCAGCTTATAATGACTTCTGTAGTGTTTTCCATTTTTTTTCTTTTCCCCTGTTGGGGTTGGATTATGTAACTCTGCTCACAAGGACACAGACTTAGACATGTGGAAGGATGCACACACAAGCGTAGTTATTTGTACGTGTCTTTGCAGCACTTCAGAGAATGTAATAACATTAATTTCCTGGAGACTTGCTTTAATCTCTCCCCATAACTACTTCAACTCTTCATATTAATATTTGTTTATTTGCAATATGGTGGCATATTTCCCCCTTCCCAAAGGGAGCACGGTCCCAACATAATGTGCTGTACAAGCACACACATTATTTTCAACGTGAGTTGCTTACTCTTGACAAAGACATCGGCCCTGTGTTCAATTGACAAAACCGTTTGCAACTGTTCGGAAGTGTTCGTTAGTTTCCGTAACTGAACGACATGGTCGCTGCGAACCCTTTTCTCTTTGGCCAAACTCTTTGTGGAGGTGACTCAGGTAGCGAACAAAGATAGCGGCTAGGTAAGATAGTTTGTGATATCCTTTTGTTTTCTTTAATTTTCAGAGCAATTCCATCAATTTAAAAGTAGAGGTTATGTCGGTGTGTAAGTAAAACAATACAATGTATAAAATACTGCTTTTGGTGGGGGTATAATGGAGAATTCTTAGGTAATATTAAGTTGAAGTAGGCTACAGTATACACTGTAGTTACCGTATCCTCTAACCGGCTGACAGAGGACCATAGATCTACACAACTACAGAATGCGCGAGCCAAACAGAAAAAACGGTCGCCGAAAACTGCCCGTTCATTTAGGTCAGTTCGCCTTGCAAACTATGTTCAGTGAATTGTTTTGTCAACTGAACGCGCCCCAGAGTTTTATACCTAATACTTAAGGAACAACACAACATTGCAGATGATTTCAGAAATATTGACACAGTCTTAAAATATGCTATGAATGTCATGTTCAGGGTTGTTTTCAACCCTGTCCATGAACTGTGGCTGTAGGTTTTTGATTATGGCTTATTAATTCCAGCTGGCAGATTGCTCTCTGCCAGTCCTACAGCCACGCATCCTCCTCACCAGACATTCACCGGCTGTGGTATCACCACATGCACACATACACACACACTCACACATGCACACACACACATTTCTAGTTAACTGTCATTCACCTGCATCTATTTCATATGTTCGCTGCAAGTTACGCAGCGGACGTGACAGTAAGCTGCCGCTGCAAAGAGCCCAAGCAGTGAAGTAGCGTGCTTTTTTCAATTTTTTTTTGTGTGTGTCTTTCCTACCTGCTACCAGAGTCATGTTGGACTGCTGGAGCGACGCAGAGCTGAACGGACTGGCCCATCTTGAGGATGCCTTCGCTTCCACACAGGGGCTGATTTCTCGCAAGGCTGTTCGTGTCGCTCGGGACACCGCAGCAGAGGTATTGGAGGAATATCCCGATCTCTTGTTTTCTCCAGAGTCGGCCGACATCCTTCACTTCATCCTCGCGCTGCGTGGAGAGGAGCCCAAGAGGGAATCACCAGCGTTGGAGCAGCCCTCGACATGGAAGCGGCGTTTGCAGCGAAAGCGGCCGTCCTCCTCCCTCAGCTCTTCCACTCCAGCCCCGCCCCTGTCTCTGGAGCTCCAACCTGCCTCAACTCCAGCCCTGGATCACCGGAGAAGAACCATCTCTTCCTCGTCAGCAGCCCGTTCCTCAGCCAGTGAGACCATTTCTGTGGCAGCCTCCTCTTCCAGTTCATTCTCGCCGGCTATCACATCAGCCTATTCTTCCTCTCCAGCTGCCACACAGTCCGTCTCCTCGATGGCTACTTCTGCTGCTTGGAGGCTCTCCGTGCCATCTCCAGAAGTTCCTGTTTCCATGATGCCGGGGGTGGTCCCTACTTCTCCCATGGTGGTGTCCAAGCTCTCCGGAGCTAGGGAGAGGGAAGACACTCCACATAGTACAGCAGCAGGCAACATTCAAGTCCAGGTTAACAGGCAAGTTAATTTTCATTTTATTTCTATTAATGATGAAAAGCCTTGCCTGATTCCTGGTAGGGAGGCTCAGGAAGAGCGGTCCCCTGAGCTCTCCCCACCTGCTGCTGTTGAAAGTGACTCACCTACCCTCTCCATCTCTCTTCCTTTCACCTCTGAGCATCCATCGGCCCTGGAGCTCAGTCGCCTGATGAAGGAGGAGCCCGCAGTGCTGAAAGACCTAATCCCAGCCCCGCGGAGCTTCTATGGACAGAGAGAGGGCACTGTGACCGCCCTGAAGCCTGTGCTGATGAAAGAGCGTCCCCTGGCTTCAGTCTCCTGGGGTCCAGTACAACGTGAGACTCCACCTCCAGAATCCACGCCGGGAGAGTCACCTGTGTTCGAACCTTCACTGGAGGAGGCCAAGACTGCGACCACCTTCACGCCTGCTGTGGAGGCCGCCGCAGCAGAATCAGTGCCCGAGCTGCACCTCCAGTAGGCCAAGCCCATAGAGACATCACCCGGATCGTCGGAGTCCTGGACGGCGGTGGAGCTCGAGCTAAGGCAAGTGCTCTCTTTTTTCTTTCTCCTTTCTCTTATAGAGCATTTTTTCCTAGCTCCAGGTGAGGAGATCCAGCTGTAGCCACACGCTGCACCTGAGCTCATCTCGCTGGGCTCCGCCGCGACCCTGACCCCTCTTTCGCTCTGTCTGAGTGCTCTTTTAGGGTCGCTGGAGAGGGATCTGTGTTACCTGACGAGTCAAAGGATCCAGGCTAGCCGCTGCAGGCAACCGTAGCTGCTGCGGTTCCCGGTGAAGTCAACCAGGATTCAGCTCGCCGTCTGCCGGAGGCCATAGTTTGGGTTCCGCCTCAGCCTAGGTCTCTGTGGGTGCTGTGTCCTGGCTGAGGACCATCGTAGGTGCCACTCCCCAGCATCAGTCCAACGTGGGTGCTACGCTCCAGCCTTGGACTGCCATGGGCACTGTGCCTCAGCCCGAGGTCCGCTGAGGGTGCAGCATTGGCCCAGCCGGGTCCCATCAAGAGTGCAGCAGGGGTCCAGCTGGACTCCACCGTGGGTGCAACCATGGCTCAGTCGGGGTCCACCGTGGGTGCAACACTGGTCCAATTGGGGCTTACTGCGGGAGCAATGAGGCCCCAGATTGGGATCACTGCTGGTGCTACATTGTCCCAGGCTGGGACCACCACGGGTGCAGCCATGTCCCAGCCCGGGTCCACTGCAGGTGAAGATGAGCTCCAGTCCCAAGCTGGGACCACCGAGGGTGTGGTCGGCCAGCTTGGGGACACCGAGATCTCGTCCTTCCTTCCAGAGGTCCCTTTCTCCTCCGCCAGGCTCCACCGTGGTCTGCCTGGTCCTGCCAACAGGAACCGCAGGGGTTCCCCTTCTTCAGTCTGGCCACCCACCTCTCAGCCTTCCGGTGGGTAGGCCATCACCTTGTCTATCCCTCTGGGCCTGGTGGCTCAACTATGCAGGCCGGCCACCCGAAAGACTGGGTTCCCAGGTCGGGTGGCCCTTTCTCCTCGGCAGGCCGCCTGATGCTGTACGGCTGGCCGTTCATGGGCCCTGGGACTTTGGCCAGCCCCCTGAACTAATGGCCGTTCATGGGCCCTGGGACTATGGCCGGCCCCAGAACTTGGGGACTCTTGGGTTTTGGGGGGTTAGTTTAGTTTTGGGGTTGGGGAGTGTGTTGTTTTTGTATTGTATTGTGGTGTTCTCTCCTCCTGGTTATTCCCTCCTAACCTGTTTTCCCCCACCTCCTGCCCTGGTTTGTTGTGTTGGCCTTTCGTGTGGGAAGGGGTGGGGGCAGGTTTTGTCTTCTGTTTTTGATGGTATGGTGGGTGTCTGGTTCCCACCCCTTGGAGGGGGGGGGCTCTGTCATGTTCGGGGTTGTTTTCAACCCCGTCCATGATCTGTGGTTGTAGGCTTTTGATTATGGCTTATTAATTCCAGCTGCCAGATTGAGCCTTGCTCTCTGCCAGTCCTACAGCCACGCCTCCTCCTCACCAGACATTCACCAGCTGTATGGTATCACCACATGCACACATACACACACACACATTTCCAGTTAATTGTCATTCACCTGCTTGCCACACGGCTATGACCACTTGCCTTCATTAGTGATTTGCATACTTATGGGTGGCAGTGGGATCAGTCAGTGCGGCAGCTTAAGTCAACATTGGACTTCCTGGCTCACAACAGTTGGCTTTTTCCCTGGATTGAACTGTGTTGTTCCTCAGAGCCTTCCCGCTCCAACATATATGTAAGTCTTCCCTCATTTATGCCTTTCCTCTCCACTCCTACCCTGCCTGGAGTGCGTATGGCATTTAATCCTAGCCAACGGAGTTTGTAGCTGGTAGTCTCACCTCCTCTCAGCAATGACTGTATTTGGACATTTTGCATATTTTCTCTTTTGTAAATAAACACGTTACATTACTGCACGTTGGGCTCGCATCTATTTCATATGTTCGCTGCAAGTTATGCAGCGGACGTGACAATGAAAGCTGTTTATATTTCAGTATGTCATACTGAAATGCTTCATGCTACACCGACAGCTACAAATAAGAGGAAAAAAAACCTGACAAATAAGATAGATATTTACATACACTATAAAAAGACACATAACCTTTCTCACTAACTGATATTAAATCAGACTGAACTTTTCCTGTTTTAGGTCAGTTAGGAATAACAAAATTATTTTTATTTACTAAATAATTTTTATATTTATAATTTTATTTATTTCTTCAAAGTCAGTTCACATACATTAAGATTACTATGCCTTTAAACAATTTTGGAAAATCCAGATGATAATGTCATGGCTTTGGAAGCTTCTGATTGGTTCATTCACAACATTTGAGTAAATTGGAGGCACACCTGTGGATGTATTTTAAGGCACACCTCATACACACTGCTTCCTTGTGTGATATCATGGGAAGATCAAAAGAAATCAGCCAAGAAATCAGGAAGAAAAATGTGGACCTCCACAAGTCTGGTTTATCCTCGAGTACAATTTCCTGATACCTGAAGGTGCCATGTTCATCTGTTCAAACAATTATACGTAAGTATAAACAGTATGGGAATGTCCAGCCCTCATACCGCTCAGGAAGGAGATGGGTTCTATGTCCCAGAGATTAACATGCATTGGTGTGAAATGTGCGTATCAACCCCTGAACAAAAGCAAAAGACCTTGTGAAGATGCTGGCTGAAGATGGTAAAAGTGTGTCATTGTCCACAGTGAAACGAGTCCTGCACCGACATGGACTGAAAGGCCACTCAGCGAGGAAGAAGCCATTACTCCAAAAGCAACATAAAAAAAGCCAGATTATAGTTTGCAAATGCACACAGGTACAAGACCTTAATTTTTGGAGACATGTCCTGTGGTCTGATGAAACTAAAATTGAACTGCTTGGCCATCATGACCATGATGACATTTGAAGGAAAAAGTGGGAAAGCCTGAATTTCAAGCCTAAGAGCATCATCCCCAATGTGAAGTGTGTGTGTGGGGGGGGGGGGGGAGGTAGCAGCATCATGTTGTGGGGGTGTTTTGCTGTATGACAGACTGGTGCACTTCACAAAACAGATGGCATCATGAGGAAAGAACATTATGTGGAACTATTGAAGCAACCTCTTAAGACATCATTCAAGAAATTAAAGCTTGGGAGGAAATGGGTCTTCCAAATGGACAATAGGGCTGTCCACACCAAGCATCGTCATCATCATAGCAGTCTGTCGTGGGCAACAATGACTGTTTCATTTAGGTCTGATCAGATTCCTCCACACAGCTCTGTCCTTAGCTTTCCACTGCCAGGAACTCCTGTCTATGTCCAACTTCTTCAAGTTTCTTTTTACAGTGTCTTTAAATCTGAGCCTTGGTCTGCTCTGATTGTGTTTGCCCTCGCATAACTGTGAGTAGAGTAACTGCCAAAGGAGACGCTGGTGGTCCATCCTGTCAACATGTCCGGACCATCTCAGGTTCATCTGTATTAGCATGTCCTCCATTGATGGTAGATCAGTTTGTTTCAACACTTCTATGTTGGTTATCTTGTCTTTCCATGAGATTTTCATTATGGCTTGAAGGTGTCTCATCATGTACGCGTGGAGTTTCTTCACCTGCACTCTGTAGACAGTCCAAGTTTCAGCACCGTACAATAGAGTAGCCAGTACTTTTGCTCTGTACACTTTGCATTTCACACAGGTAGACACACGTCAATTGTTCCACAGTCTCTCCCTCAAGTTTCCAAACACAGCACTCGCTCTTCCCATTCTGAGAGATAGTTCATCCTCCAGCCCAGCATTCTCTGAAACAGTACTCCCTAGATACTTGAAAGTCTTGCACTTGACTAGTGGCTCTGTACCAATGCTGATCTCTTCTGGTAGTGATGTTGATAATTGGAACTTTGGTGGTTGATAAAGGCACTCTGTCTTCTTGATGTTGATTTGGAGGCTGAATTGGCTAGCTGCTCTTGCAAATTTCTCCACTAAAGATTGCATATCTTTTTCAATTCAATTCAATTCAGCTTTATTTATAATGCGCCACATCACAACAAAAGCCATCTCATGGTGCCACAGTGCAGAAAAAAAACCCCACACAGTCACAGAAAGACCCAACAATCAGACGATCCCCTATGAGCACGCACTAAGCGACAGTGAAGAGGAAAAACTCCCATCTGGAAGGAAGAAACCTCTATCAGAACCAGGCTCAGGGAGGGGCAGCTGTCCGCTGTGACTGGCTGGGGATGAGGGGACAGGAAGGATGGAAAGGACAGACATAAAGAACATAGCAGTAAGATGCCAAGTACAATATTGACGGTCAACCAGCAGTATGGATCAGATAACAATAAAACAAGAGTGGGGTTAAAAGACACCAAAACCCTCCTTAAACGAAAGCTATATTAAAAAGGAAGGATTTTACCCTGTTCTTAAAAACAGAGACCAAGTCTGACTCCCGGACCCAGAGTGGTAACTGGTTCCAGAGAGAAGGGGCTTGGTAACAGAAGGCTCTGCCTCCCACTGTACTTTTGGAGATTCTGGGCACCACAAGTAAGCCAGCATTTTGGAAGCGTAATGCTCTATTAGGATGGTAAGGTAATATCAGATCTTTTATATATTGGGGGCCAGATTGTTAAGAGCTTTGAAAGTAAGAAGAAGGATTTTAAACTTGATTCTGAATTCAATGGGAAGCCAATGGAGGGAGGACAGAACCGGGGAAATATGACCTCTTTTTCTAGAACCAGTTAAAACTCTAGCAGCAGCATTTTGAATCAACTGAAGATTTTTTAAAGATACTTTAGGACAACCAGATAATAGCGAATTACAATAATCTAATTGCGAACTGACAAAGGCGCGAATCAGTTTCTCAGCATCACCCAGAGACAAGATGCTCCTGATCTTGGCAATATTGCGCAGATGATATAAGGCGGTCCTAGAAACAGTTTTAATATGTGAATTAAAGGACAAATGACGTGACAGCCTAATAGTATTGAATGCAAAAGACGCAATAGACTTACACAATGGTCCCCTCCGGTATACAACTAGGAAAAGATCGGTAGCTACGGAGGGTGACAATATGTATGGGTACATAATCATACCATGTAGGATAACTAAGTAGACGGTTATGCTGCTGTTTCATTCCATCTAGCTACAATGCTCCGCACTGTGTGTGTTTATATATTCATATATTTATTCCATCTAGCTTCAACGCTCCACACTGTATGTGTGTTTATATATTCACATATTTATTCCATCTAGCTACAATGCTCCGCACTGGGTGTTTATACAGTATATTTATATATTTATTCTATCTAGCTACAATGCTCCGCACTGTGTGTCTATATATTTATGTTTATATGTATGTATACTCGCTGCTCTTGTTTTTTTTCTTACCTTCTGATTGTTGCTCTGAGTGTTGCTATCCCTGTGCTGTTGCAATCCTGGAATTTCCCCATTGTGAGACTAATAAAAGTTTATCTTATCTATCTTATCTTATCTTAAATCCTGGTCAAAAATCACTCCAAGGTTCCTCACACAACTGTTCATTCAGAGTGAGAGTTGCAGCATCTAAATTAAGGGCATAATCTGAAAAGGAATTTCTAAGATGTTTTGGGCCAACAACAAAGACTTCAGTCTTATCAGAGTTTAATAGTAAAAAATTACAAGTCATCCAAGCTTTGATGTCCTTAAGACAGGCATCTAACTTGGCCAACTGATCACAATCATCGGGCTTCATTGACAGGTATAGTTGTGTGTCATCTGCGTAACAGTGAAAATGTATACAGCGCTTTCTGATGACATTGCCCAATGGGAGCATATATAGACTAAAAAGAGTAGGGCCCAACACAGATCCCTGTGGAACTCCGTGACTGAGCTTAGAGCTGGAAGAAAATCCATCATTGACATGGACAAACTGAAATCTATCAGACAAATAAGATCTAAACCACTGCAACGGAGTTCCACTGAGTCCAACAAAGTGTTCAAATCTATCAAGTAGAATGGCATGATTGATAGTGTCAAAGGCTGCACTGAGATCTAGAAGAACAAGAACAGAGACAAGTCCATTATCAGATGCAGTCAGGAGGTCATTAGAGACCTTCACTAAGGAAGTTTCAGTGCTGTGATGAGCTCTGAACCCAGACTGAAACACCTCAAACAAACCAACTCCCTGCAAATGGTCAGATAATTGCACAGCAACAACTCTTTCCAAGATTTTTGAAATAAAAGGCAAATTAGAGATTGGTCGATAATTGGCCAAAACTCCAGGATCGAGCGTCGGTTTTTTAAGTAAAGGTTTAATTACAGCAGTTTTAAAAGCCGGTGGAACATAACCCAGAGTTAAAGAATTAATGATAAGAAGAATACGGCTACCAATGATTGGGACAATAATTTTAACCTCTTGCACTCCGTTGTACCGTGGGCGGGCAAGTCTCTGCGTCCCAGAGCGCACGAGGGCGCACGAGAGCGCCCTCGTGCGCTCTAGGACGCATGATGGAGATGCGTCCAAGCGCGCACTGAAAATAAAAGCTGCAGACACAGCCGCGAACAGATTAGTTCATCTGATTGACCTCTCATTCGACTAATAAGAGCCTTGAATTGGGTTTCTGAAACCTTGAAGAACCAATGACTGAAAACCTAGCAAGAAGGACCCGCCTACCAAGGCTGTGAATGCAGTGAGCCAATTGAAGCAGAGAAGTTCGCGAGCTGTTTTTTTTTAAGGCTGGGTGAAGACAGACTGCTGCAGCAGATGACAAAAAGGACCCGCAGGAAGAACCGTCACAGACCCAGCAGCACGGAGACCACCCATAAGTGCAACCTGTGTGACAGCGACTGCCATTTGCACATCGGCATGTTCGGCCACAGGCGGTGCTTATTTTGTTTTTGTTCCAGCAGAGTAGACGTTATGATTTTCTCTTCCATGGTCATAGACCGACGGAGGCCGACGACGAAGACTGAGTGACACACATGCATTCGCCAGTCTTTTTTTAATTACTACTGTTATTTGTTTTGAAAAATCGTTCGCCAAAAACCGCAATCATGGAAGCACAAAACCGCAATAATGGAATTATGTTTTGATTGGGTCGCGAGACCAGAACCACGAGCGGACCAGCGTTGCGTTCGTCTGACAATGAGGAAGAGAAGTTCGCCAGGACACTGCTGTGAAGAGATAAGGTGTTATAAGCTAAATTATTCTTTATCCCTGAAAATTGTATTCAAAAATGACTTTTGACCGATCGGTAAATTACAACTGTGCGGCGCACGAAGTCTGAAGTTCGTGCGCTGCGGTACACGGGTCTTTCGCCGCGTCCAGACCGTGAACGCCACCCCACCCCCGCTATTCTTCTGTAGCGAGGGGGGGGGGAGCCGCGGTGACTGTGCGGCTGTCGCCACATCGCCACATGAGGCTAATGCGTCATGTAGCGATGGCCGATGTACGTCCTCTGTAGCGGGGGGGGGACAACCCCCCCCACACACACACACGCACAGACACAGCCCTGAGTGTGACCTTTCATTAGAGCCCAAAATGAAGCTTCTACATTGAATCATTCAAAAGTTACAGACGCTTTTCCAAACATTGCCATTTGGCACAATTTGGCACAGTTCCAAAACGCCTGGGAACTACCTGAGGAAAAAGCTGTGTAATATATTCAATTTTTGTAGTATTGTTACAAAATTTGGACCTCAGCTGGATAACATTTGGTTTTACTTTTCGGTTGCATTTTTCAGCCCGGATCTGAAGCTGTGTGTTATTTGCAAGCATTTGTATCCAAAAAAACACCCAGGCCAAATTTATTTTCTTCAAGTTCACTATGTTTAGATGACTGTAACTCAGTGGCAGGAGCACTTAGAGAGATTATGACTATTTTGCCAAAAAATTCAGTGTTTTCTTTTAAATGAGACCAACCCCATGAAGCTGCTGCAAAGGGTTGAAGAACAGCTTTGGATTTAATTTTGGCACGTTATTTTTTGGCGTTTTTAGGGAAATTGACCGGCGTACAAGGGGTTAAATAACCTGGAAGGAATAGGGTCCAGAAGGCAAGATGAAGGCTTAGAAGAGGAAATTATTTTATCCAACTCTAAGAGGTCGATTGGAGTAAACTTATCTAAGCAGATATCCATTGAGGGAGTTGCAGTAGTTAATGTACTAGGGTTTACGGTAGGAAGAATCTGACTGATTTCATCTCTAAAAGATAAAATTTTAAGATTGAAATAGTTCAGAAAGTCCTGACTAGAAAGCTCAGGGGGGATGTGAGAATTGACTGAGTCATGGCTTTTTGTAAGCCTGGCTATAGTGTTGAAGAGAAACCTGGGGTTATTCTTGTTTGCTTCTATTAATGCAGAATAATAGCTTGATCTAGCTTTTCTAAGAGATTTTTTATAGATTAAGAGATGATTTCTCCACGCCAAGTAGAATTCATCTGAATTAGTTGAACGCCATTTTCTTTCCAATTGACGAGTTTTCTGTTTTAAGCCACGAGTTTCTGAGTTAAACCAAGGGGTAAGAAATCTCTGGTTAGACTTTTTCTTTTTTAAAGGGGCTACCAAATCTAGAGTCTGATGCAGAGAGGCAGTAACACCATCAACCATGCTATCAATCACGAATGAAGCAGACTCTCCATCACTTATTTCAGGTGTTTCTGTTGTGTTGACCCATGGCATAGAGGACACAATCTGCAAAAATTTAGCAGCAACGTCATCAGAAAGACATCTGCTGTAGTAGTATTTTTCTTTAGGAAATAAGTGATCAGGGATAATGAAATCAAAAATTAACAGACAATGGTCAGACAGTACAGGATTATAAGGAGACACAACCAGATTTTCGATATCTATACCATAAGTCAAAACAAGGTCCAATGTATGGTGGAAATAATGGGTAGAATTTTTTACTTTTTGGGAAAACCCCATTGAGTCTAAAATTGAATTGAAAGCCTTATTAAAACAGTCACTCTCAACATCAACATGTATATTAAAGTTCCCTACAATAATTATTCTATCGGTTTTCAGCACTAAATCAGCTAAAAATTCGGAAAATTCCGATAGAAACTCTGAATAGGCCGTGGGAGGACGATAGACTATGGCAAAGAGAATTGGGTTCAAGCCAAGATTGCCAACAGGCCCCACACTGAGGACCAAACTTTCAAAGGAATTAAAACATAATTTCTGCTTAACATTAACTAGTAATTTAGAATGGAAAATTGCCGCCACTCCACCACCACAACCAGAACCTCTGGGGTTATGACAGTTTAATACCCAGAGGGAGTTGATTCATTCAAACCAACATAATCATCAAGCCCGAGCCAGGTCTCTGTGAGGGATAGTAGATCGATCTAGTAATCGATTAATAGATCATGGACCAGAAGAGACTTAGAAGATAGAGACCTAATGTTTAATAAGCCACATTTAATTTTTAAACTTTGGGGGGGAACAGAGGCCAAATTATTAATTTTATTAATTATAGAGACTTGAGGCTGGATTAGAATTTTACCAACATTTTGTTTAATCAATCTGGGAAGTTTATGCATTCTATTTTTTTTTTAACCTTTTTTATTAACTTCAGAGGGAGCAGAAAAAGGTTCTCTAAGGGAGGAGACAGGGGCAAAGTTGAAAGGTGGTGGAAGAGGAGGAGCTGCAGAAGTGCGAGTGTTTTTCAGGTTGTGTTGTATTTGTCCTGGGTTACAATATTTAGGGCAACGGGAGACAGACTCAGTCTATGAAGGATTATAAATCAAAGGCTGATCCAAACGGTAAAGACCACTCGAGTTAATGGGATCGATACAATACGTGGGAACAAGACCAAAAAAGGGCAGATTGGCAAACCCAGAAACTTCAGAGTGAGTACACACACCAAATTTCAGTCACTGTACCAGAAAACACCAAATAAAATAGAGAAGATTGTCTCTTAAAACACGTGCACCAAGTCTATTTGGGTGGATACCATCAGGCCTCATAAGTGATGGGCGATTCCAAAATAAGTTAAAATGGTCAACAAAACCAATGTTAAAAATAGGACAAGTAAAACACAGCCAAGAATTAAGACTGAGAGTTCTGCTAAAATGATTACAGCCTCGCCTGAGAGGTGCCAAAGGCCCAGAGATGAGCTTACGTCTTCCACAGTTCATAAGAGTAGACAGAAGGCTCCTGAAGTCACTTTTTAAAATCTCAGATGCTTCATCTGGGATGTTATTGCATCTCACATGCACAACGACAGTAGGAACGTGAGGGAATTCATTCAGCAGGTCAGGGATAAGAGCCTCAATATCACAGACTCTAGCCCCGGGAAAAAATCAAGTCACACAGTACCTGCTTCTGACGTTCCTCATGATTGAGTCACCAATTACCAGCGTCGTCTGGGGGGGGGGGGGGTGTTTGTCAGTGGATTCTGATGTGGAGAGGAATTGTGAAGAGGATGATGTTGTTGTTGCGAAGGCGGGGAGATGCGCTCTTTTCTTCTATCTGGAGCAGGTGTGTAATTTGACACACCCTGGGTGGTCTTTATCCAGGGTTTGCGGACATGAGACGCCGCTGAAGGAGAGGAGGGAGGATGAGGGGTGTCCACGGGCGGATGGCCAGCATCCAGGTGGGGAAAATCCTCCAGGGAAAGGATATCAAATCTGTTTTCCAAGGACACTGGAAGAGAAGAGGCATGGCCCATTCCGGTCGATCGACGATGGCCATTAGCTGGTCGAACCAAGGTCCAGGGCGCAGATTGAGGATGAGAGGGACCAAGCGAAGCTTTTGGTTTAGCCCTGAAACAAAACCAGTGTTTGTTGCTGAGGTCATGGATGGCTGCACAGGCTGGAGCAGGTGCTGGAGCAGGTGTGGAGGTAGGTGGAGACGCGCTGAGCTCACACAAATAAGTAGCAGTTTCCGCCAGCTGCGAAGCAGTGGCCGGAGCTGATGATCACCCGAGAATTATGGTTTTGATGTGGTCTTCAGCCTCCCGAATCTTGTAAAGGTTGGAGAGCCTTGTTTCCATCTCAGAGACCTTATCGAGGAGAGATAAACAGCGGGTACATGACGGAGAAGGAACCATGGCATTCCAGGTGCTGAGATGGGTAGCCAGCAGCTAGCCAAAAAACAGTTTCATTCAATATATTCTGAAGTTCTTTCAATATTTTCCAAGTTGTTCTTTGAAATATATACAGTATATATGTCTGTCATGTGCACCTCTATGCTGTGCACAGAGGAAAACGACCCAGGTGCTGGACTGCGAGTTTGTGAAGTTTATTAACAAAAACAGCAAACATAAGTGCATAAGGTGGACAAACAATGAAATAACAAGGAGGAGACAACTTACTAATGAGGCACACCAGAGCGAAATTGGGCTCTGGCAGAGACAAGGATGAACGTTCCTTCTAAAGGTGGGGCACTTTTCCAGAGTAAAGGCAAAAAAGAAGAGCCAGAGAAGGCTACAGGCGGTGACACGAAACACTGGAAAAGTACTGGAGCGTTTAGGAAGCCATAGAGCAGTGTAAAGCCGAAGACATGAGGATTCAAACTAGACCACATATAAAGATAAGCTAATGACTGCTAATGCTACTTTGCTTTAAGTCTGCCGTACTACATTGAAATGACAGCAAGTTTTCGCTATTAGGTATTAAAATATGTATGCTGTGCATGTGTTTCAGATGGCTCTCTTGTGGCAAAATTATCATTTCAAACTGTGGGTCTGGGCATTCAACAGAGCCTCCCAGTGATGAGATGTCACCCCAGCTTCACAAACATGTAGTGGTTACAGAACTTCAGAATGTCTGTAGAAATGTTTAGCTTCCTGTGCAACAAATTGCTCTGATCTGTGTGAAAATCACAGAGAGGCTGTTGAGACATCATGGGATGTACCTGTTCCAGCAGCACTGAGTCTGTGGTGTCATGGCAAAAAGTGACGAACTGCCAAAAATTGATCACCAGGTGCCATATTGTAGTTATGGGGTTATATTAGCTGTAAAATATATAATTCAACAGTTAAACAGTACTGAGTTAGGTATAAGATATATATTAACAATTATGATGCATTTTTAAGCCAAAACAAACTTGATGTAGGATTAAAAGCAATTAAAATAATGCATTCACAAGGTTACATGGAGAAATACATGGATTTACTGGATATATACATGTAGATACTGCATACATATGCATCCTCCGTATCAACAATGTACTATACATGTGTTCATTTAGAATTGCACTAGGAATTTTGACAATAAACCTTTGTACTTTTTGCAGCTCTGTCTCCACTTTTGTTTTATGTGTGAAGGTTACCACCAAGTGACATATATTAAATACTAAAAGATTGGAAAAGCTGTCTAAGAACAATCCAGTGGTTTGAGAAATCACTTTTGATTTGGTGTAAGTCTGTCAACAGAATTAGGAACCATAAAACAGTTTGTATTAAAATGTTAAATCCCATTAAAGCCTAACCTAGGGGTTTCCAATCATGTGCCATGGAGGGCCAAGACCCTGCAGGTTCTCGCTTCTACCCAGTCTCTTCAGCAGGTGTTGTCACTGATCAGCAGACAGTGGGAAGAAATTCAGTGGAATCTGCTGCTGAAGACACTGGTTGGAAGTAAAGCCTGCAGGGTCTTGGCCCTCCATGGCACATGATTGGACACCCCTGCCCTAACCCATTATTAGGAAATACAGATGCTAATATGGCACAGAATTCCTCCATATACTGGTACTATTACTAAAGTGCGCAGTGTCTTCTGCACTCGCACATCAAACAATACAGTCTTCAGTAAATAAAATGATTGTTTTTGGTTTCTTTTTCTTAAAAATGAGCCATTATTTTCAATGTCACTGATAAATGGTTTGTACTGTTGACTCTTTTCCCACTGGTGTCTGAACAGACAAAATAGAAAATCATGATGCAAGCACATGTCATGTACTGAGTTTGGATTTTTCCCCAACAGCTGCGGTGGGCAACATCGCACACCAGGAGGACAGGCAAGTGACATTTATTTATTCTCTTTGTGATGATAATATGTCTTGCCCGATTCCTGGTAGAGAGACTCAGGGGTTGCAGTCACCTGAGCTCTCTTCACCCACTGCAACTCATACTTTCCCTTTTGTCCTTTCCGTGTCTCCTCCACTTTCTCCTGAGTGTCCGCCGGCCCCAGAACAAAGCCGCCAGGTGATGGAGGAGCATGTGGCTCTGGAAGACCCTAATCCTTGGCCTGCATGGAGCCGACCCACAGCGGCCACGCCGGAGGAGCCACCAGCATGGGTTAATTTGCCTAGGGGCGCCATGACTGCTACCACCATTATGCCTGCTGCGGGGGCCACCGCAGCAGAGTCAGCCACTGAGTTGGACCTACTGATGACTGAGCCTGAGGAGCCATCGTCACCTGGATCGTCAGAGTCCTGGACGGTGGTGGAGCTCGAGCTCAGGCAAGTGCTCTCTTTCGTTTTTCTCTTCTCAGTCCTTGAGCAAACTTGCCTGGCTCATGGTAAGGAGGGCCAGGTGCAGCCGTCCACTACACCTGAGCTCTCCTTGCTGGGCTCCGCTGCTGCCAGCGACCCTGACCCCTCGCCTCTTTGTGCTGTGTTTGAGCTCTCTCTCAGGGTCACCGGAGAGGATCCAACTGTGCCAGAGGTCTCCAAGGATCCAGGTTCGCCACTGGAGGTCGATCAGGGTCCATCTCCTCCCATTGAGGTCGTCGCGGGCATTCCATCCCAGACCGGGTCCTCCGAGGGTGCAATGTTGGCTCAGCCGGGACCCACCGTGGGTGCTGCAAAGCTCCAGCCCAGAGCCACTGTGGGTGCAGCTGAGCTCCGGCCCGGAGCCACCGCAGGTGTAGCTAAGCTCCAGCCGGGAGCCACCACAGGTACAGCTAAGCTCCAACCCTGAGCCACCGTGGGTGCTACTTCTCCCCAGTCCGAGATCACTGAGGGCGTTGTGGCCTCTTCTCCTCCTCAGCCAGACATCATTGAGGTTCTCCCTCCTCCTCAACCTGAGTACATCATTGTTCCCTCCTCTTCGCTGCCAGATGCTGTCGTGGTTCCCTCCTCTTCGCTGCCAGACGCTGTCGTTGTTCCCCCCTCTTCGCTGCCAGATGCTGTCATGGTTCCATCCTCTTCGCTGACAGACGACGTCGGAACTCCCTCGCCTTTGATGCCAGATGCCATCGGGGCTCCACCTCCTCGGCCCTCCTCTCCAGTTGTAGGTGACCCTATGGGGAGACCGCCTCCCGGGCCACCTCTCCTGAGCTGGTGGCTAAAAGACTCAGGCCGGCCACCTGATAAACTGTGCTGTTGGGTTGGGTGGCCAACCTGACTCATTCTACCTGGCCGTCCAGCTGGTCTGGGATTTCGGCAGGCCACCAGGTTTTTTCTTTTTCTTTGATGTTATACTGGGTGTCTGGATTCCACCCCTTGAAGGGGGGCTCTGTCATGTACTGATTTTGGATTTTTCCCCAAACTCAGTTTCATGAGTTTCCTGTGTATTCATATTTATCTGCCGTATTGTAATTTCCTGTGAGTTCCATAACGCCTTCTGTTTTCCCTGTTTTGATCATTATCTGTTGCCTGTATTTAGGTTCTGTTTGCCATTTTCCTGTTGTCTTATTTCTGCAGTTGCTGATATGTATTATTTAGGATGTCATTTTATTTTGTTTTTCCTGTGTTCCCATTTCACTGTTGACAACTGTCAGGGTTGTGAAGCCTCACGTGGGTGTGCCCTGGCACCTGTCAAACTGCCAGCTGCCCCTCCCACATCTGTCACTCCTATCAGCTGCTCTCCCTCATTATGATCAGCTGTTTCCAATTATTAGTTGTTTTTTTTTTCTTCTCCTGTTCAGGCCAGCCCACACCGGTCTCTCCCCTTGTAATCGGTTTGATCCCTATTTTAGGGAGATTGTTTCTCATGTTCATTGTTGTTGCCTCACCTTTAGAAGGAACGTTCTTCCTTGTCTCAGCCAGAACCCAGTCTCGCTCTGGCATGCCTCATTAGTAAGTTGTCTCCTCCTTGTTATTTCATCGTTTATTCACCTTATGCACTTATGTTTGCTATTTTTGTTAATAAACTTCACAAACTCGCAGTCCAATGCCTGGGTTGTTTTTCTCTGTGCCCCGCGTAGAGGCGCACATTACAATAAGTCACTAAACTGTTTATTACAATCAGCAGCAAAATCCAGATTATTTAGAATGTGCAAAAT
Organism: Pholidichthys leucotaenia; assembly: GCA_020510985.1. NCBI lineage: Eukaryota > Metazoa > Chordata > Actinopteri > Cichliformes > Pholidichthyidae > Pholidichthys > Pholidichthys leucotaenia. The sequence continues at coordinate 316,671,889 of CM035843.1, forward strand.
TCAAACTCTAAAATGTGAAAAAAAACCCCAAAAACTTAGAATGGGTCACACATGCTGGCCACGCTGCCTCACTGAGAAGCAACTGGATTTGCTGCTCATGCTGGTCCCGGTTCAGCAGCTCTTCAGCCTGCATCTCTGTGAATAGTGACGCAAGGTCCGGTTTGGGGTGGATCGTTTTCCTCTTGACTAGATGAAAGACAGAAGTGGGTGGTGGTTAATCAAAGCAAGTTTGAAACATATTTGGGAAATACACTTGTTGCTAAAAGCCAGTGGTGGAACGTGACAAAAAAGTACTTTGTTGTATTTAACCACAATTTTCATGTAGCTGCGCTTCAGTAAAGTAGATTTTACAAGGGCTGTGTTATGTTTAAAATAATTTTTTACTGTGGTTTCAGCAATCAGAGTGAGTTAATACATTCATCTGAATGGAATCTAGTACTTTAACTGAGGGTGTGCATCCCCGAGTATGGAGTCGCTCAGCCAAAATATGTAATTTTTATCAATAAAAGTTTAGCCACCACTCTGTCACTGCTGTGTCTCTTCTTGCCCTGGGTTCAACTGTGGGTGGTGTTTTGTACTTGTATTGCTAAAATATAAAAGGATGGACTACAATGGGTCTCAGATATTTGCAATGTGTCCTATTATAGTACTACATAAGTTTATTGACCATAGACTGTAAACTACACATATAAACAAAATTATAATGGTGACTGAACAACTCCCATTCCCCAAAGTGCAAGATACACTATTATGAATATAACTCATAAAGGATAACACAAATGATGTGACAAAAAATAAACAAGCGGTTCTTAAACAGTGGCTAATATTGGATGTCTCATTCATTTTCAATTATTCTGTAATTAATATTCACACAATCAAATAAATCTCAGTTCAGTCCCTTTCATATTAAGTGGAAATTGTGCTACTTTAGTTTTGGCACTTTATCTTTACTTTAACTTAAAAAGCAAAGGATTTGAATACTTTCTCCACCACTACTAAAAACAACTGGTTGTGCAACTTACCAGTCATAACACATTGCTGTGTTGTGCTACGTTGCCGGTGTCAAAGCAGATGCTGGTCGGACCCTAGAACGAAAATACACACAACTTAAGTACATGCACAGCACAAAAGTGCAACATGTAAAAAACAACAACAACACCCTTTTAACCAGGATTAACACTACCTTATTTCATCAGATGTTGTCGACACAAAATACAAGCAGAGCACGGAGTTAGCATTGATGGCTAACTAGCTAGCTCATTGTCTGCATACAGGAGACAACGGTGTTGTTTGTTCAAAGTGAGCTTTCCACTGCTGGGATAAATAACATAAAAGCTGCATAATATCACATCATATCACAACACTCACCATCCTCCATTGTCATGATCTGAGCACGGGGGGGGGGGGGGGGGATTCTGCCATGCTCTTTCTCTTTGCCTTTTTTCTGTAGTTGTATGGTGTTGTATTTTTGAGTTCTTATTCCTGTTATTTTATCTTTGGTTGATTTTCACATATTCTGTATTGTTTCTTAGTATGATTTATTTTCCTGTTTATGTTCATTATAGTATTGCTATTTACATATTTGGATTTACTTGTCTTTATTTGCCATCATATTACATTCGTATCTTGTGTTTCTTCTCTCTTTCTCTCCTTCAGGGCTGCAGCTGTCAGTGGCACTTCCGGGTTTTTTGCTCTGTTGTTGGGCGGTGCTCCTGTCAGCTGTCAGTCCCATCTTCTATCCTCTTATTGCTCCCAGCTGACCCGAGTCTGCAATCATTGTTTCCTCTTGCCTGCTTATGGTATCTACACCTGCCATCATTTGTGTTCATTTGTTTCTTGCCCTATTTAAGTACTGCGATTTCTCTCCTTGATTGTTGGAGTCTTAATTATCGTCTGTGTCTGAATGCTGTCCGCGTTCTGACGCTATTTTCCTTGTGAATCCTGTTTTCTCTGTTGTTGTCTTTGGTTGTAAGTTTTTGCTTTGTGCACTGTTTTAATTTTTGTATTTGTGCACAGTTTGGACTTTGTGTTCGTTAATAAATATCACAACTAGCAGTTCAGCATCTGGGACTCTCTCCTCTTTGCCCCAAGGAGCATTTCATGATACTCTGTATCCTCTATATTACGGATTTTCAACTGGATGCAGCGGCCCCACTTGGCATCAGCGAGTGTGAAAGTTTTGAGTGTTTTCCCAAACGTACATTCTGTAAAACTTACAACTGTGAGACCTTATTAAACATCAAGGTACTGCACGCCGCAAGAATTGCGGTGCTCGGTTGTGATTTGGACATTCTACGCCAGCGTGGAATTCTGGCGGAGTCCCCGCTGGAAGCTATCTGAGAGAGGAGGAAGCGCAGACGGTGTGAACGCAAGCAAAAGCGTGGAAAAAGGGCCCGGATCCACGCTAGGCTAAAGGCTAACCCCTCCAGACCAGCAGTACCGCCACTCCTTCTCTCTAACATCTGCTCCCTCGACAACAAGCTGGACGAGCTACGTCTGCTGAGAGAAACCCGGAGAGAGTGGAGGGACTGCTGTGTGCTTGCGTTCACGGAGACATGGCTCCACGACAACATCCCTGATGAGGCCATTCAACTAGAAGATACAACATTGTTCCGGGCAGACAGAGAAACGGTGAGCTCCGGTAAGAGCAGGGGGGGGGGGGCTATGCATCTATGTTAACAAGAACTGGTGCGTTAACGCCACATTAGTATCTAAACACTGCTCTCCGTTGGTGGAGTTCCTTATTGTAAATTGCTGGCCATATTATCTGCTGAGGGAATTCAGCAACGTGTTTGTAGCGGCTGTTTACTTAGCACCGAGCGCTAACGCTAATGCTAAGAAGGCACTCAGGGAACTGCACGATGCTATTAGTGAAATCCAAACTTCACATCCGGACAGTTTTGTGGTGGTTGCGGGGGATTTTAACCACAACAGCTTAAAGACTGTGCTCCCCAAGTTTAAACAATGTGTAGACTTTAAGACCAGAGGAGAGAATATGCTGGACTTAGTGTACACAAACACAGATGCATATAAGGTAATACCCCGCCCCCACCTCGGCCTTTCTGACCACATATCCATGATGCTGGTGCCTGCCTACAATCCCTTATTGAAGCGCCGCAGGCCAGCAGTGAAACAAATCAGGATTTGTCCAGAGAGTGCAACCTATGCACTGAAAGACTGTTTTCTGCACACAGATTGGGAGGTCTTCAAAATAGCAGCCTCCCAGGAAGACAAGACAGATGTGGAGGAGTATGCTGAAACGGTCACCAGCTACAAGTGCACAGACGATGTCACTACAGTGAAGACCATCACTATGTGGGGAAACCACAAGCCCTGGATGACTGCAGAGGTGCACTCGCTGCTTACAGCCAGAGATGCAGCCTTCAGAGCGAAGGACAGGATCGCCCTCCGCTCAGCCAGGTCTGCGCTCGCCTATGCGGAGAAAATCCGGGGACACCTCTGTGACAATAGGAACACCAAGCAGATGTGGCAGGGAGTTCGGACACTGATGGGCTATAAGTCTAGGCAGGGGGTCGATGATGACAACGCTTCGCTTCCAGACAGGCTCAACAACTTCTTTGCATGCTTTGAAGCATCAAACCCGACAATCAGAGGGAGGGCTGGCCCACCCCCACCATCGGTCGGACCAACTTTTACCATCAACACAGCGGACACACGGAGGACCCTAACCAGAGTCAACCTACGTAAAGCTGCAGGTCCGGACAACATCCCGGGACGTGTGCTCCGAGACTGCGTGAGCGAGTTGGCGGATGTCCTGACTGATATTTATAACATCTCCCTGAGTCAGGCCATCGTTCCCAGATGCTTCAAGACCTCTATCATTGTACCGGTGGCAAAGAAACCAGTTGTGTCCTGTTTGAATGACTATCGTCCTGTTGCACTGACACCAATTGTGATGAAGTGTTTTGAACGGCTTGTCAAACCACACATTACAGCCTGCCTCCCTGCATCACACGACCCGCTCCAGTTTGCATATCATTCAAACCGCTCCACGGAGGATGCTATAGTCACCACCCTGCACTCTGTCATCACCCACCTGGACCAGAAAGACACCTACACCAGACTCCTGTACATTGATTTCAGTTCAGCATTCAACACCATTATTCCCCAGAGACTGATGGAGAAATTACTCCTTCTTGGTCTGAACACCGCCACATGTCTCTGGATCCTGGATTTCCTGACTGAGAGACCTCAGTCTGTCCGGGTTGGAAACAACATCTCCAACTCTGTCACGCTGAGCACCGGATCCCCTCAAGGCTGCGTACTCAGTCCACTGTTGTTTACACTTCTAACACATGACTGTGTATCCAGACATGAGGGGAACCAGATTATTAAGTTTGCAGACGACACCACGGTGGTGGGACTTATTCAGAGGGATGAGGAATCAGTGTACAGGGAAGAAGTGAGAGACCTGGAGGGCTGGTGCAGGGAGAACAATCTGGTGCTCAACGTGGACAAAATGAAGGAGATGATTATCGACTTCCGGTGGTCAAAGCCTGAACATGTCCCCCTCAGCATCGGCGGCCGTTTAGTGGAGAGAGTGGAGAACATCAAGTTCCTCGGAGTACAGATCTCGCAGGACCTGACCTGGAGCAAGACTTCCTTGGGGATCAGGAAGCGAGCTCAGCAGACTGCACTTCTTGAGGAAACTCAAACAGGCCTCTCTCCCCATCTGCATCCTCAGGACCTTCTACAGAGGTGTGGTGGAGAGTGTTCTGGCGTACTGCATTGCTACATGGTACTCCAGCTGCGTTATGTCAGACAAAAAAGCCCTGCAGAGGATAGTCAAGGGAGCTGAGAGGGTAATTGGAGTCTCCCTCCCCTCTGTCCAAGAACTTTTTCAGAACCGTTATAGGAGCAGGGCATTGAACATTGTCAAGGACCGTTCTCACCCTCTGCATAAACACTTTGAACTTCTGCCATCTGGCAAACGATTCCGGAGCATCAGAGGCAGAACCACCAGACTGATCAACAGCTTTCTTCCACAAGCTGTTAGGATGCTGAACAGTTGACCCGGAATCTCTCATATTCACTACTGCACCTACGGACATTATGTGCATTATTTGTATATTATAGTTAGTTTTTTCAAGTATGTCTCAGGAATGTGTGAACGGATGGGGGTTGGGGTGGGGGGGTGAAGATATGTGTGAGTGTGTCAAATCATGTTCTTCTACTTATATGGATGCCGAGAGAAACGCAATTTCATCTTGTCTGCACTACAGTTGTATGTACAGCAATATGACAATAGAGGTTGATTTGATATTTGCCGGTTGGTGGCCATAAATTCATTCCGGGTCACTCCGTCTAGTTCCCTCTGGATTCTCTCATCAGCCAAAAGGCACAGAAAAGTCTGTTGGACCACAGTGTTTATTTCTGTAAAGCCATTTCTATTGTAGTTGTTTATACTGATGCTTGCTTGCTCGCTTGCAGACGAATCTTTGCAAATGGCAGCTGGGGATTCTGTAGAAGACGTCGCTCTCATGACGTTACGCCCTGACCAATCAGTGGCCTGCAGTCTGTTGATGTCACATTTTCAGCTCAACTCAGCAGTTAGAACCCGACTGGCGAGGGCACGATTTTCATACCTGATTTTAGTACCAGGTCCTAATGGAAAAGCTTACAAAGCGCACCAAGTCGAGGTGAGTAGGGCTAAGTAGGTACTAGTGGAAAAGGAGCTTTTTTGTATGAATTGGTGCTATTGTGGGTGACCCCCACAACAGACTGGGACAAGCAGAGCGCTCAGCTGGAGCTATTAGCAGAACAATGAGATGTATGTATTGAGATCAACAGGCAACTTCTCTTTGTCTAGCTCTTTCCTGCCAGTATCCTGCTGTTATGTTGACTCAAATGCAGGTGTTCATGACTCCCTGCTCTGTACTGTGATGCAAATGTCCCATGCCTTCCGGCCGTTTACTGTGATGTTAATGTGCCATTCATGCATTGTCTGTAGTGGGGTATTTAAACTGCAGATCGCTCTGTAACTCTCTCTCTCTGACGACTGCTCAACTGACCACACAATTGCCTGAGAGCCTGAGAGCTCGCTCTGGCGCGCCTGCACGGCGCTGGGGTGAGTTCCGTGATGGCGGTATGATTAATAAACTCCCTCAAAAACTCTCAGTTTGCTGCTTATTATTTCATGCCGCCACACTGGTGACCCCGAGAAAGCACACGTTTTGTGCAACGCAACCTTCTGATCTGGACATCTACACGAGCCCAAGGGTCAAAGATCGTCTCCTCCCTCTCACCGCTCCTCCGTATCTACACGAGCCCGAGGGACAAAGATCGTCTCCTCCCTCTCACCACTCCTACGCATCTATGCGAGCCCGAGGGACAAAGATCGTCTCCTCCCTCTCACCGCTCCTCCGTATCTACACGAGCCCGAGGGACAAAGATCGTCTCCTCCCTCTCACTGCTCCTACGCATCTGCACGAGCCTGAGGGACAAAGATCGTCTATTTCCTCTCACCGCTCCAACGCACCACGAGCGAACGACGCAACAGCTCAACAGGGATGACCATCGGCGCCGACGACGCTGATCTCCATCAAGCTCCCTGACCCTGACTCACCTCTATAGTGGACCTGCCATGCACCGAACCCCGCACGCACACCGGGGGGTTATGAGGACAGTGCACCCCGCACGGGACAATACCGGCTCCACACAGACCGCCATCGTCCTTCGCCGCTGCACACAGAACCTTCAGGGCTGCTCACTCACCTGAAGCACGCACGCAGCTCGCTCACAGGATTTTGTATGGATCTCAGCCACGGCGCACAAAGGGAATTCAGCCGTCAGCTGTCCCCGAGGGCTTTAGGGCTGCCCGCGTGCACCTAAAGCCAACACGCCAAGTCCCTCACACAGCTGCAGCTCCTTTTTTCTCACAGCCGCTAAGCAGCCTTGCAGCTCCTGTTTTTCTTCATAGCCGCGAGAGGAGTCAGAGACAAATTTTTCTTCGCACAGCCGCTGTGTATCTCCGCCACGTTCAAACGGACAGCCCCTCAACATCGCGGATCCACAGGCAATTTTTGCGCGGCCCAAACAATTTCGCCGTCCTGGGCCGGCACTTGCTACCCCCACCCCCCTCCCTCCACCTCCGCCTGCACAGAGCTTTCCCTGCTCGCTACCAAAGCCGGACTATCGAGGCCTCAGCTTCCTGCTGAGCCCTCTGGGGGGGGAGTACTGTGGGTGACCCCCACAACAGACTGGGACAAGCAGAGCGCTCAGCTGGAGCTATTAGCAGAACAATGAGATGTATGTATTGAGATCAATTGGCAGCTTCTCTTTGTCTAGCTCTTTCCTGCCAGTATCCTGCTGTTATGTTGACTCAAATGCAGGTGTTCATGACTCCCTGCTCTGTACTGTGATGCAAATGTCCCATGCCTTCCGGCTGTTTACTGTGATGTTAATGTGCCATTCATGCATTGTTTGTAGTGGGGTATTTAAACTGCAGATCGCTCTGTAACTCTCTCTCTCTGACGACTGCTCAACTGACCACACAATTGCCTGAGAGCCTGAGAGCTCGCTCTGGCACGCCTGCACGGCGCTGGGGTGAGTTCTGTGATGGCGGTATGATTAATAAACTCCCTCAAAAACTCTCAGTTCGCTGCTTATTATTTCATGCCGCCACACTATATAAATAAAGCTGAGCTGAAAGCACTGTTGCCTAACAGCTCAAAGGTTTCAGGTTTGAACCCCCAGGCTGGCAGCGATGGGAACCTTTCTGTGTGGAGTTTGCATGTTCTCCCTGTGCTGCATGGGTTTAGTCCGGGGGCTTCAGTTTCCTCCCACAATCCAAAGACATGCATGCTAGGGTAATTGATGTTTCTAAATTGTCCCTAGGTATCTGTCTCTGATAGGAACTTAGAATAGAGGGTTAGTGTACCTACTAGTTAAACGCTTGAGTGGTCTTTGTGACTAGAAAAAGCAGTGTATAAGTACAGGCCCTTATCCTTAAATGAATTGAGTTTGTTTACTTCTATAGAGAGAGGATTTATCATTCTGTTGGATCTAAAGTTTAGTCTTTTCTCTCCATGTGAGCCCCATGTGTAAACTTCAGCAATACTGTCTCGTTTAAATTCCTCTGTCAAGGTTATTTTCTGAGTTTTCATCAAATGAAAAATAGTAATTTTGTTTTAAAGACCTTGTGTACAGCTTTGAGAAGATGGAATGACCTTAAAGAGGATACCTCCAGTCAACAAATATAAACCAATGTAAGATAAGCACAAAGTCTAACTTTTTTGCAGAGTTCTGATTTTTTAGTTTTATCCCTCAGCCTCTAAAAGGCTGAAGGAGTATTGCCGTCACCCTGACAGAGGATAGGCATCAGCAATGTCAACACTTACCTTGTGAATGCAATAAATTGAGGAAGAAATGGCGTAAGTTTTTCTATTTGTTAAATCTATCACATGCGTTCGAATTTGATTTGATTTTGTGTACTTTATTGATCCCCAGAGGGGAAATTTGGGGCATCCACCTGGATGGATGAAGCAGCCATGGTACGGCACTATCCCTTCACCATTCACACACACATTCATACCTAGGGCCACTTTAGAGTCTCCTGTTAACCTAACCTGCATGTTTTTGGCCTGTGGGAGAAAACCAGAGAAATCCCAAAGTAAACCCACGCAGACACGGGGAGAACATGCAAACTCCACACAGACCACTGTTGGTCAGGGGCTGGGATTGAACCCGGGAGACCATGGCCAAGGGTGAGTTGCTGTGCTGCCACAGTGCTAACCACTGTTCCACTGCACTGTCCAATTTATGTGACTGCTGAGCTTCAGTTCAAGGTCAGAAGTCAGTATTTCCCTAAATCTTGTGATAACTACAGAAATAAATCATGCAGGCTTCTCAGACTAATAGAATAGTTGTATCTAAGAAAAATCTTGTATAACTTCAAATTTGGGTGAAAATCTTGTAAACCCAAAAACTACTGAAAGAAATGACAAGGCTTTTCAAACCAATGTCATCACTGTATCTAAGACAAATCTTGGACGCTTACACCCTGACCTCTTTAGGGTCAAATGGTCAAAGGTCAACATTAACATTACTTATGCCCAATGACTATAGAATGAGTAAAACTAGGATCACCAAACTTTTTACACAGGTTCACCTTGTGACCATGAATGGTGACTATGGTTTTGGCATCGCAAACTCAAAGGCCAAGGTCAAAATGCCATATAAACTATATTTCAACAACAAAGAAAGCTAGGGTCACCAAACATGGTACACAGGTTCACCCTGGGATCCTGACCTACAGTACAAATACAGGTTTGAGGTCTAAAGGTCAAAGGTCAAGGATAGCATTTGCCATGATCTATTACTATAGAATGACTAAAGCTAGGGTCACCAAACTTGGTGCATAGTTTCAGGCTGAGACCTACACCTCTAACTGAGATTGGGGTGGAAAAAGTCATAGGTCAAGATTAGCATTCCCTATGCCCTATTACCATAGAATAAACACAGGCAGGGTCACCAAACTTTGTACACAGGTTCACCCTGTGACCCTCAACTGGGATTATGGTTTTGGGATTGTAAGGTTAAAGGTCAAGGTCAAAATGCCATATAAGCTATATCTCAACAACAAAGAAAGAAGCTAAGGATCACCTCTGGCAGCCACCAGTATTTTTTAACATAAAGCTGACACACAATGTTATTTAAATATTTACATTTAATTAAGCTTATTACTAATTCCCCAAATAAGCAATAAACAAAATTAAACCTGCAAGCAGGTGTAAGCGGACTGTCGCGCCCCACGCACCCGCGCAACCCAGCGCCAGTCATACCTTGCTGGCTCAGAAAATTTACCATTGTCGCTGCAAGGGCAGCATGAATAATAAAGTAAACCATTTGGCAAGAACTTCCTTTAAGCAGTAAGTGGCACTATAACTTTTGTCAAATATTCTTATGTAGGTGTGTGCAAAGTGGGACTAATGTCCATTATGACAATTACGGTCAAAATCCGACACAGTTTGTCCAATTTACAACTGTCCAACGTATTGCGATAAGGTAAACTTGGACATGTGGCCATTGTAACACTTAACATATTAAGTAGATGTTGCAGACCAATACAGAACTACAGAAGAGAGTCACCTTGACTTACGTTCCACATTTGGTGACCCTTGGGCTTTCCGAAGTCTCCAATATATAAAACGTCTTGAATGGAAAGGAATGGGATTCCATGGCAACTGTGCTTATCAGAGGACAACAGTGACTTCCACTGAGGGTAGTCCAATGCACTCTGAGAAACCACTGAAAATGTCATGTCATTATGACTACTGGTCTTTGTGCAAAATTTGATACAATTTTGTGCAGTACCTCATGTCAGCAGTAGGTGGTGGTGTAACAGTTTTGTGAATATTGATATACAGACGTGTTCAGAGTGGGATCAGTATGATTTGTGCAAAGTTTGGTCCAAATTAGAGGAGGATTGTCTGAGCTGTAACTGTCATGTTTTGCATTGCGAGGAATCCATTGAAGCATGCTGGTCACCATGGAAACAGTTCTGTACTATGTACATGTACTGTCAATGAGCCCTAGGCATTCCTTCATATAATTTTTTTCTGCTGGTGAGAAAAAAAAGAAAGAAAACAGTTTTCATAAATTCTTCCTTTAATCAATGGGGTGCTAAAATGTTTGTTTATTATTTTTAGATAGATACATTCGGTGCGGGACTAATATCGATCATCGAAAATTTGGTGAAATTCGTACAAAGATTGTCCAATTTACAAGTGTCCATTGTCGAAAGGCAAGGAGTGGGTTTCCAGGGTAACTGCGCTTATCGCAGGACAAAAGTGACTTCCACTGAGGGCAGTCCAATGCACTCTGAGAAACCACTAAAAATGTCATGTCATTGTGACTACTGGTCTTTGTGCAAAATTTGAAACAATTTTGTGCAGTACCTCATGTCAGCAGTAGGTGCCGGTGTAACAGTTTTGTGAATATTGATATACAGACGTGATCAGAGTGGGATCAGTATGATTTGTGCAAAGTTTGGTCCAAATTAGAGGAGGATTGTCTGAGCTGTAGCTGTCATGTTTTGCATTGCGAGGAATCCATTGAAGCATGCTGGCCGCCATGGAAACAGTTCTGTACTATGTACATGAGATTGAGATTGAGATTCAACTTTATTGTCATTACACATGTATGAATACAAGGTAACGAAACGTGACTTGGCATTTGGGCACGCTCTGCAGAGTGCATCCAAGGCCGGGGCAGCCGCTAGGCGCCAGCCATAACATCGACATGTACTAGGGCTCATCGACATGTACTGTCGATGAGCCCTAGCCATTCCTTCATATAATTTTTTTCTGCTGGTGAGAAAAAAAAGAAAAGAAAACAGTTTTCATAAATTCTTCCTTTAATCAATGGGGTGCTAAAATGTTTGTTTATTATTTTTATATAGACACATTTGGTGCGGGACTAATATCGATCATCGAAAATTTGGTGGAATTCGTACAAAGTTTGTCCAATTTATAAGTGTCCATTGTCCATTTTTTTTTCTGCGCAAGATGGCGCCCACAGTGGTCGCCATGGTGCTTCGCTGCGCCCTTTGTTTGTTTTTGTTTGTCAATTGTGTGTCTGCCAGCTCTTATACCCGTGAAGAGCTTCTAAATATCAGGACTTTCACTCCCACAGACCTACTCCCAGTTTTTTTAGCTCCTGCCGCCGATCTGGTTCATTGCTTAGCTCGAAAAGTGAGACGGCGAAAGAGAGGAAGACGAGCGGGCGCTCTCGTTCAGCTCCACAGGAGAGGCACGCACACGGCTTTGCCTGGCATATTTCTGTCCAATGCCAATTCTCTCTGTAACAAGGTAGAGGAACTGAGACTGCTGATGCGTTTTAAGGACCTCTCTTCCTCGGCTGCCCTCTGTTTTACCGAGACCTGGCTCAGGGAAAATACACCGGACAGCGTGCTGCGCCTCGAGGGATTTCAGCTGTTTCGTGCTGATCGTGACACAGAGCTCTCCGGTAAATCCTCAGGAGGAGGAGTCTGCTTCTACATCAACAGCAGCTGGTGCTCTGATGTAACGGTAATTTCCAAACACTGTTCTCCCGCCCTGGAATTTCTTTTTATTAACTGCAAGCCATTTTATTCCCCGTGGGAGTTCGCCTCATTCATCCTCGTCGCTGTGTACGTCCCTCCTGACGCGGACACGCGCGAAGCTCAGCGCGTGCTCGCGGATCACATCCAACACACGGAGCGGATTTTTCCAGACTCTCTGGTTATTGTGGTTGGCGACTTTAACCAGAGCAATCTGAGCCACAATCTCCCCCGCTACAAACAGTTTATTAAATGACCCACCAGAGGAAAGAACACGCTGGATCACTGTTACACCACAGTGAAAGACGCATATCGTGCTGTTCCCCGCGCTGCACTCAGACTATCTGATCACATGATGGTCCACCTCATTCCCACATACAGACAGAGATTGAAGCTCACTAAACCTGTTGTGAGCACTACGAAGAAATGGACCAGTGAAGCTGAGGAGAAGCTGGAAACGTGCATGGAAATAACTGATTGGGGCATGTTTAAAGGAGCCACGCATCATCTGGATGAGTACACGGACACTGTGAACTCTTATATCCACTTTTGTGAGGAGAGCATTCTTCCATCGCGCACCAGGGTGAGGTACTCTAATGATAAGCCCTGGTTCACTGCTAAGCTCAGACAGATCAGGAAGGAGAAGGAAGCAGCGCTGAAAAGTGGAGACGGGGGCTGCTACAGGGAGGTTAAATATCGGTTTAACAGAGAGCTGAGGAGAGCTAAATCTGTGTATTCTGAGAGACTCCAGCAGCAGTTCACTGCTAATGACTCGGCTTCTGTGTGGAGAGGACTGAGGCAAATAACCAATTATCGGCCTCAGGCTCCTAAAGGTCAGGATGACAAAGCCCTTTGTCAAAGATTGTCCCAACACTATGCCCGTTTTGACACCCTGTCATCTGTGTCCAACTCCCCCCCTCCCTCCAGCTCCACAGCCTCCACAATCCCTACTTCATCAAAGGCACCCCCCCTCCTCCCCCACTGCCCTTGTCATCAGTGAGCAGGACGTGCTCAAACAGTTCTCCAGACTGAACCCACGCAAGGCCCCCGGTCCGGACGGCATGTCTCCCTCCACCCTGAGACACTGTGCGAAAGAGCTGGCTCCTTTCTTCACAGACATTTTTAACACCTCCCTTAAGCTATGCCACGTGCCGTCCTGCCTCAAATCCTCCACCATCATCCCTGTCCCCAAGAAGCCACGGATCACTGGACTTAACGACTACAGACCTGTAGCGCTCACCTCTGTAGTCATTAAGTCCTTTGAGCGCCTGGTCCTGCCCCACCTCAAGTCCATCACCACCCCCCTCCTGGACCCGCTGCAGTTTGCCTACCGAGCCAGCAGGTCTGTAGACGACGCAGTCAACCTGGCCCTCCACTCCATCCTGCAGCACCTGGACTCCCCGGGAACCTACGCCAGGATCCTGTTTGTGGACTTCAGCTCCGCATTCAACACCATCCGCCCCGATCTGCTCCGGGACAAGCTGTCCCTGCTCAATGTGCCTGACTCCCTCTGCAGGTGGATCACCGACTTCCTGACGGACCGGAGGCAGCATGTGCGGCTGGGAAAGACTGTCTCAGACTCTGCTAGAATCAGCACCGGATCACCCCAGGGCTGTGTACTTCCCCCCTACTCTTCTCCCTTTATACCAACTCCTGCACCTCCAGCCACCAGTCTGTCAAGTTGATCAAGTTTGCGGACAACACCACCCTCATCGGGCTCATCTCCAACGGCGACGAGTCCACCTACAGGAGAGAGGTGGCCCAGCTGGCGTCCTGGTGCAACAACAACAACCTGCAGCTGAACGCTCTGAAGACAGTGGAGATGATTGTGGACTTCAGGAAAGTCACAACCCCTCTGCCCCCCCTCACCCTCACAGGCTCTTCCATCACCACTGCTGATTCCTTCCGCTTCCTAGGCACCACCATCACCAGGGACCTCAAGTGGGAGCCGACCATCAGCTCCCTCATCAAAAAGGCCCAGCAGAGGATGTTCTTCCTGCGGCAGCTGAGGAAGCTCAAGCTACCCACCAAGATGTTAGTGCAGTTCTACACAGCCATCATCGAGTCCATCCTCACCACCTCCATAACCGTGTGGTACGCAGGAGCCACTGCCAGGGACAGACTAAGGCTGCAGCGCATCATGCGCACTGCTGAGAAGGTGATCGGCTGCAAGCTCCCATCTCTCCAGGATCTGTACATCTCCAGGACCCGGAGGCGTGCTGGCCGGATCATAGCCGATCCTTCACACCCTGGTCACGTACTGTTTGCCCCTCTCCCCTCAGGTAGAAGACTTCGGTCCATCCAGACTAAAACCTCCCGTCACATGAACAGCTTCTTCCCCTCTGCCATCAGACTGCTGAACACTAAGTGACTTATTGACTCTCGTGCACTATGTACAGCAGCTCAACCAGACTCATGTCAATCATCACTGTTTTCTTCCTGCATTACCGACTGCACTATATGGTTCTCCACATTATCTGCTGCTCGCTAATATATTTAAACTGCTGACTAGTATTACTCACTCTTATTCTACACTTTATTGCATGTGTAGTTTATTTCTTTTATTTTATTATGTTTAATGTTGCAGCATTGCACCGAGACAAATTTCTAGTTTGTGTACTACATGAATAATGGCAATAAATCTGATTCTGATTCTGATTCTGAAAGACAAGGAGTGGGTTTCCAGGGCAACTGCGCAGGACAAAAGTGACTTCCACTGAGGGTAGTCCAATGCACTCTGAGAAACCACTGAAAATGTCATGTCATTGTGACTACTGGTCTTTGCGCAAAATTTGAAACAATTTTGTGCAGTACCTCATGTCAGCAGTAGGTGCTGGTGTGACAGTTTTGTGACATTCGGGGCAGGACGAATATTGATGGTAGAAAATTTGGTGCAAATCGTCCAAAGTTTGTCCAATTTACAAGGGTCCGATGTTGTAACCACTAGGTGGCCCTCTAACTTTTGTTATTTTTATATAGGAGTGTTCAGGGTGGGACTATTATCCCACCCTGACTATTTTTTTTTTTCCGGTTCCGGTTCCGCTGGACCGGCGGCGCCACACGAGTTGGCTGCCTTTTGCAACTGCCTTTTTTTTTATCTTCCTTCTTCTTTCTACACCTTTCACTCTATATATATATCACGGACACACAGATCGCCCCAAAGGTCTCCCGAGTCGGCGGAGGGAGCCTCTGTTTACAGCAGGAGACAATACAGCAGGGAAGAGCTAGCTAGCACTCAACCGCCACCCGGTGCTAACGGAGAAACTTGACATATCGAGGAACTGTAGCGGAAACGACGCGAGTGCTGGGCTGGAGTTTAGGCGGCGTGCAAGAAATATAAGACAGAATAATAAAGAGCGATGGCAAGAACCAAGCAGACCGCCCGTAAATCTACTGGAGGAAAAGCCCCCAGGAAGCAGCTGGCCACCAAGGCTGCTCGGAAAAGTGCTCCGGCCACCGGCGGAGTGAAGAAGCCTCACCATTACAGGCCCGGTACCGTGGCTCTGAGAGGGATCCGTCGCTGCCGGAGATCCACGGAGCTGCTCATCCGTAAGCTGCCCTTCCAGCGCCTGGTGAGGGAGATCGCTCAGGACTTCAAGACCGACCTGCACTTCCAGAGCTCCGCCGTCATGGCTCTGCAGGAGGCAAGCGAGGCCTACCTGGTGGGTCTCTTCGAGGACACCAACCTGTGCGCCATCCATGCCAAGAGGGTCACCATCATGCCCATAGACATCCAGCTGGCCCGCCGCATCCGCGGAGAGAGAGCTTAGACTTTCTGCTGCACATTCACCAACCACAATGCGCCGCATGTGTGTCTATATATATATATATATATATACTGTATATATATATATATATATATATATATATATATATATATACAGTATATACTGTATATATATATATATATATATTTATAGTAATATGTACATATGTATACTAGCTGTTCTTGTTTTTTCTTGCCTTCTGATTGTTGCTCTGAGTGTCGCTATCCCTGTGCTGTTGCAATCCTGGAATTTTCCCATTGTGGGACTAATAAAGGTTTATCTTATCTTATCTTATCTTATTATTGCAAATTTGGTGACAATCAGACAAAGTTTGTCCAAGATACAACTTTCCGATGTTTCATGGTGAGGAGTCAACCTTCGCCATGTCCCCATGGCAACACTTGCCTGTCAGTTATGTGTTGTCCACCCATATAGGACTATATATGACAGTCACCTCAACCATTGTTCAAGATTTAATGACTCCAGGTTGCTCCTAATCCTGCAACCAAGTTCAAGGATTGAATGGCAAGGAGGGCATGTCCATGGTAGCACGTGTGACTTCATGCTAAAGTTCATGTGCAGTTATGATCATCGCTTTGGTCTGATGAATCTCAGAAAATTTCATGTCATTCTGGCCAGTGGCGCGTGAGTAATAAATAAAACAGTTTTCAGCAATTCTTTCATTAACCACCCGGGGGCGCTATATGTTTTGTCAGGAATTTTGATGTAGACGCGTTCTGGGCAGGAATATTTTCCATCATGGAAACTTTGGTGCACATCGGAGAAGTTTTGCCCGAGTTACAGCTGCTTGATTTTGTACGGGGAGGAGTCAAACTTCGCCATGGCGCCATGGCAACACTTCCCTGTCAGCTATGTGTGGTCCACCCATATAGGACTATATATGATAGTCATGTCAACGTATGTTCCACATTTCATGACTCTGGGACCTTCCCACCCCTCCCCATAAGCTCACGGATTGTATGGCGAGGAGGGCGTGCCCATGGTAACATATGTGACATCATGCTAAAGTTCATGTGCAGTTATGATTATCCTTTTGGTCTGATGAATCTCAGAAAATTTCACGTCATTCTGGCCAGCAGTGCATGAGTAATAAATAAAAGAGTTTTCAGCAATTCTTCCTTTAACCACCTGGGGGCTTTGTAACTTGTGTTTATTATTTTTATATACATGTGTTTGCAGTGGGACTAATATCAAATGTTTAAAATTATGTGAAAATCGTACAAAGTTTTTCCAATTTACAAGTGTCTGTTGCTCTAACCACAAGGTGGCGCTACAACTTTTGTTTATTATTTTTACATAGATGTGTTCGGGGCGGGAGTCATATCCATTGTCAAAAATTTGGTGGAAATCAGATGAAGTTTGTCCAATTTGCAAGTTTTTGATATTCCATGGCGAAGAGTCAGCGTACGCCATGTCACCATGGCAACACTTACCTATCAGTTATGTGTTGCCCACCCATATAGGACTATATATTACAGTCACCTCAACCTATGTTCAAGATTTCATGACTCCAGGTCATTCCTAATCCTGTAAAAAAGATCAAGAATTGACTGGTGAGGAGGGCGTGTCCATGGTAACACATGTGACATCATGTTAAAGTTGATGTGCAGTTATGATCATCCCTGTGGTGTGATTAAGCTCAGAAAATTTCACGTCAGTCTAGCAAGTGACGCATGAGTAATAAATAAAACAGTTTATAGCAATTCTTAACCACTATGTGGCGCTATATCTTTTGTCAGGCATTTTTTATGTTGACGCATTTGGGGCAGAACTATTTTCCATCATGGAAAGTTTGGGGGACATTAGACAATTTTTGCCCGAGTGACAGCTGTTTGAAGTTGTAAGGGAAGGAGTCAAACTTCGCCATAGCACACTGGCCACACCTTTTGAGATTTTGACTTAATTTATACAATTTGTAATGGCCAATGCCTATAGATGCCGCCATGTAAAAATGAGCTAAATCGGAGCAGGTCCGTAGGACTAGTTCGTTCAAATGCGAGGTGTGACTTTTTTCCGAATTGGAGGTTGGGTGACTTTGTAGCAAGATGGTGGCCGTCCTGTTTGTGGTGGGTATGGGCCACAATTATGTTTTTTGCATGTTTTGAGGTGATGCACACCTCACCCAAATTTTATGTCCGTACGGCAAAGTTTATGGTCTCCAGTCTCCATAGACCTTGTACATTTGGCCACACCCACAAAAATTAGGGGTGGGGGGACACATATGTTTTCCAGTTTATCGAATTTTTTGTCGGGTCTGAGGGGTCTGCCAAAAAAAAATGTGTTTTGGTTAACGTTCAGAGGGTGAAAAATTAATTTGTTTAGGCGGAAGAATTTCTTCGAGCTGAGCAATTACAATAGGGCTTTCGCCGACTGACGTTGTCAGTGGCTCAGGCCCTAATTAAACAAAATCCAACTTCTACCCAACGTCTCCTCTTTCTTCAGCCCATTTGGACTGCTCTGGTAGGACTGACCAAGTCCAACTGGCCCCCAATAACATTACTCATGGGTGCTCCTCCATGACAGTGATCTGTCTCCAGGTAACAAGAGAGAAAGAGAGCGAGCGAGAGAGAGAGAGAGAGAGAGAGAGAGAGAGAGAGAGAGAGAGAGAGAGAGAGAGAGAGAGAGAGAGAGAGAGACTTTGACTTTTAAAAAAAGGCTTTATTGCACATTTCAAAATTGCAGAAAGACCAATATCAGTTGTCCAAGTGTGTCATATCTCAAAAGGGCAAACATAACTCCTCCCCCTGACCCACTGAACACAAAACATTCCCTACAGCCCATCTATTGATAAACGCCTCCAGATTGTCTACCATTTGATAGTAAGAGAACTCCACCCGGAGTCTGACTGTCAACAAGACCTTGAAAGCGGACACAGGATCCACATTGCCAGCATTGCTTGCCCGATTTTTCCTCGTCAGCCAGATGGCAAGCTTAGCAGTCCCAGATAGGAAGTTCATCAAAGTGTGGGCAGCCTTCCTTGCCACTTTATACTTCGGACCGTAAATGAACAGACCAAAAGAGAATCGTTCACCCAAAGCCCGAAACCACTCGTGCAAAATGTCATAAAGTCCAGATAAACGAAAACAGTAGACAAACAAATGGTCGAGGGTCTCAACTTGGGAACAAAACAAACATTCCCCCCCCACAGTCAGATCAAGGTGTGCCCTGTATTTATTTGTGGCTATTGCCCCATGCACAATCCTCCACTGGAGATCTGCTGTGCGTTTCTCAATCGGTTGCTTGTACATGCACCGCCAGCTGCCCTTTGGGGAGACCCCTGGCCCCAAACAACCCGCCCACCTCGACTCCGTGACATCCTTCAGAGAGCGCAGATTCAGAACCTTCACACAGATGTGATACACCGCCCTTGTCCCGACAAACTGGAACTTGCCCAGGCGAGGAATCCTGAAGGTCAGTAGGTGATCCTCTCCTCCCTGCCACTCCCCCACATCTGGAGTTATGGAAATTGCAGGAAAGGTGGACGCAGTGTCGTCATCCCATTGATTGGAAAGAGTGCGGTTCGTCGCAAATGCTCGAAGCGGCTGCGGCAGGGCGGCGCACACGTCCTCCACCACCCTTTGCAGCAGTCTGACAGATGTAATTTTTGCACTCCAGAGAGAGAGAGAGAGAGAGACTTTGAAAAAAGCTTATATTGCACACTTCAAAAAAATGTAAGCACACCAACATCATTCCTCCAAGTGCGTCACATTGGAAAAAGTGCAAACTGAAATGTTCCCCCCCACACACAACACAGAGTAGTCCCTGCAGTCCACCTATTCAAAGATCCAGTTCTGTGACAGTCAATTACAGTCAATTAAATGTCGTATACCAGTCTGTTGCAACAATATCCCAAAAATGGGTAAAACAGGCAGAGGAACGACCGCCATTCATTCCTCCTGTCGGGCGCGCTTGACTGGCGTTCCCCGTGCTGCTTTACGCAGGGCTGTCAGGTGTTTCTTGAGGCGATAACGCTTCCTTTCATCCAGGAGGTCAAGACCAACCTGTCTTCTTAGCACATCCACAGACTTAATGAATTTATCAGTGTCACTGAAGTAGTCGGCGACCCTAATGGCTTTGTTATAGGTTGCGTCCAGAAATGCATTTATTTCTTTCAGTGAATACAAACTCGTGTTTGTACTGCATTTTGCCTCAATAGACTCAGCATTAGACACAGTGTCGTTCTCAGATTCCATTTCCTCGTCAGCACCACTCAGCTGACTGCTCGGTTCTCCTGGGCCAGTGGATTCATCATGGGCCACATTGTCCTGGACGCCACCCTCAGCAGCTGACTGTCGCTCTTCCATCCCCCGCTGTGTAACAGTAGCAGCCTCCGGAAGCACAGCCGCTGATGTCACACAGCGAGATGATTGTGACGCACCATCAGGTCGGTGCTCCGTCCCCTCCTCCGAAGCGGTAGCAGCTGCCGGCGGCACAGCTGTTGACGTCACACAGCGAGATGATTGTGACGCACCATCAGTAACCTTTTGGGCGACATCGCCATTCACGCTCCCGACCGCAAGCTGGGCCGCGGACGGCGCAGCCGGGCCGTCCACAGACACAGCGGCAGGCTCCGGAGCTGGGGTAGCGGGAGCGGAGGCCGCGCCGCCGTCCGCAGCTGCGGCGTGAGCGGAGGGCTCACCGCTGGCACCATGCACGGCCCCATCAGGGCCCTCCGCCCGCTGCCTGTGAGGACAAGCGAACCGTTTATGGCCCACGTCTCCACATTCAAAACACTTCATCTGTCCCAAGCTCGCATACACCATGTAAGATCCGTCCCCGTGCTTGACCCTGAAGGAGAGAGAGAGAGAGAGAGAGAGAGAGAGAGAGAGAGAGAGAGAGAGAGGTAATGCATTAATCAACTAATAGGATTCATCTTCAGCAGATCAATACAATAAACAAAAAAAGCCTAAATGAGTAAATTCTTCTTCTTTTTTTGACTGCTCCCTTTAGGTGTTGCCACAGCTGATCATCTGTCTCCATCTCACCTTATCGCTCGCATCTCTGTAACACCAACCCTCTCCATGTCCTCCTTCACTACATCCATGAATCTTCTCTGTGGTCTTCCTCTTTCCTCCTGCTTGGCAGCTCCATCGTCCTTTGCCCAATACTGTATATCCACTATCCCTCCTCTGCACATGTCCAAACCATCTTAGCCTTGCCTTGCCACAACAATCTGTCCTTCCACATTTCTCTCCTTAAAACCCTATCTACCTAGCTCCTCCTCATCACCTCTGTTCCCTTCACCTACATGTCCATTAAAGTCCACTCCAATCACCACTCTCTTCCCCTGGGAACACTCTCTACCACTTCATCCAACTTACTCCAGAATTCCTCTTTCTCTTCTACCTGACATCCAACTTCTGGGGCATATGCACTGACAACATTCAACATCACACCTTCAACTTCTAGCTTCGAATTCATGATCCTGTCTGACTTTCTCTTTACCTCCTGCACACTCTTCACATACTCTTCCTAAAGATTACTCCTACTCCATTTCTCTTCCTATCTACACCATGGTAGAACAGTTTAAATGCACCTCCAATGCTCCAAGCCTTGCTTCTCTTCCATCAGGTTTCTTGAGCACTCAGTAAAATGGTAAATGCCATTTTAAATGCTTTACAGATCCTGCTATCCACCCATTCACACACCCATTAACACACTGCAAGCACTTTCCTGACCCACCAGGAGCAACTGGGGGTTCAGTGTCTTGCTCAAGGACACTTTGACATGCAGACTGCGGATAGAGCATGAATCAAACCCCTGACCCTCCGATCAATAGTTCGCCACACTACACCTGCGCAACAGCCGCCCCCCTGTACAAGAAAGCTACCTTTCTTCTCTCCATCACATCAGCCAACTCTCTGCCTTTGCCAGTCATAGGGCCCTATTTTGACATTCATCTGCACACTATTCTGACAGACTTTCTGCCGTGCACCGGTGTTTTTGTTAGTTTTTGTCAGTGCATTGTTGCAGACAATTTTTATGCCTATTTCATGCCATCAAATTATCAGTAGACAGTGCGGCTGCTACAGTGGGGAAAAAAAGTATTTAGTCAGCCACCAATTGTGCAAGTTCTCCAACTTAAAAGATGAGAGAGGTCTCCAATTTTCATCATAGGTATACCTCAACTATGAGAGACAAAATGAGAAAAAAAAATCCAGAAAATCACATTGAAGGATTTTTAATGAATTAATTGGCAAATTCCTCGGTAAAATAAGTATTTGGTCAATAACAAAAGTTCATCTCAGTACTTTGTTATATACCCTTTCTTGGCAATGACAGAGGTCAAACGTTTTCTGTAAGTTTTCACAAGGTTTTCACACACTGTTGCTGGTATTTTGGCCCATTCCTCCATGCAGATCTCCTCTATGTCATATCTCGAGCGCTTTTGTCCGCGCTCGGGTTATTCCTCATCCCTGTTAGGTTTTGACAGCAGGTGTCGTCACACAGGTTTCCCGGGCTCTGATTGGCCAGACGCTCGGGAGCTCTCAGCTGTCAGAACCTGAGCAGCTGCGCCGTGTTTCCAATCATGAGCAGCTGGCTTTAAATGTCAGTGCGAGTGAACTGGACTCTGCAGCTGTCTCGTCAGAAGTCTTATGACTTACCCCTGTCTCCTTACCACATGCCCCCTGGGTTCCTCGACGTATCCCGCTGCATGTAAGTGATTCATTATTTGAAATTGTCTTCTCCCTCGCTGACGTTCCTTCCTTATTACGGCGGACGAGAGCTCCTCGTCTCTGCCATAACTCTCTCCCTGTTCCACGTTTTATTTTCCCTGCCTTTGCGGCGTACGAGTGTCCCACGCCCTAGCCGCAACCTTTATTGTGAATTTATATTGTGTTATGTAACGAAGCCTGCGTGGCAAGTTGTGTTGTACACCTAAGTCCTGTGCGTTATAATAAAGGAACTGAATTGCAACTTACTGAACTGTGGCGTCTTATGCTGGCTCGTGAGGGCCAGCCGTGACAGTAGACAACCGCCAGAAGGAGACGCCGTTCTCAGTAAGTTGCGTTCTGGGAACTTTGCCCCTTCCTGTCCAGGTACGTGGCGTTGGAAATATGCCATCTCAGCGGAATCGTTCTCGGGGTTCCCACGTCCTGCTGACCAAGGCGCTGGAGGAGGTAGATGAAATCCTCATCATCGCCTCCGACCTCGATGGGCATCCAGACACCTCCCTCGCCCCTCCTCTCCTCGGTTATCAGCCCGATGAACAGTGGTATTTAGACCGGGCTGAGGAGGTGCTTGACCGTCTGCCTTCCTGCTACAACGGTCACCCCGAGGTCGACGCGAGGAGACTCGACATCGCTGCCCAACGCCAGATAATTCAGACGTACAAAGAGGAGGAGGCTGCAAGGTGGGGTGATCTCTGGCTCCAGCTGCCTGAGGCGCTGGAGGAGGTGGAGGACTTCATCAGCGCTTCCGCCAGCCTTGACGACTCATCCGAAGCGCACTATTACCTGGACTGCGCTGAGATAACGCTCGACCGATTGTCTCCCCGCTACACCGACCACTTGGACGTCCAAGCGAAGAGACAAGAGATCGCCGCCCACCGCGAGGCGCTCCAGGATATCGAGGAGGAACGAGGCCAAAGGCGGAGTAATCGGAGCTCCCGCTGCCCGCTCTGGAATCCAGATCCTTCCCTCGATCCAGTCCTGGAGTTCGCACCACCCGGGGCCCGTCGTAGACGTCGGCGCCGTGGTCAGAGACGTTCTCAGCGCGACTCCCTTCCGGAACCCGCTCCGGTTCACTGGGCTGACCCCGTTCATCCCACTGCTGTCTCCCCAGCGTCTCACCAGGAGGAGATCCCTGCAGCCTTTCCCCCAGGGCCTGCTTTCCCCGCTGAGCTGTCAGCGCGTCACACCCGGCCCGATTTGGCTGCTGCCCCCTCCGCCTTGACGCCTTCTCCAGCGGCTGGGAGTTTGAGAAGTTTTGCTCCAGTGGACAGTGCGGCTACACCGTCCCGAGTGGCCCCCTCTCCTCCTTCAAGAGAGTCTCCGGCCACCATCCGGTGGGAGGAGGATGGAATGACGTTCCCTACGGCAGGTTCCACCGCGCCCCCGGGAGGCAGGCAAGTACAAGTTCACTTTTTTCCATCTAATAGTGATTTGTTCTGTCTGACTCCTGGGGGTGAGGCTCGGGGTTTGCAGCCCCCCGAGCCTCAATTCCCTGCTGATATGTTTATTAAACCCGCTGCCTCTGTGTCTCCCCCTGCTGAGCACGCTTCGACTTCAGAGGAGCGCCACCAGATGAGGAGTGAGCCTGCGGCCCTGGGGCAGAAGACCCCAGCCCCGCAGCCATTTTCTGGGCAGAGGAGATCGGACGACTGGTTGGAGCCTGTGCCGACGACGGCGCGTCCCCGGGACTCCGCAGATGAACAGTCCGGTCCAGCGAGCCGAGAGCCCCCCACCTCCACGCCTCATGAACCGCCAGCGTGGACGATGACGTCAGGGGGTCCTCTAGCTGCAGGAGCCCCTCCTCCAGGGGCGGATGACGTCACGACAGAGTGGGAACCGGACGACGACCTCCTCCCGTTTGAACCCGGAGCATCGAAGTCCTGGATGGCGGCAGAACCCGAGATCAGGCAAGTGCTCTATTTTCTATCCCTTTTTTTTCCGGCCCAATCGGGGTCCGACGCGGGTGCTGCTCTCGCTCGATCGGAGCTTGACGTCATGGAGGTTCCGGCCCAGTCGGGGTCCGACGCGGGTGCTGCTCTCGCTCGTTTGGAGCTTGATGTCATGAGAGTTCCGGCCCAATCGGGGTCCGACGCGGGTGCCGCTCTCGCTCAATCGGAGCTTGGCGCCGTGGTCGTTTTGACCCAGGCGGGTTCCGGAGGTTGTGTAGCTGACCCACCGCTGAGCGCTTTCCAGGCCATGCCCCATCTTCGCCATGGCCCCTTCTTCCCCGCTTTTGGGACTGCGGGAGTTAATTCCAGCTGGCCCGGTTTGCCAACCTTCCCCCAGCCATTTTGTTGGCAGGCCGATACTGCCCGACCACCCGGTGACCGGCTCTGTCCTTTTGGCATCCGGGCCCAGTTTCCTGACGAGCAGGATGATTCTTTCGGCGCCCTGGTCCGCCCGCCGGAGACATGGTTTCCCTCGGCCCGGGGTTTGGCTGAGCCGTTAGGGCACGTTCCGCTGCTTTTGCTGGCGGCCTGGATGCTGGGTGCTGGGAGGCCTCCTGAGCGGAGTTATTTAACACTATTCCCCAATGGTTTTTTTCCCTCTCCTTCTCTTGCCCCACCACTGACTTGTGACTGGTTTTCTTTTTCTCTCCTCCCCTCTCAGACTGAAATTCCCCACAGGGGATTGAACTTCATGTTTAAGGTGACTGTTTTCCGTTGATGGACATATGTTCTCTTGCCGTAGCTGTCTTTCATGTTATTTTCTGGGATGGCTGTTTGGGTTTGTTCCTTGCACTCCTGATTTGAGACTCTTCTGAGCAGAATTTCCTTTTCATTTTGACAGTATGCTATCATGAGTATTGTATGTTTCTTTAGGGTGTGATTGTATATTTCCTATGTTACTCCCTTACTCGGGTCTAGTTCTTTTTTTTTTGGCACCTGTGTTGTCTTTTGGTTTTGAAGATTTTCTGTACACATTAACTTGGAGAAGAAGGTATTATTTGTCCTTTTATTTCCTTGATCCTGCCTTGTGGTATTGTCTGGTGTTCCATGTATCCTCATCTTGGCTTTCTTTTTTGTGGTTATATGTGAGAGATGTCCATCTAGCGTTGACTTTTCTTTTTATTCATCTTTTTGTCCCCGTTTATGTACGGTTTCTGCCTTTTTTTTTTCTCTCTCCCTCCCTTCTCCGATGTTTTTGTCCCCTTGTTATGAGTTGACCCTGCTCTCCCTCCACCTGCTTTCCCCTCCACCCTCCCTGGGGTGGGGTGGGAGGGTCTGGATGTTACGCGCGACCAGGAGTTCGCGTAGAGGGAGGGGCTCTGTCATATCCCGAGCGCTTTTGTCCGCGCTCGGGTTATTCCTCATCCCTGTCAGGTTTTGACAGCAGGTGTCGTCACACGGGTTTCCCGGGCTCTGATTGGCCAGACGCTCGGGAGCTCTCAGCTGTCAGAACCTGAGCAGCTGCGCCGCGTTTCCAATCATGAGCAGCTGGCTTTAAATGTCAGTGCGAGTGAACTGGACTCTGCGGCTGTCTCGTCAGAAGCCTTATGACTTACCCCTGTCTCCTTACCACATGCCCCCTGGGTTCCTCGATGTATCCCGCTGCATGTAAGTGATTCATTATTTGGAATTGTCTTCTCCCTCGCTGACGTTCCTTCCTTATTACGGCGGACGAGAGCTCCTCGTCTCTGCCATAACTCTCTCCCTGTTCCACGTTTTATTTTCCCTGCCTTTGCGGCGTACGAGTGTCCCACGCCCTAGCCGCAACCTTTATTGTGAATTTATATTGTGTTATGTAACGAAGCCTGCGTGGCAAGTTGTGTTGTACACCTAAGTCCTGTGCGTTATAATAAAGGAACTGAATTGCAACTTACTGAACTGTGGCGTCTTATGCTGGCTCGTGAGGGCCAGCCGTGACACTCTAGAGCAGTGATGTTTTGGGGCTGTCGCTGGGCAACACGGACTTTCAACTCCCTCCAAAGATTTTCTATGGGGTTGAGATCTGGAGACTGGCTAGGCCACTCCAGGACCTTGAAATGCTTCTTACGAAGCCACTCCTTTGTTGCCCGGGCAGTGTGTCTGGGATCACTGTCATGCTGAAAGACCCAGCCACGTTTCATCTTCAATGCCCTTGCTGATGGAAGGAGGCTTTCACTCAAAATCTCACGATACATGGCCCCATTCATTCTTTCCTTTACACGAATCAGTCATCCTGGTCCCTTTGCAGAAAAACAGCCCCAAAGTATAATGTTTTCACCCCCATGCTTCACAGTAGGTATGGTGTTCTTTCTCCCCCAAACACGACAAGCTGAGTTTTTACCAAAAAGTTCTATTTTGGTTTCATCTGACCATATGACATTCTCCCAATCCTCTTCTGGATCACCCAAATGCTCTCTAGCAAACTTCAGACAGGCCTGGACATGTACTGGCTTAAGCTGGGGGACACGTCTGGCACTGCAGGATTTGAGTCTCTGGCGGCGTAGTGTGTTTCTGATGTAGCCTTTGTTACTTTGGTCCCAGCTCTCTGCAGGTCATTCACTAGGTGCCCCCGTGTGGTTCTGGGATTTTTGCTCACCGTTCTCGTGATCATTTTGACCTCATGGGGTGAGATCTTGCGTGGAACCCCAGATTGAGGGAGATTATCAGTGGTCTTGTATGTCTTCCATTTTCTAATAATTGCTCCCACAGTTGATTTCTTCACACCAAGCGGCTTACCTATTGCAGATTCAGTCTTCCCAGCCTGGTGAAGGTCTACAATTTTGTTTCTGGTGTCCTTTGACAGCTCTTTGGTCTTGGCCATAGTGGAGTTTGGAGTCTGACTGTTTGAGGTTGTGGACAGGTGTCTTTTATACTGATAATGAGTTCAAAAAGGTGCCATTAATACAGGCAACGAGTGGAGGACAGAGGAGCCTCTTAAAGAATAAGTTACAGGTCTGTGAGAGCCAGAAATCTTGCTTGTTTCTAGGTGACCAAATACTTATTTTACCAAGGAATTTACCAATTAATTAATTAAAAATCCTTCAATGTGATTTTCTGTTTTTTTTTTCCCATTTTGTCTCTCATAGTTGAGGTATACCTATGATGAAAATTGGAGACCTCTCTCATCTTTTAAGTGGGAGAACTTGAACAATTGGTGGCTGACTAAATACTTTTTTGCCCCACTGTATGTGCTTGGAGGAGGAGGCTCATTTCAAAGAGATGTGACATCGTGCAATCTAATGCGTATTACTATTATAGTACATTCCATGAGAATCCACTTTTGATCAGGAAAAAGGAGGTCAATCGTCAGAAACGCATTGTTTAATGATATTTCAGTGGTGTGTTTTGACATCGCACAGCTCCAGAGCTTAGGAAACAGCATGTGCTGGGATCTTATTTTAATAGAGATAGTTGTTTCACAGTCATAATCGCCCGTCATTTTAATTATATGATGATCACACAGTAGTTTTTTTTTTTTTTAATTCCATCCACACTCTCATTTTAATTGCAGACTTCCCGTTGGAGTCTATTGATTAGGCATTAATGTATGATTTTTTAAGGGAATGAATGAATGAACAGGGGGCATGTGTGTCAGTGTGTTCCAATGTGATGCATGGCGCATGGGGGCGGGCATTTTCATCATGGATTTATTAGGCATTAATGTGTTTATTTTTAGGGGAATAAATGAATGAATAAGGAGTGTGCAACATTTTACTTTTCACTGGAACTCCCTACAGAGGCAGGAGATGCGTCCACATGTGCGTCGGCCGTACATGGTTTCCAGCCTAGCAAGCTCCCCAACAGCCACCTGCCAACTCCCAGCAGAGGCTGCCAAGAACGGGCTTGCTTCATGGTGGGGGCTGTTGGTGGACAGGAAGCCGTGCCAAATCGCCTCCTTCCCTCCTACCCAGGACAGATAGGGGGAGACTCTCGGTCGGCAAAAGCAACAGGACAGGGAGCACTCCATCTCCTCACAGCCGGGAGTGACTTCCACGCCATTGATAATGAAAGTTTATGAAAGTTTGCACAGGCATCATCCTTTTTTCCTTAAGTGTCAAACTCATTCATGTCTGTGTTGCATCTGTGCTCACATTAAACCATTCATCTAATTTTTTTCAGCCCATTCTTCACCATTTGTTCTTTCTAACAAAACTAACTGGGCATCAACTGTGAATGATGTCTTCCTTATTACCAAGCAGCATTACTATTGCATGTATTTTGGCTCACACATGGGCTTTGGTCAGTGCAAAACCCGACTTAAACCATCATGATCACAATTCACTTTAGATAATGTGCCTCTGTCTATTAAAGGGATGGGAAGGAGTGCTTTGGATTGGACCTGTGCGAGGGACATCACACTGCTTAACAACCTAAAAGACTTCTTTGGCCGCTTTGAAGCACAAAACAGCACATCTGCACGGAAAATCACCCCTCCCCCAGACGAACAGACTACAAGTCTGGATCTGGCTAGTGTGAAGAGGACCCTCTCCAGGATCAACCCACGCAAGGCAGCTGGACTAGACAACATACCAGGTCGCATTCTGAAGGACTGTGTGGAGGAGCTCAAGAATGTCCCGACCATCTTCAACATCTCCCTGAGTCAAGCTGTTGTCCCCACATGTTTCAAGACTGCTACCATAATACCAGTCCCAAAGAAGCCCGTCCCATCCAGCTGCAGCAAGTACTGGCCCGTATCACTGACCTCCATCATAATGAAATGCTTTGAGTGGCTGATCATGCAGAATATTAAGTCCACCCTCCCTCCCCTCCTTTCTCCCTCCCTCCCACGACCCATCTCAGTTAGCATACAGGCCAAACAGATCCACAGAAGATGCCATTGCTGCTGCTCTCCATCCAGCCCTCACCCATCTGGACTTAAAGAACTCCTATGTGTGAATGCTGTTCTTGGACTTCAGTTCAGCATTCAGCACAATCATCCCCCAGCACCTAATACAAAAACTCTTGGGATTCAAAACGTCTCTCTGTAACTGTGTGCTGGACTTTCTCACAGGAAAGCCACAGAATGTGCGGGTTGACAGCAACATCTCCAAGACCATCACACTGAGCACAAGAGCCCCACAAGGGTGCATGCTCAGCCCACTGCACTTCATCGGAGTGGTGGCCTAGGGGTAGAGCATCTGCCCCACAACCGGGAGGTCGGGATTCAAGTCCCGGCCAGGTCATGCCAAAGACCATATAAAAATGGAACTTCCTGCCATCCAGCTTGGTGCTCAGCAAAAATGAAATGGAGGAGGGAAATGTGGGGAGGCAGTGGTTCAGGAGGTAGAGCGGGTCGTCCAATAACAAGAGCGTTGACGGTTTGAATCACACTCTCCCCAGCCATCCTGCTGTTGTGTCCTTGGGCAAGACACTTTACCCACTTTGCCTCCAGTGTCCATGACACTGGGTATGAATGTGCATAAATGTTCGGTAGTGGCTGGAGAGGCCGTTAGTGTGGATTGGCAGCCACATTCCCGTCAGTCTGCCCCAGGGCAGCTGTGGCTACAGTAGTAGCTTACTGCTACCATTGTCTGTCTGTGGAGTGAATGAATAATGGATTTTCATTGTAAAGTGCTTTGGGTTTCTTGAAAGCCGCTATATAAATGCAAACCATTATTATTATTCACCCTGCTGACCCATGACTGCATACCAGCCTACAGCACCAACCATATCATCAAGTTTGCAAATGACATGGTGGTTGTGGACCTCATCACCAATAATGAAGAGGCCAACTACAGAAATGAGGTGAGCCAACTGGTCCAGTGGTGTAAAAACAATAATCTCTTCCCGAACGTGGGAAAAACCAAGGAGATTTTGGTCGACATCAAGAGAGGACACAAACAGCATCCCCCTCTGTTCACCGATGGAGCAGCTGTGGAGGGGGTGAGCAGCACCAATTTCCTTGGGTGCACATCTCTGAGGACCTCTTCTGGTCCAACAACACCACATCACTGGTCAAGAACTCATTACTCATTACGGTTCCTGTAAGGTGAGGACTCACAGGTAAAGGCTCCCAGTTCGTTTCTTGCTTAAAACTCAGTTTAGAGCTAGCGTTTTGAGCTGTTTTTTTTTTTGTGTGTGTGTGTGTGTTACTACCGCTGGAGAATAAACCTGCTCGTGCGAAAAAAGAGAAATTGCCAGTCTCATAACTTAATATTGTAGTGGCTGGTGAAGCAATCAGACCCCTCACGCTCAGGGAGAACAAAGGGATTTCTCCCACGTGGTTTTTTTTTTTTTTTTTTTGTTTCTTATGATCACAATCAACAAACATCGGCCGGGATCATGGGTCCCAAGAAAGCTCAGCAGACTGAGGAGGTGGACGACATTAAAAAAGCGCTGGACTTCTTGGCTGAAGAGATTTCTGCTGTTAAGCTGCAGCAAAGAAACATCCTGGACCTGATCGAGGTGGTGAAAGCGCTGCGGATCCAGAACGCCGAGAAGGAGAAGAGGCTGGGGTATCTGGAGGGCAGAGTGTCGGAACTGGAGCAGAACACCCGGGTGAACGACGTGATCATCACGGGGCTCCACATTAAACCCCGATCATACGCACGAGCGGTGGCCGCAGACAGCGGAGAGAGGCTCGACGAGCTGGAAGATGAATCCACGGAGCAACAAGTGGCGGCCTTCATGCAGTCCAAGGGAATCCAGCTGGACTGTAATACCATTAAGACCTGCCACCCTCTGCCCAGGAAAAACGGCAACAAACCGGCTGTGATCATAAGGTTTGTGAACAGAAAACACAAGACTGCGGTGTTGAAACAAGGTAGGAAACTGAAAGGAACGAACATTTACATAAACGAGCACCTCACGAAAGAAAACGCAGAAATAGCCAGAAAAGCAAGATACATGAGAAAGCAGAAAAAGATTCAAAACACCTGGACATCAAACTGTAAAATATACATCAAATTAAACGGATCACCTGAAGAAGCCAAGGTCATTAACATCCGTAATATTATGGAACTGGACAAATATCAATGAATATTATGAACTGGAGTCGACAGCAACAACAGACAATTGTAGGACACTGAAGGATCATACTCATCTGCTACAAGACATTTAACAACATGAAACAAAAGATCAACAAACAGGAACAACAGGAACTGAAAGTTTTTGAATATACAGATCACAACCCACAGGACGTAGAATATAACATAGACCCTGATAATTTATTTAGCTCCATCAATAATGACTGTAGTTACTACACGGATGAACAGTTTAACACAATGGTCACATCTGATTTCAATATTTCTATGATTCACTTCAACAGAAGAAGTCTCTATGCCAACTTTAATAACATTAAAGATTATTTACATCAGTTTAAAGAGCCATTCAATATTGTGGCAATATCAGAGACGTGGCTCAGTGAAGAGAAAGGAGTGGATTTTACCATGGATGGCTATGAATTAAATTATATAAATAGAAAAGTGAAAAAAGGAGGAGGAGTTGCAATTTATGTTGACAAGAGCTTGAAATACAAGGTTGTTGAAAATCTGTCAGTAACTGTGGATGATTTATTTGAATGTATTACAATAGAAATCTGTCTGGACAATGTGAAGAATGTAGTAGTGAGCTGTGTATATAGAACACCTGGATCAAACATTGACTTATTTAGTTTAGTTTAGTTTAGTTTATTTGAAAAGGGACAATGCAATTTCATAAAACACATGATTACACATGGTTAAAAAAGTCAGAATTAGCCAAAAGGCTAGTTTTCATCTGTAGTCCCCTGGCCAAGATGTAAAAAAGCAGTAAAATGCATCTACAAGAAAAAAACATGGTTAGACATTTAAGAGGGCACTAATGTAACAAATAACATATACATAACAAACTGTACATTTAAACACAACATCAAACATCACAGCAGACTTATCTTTTAGTGTTGGCAGCTGTAGATGTTTATAAGCCACATTTTCAATTTTTTTGTGAAGGCCTTGAATGTTGTGAGCAGTTTAACCTCCTCAGGTACTGAGTTCCACTCACTAGCGCTCCTCACTGACCAGGCCGACTTACTGAAAGTGCTCCTGCACAGAGGAATGAAACAGTCACCTCTGACAGAGCCTCGAGTGACACGCTCAGAGCTGTTTCTTTGGCTGATGAACTCTGCCAGAGGATCTGGAGCCAAATCATGCAGTACTTTATAAATCAAATTTAAATTTGCAAATGTATGAAGACTATCCCAATTTAAAAGACTGTATTTTTTTAAAATTGCACAATGATGATAATGCCTAGGTTTTTTATCCATAACTTTAAGTGCTTGTTTGTACAAAACTTCCAATGGTTTTTTTGCATTCAAACCCGCCTGGGACCAGCTAGTTAGGCAATAGTTGAAGTGACTCAGAATCATTGAATGCAAGTATATTTTTGCGGCTTCAGTTGACATTTCATTTCGAATTGCACGGAAAATTGCAAGATTTAACTTGATTTTTTTTTACACAATTTAGCAATATGGGCTTTAAAGGAAAGCTGTGAATCTATTATTAACCCAAGATATTTATATTGGCTAACAATTTGTATTTTTCCTCCATTAACATGTATGTCAGGGTCAGGTGACACTCTATTTATTTTAGTGAAATACATGCCTACAGTTTTAGAAACATTTAACTGTAGACAGCACTCCTGCAACCAAGTTGTGACACAGGACATTGTTTTACTAAGTTTAGCAGCAACAGTGTCTTTGGAGCGACCATGAACAAAAAAAAACGTGTCGTCTGCATACATTAAGCATTCAGCTTCAGAACAAACAGTGGGCAAATCATTAATATAAAGACTAAATAAAAGGGGGCCTAATATTGATCCCTGAGGGACTCCAGAAGTTAGACTAAGAGAATCAGATCTGCAGTTGTTAACTGATACAGATTGTGTTCGATCATGCAGATATGATTCAATCCAGCTCACAGCATTGTGAGAAAAGTTAAATTTAAAGAGCTTGGTAAGAAGAACAGAGTGATTTACTGTATCGAATGCTTTCCTGAGGTCCAAAAACACCGCCCCTACAACTCCACCCTTATCAAGAAAAGATTTTATTTTCTCAATGAAGAGGCATGTAGCCATTTCAGTGGAATGCTTGGATCTGAAACCAAACTGCATGGCATGGAGAGAGGGGGAACTACTGTTTAAATAATGGCCAATCTGTTCTGCCACCCATTTTTCTGCAATTTTGGAAATGGCTGGAAGAATGCTTATTGGTTGGTAGTTATGCAGAAGAGTTGAGTCACCGGATTTAAAAACAGGGGTAACAATAGCAGATTTCCAGGCCTTTGGAAAATGGCCAGATGAAATTGAAAGATTAATGATTGAGGCAATAGGAGTGGCGAGAGCTGAACCTAAATCTTTGAGCATGTTCGTGTCCATTCCAAAAACATCCTTTGCTTTAGATGGTTTGAGTGATTGAATTAAATCGATAACTTTGGTCTCAGTAATATTTGTAATAGTAAAAGACTGTGATGCAGACAATGCAGGGTATTCCTTCCTTTGTTTTACTATAAACTTATCAGAGATTTCTGACACAGATTCAATGAAGTAGTTGTTAAAAGCATCAGCCATCACTTGAGGTTCTGTCAAGATGTTTCCATTCAATTGAATTTGCATTAGTTTTGCTTTGTTTTTCTGGGAATCACCCAATAGTTTTTTAATATATGTCCAGGTTATTTTAGAATTTCCCCTTGCACTATTCAAAACAGTAATAAAAAAGTCAGCTTTAGATTTTCTTATTTCTTTCACTACCCTATTTCTCAATGAAATAAATTGGTGCCTGTTTTGTCCTGATTTAACTGACAACTTCAAAAAGTGATCTCGTTCTTTCATCAATTTCAGAATAAATTTGTTTAACCAAGGAAGGCCATTCTTTCTAGCTTTTAGTTTAATTATCCGTGTAAATTGTATAATAATTTGTTGTATTTTGTTGGCAAATTTAGAACAATCCTCATCTAAATTTTTGCCAACGAGTAATTCATCCCAATTTACTTCTTGAATTGAATCTTGAAAATTTTGTTATTCCTGTTTTGGTATCCTATAGAATTCAGTGGCGGCCAAGGATTTGAAGCGCTTTTTATTTAATTTTCTTGTAACCATTATAAGATTGTGATCAAACAATCCTGTGAGCATATTGTATGACTTCAAGATCCTTTCTGGCCTGTTAGTAAAAGCTAGATCAATCTGTGTGCTAGTGGAGTTTGTGATTCTCCTAGGGCTGAATTTTGTGCACTGGAGAGAGGAAGGATGTTCTTTAATCAAGATCTTGGTTCAGATCTCGGTTCAGCCTTGGTTCAGGTCTCGGTTCAGGTCTTGGTTCAAATCTCGGGTCAGGCTCGCCATCTCCATTTGGAGAGAATCCAGGATCCAGAAGATTCTTAATCGACAATCAAAAAAACCTAGCCAAGATGAGGTATTAGCATGAACACAGCAAAAGTCACAGCCTCACGGCCTCTCAAGCTCGTGCTCCCATCAACAAGATGACCCACAGGCCTCCACACAGCTCGTCCACAGCCTCTGTTGTTCGCTCTCAGAGCGCAAAAGACCGAAAAACCAGGTGCGCGCCTCGGCACTCTGCTCGGAAGGCGGGGCTAATATCGCTCTTAACGAATGAAAAGACCAAGATCGCCCAACGTGACCATGAAACAGGAATTTAAAAGTTGGATAATGATGATCACACTTCCTCTTCCCAAAATAACTGATTTTCAAAATAAAATCACACAATTGCATTAATACAAATGAAATATGAGAAAAAGGGTCATTTTCTCAGCTGGGTTACAATTAGCCAAGTTAGAAGCCTGTCTTAAGGAAATCAAAGCTTGGATGACTTGTAATTTCCTGCTATTAAATTCAGATAAGACTGAAGTCATTCTTGTTGGTCCAAAAAACCTTAGAAATACCTTTCCAAACTAAACTCTTAGTTTGGATGCGGTTACTCTTTCTCTTAATAGTTATGTGAGAAACCTTGGAGTTATTTTTGATCAAGATCTGTTTTTCAATTCACATATTAAATTTGTTTCTAAGACTGCCTTCTATCATTTGTGTAATATTGCCAAGATTGGGAGCATCTTGTCTCAGAGTGATGCTGAGAAACTGATCCACGCTTTTGTTAGCTCTAGAATAGATTATTGTAACTTTTTATCATCAGATTGTCCTAAAATATCTTTAAAAAGCCTCCAGTTGATCCAAAATGCTGCTGGAAGAGTTTTAACAGGTTCTAGAAAGAGAGATCATATCTCTCCAGTTCTGGCCTCCCTTCATTGGCTTCCCATAGAGTTCAGAATTAAGTTTAAAATCCTTCTTCTCATTTACAAAGCTCTTAACAATCAGGCCCCTTTTTATTTAAAAGATCTGATACTACCCTATCATCCTAACAGAACATTACGCTCCCAAAATGCTGGATTACTTGTAATACCTAGAATCTCCGAAAGTACAATGGGAGGCAGAGCCTTCAGTTATCCAGCTCCTTTCCTGTGGAACCAGTTACCAATCTGGATTCGGGAGTCAGACTCGATCTCTGTTTTTAAGAATAGGGTTAAAACCTTCCTTTTCGATATAGCCTACAATTAGGGAGGAATCATGTGTCTCTGAACCCTCCCTTAGTTATGCTGCTAATAGATTTAGACAGCCGGGGGACCTTCAATAATGTACTGGGCTTCACTCCTTTAATGTTTGCTCTCTACATGTCTGTTCTTTTCATCTTCTCTATCTCCTCACCCCCCAGCCAGTCGCAGCAGATGACTTCCCCTCCCTGAGCCTGGTTCTGCTAGAGGTTTCTTCCTGTCAAAAGGGAGTTTTTCCTCTCCACTGTCACCAAGCATTTGCTCACAGGGGATCGTCTGATTGCTGGGGTCTTTCTGCAGTTGTGGGGATTCCCCAACATTTGAAAGTGCTATGAGATGACTGTTGTCGTGAAATGGCGCTATATAAATAAAGTTGAATTGAATTGAGTTGAAATTGTGTCGACTGCCTGCCTTGGGTCCTACTGGGGTTGCGCTCTCCGCTTAAGGAAGATTTAGCAGCTTCCCCGGCGGAGCTCATTTTTTGTCAGCCGTTTCGGATCCAGGGTGAATTTTTGCCGGAGAGTCCCGTGCCAGGTACCGACTCATCTGCGTGCCTTTTTTCCGGGGCAGAGGCTGGCAGCGTTCTGGGGCCAGCGCACCATTGTTTTCTCTGCACTTTTGTTCCAAAGCGTTTAGAGAATGCCAAATTTGTTTTCGTTAGGTACAACGCACACAGAACCCCGCTGCATCCACCTTACGACAGTCCATTCAGAGTTTTGGAAATGGAGGCAAAACATTTTGTGCTAGATTTTGGGGGGGGCGTAAGGAAACCATCTGCATAGACAGGCTGAAGCCCGCTTATGTGTTGGCAGATGAGCAGGTAGTGCTGGCCAAGGCTCCCCGGCGTGGACGCCCGCCTATGGTGGGTCCACAGGTTTATGTTCCCCCTTCAGAGAACTGTTTTCAGGAGACCAAATCTTTCCCCTCCCCACCTTTTCCCCAACCAGAGGACGGTCCACCAGGAACTGAGTTTTTTCCTACCCACCTCGACAGGAAGGCACTCCACCCGGCCCAGCGGCTCCACGTTACAGCTGTTATGGGCAATTGCTGAATCCCAAGGTACCAGAGGGTTGAGACCCCGTCTGTGTGTTGGGGGTGAGGCACAACAGGAGGTCATACGCCACACAGTGACTTGGGGAATAGGGGTTAAAGGGTGAGAGAAGAAAGGAGAAGTGGCAACGGTAGGCACCAGAGCACCGGGGGGAGAAGACTGTATTAAGATGCGCCTTCACACTTGGGATGCCAGGCGTGAATGTATTGTCTTTTGTGATATATGTTAATGTATGTACTCCAGATGCCAAAGAAGATAATGTAAGCTGTATAAAGGATTCACTTTGGCACCTGGAGCCCAGTCTGACTTTGACCTAGAGGAGTAAAGTCTGTGTCTGCAATGCTCGTGTCTCGTCTTGTTCATTCCTGTACATTGTAATAACTATGCCAGGTCACTAGAGGCAGCAATGTGACTTTTTTTTACAGCACATGGATGACTTCCTGTTACAGTCAATCTCTAGCTGAACTGTTTTATAATCACCACCATCACCACCATCATAGCAGTCTGTCGTGGGCAACAATGACTGTTTCATTTAGGTCTGATCAGATTCCTCCACGCAGCTCTGTCCTTCACCTTTCGCTGCCAAGAACTCCTGTCTGCATCCAACTTCACCTTGGCGGCGTCCAAGCCGGTATGAGTTGCTTTCTGACTGACCATTTCATGAAACTGCTTGTAAAGTATTTGAGTACCGCTAGCTTTTGCTGGACTAGCAATAGCGGTTACTGAAAATAAACATGCATTCAGTAACTGCACCATTTTTTCATCACATCAGTTGTTTTCACACTGGTTTTGCTGTTTAGTTTTGCAGAGGAAGGACGAGGTAAAACTCATTAAAAACGTGGTAAAAACTCCAACTCCCAGCATTCCCCACCCGGAAATGGTTGCAGTGAACTGCGCACGCACCCAGAAACTCCTGCCACAGGGAAGTACTGAGCAATCCGTCAATACTGGGTAAGCACATGTCCGTCTTTTTGCCCGTCTGTTTCTTCCTCTGCCACTAAACAGCAAAAGCTCCCGTTCGTCTTGATTGTCATTGTATTCATGTACCTCCATCGCTTACACCATTTAAAATGTCTGCCACCATGCTCTTCTTTTGTTTGGATTGCAGCTGTTCAAATCAGTTTGGTGGCCCTTGGCTGCTGCCAACAGTATGGGCATGTGAACTGTAGATTATTTTCACTGTGCATGCATGTACTCCAAAACTACTGGATGGATTTGGATGAAATTTTTACCAGAGGTGGTCCTTGGCCTAGAGAGAAACCCATTTACCACAGGTGGTCCTTGGGCTAGAGAGGAACACATAACATTTTGGAGATGATTAGAGAATGCATACCTCTGCCAAGGCTCCGGCACCTAGGCATCAGCACCTTGGTGCTAAAACAAAGAACAAAAGAAGCACTAATTAAACAAACTTGACACAAAAAATGTGACTACCTAAGCACTGGAGAAATAATGGACAACAGGAATCAGGAGAAGCACAGGGAAAACCACGGGGAGCACAGGGAACATCCACAAACTGATTCAGTGACACTGTGAGGCAGGGAAGAACTCAACCTATACTGAAACAAATATTGCATAAACGCATTGGTACATGAGCGAATGCAGTAGGAATGGGAGTTGATAAGATTTTATCAGTACCAATGGTATTGTTGATTTTGCTTTTCAATCTGATTCTTTGTCGATTCCCTTATCATTTAAAACTGATATTGTTATTCTATTAAGACAAAGCAAAGAGAAGTCTCATACATTTGAAATGTTTTGACCGTCATCTGTAGTCTTCTTCAGAAAACGTCATCTGACATCCGTGACATGTCACATCAGCTGTTTTATCCTTTCCATAGGTGTAACCGACCTGACAGATTTGACAGATCTGCCAGGTCATCATGCACCTCGCCGTGTGATGGTCTCTGGAGGAGAGTCCCAGGTGTGCGAGAGCATGAAGTTTCCATTATCTCGGTTCATGGTGTTGTGGGCTCGCTTCCTGATTTCAATTGCTTCTTTGATCCAGCGTTTGTGTTTGTTGTCCTCTGATCCAATTATTTTTGCATTGTTCCAGTCCATGATGTGGTTGTTTATCTTACAGTGGTCTGGTATTGCTGATTTGAGGTTTTCCTGTTGTGCCTTTTCTTTTTGCGCTCTTGTGAGTCGCCCTGCCATTTCTTTTTCCCCCTTCTTTTTGGTGTTCCCTATTCCGTGTATCAAACATCCTCCCTGTTTCTCCTATGTATGTTTTTCCACATGATTTGCATGGTATTTCATAAATTATGTTGCATTTTTTGTTTGGTTATATTTTGTCCTTGGGGTGAATCAAAAGTTGCTGCAGTTTTGTGTGGGGTTTTATTGCTGTATTTATTCCGTGTTTATTCATGATTTTTTGTATGGGTTCAGTTATTCCCCGGATGTATGGTAGGGCCACTATGTTTTTGCTGTTTTCTGTTTTTGGTGCCTACATTTTTCATTTTTGTTTTTGTTCTTAGTCTTTGTTTCGGACTCGACGTTTTCCTTTCTTTATTGCCCATGTTGGGTATTGATAGTCCATAAGTGCATATTGTATATGCCGTTCTTCCTTCTGTCTGTCCTCTTCTTCCATGATAATAAGAATAAGAATAGACTTTATTTGTCATTATAACAAGTACAACGAAATTAAAATGCAAATCAGTCAGTGAATTAAAAGTAAAAAGAATTTTAAATATCACACACACTCAGTTTCACAGTTTCAAACCTCATGTTCTGCTAGAGTTCAGGGAGGTAATTGCGGTCAGATAAAAACTGTTTTTGAATCTGTTTGTCCTTGTTTTAATTGCACTAAACCGCCTTCCTGATGGTAGTAGTTGGAAGAGAGTGTGACCGGGATGAAAGGGGTCCTTCGAGATTTTTTGTGCCTTTTTAAGGCAGCGGGCGTGGTGCAGATCTTCAAGGCTGAGGAGAGGGCAACCAACAATTTTTTGGGCTGTGTTGATGACAGTCTGAAGAGCTTTCTTCTGAGCTACCGTGCAGCTGCTGAATCAAATACAAATACAATAAGTTAGAATGCTCTCAATAGAGCAACGATAAAAAGACAACAGCAGTCTCTGGCAGATGTTGTTTCCTCTCAACAACCTGAGGAAATGTAGTCTCTGCTGGGCTTTTTTCAGCAGCTCAGTTGTGTTCACTCCCCCATGTCATGTCCTCCTGAATTTGGACCCCCAGGAAGCAGAAAACCTCGACCCTCTCCACACCAGTTCCACTAACATGTCTGTTTTATTTCTTCTGAAGTCTATGATGACCTCCTTTGTTTTTGTGACATTTAAAAGAAGGTTGTTGTCCCCACACCACTCTGTCAACTGCTGCACTTCACCCCTAAAACCGGTCTCATCTCCCCCGGAGATGAGCCCTACCACTGTGGTGTCGTTGGCAAACTTGATGATGCTGTTGCTGTGGTGTATGGGGGTGCAGTCATAGGTGTAAAGGCTGTACAGTAGGGGGCTCAGCACACAGCCTTGTGGGGAGCCGGTACTGAGACTAATGGTGGTGGACATGTGAGGTCCCACTTTAACCCTCTGGCTGTGATCTGAGAGGAAACTTTGGATCCAAGTACAGTCCTAATACCCTGAGTTTGGACACCAGTCTGCTGGGGAGGATGGTGTTAAAGGTGGAGCTATAGTCCACAAATAGCATCCGCACATAGCTCTCCGGCTGCTCCAGGTGAAACAGGGCAGCGTGGAGGGCCGTGGCTACAGCATCCTCAGTGGATCTGTTGGTTCTATAAGCGAACTGGTGGGGGTCCAAACACTGTGGGAGAAGTGATATGATGTGGGCTCTGACTAGCTTCTCAAAACACTTCATCACCACTGGAGTCAGAGCCACTGGCCGGTAATCATTAAGACTGGTAACATTGTGTTTTTTGGGTATAGGAATTATGGTGGAGGATTTTAAACAGTGTGGGACAGTGGACTGTGACAGGGACCGGTTAAAAATCCTAGTAAAAATTCCAGCCAGCTGGTATGCACAGTCCTTCAGCACACGCCCAGAGACACCGTCAGGTCCAGTGGCCTTCCTCGGATTGACCGCTCCCAGAACTCTCCTCACCTCATACTCCTTGACAATGAGGCTTGGGCACCTGGGAGCTGTGGGCTCCGTTGTTGTTTCTATCTCTGGAGGCTCCACCTCAAAACGAGCAAAGAAAATATTCAGGTCCTCTGCCAGCGAGGGGCTCCCTGCAGCTGTTCTAGGGTTGGCTCTGAAATTAGTGAGCTGCTGCACCCCCTCCCACACCTGTCTGCTGTTATTACTATCCAGGTGGTCCTCAATCCTCCTCCTGTATTCCCTCTCGGCCTTCCTGATGCCTCTTTTCAGGTTAGCCCGGGCTAAGCGATAATGAGCTGTGTCGCCTGACCTGAAGGCAGCTCTCCTCTCCCTCAACAGTTTCTGGACCTCCCGGGTCATCCAGGGCTTTCTGTTAGGATAAATCCTGATGTCTTTTTCAACTGTGACAGCATCCATGCAGGTTTTAATATAACACAGCACACTATCCGTAAATATGTCCAGGTCTGGGTGTTCAAAAATGTCCCAATTTGTCCTGTTGAAGCAGTCCTGCAGCTGCTGAGTTGCACCATCGGGCCATGTTTTAACCGTTTTTGTAATAATAGGAGCAGTTTTCCTGAGTGGTACATATGCTGGGATTACACGCAGGGACATGTGGTCAGACTGGCCCAGATGTGGAAGTGGGATGACCCTAAAGCCCTGCTTGACGTTGAAATACATTTTATCAAGTGTATCTGCTCCCCTAGTAATACAATTAACATGCTGATGGAACTTGGGGAGCACCTTTTTCAAGTCCACATGATTAAAATCCCCTGCTACAATATGCACAGCCTCAGGATGTAAACTCTGCTGTTTGCTCAGACTGTCATATAAATATCCGTTAGCCGTGTTAGCACTAGCATCAGGTGAAATGTATACAGCGGTTACCATGACGACGGTGAATTCTCTTGTTAAATAGAAGGGTCTACATTTTACAGTCCCATATTCCAAGTCTGAGGAGCAGTGACTGTTTACAATTGCCATGTCTGTGCACCAGCTGTTGTTAATGTACATGCAGAGCCCACCTCCTCTAGTCTTCCCGGAGTCCCTCGTTCTGTCATGCCGCTGTACGGTGTAGCCTGCTAGCTCGATAGCATTGTCCGGGATGGATGGTTGAAGCGAAGTCTCGGTGATCAGCAGAATGCAGCTATCCCTTATCGGTTTCGTTGTTATCTGCAGCCTCAGCTCATCCATCTTGTTCAGGAGTGCTCTGACGTTTGAGATGAAGAGACTCGGTAGCGGTGGTCTGTGTGGCTGCCGCCGTAGTCTAGCTAGCGCCCCGGCCCGGCATCCCCGCTTCTGTCTCCTCTCTCTCCGCCGGCGCCGGCGCCTCCTCTCTGGGATGGTAATCCACGGAGCGCCCGGTCCCCTTGCTATAAACGCCGATATGTCATGCAATCGAACAAACTCGGCTGTAACATTCTGCTTGCATGAAACTCCAATCGTAAGGAGCTCATGCCGGCTGTAGTTGTTTTTAGCCCATGAGGGTGTACACTGAGCCAACAGAAACATGCATACAAACACACACCAACTGAGAGAACATACAGCCGCTGCAACTGTGTGCGCCGCCATGATAATAAGCTGGTTGCCGATGGTTTTTGGTTGCCGATCAAGAACCTTCTGGATCCTGGATTCTCTCCAAATGGAGATGGCGAGCCTGACCCGAGACTGAACCGAGATTGAACCGAGATCTGACCAGGATCTCGATTGAAGGACATCCTTCCTCTCTCCAGTACACAACATTCGAAGTGGTAA
The DNA here is from genome assembly GCA_020510985.1 of Pholidichthys leucotaenia. Classification (NCBI taxonomy): domain Eukaryota; kingdom Metazoa; phylum Chordata; class Actinopteri; order Cichliformes; family Pholidichthyidae; genus Pholidichthys; species Pholidichthys leucotaenia. The sequence continues at coordinate 316,714,742 of CM035843.1, forward strand.
CAACTCAAGCTGCCGCTTTAGAAAAAGGAAAAGAAACCTGAGTCTGGAGACACAAGATATCTAGACTGGTTAAACAACTAAACAGAAAGGACAACCAAACACTGAGCTCAGTAGGACACTTTTGGGGTTTTATTTCATGCCGGCCGTTGTTATATTTGTATATTTGTACATTGTATATTTTGCTCCTTTTATCTTTATTAATAACAGATATGAATTGCTCATTTCTTGCCTCCAGCTATTTCATTCCACACTCACTCTAATTCCCTATTGTAACCCTTACGAACCTAGCAACTGGTCTACACTTAATTATTTCCCTTACCTAATTAACATAAGGCAAGGGTTACAATAAGATAAGATAAGCCTTTATTAGTCCCACAACGGGGAAATTCCAGAGAAAATTCCATAAGAAAAGGGTTACAATATTTCAATGGTGGTCCATTGAAATAATGTCCTCACAACTGACAGTTTGTGTGCCGTGGGATGTTCGGATGTCAAGAGTAGGTATTGGTCCGTGTGTGTTGGCTTTCTGTATACTGTAGTTTTGATGCTGCCGTTGTCCTTATGGTGAATTTTTATGTCTAGAAAGTTTATGGTCCGATTTGTTTCTTCTTCATGTGTGAATTTGATGTTCTAACTGCTGTCTATAGTATTCAGGTGGTCTGTAAGTTCTTGTGTGTGTCCATGTTTTATTTTTTCCAGGGTGTCATCCACATATCTTCTCCAAATCATGGGTCTTATCAGGAAGTGATCCCACAACACCATAAACCAAGATGATGGAGCCTTCATGCTCTCGCACACCTGGGATTCTCTCATCACACGGCAGAGAGCGTGACTGACCTAGCAGATCTGTCAAATCTGTCAGGTTGGTCACATCTACGGAAGGGATAAAACAGCTGATGTGACATGTCACAGACGTCAGACGACACTTTCTGAAGAAGAATGCAGACAACTGTCATGCATTGCTCTTTCTTAGCTGAGAAAATGACTCACGTGCTGAATTGTTAACTAGTGTGGTTTTATTAAAGTAACAAATTAATACAAGGTGCCACAAAGTGCCCACAAAACAAAGGAAGCAAACGAGAGGGAGACAACTTACAGGAATTACTCGCCAGAACAAAGCAGGGTTCTGGCGGAGAACAGGAGAGACAACCAGAAGTGGCGACAAAGTAAAACGAAAGCAGGGCTCCTAAATATGGTACAAAACCCCATCACATAATAATTATCAGGTGTGGGCGCCCGAGCAGATGGGAGAAAGCGATAATGCCAAATCAGGATCAGCTGAGTGAGAGGGAGGCAGATCACCAACTGGCAGCTGACAGGGCACACCCACCTGAAGCTTAGCCCGTGACAGCTGTCAACAGAAGAGAGGACGATACTGAGGAAAACAGGATAACACATCATGCCAAGGTATAATTATGAGAAAGTGCAGAAAGTAATAATATGGTCCTAACACAAACAGAAAAATGACAAGCAGAAAACAAATACATAAACCCAAAAGGCATGAAGCGCAACAGATGAATGATAAACAGGGAAAAAGCCATGAAACGAGTCTGGAGGAAATCTCCAGCCCTTGGTTCATGACAACAACAGTCAAAACGTATCAAAGGTATGAGACATCCCTTTGTTTTGTCTTAATAGAAGAACAATATCTGCTTTGGTGCTTTTAGCAAGATGGCGGTGGCGCCTTCACACACAGTGGCTAGATGCCCCGGACTAATGCTCCCGTTTTTGTGTTTTTTCTGCCTTTTTCTGTGTCTCTTCTGTGACGGACTAATTACCTACAGTTGCCAAGAACTTATAGGCATCGGTCGCCAACTTACCTCCAACATTTCCAGTGCTCATTCCAATAATTACCACCACATCCCTGAGGAGATCGCCAGACCTTTGGGCGTGCCGTACTTCGTTACGCCCCGCAAACGGCACAGACGACGGGAGAGGAAGCAGAAATGAGGCTGCAGGGGTGGCCTCCATGCTCAGCTGCGCAAACTACGCACCAAACAACCATTACCTTAAATTTTTCTCACCAACGCCAGATCCCTCACCAACAAAATGGATGAGCTGCGATCGGAGATTGTCTACAATCGGTACATCCGGGACTGTTGCATTCTGACTGTGACCGAATCATGGCTGAACCCACCCATTCCTGCTGCCGCTGTGGAATTAACTGGCCGAACCACACACCATTTCGACCGCAACACTGATTCTGGTAAGGGAAGGAGTGGAGGGCTCTGTGTTTATGTGCTTCAGACTTGGTGCAGTAACAGCAGAATAATTCATAGCCACTGTTCACCAGACTTAGAGGCCATGTCTTTCCTGTGTAGGCCTTTTTATCTTCCCCACGAGCTAACGGCAGTAATTTTAACAGCTGTTTATATTCCTCCAGACGCTAACGTTAGCTTAGCACTCAATCACCTCCAGCACATTGCGAACAGGCAGCAAAGAGATCACCCCAACACAGTCCACATTACTGCAGGAGATTTTAACAAAGCATGCTTAAAGACTGTAGCCACCCAAGTTTCACCAACATGTTAAGTGTTGCACATGAGGGGAAAGAACACTGGATCATGTTTACAGCAACATTAAGCACACCTACAGAGCCACCCCCCTCCCCAACCTTGGACAATCAGACCACCTTTCTCTGCTTCTAATACCTGCCTACACCCCTCTTAGGAAGAGTTTCCCGTCAAACAAACAAACAATTAAAACCTGGGCTCAAAATGCCCTCCTCCAGCTACAAGACTGCTTTGCCTGCACATATTAGAGCATCTTTGAACAGCAGGACCTGAACTCCTACACCAAGTTTGTCCTTTTCTACATCAAATGCTGTGGAGAAAATGTAACAGTCACCAAACACATCTGGGTCTTTCCAAACCACAAACCCTGGATGACCAGAGAAGTCCAGGCTCTGATCAGAGCCCGCAACTCAGCCTTCAGACAAAGAGACAGCTCTCTGTACAGCACTGCTAGAACCAACCTGAGGAGAGACATACAACTCGGGAAGAATGCCTATAAGAGGAAGGTGGAGGGCTTCCTCTCAGACAACAACCCCTGACAGATGTGAAGAGGCATCCAGGCCTTCACCAACTACAGGGGCCAGGGCCCCCCTACATCAGACAGCAGCCTCACTCTGGCAGAGAAGGTTAACAACTTCTTTGCCTGGTTTGAGCACACCTCCCTCCCAAACTCATCCCCCACTCCTCCCCTCTCTCCCCTCCTCCCTTCTCTCTCTCCCCCCTTCCCTCCCTCTCTCTCTACAGGTGCACAAGGTAAGGAGGCAGCTGAGAGCAGTGAACCCCCGCAGAGCTACTGGTCCTGATGGCATCCCTGGAGTGGTGGTCAAAGCATATGCAGACCAGCTGGTAGGGATCCTCACCAAGCTGCTCAACCTCTCCCTGACACACACCACCATCCCCTCCTGCCTGAAGGCCTCCTCCATCATCCCCATCCCCAAAAAGTCCACAATTGACAGCCTGAATGACTACAGACCCATAGCACTCATGTCTGTAGTCATGAAATGTTTTGAGCGACTGGTGTCACAGCACAGAAGGGCCTGTCTTTCCCCCTCCTTCGACCCAAACCAATTGGCCTACAGGGAGAACCGGTCTATGAAAGACGCCATTGCCACCACTCTCCACAGAGCACTGAGCCACCTGGACAACCTAAGGAGCTACATGAGGATGCTCTTTGTGGACTACAGCTCAGCTTTCAACACCATCATCCCGGACATCCTGATCAACAAACTCCACCTCCTCCAGACCCCCCCCCCCCCCACACACACACCTGCTCCTGGATAAAAAACTTTCAAACCAACCATCCACAAACCGTCAGATTTGGCCCCCACCACTCCTCCACACTGTCTCTCAGCACTGGCTTCCCCCAAGGCTGCATGCTAAACCATCTACTATACTCCCTGTACACCTTTGATTGTATTCCAACCCACCCAACCACCGTCATCGTGAAATATGCCGATAACACAACCTTGGTTGGACTCATCACCGACGACAATGAGAAGGCATACAGGGTGGAGGTAGAGAACCTGCTACTGTGGTGCCAAGCAAACAACCTGAAACTGAACGTCCAAAAAACCCAAATAACTCATACTGAACTTCAGCAAAAACAGACAGGATCACCCCCTCTCCTCATAAATGGTGACCGTGTGGAAAACGTCCCCACCTTCAGGTTCCTGGGCATCCACATCTCCTCTAACCTCTCCTGGACTGTCAACACCAAGGCCTTGGTGAAGAAAGTCCAACAGCGGCTGCACTGAGGAAGAAAAACTTGGACCAGAAGCTGCTGCTGGCCTTCTATTGCTGCTCAGTGGAGAGCGTGCTCAGCTACTGTCTGGGTATGTGGTCTGCCGGCTCCACGGCCGAGAACAGGAAGGCTATGCAGAGGGTCATCAACATCGCCCAAAACATTATCGGCGGCCCTCTGCCCTCCCTGGAAGAAATCTCCAGATCCTCCTGTCTCAGAAGGATCAAGGCCATCACAGGAGACCCCTCACATCCCACTCACCACCTGTTTGATCTGCTTCCCTCTGGACGACGGTTCAGATCGATCAGGTCCCACACCTCCAGACTGACAAACAGTTTCTTCCCCTCGGCAATTCGAACTGCAAACAGTCAGAGGCCCCACCCCCCTCCCTCCAAACACTCACATGCACCTAAGGACCTTTTAATTATCACAGTAACTCACTTGTCTTTGCACTCCACACTTTCATGTATACTGAGCCACCCGTGAAATCACTACTGTGCATATTTTCCATAATTATTAGGCGATTTTACATCAGTTGTGTGTTCTGCACTCCACACTCTCAAGTACATACAGACGTGGACAAAATTGTTGGTACCCCTCTGTTAATGAAAGAAAAATCCACAATGGTCACAGAAATAACTTGAATCTGACAAAAGTGGTAATAAATAAAAATTCTATGAAAATTAACCAATGAAAATCAGACAATGCTTTTGAATTGTGGTTCAACGGAATTATTTTAAAAAACAAACTCATGAAACAGGCCTGGATAAAAATGATGGTACCCCTAGAAAAGATTGAAAATAATGTGACTATAGGGACATGTTCAACCAAGATGTGTCCTCTAATTAACATCACAGGTGTCTACAAACTTGTAATCAGTCAGTCGGCCTATTTAAAGCGTGACAAGTAGTCACTGTGCTGTTTGGTGACATGGTGTGTAGCACACTAAACATGCACCAGAGGAAGCAAAGGAGAGAGTTGTCTCAGGAGATTAGAAAGAAAATTACAGACAAGCATGTTAAAGATAAAGGCTAAAAGACCATCTCCAAGGAGCTTGACGTTCCTGTGACTACAGCTGCACATATTATTCAGAAATTTAAGATCCATGGGACTGTAGTCAACCTCCCTGGACGTGGCCACAGGAGGAAACTTGATGAAAAATGGAAGAGACGGATAATACGAATGGTAACAAAAGAGCCCAGAACAACCTCTAAACACATTCATGGTGAACTCCAAGGTCAAGGTACATCAGTGTCAGATCACACCATCCGTCGTTGTTTGAGCCAAAGTGGACTTCATGGGAGACGACCAAGGAGGACACCATTGTTGAAAACAAATCATAAAAAAGCCAGACTGGAATTTGCCAAACTGCATGTTGACAAGCCACAAAGCTTCTGGGAGAATGTCGTATGGACAGACGAGACAAAACTGGAACATTTTGGCAAGGTGCATCAGCTCTATGTTCACAGACGCAAAAATGAAGCATACCAAGAAAAGGACACTGTCCCTGCTGTGAAACATGGAGGAGGTTCTGTTATGTTCTGGGGCTGCTTTGCTGCATCTGGCACAGGGTGTCTTGAATCTGTGCAGGGTACAATGAAATCTCAAGACTATCAAGGTATTCTAGAGAGAAATGTGCTGCCCAGTGTCAGACAGCTTGGTCTCAGTCACAGGTCATGGGTCTTGCAACAGGATAATGACCCAAAACACACAGCTAAAAACACCCAAGAATGGCTAAGAGCGAAACATCGGACTATTCTAAAGTGGCCTTCTATGAGCCCTGATCTAAATCCTATTGAACATCTGTGGAAGGAGCTGAAACATGCCGTCTGGAGAAGGCACCCTTCAAACCTGAGACAACTGGAGCAGTTTGCCCATGAGTAGTGGGCCAAAATACTTGCTGAGAGGTGCAGAAGTCTCATTGACAGTTAGAGAAATCGTTTGATTGCAGTGATTGCCTCAAAAGGTTGTGCAACAAAATATTAAGTTAAGGGTACCATCATTTTTGTCCAGGCCTGTTTCATGAGTTTGTTTTTTAAAATAATTCTGTTGAACCACAGTTCAAAAGCATTGTCTGATTTTCATTGGTTAATTTTCATAGATTTTTTTATTTATTACCACTTTTGTCAGATTCAAGTTATTTCTGTGACCATTGTGGGTTTTTCTTTCATTAACAGAAGGGATACCAACAATTTTGTCCACGTCTGTAGTTCCATCCGTGAAGCCACTACCATACCTGTGTATATACCGATGGGCTATTTTTATTTTTATTTCAGTCATGTTTAATTGTGTGTTCTGTAACTGTGTTTAATTCAAATTCTTCTCTCTTACTTTATTGCGCAGTAGCCTGGTGGAGGGCCCACAATTTCGATGTACAGTACAATGACAATGAAACCTATTCTATTCTTTTCTATTCTATCCTATATCAGTTTGATCAATAACAAGACCAAATGAACCTGTTTGAGATATCCCTTATCAATTCTTGATCAGTTTTCCATGTGTGGAGAAAAGCAGGCCTTCATAGGATTTCAGCATCAATGCGGGGGTTTTATTATTTTTATGACTTTAAAAATGCTTTTTTTAAATGGGGGCAGCTGTGGTGCAGGTATAGTATGGCCAGCTATTGATTGGAGGGTCAGGGGTTAATTCCCACTCTCTTGGCAGTCTGCATGTTGAAGTGTCCTTGAGCAAGACACTAAATCCCCAGTTGCTCCTTATTGGTCAGGCCAGCGTCTGTGCATGGCAGCTCCACCACCATCAGTGTGTGAATGTGTGTGTGAATGGGTGGATAGCAGGATCTGTAAAGCACTTTGGTCATCTAGAGATGAGAAAAAGCTCTATATAAGTGAACACCATTCACCATTTTCTTCTCTTCAAAAGATATAATAAAATCAAATATAAAAGACTGTAAGCATATAAAAATGGGCATTTATGCCGTGTAACATTTGTTATGTTTAAATGTTGAAAAGCAATATAAATAAAAACAGTATACTGTAAATGGAATATTGAAGTGATTAGAAATAACTGCACAGTTATGTTATTTTAGCACAAAAATATATATGCTGTACTTGGGTGTAAATTTAGCATTTTTTTAATATGTACAGTATACTGTATATGCACAGTGTATATACACCCACATACAGTGGTATGAAAAAGTGTTTGCCCCCTTCCTGATTTCTCATTTTTTTGTGTTTGTCACACTTACAGTCATGTGAAAAAATTTGGACACCCCTTTAAATATTCAGTTCTTTATTAAGAAATGTCCACATATCTATGTCTAACCTTGTTTTTGTTTTTATTTGCATTTTTTTAACATCTATTTTAGCCATTGTAAGTGGGAATGAATGTGGGGGTGTCCTAAAAAAGATGGGGGGTGTCCTAATTTATTCCTCACTATTTATTTAGAATTATATTTTACAGAAAATTTGAAAAAAGTCTTTAATTCATTTTTAATTGTTTACTTGTATTACGTAAATCTCCCTGTATTTTTAACACTGATATTAATTATTCATATGTCCAAATATGTTAAAAAACACAGGCTTATACAGGATGTCCTAATTTTTTCACATGACTGTAAATGTGTCAGATCATCGAACAAATTTAAATATTAGACAAAGATAACACAAGTAAACACAAAATGCAATCTTTAAAGGAAAGTGTTAATTATTAAGGGGGGAAAAAATCCAAACCTACATGGCCCTGTGTGAAAAAGTGATTGCCCAATAAACCTAATATCTGGTTGGGCATCCCTTAGCAGCAGCAGCTTCAATCAAGCGTTTGCGATAACTGGCAGCGAGTCTTATACAGTGCTGTGAAGGAATTTTGGCCCACTCTTCTTTGCAGAATTGTTGTAATTCAGCCACATTGGAGGGTTTTCTGTCATGAGCAGTGGGAGCGCGCCCCTCCCCTCTGGTCCCGTTTCCTCCAGCTCATCACGGCACTTGAGGCAGAAGACACACCTGTGTCCGCTCATCAGCCAGCATACTTAAGGAGGTTCCCTCCGCGCAGTCTATGCTGGCTTATCTGGGTATACTGCCCGTCCTACGGACTAGCTATTAACCGGTATCGTTAACACATCGTTAACCTCCGTGTTCTCCTTTCTTTCAGGTTGCTGCCACCGTGTAGGTGTGTTCTCGGGACTGCGCGCGCTCTCCTGCTCCACCTCACAATTCATCAGTAACTTCTTCTCCCCGGTCAGGCACCATCAGCTTCTCTATTCCCCCCTACCCTACTGGTTCGTCTATTCCCCGCTGGGTCCTGCCGGTCGTCCCTGGATTTCCCAAGTAAGTGGAAATTTGGCTCTCCCATTTTCCCCTTACTCCACTCCTTAGCTCACGGCTCTTGTCTTCTCTCCGCAGATCCATTTCCTCTGGCGAGTGACTGTTTCTGTAGCTGTGCAATGCTGTGTTTTGAGATAATCAAACTGTCAAACATGCCCCTCTGTGTGGTTCACCCTGTGTTTGGCATCGTGCGTGTAAGCTGTCAAAAACTAACACGTCATGACAGTTTTCGAGCATGAACTGCCTTTTTAAGGTCATGCCACAGCATCTCAATTGGATTCAGGTCAGGACTTTGACTAGGCCACTCCAAAGTCTTCATTTTGTTTTTCTTAAACCATTCAGAGGTGGACTTGCTGGTGTGTTTTGGATCATTGTCCTGCTGCAGACCCCAAGTGTGCTTCAGCTTGAGGTCATGAACAGATGGCCAGACATTCTCCTTCAGGATTTTTTGGTAGACAGCAGAATTCATGGTTCCATTTACCACAGCAAGTCTTCCAGGTCCTGAAGCAGCAAAACAGCCCCAGACCAACACACTAAACCACCATATTTTATTGTTGGTATGATGTTCCTTTTCTGAAATGCTGTGATACTTTTACACCGGATGTAATAGGACACACACCTTCCAAAAAGTCCAACTTTTGGACTTCCGGTCTGGACGCCATGGTGATAGCAACCTAACGGTGAAACTCCCAGACTCAATCCAAGGAAAACCTCCTCAAAATCAGACCTAACGGATTTTTGGAAGATTAAAATTCAAAAGACAATAACACCATGCCTAACCAAAAGCAGAGGAAACTGACATTCCCCAGATCAGGACGCACAGCGGCCGCCGAATCGGAACCAGAGGACCTCCGTTCAGAAGACGAGTGCCTGGGCCTAGCTAACAAAAGGATTAGCTTGAAATCGCTATTTGACGAATTACGACGATTTCGGGCCGAATTTCTTGAATTCAGAGAGGATCTAAAAAAGGCGAACAGCAGAATGGACCAGGCCGAAAACCGAATCTTGGAAGCTGAAGACAGAATAAAAGTGCTTGAAGATTCTGTACTGGATTTACACAGAAAACAGTCAAGGCTGGAGGCTAAGCTAGCCGACCAAGAAGGAAGACAGAGACGAGACAACATCAGAATTCACGGTCTGAAAGAAGGAGCTGAAGATGGTTTCAACACAGTGGCAGAATGCGTGGAATCCTTATTGAGAGAGAAGTTGGATATTCCACAATCCACCGATTTGAAGATAGAAAAGGCACATCGCACATTAGCCGCAAAGCCAGCCCCGGAAGCGCCCCCACGTTCAGTGTTGGTAAGATTCTCCAACTTCAAAATAAAACAAGAAGTTGTAAGACGGGCTTGGCAGAAGAAAGGATTTATGCATCAAGAAAGAAAAGTCTTCGTGGAACACGATTACGCCCCTGAAGTTCTTAAAAAGCGACAGGAATATAACGACGCCAAAAAGGTTTTACGGGAAAAGAATCTACGCTTTCAGACGCCATTTCCGGCGAAGCTAAGGGTCTTTTACGGGGAAGAGTCATGTCTCTACAATTCAGCGGAAGAAGCAACAACTGACATGGCAAGAAGAGGACTCCTGGTAACGGTGTTTAAACCCGCAGCGGATCTGAACGAGAAAATCAGAGCTCAAACGTGGTCCACTCAGAGACCTTCAAAATCCACGGGCCAGCAGCGGGAACACCCAGCCCCAGAGCTACAAAGATAAGCTTTCCAGTTCCAGGAAGGAATAGCGACCTTTTAGTTTTTTTTTTTGTTTTTTTTTTTCTTTTCTTTCTCTCTTCAGTCACTCTACACTTCCATCCCCCCTCCTACAAGGTAACAAACATTAAAGAAGATGCAGAATCAGCATGTGGTAAAACCTTTCATGGAGCAGTTTTAGCATTAGAAACAAATGTCTTCTTAATTTAAAGGGGAAGGAAAAAAAAATCATGTTAAAATAGAAATGTAACAACGACCCACATGTTCTCCCCACACTAACAAATACTGTATTAGAGTGAATGTTTGCTGTGATGGGGGTGGGAGGGTGCACACAAGCTCATAGGGTATAGGCATAAAAAAAAAAAAAAAAAAAAATCATTACAAATTCGGATTGGGATCTGAAATTCACGTTAAAAACATGGGACAACTTACAGGGGTAAGAGAGGGCCCTCAACACGTAACAGAGTTTGAGGAATTTCCCTCAGAGCCCACACTCCATCAGGGCTCTTACAGGGTCTTTAAAGAGACCCCAGCTCAGGAAGTTTTTTTGACAGTTTTTTGTTTTAAAGTTTCGTACATTATGTACTTAATGTTTTTTATGTTCTTAATGTTCTTTCAGTTTCTGAGTAGCAAAAAAGAGGGCCACCACACTGTTATACTAAATAAGAAAATACAATGGAGAAACAGGGTGTAACCAAAATAGCCTCATATAATGTAAAAGAGATCCTGAATCCAGTTAAAGATCCAAGATTCTACGCAAAATGAAAAAAAGACAAAGCAGAAATAGTATTTTTACAAGAAACCCACATAACAGACGTGGAACACACTAAACTCAGTAGACAAGGGTTTAAAATGATCTCTTCATCTTCATATAAATCAGGGAGGAGGAGGGGAGTAGCGACATTGATATCAACCAAAATTACATTTGAAAAAAAATCAGAACACAAAGATAAAGAAGGGAGGTACAGTTTGGTAACTGGGCGGCTAGAGGGAGAAGATATCACCCTGCTGAATGTATATGCACCACCAGGGGCTAAATGGAAATTTTATAAAAATGTATTCGACCTAATGATAACTAAAGCCCAAGGTTTAGTGATATGTGGTGGAGACTTCAATCTAAGACTGAATCCATACTGGGATGCAACAGGTAATTCTTCACATCAAAATAACACCCAAAATAGGAATACTCGGATGCTACTAAAAGAAATGGGAATCTGTGACGTATGGAGGGAATTCAACCCCAATGTAAAAGATTATACTTTTTATTCAACGCCACATTCATCTTACTCAAGGATTGATTACTTTTTTATGTTTAATAGAGACATTGGAAGAGTAAAAACATGTAAAATAGGACTGATGGATCTCTCTGACCACAGTCCGATCTATATGGATTTAAACATCCAAAAATACACAAATAATACATTTTCCAGGAGGTTGAATTCAAGTGTCCTGAAAGGGCCACTGAAAGATGAATTGGAATCAGATATTCTCAGATATTTGGAAGAAAACGATAATGGAGAAGTATCCCCTTTAATACTGTGGGATGCGTGCAAAGCTGTAATAAGGGGAAAAATTATTGCAAAACTGGCAACCCAAAAGAAACTGAGACAAGAAAAACTAATCACACTAGAGTCAGAGCTCAAGAACCTAGAAAAAGAACACAAAGATAACACTCATTCTAATGGCTCGCTCAAGATCAAAGAAATTAAAAATCAAATAAATGAGATCTACACAATAGAAATCCAGAAGAAACTTACATTTCTGAAACAAAAACACTATGAAGCAGGCAGTAAATCGGCAAAAATTACTAGCCTATAAATTGAGGAAACAACAAACGGAAAGAGCAATCTACAAAATCAGAGACCCAGTATCAAAGGAAATAAAATTCAGAATTCAGGATATTCTTAAAAGCTTCGAGAATTACTACAAGAACTTATACTCCCACAAAAAACATAAAAACACATCCGAGACATTCCTAAACACATTAAACCTTCCCCAACTTACGGAATCACAAAATAAAACCCTACTGTCAGAAATACAACCTAAAGAATTGGAAAAAGCAATTATGAAACTTAAAGCTAACAAATCCCCAGGAGCAGATGGCTATATAGCAGAATGGTACAAAACCTTTAAACAGCAACTATCTCCTCTCCTCCTGAAAACATTTAACTACGTCCTCCACACAGGGAAAATCCCCCCCTCCTGGAGAGAAGGGGTCATTGCAGTCATACCTAAACCTGAAAAGGATAAACTAGAATGCTCCAACTACAGACCAATCAGTGTATTAAATCAGGACTATAAGCTTTTTACCACTATCCTTGCCAAAAGGTTAGAAAACATACTGATAGACTTAATTCACTTAGACCAAACAGGTTTTATAAGACAGACAGACACAAGACAACATTCGACGCACTTTACACATAATTCATCATATAAAAAAATATAACTTAAATGCAGTCATATTGGGATTAGATGCTGAAAAAGCATTCGATTCGGTTGACTGGTCTTTCCTCTATAAAATCTTATCCAGTTTCAATTTTCATAACAACTTCATTAGAACTATACAGGCATTATATAAAAAACCAACAGCTAAAATAAGGATTAACGGTAATTTATCATCATCTTTTGAGCTGGAAAGAGGATGTTGTCAAGGCTGCCCCCTGTCTCCACTGCTCTTTGCAATCTTCATAGAACCTCTGAGCCAATGGATAAGACAAAATCAAGAAATTCAAGGTATTACACTTGGTCAGAAAGAACATAAAATAGCACTCTTTGCTGATGACATTTTAATATACCTAGGGCAGCCAGACACTTCTCTACCAGAACTAATCTCAGTTTTTTCAGACTATGGAGATTTATCAGGGTACAAATTAAACATGCATAAAACCCAAGTTTTAACATTCAACTATGACCCAAATCATTTTTCACTAAATGAACTCAAAACTAACTGGGAGTTGGAATCTATGAAATATCTGGGGGTCAATATCCCGAAACAACTCGACAAAATTATAACACTAAACTATGATCCACTGGTGACAAAAATAAAATCTGACCTAGCAAGATGGAATATGATACCATTCTTAGGTACCGCACAAAGAATTGAAGCAGTCAAAATGAATATACTTCCACGTCTTCTATACCTTTTCCAAACAATACCGGTAGAACCTCCCAAAAAAACATGGCAGGAACTGGACAGAAGGATCTCAAGATTCATATGGCAGGGTAAGAGACCTAGAATCAGATATAGAACCCTACAGCTAAACAAAGACAAAGGTGGGCTCGCACTGCCAAATATCAGGGACTATTTTATAGCTGCACAAATTAAAACTTTAGTAGAGATATGTAACCCAGTCTACACTGCACAATGGAAGGAGATGGAATGCCAAATAACAAGTGACATCCCCCTACAGGCGATAATAGGGAACAATGCCTTAACTAAACTCCTGAATAACACTAACCCGTGGATAGAGACCCCGCTAAAAATTTGGTTTAAGATAGTCAGAGAGAATCAAGCTAAAGAGCCCTATCGACTTCTGCAATGGATTGCCTATGATCAAGACTTTACCCCCAATAAAACAGACACTAGATTTAAAGAGTGGAAAGAGAAAGGGCTGATAAAATATTACGATTTTTTTAAGGGGCAAACTTTAAGAAGTTTTGAAGATTTGAAAAAACAAGGTCTAATAAATCAAGATCTTTACAGGTTCTTTCAGCTTAGGCACCACATAAACAATATACTTAAAAAGGAGGATTTGGAAAGGGCCCAGTCAGGTGTTCTGAAGGTCTTCTTAATGGCATATAAAGGGATCCCAGGGATCAGATACATTTCTAAAATATACCAAGGTCTTCAAGACTTAAAAGGAGACAACACATCGTATATAAAAGAGAGATGGGAAAAAGAGGGGAATTTCACTTTACAATTGGAAATATGGGAAAAGCTAAATAAACAGCAATGGAAAAGTACCTCATCCCTGCAGTGGAGAGAATTTGGATGGAAAAACTTGGTAAGATTTTTCAGAACACCTGCACAAAACAAATTTACCCATAAGGGGTTGAACTGTTGGCGCTTGTGTGGTGAAAAGACTGCAAATCATTTTCATGTGTTTTGGTCATGCCCAGTTATCCACCAATATTGGTCCAGCGTACAGACAATATTGGGGAAAATATTCAAAATAACAGTTCCCTTTTCTTTTGTAACTTTGTATTTGGGTTTATTACCGGACTCACTGGAAAGACGAGGAGATAAATACTTATTCAATGTTTTAATATTGGCAAGTAAAAAAGCCCTAACTAAAAAATGGATGCTGAAGGACTGTCCTACACCTGAAGATTGGATTAACGTGATTCAAGACATTTACTCGATGGAAAAGTTGACATTCGCACTGAGACAGGACATGGATGGGTTCATAAACTTTTGGCAACCCTGGATCGCATATGTGTCTTCCATTAGAACTAATCTTTGACAAATACCATTTCAATAATGGTCCCGCTCTTTGTTCCAACACTACTCAGTTGCTCTTTTACTTTTAATTACTTAATTTTCTGTTTGTTTGTTTTTTGCTGTTCTGTTTGTTTGTTTGTTTATTCGTTTGTTTGTTTGTTTTTTATTTAATTCTCCTTAACTTCACTTTTTCTTTCACTTTAAAAAAAAAAAGGGGGGGTTGTTGTTATAACTATCCTACCAATGTTGTCAAATAGCAAAAAATAAGGGAACATGTGATGAAAATGTAAACAATGCAATGCTGTAATGACCTGTATACCCTTTACAAAAACTTAAATTAAAAAAAAAAATGAAAAAAAAAAAGTCCAACTTTTGTCTTGTCAGTCCACAGAGTATTTTGTCACAAGTCTTGGGGACCATCAAGTTGTTTTCTGGCAAAACTCAGATGAGCCTTTATATTCTTTTTGCTCAGCAGTGGTTTCTGTCTTGGAACTCTGCCATGCAGGCCATTTTTGCCCAGTCTCTTTCTTATGGTGGAGTCATGAACACTGACCTTTACTGAGGCAAGTGAGGCCTGCAGTTCTTTGGATGTTGTTGTGGGGTCTTTTGTGACCTCTTGGATGAGTCATCGCTGTGCTCTTGGGGTGATTTTAGTTGGCCGGCCACTCCTGGGAAAGTTCACCACTGTTCCATGTTTTCGCCATTTGTGGATAGTGGCTCTCACTGTGGTTCGCTGGAGTCCCAAAGCTTTAGAAATGGCTTTTAAAACCTTTTCCAGACTGATAGATCTCAGTTACTTTGTTTCTCATTTGTTCCTGAATTTCTTTGGATCGCAACGTGATGCCTAGCTTTTGAGGAAGTTTTGGTCTACTTCACTTTGTCAGGCATTTCCTATTTAAGTGATTTCTTGATTGATAACAGGTGTGGCAGTAGTCTAGCCTGGGTGTGGCTAGAGAAATTGAACTCAGCTTTCCAAAAATGTGATAAACCACAGTTAATTTATGTTTTAATGGGAAGGAAGGTGGGGGGGGGGTATCTTTTCACACAGGGCTATGTAGGTTTGGATTTTTTTTTTTTTACCCTTAATAATAAACACGTTCATTTAAAAACTGCATTTTGTGTTTACTTGTGTTATCTTTGTCCAATATATATAAATTTGTTTGATGATCTGAAACATTTAAGTGTTACAAACATTCAAAAAAAAAAAGAGAAATCAGGACGGGGACAAACACTTTTTCACACCACTGCATGCATAAAATAATTGTATATTAACATACTGGTAAAAACCTCAAGACATTACTCATTCTGGGAAAGAATCAAATTCAGTATTGATCTGCTATACACATCACTACATCACACGTATCACCTATCAAACTCCAGCTGCTCTACAGTCATGAATGGATGCAAGTGTGTCCATGATAGGGCAATAATGAGCAGAGTATAGTTACTGTTAATGGAGCTTTATTAAAGTAACTACTGACAATGCCCTCAGGCATTCAGCACTCTCCAGCAAGCCATGTGTTTCACGACGAAAGAGGACTAGCCTCTTCCGCCCACATCCTTTATACCCGGAGTGGCGTCACCACCGGAAACCTGTAGTTGTCCACCCCTGCTGATTCCCCATCCAACCCGGCCGCCATCTTACTAATACCCCTATTTCCATACAAAACATCCCCCCCCCTTCAAAAAAAAGCCATGTGCACAGATAACCCACCCAAAACCCAACAAATCTACCTACGGGTACAAATAAAGTAACCTGAACCTGAATTGGTCACCCGATTCACACTCTAAGCACAAAACATGTACAAAAAGAAACAAACTGCCTATCCACTCATACAACTAAGGCTGGGGGGCCGGGTGGACTGCCAGTGCCCCCTACATGGCTAGGCGGGTTATTCTGCCACCATATCTAAAGCAGTCCAAAATAAAGAAAGCTCTGTTTCTAATTACAATAATCCCCTCAAGCAGCTCCACATATTCATAAAGAACAACAATTAGTAGAAACACAACATGCAGTAACAACACTATTGGCGGCCCCCCACCCAACACACCCACCCCACATCTGGGCATCACACAAGTATTTTGTAAAACGTTGTGCAAAAATAAACACAATTACCATTATTCCATCATACATTCTTTAAATGATCAACTCAGTGATCATGGTCCTACACCAACCAAAATGTGCCTTTCTTTCATATTTATACAATGCCATCAAAAATACTCAATGTTCCTAAAACCCCTTTTTTCAAACGTAACCATCACCTCTCAATTTTTAAATCACAATACAAAACAGTGTCACTCTACAGTCTAAAACCAAGTCAAGCTATGAAAATTTTCCTCACATTTCTTTTTTTCCCCCTTTTTTTTAATGTATATGTTATAAAATTTATCCCATAAAATTTCACCCTAAAACTAAAACAGAGACAATATTCGGGGCGCGGACACAACAGTATTTAACGATATACAACAGGACCTGGATTGAAACCAAAATACACCCTCAGTCCTTCGATGGATCTCTCAGAGTGCCTCCGTCTCTTAACCTCTGGGCTCGGGCTGCGTCATCTCCTCTTCTCCACCACGCGGCGCAGCTCATTCGGATGCCTCTAGGTCTTGTCTGACAGGCCTAAATACCCATCGCTCCAGGCAGCCTCCACCTGGAACCACTTCTGGTCATCACGCTGCTCGTGTGACCCGTAATCTCCTCTCATCTGGGCCTCAACCCTGGGCCGAACCTCATCTCCAACCCGCATGGAAGCCCTTTCTTTCTTCTTGGGAACATTCCGGTGTTGACTGGCCTCCTTCACAGAACCGGTCAGCTTGCGGGTCCGGTTTGCAGTCCTCTTGGCAGGCCGTTGTTGTGAGTGCTTCAAAACTGCGCTTTCAGGTCTCGTCCCCTCAGTCCTCAGCACGGGCACTTCATCATTATGGGCCACCCCGGGGGTCCCAGTGTGCTGTCCAGTTCCCACACCAAGGGTAACCTGGTTACCGGCATTGGGTCCGTCCCGGGGCGGCGTCGCGTGGTGCCGAGCGTGCACTCCACCTGTGGTATCCAGCCAAAGTCCCACACCTCCTATCTCTCCACCACCGAAGCGGGTTGGCCCCACAGTCCACAACCCGACCACTCCTCACCCTTGACATTTGTGATGGAGAACCCCAGACCATAAAATACACCCCATTATGTTTGTGCCCGCAGCGGTGACATAAATGCGGGCATTGGGCACCACCACAGACTTGTACCGTGCTTCCATCTCCACAAATCCCAAAACGGCCAATCTGTTCAAGCCATAACCATAATAGGGGCTCTGCTGCTTCCTGATCTGTCGGTGTGGAAATAGACTCCTCATGGTCGCCAGGTTCAATACAGAGATCACAGCTCCCGTAACCACCAAAAGAGGAAACTCGATGCCATCCAGTGTTACCTCACAGCTGATCCATCCCTTGGTCTCTTGGGAAACTGTATGGACGATTGTGGGAGCCTTCTGTGAGGGACCCCCCTCATGCTGTTGGCCCCTACGCTCAAAGTTAACGCATGCTCTGGCAAAGTGGTTCAACAGTCCACACTTCCCACAACACTTGCCCTTCACCGGACACACTCTGGATTTATAGCGGTGATTTGGGGACCCACAGCCATAACAATGTGGCATTCCTGGGGCGGACCTAATTTTCACCACAGAGGCATATTCATCCTCTCCGCTGTCTTCATCCTTAGGGTCCAATGACAGTGCCTTAAAACGAGGCTTGCCCTGGGTCGGAGCGTCTCCCTCACTTAGGCCTCTCGCTATTGTCTCAGCTACCTCGAATTGCTGAGTGAGCTCGATAGCGACAGTCAACGTCAGCTCACCTGGGTGGATCAGAAGTCTGGACTGGGCTGCAGGGCAGCGAATATGTTCCACCAACTGGTCCCGTATCATTTCATCTTCCAGGTTTCCAAAGTTGCATTCCCTTGCCAGCTCCTGGAGGTCTGCAAAGAATCTCTTCACAGGTTCCCCCGCCCTCTGGCGGCGCTGTCGGAATTGAATGCGCCGGACAGTGATGTTTTCCGGGGCGCGAAAGTAGCCATCAGCTCCACCACTTCATCAAAACTATCGGCTCCTCCTAGAGTTTCCAAAATCCTCTGCCCCTCCATGCCCAAATTATGAACCAGGACAGCCCTCGTGCAAAGCTTCTTGAGTTCGCTGAGGTTCAAAACTACCACATAATTTGTAAATGTGGCAAACCACCGAGGCCAAGGCACAGGCGGCTTGCCCAGGTTTCCAGAAACGACCGAAAACTGGCAACGAACCTCTCCATAACCGCTTTTACCTCGTTGCCAAATGTTGGGTCCATAATAGGGCAAAAACGTGCAGAGTATAGTTACTGTTAATGGAGCTTTATTAAAGTAACTATTGAAAATACCCTCAGGCATTCAGCACTCTCCAGCAAGCCAGGTGTTCCACGATGAAAGAGGACTAGCCTCTTCCGCCCACATCCTTCATACCCAGAGTGGCGTCACCACCAGAAACTGGTAGTTGTCCACCCCTGCTGATTCCCCGTCCAACCCGGCCGCCATCTTACTAATACCCCGATTTCCATACATAACAGCAAGCCTTTCACTACATACTTCAGCACAGCTCTGTGTGCTGCTAGCATCAGTGGGTTATCCTAGCAATGAGCCAAGGACAAGCAGGTTGGTAAAACCTCAG
This sequence comes from Pholidichthys leucotaenia, assembly GCA_020510985.1. Classification (NCBI taxonomy): domain Eukaryota; kingdom Metazoa; phylum Chordata; class Actinopteri; order Cichliformes; family Pholidichthyidae; genus Pholidichthys; species Pholidichthys leucotaenia. The sequence goes on from CM035843.1 coordinate 316,734,105, forward strand.
AGCTACCTGTTATCGTCTAAAAAGAATAAGACCATATTTAAATGTCAGATGTTTTTAGTTGGGTTTGGTGAGTTAAAAAAAAATGGATTAAACTTAGTTTGCAAGGCTGCTAGAATTGCACTAATATACTACTGAAAATAATAAGCTAATATTACCATGACTCACAGCGGTGCTACTGTTTGGGAATCAGGGTGGGCGCACTTTGTAGACTGTTGAACACATTGCAGTTTTTCATTTTCCAAGCTGCCACATAAAGAGATGTTTCAACTCATGTTGATCATACGCCATGCTGCTCATGTTTACCATACGCTTCCGCCATTATCCCATGGTAGTGACGGTGTCATGGCATTGCTTGGTAACGGCAGTGTGTGACATCATGACGCATGCCGTTTTAAAAAAAAACACGGAAATGTTTCAACCTGCAGCATCGGTAAGAGGAATTGATAACATCAGCGACTTATGAGTCTGGGAGCTCGAAAAATTTAGAACTGGTTCTCAACAGGAACTGGTTCTCAATTCCCATCTCTAGAGCACAGTGGACGCATTCGAGCACAAACCCTATGCAGAGGGTGAGCGCTGACTGAGCGCACGCAGCATCAAAAAAGTGAATGCATGTACAAGTATGGAAGGGGTCACAGTGAATAGAACTGCTCATGTGCCCGGAAACTCCCGCCAGGGGGAAGTACTGAGCAATCCACCAAAACTGGGAGAATATACAGTGGTGTGAAAAAGTGACTGCCCCCTGAACCAAATAACTGGTTAAGTCACCCTTAGCAGCAACAACTGCAATCAAGCGTTTGCGATAAATGGCAGTGAGTCTTTTACAGCACTGTGGAGGAATTTTGACCAGCTCATCTTTGCAGAATTGCTGTTATTTAACCACATTGGAGGATTTTTGAGCATGTACCTCCTTTTTAAGGTCATGCCACAGCATCTCAATCGGATTCACTTCAGGACTTTGACTAGGCCACTCCAAAGTCTTCATTTTGTTTTCCTTAAGTCATTCAGAAGTGGTCTTGCTGGTGTGTTTTGGATCATTGTCCTGCTGCAGAACCCAAGAGTGCTTCTGCTTGAGGTCACGGACAGATGGCCGGACATTGTCCTTCAGGATTTTTTGGTAGCACAATTTATGGTTACTTTTACCATCACACTACCACCACCATATTTTACTGTTGGTATGACGTTCCTTTTCTGAAATGCAGTGTTACTTTTGCACCGGATGTGATAGGACACACACTTTCCAAAAAGTCCAACTTTTGTCTTGTCAGTCCACAGAGTATTTTCTCAAAAGTCTTGGGGATCATCATGATGTTTTCTGGCAAAACTGAGACAAGCCTTTATGTTCTTTTTGCTCAGCAGTGGTTTTCGTCTTGGAACTCTGCCATGCAGGCCATTTTTGCCCAGTCTCTTTCTTATGGTGGAGTCATGAACACTGACCTTAACTAAGGCAAATGAGGTCTGCAGTTTTTTGGATGTTGTTGTGGAGTCTTTTGTGACCTCTTGAATGAGTCGTCACTTGGGGTAATTTTGGTCAGCTGGCCACTCCTGTGAAGGTTCACCACTGTTCCATGTTTTCGCCATTTGTGGATCATGGCTCTCACTGTGGTTTGCTGGAGTTCCAAAGCTTTAGAAATGGCTTTATAACCTTTTCAAGACCGATAGATCTCAATTACGTTGTTTCTCATTTGTTCCTAAATTTCTTTGGACAGCAGCATGATGTCTAGCTTTTGAGGATCTTTTGGTTGACTTCACTTTTTCAGGCAGGCCCTATTTAAGTGATTTCTTGATTGAGAACAGGTGTAGCAGTAATCTGGCCTGGGTGTGGCTAGAGAAATTGAACTCAGCTTTCCAAAGATGTGATAAACCCAATTAATTTATGTTTTAACGGGGGGGGGGGGGATCACTTTTCACACAGGGCCATGTAGGTTTTTTTTTAAACTCATAATAATAAACACCTTCATTTAAAAACTGGATTTTGTGTTTACTTGTGTTATCTTTGTCCAATATATAAATTTCCTTGACGATCTGAAACATTTAAGTGTGACAAACATACAAAAAAATGTGGCAAACACTTTTTCACACCACTGTATGTATAAAATAATTGTATATTAACATACTGGTAAAGACCTCAAGACATTACTCATTCTGGGAAAGGGTCTAATTCAGTATTAATCTGCTAAACACATCACTACATCACATGTTACCAAACTCCAGCTGCTCTACGGTTATGAATGGATGCAAGCCTTTCACTACAAATTTCAGCACGGCTCCATGTGCTGCTCGCATCAGTGGGTTATCCTGGCAATGAGCTAAGGACAAGCAGGTTGGTGAAACCTCAGAGCTACCTGTCATCGTCTAAAAAGAATAAGACCATATTTAAATTTCAGATGTTTTTAGTTGGGTTTTGTGAGTTAAAAAATGGATTAAACTTAGCTTGCAAGGCTGCTAGCATTGAACTAATATACTACTGAAAATAATAAGCTAATATGACCATCACTAACAGCGGTGCTGCTTTTTGGGAATCAAGTGTGTAGACTGTTGAACACATTGCAGCTTTTCATTTTCCAAGCTGCCACATAAAAAGATGTTTCAGCTTATGTTGATCATTTGCCATGCTGCTCATGTATACCATATACTTCCGCCATTATCTCATGGTAGCGACGGCGTCATGGCATTGCTTGGTAACAGCACCATGTGACATCATGATGCATGCCGTTTAAAAAAAACACGGAAGTGTTTCAACCTGCAGCATCGATAAGAGGAATTGATAACATCAGTGACTTATGAGTCTGGGAGCTCGAAAAATTTAGAACCAGTTTCCAACAGGAACTGGTTCTCAATTCCCATCCCTAGAGCACAGTGGACGCATTCGAGCACAAACCCTATGCAGAGGGTGAGCGCTGACGGAGCGCATGCAGCCCCAAAAAAGTGAATGCACGTACAAGTATGCAAGGGGTCACAATGAACTGCCCATGCACCCGGAAACTCCCGCCAGGGGGAATTACTGAACAATCAACCAAAACTGGGAGAATATACGTATGTTTGTCTTTTTGCCTGTCTATTTTCTTCCTCTGCCACTAAACAGCTAAAGCTCCTGTTCGACTTGATTGTCATTGCATTCACATACCTCCATCACTTCTGCCATTTAAAACGTCCACCACCATCCTCTTTCTTGTGTTTGGATATTGCAGCTGTTCAAAATAGTTTAATGGCTCTTGACTGCCACTTACAGTACGGGCATGTGAACTGCAGATTACACTGGTCAACACCAAATTTATTGTCTAAGTTTTTTTTTAGCTGATTTAGGACAATTTTGATGTGCTGAATCCAAAAATCACATTGGTTTTACTCAATCAGGTCAACTTTTTGAATTATGGCCACGTTGAAGAGGATGATAAAATAAAGGCAGCGTTGGATTTTTAAGTAGCTTTATTATCACCCGCCTTCATCGGAACACCTCCCCAGCCCTCGTGCTGCGGGCTGAGGTGATGTCCTCAGGCTCTCAGAGAAGAGGAGCCACACAGTGTGTGTGTCTCGCAGCAGATGCAGGAGTGAATGAATGAGAGGCAGATTTACAGCACAGTGCAGCTTATATACTCAACTCAAACAATACATCAAAGACATTCACAGCAGTCAATCTGGGCATTTGCAATTCAGAGGTACAGACAGGATGCATGAACACAATGCATGGATGACACTTTAACCTCACAGCTGTAAACGCAGCATGCAGCGGAAAAAACTCAGGAGTGCGAGCTGACTGTCTCTGTGTTGTGGGGGTTGAATTCAAACCGCTACACTGCTCCCCCCCAGAGGGAACGGTAGGGGACCGTGACCTCGATGTTGCAGTTTGGGCAGCGAGCAGGGAAAAGCTCTGTGCAGGAGGAGGGGGAGGGGGGGTAGTACATGCTGACCGGGCGCGGGAAAATTGTTCGAGTCGCACCAAAAGTGTTTGCTGCTCCGCGATGTCCCTTCTGAACATGCGGAGATAAGAAGAAGAAAAAAAATTAGTCTCTGACTCCTCTCGTGGCCATGAAGAAAAGCAGGAGCGGCGGCAAGAAAAAAAAATAAAAGCAGAGGGACTGGCGTGTTGACTTTAGGGCAGACGTAACCCTACAGCCTCGGGAACCGCAGACAGCTGAATTCCCCTTGTGTGCCGTGGCTAAGACCATAAAATCCAGTGAGCAAGCTGCGGGCCTCAGGTGTACCAGCAAGCCTGAAGGGCCAGTGTGCAGCAGAAGGAAGGCGGTCGGAAAAGCCGTATTTGTCCCGTGCGTGGTGCGCCGTCCTCGTCACCCCCGGTGCGCGTGCCGGGGCTCCGTGCATGGGTGGGCCCGCTGGAGAGGAAATCAGGGTCGGAAACTTGGAGATCGGCGCAGTCTGCGCCGAAAAACATCTCTGATGAGCCGTGGCTGCAGATTAGTCATGGTGCGTTCAGGTCCACGTGTGCTCCGTCGGCCATGGGAGTCACCCGCCTGTGCTCTGATGTGGAGGAGCTGCGCGGCCGGTCCCGCGTGGATGTGCCGATCTCGGCGAGGGCGCGCCATGACATTCTCTGCCGCTTACCCGGTCTTGGTTGATGTCCTGAGAGCAGCTCGCCCACCGTGGGCTCTGCGTCGAGGTCTCCCTGAGGCCGCAGGGAGGGAAGACCAGTCAGGCCGCTGTGACGGAGCATTCATGCCCGGGTGCTGCGTTCGCTGGCCGCTCGTTTTCTTCAGTCTCGGGTCGCCAGCGTGGCTGTTCAGAACAGAAGGTTGTGTTTGCACAAAACGTGTGCATTCCGGGGTCACCAGTGAAGAGGATGATAAAATAAAGGCAGCGTTGGATTTTTAAGTAGCTTCATTATCACCCGCCTTCATCGGAACACCTCCCCAGCCCTCATGCTGCGGGCTGAGGTGATGTCCTCAGGCTCTCGGAGAAGAGGAGCCACACAGTGTGTGTGTCTCGCAGCAGATGCAGGAGTGAATGAATGAGAGGCAGATTTACAGCACAGTGCAGCTTATATACTCAACTCAAACAATACATCAAAGACATTCACAGCAGTCAATCTGGGCATTTGCATATCAGAGGTACAGACAGGATGCATGAACACAATGCATGGATGACACTTTAACCTCACAGCTGTAAACGCAGCATGCAGCGGAAAAAACCCAGGAGTGCGAGCTGACTGTCTCTGTGTTGTGGGGGTTGAATTCAAACCGCTACAACGTTTTCTTTTATATGCTTCTGCTTACATGTACGGGTATTTTCACTTTATATGATGCAAAATTCTTTTTTATGTCCTTAAATTCTCTGAATTTTGAACAATGATGACATAACATTCAATTTACATGTACTTACCTTTATATAAAGGTAAATACATGCACAGTTCTAAGTAAGTACTAAGTAAGTACAAGTTTTTACTTAGCACCTGATCGAGAGAAATGGATGTCATTTTTGGATTCAGCGGTGCAAAATTGTCTTAAATCAGTTGAAAAAACAGACAACTTACAAAAAAAAATTATTTTTGTAACCCTGTGTTATATTCACTGCGGATGTGTGAAACGTGGCTGCTGAGCGGCAGCTGCAGTGGCAGAATATTGTACACAGATGCAGTCTACAGAACGCACATGTTTTCACCTGTGAGGGACTCTGATCAGGCCTTAACGGGAAGACACTGCCACGATGCAACAGGAAGTAAAGCTAACCAAGACAGTGAATGTTACAAACTAAACCTAAGGCCCAGGAAAACTAAACCAGATGATAATAACACAAGAGGTACTCACAGGAAAACAAAGAACACAAAACCTAACTATAACAAGAATAACACAGGAGACATTGCAAAACTAAACTAGACAAGGATGGCATGGGGCGTACATAAACCTACAAGGGAAGGCATCATAATAATAATCAAAACTCAAAAATAATTAATAACTCAAGGGGTGGGGCATGTTCACTAAACATGTCCCCCATGACACAGCTAAAACAAAACAAACTAAAACTTTTTGAGCATTTCCTTTTAACAACAACAACAAAAAAAAAAAAATCAAATCTATAAAACAACTGCACGTAAGAGCAAAACATTCACAAAACAGTATGTCACAATGGGGGTGGGGACACTTTTGTAGGAGCATGTATGTTCTATAAATGAATAAAATGCAATGCTGAAATCTCCAAATAAATACTGTATGTCACAATGAGTGCAAAAAGTGTCTCACAAGTGTGTATGTGTGGAGAGGCTTGAGCATGTCTATGTGATGTGCCAGTTTTTGCACCTAGGTGTGTTTTTTGTTTGTTTTGTGTATTTGTTTTTTTTTACTATTTTCTTGTGTTGGCATGAGGAGATTTTCTGCACTTTCACATTTTCTGTGAGACTAGAGAGAAACATCTCAGCGTCCCAATTTTCTAACGACTAAGACTGATAGTGAACAGGTCATTGCATTAATTTTGAAAATGATAGGTTATTGCATTACAGGTTGAGTGCACAGGCCTCAGTCAAGGCACATTAATCATTACAGTGTAATCACTTGCTTACTTTGAAATCTTAAGCTTGTCAGACATGTTTAAGAACTGCATGCTTGCTTAATTTTGCTAAGTGGTAACTTAATTTAATGAAAACTAGATTCAGTATATTTAATTTTGATCTGAATACCTCTGCATTCCTGTGTCTAATCTAATGCACTTGCATAGCTCCACAGGTTTACTGTACTTCTGCAATTTAAAATTGCATATAGGAATGCATTTCATCTCTTTATCAAAGATGCAAGAATAAAATAGAAAAGTAGCATTTGGAAAAAAAAACTGTACGAGTTCTCCTTTCACTTTCCACTGCCACATAAATGTACAAATCCAATTCTACAATCTCTCATTGCACCTCAGATTTCCCATAGGATAAAAAGGCAAACCCTCTGGATGTGGTTGGGTCCAACATCAGTCCAAGCAATACACTGTATGTGGCATGGTGTTGAGCAAAATCAGACCATCAACAGTCATACTGTAATTAGTCATGTTGTAATTCATTCATGCTGTTGGTAATGTGTGATGTGTGTGTGTGAATAAACTGTTAAATTGTAAACAGTTGTCAGTAATGATAAAAAAAAATGTATTCTTTGACAGCATAATGTCGGCTATCAGATTTTGCATATCAAGATGTTGTTAAGCAACACGATTGCTTATTGTACAGGTATGTTTTAGGCTGACCAAGTACCTGGGTATTCATCTGAACAATAAACTAGACTGGTCACACAATACTGACGCACTCTACAAGAATGGACAGCGCAGGCTGTTCCTGCTGAGGAGACTCAGGTCTTTTGGTGTACAAGGGGCGCTGCTGAAGACATTCTATGACACGGTGGTGGCATCAGCCATCACTTTTGGAGTGGTCTGCTGGGGCAGTGGCATTACTGCAGCCGATAGGAAGAGACTGAACAAACTGATCAAGAAAGCTAGCTCTGTCGTGGGGCAGCGCCTTGATCCGGTGGAGGAGATAAGAGAGAGAAGGACGGTGGCTAAACTGTCATCTCTGCTGGAGTCCGAGTTCCACCCTATGCAGGACATACTGAATGCACTGAGGAGCTCATTTAGCAGCAGACTACATCATCCCAGGTGCACAACCGAGAGGTTTCGCAGGTCCTTCCTACCAACGGCTGTCAGACTGTACAACCTAAGCAGGGCTGCTCGCAGAGATAGCAAAAAGACGTAACAAACTAATAGTTTTTTGAATGCAAAAGATGCAATAGACTTACACAATGGTCCCCTCCGGCATACAACTAGGAAAATACCGGTCGCTATGGAGGGTGAGAATATGTATGGGCACATAATCATACCATGTAGGATAACTAAGTAGACGGTTGTGCTGTTTCATCCCATCTAGCAACAATGCTCTGCACTGTGTGTGTTTATATATTTACATATTTATTCCATCTAGCTACAATGCTCCGCACTGGGTGTGTTTATATTTATATATCTATATATTTATTCCATCTAGCTACATTGCTCCGCACTGTGTGGGTTTATATATTTACATATTTATTCCACCTAGCTGCAATGCTCCGTACTGTGGGTGTTTATATATCTACATATTTATTCCATCTAGCTACAATGCTCCGCACTGTGTGTTTATATATTCATATATTTATTCCATCCAGCTACAATGCTCTGCACTGTGTGTCTGTGTGTGTGTATATATATATTTTATAGTAATATGTACATATGTATATTAGCTGCTCTTGCTTGCTTGCTTTTTTCTTGCCTTCTGATTGTTGCTCTGAGTGTTGCTATCCCTGTGCTGTTGCAATCCTGGAATTTCCCCGTTGTGGGACTAATAAAGGCTTATCTTATCTTATCTTATCTTATAACAAAGCTATTATTTATAAAGGATAATGACTGTTAGAATACTGAAAACAACACATTTATGAAACTACCTTCAACTAAACTGAGTGCATATACAGTTGCAATCAAAATTATTCAACCCCCACTGCAAATTAAGTTTACTGGCAAAATGTACAAACTAGCAGATGTTTACAATAAACAAACCAAACAAGAACAATTGAAATAGCTCAACACAACTAATATTACAAGTGGTTTCTCCAAATTCAACACAAAATGCCACTTTTAATGACTACTGCAGTCTCAAAATTATTCAAACCCTTCATGACAAGCATCTTTGGTGCTTAGTAGAGCACCCCTTTGCTGTTATGAATTGCTGAAAATGTTATGCATAGCCAGACACCAGCTTCTGGCAGCATTCCTGAGGAATCTTTGCCCATTCCTCACAGGCAAAGGCCTCCAGTTCACTAATATTCTCAGGTTTGTGTGCTGCAACCACATTTTTCAAATCTCACCAGAGATTTTCAATGAAGTTGAAGTCAAGTGACTATGATTGTCAGGATGTGCACTGGACCCACATCCTCGCCTTGAGTTAATTTTTGTGTTATTTTCTGTGTTTTGGTCCTCATTGTTATTATCTTAGTTCTGTGTTTTCCCTGCCTTTGCTCTAATTTATATGGTCATTGTGCTCATTATTTATATCTGATAAATGTCCCTGTCTCATCTTGCATTCTGTATGTTCATTGTCATTGTTGTCCGGGTCTCTGTCATAAGCATTGCTTGAATTACACTACCATTCAAAAGTTTGGGGTCACCCAGACAATTATTTTGTGTTTTCCATGAAAAGTCACACCATGAAAAGTCACACATACTTACACCATGAGTTGTAAAATGAATAGAAATTATAGTCAAGACATTGACAAGGTTAGAAATAATGATTTGTATTTGAAATAATAATTTTTTCCAGATACTCAACCTGCTCAAAGGAAGGTCAGTTTTATAGCTTCTCTAACCAGCTAAACTGTTTTCAGCTGTGCTAACATGATTGCACAAGTGTTTTCTAATCATCCATTAGCCTTCTGACGCAATGAGCAAACACATTGTACCATTAGAACACTGGAGTGATAGTTGCTGGAAATGGGCCTCTATACACCTATGTAGATATTGCACCAAAAACCAGACATTTGCAGCTAGAATAGTCATTTACCACATAAGCAATGTATATTAGATATTAGAGTGTATTTCTGATTAGTTTAAAGTTATCTTCATTGAAAAAAAACAGTGCTTTTCTTTCAAAAATAAGGAAATTTCTAAGTGACCCCAAACTTTTGAACGGTAGTGTATGTCTCCCCTGGTCCTATATTGATGTCTCATGTTTACCTTTTTCTCAGTCCCTCATGTTTTCCGTATCTGTTGCCACGCCCTGCTCTCTGATTGACCCTGAGTGTTCCAACCTGTTCTGTGTTGTCTTGATTGCTCCCTTGTTTATTTATGTTAAACGCCTGAGTCTCTGCCCAGTGTGGTGTCCTCAGTCATGCTATACATGATCAACATGTTCCTGTTTAGTCTTGCCTACGATGGCCAGATGAGGCTTTCTGGAGAACTTGAGGCCTTTCATCAAAATGGCTCATATGGACGAGGCCTCATGTGAAACTTCATTTTCTCTACTAGGCCATCTAGTGGACAAAACTTATACAACATGCAGATTTTTACAAGGGTGCAATTGGTTTGTGTATTTTTTCATTTCAATTCTTTTAAGAAATATCAATGATCATAAGGGAAAAAATGAAATAATAAAACTGAGGTGAATACAGTGAATGTGTTTGTGCTACTTATCCATTTTCATTAAGAAATAATAACTTTTCAACAGTCTTATACTGTCTTTCGCAGTACATTCATCTCTGTCCTTATTGTCATGCAGGGCACAATAGTGCCTCAGCATAATCATGTGTTATTGTTGTATCCAAGCTTTTTGAAACACAACAGACGCTTCACCTTGCAAATAAATTGTAAGAATAACCCCACTGGGACTTGAACTCTAGCGCTCTAAATGCAAGACAGACATTTTACTGCTAGGCTACCGCATAGTGATGTCCAGTTAAGACTTTCTTGAAGACTTGAGCCTTTCCATCAAAATGGTTCATATCGACAAAGCCTCGTGAAACTTCATTTGCTCTACTAGGCCATGTAGTTGACAAAAAGTATACAACATGCAGGCTTTTACAAGGGCATTATTGGCTTAGTGTGTATTATTTCAATAAATGTGCTGTCTTTTAAGAAATATCAATGCTCATAAGGGAAAAAAATAAAAAAATAAATTGGGGTGACTACAGTGAATGTGCCTGTGTTACTTGGTGTGCTTGTACTACTAATCCATTTTTTAATTAAAAAATAATAGCTTTTCAGTAGTCTTATACTGTTTTTCCAAGTACATTCATCTCTGTCCTTATTATCATGCAGGGCACAATAGTGCCTCAGCATAATGATGTGTTATTGTTGTATTCAAGCTTTTTGAAACACAACAGACACTTCACCTTGCAAATAAAAAGAAATTATAAAAAATAACCCCACCTCTCCAAATGCAAGACAGACATTTTACTGCTAGGCTACCACATAGAGATGGCCAGATAAGGCTTTCTTGAAAATTTGAGCCTTTCCATCAAAATGGTTCATATCAACAAAGCCTCGTTAAACTTCATTTGCTCTACTAGGCCATGTAGTTGACAAAAAGTATACAGCATGCAGGTTTTTACAAGGGCATTATTAGTTTAGTGTGTATTTTTTCAATTTCAATAAATGTGCTGTCTTTTAAGAAATATCAATGATCATAAGGAAAAAAAGAAATAATAAATCTGGGGTGACTACAGTGACTGTGCCTGTGTTACTTGGTGTCCTTTTACTACTTATCCATTTTTATTAAGAAATAATAAATTTTCAACAGTCTTATACTGTCTTTCCCAGTATATTCAACTCTGGCCTTATTCTCATGCAGGGCACAATGGCAATAGTGCCTCAGCACAATGATGTGTAATAAGGCTGCATGTCCAACAAACGCGTTTTTTGTCACCCAACTGCCCTGAGCTTTTTTTTTTTTCAGCATTTGTACGCTGCGCTCTGGGGGAAAAAAAGTCTGTGCTCTGTATCACAGCAACAGCTTGTCACTCTCAGCTCATCACTCCTGCTTTTCCTATTGTCAGACTTTCTACAGATTTTTTTAGTAGCAGTCTCTAAATAACAATGGACAAGAAACATTTTCTAGCAGCTCTGGATGTGAAATATGATAACACAGAAAGCAGGAGTCTGAGTACAGACTAGCACTGGCGTCCTATGTCCCACCCACACAGCAGTTCTGATTGGCTGCTTAGGGCTGACATTGATGAGCTAAGCTGCAGTCTCTGAAAAGCTGAACTTTTTTCAACTCTGAGCGCTCTGAGTGCTGCAACAAAAAACGGCCACCGCTGAGGGCACTCAGTGCTGTAAACCCTGAACTACATGGAGAATGAATGGAAAATAGCCGCCCAGAGCTGAAAAAAACGGTTTTGATGGACATGCAGCCTCATGATCCAAGCTCTTTGAAGCACAACAGACACATCGCCTTGCATATAAAAATAAAAATGACAAGAACAACCCAACTGGGATTCAAACCCAGGCCTCCCACTTGTAGAGCAGATGCTTTACCACTAAGCCATCACCTGTTACAATAAAGAGTCGCTATTTGTGGAAAATACATCAATGGGAGAAGTGTGCTCAAACTGTTCCCAAACAGGAGAAGTCCGTGGTTTTGGTGCTGCCTCCATCTGAAAATTGGCTGTGACAAATCCCTTACACAGTCAAACATCGACAACACAAAACATGAGGGGCAGGGATTTCCATTGTGTATTGCTGTTCACTTTATTTCATGTTGCGTTCAAAATTATGAATCACTTCCTGACCCAGTCACGTGGTACGATGTCAACACATGCCTCAAAACACACTTGGCCAAATATTTCCTGGATAAGCTCGAAGGACCCTCAAAGCTCTGGAGCTTGCCGTCCCATCGCTAGTCTTGCCTGTCTGCCAAGCCTTATTTCGTGCCAGCTGTACCTGCCTGCTTGTTTATTTTGTGTTTTGGCCCTCGAGCTGCATTTGGGTAACCAGCTCAAATAATACCTTGTGAACTTGAGTCCTGTGAGTGGGTTTTGGTTCTAAACCTGGTGACAGTGATGGCCACTCTAGTGTCTTCCAGGACTTCTTCTGAAACCAAGCCTTGGTGGACTTTGAGTTATGCTTGGGATCACTGTCCTGTTGAAAGGTTCAATGACACCTGCGTTTCACCTTCCTCACAGATGGCATGAATATTTTCTCCTATGATTTCCTGATACTTGATTGAATCCATCTTACCCTTCACATGCTGCAGGTTTTCAGTGCCAGAGGAAGCAAAGCAGCCCCAGAGCATCACTTAGCCACTGCCATGCTTCACTGTAGGCAGGGTGTTCTTTTCAGCGTATGCTTCATTCTTCCCCCTTCAGACATACCACTGATCCATAGGCTCAAAAAGTTTGAGTCTTGTTTCATCGCTCCACAAAACAAAATCCCAAACTTCTTTGGCTTATTTATATAGTCATGAGCAAATTGGAGCCAACTTTGTTTGTGCTTTTGGTCAGGAGTGGTGTACTGTACATCTTGGAGTTTGGGCATAGTCCCTTCAGCATGGGGGGGGGGGGGCTGAAAAGTTCATAATGGTCAAATTTGACCAAATGTGGTTTATTTTTTAAACCACAGCAATCCAAGCACTGCAACACTGATGGAAGAAGTGTGTGGCCCGAAGAGGAGACGACATATCTATCTATAAATGCAAGAGATCTCTGTCTGTTTGTGTATCTGCCTGTCTGTCTGTCTGTCTGTGTGTTCCTCACATATCTCTCAAACCCTTAGTCAGACTGGCCTAAGATTTTAAATATGGTTTCCTGAGGTTACGGAGGTATGCATCCCTGAATATGGAGTCGTTCAGTCAAAATATGTAATTTTTATCAATAAAAGTTTAGCCACGCTCTGTGACCATTCTTTGTCTTCATGTCCTGGCTTCAACAAGTGTGGACGGGGTTGCGGATTGACTCTGTGCTCATTGGATAATACGCCGCATCACGACCACGCTGACTGGATAGCACACAGCATCACAACCTGTCAGTCACCACAGTACTTCGCAAACAAAGATTTTACAAGTGCTATCCCCGAGTATGGAGTTGCTTAGTCAAAATATATTGCGTAGGTCTAATGGATAATTTGGCATGGAGAACACGAGGTGCAGGGGAGTGGGGGGCGCTGGCGGGGACCCGTGGTGCCACAAAGGACATCACTGGCACACGGGTAAAGCAGCAGCCGAGACTCCCGTTAACCACTGTTCAACCGGGCGCTGCATCGTTCGCGGGGAGGCACGCTCAACCCGCCCGATCAGTGGTAGATGACAGTAACAACTGCTGCTTTATTGTGGAGCGGAATGACCAGATCAACTGCATATTGCATGTGAACACATATGCATGCTTTGACTTGACGACAACAAGATGCAAAGATACCCAGATAATGAAATAAATAATTAAAAAATATATATTTACAGACAAATGGGCAACACTGATGCAAAAGTTGCAGCCAAAACGCTCATTCTCCTCTGTGTGTGTGTGTGTGTGTGTACGTACATGGATGCCCTGAATTTTCCTCTGGGGATCAATCAAGTGTACAAGATACAAATACAGAAATAAATAAATAATGTTTGGTGTTCTGTACTTATAATATTGCTAAAATATAAAAGAATGCACTACAGTGGGTCTCAAATAATTGTAAATGTGTCCTGTTATAGTACTACATGAGTTTATTGACAATAGATTATAAACTACACATATAAACTAAATTATAATGATGACTGAACAACTCCCATTGCACAAAGTGCAAGATACAACATTTATGAATATAAGTAATAAAAGATCACACAAATAAGTGATTTGACAAAACATAAACAAGTGGTTCTTAAACAGTGGCTAATATTGGATGTCCCATTCATTTTCAGTTATTCTGTGATTAATGTTCACACAATCAAATAAATCTCAGTTCAGTCCCTTTCATATTTGTCAAAGTCTAACATGTGTGATTGCCTACATATAGGTTACACCACTGTATTCCACTTTCAAACACAGCCTACATTTGGGCCTGTAAAGCCTGATTGGGTTACCTGTTTCAGACAGGAATACTTGCTTTCTATGGGCATGCACTAGTGTTGAAAAATAAACCACATCTGGTCAAATTTGACCACTATAAACTTTTCAGCCTATGAACTTTATTTCCCCCCCTCGTAGTACCTTACTGTGGAAACTGAAACCTCAGTGCCTGCTGCCACCAAGACTTGCTGCGTGTCTTTTGCAGACAGTTGAGGGTTTTTGACCACCTGCCTCCTCAGGACTCTGGTGGCTGACGCTGATTGCTTTCTCTTTCTGCTACTTCTAGGTCGTGTAGCCACTGTTCCTTTAACTTTAACCTCTTGCGCTCCGTTGTCCCACGGGTGGGCAAGTCTCTGCGTCCTAGAGCGCATGAGAGCGCACAAGGGCGCTCTCGTGCGCTCTAGGACACATCATGGAGATTGTGATGTAGGTGGTGTATGGCGTCCAAGTGCGCACTGAAAATAAAAGCTGCAGACACAGCCGCAAACAGATTAGTTCATCTGATTGACCTCTCATTCGACTAATAATAGCCTTGAATTGGGTTTCTGAAACCTTGAAGAACCAATGAATGAAAACCTAGGAAGGAGGACCCGCCTACTGTGAATGCAGGAGCCAATTGAAGCACAGAAGTTCGGGCTGGGTGAAGAGAGACTTACTGTTGCAACAGATGAAAAAAAGGACCTGGAAGAACCTGCAACAGATCCAACAACACGGAGAACACCCACAAGTGCGACCTGCACTCATTCCAGCAGAATAGACGTTTAGGATTCTCTTCCGTCATCATAGACCGACGGAGGCCGACGACAAAGGTCGTAAATCATTCGCCAAAACCGCAATAATGGAATTATGTTTTGACCGGGATCCGCGAGCGGACCAGCGTCGCGTTCATCTGACAATGGGGAAGAGAAGTTCGCCAGGACTCTGCTGCTGTGAAGAAGTAAGATGTTATAAGCTAAATTATTATTTATTCCTGAAAATTGTAATCAAAAAATGACTTTTGACCGATCGGTAAATTACAACTGTATGGCGCACGAAGTACGAAGTGCATGCGCCGCGATAAACGGTTCATTTGCTGTGTTCGGACCGTGAATGCCCCCCCCCCCCCCGCTGCAGAAGAGGAGCAGGGGGGGCGTTCACGGTCTGAATGCCCCCCGGTCCGCGGGGGGAAGCCGCGGTGACTGCGCAGCGGTCGTCACATAGCCATATGAGTCTATTCCGTCATGTAGCGATGGCCGATGGCCATCCTCTATAGCGAGGGGGGGGCAGCCCCCCCCACACACACACAGTAGCGAGGGGGGGAAGCCGCGGTGACAGCGTTGCTGTGGAAACATGACACATCCGAGTGTAATCCGTCATGTAGCGAGGGCGGATCTCCGTCCTTTGTAGCGGGGGGGTGGGGGGACAACCCCCCCCCCACACACACACGAAGACACAGCCCTGAATGTGACCTTTCATTTGAGCCCAAGATGAAGCTTCTATGTTGAATCATTCAAAAGTTACAGACGTTTTTCCAAACTGTGCCATTTGGCACAATTTGGCACAGTTCCAAAACGCCTGGGAACAGCCTGAGAACAAAGCTGTGTAATATATTCATTTTTTGTGGTATTGTTACAAAATTTTGACCTCAGCTGGATAACACTTGGTTCTACATTTCTGTTGCATTTTCCAGCCCGGATCTGAAGCTGTGTGTTATTTGCAAGCATTTGTATCCAAAAAAACACCCAGGCCAAATTTATTTTCTTCAAGTTCACTATGTTTAGATGACTGTAACTCAGTGGCTGGAGCACTTAGAGAGATCATGTTTTTTTTGCCAAAAAATTCAAAGTGTTTTCTTTTAAATGAGTCCAGCCCCATGAAGATGCTGCAAAGGGTTGAAGAACAGCTTTTGATTTACTTTGGGCACATTTTTCTTTGGGCGTTTTTAGGAAAATTGACCGGAGTGCAAGGGGTTAAACTTGTAAACTATGCTTCCAACTGTAGGAACATTCAATGTCTTTGCTATCTTTTGTATCTATCTTTTCTAAAATGCAATCAAATGTCACCGTCAACAGTCCAGATAATTGAGGTGTTCTATCACAAGTACACCTGATGCAGCTAACAAGCCCTTGATTTGTTGCATCAGGTCTGCTTGAGACCACACCTGATTTGCAACTGTGTGCTCTTATGAGGAATTTTATTCAGGGGGTTGAATAATTTTGAGACTTTAGGTTTAAAGTATTGAATTTGGATACAATCCTTGTAATATTAGTTTTATGTATACAACAGTTAGTTCCGATCGAACAATTTGATTGGACAATAGGGATTCCAGGAGTTACTCTATTCCATGATAATTGCACTCCAATTTCACTGGATGTGTATCACTCTGCTTCAAAGGTGTTCATGAAAGCATTAATTACTAACAGTAACTTACTATCAACTCTCTGACAATTGCAGTACTGTTTTGGTTACCTTCATTTTCCCAGTGAGGCACTGTTTGACAAGAAATTGTACATCCGTGACCCTGAAGTCTCACCCTTTTGAAAAAAACTGTTCCCTTCTACCGTCTACCCTTCTGTCATTAAGCTCATTAAGCTATCTCATGTCTGTTTAAAAAAAAACAGGCAATGCTAGAGTTTGATTTATGGTATCATGAATATACAAACTCCGGGTGTGTCAAGCTGCAGCACACCCTGGAGTTACTATATTCATGATACCGTACATGATACGGACCGGGTGGGGATTAGAAAACTGACGAAAATTTTGGTCAGGACCACTATGGAACGAATCTGGCTCATCAGATTTGGATCGCTAATGAAATGTAACAAGTCTATTTTTGATGAATGCCAGATCCAATCCACAAGGAAATCCTGCTGTATCTTGCAGTATTTAATAGCCGTTTGTTCATTAAAAAACGACTTAAGGATTCTCTGTTATTTTCTGAGGTCTACTCCTCCATCATTGTGTCAGACAAAGTAAAAACTTGACTTAACATACAAACATTTCATAGAATTAAAATTAACGGATTACTTACATTTTATTTAGAGTCCAAAAATCCAGGTGGGGTGACCCTACATCACACTTTCTTGTTGTTATCAAGTGATCATGATCGGTTCTTCTTGATCACTCTCGGGTCTTTCTCAAGATCTCGTGTTATTTTTAGTGGTGTTGGACGATTCAAATTTCTAATTGTGATTAATCTTTTGGAACATTGAGTTAATCATGATTAAAAACGTGTTAATAGCATGTTTTTCCGTTTTCCATAGAGAGTACCTTAAGTTGATAATTTTTCAAGTTTTTCATAGTGTTATAAACATGGGAGTGGACAAATATGCTTGCTTTCTTTCACCTGTAGGTTTATTAAAACTCTCAACATATCCAAAATGACAAAAACTATCCAGAATATTCTCCAGAAAATCTTCAAAAGTACTACTGCATGTGCAAAAAACAATCGAATGCCAGGGCTCAGTAACGTCACTGCAACACAACTCGGCATCTACATTTCCATAGCAAACATCTGCCGCTTTTAAGCAGCTCAACACAAAACAATGGACCTTGTGTGTCACAGCAGACACAATTTCCCTTTTAGCAGAAAAATTGTAAAAACATAAACAACTATCTCGCCTGTGACATCATCAACCATGCAGCAAAAACAGGGCATGGGAGAGGTTGGACATTACGAACACAGCTCGAGAATTTTAGACTGCTACTCACCTACCGACAGTTGGACCCAAAGCTATGAAGCTGAAACAGGTGAGTGTCTGTCTGCGTCAGCTGCTGGCAGCTGCTACATCCATAGCACGTAGCTGTTGATACTGCTAGTCGGCTAGCCGGCTTCCAAAGAAGAACAAGTGACATCCAGGCAACGTTTTGGATGAGCTTGTGACAATTATCCAAGTGAGAGCTCTGATAGATAACGCTGTAAACTTAAACATGGTAGAGCTTGGGGGTTTCCATGGCTGAAATCCAGCTTGTTTGACTTCGCAATGTCTGCATGGCGCGCACAGTGTCTGTATGGCCAGAGCAGCTTCCATAGTTCCGTACGGAGTGCAGCTAGGCCAAAAAAGTTCTGATCATGCTTTCTGCCATTAACTGCGGTTAACCACTATCACAAAATTTGTTGCCGTTAACAAGGGCGAAGCATTAATGGGCAATCTTTTTTTTCCAACATGGACGCTGCTGGTGGCACTGCTCTGCTGCGACCCGGCTACCCTGTGCTGCTACTGTGTGTGTATGGTTGTAGTACTTAGTTTGTAGTACTTAGTTTTTAGTGCTCAGTCTGAAGTATCATAATAATGTTTTTGCTAAAGGGACTGCTTGTGATCTGGTTGCTCGGGATAATGTGCCACTGTACCCAAGTGGATCGGGACATGAGGTCGACCACCCTCCTGAGCTATACTTGAGACCAGCTCCTGCTTCTTCGTTCCAGCCACGTCTCAGCACCCCTCCTGCCTAGGGAGCTCAAACGAAATCCGACGGGAGGACGTAGAAGCCGGTCGCGGAAGAGAGGGAAATGTGGTGGAGTACGACAGAGACTGCGGAGGAAAGAGAACAGGCCGCCACCGCCATCCATGTTGCTCTGTAATGTCCGCTCACTGAAGAGCAAAATGGAGGAACTCAAAATCAACGCCAGGTTCCTATACGAGTACCGGGAGTCATGCCTGCTCGTTTTCACAGAATCATGGCTTCAGGAGGATGTACCTGACTCGCTCCTATCCGTGGACGGCTTCTCCCTAGTGTGGCAGGACAGGGACGCGCTCTCTGGTAAGATCAAAGGAGGAGGTATTTGTGTGTACGTTAAGAACAAATGGTGTTCACAGTTCACTATGAGAGAGTCGCTTTGTACCCCGGACATAGAACTGCTGTGCTTAAGCCTGAGACCCTTTTATCTCCCCCGCGAATTTGGAAACATTTTATTATGCACCGTTTATATCCCGCCCAGCGGGAACGCTTTCAATGCAGCGAACGCTTTCAATGCAGCGAACGCTATCGTGGACTGTGTACACAGACAACTGAAATGCACACCTGGAGCACCTTGTTTGATTTTAGGGGATTTTAATCACTGCAAACTGGATGCGGCACTGCCTGGCTTCAGCCAATATGTGAACTGCAGTACAAGGGGGAAAAATATTTTGTACAAATGCTATGGGAACGTCAAAAATGCCTATATAGTAAGGGTTAAGCCCCCCTTGGGGTCCTCAGACCATAATGCTGTTCATCTGATTCCTACTTACAAGTCCTTGCTTAAAAGCAGCAAACCACAGACAAAGACAGTCTTCATATGGGACAATGAAGGTATAGAAACTGTGAGAGGTTGTTTTTCTTGTACCGACTGGGGACTCTTCCATAACTTCGAGTTGGAGGAGGCCACAGATACCATAACTGAGTACATAAAATTCTGTAAAGAAAATGTTTTACCTCAGAAAGTAATCACTATGTACCCCAATAATAAGTCTTATATTTCCAAGGAATTAAAATGGTGCATAGTACAGAAAAAGATTGCTTTTAAGAATGGGGACATGTTAAGTATGAAAAATATACAGAAAGAAATTAACTACAAACTAAGAACAGCTAGAGATGAGACGAGGAAGAAATTTGAATCTGAATGCCTAGGAAAAAGTTCTAGGAAATTGTGGGACTCAGTTAAAGTTATGACAAAGATGACTCCATCCAAAAGCTGCATTAATGTAATGAATGAGGAAGAAAAGGAAAACGAGTTGAATAATTTCTTTTGCAGATTTGAGACTAGAGGTTTTTCTCATGAACAAAAAGCTGCTCTGGACGCTGTATCAGTTTCAGGCTCTGCAAAAATTATAGTTGACCAGCATGTTGTGGAAAGATTTTTCTCACGTATGTGCCCCAGGAAGGCATCTGGACCAGACGTGATCTCTGGGCGCTTACTGAAGTCATGTAGTGAGGAGCTAGCAGAAGCCTGGAGTCCCATCTACCACAAGTCTTTAGATACATGTTCTGTCCCAGTAATTTTTAAAAGCTCTATTATAATTCCTGTACCAAAAAAAGCAAGCTGCAAAGAGAATAATGACTATCGTCCTGTTGCACTGACCTCACTGGTAATGAAGTGCCTCGAGAAGATTGTCACTGACATTCTGAAAACTGATATTGGAGGACTTTTGGATCCTCTGCAGTTTGCTTATAAAAATAATAGAAGTACAGAGGATGCCGTTCTAACCTTAACTCATTCTGTGTTTAAACATTTGGAGGAGACAACCTCATATGCTTGTCTTTTATTGGCTGATTTTACTTCAGCTTTTAACACACTGCAGCCACACCTTTTAATTAAGAGGTTAAATGATTTTAAAGTGCATCCTGTCATTATTAAATGGTACCACTCATTTTTAACTTATCGTAAACAGCAAGTTAGTGTAAATGGAACTTTATCTAAATTTAGAGCCCTCAGCACAGGGGCTCCCCAAGGCTGTGTTAGTTCACCATTTTTGTTCACCCTGTACACTGATGAGTGCAGAAGTGTCTATCCAGGCAATCAAATTATTAAATTTTCTGATGGCACTGCTATTTTATCACTACTTCAAAAGACTCATGATCTGTCAAGCTATTTTATAGAAATTCAGAGGTTTGTCAATTGGTGTGATGACAGTCATCTCATTTTGAATACTGATAAAACAAAGGAGATGGTGTTTGACCCTCGGGGAGTTGGTGACCACAGGCTTGTGGTCATCCACAACCACACTATAACACAGGTTAGTTCCTATAAATATTTGTGAGTATTTATTGACAATTCATTAACCTGGAGAACACATATTGATTACCTCTGTAGTAGACTACAACAGCGGCTGCATTTCTTGCGTAGATTAAGAATACATGGCTTTTTTTTTTTTTGTTACTTATTTGTACCCGTAGGTAGACTTGGTTTGCAGTCTGGTGACAAGCCACCGGCTGCTGGTCGCTGCGTGTGCGAGCGCCCTAAACCTACATGTTTTTGGTGTGTGGGAGGAAACCGGAGAAATCCCGGAGTAAACCCGCACAACACGGGGAGAACATGCAAACTCCACACAGCTCACTGTTGGTCGGGGGCTGGGATCGAACCCACGATCTCATGATCCCCGCGGTCCCCCGGCCGAGGGTAAAACTGTGCTGCCACAGTGCTAAACCACTGCGCCACCGTGCAGCCAGGCTTTGATAAAAGGATTATGTTAGTATTTTACCAGGCTGTGTTGGAGAGCTGTATTAGATACAGCATTACAGCTTGGTTTGGCAACCTCTCTGTGAAACTAAAGAACAGAGTGTTGTGTTCAATTCATACAGCATGGAAAATTATTGGAGTTAAAGAGTATTTACCCATGCAGATCTTACATGACCAGGCAGCCTGTAGACAAGCTCAAAAAATAATCAGTGACATGAGCCATGTACTAAACAATGAATATGTGCGGCTGCCCTCAGGGAGGAGATACAGAGTCCCCAAGTGCAGGTTCAATTGATACAAGAACTCATTTATCCCGACGTCAGTAAAACTTTAAAACTCAGATAAATAGGTCAGGGACACTTATAACTCCTGTTCTTAATGACTGCTGTTATATATTTATGTATGTATGTACTTGTATTATTTATTGGGTTTTATTTCATTTATTATGTACTACATCCATTGTGTATGTGTGGATTGTGTGGTTGCAGCACGGGTGACAAGCCCAAGACAAACTTCCCCTTGAGGGACAATAAAGTTTATCTTATCTTATCTTAATTAACGCAATAACGCCAACGCCACTAGTTATTTTGTATAATTCTCGCGTGATCTTGTATTTCAAACTCTTTTCATCACACACGGAACACAAACGGAGCTGGTAGGGATGAACGCAAGGGGCCATCCACACTGCATCTGCAATGGACTGAATCCAGAATCAGTGCAAATCCTGGGTTAGGCTATTTTACTCCAGGTCAGTATACACTAATCTGTTGTTAGCAGCAGTGAAGTTATTAAGGCTGCCTAAAGAAGACTTGCAGCTCCCTGTTCCCCAGAGCAGTTTAAACCTTACATCATACAGTGGCAGAAGAAAGCTCCATGGGGGGAACTCCCAGCCATCTCGATCTAAGCCTCTCTGCCCAAAAAGGAAAACATAACAACCAAAAATCAATCAGAGGTGCCATAATGCCGAGGAATCTGACTGTGGATGCAGTGCTTTTTTTTTTTTTTTTTAAGCCATCAATGACCTATGCAGTGGTGTTTATCAGAAAACTGACAACAAATAACAAAATCATATTTACCTTAATTTTCCAATAGTCTTCTTTTCAAGTGGGTGTTGTCCTCAAGAAGAATATTGCCTATGAGTGGAATGATTTGCCCCACTATTCATCTGCCCAGAGTTGGTGCTCTATAGGCACTAAATTTCAATATATCCTTAGAGTTATTGAATTCTTTGCTTCTGTCATTTCAGTTAGTCATAATACAGTATATTGATGGTTACATTAAAGTGTATATACAATATAACACTCTCTTTATGTATTCCAGCCACAGTATATAGTAAATGTTTTAATTAATCATTTTCACAAGAAGAATATGGAGGAAAGCATTTACATTCTAACTTTAAATATGTTACCCAAAATTAGAGAGGAAACTGCCTTTTTAGCTGAATTGTTTCATACCTTAAATATTTTATTGTATTGTACCATTTTGAAAAAGTTAAAATTAAAATATGATGAATTCATCATTCATCATTTGACTGAGCTCAGAATTTGTGATGGTGACTTGACTCCCATGGGCAGCTCAGTGGAGCAGTGGTTAGCACTGTGGCAGCACAGCAAGAAGGTCATGGGTTTGATCCCACCCCCCGATCATTGGTGACCTTTCTGTGAGTTTACATGGTCTCCCTGTGTCTGCGTGCGTGGGTTTACTCTGGGTACTCCAGTTTCCTCCCACAGGCCAAAGACATGCAGGTTAGGTTAAGTGGCATCAACTGGGGATTCTAAATTGCCCTTATAGTAGAGTCATTTTTGGGGGTTTCGTGACCAACCTCCCAGGACCTTTTTTTCTCACTGGATTTAGCATTCTAGACCCATTTTAATGAAAATAAGCTCCCATGTACCTCCCAAAAATTACGGGAAACCTTTTTTTTGCCCAAAATTCAAAATGGCCGCCAAAATGCATACCACCACCTATATCTCAGTAACTAATTCAGCTAGGAGGTTGATTTTGGTGTCTAAACATAGGTTTTTGGGGTCAAGCATTCCATTAATGCTATTAGTTTACTTGTGAAACAAACCCATCACGATGAAATCCAATATGGCCGCCAATATGGCCACCGATAAACATTTTTTTTGTTTCTTGACTACTAAGGCACCTAGAAAGCTGATGTTGGTGTCAAAACAGAGGTTTAAGGGGTCATACTATCTGTTTATTCCAATAAAAGTGTGTTTAAATGATTACATAATCGAGAAATCCAAGATGGCGGCCGGCTGTCATTTTCACATGAATGAATGAATGAATTTATTTCGGATAATACAGTACAGGTTGAAGAAACTGTATAATATAACAACAAGGTCAAATTAGACAAAGACTCCTTCTACTAAACAATTCCACGTGAGTTATCCGAAATGGGTGATGGCTGAAGCCGCAGCTTATATTGCCCACCCATATTCCATCCAAGAATTCAAAGAAAAAAGAGTAAACAAGACAAGAGTGATTACAATTTAGAACAAAGCTAAGACAAAGTGTGACTGAGAGAAAAAAAAAAAAAAAAAAAAAAAAAGAAAACTAAGCTAAGCTAAGTTAAGCAGTTACTATTCGAGACAAATCTAAGACAGAATGTGCAATGGACTTTTTCATATCCGTCACCAAATGAGCTAAAAAAAGTCATCAAATGTCTCTGGCTGAACAAACATGACATTAGTGCGATGCGCCTGGCCAGCACCAGTCAATGTATCACTCTTAAAGTCATCATTGTCAACTACAGCGATTGCAGGCTTCCCAAAGGCAAGTTCGGAGGGACAATTCGGGGAGGACTTGAGATCACTGAACACCCAGAAGTCTCGCAACATGAGGACGTCATTGTAGCTGATGCCTAGGCCATCTTTGTGCAGCAGGTCTACGATCTCTCTACTTTTGGTCATTCCATGTAGCAAGACAGAGAGATTCACCTCAAAGGAAGTGCGCCTTCCTGTGATGTAGCTCGTGAGGATCGACCCAATGGTCCGGACAGATGGGTTGTCATCAACTTCTGATTTACTTGGGTGTTTTAGCCATGTTATTAGCTTTAGGAGTAGCCCATTTAGGTCCTCCTTTTTCTCCAACTCTAATACATATGGAGGCCAGGGAACAGTATCAGTCGCTTCAACTTGCTCTTTGAGTCGTACTGCCACGTTCTTCACCAACTGATCCTCGCTTATGCCTAAGGAAGATAGTGCTGCTTCTACATAGGTAGCTGCAGCTTTCTTGTCATATACCAGTTCACTCTCATTTAACCGACTACGTCTATGGAAGCCAATGTCCTCCTCAAATTCTTTTATAAGAATTCCCTTCACATAATTCGACTTTACTTTTGCGTCATGTCCATGATTTAAGATAATTCGTTGATAGTCCTCCAGTAGACTCTGCAATGTCCGAAATTCATGTTCATCAAAGATCACCTTACGAACATGATTGAAGAAGATGGCTTGTGCTTCTCGCAGATTTACATCCTGCAGGTGTTGAGTGACTTCTTCTGTAAGAGGCTGGGAATCGGGAATGTAGTGTTTCCAGCAGCCGCGATGGTAACGGATTTCCCACCCGAAAGCTGTTTCACAGTCTGGAATGGATGCAATCAGCGTGTTGAGCCTCGACCTCAGGACCGGATCATTCAGGTGTACAGTGTGTAACTTGAATTTTCTCCAGGCGCCCTTTGTTGATATTAGGAGCAATTGTTTCCAGTCCCGGTGACTGCTTTTCTGTGGTCCCTTATTGCACCACACGCATAGGTTCTTGTCATGCACAATACCAATGCTGGACCGGAGCCTCTTCGGTGAAAAGAGAGAAGCAGATGGAGATGGATCCCCCTGAACTGATTGATTGTCTCTTTCAAGATCTACCTCTAATTTATGCTTACGTTTCTCGGCTTGAGATAGACAACGCTTGTTAGATAACGTGGTGTAACATGTCTGGTGCATATAATGCCCTTTTGGCCCTTTGGCCCAATCAATATTCCCACATTGAAACCGATCAAGTCCTTTCCATCGTAGAGTTTTTTCACGAATTGAATTCCATTTTTGGTCCTTGGTATTATCCAAAGAGTAACTTTTGGTACATGGTTGACCACAACGTAGAATGCATTCGTATTCACCGGAAGACGTTGATGGTAATTCATCGTTGTCACTTGCAGTATCCATTTTATCCCTCACTTTATATGAATAAGTGTCTGAAAACAAAAACAAATTTGTCATTATCAGAACAGAGGAGAGAAAAAGGAGGGATGACAAGACCTAGAGTCAAAGGCCCTTGTACTGTCTACTGTCATTACGGTAGCATTAAGCAAGCAGCATGGTCAATATGCTAACATTACCTGACTATGCAGTATGGAACAAGATTCAGAATTCTAACCTCTCCAGATAAGTTTAAAGCTAAATTTATACATACCTGGCAACCTTGGTTAAATTGGAAAGATTAGGACTACATATTATGGCAGCACAGACGTTACAAAATCACTGCATCCTCTCTCTTTCAATGCATAAAGGAATCAATGAATCAAGCATAGGATTCCGGGAATCCTAAGGGGATTACCCAAGTGTTCCTCAGTGAAATCACTGAATCAATGCAGGAGCTTTCTAATAATTATTAAAAATGAATGTAAGGATACCTCATTTGACATTTTTAGCTCATTTGGTGACGGATATGAAAAAGTCCATTGCATGTGAAAATGACAGCCGGCCGCCATCTTGGATTTCTCGATTATGTAATCATTTAAACACACTTTTATTGGAATAAACAGATAGTATGACCCCTTAAACCTCTGTTTTGACACCAACATCAGCTTTCTAGGTGCCTTAGTAGTCAAGAAACAAAAAAAATGTTAATCGGTGGCCATATTGGCGGCCATATTGGATTTCATCATGATGGGTTTGTTTCACAAGTAAACTAATAGCATTAATGGAATGCTTGACCCCAAAAACCTATGTCTAGACACCAAAATCAACCTCCTAGCTGAATTAGTTACTGAGATATAGGTGGTGGTATGCATTTTGGCGGCCATTTTGAATTTTGGGCAAAAAAAAGGTTTCCCGTAATTTTTGGGAGGTACATGGGAGCTTATTTTCATTAAAATGGGTCTAGAATGCTAAATCCAGTGAGAAAAAAAAGGTCCTGGGAGGTTGGTCACGAAACCCCCAAAAATGACTCTACTATAAGGGCAATTTATGTCTCTCTGTGTTGGCCCTGTGATGGACTGGCGATCTGTCCTGGGTGTACCCTGCTTCTTACCCAAAGATGCTGGGATAGGCTCCAGCCCCCTGCACGACCCGAAAAGGGTTAAGTGATAGAAGATTGATGGATGGACTTGACTCCCTGTTGACCTTTTTTGGAAGCCATGTCATAGCCTGAAAAAGCCCTACTGTGGTGCAGTTTTTATACAGTGTTGTGAAAAAGTGTTTGCCCCCTTCCTGATTTCTCATTTTTTTGTATGTCACACTTACATGTTTCAGATCATCAAACAAATTTAAATATTAGACAAAGATAAAGGTTTTTATTTTGTTTTTTTGTTTTGTTTTAAGTGGCATCCCCAGTTGATGTCACTTAACCTAACCTGCATGTCTTTGGCCTGTGGGAGGAAACTGGAGTACCCGGAGTAAACCCACGCACGCAGACACGGGGAGACCATGTAAACTCCTCACAGAAAGGTCACCAATGATCAGGGGGTGGGATCAAACACATAGATAAAGATAAGATTGGGAATTAGCTTTCTCCGTAGGATTGCTGGACTCACCCTCAGAGATAGGGTGAGGAGCTCAGTCATCCGGGAGAGGCTCAGAGTAGAACCGCTGCTCCTCCACATTGAAAGGAGTCAGTTGAGGTGGTATGGCCATCTGATTAGGATGCCTCCTGGACGCCTCCCACCTGAGGTGTTTTGGGCACGTCCCACTGGGAGGAGACCCCGGGGCAGACCCAGGACTCGGTGGAGAGACTATGTCTCCCAGCTGGTCTGGGAATGCCTTGGTATCCTCTCTGAAGAGCTGGAGCAGGTGGCTGGGGAGAGGGAAGTCTGGGCTTCTCTGCATGAACTGCTGCCTCCGCGACCCGGACCTCCGGAAAAGTGGTAGAAAATGGATGGATGGATGGACAAAGATAACACAAGTAAAAACACAATGCAGTTTTTAAATGAAGGTGTTTATTAGTAAGGGGAAAAAATCCAAACCTACATGGCCCTGTCTGAAAAAGTGATTGCCCCCCTCCCCCCTGTTAAAACATAAATTAACTGTGGTTTATCATGTCTTTGGAAAGCTGAGTTCAATTTCTCTAGCCACACCAAGGCCTGATTACTGTCACACCTGTTCTCAATCAAGAAATCACTTAAATAGGACCTGCCTGACAAAGTGAGGTAGACCAAAAGATCCTCAAAATCTAGACATCATGCTGCGATCCAAAGAAATTCAGGAACAAATGAGAAAACAAAGTAATTGAGATCTATCAGTCTGGAAAAAAGCTATAAAACCATTTCTAAAGCTTTGGGACTCCAGCGAACAACAGTGAGAGCCATTACCCACAAATGGCGAAAACATGAGTGGCCAGCCGACTAAAATGACCCCAAGAGAGCAGCAATAATTCATCCCAGAGGTCACAAAAGACCCCACAACAACATCCAAAGAACTGCAGACCTCATTTGCCTCAGTAAAGGTCAGTGTTCATGACTCCACCATAAGAAAGAGACTGGGCAAAAATGGCTTGCATGGCAGAGTGGGTTCGATCCCAGCCCCCGACCAACAGTGATCTGTGTGGAGTTTGCATGTTCTCCCTGTGTTGCTTGGGTTTACTCCGGGATTTCTCCGGTTTCCTCCCACATGCCAAAAACATGCATGTTAGGTTAATTGGCTGTTCTAAATTGTCCCTAGATATCTGTTTCCTATTGGCCCTTAGAATAGAGGGTTAGTATTAATGAAAGCGCTTTGAGTGGTCTTTGTGACTAGAAAAGCGCTATATAAGTGCAGGTTAGTTAGTTAGTTAGTAGTTAGAGTTCAAATTCAAAAACCACTGCTGAGCAAAAAGAACATAAAGGCTCATCTCAGTTTTGCCAGAAAACATCTCGATGATCCCCAAAACCTTTGGAAAAATACTGTGTGGACTGACGAGACAAAAACTGAACGTTTTGGAAAGTACATGTCCCATTACATCCGGCGTAAAAGTAAGACTGCATTTCAGAAAAGGAACATCATACCAACAGTTAAATATGGTGGTGGAAATTTGATGGTCTGGGGCTGTTTTGCTTCTTCAGGACCTGGAAGACTTGCTGTGGTAAATAGAACCATGAATTCTGCTGTCTACCAAAAAATCCTGAAGGAGAATGTCCGGCCATCTGTTTGTGACCTCAAGCTGAAGCACACTTGGGTTCTGGAGCAGGACAATGATCCAAAACACACCAGCAAGTCCACCTCTGAATGGCTTAAGAACAACAAAATGAAGACATCAGAGTTGCCTAGTCAAAGTCCTGACCTTAATCCGACTGAGATGCTGTGGCATGACCTTAAAAAGGCAGTTCATGCTTGAAAGTCCTCTAATGTGGCTGAATGACAATTCTGCAAAGATGAGTGGGCCAAAATTCCTCCACAGCGCTGTAAAAGACTCATTGCCAGTTATCGCAAAATGTTTGATTGCAGTTGTTGCTGCTAAGGGATGCCCAACCAGTAATTAGGTTAATTGGGCAATCACCTTTTCACACAGGGCTATGTAGGTTTGGATTTTTTTTTCCTTAATAATGAACACCTTCATTTAAAAACTACTGTCACGAATGCCCGAGCAGACAGAGGCACCAGAGAAACAGCGGAGGCTTCCAAACAGTTGCAATCGGCAGTTTTTCCTTTATTCCAATAATCTTCACAGGCCATAATTCCCATGCACATCCGACACCCCACACAGCACAATCCAAATGACAAACACCTGTTATATACTCATTGAGATAATTCGCCTAATTGGCCCATACCAAAACTCCAAGTAAGACAATCAATATTTTCATCTTTTTCCCACATACCCAATAATATCTAAAAGACATAAATATATAAATAATTCCCCACAGTATTTACAGAATAAATAAGACCAATAAATACACCATAAATAATACAATAAATACCTTAAACCCCTATTTACATATTAAACTCCCCTCTACTCAACCATCATATGATTTCTTCCTGCTGGTATCCTTTAAAAGGCCTTCAATCCCCTGAGGAGTCTTTTGTTGGGATACCTCCAGGAAGCATCCTGGCAAAGGTCATCATCATCATCATCATAGTGGCATAATGTATGGCTCAGGAGACACACACGCAGGCTCAGAGTAGATCCAATAGCTTTATTAACAACAAGAGTGTATGACTGCATGTCTGTGAGATGATAATGTATTGGTGGTGGCGTCTGCGTCAGGCACGGGGGCAGGAAGCCGTTCAGCCGGACAACCCTATGGGAGAAGCAGAGGGAGAAGGGTAACGGGCACCACACCAATACAGGAGATAATAATAGTGACAGCTGGCTTACTTGGTCTGGGCAGGTGGCTGGCGTTAAGCAAGGGCGTAGCCCGGTAGACAGCGACCTGGAGCGCCTGAAGCGACAGCGAGGAGATGGTGGCAAGGGAACGTTGTCCGCCGCCGGGAAATCCACCTGTGCACAGGGGAGAAGGCTGGGAGGAAAAGGTAAGAGATGCTTACGTTGTATCTTGCTTGATGAAGGGGGTTCCTTGCAGCAAGAGATGCCGATGAGAACAAACGGCTTCAGGCCGAAGCCCAGGGCAAGGCGGCTTAAATCCCTCGCCGCTGACGAGGCGCAGGTGTGCGCACAGCTGGCGCCGCTGATGAGCGGCGAGTCGTGACACATCAGTCTGTCGTGGGCGACAATGACTGTTTCATTTAGGTCTGATCAGATTCCTCCACACAGCTCTGTCCTTAGCCTTCTGCTGCCAGGAACTCCTGTCTATGTCCAACTTCTTCAAGTTTCTTTTTACAGTGTCTTTAAATCTGAGCCTTGGTCTACCCTGATTGCGTTTGCCCTCGCATAACTGTGAGTAGAGTAACTGCCGAGGGAGATGCTGGTGGTCCATCCTCTCAACATGTCCGAGCCATCTCAGGTTCATCTGTATTAGCATGTCTTTCATTGATGGTAGACCAGCTCGTTTCAACACTTCTGTGTTGGTTATCTTGTCTTTCCATGAGATTTTCATTATGGCTTGAAGGTGTCTCATCATGTACGCGTGGAGTTTCTTCACCTGCACCCTGTAGACAGTCCAAGTTTCAGCACCGTACAATAGAGTAGCCAGTAATGTCGCTCTGTACACTTTGCATTTCACACGGATAGACACATGTCGATTGTTCCACAGTCTCTCCCTCAAGCTTCCAAACACAGCACTCGCTCTTCCCATTCTGAGAGATACTGTAGTTCATCCTCCAGCCTAGCATTCTCTGAAACAGTACTCCCTAGGTACTTGAAAGTCTTGCATTTGACTAGTGGCTCTGTACCAATGCTGATCTCTTCTGGTAGTGATGTTGATAACTGGAACTTTGGTGGTTGATAAAGGCACTGTATCTTCTTGATGTTGATTTGGAGGCTGAATTGGCTAGCTGCTCTTGCAAATTTCTCCACTAAAGATTGCATATCTTCCACGCTGTGTGTAACTAGAGCACTGTTGTCGGCAAAGAGCATTTCTCTTACTACTTTTATTGCTGTCTTACTCTTGGCTTTAAACTGTGCCACACTGAACAAGTCTGCTTCTTTCCTTGCTTGAATGTATACTCCTTCTGAAGTGTCTTCAGAAGGCCACTTCAAGCATGGCTGCCAGATATAGCGAGAAGAGTGTAGGTGCCAGCACACACCCTTGTTTCACCCCGTTGCTTACTGAAAAGTCTTTAGATACTGAATCACTCATTGCCACATTTGCTTGCATACCTGTATGGAGTGCCTCGATCAGGCTGACAAACTTCTCTGTACAACCATATTTCTTGGGTACCTGCCAAAGTCCTTGTCGCGAAACAGTATCGAAGGCTTTACTGAAGTCTGTGAAGACTACATAAAGCGGCATATTCTGTTCGATACACTTTTCTTGAACCTGTTTCAAGCAGAAAATCATGTCCATTGTGCTTCTTCCACTTCTAAAGCTGCACTGGGTTTCCGGTAGTACATTCTGCAAGATGTGCTCACTGAGTCTGTTAAGTAGTACATGTGAGAGAATCTTACCAACAGTGGCTAGCAGTGATATACCTCGGTAATTTCCACAATCTTTCCTGTCACCTTTCTTGAACAAAGGCACAATACTTGCATCCTTCCAGTCTTGAGGTACTTTCTGGGCATCCCATATCTCTTGGATGAGCTTGTGCAGGCAGTTGGTCAGCTGAACACCACCAAATTTCCACACTTCTGCTTGAATTCCATCCCTTCCTGGAGCTTTACCAACCTGTGTTGTCCTGATAGCTGCCATTAGTTCATCAAAATTTGGTGGTTCATCCAGACTTGATACAGCTGGTCGCTGCACTAGAGCTTCTTTAGCCTCTTCAGTGAGACCTCCAGGGTTGTTTAGTAGCTGGTCAAAGTGGTCTGCAAATCTGTCCAGAATCTTGTCTTTCTCCTGCAAAACCGTTTCACCATCCATAGCCTTTAGTTGGATCAATCCTCTTGGTTTAGGGCCGTAGATTTCTCTCAAACTTGTGAAGAATGTTTTCATGTCCTTCCTGTCTGCTGCAGTTTGAAGTTTCTCCGCTTTTTCATCCCACCAGTTGGACTTCATCTCTCTGGTGTACTTCTGTAGCTCACTCTGAGCCTTTGAGTATTTCTTCTTCTTCGACCTTGTGTTACACTGTAGGTTTTCCTGCCTAGCTGTATTCCTCGCTTCTAGTAGTTTCCTCAGGTGTTCATCATGCTCATCAAACCAATCTTGATGTTTCCTCTCAGGGTAGCCTAATACATCACTCACAGTCTGATACACCGTATCCTTCAGTGTTGCCCATTTCTCTTCTATGCCATTCTCTGAGTTGTTGCTGTCCCAGTCTTTCAAGTTTTCATTCATTTCCTGTGTAAGTTCTTCCTGCTTCTTTTGGCCTTTCAGTGCACTAGTGTTTAGCTTCCGTGGTGGCTTGGCACCCATCCTGCAGTGCTGTTTTCCTCTGCAAATCCTTAAACTAGATCTCAGCATAACATGAGCAGTACCACAGTCCGCTCCTCTAATAGCTCTGGTGTCCAATACATCCCTTATGTCTCTCTGCCTGACTATGATGTAGTCTAATAAGTGCCAGTGCTTGGATCTTGGGTGCATCCATGCCTTCTTGCGTGTGTCCTTGTGCTTAAATAGAGTGTTGGTTATCACAAGGTTGTACTCTGAACATAGTGCAAGTAGAAGTTCTCCATTAGCATTGCACTTGCCTACTCCATGACTGCCTAGCACTCCTTTCCATTTCTCAGTGTCCGAACCAACTCTGGCATTAAAATCTCCAATGAGTATCAGCCTGTCATCAGTCAGTACACGCCTGATAGTCTCATGTAAATCACTGTAGAACTCTTTCTTCACCTCCTCTGTGTTGGTCATTGTTGGGGCATATACACTGATGAGTATGGCATACATCTTCCGCTGTAGTGGGAGTCTCATAGTCATTATCCTGTCATTGATTGGCATCGGTTCCTCATCAAGCATTGCTGCTATCTCCTTTCTAACTGCAAAGCCCACTCCTGCTTCTCTCCTTTCTTGAGTTGATCTCCCACTCCAAAAGAAGATGTACCCACTGTCTTCCAAGCTGTCATATCCAGGCAATCTTGTTTCACTAAGTGCAGCTATGTCTACATTGTACCTGTTCATTTCCAGGGCCACAGGCGGGGTCTGCCTTTCTGGGCGCTGTGATATTGTTCTGTCCAACAGAGTGCGTACATTCCATTCTGCTACACACAAGGCTGCTGTTTTCCTCTTCTTTTGTCTTCCTGCTCCTAGCTTACTTTTCACTATCTGTTGGAGTGTGAACAGATCAGCTACAGAAAGGTACGTGCTGGCAAAGGTACGTGGTTTAAAATCAGTTAAATGCCTCACCCAATTAACATAATTAATCAATAATTATCTCACAAAAAGGATTCACTTCAGTCAGAACACATTGTACAATTATATGTGCATTTTCACCATCAAATACAAGTTGACATTTGCAAATATAAATCCTTTACACATATAATCATTCAATACACAGACGATACAGTGGCGACACTCCGTCGTCACAACTACATTTTGTCTTTATTTGTGTTATCGTTGTTGAATATTTAAATTTGTTTGATGATCTGAAACCTTTAAGTGTGACAAACATTTTAAAAAATGAGAAATCAGGAAGGGCACAAACACTTTTTCACACCACTGTACTTGTGCAGCTTGCACCTTACTGGGATTGTCTCCAGTTATCCTTTAGAAACTCTTTAAAAACAGGATCGCACCTTTTGATCCCAACCAGGGACAGTGAATATTGATATTATTTTAACTCTACATCTAAAAACAAATATAACAGATGATCGGCCTTAGATAAGCCCTGGAAGTACAGTCATTATCATTTGTCAAAACTCTAAAAATTACTGTCCCTTTACTAAGAAGGAATAATATAGTGATTTTTTTTTTACATAATTCTATAAAATAGATGGTAGCAAAGCATATCATGGCTTGTATGAGTCAATATAAAGTTTAA
The DNA here is from genome assembly GCA_020510985.1 of Pholidichthys leucotaenia. Taxonomy (NCBI): domain Eukaryota; kingdom Metazoa; phylum Chordata; class Actinopteri; order Cichliformes; family Pholidichthyidae; genus Pholidichthys; species Pholidichthys leucotaenia. The sequence goes on from CM035843.1 coordinate 316,768,403, forward strand.
AGATCCTATATTGTGAAATTCAGTTTTGTTATCCTTATGTGTCTGTAATTTCAGAAAATACACACCACCTGTGTCCATGATTTTCTGTCAGTTTCCAATGTGCTCATAATGAGCTCCTAATCTGAATGGATAAAGGTTTCCTCAATGATGAGTGCTGAGACTAGTCACATAATGACTAACTGCTAAGCTACAGCTCACCCAAATGCAGGGGTACCCAACTGGCAGACTCTGGTGTGGATCTGGACCCCGAGACCCCAAAGTCTTTTGATCCAACTCTGGGAAAAAGGGAGACTGTTTTGTTGTGATGGGGAACAAAGTAAAGAAAAAAAAGTGGAAGTGAACTGCTGTATCGGCAACCGCCCGGACAGATTATGGCAAGAGCCCTTTGGCACTCTTCTGCTGCAGACTCCCCTTTCCGCTGTCCCACAAACGCTTCTCAGAGACTCTGTGGCTCCAACTGCTCCAGAGTATGCAATACGTTGCAAAAAACACATTTTGTTTCAGGTCTGTATCCATGAAATGAAGCGCTCTTGTGAAATTGAGAGTATTTACTGGGGAAGTTCTTCCTCTATTCTGTCAAGAGTAGTCCATACTGGGATGCAGAGGTGAGGTCACTGGTTATGGAGGCCCTTTTCGTAGCCTCCGATATCCTGTCAAAACTCAGTAAAAGCTCGGTGTTGTAGTGTTTACCCCTTTTGGTTCCAATTTATAAAATCGTTCTTTGCTGAAGAAGATTTTTTCAACTTAAAAATCTGGTCATAAACTGCTTTTCTCACCCAAGCACCAGAGCTGTAACACAACCCATCGGCCATAAAGTCGAAGTTAATCCCTTCTCCAGGACTTAGTCATTCTCCCTTTTCTCTATTTGGCAAAGGAATGCCCCAAAATTACATCTTTATGGTTGATATAGTCCAGGCTGGGAAGTCAAGAGTCTTCATTAAACAACCAGACAGTTTTACAGTGCCATCTGGTGGACGACTCAGGAATATTTATTTTTTTTTCTCTCTGCAATGGAATTTCTGAATTGTGGACAATAAATTAATTCAAATTCTTTCTCTCAAGACAGTATTCGCTACTGAAGACATGGCTGAATTCTGGAATGGACAATTATGGTTTGAAATGGGTTTTTTTATTGATATGGTTTGATATGTGTTACTTTATTTTCAGGAAGAAATTAATTTTTGCATGCTTACCATTAACAACTTAATCTCATGTACAATGTAGAGACCTTGTGTGTGTTCCTTTTATCAAGTAGGATATGTTAGTGACTAAAGTTTAAGGAATTTATACTTTCATAGCCAACATATGTGTTTTAGGAGGATTTCACTTTCCATATCAGGACTCTCTCTTTCCTTCCCTCTCTCTGGGAGACCATAGCTGGACTTTGACTGACCAATAGGAGTCCAAGCTTCAATGCATTTCCTTTTTTGGCCATTTATGACTTCTGCTGAACAAAAGAAGCTCAAATGTAATTGGTCCAGCTCAGTTTTCATGAAGATCAGTGCAATTCTGCCACACCCGAAAAAAAAACAAACAAAAAAAACCCTTCCCTTTGTCTCAGTTTTTGTGCAGTGGTCAAGCTGTAAGGAGCAGACTTCTCTGCTCTCCAATTTTTTCTATCTTTTAAGTAGGCCCAGAGTATCCCATGCTCTGTGAAAATTCTTTTTCTTTTCTTTAAAGTTCACTTTTTCTTATTTTAATCCTTTTCTTTAAATTACCGTGTAAGAAGATTTCATTTGATTTTGACTAAGCTTAACCCTTTGAGTGTGAGAATTTACGTGCCCCTAGTGGCAAAGCACGGCACTGCACCTGCCTTCTCACTCTGACTTTGTCAAAAGTAAGTGAGAAATTTCTGTTTTTTTTTAAATGTACTGATTTTTTGTTCATAAACTTTGAAGATAAGATGATGAGGTACCTCTGTACAAAAAATGGTGTCAAAAGACTGAACCTTTTTTTGTGTAAATACAGCCAAAGTCCAGTTTTGACTGAGTTATGGAATTTAAAGAGGTGCCGTGACATTAAACAAATTAGATGTGTAAATTTATTCCTATCTGAAACTTTAGATCATATTTTATATCTTTCTAATTGACAGTAAGCCATTATCTCTTACCACTTTCAAGTTACAGCCTTGGAAATCTGAACTATTTTATTGACAAAAAATATTTACCACTCTTGACCACTAGGGGGTATGTCGCAGTTCTGCACCATACACACTCAGAGGGTTAAACCAACTCATTCAAGCCACAATACATCGGAAGAAATGGATCTGTGGCATGTTTTTGTCTCAGTTTGACTTTCTGATTGGACTTTGTGCAATAAAGAAATATTATGAGGAATTTGGCAACCTGGCCAAATTCCTTTTTCAATGCATAAGAGGAGACATCACCCAGCTTGCTGAAGAACCAGCCCGTTGCGATCTCAAGAGTAGGCTATAACCATGGTAAAGAACCTGTCTGCCAGTCTTCCAACAGGGTCCATGCCAGTCCAGGAACAAGATTCAAATGGACCACCTGCTACCCACCGAGATGCAATGACTCTGCTTTGCCGATTGTGTGTTGTTCAATTAAAACTTAATTCTTCAGAATATTCCTGGTGTAAATTCTTTAAACTTAAGTCATACAAACTTCTATCAGAATTTCAAAATGCATTTTGTCTTTTCATTAATCTACATTCCTTTTCAGAGTAACACCAATTTTCTTTTTTATAAATAGTTTAATCATAATTTTTTCTTCATAAAATTGTATCCAATTTTCTTAACCAATGCTATTTTATGGTTTTCCAATTTCCAGTATATTGACAAATTAAACTGTGGCGCAGTGGTTTAGCACTGTGGCAGCACAGTTTACCCTCGGCCGGGGGACCGTGGGGATCATGAGATCGTGGGTTCGATCCCAGCCCCCGATCAACAGTGAGCTGTGTGGAGTTTGCATGTTCTCCCCGTGTTGCGTGGGTTTACTCTGGGATTTCTCCGGTTTCCTCCCGCTTACCAAAAACATGTACACTACCATTCAAAAGTTTGGGGTCACTTAGAAATTTCCTTATTTTTGAAAGAAAAGCACTGTTTTTTTCAATGAAGATAACTTTAAACTAATCAGAAATACACTCTAATATCTAATATACATTGCTAATGTGGTAAATGACTATTCTAGCTGCAAATGTCAGGTTTTTGGTGCAAAATCTACATAGGTGTATAGAGGCCCATTTCCAGCAACTATCACTCCAGTGTTCTAATGGTACAGTGTGTTTGCTCATTGCGTCAGAAGGCTAATGTATGATTAGAAAACCCTTGTGCAATCATGTTAGCACAGCTGAAAACAGTTTAGCTGGTTAGAGAAGCTATAAAACTGACCTTCCTTTGAGCAGGTTGAGTATCTGGAAAAAATTATTATTTCAAATACAAATCATTATTTCTAACCTTGTCAATGTCTTGACTATATTTTCTATTCATTTTACAACTCATGGTGGTAAATAAGTGTGACTTTTCATGGAAAACACAAAATAATTGTCTGGGTGACCCCAAACTTTTGAACGGTAGTGTAGGTTTATGTTATGGCAGCGACCGGCAGCCGGTGGCTTGTCACCAGACTGCAAACCAAATCTACCTACGGGTACAAATAAGTAACAAAAAAAAAAAAAAATGGTTTCTTTGGTTCCACAAATGTTTGATACACATGTGATGCTCAGTAATTCAATAACAGTCTACGATGCCCATGATACATGTTGAATTAGTGTGTTAACCTATGTTGACATTTCTTATTAAACTATTGAAAGACATATGGGAGTTATTGTTTGATTTCATGCCCATCTTCTTGATTATAATCAGACAAGAACTCACAAGGATTTTTTTTAGACTGATTCATCACCGGTACAAATAAAGAATTGTTAATAAATTGTCCATTAATTTGGACTGGTGCCCCAAACGAGCATATGTTTGTGTAATGAAAGGAAATCTTCATCCCTACTCACATTCATATTTAGATTAATGCTTGTACCAACAATAAAACACCTGTAAAATCCATAAATCTGCTACAGTGTGTGACTGAACATGAAAAGTTCCACCTCCCCTTTCCCTGTGGAGTTACAGCTACATCCATGCTTTAACAGTTTACTGTTGAGATTTAAAAACAACGTTGGAGGAATTCTGTAATGTGGAATTATATTTTGTGTCCATTTTTTTTGTCTTACAGTTTGAAACAGTTTTTTTTGCACTGAAAATATTGTATAGAGGTGGACTTTTTGTGAAATTTTGTTTTTCATATATTAATCTTTTTAAAAAATGGAATGCAATTTAGTTTGTGTTCTCCTGTAGAACATTTTTAGGATTTTAGTTGTAGATTTTAGAATTTTAAACTTATTTATTTGGAGTCCACAAACACATTTAGTTTTCTCCTGTATTACAAAATTTTAAATTACATGTTTTGTTTGAAATTGAACAAAGAATTCATTTTGATTGTTTTTGTTTAAAAATTAATATAGAGCTAAAAGACGCTAAAACATGAGCTTAATAACATAATGTGTGAAAGAATGGCAATGAAATGATGTCAGTTCTTAAAAGCATATTTTGAGATAAATTTGTCCATGTGTCAGATTTCTCTTCCATTTGTTTTAAAAAAAGATGTTGGAAGTAAATTCATGGGTCATTTCAAATACTTTGCTTTAAAAGGATCAAGTTGTCATGCAGTGGGTGGGAAAAATCCTGAATCAAAAAAAAAAAAAAATGCATCGAGATGCATTGAGAATGATTTTAGAATCAAATTGGAGTTCTGAATCATAAGGTGCCTAAAGATTCCCACACCTAGTTCAAACCTCGGCTAGGGAGGAGGACCGACTCATCAGACCTCTTGCAGTTTTAGTTGGAGACCCCTGCCCTAACGGCTTAGTTAGACATTAATGGTCCATCTCACCACAGCTGGTAGTTGTACAAACAACAGGACAGCAGCATCTCCAACAATACTAATAATACAGCCCTCAAAATACAACTGTCGACAGCAAAACAAAAAGCTTTCACTAATGTCATTAATGGAAGGCTAAAAGCAGCTTCAGCAGCCATGTCATCCACTTATTTAGCTTCTTTCATATATAATTTGTTTATAGATTGAGTTTGGGGTCTGTATCAAGACTCAACAGTGTGGGGACTGCAGTATCCCCAAAAATAGCTTCAAAGGAAAAATGAAAACCCTATGGAGCTATTGTTAGCTGTAATGCCAGCAGTTAGCTCGGATTTCAAGACAGAAATAGGACAAACACATCTTACTTTTCCAAAAGCCAGTTTAGTAAGCTGTCGGTTGTTGGTGAACCTTGGATTGGGGAGGAGCAATGTGGTTTTTGCCGTGGTCATGGCACATTGGACCAGCTCTTTACCCTCTCGAGAATTCTTGAGGATCCATGGGAGTTTTGTCAACCAGTCTACATACACTACCGTTCAAAAGTTTGGGGTCACTTAGAAATTTCCTTATTTTTGAAAGAAAAGCACTGTTTTTTTCAATGAAGATAACTTTAAACTAATCAGAAATACACTCTAATATCTAATATACATTGCTAATGTGGTAAATGACTATTCTAGCTGCAAATGTCAGGTTTTTGGTGCAAAATCTACATAGGTGTATAGAGGCCCATTTCCAGCAACTATCACTCCAGTGTTCTAATGGTACAGTGTGTTTGCTCATTGCGTCAGAAGGCTAATGAATGATTAGAAAACCCTTGTGCAATCATGTTAGCACAGCTGAAAACAGTTTAGCTGGTTAGAGAAGCTATAAAACTGACCTTCCTTTGAGCAGGTTGAGTATCTGGAAAAAATTATTATTTCAAATACAAATCATTATTTCTAACCTTGTCAATGTCTTGACTATATTTTCTATTCATTTTACAACTCATGGTGGTAAATAAGTGTGACTTTTCATGGAAAACACAAAATAATTGTCTGGGTGACCCCAAACTTTTGAACGGTAGTGTATGTTTTGTGGACTTGAAGAAAGCATTCGACTGCATCCCTCATGGTTTCTTGTGGGGGTGCTTCAGGAGTATGGACTATGGAGCTCATTGCTACAAGCTATCCGGTCTCTATATGATCATTACAAAAGGGTTTTTTTTGTTTGTTTTTATGTTTTTTAACACATTTTTATTGAATTTAAACAATATAAACATACAGACAAATCAACAACAGAACAGACCCATGCCCTCCCACCCAGCCCACAGACAGCCACCCAATGTAAAAGCAGAAAACAGATAACAGACGCACCAGTGACACGTGCACAGCTCAAAGCACAGAAAACAGACAACAAATCTAGCAATAAAGTCCCAGTCCAAGAAATCACCCCTCATGAAGAGGTCAATAAAGAAAATCTTCCTTCAGGAAAACACTTTCCCTTCAGAAGTAAGTCTGAATCTTTAAAAAGTGCTCCTCTTTCCCCTCCATAACTGCATGTAATCTCTCGTGGGGGAGTGTATTAAACACCTCCTGATACAGAGCTGTGTGGAGGAATCTGATCAGACCTAAATGAAACAGTCATTGTTGCCCCCGACAGACTGCTAGATGATGATGATGATGATACCAGAGGGTGATACTAGGGGGAGATTCTTTTATCCATTTATGCAAAATACATTTCCCGGCAATCAAGAGCAGTTTCTCAAGGAGCTTGTAATATGTCGCAGGAATTTTCAGTTCTCCAGACGGAAGGCCGAGAAGGAAGGCAACTGGATCTTTTTTTATTTTTAATTTGAAGATCCCACTAATCTCAGATGAAATATTTGTCCAAAATCAGGAAATCTTTTTGCACTCCCAAAAACAGTGAACATATGTTTCCCTCTCTGAATTACATTTACTGCACACAGGGGACAGAGAGCAATTAATTTTATGTAAGGTAACCGGGGTTATATGAAGTCTGTGAATTATTTTATATTGAGTTTCCCTTAACCTGTTTCATGTAAATGTAGATCTAATCAGGCATAAAGCTGTTTGCCAATCATCCTCTATATATTGAGTGCCTAAATCTTTTTCCCATTTCCAAGCAATATCTGGTAACAAATACGTACCAGAGGATTCGAGAAGTGAATAAAATGATGCTATGAGATGTCTTCCATCTTTGCGCCCCCCAAGGAATCTCTCTACATCATTATCAATGGGACAGGTACAAAAAGAGCTGACATAGGAGGATATAAAGTGTCTCAGTTGCAAATACGCAAAGAAATGTTGCTGGAGGACGTTAAATGTTGCTTGTAGTTGTTGGAAGGACATTAAAGTGTCATCTTTAATTAAGTCACCAACTACATGTATTCCTAAACTGAGCCAGAAAGAGAATACAGACAGACCAATACCAGCAGGAAAGTCCGGATTTTGAGTTACAGGGGAGTGCAGAGATTTGGTATTTCTCCTTCCCATACATTTTGCTAAATCACGCCAGATCCTAATACTGTTGTAAATAATAGGATTCTTCTTAACTGTTGGTGATATTTTAGTTGCATCACAAGTGATCAGCCCCCAGAGAGAGTGTGGAGAACATGCCCATGAATCAGTGCAAGTCTCCCTCCTGAGATATGCATGCAACCACAGCCAGAAATGATGAGCATGGCAGGCCCAGTTGTAAAACATTATATTGGGTACTGAGAGGCCGCCCATATCTGGATGTAGTTGCAGTATCCTTAACTTCTACCTTGGTTTTTTGCCATGCCAGATAAAACCGGTGAGTGCCTTTTCTAAGTCCCGATTACATTTTTTTTTAGATATGTTCAAGGGAAGCTTCTGTAGAGGATACAAAAGGCAAGGGAGAACATTCATTTTAATGAGATTAATTTGACCCATCATGGATAGTGGGAGTTTATGCCACCATTCTAAATCTTTTTTAATTTGTGTGCAGATTGGGGTGAAGTTCAGGTTCCACATATCATTCAAATCTGGGGACACTTTTATTCCAAGATATAGAAAGCCTTTAGCTGCCTACTTGAAAGGAAAATCACCTGTAACATCAAATGTATTCAGGGCTCCCAGTGGCATAGCTTCAGATTTATTCAGGTTAATTTTATAGTCAGATATAAAACTGAATTTGGTAAAATTTTCAAGAATAGCAAGGATTGATTGTTTAGGTGACTAACTAACTAACTAACCTGCACTTATATAGCACTTTTCTAGTCACAAAGACCACTCAAAGCGCTTTCACTAATACTAACCCTCTATTCTAAGGGTCTATAGGAAACAGATATCTAGGGACAATTAAGAACAGCCAATTAACCTAACATGCATGTCTTTGGATTGTGGGAAGAAACCGGAGCCCCCGGAGTAAACCCACGCAGCACAGGGAGAACATGCAAACTCCACACAGAAAGGTTCCAACCCCTGCCAACCTGGGGATTCGAACGTGACGTCAAAAATAAAAGAATATCATCACTGTATAGAGCAATTTTATGCTCCATGTCCCCCTTCAGTACTCCCTTGACCCCAGCATGTAAGCGTGTGGTTTCAGCTAATGGTTCTAATGCTAAGGGAAAGAGGAGTGGGCTAAGTGGACAGCCCTGGCAAACACCTCTGGCTAAAGGGAAGGATTCAGAGCACCAACCATTAGTTATTACCGTAGCTGTTGGAGCAAGGTATATGGTCTGGATCCATTTAAGAAAGCTCCCCCCAAGTCCAAATCTTTGTAGAATATTGAAGAGGTAGTCCCACTCAACCCGGTCAAATGCCTTCTCAGCGTCAGGAGAAATGGCCAAAGCTTTTTGTTGCTTCTCAAAGGAGAACTGCACCACATTCAAGCACCTTCTCATATTACTAGATGAGAAGCGGCCCGGTAGAAGTCTGTCTGGTCAGGATTAATAAGGATTGGGAGCATGTCTTGTAACCATCGAGCAAGAACTTTCGAAAACTCCTTGCTATCCACTGGTGTCAGACTGATAGGCCTGTAAGAGCCACATACTGTATATTGTCATGTTCAGCTGATTGTGCCCCCCTCCTTCCTGTTAAAGATTCCCCAACTCCGCAGGAAATCATTACACCTGTGTGAGCGGACGCACCTGCCACTTCTGCCTCACCCGCGCATAAAAGGACCATCAAGCGAAGGCTTCAGCACTGGCTCGTTGGGTATACTGCCTGTGTAACTAGCAAGCAAATTAAAATTATATTCAGAGGATTTTTGCCTAATTCCTCTCCTCTCTCTTCTTCCCAGGTTGTTGCCATCGGTGCGATGCATTTCCAGGGATCGTTGTGCACTCACCTGCTCCATCATCCTCACCCCACCTCAGCTACCTGTCTCCACCCGGTCAGACACCACCCAGCTCCTTCCCTTTCCTACTCCCTGCCAGCTTCTTCCTGCTGGTTCGTCTATTCCTGCTGGGTCTCTCTGTCGGGCTCTCTGCTCAGCACACGTAAGTGGCAGATTTGTCTTCACCACTTCCCTACCTCCCACCTCTTAATAATCAGCTCTCGTCCCTCCTCACAGGCTGAGTCTTCCTCTGGCAAGTGATGTTTTCCATAACAGTGCTCCTTATTTTGAAATTGTTTAAATGTAGCTTCTCTGTGTTGTGTGAGTTTTCTCTGGTGTGGCACCCTGCATGTGAGCTGACCTTTCTATCACTATTACATATATCAGCTGGTTTATCCTTTTTCAAAATGACAGCAATATTTGCAAGATTTAATGTAGGGGTGAGGAAGCCCTTTTTAAATAAATCCAAATACATGTCTGTTAGTGGGCCAACCAGCATCTTACAATTTTTTTTTATAAAATTCAGGCCCAAGCCCATCTGGCCCCGGGGCCTTACCTCCCTTCAGTCTAGATATAGCTTCTGAGACTTCCTCCCTTCTTACTGGTCTGCAGAGAGTTTGTTTTTGTTCATCAGTCAGAGATGGAAGTCTTATTTTATGTAGAAATTTGCTCTAGCATCCTCCGAGGATTCACATTCAGAGCTGTAAAGATCTTTGTAGAGCAGTTTCATTATTTTATTTATATCTGCAGATTTAAATTGTCTATTTCCTTCCTTGTCTATAGGGGAGGGGATTGCATTTAATTCAGTTTTTTTACGGGCAAGGCGTGCAAGCAGTCTACCAGGTCTGTTACCAGATTCAAACAATCTGTGTTTTGGAAAGAAAATTTGTGTCTTTGCTTTCTTAGTTAGTAAATGATTCAGGGCAGAACGAGCAGCTTCATGCTGCTTTGCTACGGAGCTGATAGGGTGTTTCTTGAATTGGGCCTCTAAATCAGTTATATTTTTTTCTAATTCCAACTGTATTTTGAGAGCTTCCTTTTTTTGAGCTGGTGTATAAGATATAATTACCCCCCGCAGGTATGCCTTCCCAGATTCCCACAGAATAGAAGGGCTTATTTTAGGAGTTTTGTTAATGCCAATAAAATGTTCTCATTCTTTTGTAATAGAATCCACAAAGTGCTGGCTGCTTAATAAAGTTGGGTTTAGTCTCCAGTATCTACAGGCTGTGTTGCTATGAGGAGGGGAGATGCTTATACTGATAGGGACATGGTCAGAGATGAACTGGGTGCCAATTATGCAGTTCTCTATCCTGTCTAAAATAAATTGTGATGAGAGGAAATAATGCATTCTAGAGAAAACTTGATGTGGGATTGAAAAAAATGAATAATCTCTATCTGCAGGGTGTAATATTCACCACATGTCATGGAGGTCTAAATAGGTAAACAATTCTTGCATTTGTTCAGACTTTTTTGAACAAGTCGAGCTAGGGGGAGACATAACATTTGGGTCTGGTACACAGTTAAAGTCACCTCCTAAAAGTATATATGGGAAGGAGAAAGTAGACAGGTCCGAGATAAGTTGAGGAATAAAGGAAGAATCATAAGCGTTAGAAGCATATATACATCCAAAGACAACTTGTTCCCCATACAGGTAACCAGATAAGAGTACATAATGGCCCTCGCTATCTTTTACTGTTCTATCAAGAGTGAAAGGCAAACTGCGATGTAATAGAATAGCAATGCCCCTGCTTTTTGAGTTATATGATGAATGAAATACCTGTTCCACCCCACTCTGCCTCAGTTTTTTATGTTCTATATCTGTAAGATGGGTTTCTTGGAGCATAGCTAGCTGACATTTCTCTTTCTTGAGAAAGGACAATATTTTCTGACGTTTGATGACATGATTAATGCCCTTCACATTAAGTGAGAAAATTTTAAGATCACCCATAAGTCACAGTAAACATGGGCCCGCACACAATATACACACAGTGAGAAAAAAAAAAAGAGTAAATAGTGAAGGTGACTGCCTGCCATAATCTATCCCCAATTGACAGATTATCCCCATCCAAAAAACACCCCCGGAACAGTCCTAAGAACAAACCCCCAAACTACCTGGGTTGAGTGAAGCTGAGAAGCATCGCTCCGCCAGAGAGAGCACATTACCACAGCTGCAGTCCTAACCATCCTACCACTGAAGTTATGTCTCCACAGAACCCTCCCCACCCCCCGCCGATTGGTAATATTTACAGCATTGAACCCCAATCTATACTTTGCTGTATTTATTTATTTTTTCTCCTTTTTTATATAACATTAAGAATAAAGTAAACTTGGAAAAAAAAAACTGTCCCGTACAGAATGCTGCTGCTGCTTTCAATAGCAGTATATGAACTTACTAGTCTCTGTAAATCGTCCATAGTTCTATGTTAGTTGAAGTTGTCCTTTCCATCCATATGTACCTGTAAAATCCGTTTAGTCCAGTAAAAAAAAAAAAAAAAACTTTAAATCTGGTTAGCACAGTGCTAACCAGTGCAGTGGTTAGCACTGCGCCAGCACAACAACTCACCCTTGGCCATGGGATCCCTGGTTCAATCCCAGCCCCTGACCAACAGTGATCTGTGTGGAGTTTGCATGTTTCTCCCGTATCTGCGTGATACCCCGTAAAACCCCGTAACTGCATGGGTTTACTCCGGGATTTCTCTGGTTTCCTCCCACAGGCCAAAAACATGCAGGTTAGGTTAGATTAATTGGAGACTCTAAAGTGGCCCTAGGTGTGAATGTGTGTGTGAATGGTTAAGGGATAGCGCCGTACCGTGGCTGCTTCATCCATCTAGGTGGTTGCCATCAATTTCCCCTCTGGGGATCAATAAAGTATACAAAATTAAAAAAAAAAAAAAAAGTCATTTGAATCCGTTCTTGCTCAGAAACTATTTAAAACAGCTAGACAGAAAATTTACAGCTATTGCAGTCTCTGAAACTTGGCTTAATGAAGAGCAGGCTCCTCTGATGGCAATAGAGGGATATCAAATGTTTCATATTAACAGATCTCAAAAAAAGGGTGGTGGTGTTGCATTGTATATTGATAACCTGTATAGGTGTAAGCTTGTAAATGGAATGTCCTTTGCACTACCAGGGATCCTGGAGTGTGTTACTGTTGAGACTGACCAAGATAAAACAAAAAATCTAATTATAAGTTGTATATATACGTAGAATGCCGGGAACTTGCATTGAGACATTCAGAGAAAAATAAGTTGAGCTGTACAATAATATTACTAGTAAGAAAATGGTTGTAATTTGTGGAGATTTCAATATTGATTTATTAAATCCATTTCAACAAAATGTAATTACAGAGTTAATGAATTCTATGTACAGCATGAGTCTATATGCCACAATAACACATCCCAGTAGAATCACAGTTCACACTGCTACACTTACTGATAACCTGTTTGTTAATATCATTGATAAGAAAATAGAAAGTGGATTATTGATAAATTATATAAGTGACCATTTGCCAGTCTTTGCACTTATCCATGGCCACACGGGGGCCAATACAGAAAAAAACTTTAAAATCTTTCAGATACAAATCACAAAATGCAATCAGTTCTTTTAAAGAAGACTTGCTGAAGCAAAACTGGACAAAAGTCTATGTATCAGATATAAATGAAGCCCATGACATATTTATGAACATTGTAACCACTCTTTATGAAAAAAAATGTCCATTAGTAAAGAAAAAGCTAAAACATAAATTTGTCAAGCCATGGTTAACCAAAGGATTACAAAAGGCGTGTAAAAAGAAAAATTTATTATATAAAGCTTTTCTAAAGAAAAGGACAAAAGAAGCAGAGCAGTGGTATAAAACATACAAAAATAAGTTAAAATATATAATGAGATGTCGTAAAAGAGACTATTACAGTAAAGAACTGGAGAAAAACAGAGACAATATTAAAAATACATGGACAATACTTAACAATATTCTTGGAAATAAAAATAGAAATATAAGCTACCCAACCAATTTTTCAAAAAAAAAAAAAATAATAATAAAACAACTCAGAGTGTGAATGCAGTCTCACCTGCAGATGAATTTAATAACTTTTTTGTTAACATTGGTCCTAATTTGGCTCAAAAAATACCCATTACGGTACCTACGGGCGATACAGTAAGCAACAACACTGCTATATAAGACTCCATTTTCATATAGAACACAGATGAGAGAGAGGTCATTGAAATTGTTAAATCATTTAAAAGTAAAACATCTATGGACTGTGATGGTATTGACATGCTCTTAGTAAAAACTATTATTGGAATGCTTAGTGAAACCACTGACGTATATTTGTAACCTGTCTCTCCAAACAGGTATATTTCCCAATGCAATGAAAATAGCTAAAGTAATTCCGATATACAAGACGGGTGACAGAGGGGAATTTTCAAACTATAGACCAATTTCACTATTGCCGCAATTTTCCAAGATACTTAAAAAAAATATTCTGTGAGAGAACTGACAACTTCATAATGAAGAATAATTTATTGTGTGAGCAGCAATATGGGTTCAGACACAAGAGGACAACTGCATTTGCTCTAATGGAATTTATAGAAAAAATATCAACTACCATTGAAAATAAAGAGTATTCAGTTGGGGTATTCCTGGATCTTAAAAAAGCATTTGATACAGTGGATCATAATTTATTATTAAAGAAACTACAAAATTGTGGTATTAGGGGGTAGCACTGTCCTGGTTATGTAGTTACTTATAGAATAGATATCAGTATGTATGTGTTGATAACAAAAACTCACAGTTACTGAAGGTTACTTGTGGAGTCCCACAGGGTTCAGTTTTGGGGCCACTGTTGTTCAATATGTATATAAATGATATATGTAAAGTCTCGGAAAAAATGGATTTAATATTGTTTGCCGATGATACTAATTTATTATGCAGTGGAAGCAATTTGGAACAACTTTTGGATACACTCGGAAAGGAATTAGGAAAGCTTAAACTGTGGTTTGATTCAAACAAATTAACGCTCAATTGAAGTGAAACAAAATTTATAGTTTTTAACAACCATCACAACAACTTAGTATCTAAACTTAGTGTAAATGGTGTAGATATTGAAAGGGTATCTGAAACTAAATTTCTTGAAGTAATAATTGATAATAAACTGTGTTGGAAGTCACATATTAATTATATTAAAGGTAAAATATCTAAATCAATTGCAGTACTACACAGAGTGAAATATTTGCTGAATCAACCCACATTATATACTTTGTATCATTCATTAATACTCCCATACATGACATATTGTACTGAAGTATGGGGAAATACATATAAAACAAACATTTTTTTTTTTTTTTTTTTGTTACTTATTTGTACCCGTAGGTAGATTTGGTTTGCAGGCTGGTGACAAGCCACCGGCTGCTGGTCGCTGCGTGCGCGAGCGCCCTAAACCTACATGTTTTTGGTATGCGGGAGGAAACCGGAGAAATCCCGGAGTAAACCCACGCAACACGGGGAGAACATGCAAACTCCACACAGCTCACTGTTGGTCGGGGGCTGGGATCGAACCCACGATCTCATGATCCCCGCGATCCCCCGGCCGAGGGTAAAACTGTGCTGCCACAGTGCTAAACCACTGCGCCACCGTGCAGCCGATATATCCAGTCTTTATGCTTCAGAAGAGCGCTATTAGAATAATAAACAAAACTGCTTACAGGGAACCAACAAACCCACTTTTTCTTAAATTAAAAGCTATCTGGTTGACTTTAAAACTGCAGTAATTATGTTTAAAGTAATGAATCTATCACTGCCCGCAAATATCCAAAAGTTGTTCCAAATAAGGGAGAAACAATATCATTTCAGAGGAACATGTATATTTCAAAAACCCTCAGTGAGAACTACCACCAAGCAACACTGTGTCTCAGTGCAAGGAGTCAGATTGTGGAACACTTTTGGACCTGAATTAAAATCATGTACAACGCTTGGACAATTTAAACAAAAACTAAAGGAAGAAATACTCCAGACATATATACAAGATGACATGTAAAATCACATAAAGATTGTCATATCCAGTCTGTGTTGTGTTGTTGCTTAGTTTTTTTTTTTGTCATGTTTTGTCTTAGCTTTGTTCTGAATTGTAATTGCTCTTGTTTTGTTTTTCTTTTGAATTCTTGGATAGAATATGGGTGGGCAATATAAGCTGCGGCTTCAGCCATCACCCATTTCGGATAACTTATGCTGAACTGTATAATCAGAGGAGTTATTGTTTGGTTTGACCTTGTTGGATTTTCCCCCCCTTTGTTATATTGTTGTGTTTCTTTTTTAATCTTTACTTTTAATCTATCCGAAATAAAATAAATAAATACATTTTTATTCTTAAACGCTAAAAAAAAGAAACTCCTCCTCTGCCTCCACGGTTTTGAAGCTGTGCTCCGCTTCGTTAAAATTAAAGCAGAGTGTGGCTGGGTAACGCATCTGGAAGCGGACTCCTCCCTGGATGAGCCCTTCACAGGTGCCGCTGAATTGGCGCCGGGCCTCCCGCACCTGGGTTGAGAAGTCCTGGCGAATGTAGATTCTGCTGCCCTGGTAGGTGATGTCTCCTTTCTCTCTGGCTGCCGTGAGAACCCTCTGTTTGTTGCTGGAATTGTGGAGTTTAATAATGACAGATCGGACGTGGTTTTCCTTTGGCGGACCGAGCGCTTGGTGTGCCCTGTCACTCTTTACAGCCCCTCGCTTGGTCTCCATTCCTAGCATATCAGGGAGCTACGTCTCAAAAAATTTCACAGCATGTTGTCCTTCAGAACCTTCTTTGAGACCAATGATTCTTATGTTATCCCTGCGGCTTCTTTTTTCGCTATCTTCACATCGGTCAGTTAAAGTTTTTACTTTTTGCTGGAGTTCAGTGACTTGGTTGTCCAACAGTGCGATACAATCCTCACCCTCGGAGATGCGGCTCTCTGTCTCTGTTATTCTTTTGGTGTTATCTTCAATATGGTCATTCAACCTGTCCAGGGTGGCTCATAAATCACCAAATTTCTCCTCCACAAGGGCCCTACTTCTCTCGGTAACTATCTGCGCAATAGATACTCTTGCAGATAGGGTGATCAGCACCGTACCTGGGAGAGGCTCAGAGTAGAGCCGCTACACCTCCAGATCGAAAGGAGCCAGTTGAGGTGGTTTGGGTATCTGATCAGGATGCCTCCTTGATGCCTCCCACTAGGAGGTGATCCTCTGGGAGACCCAGAAAGCGCTGGAGAAACTATGTCTCCCAGCTGGTCTGGAAATGCCTTGGTATCCTCCCTGAAGAGCTGGAGGAGGCGGCTGGGGACAGGGAAGCCTTGGTTTCGCTGCTTGGACAGCTGCCTCCATGACTTGGACCTCCGGATAAGTGGTGGATGATGGATGTTTTTTTTTTTTTTTTTTTTTTTTTTTTTGTTACTTATTTGTACCCGTAGGTAGACTTGGTTTGCAGTCTGGTGACAAGCCACCGGCTGCTGGTCGCTGTGTGCGCGAGCGCCCTAAACCTACATGTTTTTGGTATGCGGGAGGAAACCGGAGAAATCCCGGAGTAAACCCACGCAACACGGGGAGAACATGCAAACTCCACACAGCTCACTGTTGGTCGGGGGCTGGGATCGAACCCACGACCTCATGATCCCCGCGATCCCCCGGCCAAGGGTAAAACTGTGCTGCCACAGTGCTAAACCACTGCGCCACCGTGCAGCCCGTGCAGATGGTTGAATGGATTCTAAAGGTTGAAAACATTTGAACTCCAATTTGAACTTCAAATTTAGCACCAATTGTCAAGTGTTCAAATACCATGATAGTGTGGTATAATTATGGTCATTTCATAGAAATAAAGACAATCTTAAAAGGTTAATGAATTCTTTAGATGACAAATGGGAGCACAACTTTTTTGGACCAGTACATCTCTAATGCAGTCAGTAAGGGCCCCTTTAATACAGACTCAGATTGTTGGGTAAACACTGAGAGATAAAAAATTGGCCAATCTGTCAATGACCAAAAGCCTCAAAAAAAGCAGTTTCTGTATAAATGTTTGGGAGATCACTGCACGATTTTCATGGCGGTTTGTAGAGATCTTTGAAAGGCCCTTGAGAGATCACTGAGAGACCAGAAGAGATCGCTGAAGGGATCAATGAGAGTTTCTTCGATGACCAAATATATACATATATATATATATATATATATATATATATATATTTATATATATATATATATATATATATATATATATATATACATACAGTGGTGTGAAAAACTGTTTGCCCCTTCATTTCTATATAAAAATCCAAGATGGCGCCCACAGCGGTCGACATGGTGCTTCGCTGCGCTCTTTGTTTGTTTTTGTTTGTCAATTGTGTGTCTGCTTGCACTTATACCCGTGAAGAACTTTTAAATATCAGGACTTTGACCCCCACGGACCTCCTCCCAGTTTTTCTAGCCCCTGCCGCCGATCTGGTTTATTGTTTGGCTCGGAAAGTGAGACGGCGGAAGAGAGGAAGACGAGCGGGCGCTCTCGTACGACTTCGCAGGAGAGGCTCGCGAACGGCGCTGCCTGGCATATTTCTGTCCAATACCAACTCTCTCTCTAACAAGGTGGATGAACTGAGACTGCTGATGCGTTTTAAGGACCTCGCCTCCTCAGCTGTCCTCTGCTTTACTGAGACCTGGCTCCGGGAAAATATACCGGACAGCGCGCTGCGCCTCGACGGCTTCCAGCTCTTCCGTGCTGATCGTGACACAGAGCTTTCCGGCAAGACCACAGGAGGCGGTGTCTGCTTCTACATCAACTGTAGCTGGTGCTCTGATGTAACGGAAATTTCCAAACACTGTTCTCCTGCCTTGGAATTTCTTGTTATCAACTGCAAGCCTTTTTATTCCCCACGGGAGTTTGCTTCTTTTATACTGATCGCTGTGTACGCCCCTCCCGACGCGGACACGCGCGAAGCTCAGCGCGTGCTCGCGGATCACATTCAACACACAGAGCGGAGTTTTCCAGACTCGCTGATTATTGTGGCTGGCGACTTTAATCAGTGCAATCTGAGCCACGATCTCCCCCGCTACAAACAGTTTATTAAATGCCCCACCAGGGGATTAAACACACTGGATCACTGTTACACCACAGTGAAAGACGCATATCGCGCTGTCCCTCGAGCTGCGCTGGGATTATCTGATCACGTGATGGTTCACCTCATTCCCACATACAGACAGAGATTGAAGCTCACTAAACCTGTTGTGAGCACTACGAAGATACGGACCAGTGATGCTGAGGAGAAGCTGGAAACATGCATGGAAATATCTGACTGGGGCATGCTTAAAGGAGCCACGCATGATCTGGATGAGTACACGGACACTGTGAACTCATATATCCACTTTTGTGAAGAGAACATTCTTCCATCACGCACCAGGGTGAGTTACTCTAATGACAAACCCTGGTTCACAGCTAAGCTCAGACAGATCAGGAAGGAGAAGGAAGCAGCGCTGAAAAGTGGAGACAGGGACTGCTACAGGGAGGTTAAATACCGGTTTAACAGAGAGCTGAAGAGGGCTAAATCTGTGTACTCAGAGAGACTCCAGCAGCAGTTCACTGCTAATGATTCGGCTTCCGTGTGGAGAGGACTGAGGCAGATCACCAACTATCGGCCTCAGGCTCCTAAAGGTCAGGATGACAAAGCCCTTTGTCAGAGACTGTCCCAACACTATGCCCGTTTTGACACCTCGTCATCTGTGTCCAACTCCCCCCCTCCCTCCAGCTCCACAGCCTCCACATTCCCTACTTCATTTAAGGCACCCCCCCCACCTCCCCCCCTCCCCTTATCATCAGTGAGCAGGATGTGCTCAAACAGTTCTCCAGACTGAACCCGCGCAAGGCCCCCGGCCCAGACGGCGTGTCTCCCTCCACCCTGAGACTCTGTGCGAAACAGCTGGCTCCTGTATTCACAGACATTTTTAACACCTCCCTTAAGTTATGCCACGTGCCGTCCTGCCTCAAATCCTCCACCATCATCCCTGTCCCCAAGAAGCCACGGATCACTGGACTTAATGACTACAGACCTGTAGCGCTCACCTCTGTAGTCATGAAGTCCTTTGAGCGCCTGGTCCTGTCCCACCTCAAGTCCATCACCACCCCTCTCCTGGACCCGCTGCAGTTTGCCTACCGAGCCAACAGGTCTGTAGACGATGCAGTCAACCTGGCCCTCCACTCCATCCTGCAGCACCTGGACTCCCCGGGAACCTACGCCAGGATCCTGTTTGTGGACTTCAGCTCCGCATTCAACACCATCCGCCCCGCTCTGCTCCGGGACAAGCTGTCCCTGCTCAACGTGCCTGACTCCCTCTGCAGGTGGATCATCGACTTCCTGACGGACCGGAGGCAGCATGTGCGGCTGGGAAAGACTGTCTCAGACTATACTAGCATCAGCACCGGATCACCCCAGGGCTGTGTACTTTCCCCCCTACTCTTCTCCCTTTACACCAACTCCTGCACCTCCAGCCACCAGTCTGTCAAGTTGATCAAGTTTGCGGACGACACCACCCTCATCGGGCTCATCTCCAACGGCGACGAGTCCGCCTACAGGAGAGAGGTGGCCCAGCTGGCGTCCTGGTGCAGCAATAACAACCTGCAGCTGAACGCTCTGAAGACAGTGGAGATGATTGTAGACTTCAGGAAAGTCACTACTCCTCTGCCCCCCCTCACCCTCTCAGGCTCTCCCATCACCACTGCTGATTCCTTCCGCTTCCTAGGCACTACCATCACCAGGGACCTCAAATGGGAGCTGACCATCAGCTCACTCATCAAAAAAGCCCAGCAGAGGATGTTCTTCCTGCGGCAGCTGAGGAAGCTCAAGCTACCCACCAAGATGTTAGTGCAGTTCTACACAGCCATCATCGAGTCCATCCTCACCACCTCCATAACCGTGTGGTACGCAGGAGCCACTGCCAGGGACAGACTAAGGCTGCAGCGCGTCGTGCGCACTGCTGAGAAGGTGATCGGCTGCAAGCTCCCATCTCTCCAGGATCTGTACATCTCCAGGACCCGGAGGCGTGCTGGCCGGATCATAGCCGATCCCTCACACCCTGGTCATGTACTGTTTGCCCCCCTCCCCTCTGGTAGAAGACTTCGGTCCATCCAGACTAAAACCTCCCGTCACATGAACAGCTTCTTCCCCTCTGCCATTAGACTGCTGAACACTAAGTGACTCTCGTGCACCATGTACAGCAGCTCAACCAGACTCATGTCAATCATCACTGTTTTCTTCCTGCATTACCGACTGCACTATATAGTTCTCCACGGTATCTGCTGCTGGCTAATATATATTTTAACTGTTGACCAGTATCACTTAATCTTATCCTACACTTTATTACATGTATAGTTTATTTCTCTTATCTTATCATGTTTAATGTTGCAGCATTGTACCGAGACAAATTCCTAGTTTGTGTACTACATGAACAATGGCAATAAACCTGATTCTGATTCTGATTCTGATTCTGATTCTGATTTCTCATTTTTTTGTAAGTTTGTCACACTTAAATGTTTCAGATCATCAAACAAATTTAAATATTAGACAAAGATAACAAAGATGGCCCTGTGTGAAAAAGCGAATGCCCCCTAAACCTAATAACTGGTTGGGCCACTCTTAGTAGCCACAACTGCAATCAAGCGTTTGTGATAAATGGCAATGAATCTTTTACAGCACTGTGGAGGAATTTTGGCCCATTCATCTTTGCAGAATTGTTGTAATTCAGCTACACTGGAGGATTTTCGAGCATGAACCACCTTTTTAAGGTCATGCCACAGCATCTTAATTGGATTCAGGTCAGAACTTTGACTAGGCCACTCCAAAGCCTTCATTTTGTTTTTCTTAAGCCATTCAGAGGTGTGGTGTGTTTTGTATCATTGTCCGGCTGCAGAACCCAAGTGCGCTTCAGCTTGAGGTCACAAACAGATGGTCGGACATTCTCCTTCAGGATTTTTTGGTAGACAGTAGAATTCATGGTTCCATTTACCACTGCAAGTCTTCCAGGTCCTGAAGCAGCAAAACAGCCCCAGACCATCACACTACCACCATCATATTTTACTGTTGGTATGATATTCCAGGTGGTCGGGTTGCAGGAAGCCACGCATCTCAGGGCGGCCTCCAGGGATTTGTTAGCACGTTCAGCCTGCCAGTTGCTCTGAGGGTGGTAACCGGAGGTGAGACTGGCCGTTGTGCCCAAGGAACAACAGAAGGACTTCCATACTTGTGAGGTGAATTGTGGGTCCCGGTCAGACACAATGTCCAGAGGAATACCATGAAGGCGGATAACATGAATGGTGAATAAATTGGTGGTCTCAGAGGCAGAAGGAAACTTAGACAGGGGCACCAAATGGATGGCTTTGGAGAAGCAATCTACAATGGTGAGAATAACAGTGTTTCCCTGTGAGAGAGGGAGGCCCGTGACGAAGTCCATAGCAATGTGCGATAGTCACGAATATCCGTCGGCAGCGTAGGCAACCAGAATACCCGCTGCACCAGCTCAACAGTGTGGGATATGCCGGGATGACAGGCAAAGTGACTGGTGTGCCCCCACCAGATGACGTCACTGCAGAGAGTGGAAGGGACAAACAAGCAATCACTGGGGCCTCCCTTGGGCTTGGGTTCCATGAACTGAGCCTGCTGGACCCTCTGCTCAATCTCCCAAGACAGGGTGCCAGCAATGCACGAAGAGTGCACAATGGACTGAGGAGGGGAAGAGGAAGATAACTGGTTGGAGGCAAACTGGCGAGAGAGAGCGTCAAGCTTAATGTTACATGACCCAGGCCGATAGGTGATAATGAGATTGAACCTAAGGAAGAACAAGGCCAAACGGGCCTGTCTAGAATTACAGTGGGGCAAAAAAGTATTTAGTCAGCCACCAATTGTGCAAGTTCTACCACTTAAAAGATGAGAGAGGTTTCCAATTTTTATCATAGGTATACCTCAACTATGAGAGACAAAATGAGAGAAAAAAGAATCCAAAAAATCACATTGTCTGATTTTTTAAAGAATTTATTTGCAAATTATGGTGGAAAATAAGTATTTGGTCACCTACAAACAAGCAAGATTTCTGGCTCTCACAGACCTGTAACTTCTTCTTTAAGAGGCTCCTCTGTCCTCCACTCGTTACCTGTATTAATGGCACCTGTTTGAACTCATTATCAGTATAAAAGACACCTGTCCACAACCTCAAACAGTCAGACTCCAAACTCCACTATGGCCAAGACCAAAGAGTTGTCAAAGGACACCTGAAACAAAATTGTAGACCTTCACCAGGCTGGGAAGACTGAATCTGGAATAGGTAAGCAGCTTGGTGTGAAGAAATCAACTGTGGGAGCAATTATTAGAAAATGGAAGACATACAAGACCACTGATAATCTCCCTCGATCTGGGGCTCCACGCAAGATCTCACCCCATGGGGTCAAAATGATCACGAGAACGGTGAGCAAAAATCCCAGAACCACACGGGGGCACCTAGTGAATGATCTGCAGAGAGCTGGGACCAAATTAACAAAGGCTACCATCAGTAACACACTATGCCGTTAGGGACTCAAATCCTGCAGTGCCAGACGTGTCCCCCTGCTTAAGCCAGTACATGTCCAGGCCCGTCTGAAGTTAGCTAGAGAGCATTTGGATGATCCAGAAGAGGACTGGGAGAATGCCATATGGTCAGATGAAACCAAAATAGAACTTTTTGGTAAAAACTCAACTTGTCGTGTTTGGAGGAGAAAGAACACCATACCTACTGTGAAGGATGGGGGTGGAAACATCATACTTTGGGGCTGTTTTTCTGCAAAGGGATCAGGACGACTGATCCGTGTAAAGGAAAGAATGAATGGGGCCATGTATCGTGAGATTTTGAGTGAAAACCTCCTTCCATCAGCAAGGGCATTGAAGATGAAACATGGCTGGGTCTTTCCGCATGACAATGATCCCAAACACACCACCCGGGCAACGAAGGAGTGGCTTCGTAAGAAGCATTTCAAGGTCCTGGAGTGGCCTAGCCAGTCTCCAGATCTCAACCCACATAGAAAATCTTTGGAGGGAGTTGAAAGTCTGTGTTGCCTAGCGACACCCCCAAAACATCCATGCTCTAGAGGAGATCTGCATGGAGGAATGGGCCAAAATACCAGCAACAGTGTGTGAAAACCTTGTGAAGACTTACAGAAAACATTTGACCTCTGTCATTGCCAACAAAGGGTATATAACAAAGTACTGAGATGAACTTTTGTTATTGACCAAATACTTATTGTCCACCATAATTTGCAAATAAATTCTTTCAAAATCAGACGATGTGATTTTCTGGATTTTTTTTTCTCATTTTGTCTCTCATAGTTGAGGTATACCTATGATGAAAATTGGAGACCTCTCTCATCTTTTAAGTGGGAGAACTTGCACAATTGGTGGCTGACTAAATACTTTTTTACCCCACTGTAAGCCTGCGGGCTGACCTTAAGTACTCTAAATTTTTATGGTCAGTCCACACGATGACGTGATGCACGGCTCCCTCCAGCCAGTGCCTCCATTCCTGCAATGCCAACTTAACCCCTTAACGCCTGAATTTATTTCCAATTATGAAAAAAAAAAATTCACTTGTGTTTTTGCTTTCAAGTAGATGCTAAATTAAGTTGAGAAAGTTAATTTGACTATAGCACATAAAATAGATATAATTTTAGGTATGATGTAAATTAGTGACAACAGGCATCTATGGTAAAAAAAAGGGTAAAAAGCACCTGTTCCAATCTCAAGTATGAAGAGTCTGTTTATTTTTGCAACAAAGTTATTTTCAGTATTTTCAACTCTCATGACTGCCAAACTATAACCCTAACCCTAACCCTAACCCTGACCCTAACCCTAACCATAACCCTAAC
This sequence comes from Pholidichthys leucotaenia, assembly GCA_020510985.1. NCBI lineage: Eukaryota > Metazoa > Chordata > Actinopteri > Cichliformes > Pholidichthyidae > Pholidichthys > Pholidichthys leucotaenia. The sequence continues at coordinate 316,792,485 of CM035843.1, forward strand.
CCTAACCCTAGCAATCAGGAAATGGATGGTGCTCCATCTCTGACCGTTCCTACGAGAAACTAATGCTTGCAAAAGGTTCATAGGTATGTGTTGGAAGTGCTCCAACTGGAAGTGGAGGAATACAGAAGGTATTTTGGTTGCATTTGGAGCGGAAGCGGTTTGATGCAAATTCGCGACATTGACGCCTGTTGTCGCGAATTTGCATCAAACAGCTCTTGATCTCCTACGTCACAGTTCCTCTCGGCCGGGGTCAATCGCAGAGAGAAAAACACGCATGGGTGGAGCTTCTGATCAGAGGCTGGGCACTGCAAGAGGACCCCCGAATCAGAAGTATCCACCTTTACCAAGAACTGGAGCTGAAGGTCGACCTGTGCCAGGGTGGGCGTATTGGAGAATAAGGCCTTCAGCTCAGCGAAGGCCTGCTCCGCTGCCTCAGGCCATTTGAAGGGGACTTTGGTCGAGGTCAGCTGAGTCAGGGGCTCAGCAACCTTATTGTAGCTTCTAATGAACCAACCATAGAAATTTCCAAAGCCCCAAAAAACATTGGAGGTGTTTCCTAGATTGGGGAGTAGGCCAATCAAGCACTGCCCTAACTTTGGCCTGGCTGGCCCTCAGCTCACCTTTGGCTACAATAAAACCCAGGAAGGAAGTGGAAAGGGATGAAAACACACTTTTCGGCCTTCACAAAGAGCTGATTCTCTAGAAGCCATTGTAACACAGCCCAGACATGGACTGTGTGTTCCTCCGGCGTGTGGGAAAAAATCAAAATGTCATCCAGCTATACGAAAACAAACTGGTTCACCGTATCACGGAGGACATTATTTATCATATGCTGGAAGATGGTGGGGGTGTTGGTAAGCCCAAAGGGCATCACAAGATATTCAAAGTGCCTCAAGTGTGTTTTAAATGCCGTCTTCCATTCATCCCCCTCCTGTATGTGAACCAAATGATTCGCATCGCGCAAATCGAGCTTGGTGAAAACCCGCACACGCTGAAGGAGCTCGAACGCTGAATTGATCAGGGGCAAGGGATATTTATCTTTAATGGTTTTAGCACTAAGATAGTGGTAGTCAATGCAGGGATGCAGGGATCCATCCTTCTTTCCAACAAAGAAAAGCCCCGCTCCGAGTGGAGCTGAAGAGGGCCGAATAAGGCCGGCGTTCAGGGAGTCCTTGATATAACTTTCCATCGCCTCCCTCTCTGGCCCAGAAAGGCTGTAAAGCCAGCTGGATGGAAACCACAAGCCCGGACGGAGGTCTATAGCACAGTTGTAAGAGCGGTGAGGTGGTAAAGAGAGAGCCTTCGACTTGCTAAAGACCTCCCCAAGGTCATGGTAGACCTCGGGCATGAGGCTGCGGTCTGCCGGCTCTGCTGGAGGGGAGGAGATGGAAGTGAAGGAGAACAAGCGGCCGAACTGAGACAGGAGGATAAATAAAAGGGGCGCCATGAAGAGATGTGTCATGTACGTGCACTGGAGCGCACAGGTGAAAGAGAATTAAGCCCAAATGCTGGTGAAGTAGAAATGTTTATTTATGGAAAAACATACATACACAAAATGTCCAATGAGTACTGTCCAGAATGAGAGTTAGAGGAAGATGACCGGCAACTACTCCATAGGCTAGCCCCATGCGCTCCTGATGGGACAGGGCAGAAAGGAAGGGCAAAGAAACAAGAGTGACTTACATGTACGGTTGGAGCGGCTAGCTCTGGGAAAACAACACCATACACAGTTTGACTCGAGGAGGAACCCATAGAGGAGCCAGGACATCATAGACGAATGCCACCACACTGACTGCTTCACACCGTTACCCATAAGTACTCTGAATCCTAATGAGTAATGAGTGGATGCAGGTGTGGTGGCAAGAGTGGTAATGAAAGCAAATATGTGTGCCTGAATGAATGTGTGTGTGTGTGTGTGTGTGTGTGTGTGTGTACATGTGCATCTATGTGTGTGCGTGTGGAACCCCAGGTGATGGCAATCAGCTGATAGGTGCCTGGCAGAGAGAGGTGAGAGGAGGGCTGTGGCTGTAGACTGGCAGAGGAACCAATAATCTGCCAGCTGGAAATGATAACAATCAGAGGCTAAGCCACAGGTCATGAAATGGGGCAGGAAACAACAGCCCCGTTCATGACAAGATGGAGATCTGCGCCCAACTGATAATAGGATTATGCTTTTGGAGCCATGGGTAACCCAGGACCACTGGGGAGGATGAACTAAGGAGAACGAAAAAAGAAAGAGACTCCCGGTGGTTCCAGGAAAGAAGGATGGATACTGACTCGGTGCAATAACAGAGGCTAATCTGCAGCCAGATCATGCTGCTACATTTAACGGAGCTGGCAGTTTAATAATGAGGATCCCTATTTCCTGCACGAGCCACGATGAAATGAAATTTTGTTCAGCCACTGAATCAATTAACACTGAGACTTTCCTCTCAGCCACCAGTAACTGAATGAGAGCCGGCAGCGAAAAGTTACTGGGGGAATTGATGGGAACCCTGCCCACCAGACCCCCTATGGCTACAGATGGGACAAATCTTTTGATCTTGACTGGGCAGTTATGTAATTTGTGCTCTGGGGAGCAGCAATAAATGCAGGTACCGGTAGTTTTACCGCTCTGGCACTCCTCCGGAGTCAATCGGGTCCGGCCCAGGAAGAGGGATCTGGCTCGGCAGAACACGCAGCCAGGGGGAATGATCACGCGGAGAACGGGACAAGGAAGGCCTTCTGCTCCTTTGCACATTCGCGGTACCAGTTGCCCAGGCTCACAGCCTGTTCGATCAGCTCATCCAGAGAGGAGGGGCACGCATGAACCGCCAGGTCATCGCAGAGGTTTGAATTCAGACCCAGGAGGAAGGCGCTGCATAAGGCAATGTCATTCCACCCGGAGTCTGTCGCAACGACCTGGAACTCAATAGAGAAATCAGCCGCAGACTAACTCCCCTGTCGAAGTAAGATGAGGCAGCTCATGATGTTCCCCTCACTCTCAGAGTGATCAAAAGCCCGGGAGAACTCCTAAACAAAGCGATCGAATGCATAATTAGGACCCTCCGAGCTGCAAAGAAGGGATTGAGCCCAATTAAAGGCTCGGTCCCGGAGCAGCAAGGTCAAAAAATGAATTTTAGATGTATTGTCCAGATACTCCTCTTCCACCTGCTGCAGATAAAGGCAAACATAGAGTAAAAACCCCTTGAATCCCCTCAACTCCCCCATGTACGGGGCAGGAGATGGAACAGTGATGGCCTGGTGGGTGATTGACACCGCTGGGGCAGCAGGAGGAGGGGAAGGCCCTGGATGAGACAGGTGGCCTAGGTGTTTGACTACAGTGGCCAACAGTTGTGTGATTGGCACTGCTTGGAGAGCTTGGCAGTCTGCCGCTCCGTGGTGGCTAGCTGGAAGGACGCTGGGTACTCCGCTGATGAAGTGCCTGCTGAGCCTCGATCTTGGCTGGCCCGTTCTGTCATGATTTGTTTAGTGGGAGGCTCACGTGCGAAGCAACTAGCACCAGAGGAAGCACTCAGACATGGGGAAGAATGTTTATGTATAATTTATTGAAAAAACACAACAGTACAGAAAACGGCACACGCTGGGGGAACACACAGCCTGTAACAGATAGAATGAGAGCTGGAAAACTGTGAGGAAATAACTGGGAATAAAGGGGTGTGTGCTGAGGATATCTTATGAGAGTTGAGCAGAGAACCCGGCAGTGAAACCCAGCGGGGAGTTGGAGGAGCCAGCAGAGCAGAGCTGGCAGAAGGAGAGGTGGAGGCGTGGAGCTGGGGAGAGTCTGACCGGATGGAGTAGGTGATCTTCGAAGGAGACAATGAAGAAGGCAGGTGGTGCACTGCAATTCCGGAGACACACTGCTGAGATGGCAGCAACCTGGGAAAAGAGGAGGAGAAGGGAGGTCAGGCTAGAATTTCACTAAAATACTTTAAACCTTAAGGCAAAACCTTTAAACCTTAAGGCAGCAGTACCCAATGGTCCAGCGCTGAAGCATTCACAAACTGATCCTTATAAGTGCTGGCAGTGAAGAAGTAGCAGGTGCATCCATTCACACAGGTGCATTGATGATCTGTGGAGCCGGGAAACAGGTGAAGAACCTCCCACAGAAAGGGAGGGGGAGCGCACTCACTCAATCATCACATGTACCTCCTCATTCCACCACCAAGTCTTGTCTTCTTTCCTCTGTCCACTGGATTCATCACATACCTTTCTATCTTTTTCCTCAATACTTTTGCTGCACTTTCCCAGTCATCTGGTAATCCTTCCCTACCACCCAGATCCTGTATCGACTCATTCCTGAACTCTGTGTGACCATCTTCATTCTGTAACTTCCCCCACTTAATCTTTGGCTCTGCTTTCACTGTTTTCCTCTTCTTGCTTTGCAAAGTCATCATACACACTACCATCTAATGCTGTCTAGCTACATTCTCCCCTGCCACCACCTTGCAGTCTTTCAGATTTCTCCTTCTGCATAAGATATAGTCCCCCTGTGTGCACCTTCCTCCACTCTTTTAAGTCACCCTATGTTCCTCTCTCTTCTTGAAGTATGGTGTTCACCACAGCCATTTCCATCCTTTCAGCAAAATCCACAACCATCTGTCTTTCCACATATCTTTCCTTAAGACCATACCTTCCCAGAACCTCCTCATCACCTCTGTTCACTTCGCCTTCATGTCAATTAAAGTCCTCTCCAATCACCACTCTCTCCCCCTGGGAACACTGTCTACCACTTCATCCAACTTACTCCAGAATTCCTCTTCTACCTGACATCCAACTTGTGGGGCATACACACTGACAACATTCAACATCACACCTTTGACTTTTAGCTTCAAATTCATGATTCTCTCTTACTTCCTCTTTACCTCCTAAACACTCTTCACGTACACTTCCATGAAGATTACTCCTACTCCATTTATCTTCCTATCTATACCATGGTTGAACAGTTTAAATCCCCCTCCACTGCTCCTAGCCCTTCTTCCCTTCTATCTGGTTTCTTGAACATACTGTATATCTACCGTTCTTCTCTCCATCATATCATCCAACCCTCTGCCTTTACCAGTCATAGTCCCTATATTGAACGTCCCTGCTCTCATCTTCACACTTCTACCTTTCCTTTTCTCTCTCTCCCTCCTAACATACCTTCCCCCTCTCCTCCTCCTCGATCTTCGACCAACAGTAGCCAAATTTCCACTGGCACCCTGTCAGTTAACAGCACCGGTGGTGGTCGTTGTTAACCCGGTCCTCGAATGATCTCGTATGGAAGTCTCATTTATCATGATCCGTATGTCTGATTTGGCAGAGGTTTTACATCGATGTCCTTTCTAACACAACCCTCCCCGTTTACCCGGGCTTGGGACCGGCACTAGGAGTACACTGGCTTGTGCACTCCCTGTGGCTGGGTCCTGGTTAAGTCCTGACTGATAGCCTTTAAAAAGGTCTGTGAATATAAGATTGTCACACCACAAACAACTCATGATGGGTAGATGCAAAGATCTCTCTATAGACCTTAGCAACTTTATTAATGGAAAACATAATGATGGCATTGGTTACAGGCGCAATTCTAAACTGCTGAATGTTCCAGTGAGCACTGTTGGAGCCATCATTCGGAAGTGGAAAGAACATCATTTTACCATAAACCTGCCCCAATCAGGATCTCCCAGCAAGATTTCTGACAGAGGAGTCAAAAGAATTATCAGAAGAGTTGTCCAAGATGTCATGAATTGCCTCTCGAGGCAGAGAAATGAGACCCATGTGCTTAACTGTAGTTAGTGAAATTTATTGTGCACACAAAAAGCTACAAGCCCCAAAAAGTGCACGGAGACAAAAACCAAACAGGGACACTAAGGGAAAAACTTACAGGAATAGATGAGTCCAGCAAAGCTCACCAGAGCAAAAAATAGGGCTCTGGTGACAATGAGGTGAATAGTCCAATATGACTGCCGCAGTGAGGTAACAATAAGGCAGTCTTAGTAAGGGAGCAAATAGGCAGCAGGTGCGGGGAGCATGAGTGACCTGATTGTACAATTACTCACAGCTAAGATGACTAGTGAGCAGATGATAAGGTGGGAGTGTCTGGAAGGGGAGGAAATGTGGTCGTGTCACATAAAAAAATAGAAAAGCACTCGGAGAGCGCAGACCTCCGCCAAGCGCCACAGTTCCCCCCATACAGTGTTTGTGTGTACGTTTTCAGATTCCTTGACCATGAAAACATATGACTAGCAATTGGATTCACAATGATAGGATTAGTGGTTCAGTAGTTATTCACGAAAATCGCATTTTCCATAATGGCAGTTTTCGCCACAGTTCCCCCAATACAGTGTTTGTGTGTACGTTTTCAGATTCGTTGACCATGAAAACATATGACTAGCAATTGGATTCACAATGATAGGATTAGTGGTTCAGTAGTTATTCACGAAAATCGCATTTTCCGTAATGGCGGTTTTCTTCTGGATGGTGATCCGGATCACCACCAAAATCTAATCCTCTGTAGGATACCCCATTTCTGACAATCTGTGAAAATTTCATGAAAATCCGTCCATAACTTTTTGAGTTATCTTGCTAACAAACAAACAGACAGACAGACAGACAGACAGACAGACAGACAGACAGACAGACAAACCAACGCCAATGAAAACATAACCTCCTTGGCGGAGGTAACAAAATATAGTCCTAAACAACAGGAGCTGACAAGATAACAATGATACTAAAGATGTCATGAGCCAAGCTGGCTTGGTTTTCCCCGGCTAGGCCCTGATCTCTCTGTGGGTTCTGGCTTCACTGTTTATGTGCATTTTGTGTATTTTTTCCATCATCTTAGCCACTGCCTGACCGGCAGCTGTTAGTTAGCCTCTGTGATCTTTTTCCCACGCTGCTGACAGTCTGTCAGTCCTGCCACGCCCCCTTGCTCTCCATAATTCCACCAGCTGTCCCAGCCCCGGTAATTATCTTTCCCGCGCCTCAGGTGCTCCCAATTTGTATGACCAGTGGCGTTTGGATTTAAACAGCTATTCGCTAGACAAACGTTGCTGGGTCATTGTACAAGTCACACCATCGTCCTTCGTCGTGTGACCGTCACGTCAGGAAGGATTATTGGACTATGCTCGCGGAAGGAACTGGACTCTTTGGGACTACTCGAACTCTTGAGTAAACTGCTAGCGTTTCTCTGTGTGGTTAGCTGCTATGCTGACCAGAAGCGTTTCTCCCCCTGCAATATTCAGTTACGCCTCTGGCAGCATTTCTTCCCGCAGCATAACTGCTACGCTTAGGCTGTGCCCAGTTTGCATTCCTCCCGAGTTTGTTGAGCTACCTGTTGTCTTCCCTGCTCTCCTGAGCACTTGTGCGTAATTGTTTTGTTCTTCCTGTGGCCACGGTACACAGTGGTCGGCCCGCTGTCCACTTTGTCAGCCATTTTGTGTACATCATACCTACTTGTAAGTCTTTATTTCTTGAACTGTTTCATGTTAATAAATGTGTGTGTGGTGAACTCTTGCATTTAAATCCTTTCATCCTTCTCTCCACCGTGCACAATGGTAAAGCGCATGGAGGGTTTATGACAAAAGACATAAATACTAAACAGAACGATAAACCACCAAGGGAGACCTCATAACTCAATACACAGAAAATCCACACAAGGCCAGAGAAATACAGAAAATAATCAGAAATAAATTAAGAGCCTGAGCCCGGTGAATAACCGCGCTCAGTCTCGACACAAGAGCCAAAGACCACTCGTGGAGAGTTTCAGAAAGACCTACTGCTGTTTCAAAGAAAACAATAAGTAACACTGGTCAACACCAAATTTATTGTCTAAGTTTTTTTTAGCTGATTTAGGACAATTTTGATGTGCTGAATCCAAAAATCACATTGGCTTTGCTAAATCAGGTCAACTTTTTGAATTATGGCCACATGTTGTTTTATACATTTTTGTTTATATATACGGGTATTTTCGGTTTATATGATGCAAAATTCTTTTTTTTTGTCTTGAAATTCTCTGAATTTTGAACAATGATGACATAACATTAAATTTACATGTACTTACCTTTATATAAAGGTACTTACCTTTATATAAAGGTAAGTACATGCACAGTATTAAGTAAGTACTAAGTAAGTACACGTTTTTAATTAGCACCTGATCGAGAGAAACATGTCATTTTCGGATTCAGCGGTGCAAAATTGTCTTAAATCAGCTGAAAAAACACAGACGACTTAGAAAAAAATATATTTTTGTAACCCTGTGTAATGCACTCAACCGACATGGGCTCTATGCCCATTCACCTTGGAAGACTCCACTGTTGAAGAAAAAGCATGTTGAAGCTCATTTAAAGTTTGCTGCACAACATTTGGACAAGTCAGTAAAACACTGGGAGAATATACTCTGGTCAGATGATTGAACTTTTTGGATGCCACAACACACAGCATGTTTGGAGGAGAAATGGCACTGGACATCCCATCATGGTGTGGGGGTGATTTTCAGCACATGGTACAGGCAGACGTCATATAATTGAAGGAAAGATGAATAGACAGATGTACAGAGACATCCTTGATAAGAACCTGTTGCCATCTAACAAGATGCTGAAGATGAAACAATGGTGGACATTTCAGAAAGACAATGATCCCAAACACACAACCAAAGAAACTCTCAACTGGCTCCAGAGGAGGAAAATAAAGCTGCTAGAATGGCCCACTCAGGTTCAGGTTCAGGTTCAGGTTACTTTATTTGTACCCGTAGGTAGATTTGTTTTGCAGTCAGGTGACATCCATATTTACAAACCACATTTACATTCAACATAAACACAAACGCAGGCACACATGAAGCTGACTATAAACATGATAAAAATACTCAAAGCTCCACCAATCAGGACATAGGACAAAGAGATAAGAGAAAAAACAAAGAGATAAGAGAGAAGGGTCATATTAAAAAAGTTAAAGACTAGTCAAAGAGGTTAAAAACTCAAAAGTCTAAAACCCAATAAAAGATTTAGAACCCAAATAAAAAACCTACAAAAATAAGTAAATATAAAATGAAATTAATAAATAGGTAACTAAATTATGTGCAATATATTGTTACAACTTGTTCAACTCTTTGACAGCAGCAGGAACAAAGCTGTTTTTGTAGCGCTGGGTTTTACTTTTTGGGACAGCAAACCTCCGTCTGGAGGGGAGAAGCTGAAAGTGGCAGTGCAAAGGGTGGGAGTCATCATTTAAAATGGAGGTAGCAATCCTCTGTACCTGTCTGGTGTACAGGGATGTCAAGCTCAGCTGTGACTCACCAAGCAAATGACTGGACCATCTAACTACCTGATCCAAGGATTTCCTCTGTTTCAGTTTTATCTGACCAAACCATGACACTAAAGAAAAGGATAAAACAGATCCAATAAAAGCCCGATAAAACATTGTCATTATGGTTCGGTCAATTTGGAAGCGTGCAAGTTTCCTTAAACAATGCAAATGTTGCTGACCCTTTTTGCACACCCTTTCACAGTTCTCTTCAAAGTTTAAATTACTATCAATAATCGTCCCAAGATATTTGTAGGATTGTACACATTCAGTGGTCTGGCCTTTTAGTACAGTGACTTCATGCCTGGGAGTTTTCCTCCTAAAGTCAATAATCATATCTTTAGTTTTTGTTGTATTCAGCTGCAGGTAGGAATCCTCACACCAGTGAACAAAATCATCAACTACTGGGCCGTGGCCACTCTCACCATCCTGGAGGAGACTGACAACAACTGAATCATCAGCATACTTTATAATGTGTCTGTTGTCATGTCTGCTCCGACACGTTTGTGTACAGGATGAAGAGTAGTGGTGACAACACACACCCCTGAGGAGAGCCAGTAGAAGAGCACTTTTGGTCAGACAATGTACCATTGACCCTTACTCTCTGTGTCCTGTTGGTTAAAAAATCCAGAATCCAACCCACCAGATTATTACTCAAATGAAATTGTTGCAGGAGCCTTTCAACTAAAATACGAGGTTGGATTGTATTAAAGGTGGATGAAAAGTCCACAAATAAAAGCCTGGCGTGTGTCCCATTAAAATCCAGATGTTCAAAAAGCATGGTAAACAGAGTGACAGTGGCATCCTCCACTCCTCTGTGAGGCCTATAGGCAAACTGCAGAGGATCCAATGCATGCTTTAGGACCTCAAATCTGACCAGTTTTTCAAAAATTTTCATTAAAATTGAAGTCAAAGCAATTGGTCTAAAGTCGTTTACCGTTTTAGGACAGCTGGATTTTGGAACGGGGACAACCACGGCATCTTTCCAGATCTTAGGCACATGTTGTCTCTGTAAGGACTTACTGAAAATGTAATGAAATACAGGACTCAATTCACGTGCACAGGACTTTACCAATCGCCCACATATATTATCAGGGCCCTGACTTTTGTTCACTTTTACAGCACAGAATGCCCTTTTAATATCCTGCACCTCAATATTAAAGTTCTGATTGTCTTTGAGTTTCTGTTTCAAATCTTGGGTTTCTGTGCTAAAATCAAAGGAATCAAAACGACCATAAAAACAATTAAGAGCATTAACCAGCTCTGTGTCTGAATTAAAACCATCTAAAAACACACTGTGCTCTGTGCTCTGAAGGCCTGCAATAGTTTTCATACTGGCCCAGGCTGAACCAAGTCTCTTTGTTGGCATCTTGCTTTCCAACTCTGATTTATAATTCTGTTTTGCTCTTAAAATTTTGGCCTTCAGCTCTTTTGTGGCAACCTGCAGCTCAGAAACAACCCCCTGTTTAAAGACAAGTGCTTTCCTCTGCAAGCAGGATTTAACTGATTTTGTAACCCATGGCTTGTTGTTGGGATATATTTTGACACGTTTACGTGGAACGATCGTATCTCTGCAGAACGCCATATATGAGCATGTGACGTCCACCAAAGAGTCCAAATCATCCCCGCAGGATAGTGTGAAAACCTCCCAGTCCGTACAGTTAAAGTATTCCTGGAGGCAGTGCACTGAATCCTCTGTCCACACGTCTATGTCTCTGGTCTTCACCTTGCCTCTTCTGAGAGCAGTTTTATACGTGGGCAGCAAATGTACACAGTTGTGATCTGAGGATCCTAAAGGAGGAAGGGGAAGTGATTTATAGGCCCTCTCTATGGAGCCGTAGCACAGGTCCAATGTCTTTTTTCACCTGGTTAGGCAGGAGACATACTGATAAAAGTTTTTAAGTGTCTTCTTTAAAGAAACATGGTTAAAGTCCCCAAGAATAAAATTTGAAGCCTCTGGGGAAATCGACTGCAACCGCTGTACCACATCAAAGATGGTGCTGGAGGCGGAGTCAGCATCCACTCTCGGGTAAATGTACACAGTCGTTATGAAAAGTTGGGGGAACTCGCAGGGCAGATAAAAGGGGTGTAGTGATACGGACAGAAGCTCCACATCGGGTGTACAGATGCGCTCTCTGACCGTAACAGATGTACAGTACTGTTTATTGATATATAAACATACGCCGCCCCCCTGACGTTTCCCCGTTACCTCTTCCTGCTGATCCGAGCAAAGTGGGGCTCCAAAGTCGTCAATACTCAGGTCCGCATCCCGGTCATGCGCCGTAAGCCATGTCTCCGTGTAAGCCATGACACAGCAGTTCTTGAAGTCCTTCTGATATCGTACATTCCCTTGAATTTCATCCACTTTATTTCTCAGGGATTGTACGTTCCCCATAATAATGGAAGGAAGAGGAATGCGGTTAAGCTGACGCCTCCTCAGGCTTAATCTTACCCCTCCACGCTTTCCGCGTTTCCTCCTCTTGTCTCTCTTTTCATCGCTGTGTCCATCAAAATCTCTTAAAATAAAGTCCGGCAGTTGCTGCACAGACTCAAACACAGATGCTGCATTATCCATGTTTAAATGCAGTAACATGTCTCTGGAATACTGTATTCTTCCCGGCATGATCACGATTGCACTTACCTCCAAGACAAAGAGCCGGTAGGAAAAAAACGACGAGGAAATCCATACTGATGGAACCAGGGAGCTCTTCGTTATATAGTCCACAAACATTCAAGGACAAAAATGGCACAGAGAACTACGTTAAAACACATTAAAGTGCATAAAAACAGAGACACAGACGTCAAACTTTTTTCACCCGCTGCCGGTCGCTGCGTGCACATGCGCCCAACTACTACTCAGTCACCTGACTTGACTCCAATTGAGAATCTATGGAACAAACTGAAGATCAGAGTTCATAGAAGACAACCACAGAACCTTCAAGATTTGAAGACAGTGTGTGTGGAAGAATGGGATAAAATCACTCCTGAACAATGCCTGTGCCTAGTTTCTCCATGCAGGAGGCATCTGGAAATTGTTATTACCAACAAATGCTTTTCTACTAAATACTAAATGAATTTCACCAAGTGTGTTCAATACTTATTCCCTGTGTCATTCCACCTTATTGAACATAGCTTGTTTTGTGAACACAGTTGCCTTGATTTATTTGTATATGTGGATTATTTGGGTTGTTACTGATATCTGGTGAAAATCTCAAGTCAGTGGCTCCATCAGAAATATGTTTATTGAGAAAAATGTTGATGTGTTCAATAGTTATTTTCTCTGCTGTATATAACTTAAATAATATTTGTACCTGCATAATAACAATAAACGCTATGCCCACTATATTCAAAATTTCTGCAGCTTTTATCATTGTGAAATAGCAGTTGTCCTTCCTTCCAAAACATATTCTAACCGTCTTTTTAAACCTGCTCTTTATATCATAATCCATTTAAATCCGTTCATTGTAAGTTTAAAGTTTAGTGTATCTACCAATAGGTATTCTGAATAATTACCTAATATGGCTAAAAAATGCTGTTAATTCAGCAGATTGTAACTGCTGCCATTCATACACCATTATAGAAAGGCCGCTGTTTGGAATTATTTAGCGCTCCATGAACCACATGACTGGGCAGCGATGAGATCAAAGAGTGCTGCAGTTCTCATTATATGGCTCAGGTTTTACTCTACTGATGATGTGTTGTTGCAATAGTAACAGGGCATGATATTAAGACTGGCCAGCCGGCCAATGGCTGGTGAATTTCAGCAGTGGGCGGTAAGACAGCCACTCCCACTAGCCACTTTGGCAGGTTGTAGTTTTCTCAAAGGGCATCTAAAATAATAAACCTATTGTAATGTGAAACTACAAAACTACAACTCTTATAAGCACTATCTGCACACAGTGTGTGATCATTGGTTCACGTTCACTGCGCACGAGTCTGGAGAAGCCACGGACGGTGTACTCCACAGGTCCGTCTCCCATCCTGCCCTGTTCAACCTGGTGGGAAGAAATGCCATGCCAAGGTGGGTGGCAGCTTCTCCTGTACCGATTGTGGAGTAGAGCTAGACTCCGCCGATGGTGAGTTCATTTTGTGGCTTGTCTGGAGAAATGGGGACAAAGAGACAACAACCGGCAGAACACACCTGTTTCCGCTCTCAGCAATCATATTACAAAGAGAACTGCCCCGATCCCCATTGTTCCAGCAGTGAATAGGTAATCCCTGCCCCCCCCCCCCACACACACATCAGCGTCTACTTCTGTGGTTAAACATGATTATTTTTAAAACAAGAAGTTGTTGTTTACCCTCTAAATATGTATTCTTAATGGGTTGGTCCAGGGGTGTCAAACATATGGCCTGTGGGCCAAAACTGGCCACCAGGGAGTCAAAAATTTTCTCTCTGAATTTATAGTTTTCTTTCTAGTAAATTTCTGACTTTTTCTACTGATTAGAATTGTTCATGTAAATTTGTAACATTTTCTTCTAAGGGATATCTGGAATCATATCCTGTTTCATCTATACAAATCGACCTTCTGTTAACATTGGATGTGGTGACATTTGGAGCAAAGTTAGTGCTATGTAGTGCCTTTTTCACCCAGCACAGCTAATTGATCCAAGTGGTCAGAACAAATGTTCCTGAAGTAAGCGGAGGGTGTCATGACAACCCACTGCCTTAGGATGACACTCTCAGACCACTATGATGTATTGCAATTGTCAGTGGTTCCATATGTTTTCCCAAATCCAATACATTGCATGGGAAATGCCAAAATTCCCACGTGCAATACACCCGTCCCATTTGCAAATCACAGATCACCTATATTGATGTAAGTCCACTGGGCATAAATGAGGCTTTTGCAAATGGCCATACCATTTGCAAAATGTTTCTTTGGCCATTGGCAATACACCAGTGTTTTGTAAATGGGCTGGGGTTAGGGTTAGACAAACCATTGGCAAAAAAGGCACACGACCTAAATCCTGGAACCCCAGTATGAAGCCTGAAGCTACAGGTGGGCTTGTGGTTATGGGACTTAGGATCAAGCCTGGAGCCTTGACCGGTTTAACGTCGCACCAGTGGCTGCCTCATCCACTCATGTGGATGCCCTGTAATTTCCCCATTGTGGGACTAATAAAAGGAATCTAAAAAAAAAAAAATGCCCAAACTAATCTGTCAAATAATGCCTTGATTCGGTCCAGATGCTCCTCCCAGGTATCACTGTATATGATTATGTCATCTAAATATACTGCACAGCTATGTAAACCAGAACCAATGGTATTCATTAATCTTTGAAATGTAGCTGGTGCATTTTGAAGACCAAATGGCATGACAGTATATGAATACAGACCTGAAGGAGTAATAAAAGAACATATCTCTTTGGCTCTTTTAGACAGAGGAACCTGCCAATATCCTTTCAGTCGGTCAAACTTGCTCACAAACTTTGCTGTCCCAACATGGTCAACACAATCCTCCATTCTGGGAAGGGAATGGAAGGGAATGCAGGTAAGTGCATTGACTTCACGGAAGTCAGGGCAAGGTGTAAGATAAGATAAGATAAGATAAGCCTTTATTAGTCCCACAACGGGGAAATTCCAGGATTGCAACAGCACAGGGATAGCAACACTCAGAGCAACAATCAGAAGGCAAGAAAAAAAACAAGCAAGCAAGAGCAGCTAATAAACATATGTACGTATTACTATAAAATATATATATATACACACACACACAGACACACAGTGCAGAGCATTGTAGCTGGATGGAATAAATATATGAATATATGAACACACAGTGCAGAGCATTGTAGCTAGATGGAATAAATATGTAAATATATAAACACCCACAGTACGGAGCATTGCAGCTAGGTGGAATAAATATGCAAGTATATAAACACACACAGTGCGGAGCAATGTAGCTAGATGGAATAATATGTAGATATATAAATATATAAACACACCCAGTGCTGAGCATTGTAGCTAGATGGAATAAATATGCAAATATATAAACACACACAGTGCAGAGCATTGTTGCTAGATGGAATGAAACAGCATAACTGTCTACTTAGTTATCCTACATGGTATGATTATGTGCCCATACATATTCTCACCCTCCATAGCGACCGGTATGTTCCTAGTTGTATGCCGGAGGGGACCATTGTGTAAGTCTATTGCATCTTTTGCATTCAAAAAACTATTAGTTTGTTACGTCTTTTTGCTATCTCTGCGAGCAGCCCTGCTTAGGTTGTACAGTCTGACAGCCGTTGGTAGGAAGGACCTACGAAACCTCTCGGTTGTGCACCTGGGATGATGTAGTCTGCTGCTAAATGAGCTCCTCAGTGCATTCAGTATGTCCTGCATAGGGTGGAACTCAGACTCCAGCAGAGATGACAGTTTAGCCACCGTCCTTCTCTCTCCTATCTCCTCCATCGGATCAAGGCGCTGCCCCAGGACAGAGCTAGCTTTCTTAATCAGTTTGTTCAGTCTCTTCCTATCGGCTGCAGTAATGCCACTGCCCCAGCAGACCACTCCAAAAGTGATGGCTGATGCCACCACCGTGTCATAGAATGACTTCAGCAGCGCCCCTTGTACACCAAAAGACCTGAGTCTCCTCAGCAGGAACAGCCTGCGCTGTCCCTTCTTGTAGAGTGCATCAGTATTGTGTGACCAGTCTAGTTTATTGTTCAGATGAATACCCAGGTACTTATAGGATGTCACCATCTCGATGTCTGTTCCCTGTATATTTACTGGTACTGTGAGGGGCTGCCCATGCCTGCGGCAGTCCACCACCAGCTCCTTAGTTTTCCTCGCGTTGATCTGGAGGCAGTTCCGATGGCACCAGTCCACGAAGTCCTGGATAAGCCCTCTGTACTCAGCTTCATCTCCATTGGAGATGAGGCCAACGATCGCAGAGTCATCAGAGAACTTCTGTAGATGGCAGTGTGTTGTGTTGTGTGAGAAGTCCGCAGTATAAAGAGTGAACAGGAAGGGAGCCAGCACCGTTCCCTGGGGGGCCCCCGTGCTACTGATGATCGTGTCGGACACACAGTCCCGGGTTCTCACAAACTGAGGCCGGTTCGTGAGGTAGTCCAGGATCCATGATGACAGGTGCTGGTCCACCCCTGCGCGCAGCAGCTTGTCCTTCAGGATCATCGGTTGGATGGTGTTGAAAGCACTGGAGAAGTCAAAGAACATGATCCTCACCATATTCCCGGGCTTCTCCAGGTGGGACAGAGAACGGTGAAGGAGGAAGATCACCGCATCCTCCACCCCAATGCCATGCTGGTAGGCGAACTGGAGTGGATCCATCGCTGGTTCCACCAGGGGGCGGAGGTGAGCAAGGAGCAGTCTCTCCAGGGTCTTCATCAAGTGGGACGTCAAGGCCACCGGTCTGTAGCTGTTCAGGTCTTTGGGGTGGGAAGTTTTTGGTACAGGTACCACACAAGATGTTTTCCACAGCTGTGGTACCCTCCCCAGTTTCAGGCTCATGTTGAAGATATACGTCACAATCCCACACAGCTGGTCTGCACAGGACTTGAGGAGCTTTGCGCTGATGCCGTCCGGTCCCGGCGCCTTCCTCGCCTTGATCTTCCTCAGCTCCGTCCTCACCTGGGTCCTGGTCAGGGTCAGGATGGGGGGCTGTGTGTTGGGAGTGGGGGGGTGTTGGTGGAGTGGGGAGTGGGCAGCAGGACTTGATTTCTTTAGAGGCAGCAGTGGTTGTTGTGCAGTCAGGGGGGAGGGCGGTTGGTCAAATCTATTGAAAAACAGATTCAGGTTGTTCGCCCACTCCCTGCCCCCTGTGGCCTGGGGGGAGGTATTCTGGAGCCCCGAGATGGTTTTGAGGTTTCTCCAGACCCCGCTGATGTCGCTCTGTTGCAGCTTGTCCTCCATCTTCTTCCTGAAGCTGTCCTTGCCTTCTCTGATCTTTCTCCTCAGCTCCCTCTGTACGGACTTCAGCATCTCCCTGTTCCCTGACCTGAAGATCCTCTTCTTCTCTCTCAGAAGTGTTTTTATCTCAGGGTTGATCCAGGGTTTGTTGTTTGAGTGACGCCGTATGGTCTTGGTGGGAACGGATTTGTCCACACAGAAGCTGAGGTAGCCCGTGAAGGTGTGAATGAGGCCATCGATGTCCTCACCATGTGGATCGCAGAGCTGCTTCCAGGCGGTGGCTTCAAAACAGCCCTTTAGGGTGTCCATTGTCTCCTCAGACCATAACTCCACAGTGTGCATGGCCGGAGGTTGTCTGTGCACTAGGGGTTTGTACACCGGCCGGAGATGAACCAAGTTGTGATCCGATCTCCCGAGTGGGGGGAGTTGTGATGAGGTGTACGCCTCCTTAGTGTTTGCGTAGAATAAATCCAGTGTTTTATTGTCTCTAGTGTGGCTCGTGTAAATGTGGAATTGGCTTTTTAACCAACAAACATGGGGATGACCAAGCACAGGATGAGGGCTCAGCAATATTATTTTCCAGCATGTACATGTCACGCTTATCAGGAGACAACCAGTACAAATGCTGTTTAACAGGTTGAGCATCCCCAATGTCAATATCATGCTCCACTGAGTACGAGAGGGTATATCTGAAAACAGGGATGGATAAGACTGAATAATATTAATCAATTGCATACATTTAATTGCATCCAAATGTTACAATCCAACAGAGAAATTACCCAAAGCTTCTGCATTTTTAAGACAAAGTTGTAGCACTCCATCTCCCAATACACCTCCTTCCTCAACTGTGAGGAACTGGAGATTGCAGTACTGGCAAACAGAGAGGGATTTCCACATGCGGTGGACTCACCTGTATTCAAAGACAATTCAGAAGATGGGCAATAACCATGATAAAAGAGAATAGAATAGAATAGAATAGAACAGAATATGCTTTATTTTCATTGTACAGTTGTACAGTACAACAAAACTGTGGGTGCTCCACCAAGCGACTGCACAATAAAGTCAGAAAAAAGGATTAGATAAAACATGATTACAGAACACGCAATTAAACATATGACTGAAATAAAAAAAAATGGCCCAGGATTATGTAAATATACACAGGAATGGTAGTGGCTATGTGGGTGGCACTATGTACATAAGAGTGCAGAGTGCAGAACACACAACTGAACACACAATTGGGTAAAATGGCCCAAGGATTATGGAAAATATACATAGTAGCGGTTTCACGGATGGGTCAATATACATGAAAGTGTGGAGTGCAAAGACTTTTGAGTTATTATGATAATTAAAAAGGTCCTCAGTGCATGTGAGTTTTCGCAGGGAGGGAGGTGGGGCCTCTGACTGTTTGAAGTTCGGGTGGCCCAGGGGAAGAAACTGTTTGTCATTCTGGAGGTGTGGGACCTGATTGATCTGAACCATCATCCAGAAGGAAGCAAGTCGAACAGGTGGTGGGCGGGATGTGAGGAGTCTCCTGTGGTGGCCTTGATCTTTCTGAGACAGGAGGGTCTGGAGATGTCTTCCAAGGAGGGCAGAGGGCTACCAATCATTTTTTGGGTGGTGTTGATGACCCTCTGCACAGCCTTCCTGTTCTGGGTTGTGGAGCCGGCATACCACACACCCAGACAGTAGGTGAACACGCTCTCCACTGAGCAGCGATAGAAGGCAAGCAGCAGCTTCTGGTCCAGGTTGTGTGAGGAAATTTGGAGGGGAGGTGTGCTCAAACCAGGAAAGAGGCTGTTATGCTCCTCTGCCAGAGTGAGGCTATTGTCTGATGTTGGGGGGGCCCTGGCCCCTGTAGTTGGTGAGGGCCTGGATGCCTCTCCACATCTGTTGGGGGTTGTTATCTGTGAGGAAGTCCTCCACTTTCCACCTATAGGCATTCTTAGCGAGTTTTATGCCTCTCCTCAGGTTGGCTCTGGGAGTGCTGTACCTCTGTCTGAAGGCTAAGTTGCAAGCTCTGATCAGAGCCTGGACTTTACTGGTCATCCAGGGTTTGCAGTGCGGAAAGACCCGGATGTGTGTGGTGACTGTCACATTTTCTACACAGCATTTAAAGTAGAAAAGGAAAGACTCGGTGTAGGAGTCCAGGTCCTGCTGTTCAAAGATGCTCCAGTCTGTGCAGGCAATGCAATCTTGTAGCTGGAGGAGAGCATTTTCAGGCCATCTTTTAATTGTTTGTTTGGTCATGGGGAACTCTTCCTGAGGGGGGATGTAGGCAGGTATTAGAAACAGGAAGAGATGCTCTGATTGTCCAAGGTGGGGGAGGGGGTGGCTCTGTAGGCATGCTTAATGTTTCTATAAACCTGATCCAGTGTTCCTTCCCCTCTTGTGTGACACTTAACATGTTGGTGGAATTTGGGGAGTACAGTCTTTAGTCATGCTTTGTTAAAATCCCCTGCAATAATGTGGACTGCATCAGGGTGATCTTTTTGCTCCCTGCTGACAATGTGTTGCAGGTGGTTGAGTGCTAAGCTAATGTTAGCATCTGGAGGAACGTAAACAGCTGTTTCAATTACTGCACTTAGCTCATGGGGAAGATAAAATGGCCTACACAGGAAGGACATGGCCTCTAATTCCAGTGAACAGCGGCTTTGAATTATTCTGCTGTTATTACAGCAGAATAAAGTCTGAAGCACATAAACACAGAGCCCTCCACCCCGTCCTTACCAGAATCAGCGTTGCGGTCGAAGCGGTGAGTATTTCAGCTGGGTAATTCCACAGCGGTGTCAGGAATATGTGGATGCAGCCATGACTCGGCCACAATCAGAATACAACAGTCCCGGATGTAACAATTGTAGGCAATCTCAGATCGCAGCTCAGCCATTTTTTTTTTTTTTTTTTTTGAGGAATCTGACGTTAGTGAGAAAAATTGAAGGTACAGTGGTTTGGTGCATAGTTTGCGCAGCTGGGCATGGAGGCCAGCCCTGCAGCCTTGTTTCTGCTTTCTGTCTCGTCGTCGCCGTTTGTGGGGTCCGATAACGAACCAGAGTGCTTGCAGGTCTGGCAATCTCCTCAGGAATGTAATGGTGATTACTGGAATGAGTGCTGAAGATGTCGGAGGCAAGTTGGCGACAAGTGCCTAGAAGTTCCTGGTGATTGTAGGTAATTAGTCTGTCACAGAAGGAGCACAGAAAAAGGCAGAAAAAACGCAAAAATGAGCGCAGTAGTCCGGAGCGTCTAGCTGCAGCGTGTGAACTTGCCAACCCCATCTTTCTCTGATATGGCTTACATAGCAGTTTTTACTAGATTTTCTTTTGTTTGGCATTTCAAACAGGTAGTTTTGTTCTGATACACGTTTCAGAATGGAGCAAGGACCAAAGAATTTGGCCTCAAATGGTGATTCCATAACTGGTGACAACACCAAAACCTGATCACCAGAACTGTATTACCGTCATTCAGCTTTACGATCATACAACCTTTTCATCTTCTTTTGGCATGTTATATCTCTTTGGCTAGGTCACCTACCACATAAAACCTATGTCTAAATCCATTGACATAATTTATCATGTTTTTTGGTGGCTCTGAGAACCTCCACTGGTCACATACAATAGCCAAAGGAACCCTGACTGTGTGCAAGCACAAGTTCATTTGGACTAAATCCTATGCATTGTTTTACACCACTTCTCTGGTAGCCAATAGGAGCCAAGGCAAACCATCTTCCCAGTCAGCTTTAAGCTCTGTGCAATAGACATGGAGCAGTGATTTTAAATGCTGGTGGAAGCGTTCCACTGCCCCTTGACTTTGAGGATGGTACACTTAGGGCCGGCTCAAGGCATAGGCGACATAGGCCGTTGCCTAGGGCACTACCTGTTGGAGGGGGCGCAGCTTCCGAAGCTGGGGGCTTTGCCCCCAGCTTCGCAGGGGGCGAAGCCCTCAATTTTTAAAAAAATAATAAAATAAAATTCCTAATAGTCAGAGATGCTGTGCCAGTGTTGTGCTGAGAAATGCATGTCTGCCACGGAAAGCATCCCCCTTCACCTGACGAGTGGAAATGTAAAAACACACAAAAAGAGAGATATACAGTCGATATAAAAAGTCTACACACCCCTGTTCAAATGCCAGGTTTTTGTGATGTAAAAAATGAGACCAAGGTAAATAATTTCAAAACTTTTTGCACCATTAATGTGACCTATAACCTGTACAACCCAATTGAAAAACAAACTGAAATCTTTTAAGGGGAAAAAAATAAAAACTTACAATAACCTTTTTGCATAAATATGCACACCCTTAAACTAATACGTTGTCGCAGCACCTTTGGCTTTTATTACAGCACTCAGTCTTTTTGTGTAGGAGTCTATCAGCATGGCACATCTTGATGTGGCAATATTTGTCCACTCTTCTTTGCAAAAATGCTCCAAATCTGACAGATTGTAAGAGCATCTCCTGTGCACAGCACTCTTCAGATCCCACCACAAATGTTCGATCGGATTCAGATCTGGACTCTTGCTGGGTCATTTCAAAACCTTAATCTTCTTCTGGTGAAGACATTCTTTTGTTGATTTAGATCTGTGCTTTGGGTCATTGTCGTGCTGAAAGATGAAGCTCCTCTTCATCTTCAGCTTTCTAGCAGAAGCCTGAAGGTTTTGTGCCAACACTGACTGGCATTTGGAATTGTTCATAATTCCCTCCACCTTGACTAAGGCCCCAGTTCCACCTGATGAAAAACAGCCCCAAAGCATGCTGCTGCCACCACCATGCTTCACTGTAGGTATGGTGTTCTTTTGGTAATGAGCAGTGTTGTGTTTGCGTCAAATATACCTTGTAAAATTATGGTCAAAAAGTTCAACCTTGGTTTCCTCGGACCATAACACATTTTCCCACATGCATTTGGGAGATTTCAAATGTGTTTTTGCAAAATGTAGCTGGGCCTGGATGTTTTTCTTTGTAAGATAAGGCTTCCATCTTGCCACCCTACCCCACAGCCCAGACATATGAAGAAGATGGGAGATTGTTGTCACATGTACTAAACAGTCAGTACTTGACAGAAAATCCTGCAGCTCCATTAATGTTGCTGTCATCCTCTTGGCAGCCTCCCTGACCAGTTTTCTTCTTGTCTTTTCATCAATTTTGGAGGGACGTCCAGTTCTTGGTAATGTTACTGTTGTGTCATATTTTCTTCACTTGATGATGACTGTCTTCACTGTGTTCCATGGTGTAATTAATGCCTTGGAAATTCTTTTGTACACTTCTCCTTACTGATGCCTTTGAACAATGAGATCCCTCTGATGCTTTGGAAGCTGTCTGTGGATCATGGCTTGTGCTGTAAGATGTGACTACAAAAATGTCAGGAAAAGCCCACTAGAACAGCTGAACTTTATTTGGGGTTAATCAGAGGCACTTTAAATGGTGGCAGGCATGTGCTGACTCCCATTTAACATGAGTTTGAATGTGATTGGTAATTCTGAACACAGCCACATCCCCAGTTATAAGAGGGTGTGCATATTTATGCAACCAGGTTATTGTAAGTTTTTTTAATTATTATTTTTTATTTTTCCCTTTAAAAGATTTCAGTTTGTTTTTCAATTGGGTTGCACAGGTTATAGGTCAAATTAATGGGGGGAAAAAGTTCTGAAATGATTTATCTGGGTTTAATTTTTTTACATCACAAAAACCTGGCATTTGAACAGGGGTGTGTAGACTTTTTATATCCACTGTAACTGCAGCCAGTGTTGTAACCCTTTATGTGGTTTTAGAAGTTAAAAAGGAAGGGGGATGCTTTCCCCGGCAGATATGCATTTCTTGGCACAACACTGTGTTTCATTGCCCTGGTTATTGTTTATTACATTACGTGCATATACCCCTTTCAGCAAATCGTACAGTTTGAAATGAAGCGTGGCTACGGATAGAAAATAATATGTTAATACATTGGAGTTGGCGAAGGCGCATATTAAGTCAGTACAGGAGATGGCGTTCATTAATCTGCACTAAAGGAGAAAACAAACTCTAGTTTGACTGAAATGAACAAAAGTCTGTAGGTGTGAAAGCACACGTAGTAATGTCAAATCCAGAACTGTCACTTAATTCTTTTGACATCAATTTGCCTTCTTTAACGAAGTTAAGTTTACATTGCTCAATTTCAAGTTTTCCCTGCTCAGTTTTCTGTTTCATCACCTCCAGTTCCATCTCTCTTTGTGTTTAAGGTTTAGATGATCGAACTGCAACATCTTTTTGCTGTTTTACTGTTTTGCAGATTTTTTTTGCTGTTCAAATGTTATTTGTTCCTGATACAGGCGTCTTTGGTAAATCCTTGCCTTCAGTGCAAACCAAAACTCCTTCTTCATATAAATTTGCCTTCAAAATGCTTTTCACCGACTCCTTTAATTGAGTACCTGAAATCTCAATTTCAAAATGGTCAGCAATTGTTAACAACTGATGCTTTGTACAATGATTAAGGATTTCTTCAGAAGGAGACCGAATGAATTCTTCCACTAAAGAAACTGTGACAGTATTCCTAAAACACAATGAGAATTTGAGTCCAAACCCAAGTGCTAACCAAAATTATAAAAGGCAGCATAAAACACACTGAAGTTTTCCCCACCCTCGTCTAGCTAGTGTAAAAAAAAAAAACTAGCTGCATACACTCATCCCTAGTCTTCGGATGGTTACCAGCAAGGGGTATTTATTCACTAAAACCCAGGAAGACTACTATGCAGTTACCACCAGAAAGACCTGAATGTGATCCTGAGCATAAAGCTCCACCCACTTTCACCACCACAATAAAAAAAATTTGCAACAAGGTCCCTAATGAATCCATTGCTAAGCCTATAGAGAAAAACTCCAGGTTTGCCAAACAACCAAAAATATCTATAGTGCCTACTAAAGTACAGCTACTTAACTCAAATTACTCAAAAAGGATTCCACCCCAAACAATGGGTCAAACAAGGACATAAAAAAATGCTGTCTCAACAAAATACTGAATGAATGAATGAATGAATCTTTATTTCGGATAGATTAAAAGTAAAGATTAAAAAGAAACTAAATAATATAGCAAAGGGGAAAAAGAAAAAAAAAAATCCAACAAGGTCAAATTAAACAATAACTCCTCTGATTATACAGTTCAACATAAGTTATCCGAAATGGGTGATGGCTGAAGCCGCAGCTTATATTGCCCACCCATATTCCATCCAAGAATTCAAAAGAAAAACAAAACAAGAGTGATTACAATTCGGAACAAAGCTAAGACAAAATGTGACAAAAAAAAACTAAGCAACAACACAGCACAGACTGGATATGACAATCCTTATGTGATTTTACATGTCATCACTAACGTCAAACACTAACGTCAAGTGTGGCATAACTCAACTCACCAGTAAGTTAAAGTGACACAATCACATTTTTTTCTGTTGTAAACATGTCTGTAATATGTTTTTTGTGACTTACAAGACACATCAAGAGCAAAATCAGACCCCAGTCCCAAGTCTGTGTTTTTCTGCTGTGAATTTCCAGTTAAGGCCCCCCCCCCACCCCCCAAATCGGTGACTTTGGACAGAGTGTTTCTAGCCACAGTATGTAAGCATTTCTGCTTTGCCTGATTGGTTAAAACATTAACCAATCAGGCTAAGCACTGGGCATGGCCAAACACCTGAGGTCACTCCCCCAGGAGAAGAGATAGGAGCCGACACGGCCCTACTTGTCCACGGACGGCGGCTCACCCTCTACCTATCACTGACCACGCTGACAGTCAGCGTCCCTTCCCAGGGATGGCACGAAACCGACTGCGGCTGCCCGTAGTTTTCCACCGCTGAGGCTACTGCATTCCAGAACCCCGTAACACATGTGGGGCGCTGTCAGCTCAGAGACTGGAGTCCACCGGCTATCATGCTGCATGTACGGGGTCCCGGGGGTGCCCATGGGGGAATGGGAGGCACAGGAACGGAAGGCCAAACCAGAGAGACACGTCTGCTCTCAGGGGATGAAGGCGCCAAGATCGCCATCCATCCGTTTTGCATTCAGTTGACTCGGTTCGGTGAAGGGGTTTTTGGGGAGGGGGGGACACAAAACCCCCTGGGAGCTCCATTCCGACCCCTCCAGGGAGGATGGAGGAGGACACATTAAACCCTGCAGGAGGCAAGTTGGCCATTGTTTAGCAAAACAGTCTTCAGTGTTCTCAGGTCAGAGGGAAGGACTGGCCTTGAAGCATACACTACTGGTGACCGGGGATATGAATGGAGCTAATTAGAATATTCATAGATCCATGCATACTTAAGTACTGTAGGTGGAAGATGTAAAAGCTTTTTCCAAGCAATTCTAAGGCAATAAAAGTTTTTTTGTGGGTAAAATGCCAAAATTGTAGAAGAGCTTGGAAATGAAGAGGCGATTTGATTTATAAACAAAGTTTAATAATCAGCCCTTCTAACAAGTCTCATCTTGTGCAGAGTGGCAGAAGGAGAAAAGAGAAAGAATCTCTCCGGCTCACTGGCTTTATACGTGCACACAACAAAAGACATGCATAACAAAGGCTGACATCCCTCATTATCTTAATCCCCCCATTGTCTTGGTATTTCCTTTCCTCGCCTTAGGGGGTGAGGGTGGCTCCTCCGGTCTCCTCCGCTGCGTCTGGGAACGTCTTTGTTCTTCACTCGGCGGTTGAGAGCCTTTGTCCTTTCAGAGGTGTGAAGTCCTTTACATATGTAATTACTAAACATTTCCACATGCTTCAACATATGTAGGTTATGGAATATATGATTAATATAGACCACAGGCCCCCCAAACAACTAAGAAAGGACAACAGAAAGGTTCACAGTCTAAGATAGTTACTATGACATACTAAATGTTACATCTCTTGCCACGGAAGAACTTTCCAGCAGCCATGCTCCTAAGAGAGTTCAGTGGTAATCATAACAGCATAGTAAAATCATAAGTCAGTCCTAAACTGTTGCAGCACAATTAGTGAACAATTGTGGAGTGGTTTGTATCAGTCCCTGTGCTGTCTGGGTTTTAATCTTCTCCCAAAACTGCTGTAGGTTGGTTTAGGCGCCCTGCTGGGACCTTCTTGTGAGGAATCTGCAGTGTGGGAAGGAGAGAGGTTAACTGTTCCCTGCTGGGGGGCTGAGTCTTTTCTCTTGGGGGGTCTACCCCGCCGAGGTGCTCTCGCCAACTGTGCAGGCTCGTCTTTCAACAAGAAGGCAGGTTTAAGTCTGTCAATGCTGACTGTTTCTTTTCTATCCCCAAAATCAAGCACAAAGTGTTTATCACCATGTTCCAGCACTCTGAATGGCCCATCGTATGCTGGGCGGAAAGTTGGTTTTAAAGCTTCATGCTTAACAAAAACGAACTCAGCGTTTTTTAAAGCTTGAGGGACAAAAACCCGTGGGAAGGAGTGATGAGCTGGACCGGGGAGAGAGCCCGGTCCGTTGCTGCCTAAAAACCTTGGGACTGGAAGGTGCCCTGGCTCTGGGTTCTCTGGTAAAAATTCACCTGGGAGCCTGAGAGGTTGTGCAAAGACTAATTCTGCGGGAGAGGCATCTAGATCCTCTTTAGGTGCAGCACGCAACCCCAATAAAACCCAGGGAAGTTTATTTACCCAATTTGTGTCCGTTAGTGAGGCTCTGAGGGCAGCCTTTAAAGACCTGTGAAAACGCTCGCATAACCCATTAGCCTGAGGGTGATAAGCGGTGGTGCGATGAATTGTTGCCCCTAAGCTGTTGGACATGGCTGACCAGAGCTCTGAGACAAATTGAGGCCCCCTATCGGACATGATGTCCGATGGGACGCCGAAACGTGCCACCCAGTTTGTCAAAAAAACGCGAGCGACTTCCTCCACTGTGGTTGCCGCTAGAGGGACTGCCTCTGGCCAGCGTGTGGTGCGGTCTATCATTGTTAACAGGTGTGTGAAACCTTGGGAGGAAGGTAGTGGCCCCACGAGGTCGACATGAACGTGGTCGAACCTTCTAGCAGGGATTGGAAAAGGCTCCAGAGGGGCTTTTGTGTGTCTGTGTATTTTGGCGCGTTGACAAGAAATGCAAGTTTTTGCCCATTCTTTTACGTTTTTGCGCAGGCCTGGCCACACAAACTTTTCGGCGACCATTTTAACTGAGGCGCGCACACCTGGGTGCGTGAGGGAGTGAATTGTGTCGAAAATACGGCGGCGCCATGTAGCTGGTACTAACGGGCGAGGTCGGCCGGTTGAAACATCGCATATTGGGGGGGTACGCCGTCGCGTAAACCCTTTTTCTCCAGCCTTAACCCTGTTGGTCCAGACAGGAGTGCGCGCACATCCGCGTCACCGCTTTGTT
Organism: Pholidichthys leucotaenia; assembly: GCA_020510985.1. NCBI lineage: Eukaryota > Metazoa > Chordata > Actinopteri > Cichliformes > Pholidichthyidae > Pholidichthys > Pholidichthys leucotaenia. The sequence goes on from CM035843.1 coordinate 316,819,928, forward strand.
CCTCCGCCATGGCTGCATAATCTATCCCTGCATGGATAGGTGCCGCGTATGTGTCTGCGTTAGTGAAGAGTTCTGCTGCTGAGGCGGTGTAATCTGTCTCCCCACGCTCTGGTGGTGTCACAGCGCGAGAGAGACAGTCTGCTACTACGTTAAGTTTGCCTGCCACGTGTCGAATGTCTGTGGTGAACTCTGAAATCGCAGCCAGCTGTCTTTGTTGCCTGCCTGACCATGGTTCTGAAATTTTAGCCATAGCAAAGGTGAGCGGTTTATGGTCTACAAAAGCCGTGAAACTCCGCCCTTCTAACCAGAACTGGAAGTGGCGGATGGATAAATGAAGCGCCAGCAGCTCTCTGTCAAAAGTGCTGTATTTACGCTCAGTTTGGTTTAGCGATTTGCTAAAGAATGCTAAAGGTTGCCAGACCCCGCTGACAAGTTGTTCTACAACTGCCCCTATCGCTAGGTCTGAAGCGTCTGTGGTTAGCGCGATGCGGGCCAAGGGATCTGGGTGAACTAACAATGTGGCGTTAGCTAGGGCGCTTTTTACTTCCGCGAAAGCGCGTTCGCGCTCCGGGGTCCATTCGACCGCGTTGGAAGCCTTCTTTTTTTTGAGCGCGTCATATAGGGGCTGCATGAGCTGAGCTGCGTGGGGGAGGAAACGGTTATAAAAATTAACCATCCCTAAAAATTCCTGTAGCGATTTGACCGTTTGTGGCCGTGGGAAACTTTCTATCGCGTGAACTTTGTCTGGAAGTGGAACTGCCCCCTTCGGAGAGACTTTGTGTCCTAAAAAATCAATTTGTGACACACCGAATTTGCATTTGGCTGGATTGATTATTAGCCCGTGCTCTTCTAGCCTCTGAAAAACCGTAGTGAGGTGCTGCTCGTTCCTCCTCAGACGAGCTGGCTACCAGCATGTCGTCGAGGTAGACGAAGACAAAAGGAAGGTCGCGTAGGACCGCGTCCATCATTCGTTGAAAAGTTTGAGCAGCGCCTTTGAGGCCGAAAGGCATTCGCAGAAATTCCAAAAGGCCGAAAGGGGTTATTACCGCTGTTTTAGGAATGTCTTCTGCTCGGACTGGGACTTGGTGATAACCGCGGACTAAGTCTATTTTTGAAAAAATGCGCGCACCCGCCAGATGTAGTGAAAAATCTTGAATGTGAGGAATTGGGTAACGGTCATGCGCTGTAGCGTTGTTTAATCTGCGGTAATCTCCGCACGGTCTCCAAGAACCGTCGGATTTCGGAACCATGTGAAGTGGTGAGGCCCAGGGGCTCTTCGAGCGTCTAACAATGCCCAATTTTTCAAGAGTTGTAAACTCGTCCCGTGCTATGTTGAGCTTGGCCGCTTCTAAGCGGCGCGCTTTGGCAAAAACGGGAGGTCCCGTTGTGGGAATGAAGTGTTCAACCCCGTGTTTAGCCACAGTGGCTGAGAATTTGGGAATTGTGAGTGCTGGAAATTGGGTGAGGAGTTGCTCAAACTTACCTCCTGCCGTGGTGACGTTGGCCTGCACAGGTGGTGGAGAAACTCGGGCTGAGCATGGAATAGAAGCAAAGGACAGTGCATTAACCAGGCGCCTATTTGCTAGATCTACTAATAACCCATGTGCACAGAAAAAATCTGCGCCTAATAAGTTAAAACTCACCGCCGCTACAACAAATGTCCATCTGTAGCTGCGGCCGTGGATGAGGAGGTGCAGGCTCTTTTCGCTGAACGTGTCGATGCTAGAGCCGTTGGCTGCCACGGCTCCATTGCCCCGGGTGCCTGTGGCTCGATCTGCGTGGGAGGGCATGACGAAACTCAGCTGGGCTCCTGTGTCGATGAGGAACTGCTTGCCTGTGTGTCCATCCGTCACGTACAACAGCTTATTCTTCTCGCCGAGAACCGCTGCCGTTAACGGCTCTCGGCTTTGGCGTTTTCCCAAAATCGCAAATTTGCAGGGGGGAACGCATTTGTGGGCCTTCTCGGCGAAGCGGTGGTGATAATAACAGGCGTCGCTCTGTCTGCTAAGTTTTGGCCGTGTCGCTGTCACCGTGGGCTGGGTCTGCTCAGTGGGTTGTGGCTCCTCGTGGCTCGGGGCGTCAGCTTTGAGGTCTGCGGATGCTGCTGTGGGTGTCAGCTCCTTGCAGGCGTTGACGAGCCGATGAGCTTTGTTGGCCAGTGCGCGGAAGTCTTGGTGGTTGTTGCATTTCATGCTGGCGAGTGTCCCTCTCATGTGTGGCGGCAGCGTGCTGAGGAATATAAACTGGAAGAGGAAGTTGTCATTGTCCTCTTCTTTGAGCTGTAATCCTCCATGAGGGCCTTCGGTTTGCACCCTCTGTGGCCGTAGACCGCCAGGATCTTCTCGGCTCTCTCTTCCGCTGATGGGACGTAGTTCGCCACGATGGTTGCTTTGAGCGTCTCATATTTGTCCCGGGCCGGTGGTCGCCGGATCATGCTCCACACACACTTCGAAGTGGCGGCGTCGAGTTTGGAGACGATATGGTAAAATTTGGTATCGTCAGCTGTGATGCCCGCCAGTGTAAACTGGGCTTCAGCCTGCTGAAACCAAGAGGCGGGGTCTTCTTGCCAGAAGTCTGGCAGCTTGACAGCGACGGCATTCGTGCATACCATCACTGCTGTGCCCGCCGGGTGAGAGTGCCTTGCCTCGGCTCTCACGGCGGTGCTGGTGCTTGGTTGAGCCCTCTCAATCTCTTCTGCCGGGGGGAACAGTTGTCCATCTGTTCCCTCGTCTGCGTGGGTCGCTACGGATGAGTCGATTGCGGGGGAACGCCTCAGGTCCATACTCGCGTCAGGGTCACCAGTGTAGAAGAGCTTGGAAATGAAGAGGCGATTTGATTTATAAACAAAGTTTAATAATCAGCCCTTCTAACAAGTCTCATCTTGTGCAGAGTGGCAGAAGGAGAAAAGAGAAAGAATCTCTCCGGCTCACTGGCTTTATACGTGCACACAACAAAAGACATGCATAACAAAGGCTGACATCCCTCATTATCTTAATCCCCCCATTGTCTTGGTATTTCCTCTCCTCGCCTTAGGGGGTGAGGGTGGCTCCTCCGGTCTCCTCCGCCGCGTCTGGGAACGTCTTTGTTCTTCACTCGGCGGTTGAGAGCCTTTGTCCTTTCAGAGGTGTGAAGTCCTTTACATATGTAATTACTAAACATTTCCACATGCTTCAACATATGTAGGTTATGGAATATATGATTAATATAGACCACAAAAATATACTATTTTGGGCAATACATAGTATTTGTTCTTGTAGTTGTAGAGCCGCTGGAGTGCGTCTTTAAATCTATTTAGCTAGTGACTGAAAATCACATAACTTACCAGGTTCAAACATTTTCAACTGAGCTGACGAGCCCCCACTTTTCCACAGCCCAACTCAAGGGCTTCTGTGTTGCTAATAAGCAAATTAGTCTCTGTTGGTGTGTTATCATGAAGACTGCCATCTTGAAGAGCATTGCAATGAGTATGACAGGTTTGGACATTAAATAATTTCTTAACTTGGAACTATCAGATATAATAAAAAAAAACATCAGAACTTTGCAATGTAAGAAGCATGCACCTCTGACTTGTAATTAAAAGTTTTATTTCCCCCTCCTAAATCCAGCCCCCTCAACTGGTTTCCTCACTCTCCACTGTCATTCTTTGACCAGGTATTGACAGCTCAACAATCACAATACTCCTTACAATAGTATTGCATTTTGTGAAGATAAACCACAATATTATGTTTTCATTTAACAATGTTACACCCCTTGCTGGCAATATATTTACTACTTAATTGATATTCTGAACCCACAGTTTTGGAGAAAGTCTGCCTGCCAATCACAGCTAAATGCATTCACAGGTGAACTGCAGGCAGACAGAGTATTGGCAGGGTAAGCGGAGGAGATCAACTGACCAAGATGAAGAGGAGAAGATTGAGAGAGCTGAATCACTGCCTGAATCCTGGCGAAGGACTGGGTGATATTGGCAGACGAAGGACACGTGGAGGCAGTGCACGTGAGCCACAGGTAAATGTGGGATTGGGCAGGGTTTCAAATAAGCATGAAGAATAATAGACCTGAAGTTTTAAGTTGGCAGACAGAGAAATCTGGCATAAAATGAAGCACGACTGGTGGATAAATCACAAGCGCACAGGTGATTTGACAGAGGGATAAAGAGAAAAAGAGAATGAGAGAAAGATGGGGGACAAATAGGACCAAAGTGAAGACAAGGACAAGACAGAAGCAAAAGGTATAGCCAAGACCATGAAAAAAAAAGTACTGTCTCAAGTTTCATTTCACTGCATCACTCATTTTTTAAAACCAGTGGGTGACATTACTTCTTGGATTATAAATACAGTATATTTCCTTTATATGCATTTTTGTGCATGGCATCAACTAATATAAGTTATCCTTTTTTTATTATAGAAGGGAAATAAACATGGTTTTCTATGTTTGTCTTACATCAACAGTATTGTAAATGATAAATAATAATATTGTAGGACCTAATAGTAAAAATCTTATTTACTTATCTGTGTCATCTTCATATGCTGCAAATTAAAACTCTTTCACAGACAAAAAAGGTCTGATAGAAGATGTCGGCCTGTTCTGGGTGAAGCTTTTTGTGTTATGCATTTCTCCATATGTTTTGTAGTAATTTTTTGCTCACTTTTGGATTTTGGTGCTAAATTTGAATTAAGTAAATTGTTACAATACCGTGCTACCTACTGAGAAAAGTCAGCTGAGTAGATTTGTCCTTATCACAATGAACATTACTTTTTGGGCTTACAGTACACCGCTCATAGGAGGCATGTAATAAATGTACCTTATTGCATACAGAGTGTATATTAGCATCAAACGCAGCTCATAGCCAACAATGAGCTAGTTGATTTCTCTCAGACGCTTTCATCAAATAAAAGCTAACCGTCACAATTATTAAGTGATAGAGTGACATATTCATCTGACTTTAGACAGCTTGATGCATTTAATCAAATATTAAGTAGAATTCCTAACAGAAACATCACACTGGCTAATAAATGTCTAATAAAAGCTCTCCTTATGTCTCAAACTGGGTTCTGGATTTTCTGAGAGACCCACTCTGGTGGCTCTTTCTTTGTATTTTTATGTTGATTGTATTCTTGTGCCTTTTTTGTTATACTGCCTTTTATTTCTTTGATTTTGTTTTCAAGTTGCTTTGACCATGTCTTGTTTCATTTCATGTCTTGTTTCATAGTCTGCATTTGGTCATGTTTATTTCTCATGTTTATTCTGTGGGCTGACAGCTGGCAGATGACATTTCCAGATTTGTGGTCCTCCTGGGCATTCCCCAAGCTGTCAACTCAGCCGCTCCTCCTTCATCGCTCTCAGCTGATTCCAATTTTGTGTCTTCACTCTCTCCTGCCCGTTCAGGTGCCCACATCTGTTGTCAGTTTGATTAATGGGTTTGGTCCCTATTTAAGAGCTCTGTGTTTCATTTTACTTTGTTGCCACTTTGAGTTGTCATACCTTGTCTTCAGCAGAGCTCTGGTAATCTCGCTCTTGTTTGGATCTTTATGTTGGAACACTTTGATGAACTTTGTGTTTGCCATTTAATTATTATTTAATAAATACATATTATTATTTAATAAACTGCACAAATTAATGGTTCAGTGCGTGGGTCTCGCATTCCTGCCCGAAGGCTGGACATGACAAAGTGGTGACCAGTTGAAACCCCGCTGCCGTTATTAGTGCATTTTTTCCTCTTTTTTGCCCGTTCAACTCACCTGTTTTGGGGAGCAATCATGCCTCCATCAGGTGACGCAGTCAGGAGGAGGAAAAAGTGGAGTCGGGATGAGTGGGAGGTTGTGGCCGCGATCGAGGACATGACAGCCGGCGCACGGAGCTGCTTCTCCCGGAGAGACGAGATGCTGTGTTGGGGTGGAGTTGCCAACCTGTTGGAGGCTAGACCCAGAGTGCGCTCCCATCCCCGGGTGATTGGTCTCTCTCTTCCTCCACTACCACCTGTGCCTTCAGTCTCCTCCTAGCCGCCTTCAGTGAATCTGACATCCACGCGGAAGCGCACTCCGCGAAAGACGCCCTGCTTCACCTGAAGTGCGCCAGTTCCTGCTCCACCAGCTCCGTCCACTCCACGGCGCCGAATCCCAGCTTTGGACCACCGGAGGGTTACTTCCGCCTCTCAGCTAGCCACTATCCCCCCGTTGAGACAGAAGAATCCTACAGCAGTGCCTCATCCATGTGTTTTCTCTTCAGCTGTTCCGTCAGGTTCTCCTTTTCCCACAGCTGCTGCTGCCCGCTTCGCCTCGCCATCTTTCCCTGCTGGTGAGAGGCCAGTTGTTTCCTCTTTGGCTCCGCCCATGGCTGTGGGGGCAGGGGAGGCACCACAAGGTTCCCCTGGGGCGCCCTCTTCAATGGAAACCATGGAGAGGGTCAAACCAACACCTGTTGCAGCAGAGAACATCGTGCCCCGGGAATTCAGGCAAGCACCATTTCATTCCCCTTCATTTTATGATGATATGCCTTGCCTGATTCCCAGTGGTGAGGTTCAGCTCATGCAGTCCTCTGAGCCCTCACCACCTGCTGTAACTATGAATTACTCACCTGCCCTCTCTGTGTCTCCTCCTATCATCCCTGAGTGTTAAGCCAGTCCCAGAACTGAGCTGCCAGATGATGGAGGAGCCTGTGGTGCTGGAGAACCTGGTCCCAGTTCCACAGCCATGTGGTGGACAGAGGGAGAGTGCTGAAACTGAACCAAGGCCTGCGCCAATGAGAGAGCGTTCCCTGGCTTCAGCTTCTCAGGATCCAGCGCAACAAGAAAAATCACCTTCAGAATCCACGCCGAGTGAACCACCTGTATGGGTTACCTTGCTGGAGGTGACCAGGACTGCAACCACCATCACGTCTGCTGCGGAGGCCTCCACAGCAGAGTTTGGGGCCAAACTGGACCTCCTGAGGGCCGAGCCCAATGTAACATTGCCGCCTGGATCGTCAGAGTCCTGGACAGCAGTGGAGCTCGAGCTCAGGCAAATGGTCTCTGTTGTTTTTCTCTTCTCTGTCTTGGTGCAGTCTTGGTTCTTGGAGAGGAGAGCCGGGTGCAGCTACCAACTGCACCTGAGCTTGCCTCACCGGGCTCCGCCGCTGCCCCTGATCCCCCCTCTTTGTGTGTTCGGTCTGAGCTTTCTCCCAGGGTCACCCAGAATGTTCCAGTGACACCAGAGGTCTCCATGGGTCCATGTTCGCCGCCTGAGGTCATCCAGGGTCAAGCTTCTTCAGCGGAGGTCATCGCGGGTGCTCAGTCCCAGCCTAGGACCTCTGTGGGTGCAGGTCCCCCTCTGCCCAAGGCCGTTGTCTTGGTTCTGCCTCGGTCCAAGTCTCCATGGGTGCTGCGTCCTGGCCAGGGACCCTCATGGGTGCTATGCCCCAGTATCAGTCCTACATGGCTGCTTCGCTCCAGCTTGGGTCTGCCATGGGCACTATGCCCCAGCCTGGGGCCCACCAAGGGTGCAGCGTTGGCCCAGCCCGGGCCCATCGAGGGTGCTACAGTGCTCCTGCCCGGAGCCACTGAGTGTGCTGCAATGCTCCAGCCCGGAGCCACCGTGGGTGCTGCGGTGATCCAGCCAGGAGCCATTAAGGGTGCTGCAGTACTCCAGTCCAAGATCACCGAGGGTGTTGTGGTTCCCCTTCCTCCTCTGCCTGATGCCGTCATCGTCCCCCTTCTTCCTCTGAAGAACGCTGTTGTGGTCCCCCTTCCTCCTCTGCCAGGTGCCGTCATGGTCCCCCTTCCTCCTCCACCAGACATCGTCGTGGTCCCCCTCCTCCGGCCCTGCTCCCCGTCAGTATGCCTTCCTGTGGAGAGCCGCCTCCTGGGTCACCTCTCCAGTCCTGATGGCTGAAAGACTTGGGACGGGCAGCCTGACAGATTGAGCCATCGAGTCGGGTGGTCCATATTCTCCGGCAGGCCACCCGACTTGTACCACCTGGCCGTTCGGCTGGCCTGGGACTTTGGCAGGCCACCTGACTTGTTTCACCCTGCCATCCACCAGGCCTGGGACTTTTGTCGGCCCCCTGAACTCTAGAGCTCCTTGGGACGGGGGGCGGGGGTGTTACTCTGTGTTTCTCTTGTGTAGGTCCTGAGCAGGCCTTTTGTTTCATTCCCTCCTAGCTTGTTCCCCCCACCACCCACCCTGGGTGGGTTATTGTAGTGCTCTGCCGGGGGATGGGGGGGCAGGTTTTTTCCTTTTCTTTTAATGTTACTGTGGGGGTGTCTGGGCTCAAACCCCTTGGGGGTAGGGAGGCTCTGTCACAAACTGGGTTCTGGATTTTCTGCCAGACCCAGTCTCGTGGCTCTTCCTTTGTATTTTTATGTTGATTGTATTCTTGTGCCTTTTTTTGTTATACTGCCTTTTATTTCTTTGTCTTTTCAAGTTGTTTTGACCATGTCTCGCTTCCTTTGTGATTATTTCCTAGTCTGCATTTGGTCATGTTTATTTCTCATGTTTATTCTGTGGGCTGACAGCTGGCAGATGACATTTCCAGGTTTATGCTCCTCCTGGGTGTTCCCCTGTCAAGCTGTCAGCTCAGCCGCTCCTCCCTCATCTCTCTTAGCTGATTCCAATTTTGTATCTTCACTCTCTCCTGCCCGTTCAGCACCCACCTCTGTTGTCAGTTTGATTAATGGGTTTGGTCCCTATTTAAGAGCTCTGTGTTTCATTTTACTTTGTCACCACTTTGAGTTGTCATACCTCGTCTTCACCAGAGCTCTGGTGAGTGTCTTTGTAAGTAATCTCTCTCTCGTTTGGAACACTTTGATGAACTTTGTGTTTTATTTAATAAACTGCACGAATTAACAGTTCAGCACGTGGGTTTTGCATTCCTGCCAGAAGGGCAGACATGGCACCTTTTGCATTAGGATATTAAAAAAACCAAAAACCAAAAGCCAGAAGAAGCTAGAACAACTCAATTAGGGGATTATTTTGGAAGTGATTATTATTATTATTATTATTATTATTATTATTATTATTATTATTATTATTATTATTATTATAAGATAAGATAAGATAAGATAAGCCTTTATTAGTCCCACAATGGGGAAATTCCAGGATTGCAACAGCACAGGGATAGCAACACTCAGAGCAACAATCAGAAGGCAAGAAAAAACAAGAACAGCTAGTAAACATATGTACATATTACTATATATATATATATATATATATATATATAGACACACAGTGCGGGGCATTATGATGAGATGAGATGATGAGATGATGAGATGTTGGTGAATGTGCAGCAGAAAGTCTAAGCTCTCTCTCCACGGATGTGGCGGGCCAGCTGGAAGTCTTTGGGCATGATGGTGACCCTCTTAGCGAAGAAGAGACCCACCAGGTAGGCCTCGCTGGCCTCCTGCAGAGCCATGACGGCAAAGCTCAGGAAGCGCAGGTCGGTCTTGAAGTCCTGAGCGATCTCCCTCACCAGGCGCTGGATGGGCAGCTTACGGATGAGCAGCTCCGTGGATTTCTGGTAGCGACGGATCTCTCTCAGAGCCACGGGCCTGTAACGGTGAGGCTTCTTCACTCCGCTGGTGGCCGGAGCGCTTTTCCGAGCAGCCTTGGTGGCTAGCTGCTTCCTGGGGGGCTTTTTCCTCCAGTAGATTTTACGGGCGGTCTGCTTGGTTCTTGCCATTGTTCTTTATTATTCATGTCTTATATTTCTTGCATGCCGCCTAAACTCCAGCCCGGCACCCGCGTCGTTTTTGCTACAGTTCCCGGTATGTCGAGTTCCTCCGTTAGCACCGGGTGGCGGTTGAGTGCTAGCTAGCTCTTCCTGCTTCATCGTCTCCTGCTGTAAACAGAAGCTCCGTCCGCTGACTCGGGAGACCTTTGGGGCGATCTGTGTGTCCGTGATATATATATAGAGTGAAAGATGTAGAAAGAAGAAGGAAGATAAATAAATTATTATTATTATTATTATTATTATTATTATTATTATTATTATTATTATTATTTGCAAACCTAATGCATTACTCAGTAAAATTAAAACAATAATAATCTGAGTAATTATCCACAGAAACAGTAGTCAGGCCATGGTTCTTACACCTGCCTGTCTCTTTGTTTGTTTGTTTTTTCCCAGAATAACTGCAGATAAAAACATAGAACTTGGTACAAAATTTTAAGTTCTAAGGTCAAAATCTCAAGGTCACCAAGTTCAGAGCACAGGTCTCATTAGCTCAGAAAATATATTTTTTTTAACATATTGAAGCTTAGTTGAATATAGTAACACTAGGGACTATAGCATGGAAAATTACCTTGGTTTGACCTTGAAGAGGATTAGAAGCCAAATAGAAATTCTTTTACCATTTTTGCACATAATCATTTGAGGATGTCAGTTCATGACTGAAAGTATTTTGTGTACTGACTCATCATTGCCCCCCCCCAAAAAATACATAAATAAAAAAAATAACGTTGTGGGTAGAATTTTATCACTCTGTCTGTGTATTTGTTGAGATGCTGTTACCGGCAGTAGTAGGACTTTTGGTGTGGATTCTGTTTGTTTCCTCGTTCTTCTGTACTCTAAAACAAAAACGACTGGAGATACAGTATCATCATAGGCCCGTATTCTGGCAGAATGATGACCGAAGGATAACCGTGAAAAATCCCATCATGATGATCAAACACACTTTGCTTTAGGCTGAGTTAACATTACTAACAAAGGCAGCTTTGTACTTTCTCCTAACAGAGGCATAATGCACTGAACTATTTAAGCAAGGCTACTGATTGCAGTGTATGATAAAGGATTGCCAGCAAATATCTTCGTCATTGTGACACCAGCTGATTCAGACATAGTTAAGTCCCTTGGGGTATATTATGGTGATATTTATACAGTGGAGTAAAAAAGTGTTTGCCCCCTTCCTGATTTGTCACATTTAAATGTTTCAGATCCATCCATCCATCCATCCATCTTCTACCGCTTTTCCGGAGGTCCGGGTCGCGGAGGCAGCAGTTCAAGCAGAGAAGCCCAGACTTCCCTCTCCCCAGCCACCTGCTCCAGCTCTTCAGAGGGGATACCAAGGCGTTCCCAGACTAGCTGGGAGACATAGTCTCTCCACCGAGTCCTGGGTCTGCCCCGGGGTCTCCTCCCAGTGGGACGTGCCTGAAACACCTCAAGTGGGAGACGTCCAGGAGGCATCCTAATCAGATGCCCATACCACCTCAACTGACTCCTTTCAATGTGGAGGAGCAGCGGATCTACTCTGAGCCTCTCCCGGATGACTGAGCTCCTCACCCTATCTCTGAGGGTGAGTCCAGCAATCCTACGGAGAAAGCTCATTTCAGCCGCTTGTATCCGCGATCTCGTTCTTTCGGTCATTACCCAAAGCTCGTGACCATAGGTGAGAGTAGGAACGTAGATTGACTGGTAAATCGACAGCTTTGCCTTAGAACTAAGCTCCCTCTTCACCACAACAGACCGGTACAACGTCCGCATCACTGCAGATGCTGCTCCAATCCGTCTGTCGATCTCTCGCTCCATTTTCCCCTCACTCGTGAACAAGACCCCAAGATACTTAAACTCCTCCACTTGGGGCAGGAGCCTGTCCCCAACCCGGAGAGGACAATCCACCTTTTTCCGGCTGAGGACCATGGACTCGGACTTGGAGGTGCTGATTCTCATCCCAGCCGCTTCACACTCAGCGGCAAACCGTCCCAGCAAGAGCTGTAGGTCATTGCTGGATGAAGCCAACAGGACAACATCATCTGCAAACAACAGAGATGAGATCCTGTGGTCACCAAGCATGACACCCTCCATTCCCTGGCTGCACCTAGAAATCCTGTCCATAAAAATTATGAACAGGACCGGTGACAAAGGGCAGCCCTGGCGGAGTCCAACTCTCACTGGGAATGACTCCGACCGAGTGTTGGCAATACGAACTAAACTCTCACAACGGTCGTACAGAGACCGAATAGCTCGTAACAACAAGCCCGATACCCCATACTCCCGAAGCACCCCCCACAAAAATCCACGAGGGACGCGGTCGAATGCCTTCTCCAAGTCCACAAAACACATGTAAACTGGTTGGGCAAACTCCCACGAACCCTCAAGAATTCTCGAGAGGGTAAAGAGCTGGTCCGATGTGCCACGGCCAGGACGAAAACCACATTGCTCCTCCTGAATCCGAGGTTCGACCAACGGCCGGACTCTCCTCTCCAGTACCTTGGCATAGACCTTCCCAGGGAGGCTGAGGAGTGTGATCCCTCTAAAGTTGGAGCACACCCTCCGGTCCCCTTTTTTGAAGAGAGGAACCACCACCCCGGTTTGCCATGCCAAAGGCACTGCCCCCGACCTCCACGCAATGTTGCAGAGGCGTGTCAACCATGACAACCCAACAACATCCAGGGCCTTGAGGTACTCGGGGCGAATCTCGTCCACCCCCGGGGCCCGGCCACCAAGGAGATTTTTAACCACCTTGGCGACCTCAGCCCCTGTGATAGGCGAGTCATCCCCCTTGTCCCCAAACCCTGCTTCCTCTGTGGAAGGCGTATCAGTGGGATTGAGGAGATCCTCGAAGTATTCCTTCCACCGCCCGACGATATCCCCAGTTGAAGTCAACAGTGTCCCATCCGCACCATACACAGTGTGGACGGGGAGCTGCTTTCCCCTCCTGAGCCGCCGAACAGTTTGCCAGAATCTCTTTGAAGCCGACCGAAAGTCTTGTTCCATGGCCTCACCGAACTCCTCCCATACCCGGGTTTTTGCTTCAGCAACCACCCGAGCTGCACTCCGCTTGGCCTGCCGGTACACCTCAGCTGCTTCGGGAGTCCCACAAGCCAACCAAGCTTGATAGGACTCCTTCTTCAGCTTAATGGCCCCCCTCACCACTGGTGTCCACCACTTGGTTCGGGGGTTGCCACCATGAGATGCACCGACCACCTTGCGGCCGCAGCTCTGGGCCGCCGCTTCAACAACAGAGGTGGAGAACATGGCCCATTCAGACTCCATGTCTCCAGACTCCCTCGGAATGTGGTTGAAGTTCTTCCGGAGGTGGGAGTTGAAGACCTCCCGGACAGGGGCCTCAGCCAGACGCTCCCAGCACACCCTCACTATACGTTTGGGTCTACCAGGTCTGAATGGCTTCCTCCCCTGCCATCGGATCCAACTCACCACCAGGTGGTGATCAGTTGACAGCTCTGCACCTCTCTTTACTCGGGTGTCCAAGACATACGGTCGCAGGTCTGATGATACGATAACAAAATCGATCATCGACCTGCGGCCTAGGGTGTCCTGGTGCCAGGTGCACATATGGACACCCTTATGCTTGAACATGGTGTTCGTTATGGACAGACTGTGGTTAGCACAGAAGTCCAATAACTGAACACCACTCGGGTTCAGATCGGGCAGGCCGTTCCTCCCAATCACCCCCCTCCAGGTTTCACTGTCGTTGCCCACGTGCGCATTGAAGTCCCCCAGTAGGACAATGGAGTCTCCAGGAGGAGCACCCTCCAGCACCCCAGTCACAGACTCCAAAAAGTGTGGGTACTCTGAAACATCATTTGGTGCATAGGCACAAATGATGGTCAGGACCCGTTTCCCAACCCGAAGGCGCAGGGAAGCAACCCTTTCGTCCACCGGGGAAAACTCCAATATAGAGGCAGCAAGGTGGGGCGATACAAGAATACCTACCCCTGCTCGTCGCCTCTCGCCCGGGGCAACTCCAGAAAAGGCCAAGCTCCAGCCCCTCTCCAGGAGACTGGTTCCGGAACCGGAGCTGTGTGTTGAGGTGAGGCCGACTATATCTAGCCGGTATCGCTCAATCTCGTACACCAGCTCAGGCTCCTTCCCCACCAGAGAGGTGACATTCCACGTACCAAAAGCCAGTTTAGAAAGCTTGGGATCAGTCCGCCAAGGTCTCCGCCTTTGACTGCCACCTAATCCACATAGCACCGGACTTCCATGATCCCTCCTGCAGGTGGTGAACCTACTGGAGGGCGGACCCATGTAACTCCTTCGGGCTGAGCCCGGCCGGGTCCCATGGGTGGAAACCTGGCCACCAGACGCTAGCCTTCGAGCCCCTCCCCCAGGCCTGGCTCCAGGGTGGGGCCCCGGTAACCCCATACCGGGCGGGGTACACTGAATCCTTGATATACAATTTATCATGAGAGTCTGTTGGATCGTTCTTAGTCTGGCCCTTCACCCAGGACCAGTTTGTCTTGGGAGACCCTATCAGAGGCAAATTGCCCCGGACAACATAGCTCCTGGGATCACTGGGGCACGCAAACCCCCCCACCACGATAAGGTGACGATCCATGAGGGGGATGTTTCAGATCATCAAACAAATTTAAATATTAGACAAAGATAACGGAAGTAAACACAAGATGCAGTTTTTAAATGAAGGTGTTTATTATTATGGGGAAAAAAAATCCAAACCCATATGGCCCTGTGTGAAAACGTAATGGCCCCCTAAGCCTAATAACTGGTTGGGCCACCCTGAACAGCAACAACCGCAATCAAGCGTTTGCGATAACTGGCAATGAGTCTTTTACAGCGCTGTTGAGGAATTTTGGCCCACTCATCTTTGCAGAATTGTTGTAATTCAGCCACAATGGAGGGTTTTCGAGCATGAACCGCTTTTTTAAGGTCATGCCACAGTGTCTCAATCGGATTCAGGTCAGGACTTTGACTAGGCCACTTCAAAGTCTTCATTTTGTTTTTCTTAAGCCATTCAGAGGTGGACTTGCTGGTGTGTTCTGGATCATTGTCATGCTGCTGTCATGAACCCAGCCGGTGTTTCCTGTAGGCTCAGTTCTGACCGTTCTCTGTGGCTTGGGTGTCGGGGTATTTATGTATTGTGTTATCTTTTGAGTTCTTGTGGTGTTTTTGTCTTTGTTCTGTTTCTTTTCTGTGCCCGTTGCCACTGCTCTGGCTGGCGGCTGTTAGGCAACCTCTTTGACCTACATTTATGTGGGCGTTGTCTAACACTCTCCTGTCCAACCATGCCCCCTCTCTCTTGACAGCCAGCTGATTCCTCCCCGGTAATTGTCATTCCCGCGCCTCGCCCAGGTGTGCCCAATTTGTGCCGCCAGCAGTGTTTGTACTTACGTGGC
The DNA here is from genome assembly GCA_020510985.1 of Pholidichthys leucotaenia. Taxonomy (NCBI): domain Eukaryota; kingdom Metazoa; phylum Chordata; class Actinopteri; order Cichliformes; family Pholidichthyidae; genus Pholidichthys; species Pholidichthys leucotaenia. The sequence continues at coordinate 316,834,996 of CM035843.1, forward strand.
CTTTGCCAGTCAAGCACTGCTGGACCATTGTGCTAGTCTACGGATGTTAATCGCCGTATGACTGCCTGTGTGAATGAAGGATTGTGTTTTGCTAGCTGGATTCTTGGACTATTGGACTGCTCCTGGACTGTAAGGTAATCTGTTTGTGTTTCTCCGTGCAGTCGACTGCTACGCTTTGGCTGGTTAGCCCAGGTTTTATCTTCAGCCAGTTGAGCCTCCTAGAGGTCTCCTAGCTTCCCGAGTTAAGACATTAATTGTATTGTTTGTTTTTGTGGCCACTGTGCACTGTGGTCTGCCTGCTGCACGTCATCGTGTTATGCCCTTAAGTGCACGCTGTTCCCTTTTTGTACGTCTTTATTTTTGAACTGTCTGCCCTTGTGTTTAATAAATGTGTTGTGGTAAACTTCTGCACGTAAATCCATTCTTCCTTCCCCTCCTCTGTGCGCTGCGTAAAAGCGCACGAGGAGTCTTGTGACAGCTGCAGAACCCAAGTGTGCTTCAGCTTGAGGTCATGAACGGATGGCCAGACCTTCTCCTTCAGGATTTTTTGGTAGACAGGAGAATTCATGGGTCCATTTACCACAGCAAGTCTTTGAGGTCTTGAAGCAGCAAAACAGCCCAGACCATCACACTACCACTACCATATTTTACGGTTGATATGATGTTCCTTTTCTGAAATGCTGTGTTACTTTTACTCCGGATGTAATGGGACACACACTTTCCAAAAAGTTCAACTTTTGTCTCTTCAGTCTACAAGGTATTTTCCCAAAAGTCTTGGGGATCATCAAGAGAGAGAGTAAGGGTCAATGGTACATTGTCTGACCAAAAGTGTTCTTCTACTGGCTCTCCTCAGGGGTGTGTGTTGTCACCACTACTCTTCATCCTGTACACAAACATGTGTCAGAGCAGACATGAATGAATGAATGAATGAATTTATTTCGGATAGTACAGTACAGGTTAAAAGAAACTGAATAATATAACAACAAGGTCAAATTAGACAATGACTCCTCTGATTATACAATTCAACGTAAGTTATCCGAAATGGGTGATGGCTGAAGCCGCAGCTTATATTGCCCACCCATATTCCATCCAAGAATTCAAAAGAGAAAAAGAGAAAACAGACAAGAGCGATTACAATTCAAAACAAAGTGTTATGACCCGAGCGCCGGTTCTGATCGTGATCGGGTTAAAGTTATGTCTCGCTGCCGGCCTTGACAGCTGCGGGCGGTATTTTGGCCTCTCCGGGCTCTTATTGTGAAAGTGCTCGGAGGGGTTTCCGCCTGTCAACGGTCGGTCAGCTGTGTGTCATCTGTCATCAGTACCTTGTTATTTAAGCTGAGTGCTGGCGTCATTAAGACGCAGCAGTGTCTGATCGCATGGATCGTTAAACTGATCGTTATTCTGTTCACTCATCGTCACGGATGCCTGGACTATATTCACCTCGGCTGCTTAAGGGCTTGACCGTCGTTTCACCGGCACTAGTAAGTGAGCTGTATTAGCCTTATTCCCTCCGGTGTAATTTGTGCTGTAAGTCCCTGCTTAGCAGTCCGAGTGCATTTACTACCTAGCTTGTCTGTGTGTGACTGTTTCCTGCCCTGGACCTGTAGTGTGCCTTATTGCCCTATGCTTCCTGTTCTGCAAGGACTCTGTCATCAGCTCAGCAGCTTGTGTAAACACCTTTTCACCGTAATAAAATTCACTAAAAACTCACTGGTGGACTTGTGTGCGTCTTATAGGTGGCTCGCGAGGGCCACCGTGACAGTACACTGCTGCCCAAACAGCGTTTTACGGTGACGCCATTTTGAGATGCTTTTTTACCAGTGTGTTGAGTTTTGGACGTTGTTTTCCCTGTCTGGGACCTGTGTATGTGAGGAATGCCGTCACCGAAGAGTCACGTGCTGATGTGTGTTTTGGAAGCGGTAGATGAGTTACTCATCTCCGCTTCCATGCTGGACTACGACCACGGCATACATTGGTACCTGGACGCCACCGAAGATGTACTCCGTAATCTCTCTCCCTGCTACGCCAACCACCCGGAAGTCGACGCGAGGAGGGAGGATATCGCCGCACAACGCGAATTATTCCTGATGATGGAGGAGGAACGCAGCATGGAGCAGGTGAAGAGGCACACCTGCTCTTCGCCTAGGGATCCATTTCGGGAGTTCGCACCATCTGGGGGCCGGCGAAGGCATCGGCGTCACGGCCGGGCGCATCTTCGGCAAGCTCCAGCTCCGGATCCAGTTCCGGGCCGCCGGGATGACCCCCTCAACCAGCCAGCTGCTGAGTGTGAGCTGAGTCCTGCGCCGGTGGGCTCCGTTCTTGGGTCTTTCAGCATCCAGCGAGCGAGGGAAGGAGCAACGTCCGCTACAGCTGACAACATCCTTCCCCCGGGAGACAGGCAAGTCCAAGTTCACTTTTCCAGTAATAATAGTGATCTGTCTTGTCTGACTCCTGGGGGTGAAGCTCAGGGTTCGCAGCTCCCTGAGTTTCTTTCCCCAGCTGTAGCCAGTTATATTAAACCTGCTGCCTCTGTGTCTCCTCCTGCGGAGCAGTCCTCGGCGTCAGTCCCACGCCGGCGAACGTGGGGGAGGCCTGCAGCTCTGGGAGATATCCCGGTCTTGCAGCCTTGTTTTGGACAGAGGAGGAGAACGGACTGCAGTGAGGAGCCAGAGCCGACGAGAGAGCGTCCCCAAGGTTCTTCAGGGATGCAGCCCGAGTCAGCAGGTCCAGGGTCCTCTGCCTCCACGCCATACGGGTTATTGGCATGGACGTCTGCGCATGAGGATCCAGCTGCAGAGACCATCAGGCCGGTTGTGGAACCCGACACAGCCGAGTGGGAGCCCGACAACGAGCGTCTTCCTGAACCTGGATTGGCGAAGTCCTGGACGGCTCCAGAGCCCGAGTGCAGGCAAGTGCTCTTTCTTGTTTTCCTGTATGGTGTGTTAGAGCATTTTTGCCTGCCTCATGGGGAGGCGAGTGAGGGGCAGCCGGCCGCTGCACCCGAGCTCGTCTCGCTGGGCTCTGGCGCTGCCGGTGGAACTGATCCCGGTTCTTCCTTGTGTTCTGAGCACCTCCACAGCGTTGCCGGTCCGGAGCCAGTCAAGGTCACGGGACCGGGGGTTCCAGGTTCGGAGATGGAGGTCGTCGCCGGAGCAGTCCTGACCCAGTCGGGGTCCGACGTGTGGGCCAAGTTAACCCAGTTGGGGTCCAACGTGTGGGCTGTGGTGACCCGGTCGGGGTCCGACGCGTGGTCTGAGGAGACCCAGTTGGGGTCCAACGTGGGTGCAGCGGTGACCCAATCTGGGCCCGTCCTGACCCAGTTGGGGTCCGACACATGGGCCGAGGTGACCCAGTCGGGGTCCAATGTGGGTGCAGCGGTGACCCAATCGGGGCTCGTCCTGACCCAGTCGGGGTCCGACGCTTGGGCCAAGGTGACCCGGTCGGGGTCCAACGTGGGTGCAGCGGTGACCCAATCGGGGCTCGTCCTGACCCAGTCGGGGTCTGATGCTTGGGCCAAGGTGACCCGGTCGGGGTCCGACGTGGGTGCAGCGGTGACCCAATCTGGGCCCGTCCTGACCCAGTCGGGGTCAGACGCATGGACGGAGGTGACCCAATCGGGGTCCGACGAGGTCCAGTGGGGGTCCAGCGCTGGTGCGGCTGCGACCCAATCAGGATTCGAGGGGGCCCAGGGTTTTGGTTGTCCCCCTCTCAGGAGTCACCAGCTGGGGGCCATTAGTGGGTTTTGTTTGACAGATCGACGCTCTCCTGTTTTGTTGTTTTCAGGTGAGCGGCTGCATACAATCCCCCCACGGTCCTGCTGGTTGTGGTATGCGGGTCGGCCACCCGAGGAACTGCTTGGAGCATTCGGCGTCTTGGGTTGGCCACCCAATATACTGTGTGTGTTACAGGGTGACCTGGTTCGGCCACCGGAGGACGTATTCCTGGGGGCATGGGACTGGGGCAGGCCACCTGACTGTTCATGTACTGTGGGATTTTCTGTGGGCCCATATGGTGCCAAATCTTGTCTTGTACGTCTAGTAATTTTTGTTGTGTATTCAAGCCTTTGTCTTTGTCAGGTGTGAGCAATTTTAGATTGCCTCTTGTTTTTTTTTCTTGTTTCCAAAGTCATAGTCTTAGTCAAGTCTGAGCAATTTTAGATTGCCTCTTGTTTTTTCTTGTTTTCAAAGTCATAGTCTTAGTCAGGTCTGTGCTATTTTGATTGCTTCTTGTTTTTTTTTTTGTAGCCAAAGTCATAGTCTTAGTTAAGTCCGAGCTATTTTTGATTACCTCTTGTTTTCTTGTAAGTCATTGTCTTAGTCAAGTTTGAGCATTTTTTGTTACCTTGTAAGTCATTGTCTTTGTCTAGTCTGAGCAATTTGTGTTTGCCTCTTGTTACCTTGTGAGTCTTTGCCATAGTCAAGTTAGAGCATTTTTTTTTTGTCTCTTGTTTTTTTTTCCCTTGTGAGTCTCAGTCTTGTCATAGCCTTGTTTAGTCATGTGTTTTCTTTTGTCTTTGTTTTTTTCCCCCAGAGTCATGTATTTCCTGTATGGTTTTCTTGTCTGGTCTTAGTCTTGTTTTTCCCTGAGTCATGTGTTTGTATGTATTTCTTGTCTTGGTCTTTGTCTTGTTTTTTGGTTGGTTCTCTCCCTCCGTACCTGTCCCCCTACCTCCCACCCTGGGGGAGCGGGGGGGGGGGGCAGGGTGGTTCCTTGGGGCGTCCGGAGTCCGCCCGTGGAGGGAGGGTACTGTTATGACCCGAGCGCCGGTTCTGATCGCGCTCGGGTTAAAGTTATGTCTCGCTGCCGGCCTTGACAGCTGCGGGCGGTATTTTGGCCTCTCTGGGCTCTTATTGTGAAAGTGCTCGGAGGGGTTTTCGCCTGTCAACGGTCGGTCAGCTGTGTGTCATCTATCATCAGTACCTTGTTATTTAAGCTGAGTGCTGGCGTCATTAAGACGCAGCAGTGTCTGATCGCATGGATCGTTAAACTGATCGTTATTCTGTTCACTCATCGTCACGGATGCCTGGACTATATTCACCTCGGCTGCTTAAGGGCTTGACCGTCGTTTCACCGGCACTAGTAAGTGAGCTGTATTAGCCTTATTCCCTCCGGTGTAATTTGTGCTGTAAGTCCCTGCTTAGCAGTCCGAGTGCATTTACTACCTAGCTTGTCTGTGTGTGACTGTTTCCTGCCCTGGACCTGTAGTGTGCCTTATTGCCCTATGCTTCCTGTTCTGCAAGGACTCTGTCATCAGCTCAGCAGCTTGTGTAAACACCTTTTCACCGTAATAAAACTCACTAAAAACTCACTGGTGGACTTGTGTGCGTCTTATAGGTGGCTCGCGAGGGCCACCGTGACACAAAGCTAAGACAAAATGTGACAGAGAAAAAAAAAAAAAAAACTAAGCTAAGCTAAGTTAAGCGATTACTATTCAAAAACAAATCTAAGACAAAATGTGACAGAAAAGAAAAAAAAAAACTAAGCTACAACACAACACAGGCTGGATATGGCAATCCTTATGTGATTTTACATGTCGTCTTGTATATATGTTTGGAGTATTTCTTCCTTTAGTTTTTGTTTGAATTGTCCAAGCATTGTACATGATTTTAATTCAGGTCCAAAATCGTTCCATAATCTGACTCCTTGCACTGAAATACAGTGTTGCTTGGTGGTTGTTCTCACTGTAGGCTTTTGAAATATACATGTTCCTCTGAAGTGATATCGTTTCTCCCTTATTTGGAACAACTTTTGGATATTTGCGGGCAGTGATAAATTCTTCACTTTAAACATTATTATTGCAGTTTTAAAGTCAACCAGATCTTTCAACTTGAGAGTTTTTTGTTTAAGAAAAAGTGGGTTTGTTGGTTCCCTGTAAGCTGCTTTGTTTATTATTCTAATAGCTCTCTTTTGAAGCATAAAGAGTGGATATATGTTTGTTTTATATGTATTTCCCCATACTTCATTACAATATGTCATGTATGAGAGTATTAGTGAATGATACAAGGTGTATAGTGTGGGTTGATTCAGCAAATATTTCACTCTGTGTAATATTGCAATTGATTTGGATACTTTACCTTTAATATAATTAATATGTGACTTCCAACACAGTTTATTATCAATTATTACTCCAAGAAATTTAGTTTCAGATACCCTTTCAATCTCTACACCATTTACACTGAGTTTAGGTACTGAGTTGTTGTGATGGTTGTTAAAGACTATAAATTTTGTCTTACTTAAATTGAGCATTAATTTGTTTGAATCAAACCACAGTTTAAGCTTTCCTAATTCCTTTCCGAGTGTATCCAGAAGTTGTTTCAAATTGTTTCCGCTGCATAATAGATTAGTGTCATCGGCAAACAATATTAAGTCCATTTTTTCTGAAACTTTACATATATCATTTATATACATATTGTATAATAATGGTCCCAAAACTGAACCCTGTGGGACTCCACAGGTAACCTTCAGTAACTGTGAGTTTTTGTTGCTAACACATACATACTGATATCTATTCTTTAAGTAACTACTTAACCAGGACAGTGCTACCCCTCTAATACCACAATTTTGTAGTTTCTTTAATAATAAATTATGATCCACTGTATCAAATGCGTTTTTTAAGATCCAGGAATACGCCAACTGAATACTCTTTATTTTCGATGGCAGCTGATATTTTTTCTGTAAATTCCATTAGGGCATATGCAGTTGTCCTCTTGTGTCTGAACCCATATTGCTGCTCACACAATAAATTATTCTTCAGTATGAAGTTGTCAGTTCTCTCATAGAATATTTTTTCAAGTATCTTGGAAAATTGCGGTAATAGTGAAATTGGTCTATAGTTTGAGAGTTCCCCTCTGTCGCCCGTCTTGTATATCGGAATTACTTTAGCTATTTTCATTGCATTGGGAAATATACCTGTTTGGAGAGACAGGTTACAGATATACGTCAGTGGTTTTACTAGGCATTCAATAACGGTTTTGACTAGGAGCATGTCAATACCATCACAGTCCGTAGATGTTTTACTTTTGAATGATTTAATAATTTCAATGACCTCTCTTTCGTCTGTGTTCTTTATGAAGATGGAGTCTTTTACAGCAGTTATTGCATATTGTATCACCTGTAGGCACCGTAGTGGGTATTTCTCGAGCCAAATTAGGTCCAATGTTAACAAAAAAATTATTAAATTCATCTGCAGGTGAAGCTATATTCACACTCTGAGTCGTTTTATTATTTTTTGGAATATTGGTTGGGTTGCTTGTATTTCTGCTTTTATTTCCAAGGATACTGTTGAGTATTGTCCATGTATTTTTAATATTGTCTTTGTTTTTCTCCAGTTCTTTACTGTAATTGTCACGCCTCGCCGCCCATCAGCGGCGTCAGCTGCACGCACACCTGCACCTCGTCAGCGGTGAGGGATTTAAGCCGCCTCGCCCTGGGCTTCGGCCTGAAGCCGTCAGTCTTCATTCGCTTCCCTTGCTGCAAGGAATCCCTACCACCAAGCAAGCATTCAAGTAAGAATCTCTTACCTCCTTCTTCTCCTAGTCTGCTCCCCTGTGCACAGGTGGATTTCCCGGCGGCGGACCATTCCCCTCTGCCACCGTTCCCTCGCTGCTGCACCGGGCGCTCCAGGTCACTGTCTTCCGGGCTTCACCCTTGCTGTGCCAGCCACCTGCCATTTCCAAGTAAGCCTGTCATCATTATCATATCTCCTGTGTTGGTGTGGTGCCCATTACCCTTCTCCCTTTGCTTCTCACATAGGGTTGTCCGGCTGTACGGCCTCCTGCCTCCGTGCCTGACGCAGACGCCACCACCAACACATTTACATCTCGCAGACACACACTCATACACACTTGTTGCTAATAAAGCTATTAGATCTACCCTGAGCCTGCGTGTGTGTCTCCTGAGCCGTGCATTATGTCAGTACGGCTTCAGCAGAGCGGCTCGGCAGACGGCGGACTCACACGCCGACTTTCCACCCTCGAGGCTCGGGTGGACCTAATAGCCCACCAGCAACAGGTGATTTTAAATCAATTATCCATCATCTCTAACTGATTGGACCACTTGGACCCCCAACAGCTGTTCCCCCCGGCTCGTCAGGGCGGCGCGGCTCCTGCTGCTCCAGCGGCCGTCCAGTCTGCTCCGGCAGCACCGGTTCGGCTCACACCCATTCCGACCCCCGCCCGCTTTAGCGGTAAGCTCGGCGGAGCACGGGGGTTTATAATGCAATGTGAGTCCGTGTTCCACCGTGTGCCCGGAGATTTTCCCTCAGACCATAGCCGAATTGGCTACATAGGGAACCTCCTGGAGGGGTGAGCGCTTACTTGGGCTTACGCCGTAATGGCGAAGCCCAGTTACACCACCCTCACCTATGGCCAATTCGTGAGACTGTTCCTGGAGGTCTTTGATCATTCTCGTACAGAGAGCGTTCAGGTCGATCGGCTTCTTAGCCTCCAGCAAGGAAGCCGGTCGGCAGCTGATCACGCGATCGACTTCCGGGTAGCGGCGGAGGAGGTTGGCTGGGGAGAACGTTCTCTCTGCGGCATCTTCCTCCGCAGTCTCAGTGATGGTCTGAGGGACGAACTGGCTGGACGGGACATCCCGGAGACTTTAGCGGAGCTAACGTCCCTAGCCATCAGCCTGGATAACAGGTTGCGCGAGCGCACCTCGGAGCGGACGTCGTCTTCTTCTTGCCCTCGTGGTGCCTCGTCACGCCTGTCCCAAGCTCGCCCCCTGGCGTTGCCGTCACCATCGCGCTCCGAGGAGTCGGAGCTGATGGTGACAGGCTGGACAAAGCTCCCTCCTGCGGAGAAACAATGCCGCCGTGAGTTGGGTCTCTGCATGTATTGCGGAGACAGCCAACACACGGTGGAGCTTTGTCCACAGAAGCCAAACGGGGAGGTCCGCGAGTCACTGTAGGGGGCCTCGCGGACGTCAGTTGGTTAAATCCCCTCTCTCAATTAAAGCTGCCCATCCGGTTTTGTCACAACCCCACTGGGCACCTCACCCACGCACTGGTGGATTCGGGCGCGGAGGGCAGCTTTATTTCACAAAGCCTGGCAACCCGACTGGGCATCCGTTGCCAAGTCCTCAAATCTCCTCTCGCCCTGGTCAACCTCTCCCATGTCTCCCTGGGGAGAGTTACACACCAGACCGTCCCTGTCCCTGTGATCATCTCTGGGAACCACCGGGAGGAGATCACCTTCTACGTCCTCCCCAACTCTGTGTCGCCCGTCATCCTGGGGTACCCCTGGCTTCGCCTCCACAACCCCGTCCTGGATTGGAAGTCCGCCAGGGTGTCGACATGGAGTTCCTTTTGTATGAGCACCTGCCTTCAATCCGCTGCCTGCTCCCCGTCCTCTTTTCCAACTCCCAAGGACGCCGCGCCTCCGGATCTCTCCCTGGTGCCATCAGAGTTTCACGACCTGGGTATGGTGTTCAGCAAGTCCAAGGCGATGTCTCTTCCTCCACACAGGCCTTACGACTGTGCAATTAACATCCGCCAGGGGGCACCCTTACCCTCTGGGCGACTCTACAGCCTGTCTGCGCCGGAGAAGGAGGCTATGAACTCCTACCTCAAGGAATTGCTGAGTGCTGGAATTATCCGTCCCTCGTCATCACCATTAGGCGCAGGATTCTTCTTCGTGGGCAAGAAGGACGGTTCCCTCCGTCCTTGTATTGACTACTGCACCCTGAATGATATCACGGAGAAGGATCGCTACACCCTGCCACTAATGGACACCGCCTTCCACTCCCTCCAGGGGGCGATTTGGTTCACCAAGCTGGATCTTCGCAGCGCATACCACCTCGTCCGGATCCGGGAGGGAGACGAGTGGAAGACAGCCTTCTGTACCCCAAACGGCCATTTCGAGTACCTGGTGATGCCGTTCGGGTTGACCAATGCTCCAGCCATCTTTCAGCGCCTTATAAATGACGTCCTCCGGGATTTCATCGGCCTGTTTGTGTTCGTCTACCTGGATGACATCCTCATCTTCTCCAGATCCAGGGACGAGCACCGGGTCCATGTGAGGCGGGTCCTCCAAAGGCTGCTGGAGAACCGGTTATATGTGAAGGCAGAAAAGTGTGAATTTTACGCTAAAACCATGTCCTTCCTCGGGTTCGTCCTCTCCCACGACCAGGTGCTTCCGGATCCAGTGAAGGTGAAAGCGGTGGTGGAATGGCCCACACCTACATCAAGAAAACAGGTGCAACAGTTTATTGGGTTTGCAAACTTCTACCGCCGCTTCGTCCCGAATTTTGGTACCGTTGTCGGCCCTCTGACCCGCCTCATGTCCCCTAAGGTCCCGTTCCGGTGGACTGAAGAGGCCGCAGCTGCTTTCCAGGCGCTGAAGACGGAGTTCTCCTCCTCCCGGGTCCTCAGCCAAGTCGATCCCTCGCTGCAATGCATCGTGGAGGTGGATGCTTCGGACACGGGGGTGGGGGCGGTTCTATCTCAGCGGACACCTGATGACGGAGTCAAACGGCCCTGCGCCTTCTTCTCCCGGCGCTTGTCCCTGGCGGAACAGATCTACGACGTGGGGGACAGAGAGCTCCTCGTCATCAAGCTCGCGCTGCAGGAGTGGCATCACTGGCTAGAGGGGGCGGACTTGCCGTTCGTGGTCCTGACTGACCACAAGAACTTGGAGTACTTAAGATCTGCCAAGCGTCTGAACGCCCGCCAGGCGCGTTGGTCCTTGTTCTTTGCCAGGTTCCGCTTTAACATCACCTTCAGGCCTGGCTCCAAGAACGGCCTGCCTGACGCCCTCTTTAGGCAATTTGCCCGTGAGGCATTTGAGGACGCAGTACACACCATTTTGCCCAGGTCGTGCATCGTGGGAGCCGTCACTTGGGACATTGAAAGTAAGATCCGGAAGGCGCAGGAATTGGAACCTGACCCTGGCGGCGGACCGGAGGGGAGGCTTTTTGTGCCGTCCACGGTCCGGGGGGAGGTCATCCACTGGCTGCACACATCTAAGCTCACCTGTCACCCTGGTTTCTCCCGGATGATCGACCTTCTTCAACGGTCCTTCTGGTGGCCGGGCCTGTGGAAGGACGCTGCCCGCTACGCCCGGGCCTGCCCTGTATGTGCCACCAGTAAATCAGGTAATGCCCCTCCAGCGGGTTTGCTCCAGCCTCTGCACGTCCCTGGCAGGCCCTGGTCGCATATCGCCCTGGACTTCGTCACCGGACTCCCAGTCTCAAACACCTTCGACACTGTCCTGACCATCGTAGACCATTTCTCCAAGGCGGCACACTTCATCCCTTTACGAGGGCTTCCATCTGCCCTGGAGACGGCGGACCTCCTAATCCAGCACATGGTCAGGCTGCACGGGATTCCGGTGGACGTGGTCTCGGACCGGGGGCCCCAATTTTCCTCAGAGGTTTGGAGGTCCTTTTGTAACGCACTGAGAACCAAGGTAAGCCTCTCTTCCGGCCATCACCCCCAAGCCAACGGGCAGTGTGAGCGGACCAACCAGGAGCTGGAGGCTGCGCTCCGCTGCGTCACTGCGTCCAAGCCTGCGTCCTGGAGCAACCATCTCGCCTGGGTTGAGTACGCCCACAACACCGCCCGCTCTTCTGCCACTGGGATGTCTCCCTTTAAGGCGTCCCTGGGCTACGACCCCCCTCTGTTCCCAGCGCAGGCGAGTGAGGTAACTGTCCCCTCAGTTCGGGCGCACTTCAGGCAGTGCCGTTCCATCTGGGCGTCTCGCGCAATGCGCTTTTACGCACGGCAGAGCGCAACAAATCCACGGCGGACCGGCACAGAAGACCTGCCCCAGCGTACCAGGTGGGCCAGCGTGTCTATGTGTCTACCCAGGACGTCATTTTAAAGGGTGAGAGGAGGAAGCTGGCACAGCGTTTTATGGGCCCATACCCCATCACCAGGATTATCAACCCGGTGGCTGTGCGTGTAGCTATTCCCCCCTCCCTCCGCATCCATCCCACCTTCCACGTTTCCAAGGTGAAGCTGGCAGTCTCCGACCCCCTTTGCCCTCCTCCTGCTGCGCAGCCCACGCCCCGGAAGATTGATGGTCATCCGGCCTGACCTGTCTCTTCCATCCTGGACTCCCGGCGCCGGGGTCGCGGGTTGCAGTACTTGGTGGACTGGGAGGGTTATCGGCCTGAACATCGGCAATGGGTACCCTCGTCGTTTGTGTTGGACCCGTCCCTCATTACTGAGTTCCACCGAGCGCACCCGGAGAAACCATCGCCAGGAGGTGCTGCTAGAGGGGGGAGTACTGTCACGCCTCGCCGCCCATCAGCGGCGTCAGCTGCACACACACCTGCGCCTCGTCAGCGGTGAGGGATTTAAGCCGCCTCGCCCTGGGCTTCGGCCTGAAGCCATCAGTCTTCATTCGCTTCCCTTGCTGCAAGGAATCCCTACCGCCAAGCCAGCATTCAAGTAAGAATCTCTTACCTCCTTCTTCTCCTAGTCTGCTCCCCTGTGCACAGGTGGATTTCCCGGCGGCGGACCATTCCCCTCTGCCACCGTTCCCTCGCTGCTGCACCGGGCGCTCCAGGTCGCTGTCTTCCGGGCTTCACCCTTGCTGTGCCAGCCACCTGCCATTTCCAAGTAAGCCTGTCATCATTATCATATCTCCTGTGTTGGTGTGGTGCCCGTTACCCTTCTCCCTTTGCTTCTCCCATAGGGTTGTCCGGCTGTACGGCCTCCTGCCTCCGTGCCTCACGCAGACGCCACCACCAACACATTTACATCTCGCAGACACACACTCATACACACTTGTTGCTAATAAAGCTATTAGATCTACCCTGAGCCTGCGTGTGTGTCTCCTGAGCCGTGCATTATGTCAGTAATAGTCTCTTTTACTACATCTTATTATATATGTTAACTTATTTTTGTATGTTTTATACCGCTGCTCTGCTTCTTTTGTCCTTTTCTTTAGAAAAGCTTTATATAATAAATTTTTCTTTTTACACGCCTTTTGTAGTCCTTTGGTTAACCATGGTTTATCAGCAAATTTATGTTTAAGCTTTTTTTTTACTAATGGGCAGTTTTTTTCATAAAGAGTGGTTACAATGTTTATAAATGTGTCATAGGCTTCATTTACATCTGATACATAGACTTCTGTCCAGTCTTGCTTCAGCAAGTCCTCTTTAAAAGAACTGATTGCATTTGGTGATTTGTATCTGAACGATTTTGAAATTTTTTCTGTGTTGGCCCCGGTGTGGCCATGGATAAGTGCAAAGGTTGGCAAGTGGTCAGTTATATCATTTATCAATAATCCACTTTCTATTTTCTTATCAATAACATTGACAAACAGGTTGTCAATAAGTGTAGCAGTGTGAACTGTGATTCTACTGGGATGTGTTATTGTGGGATATAGACTCATGCTGTACATAGAGTTCATGAACTCTGTAACTACATTTTGTTGATGTGGATTCAGTAAATCAATATTGAAATCTCCACAAATTGCTACCATTTTCTTACTAGTAATATTATTGTACAGCTCGACTAATTTATCTCTGAATGTCTCAATGCAAGTTCCCGGCGTTCTATATATGATGCAAGATGGCGGCGCGTGCACAACGCGAGGCTCAGCGTCCTACCAGATTCTGGGGACTAGCAGTGTTATTTCTGCTCATTTCGGGTATGTTCGTTCAGAACAGCTCTGCTTTTACATCTTACACCCAAGATGAGCTTTTGAATATTGGTTTACAAAACAACGATAACGACCTTTTAATCAGCAACCTATGTCTGAATCTACGTCTCATCCTGGAGCTCTGGAGAACTCCCGACGCTCGGCAGGCTTCCCGGCCGACCGGAAGTGCTCGCAGGCGGCGTAAGGACTGTAAACAAAGGAGGGGTAAACGCGGTGGGCTAAGAGCTAAGCTAAAGCTAACACCGCACCGGCTATCGCTACCCAGTATTTTCCTTGCTAATGTACGGTCTCTGGTGAGCAAAATGAGTGAACTACGGCTTCGGATCACCAACAATAAGAAACTTATGAACTGCAATATCATGATTTTTACGGAAACATGGCTTCACAGTGGAATACCCGACAATGCTATCGAGCTAGCCGGCCTACACACCCTCCGGGCAGACAGAGCAGCAGTTGACTCCGGTAAGACAAGAGGGGGGGGATTGTGCATTTATATTAACAAGGCTTGGTGCACGAACTCTGTCACTGTTGAGAGACACTGCTCAGCTAACCTGGAGTTTCTCATGGTTAAATGTAGACCTTTCTATCTGCCACGCGAGTTCACTTGTACCATCATAACAGCCGCTTACATTTCTCCGGATGCTAATGCTAAGCTTGCTATGAAAGAACTGCATGCAGCTATTAGCAAACAACAAACTGCACACCCAGAGGCAGCATTTATTGTGGCGGGTGATTTTAACCACTCTAACCTCAAGACAGTGCTTCCTAAATTCTACCAGCATGTCTCCTGTCACACAAGAGGGGACAAAACATTGGACCATGTTTACACCAATATTGTGGGAGCCTACACAGCAACTCCCCTCCCCCACCTAGGTCAGTCTGATCATTTATCCTTGTTCCTTACCCCCAAGTATGTACCGCTCATCAACCGGGTGAAGCCATCAGTGAGGACCATCAAAGTGTGGCCAGAGGGGGTTGACTCTGTACTCCAGGAGAAGTTTAGGAACACAGACTGGAGTATGTTCACCTCTCAGGCTACCTGTGGCTCCCACATAAACATCAACTCTTACACCCACTCAGTCCTGGACCATATCAACACCACTATTGACAGTGTCACCACGGAAAGACAGATCACCACGTACCCAAATCAGAAGCCGTGGATGAACAGAGAAGTGTGACTTCTGCTAAAAGCACGTAACAATGCCTTTAGATCTGGTGATGCACAGGCCTACAGTTCATCCAGGGCAGATCTGAAGAGGGGCATCAAGAAGGCCAAGCACAGCTACAAGCTGAAGGTGGAGGAACATTTTGGGGACTCTGACCCCCGACGTATGTGGCAGGGCATTCAAGCTATCTCTGATTATAAGCCCAGCAACTCCATACCTATAGCCATGACTGTGCCCTTTCTCAATGAGCTAAATAACTTCTATGCTCGTTTTGACAAGGACAACAATGAAAAGAACATCAATTTCCCACCCTCTGATGACCTCCACCACCTCACACTCACCCACACCGACGTCCGTAATGCACTGAGTCATGTCAACGTACGTAAGGCTGCTGGCCCTGATGGCATTCCTGGGCGTGTGCTGAGGGCATGCGCTGAGCAGCTGGCAAGGGTCTTCACAGACATCTTCAATCTGTCCCTGGCCCAGGCCGTGGTACCAGCGTGCTTCAAGACCACTTCAATAGTACCAGTGCCGAAACATTCAACACCATCGTGCCTAAATGACTATCGCCCTGTGGCACTGATGCCCATAGTCATGAAGTGCTTTGAGCGACTGGTCTTGGCACAGCTCAAAAAAGGCCTGCCCCCTACACTGGACCCTCATCAGTTCGCCTACCGGAGCAACAGGAGTACAGAGGATGCGGTTTCTACAGCGCTGCACTATGTACTCTCACACCTGGATGACAAGAACACCTACGCAAGAATGCTGTTTATTGACTTCAGCTCAGCATTCAACACAGTTATCCCCTCCAAGTTGCTCACCAAACTTGGGGACCTGGGAATCAGTACCTCCACCTGCAACTGGATCATGGATTTTCTGACCAACAGACCCCAGCATGTTAGGTCAGGCCCCAACCGTTCTTCCGTCATCACACTCAACACTGGTGTACCACAGGGCTGTGTGCTCAGCCCATTCCTCTACTCCCTCTACACCCATGACTGCAGGCCTATGTATGGATCCAATTCCATCATAAAGTTCGCAGATGACACCACGGTGATTGGACTCATCAGGGACAACGACGAGTCAGATTACAGGGCAGAGGTTGAGCACTTGGCTACCTGGTGCGCTGACAATAACCTGCTCCTTAACACCAGCAAAACCAAGGAGCTCATAGTGGACTACAGGAAGGAGAGGGAAGAGACACATGACCCCATCCATATCAATGGCATAGCTGTTGAACGTGTCCCCAGCTTCAAATTCCTGGGGACCCACATCTCGGAGGACCTGTCCTGGTCAGTTAACACCACCAGCCTGATCAAGAAGGCCCATCAGCGCCTCTTCTTCTTGAGGACATTGAAGAAGAACCATCTGTCAACTGACATCCTGGGCAACTTCTACCGCTGCGTGATAGAGAGCACCCTGACCAACTGTATCACACTCTGGTATGGGAGCTGCTCTGTAGCTGACCGCAAGGCGCTGCAGCGGGTGGTGAAAACCGCCCAACGCATCACAGGGACTCCACTTCCAGCTATAGAGGACGTCTACAGGAAAAGATGTCTGCGCCGGGCAGACTCCAACCATCCTGCTCATGGACTGTTCCAGCTTCTCCCCTCCAGAAGACGTTTCAGAAGCCTTCGGACTAGAACCAGCAGGTTTAGGAACAGTTTCTTTCCAACAGCTGTCACGTTATTGAACTTAGTTCCCCACTGACTCTCTTACAATCATCTTTTACCATCCTCACCTGTACATAACTGCATAACTACATAACTACATCTAACTTATTGCACATTATTTGCACATAACAGTACTTTTAACTTTCTGCACTGCTGCACTGCTGCATATATTTGCATATATTTGCTTAAATTGCACATACTGTTAATTACCGTATATACTGCACTGCTGTCCTTTGCACTTCTGATTGGATGCTAAACTGTGTTTCGTTACCTTGTATTCATACATGTGTAATGACAATAAAGTTGAATCTAATCTAATCTAATCTAATCTAATATACAACTTATAATTAGATTTTTTGTTTTATCTTGGTCAATCTCAACAGTGACACATTCCAAGATCCCTGGTAGTGCAAAGGACATTCCATTTACAAGCTTACACCTATACAGGTCATCAATATACAGTGCAACACCACCACCCCTTTTTTGAGATCTGTTAATATGAAACATCTGATATCCCTCGATTACCATCAGGGGAGCCTGCTCTTCATTAAGCCAGGTTTCAGAGACTGCAATAGCTGTAAATTTTCTGTCTAGCTATTTTAAATAGTCCTGAATCTGTGGAAAGTTTTTGTTAAGACTTCTGCTGTTGAAGTGTATTATTGACAGTTTACCATCTAATTGCACTTGACTTTTGAATTGCTTTTCAGTGTAATATTCACAATGGTTATGAATATTATTGAAAAAGTGGTTATCAGGATCAGTATCATTCGCCATCTCTTGTGGTTTATGTTCAGCATAATGGCATATTTTCAGAGTTTGAGTTTCCTCACTCTGTGTCAAATGACTTCCTCCAACTGGGGATAATTGGTGTCTACTCGAGTCGGTCATAAGTTTTTGTTTGTTTTGCTTATTTTTTTTAAAGTACTTTGGCATGGTGTATCAAAAGAATTATTCTTACTGTGTGTGTGAATATGGATTATCATTGACTCATAATTTTCTTAATCAGTGTTCATCTGTAGTTATCTAAGTCAGTAGCATCTCTGGTCATTATACTCTTTGCTTGCTTAGGTGTTCCATTTGGTTTAATCCAAATTCTACAATTTCTTGTCCAGGTTGCCTGTATCTTATTTTGTCTTTTCAGCATCCGTGCCTGCCGTGCTATTTCAGCATTTGTTTTTGTCAGATGTTCATTTAGGTAAACTTGTGTTCCCCGTAGCTTTCTGGCCTGCCTCAGTATGTCATTCTTTACCCTTCTGTTCACAAAGCGCATCACAATTGATTTCTTTGTTTTGTTATCTTTCTTCGGTAAAGCATAACAGGCTGAAATTGCATTAGCTTCTACCTTAATATCTCTATTATTAAGGAACTAAAGCACCTGATTTTCTAGGGAGACTGATTCACTCAGGGGAGCATCCTCACCACTCAGTCCTGTTGTGGCATGGGCGTATGACTGATATCTGATGTCTAGTCCACTTATAACTAGGTCATCCATACGAGGACCTTTTTCAAGATCCTCGACGCGTTGCTCCAGGCCCTTAATTTTTTTGTCTTTTTCTTGAATTATTAATTGTAGGGCTTGTACATCTTCTATTAGGCCTATTATTTTGGCCTGCTGGCTAGCCAATTTGGCCTGCTGGCTAGTCAATTTGGCCAATTCTTCTGACACAAAGTTCAGAGATTTTTTGATCTCTTCCATTTCGTCTTTCTTTGGTGGCATTTTACTGACCTGTGGATAGTAAAAACAGTGAATCCGACTGGGCCTCAGCTAGCCCCGCCGCTGCTGGTCCCTCTGCTCACCGCTGCCACAACCGAGCTCCTGTACAGCTTCTCCGCCAAGTCACGCCGCACACCACCGGTGCAGCCGAGCTCCGCTGATCACCGCCTCCTGCTGCCGTCTGCCTGGGTGGTACTTTCGCTAGGCCCCGTCACCAACCGCTGTCAGTCTGGTTGTTCCTCCGCTGGGCCTCGCAACTGGGCTCCGACTCAGGGTGAGGGTTCGCTGCCGCAACCGAGCTCCTGTACAGCTCCTCCGCCAAGTCATGCCGCACACCGCCGGTGCAGCCGAGCTCCACTGATCACAGCCGCTGATCACCGCCGCCTGCCGCCGTCTGCCTGGGTGGTACCTTTGCTAGGCCCCGTCACCAACCGCCGTCAGTCTGGTTGTTCCTCCGCTGGGTCCAGGTGGCCCCCGTCTCTCACCAACGCTGCGCCCGAGCTCCGATCCGGCTCGCGCTCAGCTGCCGCCTCGGTTAGTTCCTCCGGTAAGTCCTCACCGGGGGCTGAGTCGCTTTGTGTCGGAGTTAGGTGGCACAACTGGGCCAGCGTTAAGCTAACTAGCGTTAGCTAGCGTTAGCGTTAGCTTAGCAATCGCTTCGGGTAGCAGCAGCAGCTCTACCCGATTAAAGGGGTATTCCAGCGGTTTTCTTACGGAGGTGGAAAATCGGCCCTTGGGTGTCCGTCACGAGCGCCGATCGCTGTAGGTTAGTTATTTTTTTTTAATGGCAAAATCAGTGACTTAGTCTCAGCACTGAAAAAGTGTGACCATCCCGGTCGCCATCTTAGTGTGATACATAACAACAGACATATTATAAAGTATACTGATGATTCAGTTATTGTCAGTCTCCTTCAGGATGGTGAGAGTGGCCACGGCCCAGTAGTTGATGATTTTGTTCACTGGTGTGAGGATTCCTACCTCCAGCTGAATACGACAAAAACTAAAGGCCAGACCATTGAATGTGTGCAATCTTACAAATATCTTGGGACAATTATTGACAGTCATTTAAACTTTGAAGTAAACTGTGAAAGGGTGTGTAAAAAAGGGTCAGCAACATTTGCATTGTTTAAGGAAACTCGCACACTTCCAAATTGACCGAACCATAATGACAATGTTTTACCGGGCTTTTATTGAATCTGTTTTATCCTTTTCTTTAGTGTCATGGTTTGGTCAGATAAAACTGAAACAGAGGAAATCCTTAGACCAGGTAGTTAGATGGCCCAGTCGTTTGCTTGGTGAGTCACAGCTGAGCATGACATCCCTGTACACCAGACAGGTACAGAGGATTGCTACCTCCATTTTAAATGATGACTCCCACCCTTTGCACTGCCACTTTCAGCTTCTCCCCTTTAGATGGAGGTTTGTTGTCCCAAAATGTAAAACCCAGTGCTACAAAAACAGCTTTGTTCCTGCTGCTGTCAAAGAGTTGAACAAGATGTAGCAATGTATTGCAAATAATTTAGTTATTTATTTATTAATTTTTATTTTATATTTGTTTATTTTTGTCAGTTTTTTACTTGGGTTTTAGACTTCAGACTTTTACTGAATTTTTAATCTCTTTGACTTAGTTTTTAACTTTTTTAATATGACCCTTCTCTCTTATCTCTTTGTTTTTTCTCTTATCTCTTTGACTTATGTCCTGATTGGTGGAGCCTTGAGTACTTTTATCGTGTTTATAGTCTGCTTCATGTGTGCCTGTGTTTGTGTTCATGTTGAATGTAATTGTGGTTTGTAAATATGGATGTCACCTGACTGCAAAACAAATCTACCTACGGGTACAAATAAAGTAACCTGAACCTGAACCTGAAGATGTTTTCTGGCAAAACTGAGATGAGCCTTAATGTTCTTTTTGCTCAGCAATGGTTTTTGTCTTGGAACTCTTCCATGAAGGCCATTTTAGTCCAGTCTCTTTCTTATAGTGGGGTCATGAACACTGACCTGAGGCAAGTGAGGCCTGCAGTTCTTTGGATGTTGTTGTGGGGTCTTTTGTGACCTACTGGATGAGTCGTCACTGCGCTCTTGGGGTAATTTTGGTCGGCCGGCCACTCCTGGGAAGGTTCACCAATGTTCCATGTTTTCGCCATTTGTGGATAATTGCTCTCATTGTGGTTCACTGGAGTCCCAAAGCTTTAGAAATGGCTTTATAAAATTTTCAAGACTGATAGATCTCAATTACTTTGTTTCTCATTTGTTCCTGAATTTCTTTGGATTGCAGCATGATGTCTAGCATTTGAGGATCTTTTGGTCTACTTCACTTTGTCAAGCAGGTCCTATTTAAGTGATTTCTTGATTGAGAACAGGTGTGGCAGTAATCAGGCTTGGGTGTTGCTAGAGAACCTGAACTCAGCTTTCCAAAGATGTGATAAACCACAGTTAATTTATTTTATAACAGAGGGGCAATCACTTTTTCACACAGGGCCATGTAGGTTTGGATTTTTTTTACCCTTCATAATAAACACCTTCAATTAAAAACTGCATTTTGTGCTTACTTGTGTTATCTTTGTCTCATATTTAAATTTGTTTGATGATCTGGGAACATATAAATGTGACAAACATACAAAAAAATGAGAAATCAGGAAGGGGGCAAATACTTTTTCATGCCACTGTATCTATCTATCTATCTATCTATCTATCTATCTATCTATCTATCTATCTATCTATCTATCTATACATATATACAAAACATTTCAGGTTATATTGAATGAAACTCTGATATATATACTGTATATATACAGTGGGGCAAAAAAGTATTTAGTCAGCCACCAATTGTGCAAGTTCTCCCACTTAAAAGATGAGAGAGGTCTCCAATTTTCGTCATAGTTATACCTCAACTATGAGAGACAAAATGAGAAAAAAAAAATCCAGAAAATCACATTGAAGGATTTTTAATGAATTAATTGGTAAATTCCTCAGTAAAATAACTATTTGGTCACCTACAAACAAGCAAGATTTCTGGCTCTCACAGACCTGTAACTTCTTCTTTAAGAGGCTCCTCTGCCCTCCACTCGTTACCTGTATTAATGGCACCTGTTTGAACTCGTTATCAGTATAAAAGACACCTGTCCACAACCTGAAACAGTCAGACTCCAAACTCCACTATGGCCAAGACCAAAGAGCTGTCAAAGGACACCAGAAACAAAATTGTAGACCTGCACCAGGCTGGGAAGACTGAATCTGCAATAGGTAAGCAGCTTGGTGTGAAGAAATCAACTGTGGGAGCAATTATTAGAAAATGGAAGACATACAAGACCACTGATAATCTCCCTCGATCTGGGGCTCCACGCAAGATCTCACGCCGTGGAGTCAAAATGATCACGAGAACGGTGAGCAAAAATCCCAGAACCACATGGGGGGACCTAATGAATGACCTGCAGAGAGCTGGGACCAAAGTAACAAAGGCTACATCAGTAACACACTACGCCGCCAGGGACTCACATCCTGCAGTGCCAGACGTGTCCCCCTGCTTAAGCCAGTACATGTCCAGGCCCGTCAGAAGTTTGCTAGAGAGCATTTGGGTGATCTAGAAGAGGATTGGGAGAATGTCATCTGGTCAGATGAAACCAAAATAGAAGTTTTTTGGTAAAAACTCAACTTGTCGTGTTTGGAGGAGAAAGAACCCCATACCTACTGTGAAGCATGGGGGTGGAAACATCATACTTTGGGGCTGTTTTTCTGCAAAGGGACCAGGACGACTGATCCATGTAAAGGAAAGAATGAATGGGGCCATGTATCGTGAGATTTTGAGTGAAAACCTCCCTCCACCAGCAAGGCCATTGAAGATGAAACATGGCTGGGTCTTTCAGCATGACAATGGTCCCAAACACACCGCCCGGGCAACGAAGGAGTGGCTTCGTAAGAAGCATTTCAAGATCCTGGAGTGGCCTAGCCAGTCTCCAGATCTCAACCCCATAGAAAATCTTTGGAGGGAGTTGAAAGTCCATGTTGCCCAGCAACAGCCCCAAAACATCACTGCTCTAGAGGAGATCTGCATGGAGGAATGGGCCAAAATACCAGCAACAGTGTGTGAAAACCTTGTGAAGACTTACAGAAAACGTTTGACCTCTGTCATTGCCAACAAAGGGTATGTAACAAAGTATTGAGATGAACTTTTGTTATTAACCAAATACTTATTTTACTGAGGAATTTACCAATTAATTCATTAAAAATCCTTCAATGTGATTTTCTGGATTTTTTTTTCTCATTTTGTCTCTCATAGTTGAGGTATACCTATGATGAAAATTGGAGACCTCTCTCATCTTTAAAGTGGGAGAACTTGCACAATTGGTGGCTGACTAAATACTTTTTTACCCCACTGTATATCACAACCTGTTCATTCATTCATTCCTCGAAAATATTAATACATTAATGCCTAATCTATAGATTATAGTCTATAGACTCCAACAGTAAGTCCACAATTAAAATGAGAATGTAGATGGAATAAAAAACTATTTAGTGCGTGACCATATTATAAATAAAATGATGTGTGATTATATTATGACTGTTACAATACTCTCCATTAAAATAACAGAAAAACCCAGCGTGTGCTGTTCCTCGTGAGGTCTGGAGCTGCGCAATTTCAAAACATGTCACTAAAATATCATTAAACAATCGACAGACCACCTTTTTCCTGATCAAAAGTGTATTGGTGTAATATGCATCATAATAGTGACATGCCTGAGAATGCACACCGCCACACCTCTCTGAAATGAGCCTCCACCTTTCAGCGCAAGGCAGGCGCACTGTCTACTGGTAATTAGTTGGTGTAACGCAAAGAGTAAAAAACAGGCAATGTGCTGACAGAAGCTAAAAAAACATTGGCATATGGTGGAAAATCTGGCAGAAAAGTCAGCTGATGAATGTCAAAATACGGTCCCTAGACTTGTTCTTTGTCTGCTTGCATGCATCGAACCTTGACATCAGTACCATGATGGTTTAAGATGAATACATGTACTATTACACCCTTTTTTAACCTGATTTTACAGACTAGCACATCTTATTAAAAACAAAACCAGTAATTTAAACAGTTTTGACAAGCGTTATGGATGAAGGATCACTTCAGTCTCTTTTTGTTTCTTTTGACTTGTACAACCATCCCAAAGATGTAAGAGGAGTCCCCCCTGCTGGTTGTTGAACGCAACACCTGTTTAAAGGAGTTACTTATTGGATTCACTTTTCAGACTCAGAAACTATCCTTATGGTTAAGATACAGTCCATGCTTCAATTTAAGCATCACCCTTGGGGCAGATTTTTATTGAAATGTAGTGAATTGGAAAGGTAAATGGTAAAACGGTAAATGGCGTTCACTTATATAGCGCTTTTTCTAATCTCTGGATGACCAAAGCGCTTTACAGATCCTGCTATCCACCCATTCACACACATGCATTCACACACTGATGGCATACACAGGTGCTGGCCTGACCCACGAGGAGCAACTGGGGGTTCAGTGGCTTGCTCAAGGACACTGACATGCAGACTGCAGAGTGGGAATCAAACCACTGACCCTCCAATCAGTAGTCAGCAACACTACACCTGTGCCACAGCTGCCCCTAAGGTAACAGTCACTCATGCTTACAGTAAATGTCACGTTATAAGCAGAAACCCACGTTTGAATGAGATTACAAAACAAAATGTTCACATGATTTTACTACATTTTGAAAGCTACTGTAGAAAATAACAGGATTCTCCTTGATGTGTCCAAGCTTAGTAATGCCTCAAGGAATGTATGAATAATTGTAATTTTGTGTAATAGACATCATGCTTGTTATGGTATAGCCTACTGTTACATAATATAGGACCCATCCATGGTAATCACGCAAACAAAAAAGTATGATTGTAGCATTCTGTAGGTCACATGGTGTATCTCTGGGTATGTACATGTTGAAAGTTAATGCATGCATCAACATGCATCACTTAGGAAGTGTGTTATATTTTCGGGACAAGCTTACTGTATGGCTTGTTTACTCCAGCGCAAGGTCAGTGTTATCATTTTGCCAAGTTGTTAAACTCAATTAGTCATTTATCACTGTGCTTCAGTTGGCTGAGCAGATAAGCTGCTTCACTGGGATTTGACTCAAACTGACACTCATATTCATCACAGTCACAACTATAGAGGGTGGCTCATGAAACAAATTAAGTCGACATGAAAGCTTATTTTTATGTCGTACTGAAGAGTTATTTAGCAACTGCTGGATGCAAAGGTTTATGTGTTGCTATATGGGGGTGTTTCTTAGGTAGGAGAAGTATCTCATGCAGATAGTCTCCACAGTACAGACAGTATTTACAGTAAGGATTATATAAAACAGTTTAACAATGTTATAGTTGATCGGTCTGTCCAAAATTTGGGCAAGTCTGAAAAATATCTGCATCTGGTGTCAGTTCTATCAGCACATCCATCCATCCATCTTCTTCTGCTTAATCCTTTTCGGGTTGCGGGGGGGCTGGGGCCTATCCCAGCATCTTTGGGCGAGAGGCAGGGTACATCCTGGACAGATCGCCAGTCCATCGCAGGGCCATCACAGAGAGACAAACAACCATTCACTCTCACAGTCATACATAAGGACAATTTAGAATCCCCAGTTTTTGATGCCAGTTAACTTAACTTGCATGTTTTTGGCATGTGGAAGGAAACCGGAGAAATCCCGGAGTAAACCCACGCAGACACGGGGAGAACATGCAAACTCCACACAGATCACTGTTGGTCGGGGGCTGGGATCGAACCCAGGATCCCCCGGCCAAGGGTGAGTTGCTGTGCTGCTGCAGTGCTAACCACTCCACCACCGCACTGCCCTCTATCAGCACAGTTAGAAGCAATTTAACCAGTTCACTCTTCCAACAAGCCAGATGTGCAACACCCGTGAATAATGATGCTGTACAGGTGGCATTTATTTAACAGATTCCATCCATCTTTGGAATGCAATTGTGGGGAAAAAGGGAAATAAATTAGCTTCTGTAACTGTATCCTGTTGCCTTCTTGTGATTTCCCCAGTTGCCTCCTTAAAACCTGTTTAAAATAAATGTTTCTGGGTGTTATCTTGTAAAATGTGGTATGAAGTTTATCTTAAGTATGAACAATCTAATTTGAATTAATCAGTTATATTCAAAATTCCAATTTTAAATCCTATAACGTCTTTCGTACAGTGGTGGATCATCATTGACCAACACTGACACCCTTCATTCTAATATATGTTCCATGATGATGAGTTAAATTATTCCCAATAGTCTACTCTCTTCATTTCATAGCTTTTCTCTTGATTGCATTACTTCCAGTAGTGTAGTGTATGATAGAGTTTTTGTCCAATCATATTTTAGTCATCATGTGTTGCCGGAGTCAAATAAATCTGCCTTAAGGCCTTCAGAATCAAGAGTGCAGGCATCTCTAGCTTAAAATAAATAGTAATTACATTAGATTTCAATTTTGCCAAATTAGGACAATCTAACAGGCATATGATAATGTTGGCATTTTCACATCATTGATTGGATGGTCAGAGTACGCTACAGAGCAAGCCCAACTAGCTAGTGACACCAAAGTACGGCCGGACACTTACAAGCAACAGTACTTTTGAAAACTCTTGGGAAAACCAAAGTTGATCTACAGCTCGACAAATAAGTGCGCAGGGAAATATCCAGGTTTAGTTTGAAGACATTAAATTTACAATTCAAAGCCTGTGGTTGATTTTGATGCTTCACATAAGCTTCAGATAAAAAAATATACCATGTCTTGATGAACTTGGAATTATATTTAATTGATTGTCAATCCATCCATCCATCCATCTTCTACCGCTTTTCCGGAGGTCCGGGTCCCGGAGGCAGCAGTTCAAGCAGAGAAGCCCAGACTTCCCTCTCCCCAGCCACCTGCTCCAGCTCTCCAGAGAGGATACCAAGGCGTTCCCAGACCAGCTGGGAGACATAGTCTCTCCACCGAGTCCTGGGTCTGCCCCGGGGTCTCCTCCCAGTGGGACGTGCCTGAAACACCTCAAGTGGGAGGCATCCAGGAGGCATCCTAATCAGATGCCCATACCACCTCAACTGACTCCTTTCAGTGTGGAGGAGCAGCGGTTCTACTCTGAGCCTCTCCCGGATGACTGAGCTCCTCACCCTATCTCTGAGGGTGAGTCCAGCAATCCTACGGAGAAAGCTCATTTCAGCCGCTTGTATCCGCGATCTTGTTCTTTCGGTCATTACCCAAAGCTCGTGACCATAGGTGAGAGTAGGAATGTAGATTGACTGGTAAATCGACAGCTTTGCCTTAGAACTCAGCTCCCTCTTCACCACAACAGACCGGTACAACGTCTGCATCACTGCAGATGCTGCTCCGATCCGTCTGTCAATCTCTCGCTCCATTTTCCCCTCACTCGTGAACAAGACCCCAAGATACTTAAACTCCTTCACTTGGGGCAGGAGCCTGTCCCCAACCCAGAGAGGACAATCCACCTTTTTCCAGCTAAGGACCATGGACTCGGACTTGGAGGTGCTGATTCTCATCCCAGCCGCTTCACACTCAGTGGCAAACCGATTGATTGTCAATCTTTGGATTATATTTTCATGTTGTGCTTTATGTTTTATTGCTATCTTATTTTATACAGTGCATGATCCCGTTGCTTTTTATTTTGTATAATAATGATTTATGTTCTGTGTCTAAATTGCTCAAGTGTATTTTATTTGCAGATGACACTTTTTTTTGTAGTGGAGAAAATCTTAAACAGCTTCTGGATTCAGTAGAAAATGAACTTAAAAAAATCAATCAGTGGTTCACTGTCAACAAATTATCTATTCACCTTGGAAAAACAAAATATGTCAGGAATGCCCCTCCAAAACAAAAGATTGGACTTGTGCAGAATTTCTCGTCTTAGACATGACTGTATTTCCAAAGACCAAACCTCCAAACGTGACCAAAACCTGATGTGACATAAAGTTGGCTAAACATGACAAACTTGGCAAAGCGTGACATGAAGGCAGTAGGTCGCCATGCTGAGGGCAGTGCGCGGCGTATCTACAGTATATAGTGTAGTAAATCAACAACACCCGTGGACAATCAATAATCAGGAAATCAAAAGTAGCCATGAATAATTAAAGCAAAGACTCAGTGAGAATCCGGAAGTAAACAAAAGGCGCTGTCAAAACAAAAGCCCAAACCCAAATTATGACAGGGATAAACATGACGACATAACCATGAAAATAATAATCATTAACAACACCAAGCAAAATGGTGACCATGATAATAAAACCCAAACAAAACCAAAAACATGATTAACATGAAAACATTAATTGAGAAAACCTAAACATGAACCTAAAGCGAGGACAGGGTCTGATTCGTGTCCTGATAACAGGCAGACATAAATAAACAAAAGATAACAGTGACCACGATAACATAATACTAATAAAACAGAACAATGAAGAACTAAGCTAAGACTAAGGTAAAGAGAATGACAAGACTGAACTAAGAAGATAATCATAGCGGACGGAAATAAATGGCCCCAGTGTGTCCTTGAGCGGCGGGGTCGTGTCCTCCCTGGGGCTCTGGCGGCGCCCTGGGGCAGGTGCCTGTGTCCTGGGTCGCCCTCCCTGTCCTCTGGGGCCTGCGGGTGTGGGTGTGTGTGTACGTGTGTGAGAGTGGGTGTGAGTGGGGGCGGAAGTGGGTATGTGGGTGTGTGTGTTGTGTGTGGGCATGTGGGGCTGTGTGTGGGTGTAGGTGGGCATGTGTGATGTGAGTGTGTGTGTATGTGTGGATGTGAGGATGGGCGGGGGTGTGCGTGTGCATGGGTGTGGTTACCTGTGGGTGGATGTGTGGGGGTGGAGGATGAATGTATGGGTCGGAGAACTTTGTTGGGTGGCAGGTATGGTGCAGTCCATCTAGTGGCATGGGGGTTGGCGATTCGGGGCTTGCTTGTCCTGGCTGCCCTGCTGTTGTGTCGTGGGGCGGGGCGCTTTGTCGCATTGCCCCTGGTGTCATTGGCGGCAGGTGTGTGTGGATGCTCGGGGGTGGTTGGGGGGGCCGTTGGTTCGGGTTGGTGGCCGTGTTGCCATCTGGCTGCTCCAGGGTGGCTGTGGCTGCTGGGCGGCCTGCTGCTGTCAGTGTGCATCTGGGGTGGGTCCTGGGTTGCTCGGTTTGGCGGCCCTCGCCCTGGGTTGGGATTTGGGGGCAGTGGGTGGCCTCATGAACCAGTTTGCGAGCTGGCTTCTGGGGGGGGGGCAGCCTCGCTTTTGGACCATATCCCTCCCAGTCTTATTCCCCCCCTCCCCGATTTTTGGTGGAATATACATCTTCTTGGATACATTTAGGGCTTTGGGGCGGGGGGGTGCCGCACTGTGTTGGCAAAGGATACCTCTGTTGCATGGTGGTGCTGCCCTCACCTCAATTTGAATTGCATTTTAGACACTGAGGGCTTGGGGGGATGGGGGCCCCACTACCTATCGCAGTGGCTCGTGGTGCTCCAACCACCATCCCCCCCAATTTTAACTGCACTATGGTAGTCCACACATTTACACACAATCACATCATACAACCGACATACACCTACCATGTTTTGTGCAAAGGAGAGGGCGGTGGGGGTCTTCCCCTACCCGTTATCCTCCTCCTGCTGGGGACCTGGGGGCCCGGTGGGGGTCTGGGACCCATCATGTTGTCAAAATCCCTGGGTGATGCTGAATGTATAGATACAACCAAGGGAGTGAGAGAGGGACTGAATAAGAGAGTAAGCAAGAGTGAGGGAGTGATGAATGGAGTTGGTGATGGTGGGTCGGTTTTGTGTAGCGCTTTGCATGTCAGGTTGCATCTCGGGGTGCCTGCGGTGGTCTGCTGATCACTCACTTGGGTGGGCGGTGGGGGTGGGGGTCTGCTTCTGTGGCTGCAGCCACCCTGGGCGCTGGCAGTCTCCCCGGCCGCTGCCGGGCACTGGTGTGCATTCAGGCTCACTGCATCACAGTCGTCCTACGAATGAGGGTGGGTGAGTGTCAGGGGGAGAGCACGAATAGATGTGAATAGGTCAGCGTGTGAGTGAGAGTGCTTGCATGGGTGAACATGAGTGGGTGTGGGTGACCCTGAGGGTGAGTGGGAGTGAGATTGAATGGGTACAGGAGTGATAGAGAATGAGTGGGTCCGGGTGAGCGAGAGTGAGAGAGTGCATGAGGGTGCGTATGGGAACATGAAGGTGTGAAGGTGTGGGGATGGGTGTGTCTGCGAGTCGGGAGGTGCTGGATTGAGAGGGGTAGTGCCTCGCGGCTATGTGGGCTCCCCTGGGTGGGGGGGACTTCTTTGAGCATGGGGGCCCCTGGGGGGTGTGGGTCAGTCTCCGACCCGAAGGGTGGGGTTGCTGGCCTCCTGGCATCTGGGGCCCGGGGACTGGCATTGGCCGCAGTGGTGGGGTGGGGGCTTGGCGGGCCCAGGGGTGTGAGCCTGCCACACCGGCCGCCTGGCGGCCTGGCCTCCCTTCGTCGTCCCTTCGGGGGAAGATGCCTGACTTTCCTCGGGCTTGTTGACCTCGGGCACTTGTGCCCTGTGGGGGTTGGTGGAGCTGCTTTGCCTGCTCGGGGTTCCTGGGGGAAGAGCTGCTGTAACTGGCCCCCCCCTTTGTATGTTTCCTGAGAAACCACTCACATGCACACACTTATATTGCACGCGCTCTCATATATACGCACACAGACACACACACACAAATGTCTCTCCTTTAACGGGTGCGGATACCAGACTCGTGTTGAGACATCTTCGGTAGAAGAAGCAGTTTGTCTTCTGTTTGTTTTAATTGTTGGTTTGCTTGTCTTTTTGTCTGTTCCCCTCCCTTTTCTTTCCCCCTCCAATCACTTCCTATCCCTATTCCCCATCCTGTCGGGTCCTCCATGGGTAAAATAATTTAAATAAAGTATTAAAAGTTATTACAGGAGGAGTTTACAACAATATACAGTACATAGTTAGGTACTGTATAAAGCTCCTTTTGGCAAAGTAGATCTGTTTTGGCACAATAAGGGTGACAGATCTCCGTTTGCTCTGCTTACCTAGTTCCCCAGTAGGACGGGGGGGGGGGGGGGGATACAAAGGAACATAATTAGGGACATGACCGTGAACATAAACACAATAAACTGAGCTGAGGTAGGGAAAACACAGAGAATAACAGAAATGAATTTCAAGCATAAACATGGTCCCCTGACCATGCTCAGAACCTGACAAAATGTATAATATTTGGAAACCGCAAATTATATAATCACAGAAAAATTAAAATAAACAATGTTGAAACTGACACAGTTTTGGAAACCAAGGTCCTAGGGGATGACAAACTAAACTGGAAATCACATATAAATTATGTCAAAACTGTCATGTCTAAATCCATTGCCGTACTGTATAAAATTAAGGACTTCCTGTTTCAGAAATCTCTTTGCATTTTATATAATTCACTGATAGTTCCTTATATGACATACTGTGTGGAGAGCTGGGGAAGCACATACAAAACAAACACAAACCTAATATTTTTAATACAGAAAAAAAGCCATATGCATAGAACCCTTACCATGAACCAACAAATCCAATATTCATTCAATTACAGACTCTTAAATAAGATAAGATAAGATAAGATAAGATAAGATAAGCCTTTATTAGTCCCACAACGGGGAAATTCCAGGATTGCAACAGCACAGGGATAGCAACACTCAGAGCAACAATCAGAAGGCAAGAAAAAAAAAAACAAGCAAGCAAGAGCAGCTAATATACATATGTACATATTACTATAAAATATATATATACACACACACACAGACACACAGTGCAGAGCATTGTAGCTGGATGGAATAAATATATGAATATATGAACACACAGTGCAGAGCATTGTAGCTAGATGGAATAAATATGTAAATATATAAACACCCACAGTACGGAGCATTGCAGCTAGGTGGAATAAATATGCAAGTATATAAACACACACAGTGCGGAGCAATGTAGCTAGATGGAATAATATGTAGATATATAAAAACACAGTGCAGAGCATTGTAGCTAGATGGAATAAATATGTAAATATATAAACACACACAGTGCAGAGCATTGTTGCTAGGTGGGATGAAACAGCATAACCGTCTACTTAGTTATCCTACATGGTATGATTATGTGCCCATACATATTCTCACCCTCCATAGCGACCGGTATGTTCCTAGTTGTATGCCGGAGGGGACCATTGTGTAAGTCTATTGCATCTTTTGCATTCAAAAAAAACTATTAGTTTGTTACGTCTTTTTGCTATCTCTGCGAGCAGCCCTACTTAGGTTGTACAGTCTGACAGCCGTTGGTAGGAAGGACCTACGAAACCTCTCGGTTGTGCACCTGGGATGATGTAGTCTGCTGCTAAATGAGCTCCTCAGTGCATCCAGTATGCCCTGCATAGGGTGGAACTCGGACTCCAGCAGAGATGACAGTTTAGCCACCGTCCTTCTCTCTCCTATCTCCTCCACCGGATCAAGGCGCTGCCCTGATCCGGTGGAGGAGATAGGAGAGAGAAAATGATAAATCTGAAAATGAATAAATCTGGTAGATTATAATGTCATTCAAATCCTGTACAAAGCAAATAATAACCAGTTACATGTTAATATTCAGAGACTGTTTTTAAAAAAAGGAAAGCAAATATCAGCTAAGGGAAAACTGTTTTGAACAAATCAGAGGTCAGAACAAATACAAAATATCATTGCATGTCTGTCACTGGAGTTAAACTGTGGAACTGTTGCTCTGAAAATATGAAAGCGTGTTCTAGTCTGAAGCAATTCAAAAATTGTACAAAGATGAAAAAAATCTCAATATCTCACTGTAAATGCTAGGAGCTAAACCTGAAATAACATAAAAGTTTTTGTTTGTTTGTTTTTTGTCTAACCGATTCTATTTGATTTTCTTTGTTGATTTTGGGGCATGACCTCAATTTTTATCATTGATTTTAAAATTGTTATGGGGTAGGCACTATATAAGCACTAGTTTTAGCCTACACCCTTCCAGTTCCTCTTTCATGTGTCCTACATATTTTTGTTGTTTTTATTGTATGTTCATTACCAAATAAAATTCACATTCATTCATTCATTCATTCCCAAATTCATGTTCCAGGTAAGATATTACCTTTGTGCCAGCCTTTTAAAGGTTTGGACAGAAGTGTTGTGCAGTGTCACGACACTCTTTGGCAAACAGGCATGTAGAGTCTATGAGATTCTATTCCTGTTCAGCCACACACAACATGCCTGTTTAATAATTTGTGCTTGGCAGAGTTATATTAACAAGTCTCTATAATTCAATGGAGCCTTTAGTTGTTGCTGTTCCTTTTCCAGCTCACGGGACACTTCATTTTCCTTGAGAAATGATCCCAGCTGGGTGTCTACTTATAGGCAGAGTAGCTGCTGTAATAAATCATCTTCATCTAAAGACTGATTGTAGTGCAAAGAAGAGCTAAACATGTTCAGATAAATTTTAAATGTTACTAAGGGTCATTAGATGGATAATTCTCAGTCAAATGTCTTCTGATATTTTATTTTATCTTTACATCTCATTTATACTGACTTTTTCTTTCCACTAATATAACTGAGCAGATTCCTCCACGCAGCTCTGTTATTTGCTTTCCGCTGCCAGGGACTCCTGACCTTGTTAACCCAGGCAACGTCCGAGCTGGTATGAGTTGCTCTGTGACTGACCATTTCATGAAACTGCTTGCAAAGCATTTGAGTACCACTAGCGTTTGCTGGACTAGCGGCACATTCTTGGCAGATAGAGGTATTATCAGTTGCAAGGACAGGCTAAGACAAACTGACTCCAGTATCTGTTGCAGTGACTGACCAGATGATAGGTTTGTTTATTTCTGCTCTTTGTGTAGTGCATGTCACGATGCACCGACTGGCAAAGGTGACATGATTAGGGACCCAGGAGACAGACGCTGACATGAGTAGATAGTAGACAATTATTTATTAATTAAGATAATGAGTGTTAGGTGAGTGAATGAGTGAATGAGTGCGTGGCTGTCTGGTCACTGGAGCTGAGCGATTCCTGCGGTGACCTGGCAACCTTGCAGGTGCCACAGAGAGAATCCTGCTGGCTCCGTGTGCCCGTGCAGCGTGGTGCGCGTGGTGCTCGACGCTGAGGTGGTGAGGAGGCACTCCGAGGTGGAGGAGATGGCGTCCCGTCAACAGGGGAGGTAAGTCCGCCGCCAGGGAGGTCCACCTGTGCACAGGGAAGAAGGCTAGGAAAGGATGAGTGAAGAGGTGTCTTACGTGACGTGGCTTGGCTTGACGACTTGGCTTTGGCTCTGGCTTGAGGTCGTATCCTCGACGCGTTGCAAGGCAAAGGCGACAGACGACTCCGTGCAGAGCAGTCTGAGACTCTGGCTTTTAAAGCCCATTGATTATCAACAGCTGGTGTGTGCGCAGCTGAGGATGATGATGACGGCCCAGCGGCCGTCATGACAAAAGGTCCACCACAGACCTTGCGACAGATGTGCTTATCCGCCAGGATGTCCAGTCTCACCCCGTGCAACTAGGAGTGGTCCACCACAGACATGGTTTTACTCACGAGGTGTTTTTCTCCCTCCGAGATGCGCAAGACAATCGACTCCCTTATCAAACTTCTGTGTGGCACAAAAATAGCCATAAAAATCCAGGACTCATCTGTAATACTGAACATCATCATCATCGTCATCATCATCATCATAGCAGTCTGTTGGGGGCGACAATGACTGTTTCATTTAGGTCTGATTAGATTCCTCCATGGAGCTCTGTAATTCGCCTTCCGCTGCCAGGAGTGGAATAATGCAACCTTCCTCTGCTGTCTGAAGTACCTCTAGTCAGAGGACATGAGCATCTTTAAACGCAGCACAGTCTCCGGCTACAGGACCAGGGTGGAGGATCTCCTGGCATTTTTTGGTTTTGTGGTGGAGTGTGGAACACTTCAGAATGCCAGATGTCATTCTACATAGTTCCTTTGGGTTTGGAAAAATAATAGGAATCAGAAATGGTTATTTCAGAATAGCTGATTAGAGGACAGGGCAGCTGCTCAAGATATGTTCTATCTAGGGAACATCCAGGCTGGCTACAAAGGCAACAGTTTGCCCCCTGTTCTTTGCCCCACAACCTAAAATGAATGCATGTCTAGAACTTACCATGTAGCTCTCGTGCAGCGAGTTTGGTCTTGATATCAAAGTCTTTCTGACCTTTGACCTTTTGAACTCAAAATAAATGCATGAGTAGAGTTTTGAAAGCACTATATCAGACCCAGGTTTGGTGTTGATATTTGCAGTCTTTTTTTTTTGTTTTAGAGTCATAAAAAGGAGACCCTTGGAGATCCCATGACCTTGACTTATTGATCTCAAAATGAACACATCTAGAACTTAGCATGTATCTGTATACCAATCTTGGTATTAGCATCTGTAGCAGATTTATGGGTTTATAGGTATGTCATACGGCCTGAGAGGTCAAGGCGCATTTTACAGAAGAGCTGGACTTCAAGATTTAGCAACAAGCATTTTTCCATTTATTTCAGACACTGTGTAGTAGTGATGGGCAGGCAGGCACCGGTGCTCCAAACGGTGATCCAATCTTATCCAGGAAATATTTGGTGAGGCGTTTTGAGGCGTGACTCGTGACACATGTGCTGACGTCGAACCACGTGACTGGGTCAGGAGAAATAAACTGAGCAGCTCTACCCAATGGAAATTCATTGGATCATTGATATTTCTTAAAATAGAGCACATTTATTGAAAATGAAAAATACACATTGTAAAAATCTGCATGCTGTATACTTTGTCAACTACATGGCCTAGTAGAGCAAATGAAGTTCCACATGAAGCCTCGTGTATGTGAACCATTTTGATGAAAGGCTCAAGTGTTGAAGAAAGCCTCACGTACTCATGACTAAGTAATAGCTTAGAGGTAAAATGGCTGTCCTGCAGTTGGGAAGCTGGGTCATTCTAATAATTTATTTTTATTTGCACAATGAAGTGTCTGTTGTGTTTGAAAGAGCTTGGATACAACAATAACACATGATTATGCTGAGGCACGATTGTGCCCTGCATGACAATAAGGATCGAGATGAATGTACTGAGAAAGACAGTATGACTGTTGAAAAGTTATTTCTTTAAAAAAAAAATTGATAAGTAGCACATTCACTGTAGTCACCTCAGTTTTATTATTTTTCTGCCTTATGATCATTGATATTTCTTAAAAGACAGCATTTATTGAAATGGGAAAAATACACATTAAACCAACAATACCCTTGTAAAAATCAGCATGTTGTATGCATTTTGTCCACTAGATGGTCTGGTAGAGAAAATGAAGTCCCACATGAGGTCTTGCCGATGTGAACCATCTTGATGAAAGGCCTCAAGTTCTCCAGAAAGCCTCATTTGGCCATCACTAATGTGTAGGCAAATGACTCCAATTTAAAACGACCGACACCCAGCAACAACCAAATGAAAATCACCTGCTGATATACCCATTGAGATAATTAGCCTGCTTAGAACATACCAATGCCCACAGGTAAGGCAATAAATATACACATTTTACATATACTCAACAATACCTTCAAATATTCATTAAAACACATAAATAATGTTTACACAATATTTACAAAATCACACATAATAAATAAACACCCATAAATAGTACCATAAATAGTATAAACCATTATTTACATTTAAATCCACCACCAACTTCCCCCTCTACTCATCTATTGCATACTTTTTCCTCCTGCCATCCTTTGTAAGGCTCGAGCCCCCAGGGAATCTTTTGCCCGAGACACCACCAGGAAGTATGTTGACAAAGTGTTTTTTTTTTTTTTTTTTTGCCTCACACAGTTGACTTAATTATTAACCTTAACTCTTTATATCTCACAGGTAGACTTCAACTAGTGATGGCCAAATGAGGCTTTCAGGAGGATTTGAGGCCGTTCATCAAAATGGTTCATATAGACAAGGCCTCATGTGGGACTTCATTTTCTCTACCAGGCCATCTAGTGGACAAATCGTATACAACATGCTGATTTTTACAAGGGTATTATTGGTTTGAGTTGCTTTCAGACTGACCATTTCATGACACTGCTTGCAAAGTATTTGAGTACTGCTAGCTTTTGCTGGACTAGCAGCACATTCTTGGCAGATAGAGGTATTATCAGTGGCAAGGACAGGCCAAGACAAACTGACTCCAGTATCTGTTGCAGTAATTGACCAGGTGATAGGTTTGTTTATCTCGGAAGTCGCCTGGGTTAACAAGGTCAGGAGTTCCTGGCAGTGGAAGGCAAAGGACAGAGCTGCGTGGAGGAATCTGATCAGACCTAAATGAAACAGTCATTGTCACCACCGACAGAGTGCTATGATGATGTTGATGATTATTGGTTTAATGTGTATTTTTTTTTTTCATTTCAATAAATGCACTGTCTTTTAAGAAATATCAATGATCACAAGACATAAAAAAAATAATAAAACTGAGGTGACTTACAGTGAATGTGCTTGTGCCACTTTTCCATTTTTTTTTTAAAGAAATAACTTTTCAACAGTCATACTGTCTTTTTCAGTACATTCATTTCTGTCCTTATTGTCATGCAGGGCACAATAGTGCCTCAGCATTCCAACTGTGCAAATAAAAATAAATTATAAGAATGACCCAGATGGGACTTGAATCCCAGCTTCCCAACTGCAGGACAGCTATTTTATGTCACCATGGGTTGAGATGCCGTCTCGGCACTGAGCCCATGTTTTCCCTCATCCCTGCCTCCCATTGAGCAGCGTCTCAGCTGGCCCCCAGCTGGCAGCATTATGGACGGCTGGGGCCAATTAGTCTTCATCAGCTGGGGCGCTGCCAATGAGGATAAATAGGAGCAGCCTCGATGACTCGGGGCTGCGACATAAGCACTGCTAGGCTGAAGCCCCTTCGTCTGGTGTCAGCCTCAACTCCCCTTGCAGCATTCCTGTGTTTGTATCCCGCTGTGAGGATGTACGTCTTGCTACCCCCACGTCCGGTACGAGCTGCTTACCTCTGCGCTGTGCAACCTGTGAGTGTACCTCTGCATGAGTATCTGTGCTCTCCTCATCCCTTATCCCTTACCCAAAATAAACCATCTCGACTCACTGGCTTGTCCCTGGCTCTGATTGCCCGGCTCCCTAGAGCCGGATATGACAGTATGTCGCAGCCAGAAGAGTTGCCGGCGGCCGTGAGTCGCTGTGGAAATGTACCTTTCTGTCCGGGTGTCAGCGCTGCTAGCATGCCGTTTCCCAGGAGTCACTTCCGGCGCCAGGGCGACGAGCTAAGGTCCATCTCGGAGGCTGTCGACGGGACATTCTTCACCCTGCACGACGCCTCCAACGCGAGACGCTGGCATCCGGGCCGTGCTGAGGAACTCCTGGACTGTCACCCTCACTCTC
The DNA here is from genome assembly GCA_020510985.1 of Pholidichthys leucotaenia. Lineage (NCBI taxonomy): Eukaryota > Metazoa > Chordata > Actinopteri > Cichliformes > Pholidichthyidae > Pholidichthys > Pholidichthys leucotaenia. The sequence continues at coordinate 316,872,577 of CM035843.1, forward strand.
TGTACCATCTGGAGGACAGTGCCAGGATAGACGTTGCAGGTACACAGCGAGAGAAGCTCCACGGGGTGGATGGAAATCCCGGCAGGGAGTCGAAGTGGGCGACGTCTTTCCCCGCTTCGGAGTCCCGTTCCTGCCGCCATTCCAGTCCGGGAGTTCGCGCCAACCAGAGGACTTCCCCCGACCTGCGCCACGTCACTCGGGATTCCCTTCTAGGAGCCGCAGCTGACAGCAGTTATGTCCGGGGTCGAGTGGCTGTCGCGAGCTCTACTGTGTTTCCTGTCACCACCTTCAGGCATGTGGCGGCGGCAGTGAGATTGATGGTGAGGACTTCAGGGCTACGAAGCTTTCCCGTGCTCGACGCCTTCCTCGTCTCGATCTCCGATCTGGAGCGGCGAATCCTGGGTTTCCCCCTCGCTTCGTCCCCTGGGAGTAGTCGTCATCACATCGCCGAGTCACCTCTGCACGAACCTCGTCCGGATCCAGTTCTGGGTCATCGTCAGGACCGTTCCTCCCACGCAGCTGTCATCCCTTCGCCTCGTCAGTGTGGAGATCCTACAGCCTCGTCCCCTGAGCCTCGTTCCCCCGCTGTCATTCCTGGACATTCGGGCTGGCTCACCCCGGCTGTTTCCCCCTCCTCCTCGACGCGCTTCCTGACCGCTGTGTGTGCCTGGAATCCCGGCCTGGTGAGCTCTCTGCTGGAGACAACGCGAGCGATCCTCAGACGAATTCCCGGGGGGTCCTCCGTTGTCGCCGGGCGGGGAGAGGAAGAAGCAGATTCCACTACAGCAGGCGATACTCAACCTCCAGGGGGCAGGCAAGTCATTGTTTTTTCACACCTGCTTAATGATTTGCTCTGTCACATCCCTGGAGGAGAAGTTCAGGGTTCGCAGCTCCCTGAACTCTCCCCACCTGCTGTAACCTGTTTTCCTAATCCCGCATCCTCTGTGTCTCTCTCCGCCGAGCGGTCCCCGGCTCCGGGTCAACGTGGTGGGATATGGAGAGGGCCTGTGGTTCCGCAGCTACATTGCGGACGGAGGAGGGGGACTGACTGCTGCGTGGAGTCTACGCTGACGACTGAGCGTCCCTGGGTCTCCACGGAGGAGCGGTTCGGTCCAGCGGGACGAGATTCTTCTGGCTTCACGCCGAGTGGGTCGTCGGCGGGGTTACCTGAGCTGGAGGGATCTCAAGCTGCGCTGACCATCGTGCTGGCTGCGGGGCCCGACGCGGCTAGATGGGAGCCTGACAACGACCTCCTGACGACGGATCCTGGATCTTCGCAGTCCTGGACGGCGTCAGAACCCGAGATCAGGCGAGTGCTCTCCTTTCTTTTCTCTCTTTTTATCTTTGAGCACTTCAGCCTACCTCCAGGGGAGACGAGCAGGGTGCAGCCGCCCGCTGCGTCTGAGCTCGTCTCGCCGGGTTCTGGCGCTGCCGGTGATCCTGATCCCGGTTCTGTTTTCTCTTCTGAGCCTTCTTCCAGGGTCACCGGCGAGGAGTTGCTGTTCCTCGTGGTGCTGGAGGGTCCGGGTTCAACGTTGGAGGTCGGTTCTGGTGCAGTGTCCAACGTGGGTTCGCCCGAGACCCAATCGGGGTCCAACGTGGGTTCGCCTGAGGCCCGATCGGGGTCCGACGTGGGTGCTGCCCCAGTGTTGTCCAGGTCCGGTGAGGAGGTGGCCGTTTCCCTGAGGCCCGCCGCCCTCGTCATCGGCTCTCCCCTGAGCCTCTTCCACCGGGATCCGCTCTGACCCTTCGTCCGTCTCAACGGTCCTGGTGGTTGAGTGATGCGGGTCGACGACCCGACCCGCAAAACTTTCGGTTCGGCGATCTGGTTTCCCCCCACTGGTCTGTGTTTGCCTTTGGGCGGCCTGGTTCGGCAGCCGTTGGACTGGATTCCTGGGATCTGGGTCCAGAGTTCGCCGTCCGAACATTTCTCTTCCCCTGATTCGCCAGCTGGACAATGGGCGGGGAGATCTCCGGAGCCATCTCGGCTATTTTTGGACTCTGCCTGCCATACACCTCGGGTGTCACTTTTTCTTTTATCGTTATTAAGGTCACTTGGGTGTAATGTCTGTCCTGTTGGTGGATGTGTATTTATAGTGCTGTGCGTTTTCCTTCCCTCGTACCCAGCATTTTATTTTTTGTACCATGTTTTTAGTCTCGTTTTTGCATTGTAGAGTTATGTTTTGTTCCCTTTCAGACCATACTCTGCAGTTGCCCATTCATTCCAGTCACTTTCATTTCTTTAGGTGACTGTGGGTATTTATATATTCATGTGTGTGGGTTTTTCTTTGCCTGCACTCAGTATTTCTTTTTTATGCCCTGTTGGTTCATTATAGAGTCATGTGCCTTGTTTTCCGTAACACCATGCTCTGTAATTGTCCATTTGTTCCAGTCACCCTCACTTTTCTTGGTGACTGTGTGTATGTACTTATATTGGTGCTGTGTATTGTGTTTTCCCTTTATTTGACCATACTCAGCATTTTTTGCCCTGTACCTTTTTGGTGGTTCTTTTTTTTTTTTTCTTGCTCTGGGTCACGCATGGTTGGTACTCTCTGGGTAGTATGTAACCGGCGTGCTGACCCAGTTCTTCTCCCCATCTGTACCTGGGTTAATTGTTCTGTTGTCAGTATTGTATTTGGGTTTTTCTTTCCCGCTACCCTACATTGCCCCATTGGTGTTGTCCTTCCCTTGGCTTCTTCCCCTCCGGTCCGCCTCCCTTCCTCCCACCCTAGGTGGGGGGGGGGGGGCTGGGATGTTCCTGGTCGTTCAGGAGCCCGACCTTGAGGGAGGGGCTCTGTCACCATGGGTTGAGATGCCGTCTCGGCACTGAGCCCATGTTTTCCCTCATCCCTGCCTCCCATTGAGCAGCGTCTCAGCTGGCCCCCAGCTGGCAGCATTATGGACGGCTGGGGCCAATTAGTCTTCATCAGCTGGGGCGCTGCCAATGAGGATAAATAGGAGCAGCCTCGATGACTCGGGGCTGCGACATAAGCACTGCTAGGCTGAAGCCCCTTCGTCTGGTGTCAGCCTCAACTCCCCTTGCAGCATTCCTGTGTTTGTATCCCGCTGTGAGGATGTACGTCTTGCTACCCCCACGTCCGGTACGAGCTGCTTACCTCTGCGCTGTGCAACCTGTGAGTGTACCTCTGCATGAGTATCTGTGCTCTCCTCATCCCTTATCCCTTACCCAAAATAAACCATCTCGACTCACTGGCTTGTCCCTGGCTCTGATTGCCCGGCTCCCTAGAGCCGGATATGACATTTTACCTCTAAGCTATTACTTAGTTATGAGTAGTTGAGGCTTTCTTGAACACTTGAGCCTTTCATCAAAATGGTTCATATACATGAGGCCTCATGTGAAACTTGATTTGCTCCACTAGGCCATGTAGTCAACAAAGTGTACAGCATGCAGATTTTTACAAGGGCATAATTGGTTTATGTGTATTTTTTCAATTTCAATAAATATGCTGTCTTTTAAGAAATATCAATGATAATAAGGGAAAAAAGAAATAATAAAACTGGGGTGACTCCAGTGAATGTGTCTGTGTTACTTTGCGTGCTTGTACTACTTATCCATTTTTATTAAGTAATAATAAATTTTCAACAGTCTTATACTGTCCCAGTATATTCAACTCTGGCCTTATTCTCATGCAGGGCACAATAGCAATAGTGCCTCAGCATAATGATGTGTAATAATGATCCAAGCTCTTTGAAACACAACAGAAACTTCACCTTGCAAATAAAATGACAAGAATGACATAGCTGGGATTTGAATCCAGGCCTCCTGCTGGTAGTGCAAATGCTTTACCGCTAAGGCATCACCTCAGCTGTATTAAATATCCACTATTTGTGGAAAATACATTAATGGGAGAAATGCGCTCAAACTGTTACCAAATGGGTGAAATCCATATTTTTGCTGCTGCCGCCATATAAAAATTGGCTGTGACAAATCTATTGCACACTCAAACATGACAACACAAAATGTGAGGGATGGGAATTTCCATTGGGTATCGCTGCTCACTTTTTTTCATGTTGCGTGCAAAATCATGAACAGCTTCCTGACCCAGTCACGTGGTCCGACGTCAACACAAACGTCACGATGCACTCCTCGAAATGCGCCTAGCCAAATATTTCCTGGATAAGCTCAGAGCAACCCTTGGAGCTCCAGAGCCTGGCTTCCCATCACTAACTTCAGCTCACCCAGAAAACAGATATCTAGCCCACAATAAACACCAACTCCATCTGTATTTTTATACATAAGAATACATTTTAATATTTGAAAGTTATAAGTGGGCTGCACGGTGGCGCAGTGGTTAGCACTGTGGCAGCACAGTTTACCCTTGGCCGGGGTATCGTGGGATCGTGGGTTCGATCCCAGCCCCCAACCAACAGTGATCTGTGTGGAGTTTGCATTTTCTCCCCGTGTATGCGTGGGTTTACCCCGGGATTTCTCCGGTTTCCTCCCACATGCCAAAAACATGCAGGTTAGGTTAATTGGAGACTCTAAAGTGGCCCCAGGTGTGAATGTGTGTGTGAATGGTTAAGGGATAGCACCGTATCGTAGCTGCTTCATCCATCCAGGTGGTGGATGACCCTCAATTTCCCCTCTGGGGATCAATAAAGTAAACTAAATCTAAAAAAAAAAATAAATTCCCTTTCAGATATAATATGCCATCTAATTAAAGAAGTCCATACCAGTGGCGACAGTCTGTCGTCACCCCCCCCCCCCCCAAAAGAGTACACTACTTTAAAACTCATGCACTCTGGAAAGGCTGTCTGCCACAAGGTTGGCTTTCCCTGCCATATACTGAACTGTAAAATCATAAGGTTGCAGGGACAAATACCACCCTGTGAGATAACTATTAGAGTCTTTCATCCTGTATAACCACTATAGGGTCTGATGATCTGTCTCTAAAGTGAAATGACGACCAAGCAGATAATACCTCAATGATTCAATGTCCCACTTCATGGCGAGACACTCCTTCTCCACCGTAGAGAATCTAGTATCCCGGTCCAACAGCTTATGGCTCAGGAACAGTACTGGACGCCTTTCTCCCTTCACCTCCTGCTGAAGCACTGCTCCAGTGCCCACTCCTGAAGCATCAGTCTGGAGAATAAATGGATGAGCAAAATCCAGACTGTAGAGAACCCCATCACTATATATAGCACCCTTCAAATCCTCAAAGGCTCTGCCACATTCCTCTGTCCATTTCACCTTGTTTGGTGCTGAAGCTTTGGTAAGGTCAGTAAGAATCACTGCTCTCTCAGCAAAGTGGGGAATGAATTTACTGTACCATCCCAGCAAACCCCTAAATGAATGTACCTTTTTCTTTGTAGTGGGCACAGGATAGGCCTGAATGGCATCCACCTTTCCCACTCGTGGCTTAATAACCCCCTGTTCAACAACATGACCCAGGTACTCCACCTGCTGCTGTCCAAAGGCACACTTGCATGGATTAATGGTCAATCCAGCTGTCTTGATCAAATGGAGGACCTGACTAAGGTGCAACACATGTTCCTACCAGGTCTGACTGTAGATGACCACGTCATCAAAGTAGGCAGCTGCAAAGTATGATACACCTCTCAATACCTGATCCATGAGTCTTTGGAACGTCGCAGGTGCCCCCTGGAGACCAAATGGCATAACTCTAAATTGAAAGTTGCCATAAGGTGTCAGAAAGGCTGTCAGTTCTTTAGTCTCAGGCACCAAAGCCAACTACCAATACCACTTGCTCAGGTCTAGTGTGGTAATAAACTTAGCACTGCCCACTCTCTCCAACAGTTCTTCAATTTGGGGCATGGGGTAAGACTCAAACTTTGAAACTGTATTTAGATATCTAAAATCAATGCAGAACCTCAAGGTGCCATCCTTCTTTGGGACCAACACAATGGGACTACACCATTCACTCGCTGACTCTTCAATTACCCGCAGCTGCAACATCAACTCAATCTCCTGCTTGAGCTTTGGGACCAAACGTTCAGGGATTCTATAACACTTTCTACGGAGAATAGCCTCTTCCTTCAAATGAACTTTATGCTGAACCAGTGTGGTGAAGCCAGGTTTCTCCTGAAAAAGTTCTGGATCCAACAGTGCCTCTATCTCTCTCTGCTGGTAAGACTACAGATGAGACACATCCACTAAACAAGTCTGTCATGTTTATGGGAAAAGACTGTTCTCTTTCCTCATCCACTTTAGTCGTACAAATGAGGAACTGATGCTGTGGCTGCTGATGGATAAGCTGCTGCTGCTGCTGCTGGACAAGCTGCTGAAATTCCTTCAATAAGTTGACATGAAAACATTGATGTTTCTTCCGTCTGTCAGGCATATACAGTTCATAGGTCACTGCACTTCTTAGAAATCTGATAAGGACCCTGCCATCGAGCCAACAGCTTACTGTCACTAATAGAAAGAAGCAGCAACATCTGCTGGCCTGGATGAAAAACTCTTTCTGGCCTTCCTATCACACCAAGTCTTCTGATTAGCCTTTGCCATACTCCTGTGCTCCTGGGCCAGAGCAGTCATCTGGTCCGACCTCTCTCTCATTTTTATCACATAAGAGACCACATTGTCCTGATCACTGGATGGACTCCCCCAGTGCTCCTTTGACAAGTCCAGTGGACCCCTCACCTGACAACCATAAAGTAGCTCAAAGGGTGAGAATCCTGTTGAAGCCTGGGGCTCCTCCCGATAAGCAAACAACAAATACGGTACCCATTGATCTCAAACAGAGCCTATATTGGAAATAAACTTCTGCAGCATGTTCTTCAGGGTTTGGTAAATCTCTCAACCAGTCCATCTATCTGAGGGTGATATGGAGTGGTGTTAATGCCCTTTATACCCAACAGCTTATATACTTGCTGCAACAGCTTAGACAGGAAATTTGTTCCACATTCTGTGAGGACCTCTCTAGGTATGCCTACCCTTGAAAATAATTGTATGAGATACTTGGTAACCTTGAGTTACCTTGTTGTTGTTGTTATGAGATGACTGTTGTTGTGAAATGGCACTATATAAATAAAGTTGAATTGAATTGAACCTGCCTAGCCTTAATAGATCTCAGTGGGAAGGCTTCTGCTCTAACGAGTGGCATAATCACAAATAACAAATATGTAACTACTACCCGAGGAGCTTCTCTCTAGGGGTCTAACTATATCCATCCCTATTCTGTCAAAAGGTGTTCCAGTGACTGGTAATGGCTGAAGCTGGGCATGGGCTATTCCCCTAGGTGATGTAAATTAACATGTTTCACATGAAACACAGAACTCCTTAACCTGAGTGTACATTCCCGGCCACACAAACCTTCTAGCAATTCTTTGGAGTGTTTTTTGGAATGCTAGATGAGCTGCCCAAGGAATAGCATGTCCTAGCTCCATAACCTTCTGTGTGAGGCTTTGTGGCAAAGCTATAGCCATAACTTCCCTCTGATGCTGATACAAAATACCATTTTTGACCACATAAGAGGCCTCAGCCAAGCAGTCTACTCTGCCCTGATTCACACCCTCAATTTCAGAGACTTTATTAAACCAGGGTTTTAGCGATGGGTCAGCTTTCTGCAACACAGCTATGTTAGAAGGAATGTCAGAATCGACTGACTGGCTTAGCTGTGTTATTTCCTCACCCAGGTTCTTAGCTGTAACTAAAACCTTGTCCCTTCTTCTCTGGGCCTTGGATTTTGGTTGCTTAATTGGACCCACCTCTAACCCAGAATCATAAAAAGGCAACTCTTGGAGAACATTCCCAGCCCTCTGGGCTCTAGTTGAGCCCATATTACACTCCCTCTCAACAGGTACATTTAGCTTCTGTTCATTAGCACCATCTACCTGACCCTCCTCAGTCTGCTGTTTATCCCTCGCCTGTTGTATGATATCCAACAAAGTTGGAACATCATTGCCAAGAATAACTGAATAAGGCAAATCAGGCACAAGAGCAACAGAAAGGAGATAAGTTTGGCCATCCACCGTTAAATAGACCTCAGCAGTTGGGTACAACTTCTTATCCCCATGTACACAACTAATATTCACTGTAGTCTCTCTCCACAGATCTCTAGGGACTAAACTGGGCAGAGCAACGGTTTGAAAACAACCAGAATCTAAAAGGACCTCTTCACACTGGCAATTAAGCAAAACTGATGTTATATATACCTCTCTGAACTGGTGCTTAGAGGGTGGTCTTGGGACTGAACATAAGAGAGAAGGCTTACTTTGCTTTGTAGCTGGACATGTATACTGAGTGTGACTGATTTCATTGCACTGGTAGCAGCATATATCTTGACGAGAGAAAAAATGTGACTTTTTACTAATATTATGAATATTATGTTTGCTATCCGTGAACTGACTGGAACTGGAATGAGGTCTAATTTGAGCTTGACCACCCCTTTCACCCCCATTAGACTTACTCCATGTGGTGAAGTAGCCATCACGGCTGAAAGTAGGTCTTCTGCTCCTAGACCTGGCTGACAGGAAAACTTCTGCAAGCAGAGCAGTGCTCTCTGCAGTCTTTGTGTCCTGCTCTCGTATCCAGACTTCCAGTTCTGGGTCCTCCATCTGCAGAAACTGCTCCAGAATCATCAGTTCAAAAATGTCTGTTATCGTTGAGGTCTCTGGTTTAACCCATTTATTAAACAGATCTTTCAAATGGGCTGCACGGTGGCGCAGTGGTTTAGCACTGTGGCAGCACAGTTTTACCCTCGGCCGGGGGATCGCGGGGATCATGAGATCGTGGGTTCGATCCCAGCCCCCGACCAACAGTGAGCTGTGTGGAGTTTGCATGTTCTCCCCGTGTTGCGCGGGTTTACTCCGGGATTTCTCCGGTTTCCTCCCGCACACCAAAAACATGTAGGTTTAGGGCGCTCGCGCACGCAGCGACCAGCAGCCGGTGGCTTGTCACCAGACTGCAAACCAAGTCTACCTACGGGTACAAATAAGTAAAAAAAAAAAAAAAAAAAAAAAAAAAAAAAATGAACATAAAGTTCACAAGGGGTTTTGTCCTGATGAACGTCCAGGGAATGAAACCTTCTTCTATAGGTGTTGGCTGTTATCTCATATTTCATTAAAACTGCTTCTTTCATTTTTTCATAGTCTTCCATCTCTGACATGTCCATAAGCACATAAGCACTGCATCAGAATCAGATTTATTGCCATTGTTCATGTAGTACACAAACTAGGAATTTGTCTCGGTGCAATGCTGCAACATTAAACATGATAAAATAAAAGAAATAAACTATACATGCAATAAAGTGTAGAATAAGAGTGAGTAATACTAGTCAGCAGTTAAAATATATTAGCGAGCAGCAGATAATGTGGAGAACCATATAGTGCAGTCGGTAATGCAGGAAGAAAACAGTGATGATTGACATGAGTCTGGTTGAGCTGCTGTACATAGTGCACGAGAGACAATAAGTCACTTAGTGTTCAGCAGTCTGATGGCAGAGGGGAAGAAGCTGTTCATGTGACGGGAGGTTTTAGTCTGGATGGACCGAAGTCTTCTACCTGAGGGGAGGGGGGCAAACAGTACGTGACCAGGGTGTGAGGGATCGGCTATGATCCGGCCAGCACGCCTCCGGGTCCTGGAGATGTACAGATCCTGGAGAGATGGGAGCTTGCAGCCGATCACCTTCTCAGCAGTGCGCACGACGCGCTGCAGCCTTAGTCTGTCCCTGGCAGTGGCTCCTGCGTACCACACGGTTATGGAGGAGGTGAGGATGGACTCGATGATGGCTGTGTAGAACTGCACTAACATCTTGGTGGGTAGCTTGAGCTTCCTCAGCTGCCGCAGGAAGAACATCCTCGGCTGGGCCTTTTTGATGAGGGAGCTGATGGTCGGCTCCCACTTGAGGTCCCTGGTGATGGTGGTGCCTAGGAAGCGGAAGGAATCAGCAGTGGTGATGGGAGAGCCTGTGAGGGTGAGGGGGGGCAGGGGGGTTGTGACTTTCCTGAAGTCCACAATCATCTCCACTGTCTTCAGAGCGTTGAGCTGCAGGTTGTTGTTGTTGCACCAGGACGCCAGCTGGGCCACCTCTCTCCTGTAGGCGGACTCGTCGCCGTTGGAGATGAGCCCGATGAGGGTGGTGTCGTCTGCAAACTTGATCAACTTGACAGACTGGTGGGAGGAGGTGCAGGAGTTGGTATAAAGGGAGAAGAGTAGGGGGGAAAGTACACAGCCCTGGGGTGATCCAGTGCTGATGCTAGCAGAGTCTGAGACAGTCTTTCCCAGCCGCACATGCTGCCTCCGGTCTGTCAGGAAGTCGGTGATCCACCTGCAGAGGGAGTCAGGCACGCCGAGCAGGGACAGCTTGTCCTGGAGCAGAGCGGGGCGGATGGTGTTGAATGCGGAGCTGAAGTCCACAAACAGGATCCTGGCGTAGGTTCCCGGGGAGTCCAGGTGCTGCAGGATGGAGTGGAGGGCCAGGTTGACTGCGTCATCTACAGACCTGTTGGCTCTGTAGGCAAACTGCAGCGGGTCCAGGAGGGGGGTGGTGATGGACTTGAGGTGGGGCAGGACCAGGCGCTCAAAGGACTTCATGACTACAGAGGTGAGCGCTACAGGTCTGTAGTCGTTAAGTCCAGTGATCCGTGGCTTCTTGGGGATAGGGATGATGGTGGAGGATTTGAGGCAGGGCGGCACGTGGCATAGCTTAAGGGAGGTGTTAAAAATGTCTGTGAAGACAGGAGCCAGCTCTTTCGCACAGTGTCTCAGGGTGGAGGGAGACACGCCGTCCGGACAGGGGGCCTTGCGCGGGTTCAGTCTGGAGAACTGTTTGAGCACGTCCTGCTCACTGATGACAAGGGCAGGGGGGAGGAGGGGGGGGGCGCCTTTGATGAAGTAGGGATCGTGGAGGCTGTGGAGCTGGAGGGAGGGGGGGAGTTGGACACAGATGACGAGGTGTCAAAACGGGCATAGTGTTGGGACAGTCTTTGACAAAGGGCTTTGTCATCCTGACCTTTAGGAGCCTGAGGCCGATAGTTGGTGATTTGCCTCAGTCCTCTCCACACAGAAGCTGAGTCATTAGCAGTGAACTGCTGCTGGAGTCTCTCAGAATACAGAATCAGAATCAGATTTATTGCCATTGTTCATGTAGTACACAAACTAGGAATTTGTCTCGGTGCCATGCTGCAACATTAAAAACGTGATGAGATAAAGAGATAAACTAAAAAACTAAAGGACTAAAAACGTGCAATAAGTGTAGAAAAATAAGTAATAATAATAATAATAATAATAATAATAGTAATAATGAGTAATACTAGTCAAGGCAGTTTTAAATAAATTAGCAAGTAGCAGATAATATGGGGTACCACAGTGCAGTTGATAATGCAACAGATAAACAGTGATGAATGACATGAGTCTGGTTGAGCTGCTGTACATAGTGCACGAGAGTCAATAAGTCACTTAATGTTCAGCAGTCTGATGGAAGAGGGGAAAAAGCTATTCATGTGCTGGGAGGTTTTAGTCCGAATGGACTGAAGTCTTCTACCTGAGGGGAGGGGGGCAAACAGTACGTGACCAGGGTGTGAAGGATCGGCTATGATCCGGCCAGCACGCCTCCGGGTCCTGGAGATGTACAGGTCCTGGAGAGATGGGAGCTTGCAGCCGATCACCTTCTCAGCAGTGCGCACGACGCGCTGCAGCCTTAGTCTGTCCCTGGCAGTGGCTCCTGCATACCACACAGTTATGGAGGAGGTGAGGATGGACTCGATGATGGCCGTGTAGAACCGCACTAACATCTTGGTGGGTAGCTTGAGCTTCCTCAGCTGCCGCAGAAAGAACATCCTCTGCTGGGCCTTTTTGATGAGGGAGCTGATGGTTGGCTCCCATTTGAGGTCCCGGGTGATGGTGGTGCTCAAGAAGTGGAAGGAATCTGCAATGGTGATGGGAGAGCCTGTGATGGTGAGGGGGGGCAGGGGGGTTGTGACTTTCCTGAAGTCTACAATCATCTCCGCTGTCTTCAGAGCGTTCAGCTGCAGGTTGTTATGGCTGCACCAGGACACCAGCTGGGCCACCTCTTTCCTGTAGACGGACTCGTCGCCGTTGGAGATGAGCCCGATGAGGGTGGTGTCATCCGCAAACTTAATCAGCTTAACAGACTGGTGGGAGGAGGTGCAGGAGTTGGTATAAAGGGAGAAGAGTAGGGGGGAAAGTACACAGCCCTGGGGTGATCCAATGCTGATGCTAACAGAGTCCGAGACAGACTTCCCCAGCCGCACATGCTGCCTCCGGTCCGTCAGGAAGTCGGTGATCCACCTGCAGAGGGAGTCAGGCACATCGAGCAGGGACAGTTTGTCCTGGAGCAGATCGGGGCGGATGGTATTGAATGCGGAGCTGAAGTCCACAAACAGAATCCTGGCGTAGGTTCCCGGGGAGTCCAGGTGCTGCAGGATGGAGTGGAGGGCCAGGTTGACTGCATCGTCCACAGACCTGTTAGCACGGTAGGCAAACTGCAGCGGGTCCAGGAGGGGAGTGATGATGGACTTGAGGTGAGACAGGATCAGGCGCTCAAAGGACTTCATGACTACAGAGGTGAGCGCTACAGGTCTGTAGTCGTTAAGTCCAGTAATCCGTGGCTTCTTGGGGACAGGGATGATGGTGGAGGATTTGAGGCAGGTCGGCATGTGGCATTGCTTAAGGGAGATGTTAAAAATGTCTGAAGACAGGAGCCAGCTCTTTTGCACAGTGTCTCAGGGTGGAGGGAGACACACCGTCCGGCCCGGGGGCCTTGCGCGGGTTCAGTCTGGAGAACTGTCTGTGCACGTCCTGCTCACTGATGACAAGGGCAGGGGGGGAGGAGGAGGAGGAGGGGGGGGGGACCGCTTTTGATGAATTAGGGGCTGAGGTGGCAGTGGAGCTGGGTGGAGTGGGTGAGTTGGACACAGCTGACGAGGTGTCAAAACGGGCGTAATGTTGGGACAGTACACAGATTTAGCTCTCCTCAGCTCTCTGTTAAACCGATATTTAACCTCCCTGTAGCAGCCCCTGTCTCCACTTTTCAGCGCTGCTTCCTTCTCCTTCCTGATCTGTCTGAGCTTAGCAGTGAACCAGGGCTTATCATTAGAGTACCTCACCCTGGTGCGCGATGGAAGAATGCTCTCCTCACAAAAGTGGATATAAGAGTTCACAGTGTCTGTGTATTCATCCAGATCATGCATGCTTTACCTGTGAGCAGGGGAACCAGTTGAATAGTCCACTTTTCCTTTCGCCAGCTGCAGACCGTAGCCGTTCTTTCAAATGTTGACAGATAATGTTCAATATCATCCTCGGGAGAGAACGGGTTCAGCCTGGGCTCGCGGTGCATGTGTGATGTCCTCGGTTGTACCTGAAGCAGTAGCTAACTAACTAACCTGCACTTATATAGCGCTTTTCTAGTCACAAAGACCACTCAAAGCGCTTTCACTAATACTAACCCTCTATTCTAAGGGCCTATAGGAAACAGATATATAGGGACAATTTAGAACAGCCAATTAACCTAACATGCATGTCTTTGGATTGTGGGAGGAAACCGGAGCCCCCGGAGTAAACCCACGCAGCACAGGGAGAACATGCAAACTCCACACAGAAAGGTTCCAACCCCTGCCAACCTGGGGATTCAAACCAGGAACCTTCTAGCTGTAAGGCAACAATGCTAACCACTGCACCACCGTGCTCCTTCTGTGGGCTGACCCAACTAGCCGTTACCCCGGAGTCTTCACCCGAAGCGTCATTCTTACCATTGCGTTCACCCCGGCTCTCATACCCCTCTCTCAACTCTGTCACCTGTGCTTGTATCTGGTAAAACTGGTGCTGCATACGCCACCATCTTTGCTCCTGGAGAGAGGCTTCTTCCTCTAAATGATGATCTCAGGATGTCTGCAAACAAACTAGTGTCTTCACCAGTCTTGTTAATTCTTCCAGCTTGTCCAGTCTGCTGGCCCCCTGCTCCTCACTTGACATACCTAATTCACAGTCCTCTAACTGCTCCTGTTGCTTCTTTGTGTTTCTTTTAGCCATTACTTCTTCTGTACAGTGTTGTCACTCCTCAGCTTTTATCAACACTTTCCGCTTTTTCTTCTGACACCATTTGTCATACGGCCCGAGTGGTCAAGGCACGTTTCACAGAAGAGCTGGACTTCAAGAGTTTGCAACAAGCATTTTTCCATTTATTTCAGACACTGTGTAGGCAAACAACTCCAATTTAAAACAACTGACACCCAGCAACAACCAAATGAAAATCACCTGCTAATATACCCAATGAGATAATTAGCCTGCTTAGACCATACCAATGTCCACAGGTAAGGCAATAAATATACATATTTTACATATACTCAACAATACCTTCAAATATTCATTAAACACATAAATAATATTTACACGATATTTTACAAAATCACACATAATAAATAAACACCCATAAATAGTACCATAAATAGTATAAACCATTATTTACATTTAAATCCACCACCAACTTCCCCCTCTACTCATCTATTGCATACTTTTCCTCCTGGCACCCTTTATAAGGCACTCGAGCCCCCAGGGAATCTTTTGCCCGAGACACCACCAGGAAATATGCTGGCAAAGGTAAGTGTTTTTTGTTTTTGTTTTTGCCTCACACAATTGGCTTAATTACTAACCTTACTCTTTATATCTCACAGGTGGACTTCAACTCACCCAGAAAACAGATATCCAGCCCACAATGAATACCATTTGCAACTTCCAACTCCGTGTGTATTTTTATACATAAGAATATATTTTAATATTTTAAAGTTATAAATTCCCTTGCACATATAATATACCATCTAATTAAAGAGGTCCATACCAGTGGCGACAGTCCATCGTCACAAGGTATATTAATGTTGGTACATGTATTAATGTAAATATGAATGTGAGTAGGAAGGAAGATTTATTTTCTTTACACTCAGATCCTCATTAGGGCACCAGCCCAGATAATGGACAATTTTATTAACAATTCTTCATTTGTACCAATTATGAATCAGTCTCAACAACAAAAAACCCCCCCAAAAGGCGCAGTCAGGCGCAGTCATATGACGGGCGCAGTCCTGCGCCTGTCATATGATGTTATGTGACGTGCCAAACACTCCCCCGTTGTACTAAGAATTCTACCTCACAAGGTGGTAGACATGTATAACTTACTGCTCTTGCCTTGGAGGACTTATGGCAGACATGGAAGCATCCTTATTTACACCAGAGAGGAAGAAATTTTTAGACAAAAACATATGGACGTTACCGATCGCTGTGGATGTACTCGGTCGCAGATGGAGGAGCATTTGCTCCCAAATTTGCCAAGTATGATTCAAAAAAGGGATTATTTAGCTTATGAAGGTAAATGTTTACATTTTGTTATAACACAGGGTGGGCGAAGCTGCCTGATGTTCACCTGCTGCCGCCCCCAGCATCATGTGACAAGACAACAGCCGCGCCAGTTCCATGTCGTCATATAACATAAATAGCGGCGGAATAAAAGTGAAATTGAGGTGGGATAATCATATCAGTTTCTGAATGTGGGAGAGAAAGCAAAAATGTCTGACAGAAGAGAAAATAACGGCCAAGATGCCTCAAAAAGGGCGAAGCAAGCTGCCTTCACCAGAGGTAAGTGACGAATGTCTGTGTTTGTTTATTGTTTTGTTTACATTGTACTGGATTGTACCGATTTTCTGGTCCATATACTTTGAAGATAAGATAGCAAAATGCCCAAAACAAGAAATGGTGACAAAAAGCAAAACCATTTTTTGTGTAAATATGTCCAAAGTCCACTTTTGACTGAGAGCTATGTAATCTGATATGGCTGCTGTGGCATTATGCAAATTAGATGCATAAATTTACTCCTATCTCAAACTTTGGATCATATTCTACATCTTTCTAATTGACAGCAAGCCATTATCTCTTACCACTTTCAAGTTATAGCTTTGGAAATCTCTGATATCTGAACTGAATATTTTCTTGAAAAAATGTTCACCACTAGGGGCTGATGGCGCAATGGAGCACCATCCACAGTCAGTAGTTAAGAAAAGTGGATGCAATTTTATGATGAAAATGATGATTAACTATAAAAATTTAAAAAATTGTGTTACTCTGAAAAAGAACGTAAATTAGTGAAAGGACAAAATGTATTTTGAAATTCTGATGGGGGTTTGCATGAAATGAAGTTAAAAGAACTTATACCAGGAATATTCTGAAAAATTAAGTTTAAATTAAACAACAGACCATCAGCCACAGAGTCAGATCACGTCCCTGGTGGTAGCAGGGCCCCCACGTGCCAACCTTGATTCAGCTGGATGTCTGTGGATTCTGTTGATGGAGAGGCTCATGGACAGATTCTCCCACAAGGCCGTGCTCCTGAGATCGTGATTGGGCTATTCTCCAACAAACTGGGTGAGGTCCTCTCTTTTGCATTGAAGAAGGAATTGGTTTATTGTGCAAAGTCTGATGAGAAAGTCAAATAGGGACAAAAGCATGCCACAGATCCGTTTCTTCCGATGTATGTGGCTTGAATGAAACTGTTTAAGCTTAGAAAAAAATCAAACAAAATCTTCTTGCACTGTGATTTAAAAAAAAAAAAGATTAAAATAAGAAAAATGAATTTTAAAGAAAAGAAAAAGGATTTTCATAGACCATGACAGGCTCAGGGCCTTACTTGGAAGACAGAAAAAAATGGAAGAGCAGAGAAGGCTCCTTACAGCTTGACCAATGCCCCAAAAACTGGACAAAGGAAAGTTTTTCCTAGGGGTGGCAGAATCTCACTGAATTTCATGAAATCTGAGCTGAACCAATTATATTTGAGCTTCGTTCAACAAAAGTCATAAACTCAACCTAAAAAGGGAAATCAAATTAAATCAAATCAACCTTTATTGTCATGTTGCTGTACATACAACTGTAGTGCAGGCAAGATGAAATTACATTTCTCTAGGCATCCATATATGTAAAAAGAACATAATTTAAAACACACTCACACACACCCCTCACCCTCCACCCCAACACAGCCATTCACACATCCCTGAGACACATTTGGTTATTGAGTGAGTGAGTGAATGAGTCAAAGTGGCTGAGTAAAATAAATGCTTGAAACTAACTAGAACTACAATATACATATAATATACATAATGTCTATAAGGTGCAGTAGTATGTATAAAAGATTCTGTATCAACTGTTCAGCATCCTAACAGCTTGTGGAAGGAAGCTGTTAATCAGTCTGGTGGTTCTGCCTCTGATGCTCCGGAATCATTTGCCAGATGGCAGCAGTTCAAAGTGTTTATGCAGAGGGTGAGAGTGGTCCTTGACAATGTTCAGTGCCCTGCTCCTACAACGACTCTGAAAAAGTTCTTGGACAAAGGGGAGGGAAACTCCAATTACCCTCTCAGCTCCCTTAACTATCCTCTGCAGGGCTTTTTTGTCTGACATACTGCAGCTGGAGTACCATGTTGCAATGCAGTACGTCAGAACACTCTCCACCACACCTCTGTAGAAGGTCCTGAGGATGCAGATGGGGAGAGAGGCCTGTTTGAGTTTCCTCAAGAAATGCAGTCTCTGCTGGGCCCGCTTCCTGATCCCCAAAGGAATTCTTGCTCCAGGTCAGGTCCTGCAAGATCTGCACTCCGAGGAACTTGATGTTCTCCACTCTCTCCACTGAACGGCCGTTGATGCTGAGAGGGACGTTTTCAGGCAGTGACCTCTGGAAGTCAATAATCATCTCCTTCGTTTTGTCCACGTTGAGCACCAGATTGTTGTCCCTGCACCAGCCCTTCAGGTCTCTAACTTCTTCCCTGTACATTGATTCCTCATCCCTCTGAATAAGTTCCACCACTGTGGTGTCATCCGCAAACTTAATAATCTTGTTCCCCTCGTGTCTGGATACACAGTCATGTGTTAGAAGTGTAAACAACAGTGGACTGAGTACGCAGCCTTGAGGGGATCCAGTGCTCAGTTTGATGGAGTTGGAGATATTGTTTCCAACATGGACAGACTGAGGTCTCTCGGTCAGGAAGGCCAGGATCCAGAGACATGTGGTGGTGTTCAGACCGAGAAGGAGTAATTTCTCCATCAGTCTTTGGGGAATAATGGTGTTGAATGCTGAACTGAAATCAATGTACAGGAGTCTGGCGTAGGTGTCTTCCTGATCCAGGTGGGTGATGACAGAGTGCAGGGTGGTGACTATAACATCCTCTGTGGAGCGATTTGAATGATACACAAACTGGAGTGGGTCATGTGATGCAGGGAGGCAGGCTGTGATGTGTGGTTTGACAAGCCATTCAAAACACTTCATCACAATTGGTGTCAGTGCGACAAGACAATAGTCATTCAGACAGGACACAACTGGTTTCTTTGCCACCGGTACTATGGTAGAGGTCTTAAAGCATTTGGAAACAATGGCCTGACTCAGGGAGATGTTATAAATGTCAGTCAGGACATCTGCCAACTCGCTCGCGCAGACTCGGAGCACACGTCCCGGGATGTTGTCTGGACCTGCAGCTTTACCTGGGTTGACCCTGATTAGGGTCCTCCGTGTGTCTGCTGCATTGATGGTGATAGCTGGCCCAACAGATGGTGGAGATAGGCCAGCCCTCCCTCTGATTGTCGGGTTTGATGCTTCAAATCGTACAAAGAAGTTGTTGAGCCTGTCTGGAAGCGAAGCATCATCATCATCATCAACCCCCTGCCTAGGCTTATAATCCGTCAGTGCCCGAACTCCCTGCCACATCCATTTGGTGTTCCCTGTGTCACAGAGGTGTCCCTGGATTTTCTCCGCATAGGTGCGTTTTGCCGTCTTAATTCCCTTTAATTCCCTCTGGCTGAGCGGAGGGCAATCCTGTCCTCCGCTCTGAAGGCTGCATCTCTGGCTGTGAGCAGCGAATGCACCTCTGCAGTCATCCAGGGTTTATAGTTGCCCCGTGCAGTGAAGGTCTTCACTATAGTGACATCCTCTGTGCACTTCGTGATGTAGCTGGTGACCATTTCAGCGTACTCCTCCATGTCTCTCCTGTCTCCCTGGGAGGCTGCTATTTTGAAAACCTCCCAGCCTGTATGCAGAAAACAGTCCTGAAGTGCCGAGGCTGTACCCTCTGGCCAAGTCCTGATTTGTTTCTCTACTGGCCTGCTGCGCTTCGGTAAGGGTTTGTAGGCAGGCACCAGTATCACGGATAGGCGGTCAGAATGGCCGAGTGGAGTAAAGCCTGGAGTTCTATTGGTCAGTTAAAGTTTCTGAGGTGGGGGTCTCCCACAGAGCAGAGATAGAGACATTTGATATGAGAAGTGAGACCCTCCTTAAAGTATGTGTGCTGAATAAAGCATAAATTCCTTCAACTTTAGTGACTAAGATATTCCACTCAATAATAAGGGAACATACAATATATCTACATTGTAACTGTAATTAATTTGTAATAGGAAGCATGCAACAATTAATTTCTTCCTTAAAATAAAGCAACACATGTAAAATCATATCAATAAAAGCATTTGAAACACAATTGTCCGTTCCAAGAGTTCCACCAGGTCTTCAGTAGCAGATACTGTCTTGAGAGAAAAAAATATTAATTAGTTTATTTGTCCATCCATCCATCCATCCATCCATCCATCCATCCATCCATCTTCTTCTGCTTAATCCTTTTCAGGTCACGGGGGGGTGGGGGGCTGGAGCCTATCCCAGCATCTTTGGGCGAGAGGCAGGGTCCATATTACATATACTCCACTGCAAAGAAAAAAAATATTAAATATTCCTGATTTGTCCACCAGATGGCACTGTGAAACTGTCTTGTTGTTTACTGGAGAATCTTGACTCCCACAAGTCTGGATTATGTCAACCATAAACCTACCAATTTGAAACATTCCTTTGCCAATGAACAGAAAAGGGAGAAGGACTACGTCTTGGAGAAGAGATTAACTTCCACTTTATGGCCTATGGATAGTGTTACAGCTCTGGTCCTTGGATGAGAGAAGCAGTTCATGCCCAGACTTAGCAGTTGAAACAATTTTTTTTCAGTAAAGAATGATTTTATAAATTGGAACTCAAGGTCACGCTACAGTATCTGTACTCATTCTTGTTTTAGAGTCTGGAAAAACCAAACACTTGATGACCCAGTGACCATGACTTTTGATCTTTTGACTGTGGATGTTGTGATGCTGTTTATAGGATGTATTATTGTGTGATACGGGTGGTGGCTCCACCTTTTCACTTCTGCCATCACCCGGGGTATAAGAGGGCTGTGGGGATGAGGGGTGGTCTCTTCGACCACCTTTCAGCCTAGCTGGAGCGTCTCTGTATCTACAGTGAGTTCATAATAAAGTCCTGTGTAGTTCACCATTCGCCTCATCATTGTTCCACATTTTATAGACACAACATTTGGCGATGAGGATAAAGTTGTGGATGCTGGCGTCTCTTCAATTTGGCCATTTTTGGAGTCTCTGGGAGAGCCTCTGGTTCCTTGGTTGAGATGGTTCGCTGCATTTCAAAATTACTTGGTGGCACTAAACCTTGGTGAACTGAAGAAGGTATGGACACGGGCAATTTTGGCCCACAATTTAAGTATGGAAGGACAGCATATCCTTGCTACCTTGGGTTGTAGCAATAGCTTCAACAACGTGGTTGAGTTAATGGCGCAACATTTTCACCCACCTGCAAACGTCATCGTCTGGAGGATCCAGTTTCAGCAGCGCCACCAGCGGATCGGCAAGTCAGTATGTGACGATGGAGTGTCACTACTGTTATGACTTATTGTATGTGTCATCATGTTATATTTGTAATGTTGTAAATGTTAGTATGATTATTTGTTAAAGTTGCACACATTATTTGGGATCTGTCTTTGTTTAATTTGAATGCCCTTGGGAGATAATTGTTATGGTCAAGTATTTTGGTAAAATAATTGATAAATGATTTATTTCACATACCTTTGCCAACATGCTTCCTGTGGGTGTCCGGGCAAAAGACTCTTTGGGGGTTGAATGCCCTTTTATAGGACACCAGCAGGAAGGAAGCATGTATGGTAAGTTAGAGGGGTGGTTTATCATTTGTAAATAAGGGTTGGAACTATTTATTGAATTATTTATATTGTTATTTATTATATGCTATTTATATTTACATTGTATATAGTTGGGGGAATTATTTATGTATTTTTAGATATTAGTGGGTATGTGTTAAGAATGGAAATGTTCATTGTTTTACCTGGGGTTATGGTAGGGGCTAATCAGCCCTAATTGTCTCCAGTACTATATAACAGGTGTGGTTAATGATAAGGTTGCATTCTTATTATCCTTGGTATGCTTCTTGGTTGGCGAATTGTGTATTGTTGAAGAAGAGTCGTGTCAGATGTTTTTCCTGGAAACTATTTGCTGGTAAGATTATTGAAATAAAAATGGACTAATTGAAAATTGAAATCTGGCCTCGCCCCGCTGTACATTGTCACATTTGGTGGCAGTGGTGGTCCGTTACCAGGACGTTGTAGCGTTTGGTGGACGGAAGGACTCATGTCGAGAAGGAAAGCGAGGCAGGAGGAGCAGTCTGACCTGGATGCAGGTATGGCGGCTGAGGACCCGGGAGTCAGCGGACTGGGCGAGCTCGAGGAGCTAACGTGCCTGGTGAAATCTTTGGTGCGTTCGCTGACTCTCAGAGATCGCCAGCTGGAGGAAGAAGCCGCTCGTCAGGAGCAAAAGTGGCAGACTGTGGAGAATCACATTCGTCGGATGGAGTCCCAGGTTGCGGAGCTGAGAGAGGACTATGGGAGCCGGGTTGAGCGTAGTGGTGACGACAGCGCTTTGGGGGAGGACCCCAGGGTGACGGCCAGTCGGGTCGGCTCACAGGAGGATGATTTGCCACTGCAGGTGCAGCCAAGGAGGCCACGAACGCACCATGAGCCCAGGCTGAATCCTCTCTCTCCCGAAGATGACATCGAGCACTACCTGACAACGTTCGAGAGGATCGCTACAGTCTGCCGCTGGCATGAAGAAGAGTGGGCTATCCATCTAGGTCCTATACTTACAGGTAAAGCGCAGAGCGCATATGTTCTGATGGATGTTGCTGACACGGATAATTATGGGAAAGTCGAAGAAGCTATTTTAAATAAATTTGAAATTACATCTGACACATATAGGAGGAGGTTTCGGTCCCTGGACATTCATCAGGACGAAACCCCTCGTGAACTTTATGTATGCTTAAAAGACCTGTTATATAAGTGGATTAAACCAGAGACCCTAAATATAAAAGACATTATGGAACAATTAATTTTGGAACAGTTTTTGCGCATGGTGAACACGGAACTGGGAAGTTGGATACAAGAGCGGGACCCGAAGACTGCAGAGGGCGCTACTCGTCTGGCGGAGGTTTTTCTGTCGGCCAGCAGGAGAACTACTTTCGGCTGTGACAGCTCTTTCAGGAATAAGTTTAATGAGGGTAAAAGGGGTGGTCCAGCTCAAGTTAGACATTTCAACTCCAGACAGTTTTTAAATGGCAGAGATAATAGAAGCAAAAAGTCACGTGTTGTGTCTAATAAAGATATTCGTTGTTATCAATGTAATGAAATCGGTCACACACAATACTCATGTCCTTCCATAAAAAATGAGAAACCATCATTGCTGTGCTCAGTTCCAAGACCTACTTTGTCAGCACCAAGTCATGGTGAAATATATAAAATTAACGTTCTGCGTAATGGTCAGTGTGAAGAGTGTCAGCAGCTTGGTCATCAGCAGCAGCCTGTTCTTCAGGAGACACATCAGCTCTTGATTTGTGGGCCGGAAGTGGATGAGGAGAAAGAACAGTCTTTTCCCACAAATGTGTCAGAGCCTTATGTGTTTCAAGTGTCTCATTTGCAGGTGGATCAGCAGATAGAGTTAGAGGCACTATTGGATCCAGAATTGTTTCAGGAGAGACCTGGTTTCACCATGCTGGTGCGTCATAAGGTTAATATGAAAGAGGAAGCTGTTCCACGTAGAAAATCTTATAGGATCCCGGAACGATTGATACCAAAGATGAAGCAAGAAATTGACTTGATGTTGCAGCTGGGAGTGATCGAGGAGTCAGTCAGTGAGTGGTGTAGCCTGATTGTGCTGGTCCCCAAAAAGGACGGCTCATTAAGATTTTGTATTGATTTCAGATACCTTAATTCAGTATCTAAGTTTGAGTCATACCCCATGCCCCGGATTGACGAATTGTTAGAGAAAGTGGGCAGGGCTAGGTTTATTTCTGCTCTGGACCTATGCAAGGGGTATTGGCAGGTGGCATTGGCACCGGAAACAAAGGAACTTACAGCCTTTAAAACACCTTACGGCAGTTTTCAGTTTAGGGTCATGCCATTTGGCCTTCAGGGGGCACCTGCAATGTTTCAGCGGCTGATGGACCAAGTGTTAAGGAGAGTATCAAATTTTGCAGCTGCCTATCTGGATGACGTGGTCATTTATAGTCAGACCTGGGAAGAACATTTGATACACCTTAGGCAGGTCCTTCAGTTAATTAAGAGGGCTGGACTGACAATCAATCCACGCAAATGTGCGTTCGGACAGCAGCAGGTGGAGTACCTGGGACATGTGGTTGGTCAGGGGGTTATTAGACCACGAGTAGGTAAAGTGGATGCCATCCGGACCTACCCTGTACCTAGCACTAAGAAGAAGGTACGATCATTTATGGGAATGGTAGGATGGTACAGCAAGTTCATTCCCCACTTTGCTGAAAGAGCCACAGTGTTGACTGACCTCACTAAGGCTTCAGCACCAAATAAGGTAAAATGGACAGAGGAGTGTGACAGAGCGTTTGAGGATCTGAAGAGGGCTATTTCTGGGGAGAAGGTTCTGTACAGTCCAGACTTTGCTCGCCCGTTCATTTTACAGACTGATGCTTCAGGGGTTGGCATTGGAGCAGTACTTCTCCAGGAGGAGAAGGGAGAGAGACACCCAGTACTGTTCTTGAGCCGTAAGTTGTTGGACCGGGAGACAAGATATTCTACGGTAGAAAAGGAATGTCTTGCCATGAAATGGGCAATAGGGTCCCTTAAGTACTATTTACTAGGGCGTCATTTTGTATTGGAGACAAATCATCTGGCCCTACAGTGGTTGGACAGAATGAAGGATGTAAACAGTCGTCTCACAGGGTGGTATGTGTCCCTCCAACCTTATAATTTTACTGTTTGGTATGTGGCAGGGAAAACCAACCTTGTAGCTGATAGCCTCTCAAGAGTGCATGACTCATAGAGTACTGTACTCTCGGGAAAGGGGGGAGGAAATGTGATGATGGAGTGTCACTACTGTTATGACTTATTGTATGTGTCATCATGTTATATTTGTAATGTTGTAAATGTTAGTATGATTATTTGTTAAAGTTGCACACATTATTTGGGATCTGTCTTTGTTTAATTTGAATGCCCTTGGGAGATAATTGTTATGGTTAAGTATGTTGGTAAAATAACTGATAAATGATTTATTTCACATACCTTTGCCAACATGCTTCCTGTGGGTGTCCGGGCAAAAGACTCTTTGGGGGTTGAATGCCCTTTTATAGGACACCAGCAGGAAGGAAGCATGTATGGTAAGTTAGAGGGGTGGTTTAACATTTGTAAATAAGGGTTGGAACTATTTATTGAATTATTTATTTATTATATGTTATTTATATTTACATTGTATATAGTTGGGGGAATTATTTATGTATTTTTAGATATTAGTGGGTATGTGTTAAGAATGGAAATGTTCATTGTTTTACCTGGGATTATGGTAGGGGCTAATCAGCCCTAATTGTCTCCAGTACTATATAACAGGTGTGGTTAATGATAAGGTTGCATTCTTATTATCCTTGGTATGCTTCTTGGTTGGCGAATTGTGTATTGTTGAAGAAGAGTCGTGTCAGATGTTTTTCCTGGAAACTATTTGCTTGTAAGTTTAATGAAATAAAATAACTGAAAATTGGAACCGAAGATGTTGCCTCAGACTGTGTGCCGCTTTTTTCACACAGTACAACAGTATGATGTGGACCTGTGGGTGGGAGACTACCAGTTTGATGAATTAGAGGAAGAGATGGTCCGCGACCAGTTGGCAGAGCACAGGCTTTGCTCATCAGCTCGGTCGAGACTCCTCACGCACTCAGGTGAACTGACATTAACCACGGCTGTAGAGATAACTCAACAATGTGAAGCAGCAGACAAATTATCACGCAACCTCGGTGAGAGAGCTGCGCTACACCACTCTGACTCACAATCACCGGTGCAAAATGTGGGCCTGGACAACGAAGATAGTGAACTAGAGGAATGCACTACAGCTGTGAAGATGAAGTCCACCCCGGGATCACCCAGGTGTTTGGGTTGTGGGTCCATTAAGCACCGGTGTAAGGCTAGAGAGTTTCTGGCGAGAAGTAAACGCTGTGGCAAGTGCAGACTCCTGCATCACTTTGCCAGGGCCAGTTATAGATTCGAGCGAGGAGAATGGCGACACAAAGCGGACACTCCTACTCCAACTCCCATGGTTATTCATACCATTTCTCCAGACACCGGCGGCCGTATGTGACATAATGACTGGACCCAGGGGACAGAAGACAGACTCGAGGAGTTACAATTATCCTTTTATTCACCCAAGTGATGGGTGTGAGTGCGTGTATGCAATGCAGTGTGGTGCTGTGGTGCGCTGGTGTCGTGCTGGAGCTGAGCAGGTCTCTGTGCTGCCTGGCAACCCTAGGGAGGCAAAGCAGAGGGATTAGCGCTGCACAGTAGCGGGAGGTGTAACAAAGTCTGCTGCTTACTTGCAGGTGGCGATGCTGAGCCTCCATTTGCCTTGTGGGCGACTGCCTGGAGAAGACCGTCCTGCTCGGTGTCGTGACGCGGAGGGAAGACTCCGGTGCCAGGGAGGAGCTGAGCCACAGCCGGGGAGGGAGAATCCGCCGCCTGGGGAATCCACCTGTGCACAGGGGAGAGGAGCTGGACAAGGTAACAGCTTGGTTTGCTTACGTGAGACGACGTGAAGCACTTGGTCAGACGAAGAGCCACTCCATGGCTGTAGATTAGGGATGTGCCTCTGTAGTGATGACAGACGGCTCTGTGCTGAGTCGCTGGCAGGTCTGGCTCTTATAGTCCGCTGGAGATTAGCGACAGGTGTGCACGCAGCCGGGACTGATGATGGCCCTGCGGGCACCATGACAGTACTCCCCCCTCTAGAGGTGCCTCCTGGCACCTGTCCTGTCTTACCTGGATGCGCCCAGTGGAAGTCACGAATAAGCTGCTTATCGAGAATCAGAGCCAGGCGTGTCCAGTATCTATGTTCAGGGCCAAATCCTTCCCAGTCCACCAGATATTGCAAGCCACAACCCCGCCAGCGGACATCCAAGATGGCAGTAACCCCCCATGCCGGGTGGCCATCGATCATCCTGGGGGGGGGGGGACGCTGCGGGGGGCAGGCAGTGGGGATCGACAATGAAGGGCTTCACCTCAGAAACATGGAAGGTGGGACAAATGCGCATGGAAGGGGGGAGGGCTAGGGGAACAGCCACAGGGTTAATTATGCGGACAACGGGGTAAGGCCCAATTAAACGCTTAGTCAACTTGCGTTTCTCTGCCTTTACATTAATGTTGCATGTCGAGAGCCAAACCTGCTGACCCACCTTGTACTTGGGGGCCGGTCTCCTGCGACGATTGGCCATCCTGACATTGTGTTCCGTGGTCCGGAGGAGGACTCTGCGAGCGGTGGCCCAGAGCCGGCTGCAGCGCCTGACATGGGCGTGAACTGAGGGCACTGACACCTCCTTCCCTTCCTCCAGGAACAGCGGCGGGTTGTACCCCAACGACGCCCTGAAGGGGGACATCCCAATCGCAGAGGACACCGTGGAGTTGTGGGCGTATTCGATCCACGGCAGGTAACTGCTCCAAGAAGAGGAGCTGGAAGCAATGACGCAGCGAAGCCTCCAGTTCCTGATTCGCCTGCTCACACTGCCCATTGCTCTGGGGATGGTAACCTGATGACAGGCTCACCGTCGATCCCAACGCCTGGCAGAACGCCCTCCAAACTTGAGACACAAACTGGGGGCCCCGATCTGAGACGACGTCCGTGGGGATTCCATGGAGGCGAACTACATGCTGCACTAGTAGATCCACCGTCTCCCGCGCCGTCGGCAACCCCCAAAGAGGCACGAAGTGGGCCGCCTTGGAGAAGCGATCAACGATGGTCAGTATCATGGTGAAATGATTAGATGGAGGGAGGCCTGTCACGAAGTCCAGAGCAACGTGCGACCAAGGACGACTAGGAACCGGCAGGGGATGGAGCAGTCCGGCCGGAGGAGAGGAGGAAGACTTCTCGGTGGCGCATTACGCGCAGGCCCGGATGAAATTGTTGACATCTTTCAGCAGCCCCGGCCACCAGAACACCCTTTGGAGAAGCACAACAGTGCGAGACACCCCAGGGTGACATGCCAACTTCGAGGCATGAGCCCATTGAATGACCTCACCGCGGACCGCTGTGGGAATGAACAACCGCCCCAGGGGGCTGCCTCCAGGATCGGGCTCAGCCTCCTGTGCCTTCATTACCTTTTTCCGGAGGTCCCACACGAGGGCGCCCACAACGCAGGATGGAGGGAGGATGGTCTTTTCTTGGTCCTCGGATGCCTCCGCCGAAAACTGCCTGGAGAGGGTGTCCGGCTTCAAATTCTTGCTTCCGGGGCGGTAGGTGATGGTGAAGTTGAACCGACCAAAAAAGAGGGACCAGCGGGCCTGACGAGAGTTCAACCGCCTCGCCGTCCTCAGATATTCCAAGTTCTTATGGTCGTTCCATACAACAAAAGGCTGGGCAGCACCCTCCAGCCAATGATGCCACTCTTCCAAAGCGAGCTTCACTGCCAGCAGCTCCCTGTCGTCGATGCTGTAATTCTACTCCGCGGGTAGTAGGCGGTGAGAGAAGAAGGCGCAGGGACGGATCACCCCGTCAACTGGAGAATGCTGGGAGACCACTGCCCCACCACGGAGTCCGAAGTGTCCACCTCAACCAGGCACTGGAGATTCGGATCCACCTGCATTAGGACGCGGGACGAAGCAAACTCCCTCTTGAGTGTCTCGAATGCAGCCGCGGCCTCCTCCGTCCAGCAGAAGGGGACCTTTGGGGATGTGATACAGGTCAGCGGGCGAGCCACCATGCCAAACCTGGGCATGAAGCGGCGATAAAAATTAGCAAATCTCAAAAACCATTGCAGTTGCTTCCTGGACAGGGGGGGGGGGGGCAATCCACCACCACCTTGACCTTGGCTGGATCTGGGAGAACCTGGTTGTGTGAGATCACGAACCCCAAAAAGGACGTCTTCCTAGCGTGAAACTCACACTTCTCGGCTTTGACGAACAACTGATTCTCCAGGAGTTGCTGGAGGACCCGCCTTACATGTACCTGGTGCTCGTCCAAAGATCGGGAGAAGATGAGGATGTTGTCAAGATATACGAAGATGAAGGCGCCCAGGAAGTCCTGGAGGACGTCGTTGATCAAGCTCTGAAAGACAGCCGGAGCGTTGGTCAGCCCAAACTGCATCACCAGGTACTCAAAGTGGCCGCTTGGGGTCCGGAAGCCCGTCTTCCACTCATCACCCTCCTTGATCCGCACGAGATGGTACACATTGTGGAGATCCAATTTAGTGAACCATGAGGCCCCCTGGAGAGAGTCAAAAGCCGAGTCCATAAGAGGCAAAGTGTACTTGTCCTTTATTGTAATGTCGTTAAGACCCCTAAAGTCAATACATGGGCACAGGGAGCCATCCTTCTTACCAACGAAGAAAAATCCCGCCCCCACCACCGAAGAAGATGGGTGGATGATCCCAGAGCTGAGTGATTCCTTAATGTACGTGTCCATCGCCTCCCGTTCCAGAGCAGACAGGCTGTACAAACGGCTCGCCGGAAGCGGGGCACCAGCCCGGAGATTAATGGCACAGTCATAGGGGTGGGGGGGTGGAGGGACAGCGCCTGTGATTTACTGAAGACAGCCCCCAGATCGTGATATACCACCGGTACCCTGGACAGATCTGGGGGGGGGGGCACACACGTGGGGCCACAGACACCGATGGGGCACATGCCGCCAACTGCAGGCAGCATTCTAAGACAGAATGAACTCCATGAAACAATGCTCCCAGTCTGCCAATCAAGCAAGGGATTATGCAGTCACAGCCAGGGGTAGCCCAGGATGACCGGAGAGGTGGAGGAGGGCAGTACCAGAAAACAAAGGTCCTCCCGGTGGTTTCCAGAGACAATCACCGACACCGGGGCAGCCTGCTGAGAGATGGCTGTTACTGGGGCTTTAGACAGGGTAATCAGCCTGAGTGGTGGCCGAAGAGTTTGACATGGGAGCCCCAACCGGGTTGCCAGGTCTCCTGATATGAAACTCTGCTCAGCCCCCGAATCAATCAGTGCATGAGTGGAGTGTTCAGAATGTTTAAAGAAGAGCCGGATGGGTACAAGACAGCTCGTGAGGGGTTTTGACTGGGACGCATCTGTGAGTCCCCCTACTGTGACCCACGGACTTCCTCTTTTACCCGATTCATACAATCAGCCAACTCATGTGAAGTACTCCCACAATAATAATACAGCCCCAACTCCCTACGGCGCTGTCTTTCAGCAGTCGGAATCCCAGAGTGCCCGATTACCATATCCTCCTGCCCCGGAAGTTCCTCCGAAGAGGGCAGGGCCAACTGGGATGGCTGAGAGGAACGAAAATACTGCGTGCTCGAGTGACTGGAAGCTCTTCGCTCGGTGGCACGCTCCTTCAGCCTGTTATCTAAGCTGATGGTAAGGGAAATCAACTCATTTAACTGATCTGGTTTATCCCGGGTAGCTAGCTCATCCCTTAGCCCAGGGCTTAGACTACGGACAAATATGCTATACAGTGAAGCATCCTCCCACCCAACCTCCGCCGCTACCACCCGGAAGTCGACCGCGTAGTCCGCAGCGGACCTACCGCCCTGTTGAAGGTTTAATAACCGGGTAGTGAGCACGGAGTCCCGATCGGTGTGGTCACACACTTCAGTGAATTCGGCCAAAAACTGTTGATAAGTTAAACTGGCGTAGCTGGGTTTGGCCATGACTCCGTAGGCCCAGGCTAACGCCCTACCCTCTAGCAGGTTAGCTATGTAGCCAATCTTACTGTGGTCTGTGGGAAAATCCCCCGGCACCCGATGGAAAACTGTCTCACATTGTAAGATAAATCCCCGAGCCTCCCCAAGCTTCCCACTGAAGCGAGCTGGCTGTAAGGGAAAATAGAAATATTTAATAAATAATAAATATGATCAGGTATGAATTATTTAATTTATATTGATGTATTGGAATCTGAACTCAAATCTCATTTCATATACATCAGAAAAGTTAATAACACTCGTAAGGGGCACCAGCTTCTATCTTTAAGAAGCAATTTGATCTTTAATTTCACTTTATGCCTGTTTGATCACTCAATAAATTAATCAATAATCAGTCTCAAAAATTTTCCGTGAATTCGATACCTGGGCTTGAAACAGACTCAGAATGAAATAAATTCCCAACAACTTCTCTCATTTTTAAATATTTATTAAATGAAATGATGAACAGACATTGTAATTTCCTTAATCATAAAATCAATCTTGTAAATGATAGATTAACAATGTCAATATTTTCGGAACCAGGGTTAAACTGAGAAATTAATTTCTATCAGTTTGAGTTAACAGATTATAGAAAAAACCCAGCAAATTTATGGAGAAAGTTTACTAATTATGAAAAAGTCCTAAATTAATCTTAAGAAAATAAAAACGGAATTTTAATGAAAAGAAAAGTTATGTTAAGGGCTTCTTAATTTGCATCTGACTAGATATACAAATTATTACCGAACCTCAGACGTTAATTCAGCAGTGGAATTAAAGTTTGCAGCTCACGTGTTCATGATAGTTCTGTCGTCCGTCCTCAGCCCAAGATTTCCTGGATGTTAGGGGAAATATCTGCTCGCAGATATTTCAGGGTCCACAGTTCGACCTTTAGATTCAAGCGGTCGAGGGGGGCTGGATCTTGGCCGTATGACCCACAGTTGAAACGGGTTCTAGCCAGATGGTGCCGATGCTTCTTCAGCGCGATGTGGGACAGCTGCGCATTGATTCCTCAGCTGCACGTGACGTGGAAGCTGCTTCTTCTCAAGAGGTCTTCGATAATAATTAAAAGATATCTAATCCGATCTCAAATTAAAAAGGCTTCGGACTTTAGATAAAAATAGTAGCTTCTGGTGGGTGCTTGGTCAGGAAAAATATTATAAAATAAAGTCAAGATTAAGTTTACATTAAAATCAAACAAACGGTGGTTTTACAGAAAGTTTAACAAAGAAAAAGTGATAAAAATTGGAGTTTAACTCCGATTAAGAATTGAGCTCAAAGAAATAGGAATTCCTAGGCATTTAAGAGAGAAAGAAAATACAAAGTTACATAAATTACGAGTTATCTGCTCTGTGTTCAGAAAAGCGACACATGGTCAGACGGTCCTTTGTTCTTCCTTGCTGTGTGTAGACAATGAGAGCAGCCGAAAAGCGGTGACGAAAAGAGCAGGCGAAAAAAGAGGATGAAAAAAAAAAGTTGACGAAAAGGGGGGGAGCAGGGTCTGACGAAAAAGAGAAAAAAAGGGGCAAGAAGAGGTCTCTCTGCTTTTTATAAGCTCTGTTGAGTTTCGCGGGCTTCTGGCCTGACGGGAATCTCAGCCAATGAGCGTCCTTCGTGGGTGGGCTCGATGAACTTTTAGTCCAATGAACAAACAGTCTATTGTTCGGAGTCCTTTGGGATGGAGAGTTGTCATGCAGAGATTGGCTGTGGGAGTCACATGGTTTTAGAGGCAAAACTTTGATACATACTGGAAGTTAATATTTCCCTTTATGTATTAAACAAAGATAACTTTAGTGATTAGTATAAATTATAAGCAGTGCTTCTAAATCAACATGCAGAAGTAAACATTCATCTAAACATTAGCATGCATATATATATATATATATATAAAATCACAGATTAATGCATTTCACACATTGATTTTCCACATCAAAAACATCAGAGTCCATCTGCATTTTCATAGTTCTGAAAAGAATGAAGGTTTAGAATTGAGTTTGTAATAATGTACTTTAAAGTTCACTAGTTAAATCCAGCGTTTCCAGAGTTTAAGGAAATTAGCTGAGTCGTGGATCTGTTGCATGTTTTATGGGGGCAATAAAAGTGAAGCCGGACATTGGGGAAATTCCTTAGGCTGGTTTTAACAAAACAAAGGGGATTTCAGCTGTGGCCTGGAGGAAGAAAATCCATTTATTTGCGTTATTCCTGGATGAAACAAAAATGTCTTTAAGCAGGAGAATAATTATTGCTGAGCCAAAGTGAGATGATGCTACAGTCCCCCCTCTGGTATCAATGGTGACGTTGATTCAGCGTTGATAGCAATCCTAGGCATCAAATCCCAATTTGGCGAGGCTTGATCCAAATGCTGAACTAAAGTTCTGATGTCGATAAGTCTTAAGCTTGTGAACAGTATCTATTCCAAAGTGTAGGTCCTTAAATTTGGTTTTCTGAAAAACTGCTGGAAATTTCAAAAATAATTTGGGCATGACCAAATATAAACATTGTATAATTGTCTAGGATATGCTAAAGTTCTGTATAAGCCTGTAAAGACTTAAGAATTCTGGGTACAAAAAAAAGTGAACTAGAAATATGTGGATTTTGACATACTTGATATAAATGTTTTGGGTTTGCTGAAAAATATCTAGTCAAAATTTCAAAAACAGTTTAAATGTGCATAAAATCTAAATAAAGTATAAATGATTATTTGTATATACACAAGCATGTATCCAAAAATCTTAGTCAAAAGCAAAAATAAAATTCTTTCATATTTGAGGTAGATTCAGACTAATCAATATTGAGGTGACTCAAGGAGGTTCAAATTGAATTTGTTTAGACTAAACCATGGTTCCACAGATGTCCAAATCATAGGGTGTTTGAGGCTTTTGTTCAGAAAAACTGAGTGGGCATAGGATGTCGTTATCATTCTTTGGATGGCAATGAGAAGTAAATTTGGATTTACTGCAAAAAGGATATGATGAGAGAGCATATTCATTGCTAAAGCGTTAACTGAAAAGCTAATGTTTCTAGCTACTTCTGAGAGTAACATAGACATTGGCTGTGTGTGAGTATAGTCAACCTTTAACACAAAGAGCAAAGAGTTCAAGACCTTGTTGAGTTTGATTGAAGCTTCGGAGCAAGCATTCAAAACCAACACAGTGTCTTGTAAGATTTTGGTAACGATTTGTGGTTTGACAACCTGACGTTTTGGTTTAGTGGTGTTGACTGAGTTAACAGTGGGCATGCTAAGGTTGACTACAGGCTCTAACGATGGGGCTGTTATCAAGAATCCACTCGAGGATCTTTGACCTTTCGTTTTGGCTTGGCCCAATTCTGATTGGGTAACAGTGGGTGTGATTGCTAGGCAGATGGCTAAACTGATAAACAGGAGGACCATCATCTTGGCAAACATAAAAGTGAGTGGTTTTGGATCTTAATCTTCTTGTGGATCTTTCTTTAGATACCTGGTTGGCAAATGAAAATTCCTCTTAGAAGTGGAACGATTTCTTTTAGATGGATGTAGTTTATTGATCCCAAAACTGGGAAATTACAGAGTAGAGATAGAGATTGAACTCTAAACCTTGTGCTTGTTTTTCACCTTTGATGGGAGTTTTAAGATTATTAGCTCAAGCTAATGGTGTTGAATGTATTTGTGTGTACCATTTGATAATAGTAAGTTGATTGAAGTTTATTAGATTTTACAGAGGTCTTTGAATATTAGTTTAAGGGCTAATTTGGTTTTAATATACCCTTTCCTTTCTGGAGGTTTGGATGCAGTTAACTGATTGGAGAAATTCGACTGAGTGTACCTGAGGCTAGTAGTTAGCTACAGTTATTTCTCAGATGTAGGTTTAATTTTAATCTTATTTATGGACTTACTTTGACAGTGTTGTACCCGACAAGTCCCATGGGGTTTTGGTAAAGGTTACTCTGATTTTGGTGAGCCCATTCGAAAATGGGGTCCTGGATTTGGCTCTTGGGTGGCCAAAGATTGTTGTTGACAATGTGTGGATTCATCCACTTGGGCAGGAATTTATGAGTGATTTTCCTTTCCTGTAAATTTATTTCTGGTGTCTGTGGTACAAATGTGGGGTGGAAGATCTTGTCCCCCTTTCGCAGTTCGTCATGCAAGAGTTTTTGATCGTTGTACGCTTTGTATCGTTTGGCGAGTAGGTCTGAATGGTTTTGAAATACAGCCTTGGGAGCTTTGTATGTCGTTTTGACGCTTTTGTGCTCTGCAGCTGGAATGTTATAGGCATTGGCAGTCATCACCCCCCTCTGGTTTCGAGGAACTCTGAGCGGTGGCGATGATGGTTCATCGGAAGCATGAACAGGAGTGCCATTGCATAGCTGCAGAGAAGATTGTGTCGCATGAAGTGGTTTCAATTTTGGTATGTTATAGGGTTTAGATGCGGGCAGCGCATGTACCATTTTATCCGACCGGTGTTTAACGGTTTTATGGATCATTTGGTTGCACGGTTGAGTGACTGTGCACCTTGCGTTTGCAAAAGTTGGGTTGTTTGTCGCAAAAAGTTGAGGTTTTAGAGGGTCCAGAGAGCCGGTTGGTGTGGCTCTTGTGACCATGCAGGCCTCATGGGTGGGTGGGTTTCAAAATGTGACACCACCATTGAATCATGGGTATCAAGGGTTTCAAGGGGGCCGTTTGGGGTTTTCTGCTCGGCCATTGAGTTTTCAAGATCATTTGAGTGTTTGGCTTGACCTTGTATTTGAAGGTGACTTTTGACTTCTCATGGACAGTACTCACCTTGGTCTTGGCGGTCGCTTTCACTCGGTTGCAGTTGTTCCAACAGTGCTAGTTGTGTGAGACTTGGGGTGTCCAAAGTGTTCAGAACAAAGCACTGTGATTCAGTTGTTCTTGTTGGGTCAAATGGGTGAGGGTGTTGCGTTTGAGCCCATAGTTTGAGGTTCTTGAAATCAATCAGTGGCTCAAAACGGTTCAGTAGGTCTTTGCCAACAAGTAATGGAATGGCGTCAAGTTTGGACACGTAGACCGGATGTGTCAAGGTCATGGGTCCAATGGACATGTTTAGTAGTGATACGCCCAACAGGGTTGTTTTAGTGAGCGCATATGGTCGCACGGCTAATGAACAGGGTTCCAGTTTCAAATATTTGTTAGCGCGGTTAGCGGCTACATGTAGTTTGTCAAAAAGGGTGTGTGACATGAGCGTGATGTCAGCAGCGGTGTCTAAAACAGCGTCCTGACACACCATGTCTTCAAGGGTCAGTGGAAGGTAGAATTTCCGTGCCACCCCCCTCTCGTTTAAATCGCATAGGAATTGTGGAACCGGTGGTTCGACACAGAGTTGCGACACGTTAGAGGAGTGGTCTGTGACCTGTGGTTGGGCTGCCATAACAGCACTGGACTGTGTTGAGTCCTTTGGTCCTTCCTCATTTGCATGAGGGATTTTCTTCTTGCGTTTCCTTCGTTTGGAACGCTTGTTTTGAGTTGGCACAGCTGATATAGCTAGAATGATAGCAGTTTTATTCTCTTTGTTGCTTTGAATCTCTGCTAGGAGGTGTTGGACAATTTCAATAGCTTCTCTACTGAATGTAGGAGTTTCTTCTTCCTTCCAAGGTTTGTGATAGGTCTCTGCTTCTGAGCTTCTGTGATGGGATGGAGACCATTTGTCGCGGTTACGCGTGTCTTCGTATCGGTATCTGTCATCATGGTAGTCCGTATCGCATTCTCGTGACCTATCCCGTGGATATGGTCTACGACGGTAGTCGGGTTTTCGCAAAGTTGGTCCAAAGTGATATCCAGAGGACCTAGTGTGGTTTTGACCTTGATGAGGTCACTTGGGAAAATGCTTCGGCTGTTGATGTACTCGCGGTGTAAGAGGTGGAGTAGAGCGAGGGGCTCCTTCCAACTCCAAGGTGTTAGATGCATCGCTAATAGCTAGCACTGTGGCAGGCTCAGCGTGCTTGTTGCGACTTTGTTGCTGTTTTTGGAACGCATAGTGTGCAAACTCTCTCAGCTGACTTATTGAGTTTGACCTTGGGTTAGCTGTAACTCCTAGGTAATGACTCACAGTGGGATGGAGGTTTTGGATGAAGAGGGTCTTGAAATTGTGATCTTCTTCCATCCCTGGTGTATTTTGAGATCCAAAATATGCAAGTAGGAGTCTCTGGTAGTAGGCTTGTGTTGGCTCTGAGCGTCCTTGCTTCACGGCTAGGGCTGCGGTTAGCCCTGCCTGTAGGCAGTCGTCGGAGAACTCCTTTTCGATGGCTTCGCGGAGCAGCATGTAATCTGCTTTGATGTTTGTCGGCTGTCTGTCTATGAATTTTGATACTGACCTGTTAGATGTTAGTTTAATCAGATAGATGCGATCGTCAGTCGTAGCATCAGGATACTTACGCAGGTAGTAATCAATGTCCTGTAAATAGACTTTGGCATCAGGTGAACCCGTAGGTCCTGGATCAAATTTGGTGATATTTCGCGTGATCTTGTCAAGGTCGCGATCTGAAGGGGCACACGCATGCTGTCCACGCGGTCGTCCGTATTCGAAACGGGAATCGGGCGAGAGAGCGCGGTGGATGTCCCGGTGTTCATGTCTTTCCTTTAGGAGCAGTTGACATTCCTTGTAATCCTTCTTCACATTTTCAAGTTGACCTTCAACTCTTCTGAGTTCCTTCTTTGTGTCTTGAAGGGCATCTTCAAGTTCATTGTTGTCTTGATGACGCGTGTCATTGTTATGCATCAACCATTCCTTTTCTGACTCTGCACGGTCCAAATCTTGTAATGCTTCATCCAGTTGATTTTGAGTTTTGTCATTCTCCTCTTGAGATTGTTCCAGATTTTCTTTCAGTGTTTCATTCTCTTCTTGGAGAGATAGGATCGTTGTTTGCTGATTTGCTAGCTCGTTCTCGGCTACCTTTAATCTTGCGACTAATGTTAGTGCAAACTTACCTAACACACTGGTGAGGTCCTTGCCTTCTGGTGGCTTTTCAGTGTGTCCATTCAAAAGTTCTTCAGTGAGTTGCTCCAATTCTTCGGGCTGTGTTTCCTTGACCCGTGTTGTGAAGCTAGAAATTAAATTAGAAGTCCATGCTTCCAATGTTGTTTGAAGGTCATCCAGTTTGGTAAATTGGTCGGTTGTCTGATGACTCGTCATGTTTAACCGCTGTTATTATTTAGCCTTTCAAAAAAAAAAAAAATTCAAATTGTTGATTATTCTTAAATGTGTTCAACAAGGTTTAACCTTGAGTGTTTTATTTTACAACCGTGATAGTTGAAAGTTCCTTTAGAATTTGTTTCAACTTGTAGGCTTGCAGGATGGGAAATAGAATTTTGAAGTTATTTAGAAATGTAGAGATGCTTCAAATAATTTGTTCGTTGAAACCGTATGTTGATAAATAAAGTTGAATTGAAATTGGATTGAATTTGTTTCGCAAAACAAAACTGAAATTTAAATTGTGTGGATTGACTTCCTTCCTTTGATTTTCAAGTCTAGTATTGGAATTTGTCATCAACAACTAGCTTTGGGATTTTGCAAAATGTCACTTTGGGAAAGTGAGGATTTTATTTACAAAAGAAATCCAAAAGCAAAAGAGGCTAAATGCTTTAAAGATTTAGGATTATAAGTTTCCACTTTCTTTTAAAGTTAAGGCTTTCCTTTGGTTTTATTTGTTAAAGCCTATTTTCATTTGAAGCATTAAATGTTTAAAATATTTACAAATTAGAAACAAGTGAATTGTTTGAATATTTGGTGTCCTAGGATTTCTTAGGATTGAAGCCAATAGTGATCTTTCTTGATTGTGATCTATAAATTTCTTATTTACAGAATAATCAATGTTTGCACCTTTTTGACGTTTCTTTTAAATCCTGGAAAAATTTGAAAATTATGGTGGTTGGTTAAGTGTTTTTCTTTTCCTGTAGAGAAAGCATGAATCAGAAACGATACAATGAGTTTAAATAACACCTAGAGCTTCTCTTAAGTGTTAATTGCTTGATGTGGTTTCCTAAATTTGAGAAAGAGGAAAAATTATAAATATTCACTAAGTCTGTAAATTTGTCAAAATGCACAGGATTAATTCTACTTTAATGTTACTCTTGAGTAAACATCAGCATTAGAATCCTTAAGCTAAAACTGGGTTTCTGTGGGAGGGGAATCACACCATATCACATTTAAAAACCACAAAATAAGCACACATATAGCTTCAAAGTTTGCAACTTTTTGCTTAAAAGTGTGTAAATATGTTTGCTTTTAGCTTAAAAGATTATAATATGTGGTTACATAAGTGATTAAATACAATAGGGGTGTTTGTATATGTTCCTGCTATAGGTATCTATGCAATGAGTGGGATTTCACCACTGAGAAAAAACTTTCAGAAGCCAACAGGTCCTTTTCCTTTTATTCTTGGCATAAAAGTTTGGATTAGTGTTAAATTTAGTTTATTCCGAATAATATGAATTGCTTTGAAGTTACTTTGAAGACTTAATTTGGTTATAAATCGTCTTTAAAGATTAGAAGTTTAAATAAAAATTGCAGTCCCTATGTTTCACCACAAGATGGAGGCAGTTTTCGTCTGCACTTCCAGCAGAGGAAACCCAATGACGTCACAAGGAGTCAAGGATCTCTACTCAAAATGGCGGCTACAGGGAACTCTACCTAGACTTAAGATGGCGTCGCTGAGCCGATCTACACATGCGCAGTTTTTTTTATGCACAGCTTGACGGTCGCGTGTGCGACTGAGCGTGCACATGCCACGTGGATGCAGCTCAAGCTTCAGTCCATAAAACCACGCCTTGCTTTCCAAAGGCGGGAAAACTTTAGTCTCCCTAAACTTTATTCAACAAGTTTATACAATGGTTAATTCAATTAAATTCCCCCCAAGAGTTTGCTTCGCCTGTGGGGTGTTGAAATAATGGGGAAAACAAATAGGATTTCTTCGCTATTTTGTTCCCAGGCCTATTTTAATTATTCAGCGTGTAATCACTTTTCTTAAGCATGCATTGAAAAAACTAAACTGACTAGGGTGCAGTGGGGTCTTCACCCCCACCTTCTCTTGGTCAGCAGACACACACACACACACAGACAGCAGTAATCGGGGGCGAATTCACCCCCTCCCCCTCGTGACACAGAGACAGAGACAATAGACTGGCTGCAGACAATTGAACCACCTTTTTTTGTGAGTTAAAATTGACCAAAATCCCACACAGCTTATGTATTAATTTCTTTCTTCCATTCTGAGTCGTGTCAAGTTCAGCCAGGCCTCACACGGGGCACAAATATAATATGTAAGGGATAATAGAAATATTTAATAAATAATAAATATGATCAGGTATGAATTATTTAATTTATATTGATGTATTGGAATCTGAACTCAAATCTCATTTCATATACATCAGAAAAGTTAATAACACTCGTAAGGGGCACCAGCTTCTATCTTTAAGAAGCAATTTGATCTTTAATTTCACTTTATACCTGTTTGATCACTCAATAAATTAATCAATAATCAGTCTCAAAAATTTTCCGTGAATTCGATACCTGGGCTTGAAACAGACTCAGAATGAAATAAATTCCCAACAACTTCTCTCATTTTTAAATATTTATTAAATGAAATGATGAACAGACATTGTAATTTCCTTAATCATAAAATCAATCTTGTAAATGATAGATTAACAATGTCAATATTTTCGGAACCAGGGTTAAACTGAGAAATGAATTTCTATCAGTTTGAGTTAACAGATTATAAAAAAAACCCCGCAAATTTATGGAGAAAGTTTACTAATTATGAAAAAGTCCTAAATTAATCTTAAGAAAATAAAAACGGAATTTTAATGAAAAGAAGAGTTATGTTAAGGGCTTCTTAATTTGCATCTGACTAGATATACAAATTATTACCGAACCTCAGACGTTAATTCAGCAGTGGAATTAAAGTTTGCAGCTCACGTGTTCCTCGGTCGATGATAGTTCTGTCGTCCGTCCTCAGCCCAAGATTTCGTGGATGTTAGGGGAAATATCTGCCCGCAGATATTTCAGGGTCCACAGTTCGACCTTTAGATTCAAGCGGTTGAGGGGGGCTGGATCTTGGCCGTATGACCCACAGTTGAAACGGGTTCTAGCCAGATGGTGCCGATGCTTCTTCAGCGCGATGTGGGACAGCTGCGCATTGATTCCTCAGCTGCACGTGACGTGGAAGCTGCTTCTTCTCAAGAGGTCTTCGATAATAATTAAAAGATATCTAATCCGATCTCAAATTAAAAAGGCTTCGGACTTTAGATAAAAATAGTAGCTTCTGGTGGGTGCTTGGTCAGGAAAAATATTATAAAATAAAGTCAAGATTAAGTTTACATTAAAATCAAACAAACGGTGGTTTTACAGAAAGTTTAACAAAGAAAAAGTGATAAATAAAAATTGGAGTTTAACTCCGATTAAGAATTGAGCTCAAAGAAATAGGAATTCCTAGGCATTTAAGAGAGAAAGAAAATACAAAGTTACATAAATTACGAGTTATCTGCTCTGTGTTCAGAAAAGCGACACATGGTCAGATGGTCCTTTGTTCTTCCTTGCTGTGTGTAGACAATGAGAGCAGCCGAAAAGCGGTGACGAAAAGAGCAGGCGAAAAAAGAGGATGAAAAAAAAAAAGTTGACGAAAAGGGGGGAAGCAGGGTCTGACGAAAAAGAGAAAAAAAGGGGCGAAAAGAGGTCTCTCTGCTTTTTATAAGCTCTGTTGAGTTTCGCGGGCTTCCGGCCTGACCGGAATCTCAGCCAATGAGCGTCCTTCGTGGGCAGGCTCGATGAACTTTTAGTCCAATGAACAAACA
The DNA here is from genome assembly GCA_020510985.1 of Pholidichthys leucotaenia. Classification (NCBI taxonomy): domain Eukaryota; kingdom Metazoa; phylum Chordata; class Actinopteri; order Cichliformes; family Pholidichthyidae; genus Pholidichthys; species Pholidichthys leucotaenia. The sequence continues at coordinate 316,913,368 of CM035843.1, forward strand.
GTCTATTGTTCGGAGTCCTTTGGGATGGAGAGTTGTCATGCAGAGATTGGCTGTGGGAGTCACATGGTTTTAGAGGCAAAACTTTGATACATACTGGAAGTTAATATTTCCCTTTATGTATTAAACAAAGATAACTTTAGTGATTAGTATAAATTATAAGCAGTGCTTCTAAATCAACATGCAGGAGTAAACATTCATCTAAACATTAGCATGCATATATATATAAAATCACAGATTAATGCATTTCACACATTGATTTTCCACATCAAAAACATCAGAGTCCATCTGCATTTTCATAGTTCTGAAAAGAATGAAGGTTTAGAATTGAGTTTGTAATAATGTACTTTAAAGTTCACTAGTTAAATCCAGCGTTTCCAGAGTTTAAGGAAATTAGCTGAGTCGTGGATCTGTTGCATGTTTTATGGGGGCAATAAAAGTGAAGCCGGACATTGGGGAAATTCCTTAGGCTGGTTTTAACAAAACAAAGGGGATTTCAGCTGTGGCCTGGAGGAAGAAAATCCATTTATTTGCGTTATTCCTGGATGAAACAAAAATGTCTTTAAGCAGGAGAATAATTATTGCTGAGCCAAAGTGAGATGATGCTACATGGCGTAGGCACCGGTGTGAGACGGGTTGGTCTGGCTAACCTGAATAGGCGAGGAGCTAGTGGGGCTCGGTGGAACCCCGGAGACCAGCGGAAATGCCCACTGTCCTTCCAAGCGATCCAACCGGCTGTTAATTTGTGTTAATTGGGTAAGAATAATGTTTTGTTGGTAAATTAACTGCTCAACTCGAGCGTCTAAGGTGTTAAGATGGCGTACTAGCGCGCTGTCCGCTCGGTCACTTTGACGGAGCCGTACTGACATAATGACTGGACCCAGGGGACAGAAGACAGACTCGAGGAGTTACATTTATCCTTTTATTCACCCAAGTGATGTGTGTGAGTGCGTGTATGCGATGTAGTGTGGTGCGCTGGTGTCGTGCTGGAGCTGAACAGGTCTCTGTGCTGCCTGGCAACCCTAGGGAGACAAAGCAGAGGGATTAGCGCTGCACAGTAGCAGGAGGTGTAACAAAGTCTGCTGCTTACTTGCAGGTGCTGATGCTGAGCCTCCGTTTGCCTTGTGGGTGACTGCCCGGAGAAGAGCATCCTGCTCGGTGTCGTGACACGGAGGGAAGACTCCGGTGCCAGGAAAGAGCTGAGCCGCCGCCGGGGAGGGAGAATCCGCCGCCTGGGGAATCCACCTGTGCACAGGGGAGAGGAGCTGGACAAGGTAAGAGCTTGGTTTGCTTACGTGAGACGACGTGAAGCTCTTGATCAGACGAAGAGCCACTCCGTGGCTGTAGATGAGTTTTGTGCCTCCGTAGTGATGACAGACGGCTCCGTGCTGAGTTGCTGGCAGGTCTGGCTCTTATAATTCGCTGGAGATTAACGACAGGTGTGCATGCAGCCGGGACTGATGATGGCCCTGCAGGCGCCATGACAGTATGTATTGTATGGTGAAATTGGATGGAGTGGAAGTGCAGTTGTTGATCGACACGGGCGCAGTGAGGCCTGTGTTGAGTTGGCACACCGTGAGGAGTTTCTTCCCGTACTATCAAGTGAGAGGTCATTCGGCACCATTATGTGGTTATGGAGGAAAAAGGCTGTCCATTGTGGGTTCGGTGGAGCTGACTGCTCGATACAAGTCAGCAGTGGTCGCCAAACTGATGTTTGTTGTGACTGCCAGTGGTGAGAATGTGATGGGCTGTGACCTTTTTTATGGACTAGGTTTCACTGTCACCAGCAGCGTTGGAGAGGAGAGGTTGGGCCGTGGCTTGTGGGACCGACTGGTGACGCACGTGGTGGACAATACTGTATGGGACGAACCTTGGCCTAGCATTCTGGGAGGTGAGCAGGACCAACCCCATCCAGGGCCATCACGGGAGGATTCCTGTGCCAGAGCCCAAGTTACCCTAGCTGAGGGAATTGGGCGGTGTGGTGGGACGCCCGTGACAGCGGGTGGAGCCGAGTGGATGGCCCATCCTGTTTCCAGAGTTTGGCTGGGAGGTACTGAGAAACGGGAGATCACAATGGCTTTGCCAGCGCCTCAAATGAAAGTGAGCGGGGCAGGACCGGCTGGCAATGTGAAACAACGTGCCACTCAGGAACACTGGAAGCCGAGTGGGGCTCCTCTGGGGGTCGCTGATGTGGTCCAGCCCAGAGAGGAGGCCCGGCCGAGAGGGGTTCGCAGGAAGCAGAAACAGCAGGAGAACTAGAGGCGGCTACAGGTGGTGGCTGCTCGGGAGGATGGCTACCTTTAGCTGTCTGATGGTACATGGAGAAACCCCAATGAGCTGTGGCGCATCTATGATGATGGAGAGGTATCTCGGCACTGATGCGGGTTATCTCCAGATGCCAAGAGAAATACAGTAGATGCTCTGGTCGGGATCCACCTGACGGGTCTCTGGGGGGTGGGCTCTCCACTGTGGATTACTGGTAATGAGGGCAATGTGTTTAATGTATGTTGTTGGTATAAATTGCCCAGGTTTAGATCATTATGCATGGTGTTGCAATGAGCATTATTTGTGTTGTTTATTGAGTTTCTGAATAAATGTATAACCTGTTTGTACATATGTTCGTTTTGATAATGGCATTATTTTGTGTTTTCCTGTTTATGTAGGAACAGGGCAGTTTTAGTTTAATGGACTGTGTCTATTTGAGATGGCAGAATAATCCGTCTGGCCTTGTGGGGTTGGAACAGTAGTCCACCTGTTCCCCCTAGCCTTAGTTGTTTTGTGTGAATGTTATATGCCCTGATATACTGTATTTCTGTTTACTTTTAGTGCGTGATTCGGTTTCTAAAATGGGGACGGTCTTGATTGTATGTGTGTTTTGGACCTTGAAGGGGGGGGGGAAATGTGATGTTGTTTACACCAGACCCAGCAATGCAGATGAGCTTAAGGCCGCTATCAAAGAAGCCTGGGCCTTCATAACACCCCAGCAGTAACACAGGCTGATCACCTTCATGCCATGCCACAGTGATGCAGTATTAATTCATGCAAAAGGAGCCCTGACCAAGTATTGAGTGTGTGCATGGAAATACTTTTGTCGGACAACATTTCTATTAAAAAAATATTTTTTAAAAAATTGATCTTATGTAATCTAATTTTTTGAGAAACTGATTTTCGGGTTTTCAGAAGCTGCAAGCCATAACCATCAAAATTAAAAGAAACTAGAAAAGCACTCATAGAGCACATACCTCCATCAAGGCTCCTTCCGTTTCTCATGGATCACCTCCAAAATGTAATGAGCTTGTGTGCAGGCCTATCACCACTTGTGGTGAAAATTGCATCCAAGTCTGTCTATTAGTTTTGGAGTTTTGTGGCTGACACACTGTGAGAAGAGCCTTGGCTGAGGTATGCATTCCCAGATCATCCCCAAAATGTAATGGGTTCCTCTCTAGGCCAAGAACCACCTCTGGTGAAAATTTCATCCAAATCCATCCAGTAGTTTTTGTGTAATCCTGCTGCACAAATACAAACAAAGCCCTTGGTGGAGGTATGCACTGTCAGATCATCACCAAAATCTAATCATCTGTTCCTCGTGCCATTACACATCTACACATTACACATGCGTTTTTGCGCAGCCCCTATGGCTGCCCGGGGAATTTCTGCCAGATAATCCCGGGCCCGGCAGCGTGCCTGTGTTTGCGCTATCCCGCGCCAGACAGCTGCCCGTCTCAGCTTTTGCAGTGTAGCGCAAACACAGGCACGCTGCCGGGCCCGGCCCACCACTGTTTTCCGCATGTTTTTGTGCCTAAAACTTTGAAGAATGCGGAGTTCGTGTTCGTCAGACACAACGATCAGCGCCCTCCATTGCGCCTGCACACATGTTGAAAATGGCCCTATCTCACAATGTTAAAGAATCCTTTAAAAAATTCCTGGATCCAGACGGTGATCCGGATCATCCCCAAAATTTAATCAGTTCTTCCTTGTACCATTTCCAACAACGCCTGAAAGTTTCATCGAAATCCGTCCAAAACTTTTTGAGTTATCTTGCTAACCAACAGACAGACAGACAAACAGACAGACAAACCCCGGCAAAAACATTACCTCCTGGCCTGCGGCCTGGTGGAGGTAATAAACACTTGAAATATATCACTCTGTCTGTAATGAATCTATCTAAAATATGAGTTTCATTTTATGAATTGAATTACTGAAATAAATCAACTTTTTGATGATATTCTAATTTTGTAGGATGCACCTGTAAATGACTCAGATCGGAGACAAAAAATCTTTTTTGGGACATCCCTACTTTTGTCCTCAAAATGAATTCATTTGTAGAACTTTACGGTACTATTCCTGGTTCAAGTTTGATCCAGATAAGTTTCAACAAAGCCTTTTTTTAACACTCGCCTCCTGGTATTTTTGGGTCCTCCTCTAATTTTCAATAACTAGAACAAACAAAATTAGAATGTTTATTTTTATCCAGCACTTTTTCCAATTTTAAACATAATGTGGGGATATCTTACTAAATGTGGTTAGCTATCATTTCTAATTGTGAGAATGTGTGTGTGTGAGTTAGTCAAAAGCCAGTTTCTGAAACCAGTCTGTATCATACTGAATTCTGAGAGAGAAACAAGGAACAATGATTTAAAAAGTACAATGTGTACTGAAATGTAACAACAGTAAACAGAAAACACACACAGAAAATGTAGTTTTCCTGGGAGAAGTTATTTATTTTGGCTTTCATGAAATAAAACGGTGAGAAAATCCAGCTCATGGGAAAAATAGGGTTCGGAATCATCACTAATTTCCAGAATCGATTTGATTCTGATTCTTGAGGTTCTGAATCGATTCAATTCTCATTCAATCTGATCCCGATTCACTCAGGAAAATTACGATTTTAATAGCTATTTTACTTGCCAGGAAAAAAAATTCTTCGAGCCCTAATGCTGCAAATTGTACCAGGAATACTCTAACTTTGTTGATACATAAAGTATCACATAAAGAACTAACACAAAATCAGTAACAATAATGCACATTTTATTATTTAACTTATGATTTCACAAAATGCTAGCGAGTGCTTTCTTTAGTGCAAAGGATGTGTAGTGTCAAGCTAACAACCCAGAGGGAGTAAACAAATTGAATGCATGAAGCATGTATACATAATCTCACTGTGTTTGCTAGCAACTTTAGATTTCAAAAGTATCAGGCATTCAGTGCAACTAGAACACACCTTTTGTAAACAGTAATACCTGAAAAAATGCTACACTTGTGAGACTAAATTGAGTATGTGTGCAAAACAGCCAATGTGCAACTGGACCATTATTTCCACAGCATGTACCATATTTGCAGCATTGAGGCAAATTTTTCACATGGCGTGAGTATATGTAAACATGCGGAAAACACACGCATTCGCCTCCAAGGGATCTTGCTAATAAGGACTAGCAAGTAATCAACTTTGAGATTCTGCCATCACCGCAATAAAATTATTAACACTGGAGAGTAAACTAGTTTGAAAATGAGGCTGCCACTCACCTACAGACGGATCAGAGTTGAAACAGACTGTCTGTTGTATATATTCATCCCATGTACACCTGAAATGGACATGCTAATGATGGCTAGCAGGCTAGCAATGTAAACAACTGTCATCCAGGTGTAGTTTTGGAGGAGGCTGTGACAAATTTCCAGGTGAGAGCCCCGCCCTATAACATTATAAACTTAAAAATGATGGCTTTGGTTTTGCCAAGCTCTTCGCTACTTTCACAGTTCTTGAATCCAATCTGTCAGCTGTGCGCCACCATGTTGATCCACTTTGACCCGCGGCTTAACTCTAGCACGACTGTTCAATCGAGAGTTCTGCCAGCTCAAGGACAACTAGCGTTTTGTGTTGCATAGAGGTAAAAGCATTATTTGATCTTATTATTCCAACTTTCTGAGATGCTGATGCACGGTGGCGCAGTGGTTAGCACTGCGGCAGCACAGTTTACCCTTGGCCGGGGGATTGTGGGGATCGTGGGATCGTGGGTTCGATCCCAGCCCCCGACCAACAGTGATCTGTGTGGAGTTTGCATGTTCTCCCCGTGTTGCGTGGGTTTACTCCGGGATTTCTCCGGTTTCCTCCCACATGCCAAAGACATGCATGTTAGGTTAATTGGCTGTTCTAAATTGTCCCTAGATATCTGTTTCCTATAGGCCCTTAGAATAGAGGGTTAGTATTAATGAAAGCGCTTTGAGTGGTCTTTGTGACTAGAAAAGCGCTATATAAGTGCAGGTTAGTTAGTTAGTTAGTATTAACGATTACTGTTTTATTCTCATATGTACATGTGTTGGATGGGTCAAGATTTTAATTGTTTTTACTGTGTTTCAGTGTTTTGGTATGACTGAGTGGCATTTGTATGTCCCCTATGTGTTTAATAGGACTACAGATGGAAATTAACATCTCGCTAAGTCTGGTACAGCCATCTTTTCATATGTATGACTAATGCATTGTCCTTACAAATAAATGAAATGAAATGAAATTTTAAAAGATCGATCAGCGGATTTTGTGAATCAGTATCAGCTTAGCCAAACGTGAATTGATTCAAATCGGAGAATCGATCTTTTGAACCCACCCCTAATGGGAACAAGTTGCTTTTCCTAGCTCAAAAAATAAGACAGAAAAATAAGGACTGAAAATGAAGGATATGAGACATCAAGAAATTAGATTATTCATAGCAACTTATAAAGCACCATCTACAAGTACATATAAGCCATAACCTCATAAAGATATACAGATATGTGGCAGACGAGCCAGCAATAAATGTATCTCATGCCTTGCATGGTTTGTAATTAGTAAATTATTTAATAAGTGTTCCAATGTATGTTTGTGATTAATATATGCTGCACACAAAAACACAGATGGATGTTGAATGCATGATGTCTGTATAAAAAGGCTAAGGAATTAAAACAGATTTTTTAAAACAAACTTCAGATTCAGCCTTGTTCAGACTCAATTATCAAACTTTTCTCAGAGCTGAGAAGCAAAATCTCTGAAATCTGATCAAGTCCCCTTTTAAATTAAGATTAAGAAAATAGTTAAAAGGCCTTGATCAGAAGTTTGGAGAGGTTAACAAGAAGAATCTCAATCATTATAGGTCTCATTATTTCATCTGAAAAGCAGTGACCAACCAAGGCCTTCTAGTAATTAATAACATTCCTAAATACTTCAGAATTTTAGTGCAACTCTGCCCTCTGCTTTGTGGGCCAGTTGAATACGAACTATATAGGACTGAATGGCTACAAATGTTCAAAAGATAAGTTTGTGGTGAAAATAAGAGCGATAGTCTCATTTGAACACTAAAATGGGCTGTTGGGTGTGAAGTTTAATGATCCCTTTAACTGCATTTTTCAACGTGCTGACAATTCTCACAGGTCTTAAAGCGGTACTCTGTAAGATTTTCACTGAGTGAAGGTCACTTTCCATTATATAAAGAAACCTGAAACTGAAAGGTGCATCATTAGGTACTGTATGTCACAAAATCAGAGAGGGCAGAAGAAAGCAGGACCCAAAATGTACATAAGGCAGGAGATGACGGTGATGTTTTTTTTATCAAAAATAGCAAAGCGGCAAACAAAAACGCAGCACAAGGGCTGGAGAAAAAGACACTAAACTAAATACTTAAAATAACAAGAGCACTCTGTGGTGAGTGCAATAGCCCCCGCCTCTGTTTTCTTTGAAGATTCCAATACTTACTGGCAGAGAGCAGTTTTCAACTTTTCAATATAATTATTGTGGCAGAACGAAATTATGATAAACCCATCATCCATGAATATACATATACAACCCAGAGTTGTAGGTCAGGATCCCAAGGTGAATCTGTGTAGCAACTGTGGTGACCCTAAAGAGCTTTACACGTTCTATAGTAAGAGATCCTAGGGAATGCCAACCTTGACCTTTGACCTTTTGACCCCAAACCTGAGGTCATGGTCTCAGAGTGAACCTGTGTACCAGGTTTGGTGACTCTAGCTTTCTTTGTTGTTGAGATATAGTTTGTAACCCATTTTGATGTTGACCTTTGACTTTGCGATCCTAAAACCATAGTCACACTTCACAGTCACAGCGTGAACCTGTGTACCAGGTTTGGTGGCCTTAACTTTACTTGTTGTACAGTAGTAAGGCATAGGGAATGTTAATGTTGACCTTTAACCTTTTGACCCCAAACCCATAGTCAGAGGTCACGATCCCAAGGTGAACCTGTGTAGCAAGTTTGGTGACCCTAACTTTCTTTATTGTTGAGATATAGTTTATAAGCCATTTTTGATGTTGACCTTTGACCTTGCAATCCCAAAACTATAGTCACACTTCAGGGTCAGAGGGTGAACCTGTGTATGGTGACCCTACCTTTACTCATGGTACAGTAATAAGGTGTAGGGAATGTTAACCTTGACCTTTGACCTTTTGACCTCAAACCCATAATCAGAGTTCAGGATCCCAAGGTGAACCTGCATATCAGGTTTGATGGCCATAGCTTTACTCGTTTTATAGTAATAGTAAATGTACGTAGCATTTATCCTTTACCGTAGTGCAACTGCAATGTTAACTTTGAACTTTAACCTTTGATCTCTTGACCCCAAACCCATAATTAGGTCAGGGTGTAAATTGTCCAAGATGTGTATTAGATACAACTACTGTATCGATTTGAAATGCCTTCATCATTTCTTTCAGTCATTATTATGTTTAGAAGATTTAGGGAAAATCTGACCTGACTTTTGACCTCAACTTCATCTGATGAGAGTAAAACTGCAATATGCACATCATCAGAGTATATCAAACCATAGTAACCAAGTTTCAAAACATTTGGAACAAAACTGCAGGAGGAATTGATTTCACAAAACAGCTACTGTTTATGAAGTGAGGTGAAACTTGAGGTCATTGGTCAGGGGCTATAACTCCTGCAAAAATCATCCAGACAGAACCAAACTGCAATATGCACATTCTCAGTGTATATCAAACCTTGGTACCAAGTTTCAAAACAATCGGCAAAAAACTGTAGGAGGAGTTGATTTCACAAAAGTTGGACGGACGTGCTGACAGATGGACAGACTGACCCATAACAAAATCCCCCTTCAGTCTTTGCTCAAAGGGCTCTTCAACCCCTTTGGGTTTCGACTGGCGAGGGATAAAAACTACACAAGGACAGAGAATAAAAATAAACTACCAAAAAACTCAATAACACAAACTGAGCAGACTGGTGAATCACAGACTTGGAAACTTCCTGACGAAATGAATAATGACCATAACGATCTGACAAAACAGAAGCACTGACTGGGAATGACTAAATGAGGGAGGGCAATCAAGGAGAGGAGGAACAGGTGTAAATAATCAGCGATGTGGAAACAACAAGGCAAATGTGGGAGACAGGCAAAAACCCAGAAACCTAATCAACCGTAGAATACCCTAAAGGGAAATACATTCAAAAAAACCCAAAAATCCAAACAAGAACTAAAGCACAAAGCACAGAAACAAACCTGAAATACAATAAATCCAACAGTAAACTGTGAAACAGAAACAACAACTGAACTGTAAGTTCCTTCAAAACAAAACCCAGCTAAAGAGAAATAAGATCTGAACACAACAATATCAAAATAAAATTAAAGCTGCGAGCAGCGATAAAGGGGCCCTCGCGCCCTCGCTAGACCTCGGCCTTGCCACTTAGAGCGTGTAACTCTGCGCAGGGTACATTCCTCCCTCCCCAAACCTCTCCCTCCCACTCTTTTTCCATCCGTCCTTCCAAAACACCATACGCCCATCTATCCACCATCCATTTGTCCATCAGTCCATTCGCCTGTCCCTCCATCCATACTGCCATCCATCATCAGTCCGTCCATCTGTCGATCTGTACATTGCAAGATAGCGTGTTGGCAGAGGTACTGTATAAGCTCGTGGATTACCTCAAAAATCTAATATGTTAATCTATAGCCTAAAGCAGTGCTTCTCAATTATTTTTTGCAAAGCCCCCCCCTAGGAAAGAGAAAATATTTCGCGCCCCCCCAACTCGCCGCAGTGACTATAAATAAGATCATTATCTATAAAAATTGTATAAGTATACCTAAAATTGTATCCTTTTTAACATTAACAAAAGAAAAAAGCAATATAAATCAACTTTCAACAAATATTAACTTTATTTTGCCACACAGAAACCCTGTTATAGTCTAAAACAGAAAAAAAAACTTAAAGTGCATCAAAGTGCCTGAAATAAAAAATATGTCAATCCTTATTTAAACTAGAAACATTTTTAACCAACTGAACCATTTGATGCTGAGAAAAATAATTCAATCAATAAATAATATTAAATGTAAATTGATCTGGAACATTAACACAGGAGTACCAATATATTTAACATTTTAGTCTGAAGAAAAAGGTAGAAAAAGGCAGTATCAACTCCTCTGCAATTGTGTGGGGTTTTTTGCACTGCGCAGTTTGGTGCGCCACTTTAAATGATGCTGAAAGTGCTCGCTGGTTTACTGATGTAGGGTTCACAAAGCGGGATGATTGTTAGCCGTACTCCGCACGTTTTCGCTGAAAAAAATCAAGCAGCTTATGAACGTGTTGAGGATATAATGTCTGTAGGTGATGTCTTAATTTATTTGGCTTCATGCTGTCCGCTGCCAACACTTTCAGACACAGTGAACACACCGGTCTTTCCTCGTCTCCCACCGTAGTCAGAGTGAAGCCAAGCGCTAGATAAGCTTCGTCATATTTCCTCGTCTTAGCTTTTGGGAGACTTTCATTTGTCTCTTTACCTGTGTCTCTCTCCGCCTTTCTTTTCGTTACTGTTAAATATTTCTCCATGGTGTCTCTCGAGGGGTTTGTTGACAGCAATTTAAAAAGTTTTAAACTCCCGCACAGACTTTGACAATGAGAGCGCCACTGCACCACCTGCTGCCATGGATGTGCAATTACACTTTACATGGCAAAAGCAAAGCCTGTTCCCCGGGGTCACACGCCCCCCCCCCCCCCCCGGCATCGCATCGCGCCCGCCCCAGTATTTGAGAAGGACTGGCCTAAAGGCCGTTCTGTTGAAAATTTCACCAGAAGGGTGAAATTTAGACAAGCTATGCCAAATTTAGACAAGCTATGCCATTGCTACAAATGTTTTGTTTTGTTTTGGGGTTTTTTTATACCTAGAGGACACTATAGCTATATGTAGTATAGTAATATAAATCTGTACTGGGTGTTACTAGTACCATGTATATCAAGTTTAGGTCCATTTGGATGTTGTGTGTCTGAGTTATGACAATTTCCTGTCCATTGGTGGTAGGGGGGCGCTACTGCTGCGTCTCATTGTATATTATAGAAATGTTCACCAGTGGCTGCCTATTCAAGACAATAAATTTGGTTGACTTCGGACAAAGTATGCCATAGTTATTAAGCTTTGTTTTTCTGCGAGGGGGCACTAGAGCTATGTGTAATTGTTCATTACAGAAAGGTTCAGTGTTGGTTAAACATGCAACACACAAAATTTGGTTGAATTTGGAAAACAATTTCAGAGTTATAAGGCTTTTTTTCTGCTAGGGGGCGCTAGAACTATATGTAATTTTTAATTATACAAAGGTTCAATGTAGGCTACCGATGCACCACACAAAATTTGGTTGAATTTGGACAAAGTATGCCTGAGTTATATTTTTTTTTCTGAGGAAGCGCTATAGATATGTTTGTTATCATTACAAAAATCTTTTCTGGGTCTGACTAGTATCATATATATAAATATTAGCAGCAATCGGAAATTCTACATGTGAGCTATGGCAACTTCCTGTCAATTGGTGGTAAGGGGCACTGCTGCTATGTGTCATTCTTTATTACAGAAATTATCAGTATTGGCTACCTATTCACCACACAAAATTTGGTTGAACTCAGTCAGTGTATGCCAGAGTAAATGCCATTGTGATGTCATTGGGTGATGGCGATACTGCAAACTTGGCCATGCCCCTTTTGCCAAACCGTCGGGCATTTGGAAAAGTTTTCAAAAACCTTATCACCATAAATGGTACCAATCAGACTATTTATTTCAGCAACAGTGAAGAAAACCTTTGGTGTAACTTTCATGTCTCCAAGAGATGGCACTATTGCTAATCATGAATATTCATAGCTGTAATTGTTCAGAGGCATAGCCATATACGTCATACCTTTTCTTGGTGCCAAGCCGACATTCCATTCCCAAGGTATTAAAAAAACAACACAATGCAAACTTTCTGACACAAAACTTTCTGCCTCATATAGGTTGCACTGTAGATTTCGATGAATATTGTTCTATAGAACTGTTTGAAATTGGACTGATATCCATAATATTGAATTTGTTTGAAATCCGACAATGCATACCAGAGTTATTTGATTTTGATTTGATTTTGTATACTTTATTGATCCCCAGAGGGGAAATTGAGGGCATCCACCTGGATGGATGAAGCAGCCACGGTACGGCGCTATCCCTTCACCATTCACACACACATTCACACCTAGGGCCACTTTAGAGTCTCCAGTTAACCTAACCTGCATGTTTTTGGCCTGTGGAAGGAAACCGGAGAACTCCCGGAGTAAACCCACGCAGATACGGGGAGAACATACAAACTCCACACAGACCACTGTTGGTCAGGGGCTGGGATTGAACCAGGGATCCCATGGCCAAGGGTGAATTGCTGTGCTACCGCAGTGCTAACCACTGCGCCACCGCACCACCTGGTTATTGCGGTCAGAATGGTCATAGAATGATCATGGCAAGGCATCAAACTTTGCCTCGCCCCTACGGGCAAACCATCGAGCTTTAGGAAAAGTTTTTAATACCTTTTAGTGGCACATGGGTATAGATGATTGTCACCACATATGAACTCATTAGGGCAAAAACCCTAGGACGAGTTCGATCAAATGCGCGTCAATTGCGCGAGGTGGAAATCAGGTCACTGCCACTTCCTGCCAAAATGGCCAACTTTCTGTTGGGTGTAGACCATCACTTCTATGGAGTTTTTTTGCATCTCTTGACATGATAAACATCTCGTCCGATTTTCATCTTTCTGTGCGAAAGTAAGCCTTTGCCACTCCCCACTGACTTCACATTTTAGGTGACACTTAAGAGCCATTTTTGTGGGGTAATTCATATTTCCTCCACAATTTTAAATTTTTTGCCAGTCTTGAGGTCCCTGCAAAAAATGGCGAGTTTTCATACACAATGACTATACCAGAAATTAGATCTTAGATGGAGAAGAAGAAAAAAAAATTCTGACAATTGCTATTGGGCTCTCGCCCACTGATGTTGTCTGTGGCTTGGGCCCTAAAAAAAAAAAAAAAAAATTCTCACAATTACAACAGGGCTCTCACCCACTAATTTTGTCAGTGGCTCAGGCCCTAACAATCACAATAGGGCTCTCGCCCACTGACATTGTCAGTGGCTCGGGCCCTAACAATCACAATAGGGCTCTTGCCCACTGACGTTGTCAGTGGCTCAGGCACTAAATATGGCACCTGGGGATCAAGTTTTTGCAGCTGATCACTTTTTGCCACAACACCAGCGGCTGGAGCAGGTACATCCCATGATTTTTCAACAGTCTCTTCATGATTTTCACACAGATCAGAGCAATTTGTTGCACAGAAACTAAATGTTTCTACAGACATTCTGAAGTTCTGTAACCACTGTGCGTTCGTGAAGCTGGGGTGACATGACTGTGAGGCTCGGTTGAACGTCCAGACCCATGGTTTGAAGCGATAATTTTACCACAAGAGAGCAATCTGAAACACACACACACACAGCATACATATTTTAGTACCTAACAGTGATAACTTGCCAACATTACAATATAGTACTGTGGACTTAAAGCAAAGTAGCATTAGCTTACTTCTGGAATTTCCCCATTGTGGGACTAATAAAGGCTTATCTTATCTTCATCTGTGATCTAGTTCGTATCCCTGTCTCTTCGGCTTTATACTGCTCAATGGCTTGCTAAACGCTCCAGTACTTTTCCAGAGTGTGTTGTCTCGCCGCCTCTAGCCTTCTCTTGCTCTCCGTTTTTGCCTTTACTCTGACAAAAAGCCAGAGACTGAGCAGTCACCTTGTAATCTGCCATCTTTTGTTTTGCTTGTGTCGCGTGTTTTATGTCACGGGAGTGTTGTGCTGCCTTGGTGTAAAAAATCCCACCCACCTCAGGTGATACTCAGCTGTAATGGATACAAAAGTGAGCTGAGTTGTTTAAAACAGTGTAGAGGTGAATTGGGCTATATAGGTACTCGTGGAAAAGGGGCAGTAGAAACCAAGGCATGAAGCATGATCAGTCCACTGCTGATCGTGCCCTCCATGACAAGGTAATCTAGCACTGTGTAAAACCCTGTCATTGCCTATACATTTAGTACATGCATAATATATTCTGGAGGTCCATATTTCTAATGAAGTAACTCTTGCTGTGAAGATGCCCCCCTCCCAAAAAAGAAACAGATTAGAAAAAACAAGGTACACCTTTACTTACAAATTTACTTGTTCCATTGATGCTTTTGTTGCTGTTGATTGATTAAATCAGTATTTAGTCCTTACTAATCATAGTTTTCTATATGTTTGACTGATGCACCAAATTGAGCAACTGTCATATAGCTGTGATATTAGGTGATCATTCTCCACTGGCGTGATCTGTTTGTTGAAGGCTGCCTATCTGAACTGAAGCCAATATACGGGCCTGGGGATGTCACGAAAGGGACAAAACAAATTACTCTAAAATAAGGGGCGTCCCGGGTAAAAGGACAGTTAGAGATCCTATACCTACACGTACAGTATTCCTTATACACGTGTAACACTGGAAACATGATAAGGCTGATTAAAAAGGAGTCTGTGGGCTGTGTTTCTATAAATATTGTAAATGTAAACAGACTCCCATCTACTCAAACCACACATTAATGTTCGCAGTTCGTGACCTTTCCCATGATGTCAAACTTGACAAACATGAAAGCTTGTGGTGCTGCATGGGGTAGCCACAAGCTTCTGCCTCCACTACATCTTGTCTCCTATTCTCTCATGATCTATAGCATAGCTTAAGGCATGTAGATCCGATGGCCTCTCCTTCAGTTTTAGATTTGAAGTGATTTCCTGTGTGCACATCTATCTGTTAGTTTGTCTAACTATAAACAATATTGAGGAAAAAGTTGATATTAAAGTGTGTATGTGTGTACACAGATGTGGGTTCACAATTATCACATATACAGCTGCCTTTAGGAATGCTCTATTTTTAAATGCACATGCTTGCACGTGAGTCTGCATGTGTCATTTCTGTTATGGTCTGTGTGTGCTCACATGCATTGCAAACAGTAATTTAAGGCTTCCCATAAAAATAAATATCTACAGTCTTACAGGGGTCCCTGTGCCATATAGCATTACAAAAAGTCTGTTTAGCTGAATTCTTCTACACTGTACTAAAACACAACATTGTAATTTTTTCAGAAAACAACAGATTGTACACAGAGGAATGCTTTTACTTTATTCTCGGCTTGCGTAGCTATGCTTGCATTTATCAGCTTACACTGGTCTTCATGAGTGCACTCATAGAATTAGAAATGACTCTTCATAGTCTAGAGTTTACTCTAAAAACTACAGTGTGTTTCTTTTTTACATCATTTGTTAGAAGTGTCTTACTAGTCCCTAAATGCAATCTTCACAGCTTCATGTCAATGTTAATTAAGGAAAGAGTAGAATAGAACACAGAAATATTTTTTTTTTATCAACTCTTTTAATGATGTGTGTGCATGCATGTATGTATACATAATCCTGCTTCATATGCTGCAGCAGCTTGGCAGCTGTCTTTCTGTTCACCAAGTGTGTTGCTGTGCTTCTCTGTTCTGCCCATGTTTACTGCTGATTCAGGTAAGCATCATGGTATCATGGTCAAGGGTGAGCAGATGGTTTGGTGGAAAAGAAATAGAGAATAAAAACAAACATACTGTGGAGATTAGGGTGAATGATATTATGAGCTTTCCAAAATCCTACACAAATGTTACACAATAATGGTGGGAGGGTTTAAAATTACTATAATGCTGTATAGGATCAAATATTTTTCAGTGAATACAGTCCAGATTTCAAATCAGTTGTGGGGTTGTATAAAAATTTACAACCAAATGCAATGTTTTAAAAACTGTTTTACTTCACATGCCGATGCAATGGTAAATCTTCATTTTCCTGTACATAGAAGACTGGTGCCTACTGTATGTGATGATGTTGTGACCAGGATACACTCATGAAATTACACATGTGATTATACTGTGGTTAAAAAAAAAAAAAAAAAATAGGAGTACTTATAAGAACTACTTTCTCAGAAAGTAGGAAATTCTACTCATTACCTCCACCATACATTGGACCTTGTTCTGACATATGGCATAGAAATAGAAAATCTTGTAGTGTCTCCTCATAACCCTGTACTGTCAGACCATTGTCTGTTAACCTTTGATTTTACTATTTCTGACTATTTGGCTCCTAAAGAAAAATATTATTACAGTAGATGCCTCTCAGATGATGCTGTTTCCAAATTTATGCAGATTGTTTCCTCTATGCCATGTGTCAACACAACGGAAATAAGCTATAGACAGCTTGCTCCTTCTGTAATTGATAACATGGTGGATAGTGTTTCAGCTTCTGTGCATCAGGCTCTAGACTTGGTGACCCCCTTAAAAAAGAAAAAGTCTAATCAGAGATTTTTAACTCCTTGGTTCAACACAGAAACTCGTAGCTTAAAACAGAAGACTCGTCAATTAGAAAGAAAATGGCGCTCTACTAATTTAGATGAAATCTATTTAGCTTGGAGAAATCATCTTTTAATTTATAAAAAATCTCTTAGAAAAGCTAGAACGAGTTATTACTCTGCATTAATAGAAGAGAACAAGAATAATCCCAGGTTTCTTTTCAGTACTGTAGCCAGGTTGACAAAGAGTCAGGACTCTGTCAATCCTAGCATCCCCTTAGAGCTTACTAGTCAGGACTTTATGAACTTTTTCAATAATAAAATTTCATCCATCAGAGATAAAATCAATCAGATTCTTCCCACAGTTAACTTAAATACTGTAACTATTACAACTCCTTCTATTGATGTCTGTCTTGATGAGTTTACTCCAATCGACCTTTGTGAGTTAGACAAAATAGTTTCCTCATCCAAACCTTCAACTTGTCTTTTAGACCCTATTCCTACCAGGTTATTTAAAGAAGTCTTCCCACTTATTGGTAGCTTTATTCTTCATATAATCAATTCTTCATTAACTTTAGGCCATGTACCGCAGGCTTTTAAAACGGCTGTAATTAAACCCTTACTCAAAAAGCCAACGCTAGATCCAGGAGCTTTAGCTAACTATAGACCAATCTCTAATCTCCCTTTCATTTCAAAAATCTTAGAAAGAGTTGTTGCTACGCAATTATTTGACCACCTGCAGGGAAATGGTTTACTTGAAGAGTTTCAATCTGGGTTTAGAATGCATCATAGTACTGAAACAGCCTTAGCGAAGGTCACTAACGACCTCCTCATTGCATCTGATAATGGACTAGTTTCTGTACTTGTCCTTTTAGATCTTAGTGCAGCTTTTGATACTATTGATCATAATATTCTACTTGATAGATTAGAACACTATGTTGGACTTAATGGAACTTCGTTGCAGTGGTTTAGATCTTATTTATCTGATAGGTTCCAGTTTGTTCATGTAAATGATGAGTTTTCTTTTAGCTCAAAGCTTAGTCATGGAGTTCCACAGGGATCTGTGCTAGGCCCTACTCTTTTTAGTTTATATATGCTTCCGTTAGGCAACATTATTAGAAAGCACTGTATACATTTTCATTGTTATGCAGATGACACACAATTATACCTGTCAATGAAGCCAGATGATACTAATCAATTAGCCAAGTTAGAAGCCTGTCTTAAGGAAATTAAAGCTTGGATGACTTGTAATTTCCTGCTATTAAATTCAGATAAGACTGAAGTCATTCTTGTTGGTCCAAAAAACCTTAGAAATTCCTTTCCAAATCAAACTTTCAGTTTGGATGCAGTTACTCTTTCTCTTAATAGCTCTGTGAGGAACCTTGGAGTTATTTTTGATCAGGATTTGTCCTTCAATTCACATATTAAATTTGTTTCTAAGACTGCCTTCTATCATTTGCGTAATATTGCCAAGATTAGGAGCATCTTGTCTCAGAGTGATGCTGAGAAGCTGATCCACGCTTTTGTTAGCTCGAGATTAGATTATTGTAATTCTTTATTATCAGGCTGTCCTAAAACATCTTTAAAAAGTCTTCAGCTGATCCAAAATGCTGCAGCAAGAGTTTTAACAGGTACTAGAAAGAGAGATCATATCTCTCCGGTTCTGGCCTCCCTTCATTGGCTTCCCATAGAGTTTAGAATTAAGTTTAAAATCCTTCTTCTTACTTACAAAGCTTTAAACAATCAGGCTTCTTTTTATTTAAAAGATCTGATACTACCGTATCATCCTAACAGAGCACTACGCTCCCAAAATGCAGGATTACTTGTAATACCTAGAATCTCCAAAAGTACAATGGGAGGCAGAGCCTTCAGTTATCAAGCTCCTCTCCTGTGGAATCAGCTGCCAATCTGGATTCGGGAGTCAGACTCGATCTCTGTTTTTAAGAATAGGGCTAAAACCTACCTTTTTGATATAGCCTACAATTAGGGAGGGATCATGTGTTTCTGAACCCTCCCTTAGTTATGCTGCTAATAGGTTTAGTCAGCCGGGGGACCTCCAGTAATGCACTGGGCCTCACTCCTTTCCTCACTCTCTATGAAATATTTTTTTTTTTTTTTTTGCTGGTCATTAACATTTGTTTGTTCTCTCCCATAGATTGAGTCCCCATCGTGCTGTTTGCTCTCTACATGTCTGTTCTTTTCTTCTTCTCTATCCCCTCACCCCCCAGCCAGTCGCAGCAGATGACTGCCCCTCCCTGAGCCTGGTTCTGCTGGAGGTTTCTTCCTGTTAAAAGGAAGTTTTTCCTCTCCACCGTCGCCAAGTGCTTGCTCACAGGGGATCGCCTGATTGCTGGGTTCTTTCTGCAACTGTGGGGGTCCCCCCTACAGTTGATAGTGCTATGAGATGACTGTTGTTGTGAAATGGCGCTATATAAATAAAGTTGAATTGAATTGAATTGAATTGAATAAAGGAATGGTTCCACAAAGGAACTAATAATTTCGATTGTTTACCATAGGGCATCCAGTTCATACAACAAAATGCAAAAGATGGCTGTTACAGACGAAACATTGAGAGATTTCTTCCCTTCATCAGTTTTATTTTTTCTAACAGTTGAAATATGTTGTCCTTGGATAGACTTCTGTTCTCTTTGCTGATTTATTTCATTTTATTTTCAACTGAGCAGCTGCCTTTTTTGTGGTTGTGTCATGTCCTCTTTTTCCTCCTAGCCCATTAATTTGCAGCTTAGACCCCTATTGCAAAGCTGACAATTTGTGTTTGTGTGTGTGTGTGCCTCTTAAGGACACCAAAACTTTTTCAGTATTTGTGTCTACCGATGTGTATCTTAATTCAGTGTGAAATCAGTAGACGTGATCTGTAAATATACTGGGCCTTGTTACCATAAATCTAAAGCATAATTTTGCACCACACTTTGCACCAATATTTTTGTAGTTTCTGCCAGCGGATTCTCTATTTTCATGCTTTATTTCCTTGCCCTCCAAATAATAATTGAATGTGCATGTCACCACTTGAAGGCAGCAAAATTAAACAGGCAAGTAAACATGGTCAGGGAAAAACACAAAGCTAGCAAGGCATGGCAAAACAAAGGCAAGGATACAGGCGAGGCAGAACAGAAGCGTGGGTGAGACGCCATATGACTCGATAAGGACACCCGTGCAGGACAAAAACAGATGCTGACATAAATAGACCACAGGTAATCAATCAAACATGGAACAGGTGGAGACACCAATCCTGATTGACAATTGACACATGAGGAGAACAGAGTCAACAGGTACGGAGAACAGGACGGGTGGGGATGTACAGACAATCACGGACAGGAAATATACAGTACATGAAATATAAACAAAGGACCGGGGGGACATGACCATGACAAGGACTAAGACTGAGACAAGGACAACACACAACAAAGACCATGAAAACCATAATAATAATAATAATAATAATAAAAACCATTAAGAACTGGCCAGGGACAAATCCTATGGAACCAAGGTAGAGACACGATAACAATAATAAACACAATGACCAAACGGCACTAAGCTAAAGGCAAGAATAAAAATAAACAAGAACATGGTAATACTAATGACCAAACAGAACTAAAGCTAAAGGAGCGAAAATAAACACAGAGACCAAGATAATAATAATGATAATGAGCAAGAACAAAAAACACAGAAAATCACGTAACAACGAACTCAAAGTGAAAATGTGGGCTGGGCCCGTGTCCTGGTGACAAGGAAATATAAACTAGAAACTAAGGTGAGGACATGGACCTGACCCACGCCTTGACAGTGTATACACTTTACACAAAGTTAGCACATTGCTATTTTCTAGAATCCCACTTTTGACCAACAAAAACCATTCCTAAAGTCAGTAGCGCATTATTAATTGCTATTTACACAATGCATTTTGTATACATGCATGCACGTCACATAGACCCAAAAAACACACTCAGGCTGTGCTACGTTTTTTGACAGTTAGTCATAACCCATTATCTGACATGACATTATAATTTTCACAAGATAAAAGAACTGAATAGCTTTTGTTCTCATTTATGCTTTCATTTTAATCACAAACTCACAGTAGGATTATAGTCCATAGATTAGGAATCAATTGTTTATTTTTTCAGAGAATGAATGAACAGGGACTGTGTGTGCCACTTCCCATTCAGGAGGGGTGTAAATAAGGCTGTCGTGATAACCGCAATTATGTAGTACTGCGGTATGGACAAGCCTACCGTGGAGGATAACAAGCAACTGCAACAACTGCGGTGTATAACCCCCTGAAAGGTTTATTATTTTATGCACTGAAGTAAAAAAGCTGGCTTTTATTTTGATAATGGTGGGTTTGTTTTCACTTCCTGTGCCTGCCTGTGGAATTACTTAAGGCTACAGCGCTTAGCAGAGACAGTCGAGCTACCAAAGCTAACATTATTTGGTTTATGGACTCGTAATGAGGGACAAGCTCTTACGGTGGTAATTGTTTATGTGTTTTACTTAATGTGTACTGCGCTAAAATAAGAACATAAAACTGTAAACTTAACCAACAGTCAAGACCATTGCCATCACATATTACGGGGATCCCTACACACAATGTTCACTTTTTTGTGTGAGTGTGGCTACATCTTGTTGTTCACTGATGTGCCCCTATTGATTAGTAAATAAATTGTTAAATGTTAAGTGTATCTTTATTGCCAACAGCATGTTTGCACCGGTACTGTGAAGCTTCCACAGTACCGGATGCTGCCACTGCCAGGACCATGTGGGGCACTCTCTCCAAATGGACCCCAGCAAGCAGTTAGTGGCGGAAGTGTTTGGATGAATTGCTAAATGCAGCCGTGACAATGAGCACTGAAAGGGCACAAAGCATGTTATTTCCTTCTAAGCGGAGTGTTTATGATCCTGACAATTGAGCGCCGAGAACAAAACAAGTACTGCATAGTGTGTTGCTTGTTTAAACGTGATTTTTTTGGACAGCGGCAAAAATCCAAAAATCACAGAGACAAGAGCCACGCAGGGTCCTGTATGGAGGCTGTCCTGTTTAAATAAGCTGAATGTCGCTGCAGTCTCCAACTAGTCCACAAACCCTGTAGATAGATAGATAGATAGATAGATAGATGTACTTTATTGATCCCAAACTGGGAAACTACAGTGTAACACCAGCATGACAGTAGACGACCAAAACGATAGAAACACACTCACTGTACAAATCATACTCACTGTACAATGCAGGACTATCCGGTGCAGGGTGAAATGTGATGGACCAATTAGACTGCAGGGTTCAGTATGGCAGCATAGTTATGACCAGAAATCAACATTAGAGTGAGTTACTGTACAGTGAAATGGCATGTGGCAAGAAAGATTTCCCATACCTAACCATTCGGCAGCGAAGTTGTAGCAGTCTGCTGGAGAAAGTGCTTCGCTTTCTGTCCAGTATGTCGTGGAGGGGGTGATCAGGATTGCCCATGATAGGCCGCAGTTTGTTTAGTGTCCTCCTCTCCGCCACATTCTCAAAAGTATCCAGCTTGAGACCAATTACAGAGCCACCCTTCTTGATCATCTTGTCAAGTCTGTTGGTGTTGTGGGCTCTGATACTGCTATCCCAACAGACAACAGCAAAGAAGATGATGGCGACAATGGCCTGGTAGAAAGGCTCCAGCATCCTGTTGCACACGTTAAAGGACCTCAGCTTCTTCAGGAAGTAGAGTCTGTTCATCCCCTTCTTGTATGCAGCATCAGTGTTGGATTTCCAGTCCAGTCCATTGCTGATCATGACACTCACATATTTGTAGTCCTCAACTACCTCCCCCTAATCTACAATGGCTGTGAGGGTGTCCTGTTCTTCCTGAAGTCAATCACCATCTCTCTGGTCTTGCTGATATTCAGTCTCAGGTAATTCTGCTCGGTCCACTCCACAAATCTGTCTATCAGTGGCCTGTACTCTCCCTCCTCTCCTCCTCTGATACACCCAACCACAGCCAAGTCATCAGAGAATTTCTGCAGGTGGCATGACTCGGTATTGTACTGAAAGTCAGTGGAGTATAAGGTGAAGAGAAATGGAGAAAGCACAGTCCCCTGTGGAGCTCCCGTATCACTAACCACCACATCAGACAAGACACTAGCCAGCCAGACAAACTGTGGTCTGCCTGTCAGGTAGTCAGTAATCCAGGAGATCACAGAGCTGTCAACCCCATGCAGCTTCTCACCCAGCAGCAGTGGCTGGATGGTGGTAAAGGCATTGGAGAAATCAAAGAATGTGATTCTCACAGTGTCTCTTCCACCATCCAGGCGCAGATGGGCTTGTTGCAGCAGGGTCTTCAACTCCTAAATCGGGGTGATATGCAAACTCCAGAGGGTCCAGCCACATCTTCCCCTGCAGCCTCTGGTGGGCAAAGACCAGTCTCTCAAGGACCTTCATCACATGGGATGTGAGGCCAACTGGTCGATAGTCATTCAGGTCAGATGGAGACGACTTCCTGGGGACAGGAACCAGGCAGGACATCTTCCACAGCACCGGTACTCTCTCCAGACTCAGGCTCAGGTTGTACAGGTGTTTCAGTACTGGAGCTAGCTAGTTGGCACAGGTCCTCAGAATCCTGGCGGAGATGCCATCAGGGCCCGCAGTCTTCCACTGACCGAATCTCTCCAGCTGTTTCTTAACCTGGTACCTGGTCTGTAGTCACAGTGATATGTGTGTGTGTGTGTGTGTGTGTTGGGGGGGGGGGGGGGGGGGGGCTGGTGCTGATGTCCCTAGAGGAGGGGGAGGGGGAGGGGGGGATAGAAAGAGGTGCGGCACAGGAGGGTGAGGTAGGGGGTGTGGAGGGGGTTTCTGGCTGTGCTGTGGGCATGACAGAACCTATTAAAAAACATACTCAGCTCATCAGCTCCCTCAAGGCTCCCCAATGTCTGTCTGTCTCTCCCCTTACACCCAGTGATTTGTTTCATTCCTGTCCAGACAGGCTTAGTATTGTTTTGCTGGAGTTTATCTTCCAACTTCTTTCTGTAATTGTCTTTACACCTCCTCAGCATCTCTCTCAGTTTGCGCTGCACTCTCCTCAGTTCCTCCCTGTCTCCAGACCAAAAAGCCCTCTTCTCCTTGTTAACAAGTGCTTTCAGCTCACTGGTAATCCATGATTTGTTGTTGGGGAAACAGTGCACAGTCTGAGCTGGCATGGCTGTGTTTTCACAGAATCTGATGTATTCTGTAATGCAGTCGGTCATATTGTCTATGTTCACCCCACGTGGTTCACAGAGTACTTCCCAGTCTGTCATCTCAAAGCAGTTCTGTAGTGCATCAGCAGCCTCCTGTGTCCACCTCCTCACAGTCCGTGTATAAGCAGGCTGCCTTTGCCAAGGGGAACATACTTGTGTGATAACAGGACCATGTTGTGATCTGATTTGCCAAGTAGGGGGTAGAGCTGTGGCACTATATGCATCTCTAGCAGTTCAATGACCGGGCCGAGCAGTTCAATGTGCCGTTCCTCCAAATCGTTTGTCAAAACCGCAATCATGGAAGCGAAGCGCAAAACCGCAATAATGGAATCATGGTTTGACCGGGTCGTGTGACCAGAACCACGAGTCGTAACAAGCGGACCAGCGTCATGTTCGTCTGACAATGAGGAAGAGAAGTTCGCCAGCGACACTGCTGTTGTGGACAGGTAAGTGTTATAAGCTAAATTATTCTTTATCCCTGAAAATTGTAATCCAAATGACTTTTGACCGATCGGTAAATTACAACTGTGCGTCATCGCCACATGACGGACCGGTCCGTGCGCCGCGTCCGGACCGTGAACGCCCCCCCCCCCCGCTACTCTTCTGTAGCGGATTGCAGATATTTTAGTACAACTGCCCGTAGTAGACCCGTGTGCCGCGGTCCGTCATGTGGCGATGGACGACGTCCGTCCTCTGTAGCGGGGGGTGGGGGGGTGGGAGTTGTTATCCTCTACATTACAGATATTTTAGTATAATTTTTAGTGCACTGTAGGTTATTTTTTTCTTGTAAAAAAAAGCCACACATTTTTTACGTGGCATGCTTCTTTGTGTGTGGGGGCTTGTTTGTTCATTCATTCATTCATGAATGAATAAACAACCCCCCGCACACACACACACAACCCTGAGTGTCACCTTTCATTAGAGCCCAAGATGAAGCTTTTATACTGAATCATTCAAAAGTTACAGATGTTTTTCCAAACTGTACCATTTGGCACAATTTGGCACAGTTCAAAAACGCCTGGGAACAACCTGACAAAAACGTTGTGTAATATATTCATTTTTTGTGGTATTGTTACAAAATTTTTACCTCAGCTGGATAACACTTGGTTCTACATTTCTGTTGCATTTTCCAGCCCGGATCTGACAGCTGTGTGTTATTTGCAAGCATTTGTATCAAAAAAAAACACCCAGGCGAACTTTATTTTCTTCAAGTTCAGTATGTTTAGATGACTGTTACTCAGTGGCAGGAGCACTTAGAGAGATTATGACTGTTTTGCCAAAAAATTCAAAGTGTTTTCTTTTAAATGAGACCAACCCCATGAAGATGCTGCAAAGGGTTGAAGAACAGCTTTTGATTTACTTTGGGTACGTTATTTTTAGGCGTTTTTAGGGAACTTGACCAGAGTGCAAGGGGTTAACCATGATGAACATCGGTAAAGCCGGTTTATGCTTCCTCCTCCTCCTCCTCACTTTGGCTCCAGCCCTTCGCCCACAGCGTTTCTTCTTCAGGTCATCTGGGATGAGGGGCTTTGATCCGGGCAGCAGCGCTGGCCTCCTCAGCGTGATCAGCTGGTTGCATGTGCAAACAATGCGTTCGGCCCCACCTCTATTGTTTTCCATTGCCCCGAGGAAGAAAAAGGAAAGAAAGGCCAGGGCTAAAATAGAAAAAAACTTGGTCCAGTCATTAATCCGAGTCTTCCTACCGAGCCCTGATGAAAAGAGACACACTGTGAGACTGAGTTCATTCCTCAGGTTCGGCTTTATTGCAGAACACAATCATCCAACATTCTCAACTAGAAAGAAGAGGCAGAATCATGTTACATCACACTCTTATACCTCCGGGGGATTAAGAACTCAAGTCACATGGTGCTTCTGCAAACATTTAATCACAATGCAAGTCTCTGAAGATTCACCATTGTCTCTTATTCTCTGGTGTTCCGGGAATCCCCCCAGGGCCTCCTCTCTGAGACAAGGATCCGACTTCACACCTCCTCGACATCCCCTGTCGGCCCCCGTCGATCTAGACTCTGTTCCTCCAGGCGTGAAGCCCCAATCCACATAAGCCATACATTTGTGGGAGATATGAACCAGACATATGTGCCACACTCTTGTGGGAAATATGAACCTGAAGAGGATGATGGAATAAAGGCAGCGTTGGATTTTTAAATAGCTTTATTATCACCCGCCTTCATCAGAACTCGGCTGCAGCCCATGGCTTGAGCAGGCTGCAGCTTCATTCCTCCAGCTCTCAAAGAGAGGAGACACGTGTGTGTCTACCAGTTGCAGAATCAGAAAGAGAGGCAGATTTACAGCACAGTGCAGCATATATACTCAACTCAGACAATACATTAAAGACATTCACAGCAGTCAGTCTGGGCATTTGCATATCAGAGGTACAGACAGGATGCATGAACACAATGCATGGATGACACTTTAACCTCACAGCTGTAAACGCAGCATGCAGCGGAAAAAACCCAGGAGTGTGAGCTGACTGTCTCTCTGTTCTGTCTCTGTGTTGTGGGGGTTGAATCAAACCGCTACAAACCAAACATATGTGCCACATGACCCCCCCGCAAATGTCTGCATGGGACAAACATACCAGTAAATGCATAACATAAAAAACATTGCCACATAACCAACAATCAATCCCCCAATCTCTTAGGTCTTAACTTCCTGCCGAATCTGCTGAAAGCCGGCTTCGCTGCGCCTGCAGCGTCTCCTCGCACCTGGGGATTAGATTTGTTAGCACATCTCTGTGGGAGCTCTGGAGCATGCGTTCTCGGTGGCCTGCCCCGGTGGGGGGCATTCGTCAACTGCACGTGTTCATCAGCCAGAACAAAAGCAGGCTCGAGTCTGTTTATGCAAATTAGCTCCCTTCTGCCCCCTGTCACCATGGGTTGAGATGCCGTCTCGGCACTCAGCCCATGTTTTCCCTCATCCCTGCTTCCCATTGAGCAGCGTCTCAGCTGGCCCCCAGCTGGCAGCATTATGGACGGCTGGGGCCAATTAGTCTTCATCAGCTGGGGCGCTGCCAATGAGGATAAATAGGAGCAGCCTCGATGACTCGGGGCTGCGACATAAACACATTGCTAAGCTGAAGCCCCTTCGTCTGGTGTCAGCTTCTACTCCTCTTGCAGCATTCCTGTGTTTGTATCCCGCTGTGAGTATGTACGTTTTGTTACCCCCACGTCCGGTACGAGCTGCTTACCTCTGCGCTGTGCAACCTGTGAGTGTACCTCTGCATGAGTATCTGTGCTCTCCTCATCCTTTACCCTGAATAAAATATCACGACTCACTGGCTTGTCCCTGGCTCTGATTGCCCGGCTCCCTAGAGCCGGATATGACAGTATGTTGCAGCCAGAAGAGTTGCCGGCGGCCGTGAGTCGCTGTGGAAATGTACCTTTCTGTCCGGGTGTCAGCGCTGCTAGCATGCCGTTTCCCAGGAGTCACTTCCGGCGCCAGGGCGACGAGCTGAGGTCCATCTCGGAGGCTGTCGACAGGATGCTCTTCACCCTGCACGACGCCTCCAATGCGAGACGCTGGCATCCGGGCCGTGCTGAGGAACTCCTGGACTGTCACCCTCACTCTCTGTACCATCTGGAGGACAGTGCCAGGATAGACGCTGCAGGTACACAGCGAGAGAAGCTCCACGGGGTGGATGGAAATCCCGGCAGGGAGTCGAAGTGGGCGACGTCTTTCCCCGCTTCGGAGTCCCGTTCCTGCCGTTATTCCAGTCCGGGAGTTCGCGCCAACCAGAGGACTTCCCCCGACCTGCGCCACGTCACTCGGGATTCCCTTCAAGGAGCCGCAGCTGACAGCAGTTATGACCGGGGTCGAGTGGCTGTCGCGAGCTCTGTGTTTCCTGTCACCACCTTCAGGCATGTGGCGGCGGCAGTGAGATTGATGGTGAGGACTTCAGGGCTACGAAGCTTTCCCGTGCTCGACGCCTTCCTCGTCTCGATCTCCGATCTGGAGCGGCGAATCCTGGGTTTCCCCCTCGCTTCGTCCCCTGGGAGTAGTCGTCATCACATCGCCGAGTCACCTCTGCACGAACCTCGTCCGGATCCAGTTCTGGGTCATCGTCAGGACCGTTCCTCCCACGCAGCTGTCATCCCTTCGCCTCGTCAGTGTGGAGATTCTACAGCCTCGTCCCCTGAGCCTCGTTCCCCCGCTGTCATTCCTGGACATTCGGGCTGGCTCACCCCGGCTGTTTCCCCCTCCTCCTCGACGCGCTTCCTGACCGCTGTGTGTGCCTGGAATCCCGGCCTGGTGAGCTCTCTGCTGGAGACAACGCGAGCGACCCTCAGACGAATTCCCGGGGGGTCCTCCGTTATCGCCGGGCGGGGAGAGGAAGAAGCAGATTCCACTACAGCAGGCGATACTCAACCTCCAGGGGGCAGGCAAGTCATTGTTTTTTCACACCTGCTTAATGATTTGCTCGGTCACATCCCTGGAGGAGAAGTTCAGGGTTCGCAGCTCCCTGAACTCTCCCCACCTGCTGTAACCTGTATGCCTAATCCCGCATCCTCTGTGTCTCTCTCCGCCGAGCGGTCCCCGGCTCCGGGTCAACGTGGTGGGATATGGAGAGGGCCTGTGGTTCCGCAGCTACATTGCGGACGGAGGAGGGGGACTGACTGCTGCGTGGAGTCTACGCCGATGACTGAGCGTCCCCGGGTCTCCACGGAGGAGCGGTTCGGTCCGGCGGGACGAGATTCTTCTGGCTTCACGCCGAGTGGATCGTCGGCGGGGTTACCTGAGCTGGAGGAATCTCAAGCTGCGCTGACCATCGTGCTGGCTGCGGGGCCCGACGCGGCTAGATGGGAGCCTGACAACGACCTCCTGACGACGGATCCTGGATCTTCGCAGTCCTGGACGGCGTCAGAACCCGAGATCAGGCGAGTGCTCTCCTTTCTTTTCTCTCTTTTTATCCCCGAGCACTTCAGCCTATCTCCAGGGGAGACGAGCCGGGTGCAGCCGTCCGCTGCGTCTGAGCTCGTCTCGCCGGGTTCTGGCGCTGCCGCTGATCCTGATCCCGGTTCTGTTTTCTCTTCTGAGCCTTCTTCCAGGGTCACCGGCAAGGAGTTGCTGTTCCTCGTGGTGCTGGAGGGTCCGGGTTCAACGTTGGAGGTCGGTTCTGGTGCAGTATTCAACGTGGGTTCGCCCGAGACCCAGTCGGGGTCCAACGTGGGTTCGCCTGAGGCCCGATCGGGGTCCGACGTGGGTGCTGCCCCAGTATTGTCCAGGTCCGGTGAGGAGGTGGCCGTTTTCCTGCGGCCTGCCGCCCTCGTCATCGGCTCTCCCCTGAGCCTCTTCCACCGGGATCCGCTCTGATCCTTCGCCCGTCTCAATGGTCCTGGTGGTTGAGTGATGCGGGTCGACGACCCGACCCACAGAACTTTCGGTTCGGTGATCTGGTTCCCCCACTGGTCTGTGTTTTCCTCTGGGCAGCCTGGTTCGGCTGCCGGTGGACTGGATTCCTGGGATCTGGGTCCAGAGTTCGCCGTCCGAACACTTCTCTTTCCCTGATTCGCCAGCTGGACAATGGGCGGGGAGATCTCCGGAGCCATCTCGGCCATTTTTGGACTCTGCCTGCCATTCACCTCGGGTGTCACTTTTTCTTTTGTTATTAAGGTCACTCGGGTGTAATGTGTTGTCCTGTTGGTGGTTTCGTTTTTATAGTGCTGTTTTCCATCGCTCATGCTCAGCATTTTACTTTTTGTGCCATGTTTTTAGCCTCGTTTTTTGTATTGTAGAGTTATGTTTTGTTTTCCGTAACACCATGCTCTGCAGTTATCCATTTATTCCAGTCACTTTCATTTCTTTAGGTGACTGGGTATTTATATATTCGTGTGTGTGGGTTTTTCTTTGCCTGCACTCAGTATTTCTTTTTTGTCCTGTTGGTTCATTATAGTCATGTGCCTTGTTTTCTGTAACACCATGCTCTATAATTGTCATTTGTTCCAGTCACCCTCACTTTTCTTGGTGACTGTGTGTGTGTATGTACTTAAATTAGCGCTGTGTATAGGTTCCCCTTTATTTAACCGTACTCAGCATTTTTGCCCTGTACCTTCTTGGTGGTTCTTTTTTCCTTGCTCTGGGTCATGCATGGTTGGTGCTCTCTGGGTAGTATGTAACCGGCGTGCTGACCCAGTTCTTCCCCCCCATCTGTACCTGGGTTAATTATTCTGTTTTGTCAGTATTGTATTTGGGTTTTTCTTTCCCGCTACCCTACATTGCCCCGTTGGTGTTGTCCTTCCCTTGGCTTCTTCCCCTCCGGTCCGCCTCCCTTCCTCCCACCCTAGGTGTGTGGGGGGGGGGGGGGCTGGGATGTTCCTGGTCGTTCAGGAGCCCGACCTTGAGGGAGGGGCTCTGTCACCATGGGTTGAGATGCCGTCTCGGCACTCAGCCCATGTTTTCCCTCATCCCTGCTTCCCATTGAGCAGCGTCTCAGCTGGCCCCCAGCTGGCAGCATTATGGACGGCTGGGGCCAATTAGTCTTCATCAGCTGGGGCGCTGCCAATGAGGATAAATAGGAGCAGCCTCGATGACTCGGGGCTGCGACATAAACACATTGCTAAGCTGAAGCCCCTTCGTCTGGTGTCAGCTTCTACTCCTCTTGCAGCATTCCTGTGTTTGTATCCCGCTGTGAGTATGTACGTTTTGTTACCCCCACGTCCGGTACGAGCTGCTTACCTCTGCGCTGTGCAACCTGTGAGTGTACCTCTGCATGAGTATCTGTGCTCTCCTCATCCTTTACCCTGAATAAAATATCACGACTCACTGGCTTGTCCCTGGCTCTGATTGCCCGGCTCCCTAGAGCCGGATATGACACCCCCCAAATCTAGCAAGAAATGCTTCTCATTTTTTTCCAGCACCCTGAACGGTCCATCATACGGCGGACGCAGCCCTGGGCATTGTGCATCATGTCTAACAAAAACAAACTCTGCGTTTTTTAAAGTCTCTGGCACAAAAACACATGGAAAACTGTGATGCACTGGGCCAGGCAGCGTGTTTGATCCTGTACTGCTCTGCGACAGCTGAGCGGGGGGGGCAATTTGGTGCAGGATTTTCCGGAAGAAATTCCCCCGGCAAACGGAGGGGTTGTGCGAAAACTAACTCCGCTGGGGAGGCCTGTAAATCCTCCTTAGGTGCAGAACGCAACCCCAATAAAACCCATGGCAGTTTGTCCACCCAATTTGTATCCGTGAGTGATGCTCTGAGGGCTGCTTTCAATGACCTGTGAAAGCGTTCACATAAACCGCTGGCCTGAGGGTTATACGCGGTAGTGCGGTGTATCTTCACCTCTAAACTGCGGGCCATAGACGACCACAGCTCGGAAACAAATTGAGGTCCTCTATCGGACGTTATGTCTGACGGAACTCCAAAACGCGCAACCCAAGTTGTTAAAAACGCGCGCGCAACCTCTTCTGCCGTTGTTGACAGCAGAGGTACCGCTTCTGGCCAACGCGTGGTGCGGTCCGCCATCGTCAAAAGGTGTGTGTGCCCTTGAGACGAGGGAAGCGGGCCCACCAGATCAACATGCACATGATCGAAACGTTTAGCTGGGATGTGAAAAGGCTCCAAAGGGGCCCCCGTGTGCTTGTGTATCTTAGCCCTCTGGCACGCTACACAAGCTGCTGCCCATTCCTTGACCTGTTTGCGCAACCCCGGCCAGACAAATTTCTCCCTCACCATCTTGACCGATGCGCGCACCCCCGGGTGCGCCAGCAAATGGGCCGAGTCAAAAACGCGGCGGCGCCATGCAGCTGGAACCACGGGGCGAGGCCGTCCCGTGGAGAAATCGCATATTAAGGGGGGCATACCTATTTGTAGCACCCTGTGCTCCAGCCTTAACCCTGTTGGTCCAGACTGGAGCGCGCGCACATCCGCGTCACCAACCTGCTCTGCAGCCATGTCTGCATAATCCAAACCCACATGGACCGGGGCCGCGCGCGCTCCCGCGTCACTGCCCTGGCCCACAGCCACCGAGTCTGCCCCCACGTGGCCTGGCGTTGCCACAGCACGTGAGAGACAGTCTGCCACTACATTGTGTTTACCTGCGACATGCTGGATATCGGTGGTGAACTCCGATATTGTGGCTAGCTGTCTTTGCTGTCGGCCTGACCAAGGTTCTGAGATCTTGGTTATCGCAAAAGTTAACGGTTTGTGGTCCACGAAAGCAGTGAAACGACGCCCTTCCAGCCAGAACTGGAAATGGCGGATGGCCAAGTATAGGGCTAAAAGCTCCCTGTCAAACGCGCTGTATTTACACTCGTTATCGCGCAAGGATTTGCTAAAGAAAGCGAGCGGCTGCCAGGTCCCTGCCACACACTGCTCAATGACTGCCCCCACCGCTAGATCAGAAGCGTCGGTGGTGAGCGCCAAACAGGCTGTTGGAACCGGGTGCGCTAACAAAACGGCGTTCGCAAGGGCTGATTTGACCTGGGAGAAAGCACGCTCCCGCTCAGGAGACCATTCGACCTTATTCGTGGGTTTTTGTTTTTTCAGTGCCGTGTACAGTGGCTGCATGAGCCGCGCTGCGCTCAGAAGGAACCGGTTGTAAAAATTAACCATTCCTAGAAACTCCTGCAGCGCTTTTATCGTTTGAGGTCGGGGGAAATCTGTTATTGCGCGCACTTTCTCAGGGAGGGGAACCGCTCCTTCCGGCGAAACGCGATGCCCCAAACAATCGATTTGTGCCACCCCGAACTGGCACTTCGCTGGGTTAATTATCAACCCATGCTCTGCCAGTCTCCTAAAAACCGCTGAGAGGTGGTTTTCGTGTTCGTCTTCGGACGTGCTGGCTACCAATATGTCGTCTAAATAGACGAACACAAAAGGCAGGTCGCGTAAAACTGCATCCATCATGCGTTGGAAAGTTTGTGCGGCGCCCTTTAACCCAAACGGCATGCGCAAAAACTCAAAAAGCCCAAATGGAGTTATTACCACGGTTTTGGGAATATCCTGCGCGCGCACGGGGACTTGATGGTAGCCGCGCACCAAGTCTATTTTAGAAAAAATGCGTGTCCCCGCCAAATGAACTGAGAAATCCTGGATGTGCGGAATCGGGTAGCGGGATGTTGTTCAACCTGCGGAAATCGCCACAGGGTTGCCACAAGCCATCAGCCTTTGGGACCATGTGTAACGGTGAAGCCCAGGGGCTGTTCGAGCATCTAATTATGCCCAGTTTTTCCAGGTTGGCAAATTCCTCGCGCGCTATTGCCAGTTTAGCTGAGTCCAAGCGCCGGGCTTTTGCAAAAACGGGCGGCCCAGTGGTGGTGATAAAATGCTCCACCCCGTGTTTGGCCACTGTCGCTGAAAATTTTGGGACTGTGAGTGCTGGAAAGTGAGTGAGCAGAGCGTGAAACTTACCACCCGCAGCTGTGACGTTGGCGTGTGCAGTTGGCGGGGCCACCCGAGCTGTGCAGGGGATAGAATGAAAAGACCAGACGTCTATTAGCAAGATCAACCAATAAACCATGTGAGCACAAAAAATCAGCCCCTAACATGTTAAAACTGACTGCAGCTACAATAAAGGTCCACTCAAATGAATGGCCCTGTAAGGACAGAAGCATGATCCTCTCACCGAATGTCTTAATCGCTGAGCCATTCGCTGCTGATACTGACACCCAGGGAGCTTTAGACGGCATCAGCCGTTCCGCGTTGGTAGGCGTGACGAAACTCAGCTGGGAGCTCGTGTCCACGAGGAATTGTTTCCCCGAGTGTGCATCTGTCAGGTAAAGTAGCTTGTTTTCTTCTCCGAGGGACGCCGCTGCTACCGACCCCCAGTCTTGGCATTTCCCTGACGCTGGAATCGGCATGGTGGGAGACATCTGTGTGCCCTCTCCGCAAAACGGCGGTGGTAGAAACGCCGGACGTCGCCCGCTCCGTGTCGCTTGGTGCTGACTGCCGCGTCGCCTGCCGCCTGTCGCCGCCATAGTCGGTTCGTCTGGCGCCGCCACCACTGGCTCCAAACCATCTCCGGGCGCCGTCCTCTGCTCAGCTGCCGCGGCCGAAACCGCGCTCCGTTTGTGGGCGTTGACGAGTCGCTGCGCCTCCTTGCCGAGCCCATGGTAGTCCCGCTTGGCCAATCGGGGTGAGTCTGCCAGGGTCACTCTCACTGCTGGCGGCAGAGTCTGGAGGAAAAGGTGGGCGAAAATAAATTCGCCATCCTCGGAGTCTTTCAGTCTCAGCATCTTCACCATCAGGTCTGCCGGTCTGTCGTTCTCCGACTCCGTCAGCGCTAGGAGCCCCTCTGCTCGCTGTTGCACCGAGGGGGTGAAATGGCTGATCAGCGCCTCCTTCAATGCGTTGTACTTGTCGGTGTCCGGTGGGTGGTTAACCAGGTCTTCCACCCTCTGGACCGTGTGACTGTCCAGCTTCGCTACCACATGGCAGAACCTCGTTTCATCCTTTGAGATTCTCCGGAGGTTGAACTGCGCCTCGACCGCGCTAAACCAGGAGCGCGGGCTGTGCTGCCAGAAATTGGGCAGCCGGAGCGTGGAGGCAGCCATCAGGCTGGCCTCTGACGAGCTCCGCTCAGGAGAATTCTCCCTGTTCATTCTTTGTCGTGGGTCACCAGTGTGGAAGTTGTGTTCAATGATGAGACTGAGTTCATTCCTCAGGTTCGGCTTTATTGCAGAACACAATCATCCAACATTCTCAAATAGAAAGAAGAGGCAGAATCATGTTACATCACACTCTTATACCTCCGGGGGATTAAGAACTCAAGTCACATGGTGCTTCTGCAAACATTTAATCACAATGCAAGTCTCTGAAGATTCACCATTGTCTCTTATTCTCTGGTGTTCCGGGAATCCCCCCAGGGCCTCCTCTCTGAGACAAGGATCCGACTTCACACCTCCTCGACATCTCCTGTCGGCCCCCGTCGATCTAGACTCTTTGTTCCTCCAGACGTGAAGCCCCAATCCACATAAGCCATACATTTGTGGGAGATATGAACCAGACATATGTGCCACACTCTTGTGGGAAATATGAACCAAACATATGTGCCACAACACTATATATAAGAATAAGCTAATAAAAACACAAAGGCACGAGAGAGCTGCTGCTGATATGACAGCCTCTCCTTACAGCGCCTCAAAAAAAAAAAAAAGGTTGAAAAGTCAGTAGATGAACTATTGGAGTTACCACCACTGCTTTATGAAAATGATCGAGTTCTTTTTTTTTTCTTTTTTTTTACAGAATCAGCATTTCTTTCCTGTAGGAAAACCAGAACTTTGCACAATTGTCACACACACACAAGTTGAGTGCAGAGCTGCCGTGAGTTTCTCACAGCTTCCATCGTTAGCCACATAAGTTATAAACACTATTTAAATTATGAGACCACAGGGTCCTAAAAACATTTGCAATAATACTGCATATCACAATATTGAGCTGTCCACCATCACCGGAGGGGAAATTCCTCCAACATGACAGCCCCAGGTGCACAGATGTGGTCATTGCTTCCTACTGAGCCTTTGGCTTGTGTAAGTTGGGTGACTGGTGCTGGATGGATGAGCTGGAGGCTCGGTGGATGTGGTGGTCAGTGAATGTATTTGGATTTTCTCCTCCATTCTACCTTACTGAATGGAGGAGCTGGTTACTGAAACCCAGGGTGGGATGAGACTGTCAGTCTGAAGATTTAAAACTTCACACTGAGGTAATGCTTTTCTGTTAAATGTGGTAATCTGTGGAAAATAACTATCGTCAAGTACCCTGCAATATAATCCAAATCACATGAAAAAACAATAGACATGGATTTTGCAGCAGCTGTTGCTGGCATGGCTCATTCACAGAGGAAAAAGAAGAAAGGGTGCATTGGTTCACAAAATTATTCAATGGATTGATTTCTTTGTACAGAAGCCTTCTCAGACCCACAGCCAAAGAGGATACTATCAAACCCTTCTCCACCTCCTCCTTGTTGTCCATAAAATAACTTCCCGGGCATTAATGGTAATTAATGTCTGGCTTATTGCAAAGCAGGGCAGATGATGATGTTCACATGCATTTTTGCTTTGAGAGTAAGTAGTTTCCCCAGTGCAAAAATGATCTACCTGTGGTGTAGTAAGATGGCGCCCATACCATCCTGGGTGTAGTGGGAGGTGACGGCCCGCCTTTCCAGTTCTGCTGTCACCAGGGGTATAAAGGGGTAGTGCGGAAGAGACCTGGTCTCTTCGCCATTGACCCCTTGATCTGCACGGCACACCTGTGAGTTCGGTTCTGTGTATTAACAAAGTGATGTTCAACTGAACCCTGAGCTTCCTCCTTGAATACCAAGATTAGGACAAAACATTTGGCGAGGAGGTAAACAGGTATGGAGCGAACTATTTCTGAATTTCAACCGTTTTTGGAGGTTGGAGGTTGGAAACGAGCCACCGATCCCCTGGGCTAGGTGGTACGCGGCTTTCCAGAATTTTCTGGTGGCCTTTTACCTCAGCAAGCTCAAGAAACAGTGTGCCAGAGCAATTCTGGTTCATAACCTTGGTATGGAGGGTCAAAGGATCCTGGACACGCTAGGAGAGGCTGATAGTTATGAGGACGTGGTAGAGCCAATGGCGCACTACTTTTGTGCCCCGGAAAATGTCAAAGTCCGGAGAAACCATTTTCGGCAGTGCTGCCAGCGGACAGGAGAGGCAGTACAATGCTATGTTGCAGATTTACGTCAGCTGGCGGGGGGGTGCCAATTTGGGGCCCTTGAGGAGGAGATGGTCTGCAACCAGCTGGCAGAGCACACTCTCTGTTCAGCAGCACGCTTGAGGCTCCTGACATTCACAGGTGAACTGACGCTCGCCATGGCTATTGAAATAGTGCAGCAGTTTGAAGCAGCGGAGAGGCTGTCTAAAGACCTTGGTGAGACAAGCACCTGCAGGATGAAGAACCACGACTGAAGGCGCTGACTGTCGCCAAGATGTTATGGCTGCGGGTCCACCAGGCACTGGTACAAGTCAAAAGAGTGTCCGGTGAGGAGCAAATGCAGTCTTCTGCATCACTTCGCCAGAGCCTGCAATAATTTTGAGCGAGAGGACCAAAGACATGGAGTGGACCTCCCCGCTGTGGATCCTATGGTTGTTCATATCGTCTTGCTGAGCACAGATGGGCACAGTTTCTGCAACGTGTTGCTGGACGGCATGAAAGTGCCGTTGTTGGTGGACATGGGAGCGGTGGCCTCGGTGTTGAGCTTGCCCACTATGAGGAGCCTGTTCCCACACTACTGCTTGAGAGAGTTCACAACGCCATGCTTTGGCTACGGAGGAAGCAGGATGGCCGTAGTCGGTTCGCTGGAGTTGACGGCGAGGTACAAGTCGGCGGTGATGACTGGCGTCCAGTTTGTGGTGACCACCTTTGGGTCAAACATTTTAGGGTGTGATTTGTTTTGCGGCCTGGGGTTCAAGGTTGCCAGTGGCGCCGTAGAAGAGTGGTCGGACTGTGGATTATGGGACCGATCTGCTCTGCACGTGAAGGACGGTGCAGTTTGGGACAGCGATTAGCCTGGTGTTTTGGGAGGTGATGAAGACTGGTGCCACGATGACCCAGCATGGGAGGGTTCCAATGCCAGTGTCCATGCGGCCCTGGATGTGGGAGCTGGATGGCATGGCAGAACCCCCAGGATGGCTACTGGTGTCGGGATGACAAAGAGAAGGGCAGGACCAGCCGGCACGGTTCTAAGGCGCTTAACATCGACATCCAAGGAGGGCTTCGGACCGGGTCAACGGGACGGCTCGGCCCAGGAGGGAAGCCTGTCATGACGTGATGGTCATACACAGTCGAGTCAGGCTCCCTTGCGGGTCGGGGACGAAGTCCGGCCCAGGGAAGATGCCCGGGCAAGAGGAGTGCAAGAAAGACAAAAGCGGCAAGATAACCAGTGGTGCCTGCAAGTCATGGCTACCCGGGAAGACGACTACTTGGGGCTGTCTGATGAGTCTTGGAGACACCCCAATGGACTACGGTGCGTGGATGAGGAGAAACACCGACATGGCTCATCCCTGAAGATGAAGAGGAGAAGGCACTCGGGGTGGGATCCACGAGATGGAAATCCAAGGGGTGGGCCTCCAGGATGGACTAAGAAGTGACTTGGGGGGGGGAGGTTATTGGCATGATGTTTTGCTGTTTGGTTTATGTGCCATTTTCTCCCTGAGGTCACATAGTTAATATGTACATGTTGCATGTTGCCCGGTGTTTTGCTGAAAACAACAACAACAAAAAAAACAAAACAAGAAGAGAATCTGTATCCCCAACATTATTGGTATTGTAGTCAGAATGTGTTTGGGTTTTTTTGCCTGTGTGAATTGCCCAAGATATAGGGTGGGTGTGTTGGGGTGGGGGCTTGCAACGATTTATGACTGTACATATTGACTATTTTTGTTATTGGTTATGTAGAATTGTTTGCTTGTACATATATAAGTTCTGGGATTAATTTAGTTTTGTAGGAACGCGGCTATTTTTGTTTATGGACTTTATAAAATCAGATGGCAGAATAACCCGTCTAAGCTGTGTGGGGGGGGTCAGTAGTCTACCTGTCCCCCTCTAGGCAGTTGTGTGTATGGATAGGCTTTTACATACTGTTTTGTTAAAGTGTGAGTTGGGTTTAAATGGGGGAGGGTCTAATTTGTGTGTTTGCATTTTTCTACGGGGGGGGGGGGGGGTGGCGTGGGGGTTGTAGTAAGATGGTGCCCATACCATCCTGGGTGTAGTAGGAGGTGACGGCCCGCCTTTCTGGTTCCGCCGTCACCAGGGGTATAATGGGCTAGGGCAGAAGATACCTGGCGTCTTCGCCACCGGCCCCTTGATCTGTATGGAGCACCTGTGAGTCCAGTTCTGTGTATTAATAAAGTGATGTTCAACTGCACCCTGAGCCTCCTCCTTGAATACCAAGATTAGGACATAACACTACCCTCCAAGACACGTAAACACTGCATTGTATCACAATCCTCCTTAGATCATGCGCCCCTGCCTTGTAAAAATGAGGACAGGCACCATTCTGATTGGGTTATTGCATTTTACTGTCAAAACACACCAAATCAATAGAAATTAAGAGATTTAGGACACCCCTTTTGCTATCTTCACCAGCTCAAAGTCTGCTTTTGCTGTTGGTGTAACTGCAAAATGGATTTGAGTTTTGCACCTTTGACAATGCAGTTTTGACTAAATCACTGTAAGAGAGTCAATCGTCATCCTAGCCATTCTATTCTGTTTTGGAAATCATTTTCAAGTCGATTTGTAAACAATGCTCACAGTAGTATACTAGGGAACAAAGATATACACACCAATGTGTGCATTTGCTCATGGCAACAAACTGTGGTCACAACCAAAGATTAAATATGACATTTTGTTTTTGACTTGTACTTCACTGTCAAGCTTGCGTCTCAATCTCAACTGCACATAGCTGTACACATCCAAATATATATTCTGAATCATGTCATTATCCTGCAAACTGTTTTTATTCTTTAATTTTCCCTCTTTGGTGCCCCATGTATAGCAAACCATACCAAATGAATTATCTATAAGCAATACATTCAGGCACTGAGATGAAAATGTAACAGTAGAAAAGTAAATGAATTGTCTAACACAGCAGTTCAATCTGAAAGATAATAACTGAAGCTTGGAGAAGTGCGTGCCCATGTGCTTGTGAGAGAATGAGAGGGAGAAGATGCAACGCGTACAAGGAGAAGATTTAAGTGGAGAGGGAGAGCAGGGCAAGAGAGAGGGGACTAGTGAG
The DNA here is from genome assembly GCA_020510985.1 of Pholidichthys leucotaenia. Taxonomy (NCBI): domain Eukaryota; kingdom Metazoa; phylum Chordata; class Actinopteri; order Cichliformes; family Pholidichthyidae; genus Pholidichthys; species Pholidichthys leucotaenia. Next base: position 316,952,975 of record CM035843.1, read on the forward strand.
GGAGCAGGATATGCGGAGTGACTGTAGGGGAGAGCAGAAACCAGCAGCACAAGGCAGCAGCACGTCTGTCTCTATCTGTCGCCTCTCAGATCTCAGACCCCAACTGGAGAGTGGATCCGCTCTCTCAGTGGCTGTATAAGGCAGCGTGGCGAGTGTAATACACACCAGAGTAACCAGTGACTATGAACAATCCTTTCTTTTGGCTATAGTAGTGCAGCGACCCGTGACAGAAGATTTGACTGGTTTCGAACAGGATTTGATTTATCATCCATGATCCCCAGCCAGCTCTGGCATACCCTCTCATTAAGGTAAGCTGCTGAGCAATTTGATTGGGTGGATTTTATTTTTTTTTTTTGGCTTATACTTAATTATTTTCTTGTGTTTTTTTTATTATTATTGCTTTTCCTTGGTCATATACTATGTATTTTTTATTTATATTTCTGTTATATAAACATGCTTGATCAGCTGCAAAACAAAAAATATCTTGAAACTAATAGTAGCACACTGCACACTGTGCTTCTCCCAAGCTGAAGTTTCATTGTTCCACACACACACATTATCTCTTTAAACCTCTTGTGCCCATTTGCCTAATGTACTGTACATCATCATACACTATGCTCTTCATTTGCTTCTGAGTGAATGTGGTCACATGGCTTCAACAGATTATGATAAATTTTGGACCTGTAGAGGTGCAAGGGAGTTCTTGTCTTTCTTGTCACATTGTACACTAAAGAAAACTTGTAAGTGCAAGAAATGTTGAATGGTGAAATAAACAGTAAAATCTCTCTTTTAATTACCATCTTAAGGGGACACATCTGCTTTATTTAATGTGAGCTTGCCATCAACATGCCTCTCAGTCTTATGTTCATGTTTATTATGGAACCTCTGACAGGATTCCTTCTCGTTTTGGGACATAAGCGCTTCTTCATGAGCATTGATATTCTGAGAGCAGTTGCTTCATTTAACCGTGATTACCTAACTGAATTTCTGCCTGACTGAATTTTGTTCATCAAAATGATTATGCTCAGTTTGAATGCTGCTTCATCTTAGCGCTGCACAGTACAAATGTGTGTCCAAACTACTGAATCTAAAATCCCTTCCTTGAAGCACATGTCCTCTTATTGATAAATCTTTGTCTTGGGTGCTTTTGCTGCTCAATATTTTGTGAAAACCAAAACATCTGATATAGCAATCAAGACATGCATCTTGTTGATAGTCACAACATTAATTCCATGGAAAGAAATGCTTGACGGTGGCGTGACAGAAGACGATGAACTGATCAGTTTTCAGTATTGCAGCTGATCAACACATGTGAAAAAGTCACGCACTGATCATCTGCAACATTTAACACCTTTTTCAAAATATTGGACACAGAGTGTGATGCAAACCTTAAGCAGGAGCTCGTTTAGGTAACGTCCAGTAATGAGTCAGGCTTCTTCAGATCAGACTTATCTTAATTTTTTTTCGTATATGCTTGATTGGATTGAGTTCTGGGGAGTTTGAAGAGCTAGTGAACACTTTAAAGTCTCTGTCAATCTCACCATTCCTATCAAATTTTATTGAGCATTAGTGTGCAAAGCAACCCAGTCTCAGTAAAAAACATATTTAATCAACATTTTCCACCCCTTTAAAATTGTACATTTGCACATTAAACCAAAAACTAATATGCCTCGGCATGTATTTACGAGCCAAGTCCCCGAGTCCATGCCTTTACTCACTGCGCATACACAAAACACTCCTAAACAGTCCTCATCACACATGCACAGAACAACACCCCTTTTACTCTGGTTTCCCCAATGCTCATTTGGTTGGTGCAAGGGTGATGGCGGAAGGTTATTTACATGGATTTTCAAGCAATAACATGAAAACATGCCAGTTTGATTTCTACCCTCATCTGTGAGAGACTTTTTTGTTTGCTTTTTCATTTTTTTTTGTTTGCTTTTTTTTTTTGCTTGCTTGTTTTTCACAATGAAAGGTTAGATTTAGGCATTACCTCCCGTGAGGTTAGGGTTAGGGCCTAAGGCAGACCTGGGCATTTTACGGCCCGCGGGCCACATCCGGCCCGTTGCCTGATCCTGACCGGCCCACGCCAAGTCAATGGGAAATTAGGAATTAAAGGTAAATAATGCACTCATCACAACCGCATTGCTTTTATTTTGAAGGCGACAGCTTTTTTTTTCAGTTTACACACCATTGGGCTCATGTGGGAGTACCACACTGCAAGTGAACAGAAGTTTTTTTAGCCCTCAAAATGCCACCTCCTGTTAAAAAAAAGGACGATGAAGTGTTTATTTACTTAAGTCAAAGGTAGAACCGTGTGCTTAGCGTGTGGAGAGCAGATCGCAGTGTTTAAGGATTAGAACTTGAATTGCCATTATGAGACTAAACGCAGAGAAATAAAAGAACTTGACTGAGGGGGAGTTGACAAGAAAGCAACAGGGAATTTTTACCAAAACTTACACATCCAGGGATGCAGCAGTCAGGACTAGTTTTGTGGTAGCCTACAAAATAGCAAAAAACCAAGAAGCCATTTTCTGATGGGGAGGTTATTAGGAAGTGTTTGGTGGACTCTGCAGCGCTAATATGTCGTGAGAAAGAAGAAGCGTTTGAGAATATATCCCTCTCCAGACAAACGGTAACAACAAGGGTTGAGGACATCATGGGAAATCTGGAGCAATGGAAGGGACGATGACAGGGAGTGATTTGTCCATGGAGGTCAGTGCATGTTTGGACAAGCTAGGACTGAAATGGCACAAACTGGTAAATGTTACAACTGATGGATCTGACAGGGACAAATATCGGACTTTTGAAGTGAATGCAAAATAAGGTGACCGAAATTAATCCAGAACAGAAATTGGTATTTTTACACTGTATGATACACCAGGAAGTATTGTATAAGTTTGTTCTAAAAATTAACCATGTTGTTGATGTTGCAACTAACCCTTGACTTGCAGTGTGGATAATGCACCCAGAGATGCTCAGCTTGAACTGGTTGACTTGCAGTCTGACACACTCATTGCAGAGCGTTTTGCGTCAGTATCACTGCTGGATTTTTTTTTTTTTTATTCTCTGAAAGAGGAGAACTTTTCACACATGGGGAGGCATGCTCAGAAGATGTTCTCTTTGAATCGACCTACATATGTGAACAAGTATTCTGTGATGAAATTCAACAAGTTGAGGTACAGATCCTCTCTCACTGATAATCACCTGTCAGCTGTCCTCCACATATACTCTTCTGACATTCTGCCTGACTTTAGTGCACTTGTTCAAGATCAAAACAGACTAGATTTTTCCAACATGAAAAAAAGAACTAAAAATGTGCAATGTGGCGATTAAAGTGTAAACAGAATGGCAGCAGTAAATTGTATAAACCTGATTTAATGTTGGTCTTTGAAATATTGCAAAAATGCATGTTTTATTGAAAATTGCTGCCATTGTTAATTATTTAATGTTGGCCTTTTTTAACCACACCTGTTTCATATTTTAATTGCAAAATAGTAAATCTACTTTTACCTTTAATGTTTATTGAAACTATAGAATTTAAAGTTTTTTACAGAGTGATAAAATTAATATTAATAAGCAGAAGTGAGTTCAGCTTGTTGAACGGAGCCCTCCACAACAGTCCCAGTCTGTAAAGTGGCCCCTTGTGAAAGTTAATTGCCCACCCCTGGCCTACGGTGTGGGTTAGTTGCTAGATGGTGAAAGACAAAGTGACAGGAACACAAACTGGCAAACATTAAGCTACCATTAGACACCGTTCTTAAAGCTGTAAACGCCATGTATCCACAGCATGTGAAAAATCTTTTTTATGTGTCTGTGTACGATTTCTCTGAGTGACAAAATGTGCAATTTGACTTTTTTTTTGATGACACTGGGCTGGTTCAAAAAGAGGCCATTACTTTGAAAAGTTTACAGAACTTACAACATGCGTGGTGATCGGCAACAAAGTTTACATTGGTAGCAAATACATAAAGGCAAAAGATCAAGATTTTTAAAAAATACCGAATGAAACTCATGATTTGATAACTTATTTCTTAATGCTCCATGTTACAGCAAATTGACTTATCTTGGTCTATCCCAGCCAAACAGACATCTTTAAGATTTTCTGTGGTTGGCACCAGAGGAGCTCCTCCACTGTTCTACCTCTATACTCATAGCAGTGACTCGGTCAGCCTAGAGCTTGTTACTGTAGTTCATCATTAATCCTGCCATGAACAACTTTTGGAAAGTACATAGCAGCTGTGATATTAAGTTGCTCAAATCCTTAATGTTTTTTTAGCTATATCAACTTCACTCACTTTCGACAGATTGTTCATTTAGTAGTCAAAATTTCAAACTCCTTGACACATACAAAAAATAAAATAAAATAAAGAGAGAGAGAGAGAGAGAGAGAGACAGACAGACAGACAGACAGACAGACAGACAGACAGACAGACAAAGAAATAGACAAAAACTTTTATTCTATTCACCTGTCAGTGTTTTTACTGTTGTGGCTGATATGCTATTTTTGTCCTGTAAAGTCAAGTATGAGACTTCCCAACACTGTGTGCTGCTGATATTCGACACTGGTGCTACAAGCAGTAATATAATTAAACATCCAACATGCAATAGCTAACATTAGATACCAGACTTTTCATAGCCTGCTGCCAACATAGCTGGAGGAAATCTTTAATGCCCACCGGCTTCTGCCAAAAATAATCTTGATTCACATAATGTTCAGGACTATACTAGTATTTGAAACAAAAACCTATACGTTTAAGAAGCGAGGAACTGTGAATTTCAAAATAAGATTCCACTCTGGACACATGGTTTTTTCCTTTTTGTCTCCCAAACATTACAAAATATACGAAAGCAGAAAAGTAACATCTAGATATCTATTTATATTACGATAATCTTCTTCTTCTTTTGGCTGCTTCCTATAAGGGGTTGCCACAGTAGATCATGGGTCCCCATATTTGATTTAGCAAGGATTTTATGCTGGATGCCATTCCTGATGCAACTCTCTCCATTTACCGGGCTTGGGACCAGCACAAGGAGTATACACTGGCTTGTGCCACCCCAGCAGCTGGGTAACCAACTTTCCTTTACCCGTTCTATTATGCTGAGCATCAATCTAGAGGGTGGAAAGTACTACTTTTTCTGTCTTTGATATGACCTGGCTGGGGCGTGAACCCACAACCTCCCAGCAGTGGTGTGGCTGCTCTACCACTAGGCCACCACGCCGGATAGCTATATTACTATATTGTAATTGGGAGAAAAAAAAAGTTAGTGGAATATTTTTGGTCAGAATAGTGTACAATCAAATATGTTATGCAATAACTAAAAACAGCTACATGAACACACTTGTCCCTATGCAATTGCCAATGAGAGTGATGAAACAAATATAGAGACTGTGTATTTTCTGTTGTGACGAAGAGAAAAAAAGACATTCCTTTCTTTTTTTGAACTCTGATATTGTGCTTTTGATATATTGGAGATAACAGCAATGTACATAATCATTCTGTGCATCTTTGCATTATATAGTAAGGTAAATATGATAACATATGTTTCTATGAGGCCACTTGTATCAGACTTTGGTATTAACTCAAGAAATCCACTTATAATAATAAATCAAAACATTTAAGCATATAAATAAAGTTATGTGTTGGGGATAGTGTGTCACCCCTTTGCCACCTCCGCACTCCCATCGCCAAACTGGGCGGAAAGAGCCGAACTCCGTTTGGGGTGATCAACCTGCGTCGATGGACGAAGAGTGGCGATCAACTATCCCACTTCTGTACACCAGGAATGTGACCGAATTTTACAGCCGTTTATTAGTGTCCTGAAGTGAAATAAAGAGACAGTTTTGCCAGCTGGATGACCTTTTATTTCCCTGTATACAGGAGAAGAGTGGAAAAGAGACAAAATCTGCTCTCACTGTTCTGCTCTTGTCAGCAGTTTGGCTACCTTTATAGTATTCCTCTCTAACCCAAATATGGTAGCAGCCTTGAAGATAGGACCCAAAGACACACTGTCGGAGCATGAGACTCACAAGAATGTGATCTGACCTTACTTGACAATCTTAACAGTTATTTTCTACAAGGCTCACCCACTCCCCTGCTCACTGAGAACATTCCGTACAGAGGAGAGATAAAACATGCATGCTGAGCATAAATTCATTATGATTCAACAGGCTGATCAAAAAAGCTACTGTAGCTCTGTTCTGTGGCGATGCCTTGACCCAATGGAGGAGATAGGAGAAAGGAGGATGGTGGCTAAGCTGTCATCTCTGCTGGAGTCCGAGTCCCACCCTATGTGGGACATGCTGAACTCACTGAGGAGCTCATTTAGTGGTAGGCTGTGCCATCCTAGGTGCACAATGGAAAGGTTCCACAGGTCCTTCCTACCTACGGCTGTCAGACTTTATAACCTAACCAGGGCTGCTTGTAGAGGTTGTAATAAATGTACTAAACATAACAACTTTGCACAATAGAGATCATCCCCTCCAATACACAACTAGCACAATAACATATCATTATTGAAGGTGGCAACAACACTGTTGATTCAAATGTGAAATCTACTGTCTGGGTACATATTCATATTCTGCAGGGTAATTTAACAAATCATAATGCTGTTTATACTATCTAGCTGCAATGCTCCTGCACCGTGTATATAACTGTGTAGATATGTATATTCATTTACTGCTTTGGCCCACCAGTTCTTATCTTATTATCTTATTTACTATTGCTCTGAGTGCTGCTATCCCTTTGCTGTTGCAATGCTGGAATTTCCCCATTGTGGGACTAATAATAGGCTTATCTTACTGTATCTTATCTTATCTTATCTTATCTTATCTTATAGTCTTTCACATGCATGCCTCTACCGGAGATAGAATGAGGTAAAGACACTGCCGTGAGCAGTGTGTTTTGCAACACCTTGATATAAATGATAGAATATGAAACGATAGATGTTTTTATCTCATCATTTGATATACACTTATCGTCATATAGCACAGTCCTACCCCAAGGCCATGAATTTGCTGAAATCCATAAATTGTTAGAAAGTAGTTCTACCCCCTGTCTGTGGAAGTTAATGTCAATTGGGTAGGTATTTTATGAGTGTGAATAAAAATTAACCGACTATATTCAATTGAATACGCTACAAAGACAAGATATTTATTGGTCAAACTGATAAAATTTGTTTTGTTGCAAATATTCACTCATTTTGAATTGGATCCATACAACGCGTTCCAAAAAATCTGGGACAGGGGTAAGAAAAGACTGGGAAAGTTGAGGAATGCTAAAAAAAACAAAACAAAACAAAAAAAAAAACACCTTTTTGGAAAATTCCACAGGTGAACAGGTTAATTGGAAACAGGTGAGTGTCATGATAACAGATGAGTGTATAAAAGGAGCATCCCCGAAAGGCTCAGTTGTTCACAAGCGAAGTTCCCACTTTGTGAACAACTGCATGGGCAAATAGCAATAGTTTAAGAGCAATGTTTCTCAAGGTATAATTGCAAGGAATTTAGGGATTTCATCCACTACAGTTCACAATATCATCAAACCCTGAATCAACCCTGAGATAAAAACACTTCTGAGAGAGAAGAAGAGGATCTTCAGGTCAGGGAATAGGGAGATGCTGAAGTCCGTACAGAGGGAGCTGAGGAGAAAGATCAGAGAAGGCAAAGACAGCTTCAGGAAGAAGATGGAGGACAAGCTGCAACAGAGCGACATCAGCGGGGTCTGGAGAAACCTCAAAACCATCTCTGGGCTCCAGAATACCTCCCCCCAGGCCACGGGGGGCAGGGAGTGGGCGAACATCCTGAATCTGTTTTTCAATAGGTTTGACCAACCGCCCTCCCCCCTGACTGCACAACAACCACTGCTGCCTCTAAAGAAATCAAGTCCTGCTGCCCACTCCCCACTCCACCAACACCCCCCCACTCCCAACACACAGCCCCCCATCCTGACCCTGACCAGGACCCAGGTGAGGATGGAGCTGAGGAAGATCAAGGCGAGGAAGGCGTCGGGACCGGACGGCATCAGCGCAAAGCTCCTCAAGTCCTGTGCAGACCAGCTGTGTGGGATTGTGACGTACATCTTCAACCTGAGCCTGAAGCTGGGGAGGGTACCACAGCTGTGGAAAACATCTTGTGTGGTACCTGTACCAAAAACTTCCCACCCCAAAGACCTGAACAGCTACAGACCGGTGGCCTTGACGTCCCACTTGATGAAGACCCTGGAGAGACTGCTCCTTGCTCACCTCCGCCCCCTGGTGGAACTAGCGATGGATCCACTCCAGTTCGCCTACCAGCATGGCATTGGGGTGGAGGATGCGGTGATCTTCCTCCTTCACCGTTCTCTGTCCCACCTGGAGAAGCCCGGGAATATGGTGAGGATCATGTTCTTTGACTTCTCCAGTGCTTTCAACACCATCCAACCGATGATCCTGAAGGACAAGCTGCTGCGCGCAGGGGTGGACCAGCACCTATCATGGATCCTGGACTACCTCACGAACCGGCCTCAGTTTGTGAGAACCCGGAACTGTGTGTCCGACACGATCATCGGTAGCACGGGGGCCCCCCAGGGAACGGTGCTGGCTCCCTTCCTGTTCACTCTTTATACTGCGGACTTCTCACACAACACAACACACTGCCATCTACAGAAGTTCTCTGATGACTCTGCGATCGTTGGCCTCATCTCCAATGGAGATTAAGCTGAGTACAGAGGGCTTATCCAGGACTTCGTGGACTGGTGCCATCGGAACTGCCTCCAGATCAACGCGAGGAAAACTAAGTAGCTGGTGGTGGACTGCCACAGGCAAGGATAACCCCTCACAGCACCAGTAAATATACAGGGAACAGACATCGAGATGGTGACATCCTATAAGTACCTGGGTGTTCATCTGAACAATAAACTAGACTGGTCACACAATACTGACGCACTCTACAAGAAGGGACAGCGCAGGCTGTTCCTGCTGAGGAGACTCAGGTCTTTTGGTGTACAAGGGGCGCTGCTGAAGACATTCTATGACACGGTGGTGGCATCAGCCATCACTTTTGGAGTGGTCTGCTGGGGCAGTGGCATTACTGCAGCCGATAGGAAGAGACTGAACAAACTGATTAAGAAAGCTAGCTCTGTTGTGGGGCAGCGCCTTGATCCGGTGGAGGAGATAGGAGAGAGAAGGACGGTGGCTAAACTGTCATCTCTGCTGGAGTCCGAGTTCCACCCTATGCAGGACATACTGAATGCACTGAGGAGCTCATTTAGCAGCAGACTACATCATCCCAGGTGCACAACCGAGAGGTTTCGCAGGTCCTTCCTACCAACGGCTGTCAGACTGTACAACCTAAGCAGGGCTGCTCGCAGAGATAGCAAAAAGACGTAACAAACTAATAGTTTTTTGAATGCAAAAGATGCAATAGACTTACACAATGGTCCCCTCCGGCATACAACTAGGAAAATACCGGTCGCTATGGAGGGTGAGAATATGTATGGGCGCATAATCATACCATGTAGGATAACTAAGTAGACGGTTATGCTGTTTCATCCCATCTAGCAACAATGCTCTGCACTGTGTGTGTTTATATATTTACATATTTATTCCATCTAGCTACAATGCTCCGCAATGGGTGTGTTTATATTTATATATCTATATATTTATTCCATCTAGCTACAATGCTCCGCACTGTGTGTTTATATATCTACATATTATTCCATCTAGCTACATTGCTCCGCACTGTGTGTGTTTATATATTTACATATTTATTCCACCTAGCTGCAATGCTCCGTACTGTGGGTGTTTATATACAGTGATCCCTCGCTACTTCGCGCTTCACCTTTCGCACCCTCAGTGCATCGCGGATTTTTCAAAAATATTCATCAAAAATTCAAAATTGAGAAACAATGGGCGGGCGCTAGCAGAAGGCAGGGAGACTACATTAGAACATCAGGTATCAACATGGAGAACCGCACAACTCAAAATCCACCTCTCTGTTCGCTGTTCTCGTGTTGGCTCGGCTCGAGAATCTCACAAGCTGATTGGCCGAGACGTTTCACCCCGCAAGCTGATTGGCCGAGACGTTTTACCCAGCTTCTCTCCCTGCCGAGTGCCCACCCAGCGAAGGAAGACCGCATTCATCGCTCTTTATCGCTCGTGTTGCTTAGTCTCGCCGCGTGGAACTTTTTGCTGTTCTCTTGTGCCATTTTGTGCGAAATAGTCTTCCCGTCGAGCCACTACGCCGCCTCCTGCAGCTTCTCCAGCTCTATCGGAAGCTGCCCTCGACGATCCTGCGCCTCTAGCACCTGACGATGAGGCATCACCTGAGGAGCAGTAAAGCTCTCATTAACCTGTGCAGTAAATCATCTTCATCTTGAGTTACGTATCTTGTTATAAGAATAAAAGAGTTCTAAAAACATATTTATGTACACTTTATTTACATCTACGTATGTATGCACACTTACACACACACACACGTATCATATGAGAGAGAGAGTGAGAGAATGAACGTACGTATTATTTATGGGTGACGTCATTAGGGGTGACGCTACTTCGCGGTTTTTCACTTTTCGCGGTCGGTTCTGGAACCCATTAACCGCGATAAGTGAGGGATCACTGTATTTACATATTTATTCCATCTAGCTACAATGCTCCGCACTGTGTGTTTATATATTCATATATTTATTCCATCCAGCTGCAATGCTCTGCACTGTGTGTCTGTGTGTGTGTATATATATATTTTATAGTAATATGTACATATGTATATTAGCTGCTCTTGCTTGCTTGTTTTTTTTCTTGCCTTCTGATTGTTGCTCTGAGTGTTGCTATCCCTGTGCTGTTGCAATCCTGGAATTTCCCCATTGTGGGACTAATAAAGGCTTATCTTATCTTATCTTATCTTATCTTAAAAGATTCACAGAATCTGGAGAAACTTCTACACAGAAGTGACAAGGTCAAAAACCAACAATGAATGCCAGTGACCTTTGATCCCTCAGGGAGCACTGCTTTAAAAACCTACATCATTCTGTAAAGGATATTACCACATGGGCTCAGGAACACTTTGGAAAACCATTGCCCGTGAACACAGTTCTTTGCCACATCTACAAGTACAAGTTAAAACTCTGCCATGCAATGTGAAAGCCATATATCAATAACACCCAGAAATACCTACCACCGGTTGCTGTGGGTCCAATGTCATCTGAGATGGGCAGCCACAAGTGGAAAAGTGTGCTGTGCTCTGATGAGTCCACATTTCAAACTGTTTTTGTTAAATCGCTTTTGCCGTGTCCTCTGGGCTAAAGAGGAAAAGGACCATCCAGATAGTTACCAATGCAAGTTCAAAAGCCAGCATCTGTGATGGTATGGGGATGTGTTAGTGTCCACTGCATGGGTAACTTTCATATATGTGAAGGCACCATTTCTCCTGAACAGTACATACCAGTTCTGGAGCAACACATGCTCCCATCCAAGCAACATCTTTTTCAGCGACATCCTTGCTTATTTCAGCAAGATAATGTCAAGTCACAGTCTGGACATGTTACAACATTGTGGATTCATACTAAAAGAGTGCTGGTAGTAGACTGGCCTGCCTGCAGCCTAGAACTGAGTTCCACTGAAAATGTGTGGTGCATGATGAAGCGCAAAATACGCCAGTGGAGACCCTGAATTGTTGAGCAACTGAGTCGTACATCAAGCAAGAATGGGAAAGAATTCCACCTGAAAGCTTCAACAATTACTGTCCTCAGTTCCTAAACATTTATTGAGTGGTGTTAAAAGGAAAGGTGATATAACACAGCGGTAAATATGACCCTGCCCCAGCTTTATTGGAATGTGTTGCAGGCATCAAATTCAAAATGAGTGAATAGTTACAAAAAAAAAAAAAAAAAAGTTTATCAGTTTGAGCATCAAAAATTTTGTTTTTGTAGCGTATTTAATTGAATATTGGTTCAAATGAATTTTTAAACATTTTACACAATGTCCCAATTTCACTGGAATTGGGGTTGTACAAGAAACACCTCATGAACACCAGACCTTCATAATCTGACTGTTGCAAAACACGTCAATGGATTTGGTTACAGATATACTGTATATCAACACTTTTGAATCTTCTTGTACACACCATTGAGGCCATTGCCTGTAAGTGGAAGAAACACCGGCACTGGAAAAAAAACACCAGCGGAGCATAAGAGCTCTGACCAAGGAGTCAGAATAATAGAGTAATCCAATAAGAGCACTCTAAGGCAATATCCCTCACTTCTGTTTTCTTTGAAGATCCCGATATCTTACTAAAGGAGAGGAGTTTTCAATTTTTCCATATAATTATTGGGTTATCATCGGAGTGGTGGCCTAGTTGATAGAGCATCCGTCCCACAACCGGGAGGTTGGGAGTTCAAGTCCCAGCCAGGTCATACCAAAGACCATATAAAAATGGTACTTCCCACCTTCTAGCTTGGTGCTCAGCATAATGGAGAGGTGGTAGTCACCCCTCTGATTTAACATTGTAGATAGGAGAAACGTAATTTTGATTTACTGAATGACAACAGAGATTGGTTCTTTTTCTAGTGTCAGGCCCTGGGCATTGTCTGGCCAACAATGAATCAAAACCTGGTTTAATGACCATGGCATCACTGTGTTTGATTGGCCAGCAAACTCTCCTGACCTAAACCCCATAGAGAATCTATGGAGTATTGTCAAGAGGAAGATGAGAGACACCAGACCCAACAATGCAGATGAGCTGAAGGTCACTATCAAAGCAACCTGGACCTTCATAACACCTCAGCAGTGCCACAAGCTGATCACCTCCATGCCATGCCACATTGATACCGTAATTAATCCAAAAGGAGCCCTGACCAAGTATTGAGTGTGTACATGGACATACTTTTCAGTCGGCCAACATTTCTATGAAAAAAAAAAAAAAATTATATAATATTCTAATTTTTTGAGAAACTGAATTTGGGGTTTTCATGGGCTGTAAGCCACAATCATCAAAATTAAAATAAATAAACACTTGAAATATATCACTCTCTGTGTAATGAATCTATGTAATATATGGGTTTCACTTTATGAAATGAGTGACAAAAAATATTGAACTTTTTTATGATATTCTAATTTTTTGAGATGTACCTGTAACTGCGTGACATTGTCCAAGCAGTTTGGCCCGCTTGAGTGAAGTGCTGTGTGAATGCAAACCAAACCAAACAAAGGTGTGAAAATTCTTGCCATTCTCTGCCGAGTGGAACCGAGACCCCCGGACTATCCTGGTGTGAATGCAGCTTTAGGAGTGAAGCCATACCCAACAAGGCTTCAAGGAGGACTGCCTTCCCTTGGCCTGAAATAACCCTCGCCAGGTTTTCATATCTACAGTAGGCACTCACCTTTTTCACCTCATCTGTTGTGGTAGTCATGCTGGTTTTAAATTTGCTCCATCAGAAAAGCAGCTGCAAGCCCGTCAGTTACACCCCAATGGTGCTGGGTCTCAGATACATTCCTGATTCTGCACATCCCCCCTCTCTCCAGCTTTTTCTTTAAATCCATTAGAATGCATATTCTACACTAAATTTTTGTAACTGTTTTTCATTAGAACTGCATAAATTTTCTTTAACCTCAGGATGCCTGCACAGATCGGACCTTTAAGTGCCATAGCTTAATCATGATGATAATGTGGCGACCTGAAGTGTATGGTATTTTCATATTTTATGCAAGCAAGTAACCCCAATTATTGCCATGTTTTATTCTGATTTTAAATGTCTTATGTTTGTGCCACTCCACTGAGTTTAATAAAGAGGGTTTTACCAAAGCTAGGTGTGATTTCTCCTTGTCCATTATTGTAACAACTCAGTGTCAAGAATTCTTCCTCCAAACTATGAGACTGATCAAATATTGCTAATTAAATTATTAACTAATGCTTAACTTATTAATTGCCAAATTCTTAAGTTAAGTGTTTTCAATAGGGTCCTCATCAACCCTGTCCCGAAGATAAATGGTGCCCCACCTAGTGTTACAAGTATTATGAATAAGTTTTAAACTTAGTTTAATAATTATTAACAATTATATTTACAAATTGTAGGACTCAGTGCTACAGGAGGAATGCACAACGTTATCCATTGAAGACAGTCTAGATTATGAGAAGGTTAAACAAACAATACTTCAGGCTTATGAGTTCATACCTAAGGCTTATCGCCAAAAATTTAGAGCCTGTGAGAGATCCTTAAGCCAGACATATGTGGAGTTTGTGCGTGAGAAGTCTGTTCTTTTTGATAAATGGTGCTTTGCGAGAAAAGTGTCTGATTTTCCTCAGTGCCAGGAACAAATTTTATTGGAGGAGTTTAAATCTTGTTTGCCTGATAATGTGGTGGTTCACTTAGATGAGCAGAAAGTGGATAGTTTGTCTAAAGCGGCAGTGATGGCCGATGAATTTGTTTTGTCACATTGGGTTGTTTTTTTTGCTGTGCGCCATGATCACACTCCGTCCAATAAGCCCGGTAAGAGTAAAACTCCTCTGAAATTTGGAACTTGTGCACTGCACTCTGATTCTTCTCCTTCTCAATCTGAAGGATGTTTCTACTATCATGAACTGGGTTACCGCATAGCTGACTGTCCTACTTTTAAACAAAAAGCATGAGATTTTCAAGTAAACCGAAGAGTGTTGTTTTTGTTTGTCTTGCTCCTGCTCTTTTGCTGGCTGTCAAGATTCAAGATTCAAGATTTTTTTATTGTTATTTAGTATGTGCATGCACATAAAAAACGAAATTATGGTCCCCCAGCAAAACACAGTACCACAATATACATAGAGAATAAGTTTAAAAACAACAGCATAAAAAACAAAATATAACAATAAAATATCAGTTAAAACACTATGGTGAGACCAACCTAACAGAATACATATACAAGTTTAGCAGAGGTGAGGGGGAGGAAAAGCAATTGTCAGGGGAATAGGGCACAGTCCATTTATAATCCTGACTGCATGTGGAAAAAAAAAACAAAAAACTGTTCAACATTCTGGCTGTCCTGGCCTGAAGACACCTGTACCTCTTCCCTGAGGGCAGAAGAGAAAACAAACTGTGGGAAGGATGGTAGCAGTCTTTAATGATGTTAACAGCCCTGTTAGCACAGCGTTTATTGTAAATCTCCTCCAAGGAGAGGAGGGGGACACCAATAATCTCACGAGCAGTTTTTACAACCCTATTCAGCTGGTTCTTCTCTAAAGTTGTGCAATTCCCAAACCAGGCAGTCAGGCCATATAAAAGGACAGATTCCAGGGTGCCTCTGTAAAAAGTGGTGAGGAGCTGAGTGGGAAGACCTGCCTTTTTTAGCTGCTGGAGAGGGTAGAGTTACTGATGAGCCTTTTTATTAATGGCTGCGGTGTTGGTGTTAAAGGTCATGTCATCTGCCAGGTATATCCCCCGAAATTTAACATTGTTCACTGTCTTCACAAAAGTGCCCCCAATAGACAGCAGTGTGTGATGATACTTTCTCACCTTCCTGCAGTTGATCACCATCTCCTTAGTCTTCTCCACATGAAGGTGGAGATTATGTAATCTGCACCATGTTGTTAGCTGGTCCACCTCCATTCTGTATGCAGACTCATTGTTTTCCTTAATCAGGCCAACTACCATCAAATCATTAGCAAACTTAATGACGTGATTGGTGCTGAATGTGGCAGTACAGTTGTGAATGAGCAGGCTAAACAGCAGGCGGCTCAAGACACAGCCCTGAGGACATCCTGTACTCACAGTTCTGATGTTTGAGATAGAACTGTCCACCTTGATTCGCTGCTGCCTCTGCATCAGGAAGTTGAGAATCCAGCCACACGTGCTAAGGTCAACCCCCAGCAACTGTAGTTTTTCCACCAACTGCCCTGGAATGATGGTATTAAATTCAGAGGAGAAGTCAATGAAGAGGAGCCTAACAGGTATTCCTCTCCTCCAGATGTGATAGGGTGAGGTGAAGTACAGAGGAGATGGTGTCTTTGGTTGAGCGATTAGCTCTATTTGCAAACTGCAGGAGGTCCAACTCTGGAGGGAGCTGGGCCTTAATGTGCTGCAAAACAAGCTGTTCAAAACATTTCATCACTATTGCGGGGCAGCACGGTGGCAGAGTGGTTAGCACTGCAGCAGCACAGGAACTCACCCTTGGCCGGGGGATCTTGGGTTCGATCCCGGTCCCTGACCAACAGTGATCTGTGTGGAGTTTGCATGTTCTCCCCGTGTCTGCGTTGTTTTACTCCGGGATTTCTCTGGTTTCCTCCCACATGCCAAAAACATGCAAGTTAGGTTAATTGGCATCAAACTGGGGATTCTAAATTGTCCTTAGGTATGACTGCGAGAGTGAATGGTTGTCTGGCTCTCTGTGTTGGCCCTGCGATGGACTGGCGATCTGTCCAGGGTGTACCCTGCCTCTTGCCCAAAGATGCTGGGATAGGCTCCAGCTCCCCCCATGACCCAAAAAGGATTAAGCGGAAGAAGATGGATGGATGGATGGATGGTGTTAATGCCACAGGACGAAAATCATTAAGGCAGTCAGGGTTTGGTTTCTTTGGCACAGGGATTATAATGGCACTCTTCAGGCAGGTGGGCACAGCACCCTGAGAGATGTTAAAAACGTCTGCAAAGACATCTTTCAACTGTTCAGCACACTCCCTCACCACACACCCAGGAATGTTATCAGGTCCTGCTGCTTTGTGTGAATTAACCCTGGCAAAGACTCTTCTATCCTGGGCGGCTGTCACCTGAAATGCCTGCTCAGCGGATGATGATGATGATGATGATAGAGGTGTCTGTACCTCATCATTATTGCTGCCATTTTCATCTTCAAAATGTGCATAAAAGTCATTGAGCCTGTCTGGGATTGTGACATCCTTGTTACTGGCCTGTGGGGGAGGGGGCTTATTTTCAGCAATTGTATTAAAACCTTGCCACAACTGCCGTGAATCTTTATTGTTTAAAAAGTGGTTGTTTAGCTTCTGCCCATACAGTCTCTTGGCCCCCTGGATGCCCCGGGACAGAGTTTATCTTGCCAGTGTCACGCCGCGCCACTCATCAGCGGCGCCACCTGCACGCACACCTGCACATCATCAGCGGCGAGGGATTTAAGCCGCCTCGCCCTGGGCTTCGGCCTGAAGCCGTCAGACTTCACTCGCTGGATTGCTGTGAGTTACGTCTTACTCCCCAGCAAGCATCGCGGTAAGAAGCCCTTACCTTTTTCCCTTTCAAGTCTGCTCCCCTGTGCACAGGTGGATTTCCCGGCGGCGGACCTTTCCTCTCCGTCTCCATTCCCTCGCTGCTGCACCGGGCTCTCCAGGTTGCTGTCTACCGGACCTCGTCCTTGCTGTGCCAGCCACCTGCCCATTCCAAGTAAGCTCCTCTCCAACTTGTACATCTCCTGTGTTGGTGTGTGCCCGTCACCCTTCTCCCTGTGCTTTTCCCATAGGGCTGTCCGGCTGTACGGTCTCCTGCCTCCGTGCCCGAAGCAGACGCCACCACCAACACATTTACATCTCGCAGACACACATTCATACACCCTTGTTGTTAATAAAGCTATTTGAGCTACTCTGAGCCTGCGTGTGTGTCTCCTGAGCCGTGCATTATGTCAGCCAGCCTGTATGCAGCAGTGTCTCCTGACTTAAAAGCTGAATTCCACACCCTAAGCAAGGATCCCACTTCTCCATTCAGCCAGAGCTTCTGATTTGCTTGTTTCTTGATGCTTTTGATAACAGTTATGTCATCTATGCATTTATTTATGTACCCCATGACAGACTCTGCATATTCCTGGAGATCAGTGACTCCGTCCTTTGTTGCAGCTTCTCTAAAGATCTCCCATTGTGTGTTCTCAAAGCAGTCTTGTAATGTTGGAATAGCCTCCTGGGGCCACAATTTCACTTCTCTGAAAACAGGTTTAATTTGTTTCACCACTGGCTTGTATACAGGCACAAGCCTAACAGCTAGGTGATCAGAGTTTCCAATGTGGGGGAGAGCGGCTGCTCTGTAGCAGTTCCTGATGTTTGTATACACATGATCTAGTGTATTATACCTCCTAGTAGCACAGTTCACATGCTGATGGAATTTAGGTAAAACAGACTTGAGGCTTGCCTGGTTACAATCACCCGCAATGATGATAAAAGCATCTGGGTGAGCTGCCTGCAGTGAACTGATGTTGTGATACAAGTCACTCTTAGTCTCTCTCACATTAGCACTTGGAGCAACATAGACTGCTACAATCAAGACAGACGCCAACTCCTGCGGCAGATAAAACGGTCTGCATTTCACAGTCATATACTCAATGTTAGGTGTACAATGAACGGTGATCACCTTTGCATCCTGGCACCACAAGTTATTAATGTAAACAGTCAGCCCCCCGCCTCTTTGCTTCCCCGACGCAGCTGTCCTGTCCACTCTGTGGAGAGTTAACCCTTCCAGCTGAATCGCAACGTCCAAAATGTTTTGACTCAGCCACGTGTCTGTAAAAAACAACACATCCTCATGCTACGCTGGGAAGCTCTCCACAGTCTGATGTAATCCATTTTACAATCCAGGGAGCGCATGTTGGCCAATATGATGGTAGGAACTGCCGCCCTGTATGGATTAGCCATTATCCTGGTGTGTAATCCTTCGTGTTTACCCCGCTTCCTTGTTCTCTCACACTGCTTGCGTCTCACCAGTGTAAGGAGCGAGGCCACTGAACCTGGGATTGTCCTACGAAATAATCCCAACTCGCTCAGCTTGCCTAGCCAATGCTTCAAATTCTCACAACCAGAATGTTTGTATCGTGCATTCAAAAGAGTCTGACGATCATAGACATATTTCCCCTTCCTGTTGCTCGATGACATAGACAAAAGATAGGGGCTCAAACAAGTGTGATACTGTATTAACACTGGGAGAGGCCACTGCAGCCAGCCGCTGCGCCACCATCTTGTGTGTCAGCGCAGACAAAGGTGATAATGAAGTGGATGAAAGTTATCAGCTCTTCATCTTAAAAGGAGCTGTGTCGCTGACAGGGGAGGAAGAGAGTCAGGTACCAATCACAATTTAGGCTAAGCAAAGCAACAACTCCAGGCACAAATTACCAACAGGACAAGGCAAAAACAAGGCTACGCTGAAGCGTGTAATCACGCCATATTCACATAAGGACACCACACCCAGGCAAGGGGCGGCCTTCCTTAAATAACCAGGACTAATTAACTAAACACAAACAGATGTGGACAATTGGGAAATTAACAAGACCAAGCCCAAGCTAAGGAAAAACTGAGAAATAACAAGACGCATGACGTCAAACCTAAGACCAGAATAAAAAAAACAAACATGACTATGATAATGACAAACAAAGAACTAAGGCTAGGATAATATAACCATGACATGATAATAATAATACTAATGAGGACCATAAAGAACAAAAGCTAAGACAGGAAAAAAAATAGTAATAATGAGAACCAGAACTGAAGACAAGACAGGGATAAATATAAACCAAGAACATGGCCCTAACACTAATAAAAAAGAGAAATTCAAAAACTAACTTAAAATGAGAATGTGGGCTTTGCACGGTGACAAGAAAATACACAAACTATAAATCAAGGTGAGAACATAGGGCCCAGCCAACGTCCTGACAATCTTAGCCCATTTCTCATGGACAAAGGCCTCCAGTTCACTAATATTTTTGGGTTTGCATGCTGCAACCACCTTTTTCAAATCCCACCAGAGCTTTTCAGTGGGGTTCAAGTTAGGCGACTGTCATGGCAACTCTAGTATTTTCAGGGACTTCTTCTGAAACCAGTTCTTGGTGAGCTCCCAAGCTTCATCTTCCTCACAGACGGCATGACATTTCCTTCCAGGATTTGATGATACTTCATTGAATCCATCTTGCTCTTCACACGCTGCAGGTTTCCAATGCCAGTGGAAGTGAAGCAGCCCCAGAGCATCACTGACCCACCACCATGCTTCACTGTAGACAGGGTGTTATTTTCAGCATATGCTTCATTCTTCCTTGTCCAGATGTACCGCTGAGCCATAGGCCCAAAAAGTTCCAGTTTTGTTTCATCACACCACAGAATATCCCAAAACCTCTTTGGCTTATCTATATAGTTTTCAGCAAATTGAAGCAGACTTTTTTTTGTGCTTTTGGGTCAGTAGTGGTGTATGTCTTGGAGTTTGGGCATGGAGCCATTCAGTGTTTAGTATACACCTTACTGTGGAAACCAAAACCTCAGTGGCTGCTACCACAAAGTCTTGCTGCAGGTCTTTTGTCAAGGGTTTTTGACCATTTGTTTCCTCAGGATTCTGGTGGCAGCCATTGATAGCTTCCTCTTTCTGCTACATCCAGGTAGTGTAGCTACTGTTCCTTGAACTTATGAACTATGCTTCCAACTGTATCTCTAGGAACATTCAATGCCTTTGCTATCTTTTTGTATCACTTTCTTTGTTTGTACAAAACAATAATCTCTTCTCTGAATCTTTTGGACAATTCTCTTGACTTAGCAATATTTCTAACATGCAGTCAACCATCATCGTCAACAGTCCAGGTGTTTGAGGTGTTCTATCTCAAGCACACCTGATGCAACTAATGAAACCCTTGATTGGTTGAACCAGGTGTAATTGAGACCATTACTGTTTTGCAAATGTGTGCTCTCATGCACAATTCTGTTCAATGGGTTGAATAATTTTGAGATTGCAGTAGTCCAACCCTCCAACCAACTCCAACTCTCTCCATGTCCTCCTTCACTACATCCATGAATCTTCTCTGTGGTCTTCCTCAGCATGTAAAGTGTGCTACCCGAGGAGCAAATATTTTGGACAAGGTTTACTCAAACATCAAGCCAGCCTATAGGGTCAGACCACTGCCACACTTGGGTCAGTCTGACCATTTGTCCCTGCTCTTAATTCCTGCGTACACTCCCCTCAGGAAAACTACTCCTGTCATTACAAAGACTGTTGCAACTTGGCCTAGGGGTGCCTCTCAGCAGCTGCAGGACTGTTCTGACAGGACCAATTGGGATGTTTTTGAACACCAGGACTTGTGTAAACAGACAGTGTACTATGTTACATTAACCCTTTGCACTCCGGTCAATTTCCCTAAAAACACCAAAAAATAACATGCCCGAAGTAAATTGAAAGCTGTTCTTCAACCCTTTGCAGCATCTTCATGGGGTTGGTCTCATTTAAAAGAAAATACTTTGAATTTTTTGGCAAAAAAAAACATAATCTCTCTAAGTGCTCCGGCCACTGAGTTACAGTCATCTAAACATAGTGAACTTGAAGAAAATAAATTTGGCCTGGGTGTTTTTTCGGATACAAATGCTTTCAAATAACACACAGCTTCAGATCCGGGCTGGAAAATGCAACAGAAATGTAGAACCAAGTGTTATCCAGCTGAGGTCCAAATTTTGTAACAATACCACAAAAAATGAATATATTACACAGCTTTTTCCTCAGGTAGTTCCCAGGCGTTTTGGAACTGTGCCAAATTGTGCCAAATGGCACAGTTTGGAAAAACATCTGTAACTTTTGAATGATTCAATGTAGAAGCTTCATTTTGGGCTCTAATGAAAGGTGACACTCAGGGCTGTGTGTGTGTGTGTGTGTAGTCCTCGCTACAGAGGACGGACATCGGCCATCGCTACATGACAGATTAGACTCATGTGGCGATGTGGCGACGGCGGCGCAGTCACCGCGGCTTCCCCCCCCTCGCTACAGAAGAATAGTGGGGGGGGGGCGTTCACGGTCCGGACGCGGCAAACGAACCATGTACCGCGGCGCACGCACTTCGGACTTCATGCGCCACACAGTTGTAATTTACCGATCAGTCAAAAGTCATTTTGATTACAATTTTCAGGGATAAAGAATAATTTAGCTTAGAACACCTTACCTCTTCACAGCAGAAGCGGAGCTGGCGAACTTCTTCCTCATTGTCAGACGAACGCGACGCTGGTCTTGCGACCCGATCAAAACATAATTCCATTATTGCGGTTTTGCGCTTCCATGATTGCGTTTTTTGGCGAACGATTTTTCAAAACAAATAACAGTAGTAATTAAAAATAGACTGGCAAACACGTGTGTGTCACTCAGCCTCCGTCGTCGGCCTCTGTTGGTCTATGATGACCATAGAATACAATCCTAATGTCTATTCTGCTGGGACAAAAACAAAAAAAGCACCGCCTGGCTGAACATGCCGATGCGCGAATGGCAGTCGCTGTCACACAGGTTGCACTTGTGGATGGTCTCTGTGCTGTTGGGTCTGTGGGGTTCTTCCTGCGGGTCCTTTTTGTCATCTGCTGCAGCAGTCAGTCTCTCTTCACCCAGCCTTACACAAAAAAGCTCACAAACTTCTGTGCTTCAATTGGCTCTCTGCATTCACAGCGTTGGTAGGCGGGTCCTTCTTGCTAGGTTTTCAGTCATTGGTTCTTCAAGGTTTCAGAAACCCAATTCAAGGCTCTTATTAGTCGAATGAGAGGTCAATCATATCTGATCTGTTTGCGGCTGTGTCTGTAGTGAAAGAACTTTTTTTTTTTTCAGTGCGCGCTTGGAGGCAGGCTCTCGTGCGTCCTAGAGTGCCCTCATGCATCCTAAAGCGCACGAGAGCGCCCTCATGTGCTCTGGGACGCAGAGACTTGCCCGCCCGCGGTACAACGGAGTGCAAGAGGTTAAGAACTGCATGGACACTGTCACAGTGGCTAAATGTATCCGGGTCTACCCCAATCAGAAGCTCTGGATGACCTGGGAGGTCCGGCGGCTGTTAAAGAAGAGAGATATCGCTTTCAGGTCTGGCGATAGGGCTTTCTATGGTATGGCACATGCCAACCTGAAGAGAGGCATTAGGAGGCCAAATCTAATTACAGGAGGAGGATGGAGGATCATCTGGGCAGTAACAAAAGCAGGCAGGTTTTGCAGGGATCTTACCAACTACAAGACCAACCACGGAGGTGCTGAGGGTGATGCCTCATTGGCAGAGGAGTTAAATCTCTTCTTTGCCCACTTTGAAGTGAAACCCTCAGAGACAGCCATATTACATCCTAAGGCCCACAGCAGCTTAAACTTCTAAGTAGAGGAGTATGAAGTGAGGCGTACGCTGTGGGCTGTTAACCCGAGGAAGGCTACTGGACCCGATGGTGTTCCTGGATGCATACTGAGGGACTGCACCGATCAGCTGGCTGGAGTTCTTACTAGGATTTTCAATCAGTTCTTTGCTCAGTCCTTTGTACCACCTTGTCTGAAATCCTCTACCATAGTCCTTCTGCCCCAAAAGTCCCACATTTCTAGCCTAAATGACTATCGGCCAGTCCCACTCACTCCTGTGGTGATGAAATGTTTTGAAAAACTCGTTCGGGGTCACATCACATTACGTCTGTCCCGAAGGTTTGATCCTTACCAGTTTGCTTATAGAATGAACTAATCCACAGAGGATGCTGTAGTTATGGCTCTCCATGCTGCACTGTCCCATCTAGAGCAGCAGGAGAACTATGTGCGGATGCTCTTTGTGGACTACAGTTCTGCATTTAAAACCATTATTCCACACAAACTGGTGGCTAAACTGGAGGACCTGGGGTTCTCACACTCCATCTGCATGTGGATCAACAGTTTCCTGACAAGTCGCAGTCAGAGGGTTAGAGTGGGCCATTGTACATTGATGGCCCTCAGCCTCAGCATCGGCTCTCCCCAGGGTTGTGTGCTGAGTCCCTTGCTCTATACCCTCTATACATTTGACTGTACCCATGCACACCATAGTAATACTATTGTGAAGTTTGCTGATGACACCACGGTAGTGGGGCTCATCTCTGGGGGGGATGAGTCCACCTACAGGGATGAAGTGGAGCGGCTGATGGTGTGGAGCAGAGAAAATAATCTCCTCCTTGACATCTGAAAGACCAAAGAACTTATAATAGACTACAGGAGGAAGAAAATCGACATTCCACCATTAAGTATTGGCGGGGATTGTGTGGAGAGGGTGTCGGACGTCCGCTTTTTGGGAGTTCACATTGAAGAGGGCCTGACCTGGAGTGTAAATACCACTGAGCTGTTGAAAAGGGCACAGCAAAGACTGTATTTCATGAGGGTCCACAGGAAGAACATTACCCAGAGACTGCTGGTGTCCTTTTACAGATGCACTATGGAGAGTTTCATGACATACTGTATGTGTGTGTGGTACACCAGCTGTACAGCAGCTCAGAGAAAAACACTCCAGAAAGTCATTTGGACGGCTCAGAAGATCATTGGCTGCCCCCTCCCCACATTGGAAGACCTACACAGTTCCCATTGTCTCAAAAAAGCTCAGAATATAATAAAGGATACTTCCCACCCTGGCTACTCCTTGTTTGAACTGCTGCCATCAGGCAGACGATACAGACAAATTAAAACAAGGACAAGCAGATTCAAAAACACTTTTTTTTCCAACTGCAATAAATGTAATAAATGCAGTTGGATGTTGGAGGTGTATGAGGGGACTGTGTAATGGCAGAAATGTGTGCTTGGAGGTGTGCATTGTGCGGATTGTATGCGTGTACGTTTGCATATTTATGCTGTTTTTATACATTTTATCCATACATTTTATCCATTTTGAGTTTACATGTTTATGAATGATGCGCTGACTAGTTGGGCATTTTTAAATTTCATTGTTTATGTGACAATGAAAATAAAGCTTATTCTATTCTATTTTCCTCCTGCCTTGCTGCTCCATCTTCAATACAATCTTGGAGAGTGAGAGGATGCCCGAGGAGTGAAGAAATGTTTTGGTACCAGTTTTCAAGAACAAAGGTGATGCTCAGAGCTGTAGTAACTACAGAGGCATAAAGTTGATCAGCCACACTATGAAGATATGGGAAAGAGTTGTTGAAGCCAAGTACGAGGACACGCAGAAGAGTGATGTCTGAAGATAGAGTTGCGGTTTGACTGGACACAGCGATGATGATAGAAGGACTACAGTTCCTGACCAGATGGAGTGATGATATAGAGTGAAGTATGAAGAGAAGAAGAAAAGTGCTGTCGGAAGACAGAGTTGAGGTTCGATTGGACACAGCAATGATGATAGAAGGACTACAGCTTCTGACCAGAAAGATTGATGATACAGAGTGAAGTATGTGGTGGTAATGCACCTGTAAGCTAATTGCCAACCACCAATCAAATCTAAAAGAAGAAGAAGTCTTAGCGTGAAGTATGTGACATATAGAGTGATAATTTAGCATATAGAGTGGAGTGATGGTGGCAGTTATCACAAGAAGAAGAAGAAGAAGAAGAAGAAGAAGAAGAAGAAGAAGAAGAAGAAGAAGAAGAAGAAGAAGAAGAAGAAGAAGAAGAAGAAGAAGAAGAAGAAGAAGTACGTGGGTAGGACACACAAGCATAGAGTGATAATAATACAGAGTGAAGCACGTGGCAGCACCTGTAAACTGGTTGCCAACTGCCTATGAAATCTAAAAGAAGAAGAAGAAGAAGAAGAAGAAGGTTAAGAGGAGAGATGACAATGGAGTGAGCAGCAGTACGGTTTCATGACAAGAAAAAGTACTATAGATATAACGTTTGCTCTAAGAGTGCTGATGGAGAAGTATAGAGAAGGTCAGAAGAAGTTGCACTGTATCTTTGTGGATCCAGAGAAAGCATATGAATAGGGTGCCAAGACAGGAAGTGTGGTACTGTATGAGAAAGTTCGGAGTGGCAGAGAAGTATGTGAGGGTTTTGCAGGACATGTTTAAAGACAGCGAGACGGTGGTGAAGTGCGCTGTATGAGTGATGGATGGATTCAAGGTGGGGGTGGGATTACATCAGGGATTGGCTCTGAGACCCTTCTTGTTTGCCATGGTGATGGACAGGCTGACAGACGAGGTCAGGCAGGAGTCTCCATGGACCATGATGTTTGCAGACAGAATTGATAAAAAGTCTACTGCCATATCTCCTCAACATCTCCATACCTCCACAGGTATGCCATCTGGACCAAAAGCCTTTCCATGCTATACCTCCACAGGTATGCCATCTGGACCAAAAGCCTTTCCATGCTTCATCCTCTTCAAAGCTGACCTCATTTCCGTCTTGTTGATCCTCGGGACTTCCATGTTCACCATCTTTCCTTCATCCATCCTCCTCTCTCTCTCATTTTCTTTTTTCATCAGCTCTTTAAAGGACTCCTTCCACTTTCTCAGCACACTATCATCATTTGTTAGTACATGACTATTTCGGTCCTTAATCAACCTAACCTGGTGTACATCCTTTCCAGCTTGATCTCTCTTTCTAGCCACTCAATACAACTACTTTTCTCCTTCCTTTCTTCTGGTTCCTCCTGGTGGGTAAGGCCAACGCCTGTGTATGGTGGCTCTGCCGCCATCACTGTGTGAATTTGTGTGTGAATGGGTGGATAGTAGGATCTATAAAGCGCTTTGGTCATCTAGAGTTGAGAAAAAGCGCTATATTACTTACTATATGCCTTATCCTTTGCCTTTGCCACCTGTCTCTTTGCCATGCGCCTAGATACTCCTTCCAAATGCTCCTACTTTCTTTATCTCCCTGACTATCTCACATTTTCTTTGCTACCCTCTTCCTTTGGATACTTTCCTGTACCTCCTCATTCCACCACCAAGTCTCCTTGCCACATACCTTTCTATCCATTTCCCTCAATACTTTTGCTGTACTTTCCCAGTCACCTGGTAATTTTTCCCTACCACCCAGAGCCTGTATCAACTCCTTCCTGAACTCTATGCGACTTTCTTCCTTCTGTAACTTCCGCCACTTAATCTTTGGCTCTGCCTTCACTGTTTTTCTCTTCTTGCTTTGCAAAGACATCCTTCAGACTACCGTCCGATGCTGTCTAGCTATGTTCTCCCCTGCCACCACCTTGCAGTCTCCTATCTCTTTCAGATTTCTCCTTCTGCATAAGATGTAGTCGACCTGTGTGCACCTTCCTCCACTCTTGTAAGTCACTCTATGTTCCTCTCTCTTCTTGAAGTATGTGTTCACCACAGCCATTTCCATCCTTTTAGCTAAATCCACAACCATCTGTCCTTCAACATTTCTCTCCTTAAGAACATACCTACCCCGGACCTCCTCATCACCTTTGTTCCCTTCACCTACATGTCCATTAAAGTTCTCTCCAATTACCACTCTGTCCCCCTGGGAACACTCTCTACCACTTCATTCAACTTACTCCAGAATTCCTCTTTCTCTTCTATCTGACATCCGACTTGTGGGACATATGCAATGACAACATTCAACATCACGCCTTTGACTTCTAGCTTCAAACTCATGATTCTGTCTGACTTCCTCTTTACCTCCTGAACACCCTTCACATACTCTTCCTTCAAGATTACTCCTACTCCATTTCTCTTCCTATTTACACCATGTTAGAACAGTTTAAATCCCCTTCTAATGCTCCTAGCCTTGCTTCCCTATCATCTGGTTTCTTGAACACCAGTGTTAGGAAAGTTACTAAAAAATAGTTATTATTTACAGTTACTAGTTACTTGTTTTCAAAACTGAGTTACTTTTGAGTTACTGCGTGATTAAAGTAACTAGTTACTTGGAAAAGAAACTTTCACATTACTTTTAAATACATACTTAAATCATCTTGCACACATAGCAAGATCAAGGGCCCCTTGTTCTCATCAGAAAAAAGAAGTAAAAGAAAACTGATGAGAAAAAAACTCATCTTACAGAGAAAAAATGTCTCAGATTTACATAAACTATTGTAATCAGTAGAAAGTCAGAAATTTACTAGAAATAAAGCTGTGAATTCACACAGAAAATTTTGGACCCCCTGTTAGGCCGTTTTTGGCCCACGAGCCCTATGTTTGACACTCCTGGACCAGACATTAAAAACGCATATTTAGAGTATTTACTTCCATGAAATAGTTGCATATCACAATAGCATGTAACTGAATGAGATAAAAATAAAACAGAAAGCACAGTTAAATGAAAGTTCACCACTTACAAGAAGCTGTTCTTTACTGCAACAGACCGAGTCACTTTTCCCTGTGCGTAAGAAAACTTACACACAATTTTTTACGCAACTACACATTTACACAACTGCGGACAAATGCGAGCTTCTTGCTCAAAAAATATTCATGTTTAACCACAGAGGTAGGAGCTGTTGGGGGGGCTACTCACCGCTTGGACAACAGGTGATCAGGGCTCCATATGAGAAGTCGCCACGGCATTTCTTCCCACCGCGGGACAGAAAACCAACCTGCGGGGGAGGAGACTAACGGCTGCGCCAGCTATGGTAAGGTCAGTTTTTTTGCACTAAAATATCAATCCATTTTAATAAAACAAGTAACACCAGTGACACATCTGATCAAATTTCAGTAACTGTAACATATTACTGAATTTTTAAACAGTAATTTCATTACAGAGCACGTTACTGCAAAAGTAGTGGTGTTACAGTAATGCCTCCCAACAATGTTGAAGGCACCTTTCTTCTCTCCATCATATCAGCCAACTCTCTGCCTTTACCCGTCATAGTCCCTACTTTTAATGTCCCTACTCTCACCTCCACACTTCTACCTTTCCTTTTCCCTCTCTCCCTCCTAACATGCTTCCCCCTCTCCTCCTCTTCGATCTTCGACCAACAGTACCCCAATTTCCATCGGCACCCTGTCAGATAACAGCACCAGTGCTGGTCATTGTTAACCCAGGCCTCGACTGATCTGATATGAAAGTCTCATTTGTTTTCATCTGCATGTTTGATTTGGCAAAGGTTTAACGTTGGATGCCCTTTCTGAGACAACTCTCCCCATTTACCCAGACTTGGGACTGGCACTAGGAGTACATTGGCTTGTGCATCTGATGTGGTTGGGTTTCATTGAAGGACAATTTTCAATTAATGCCACCCCTGATATATACAGTATCTATATACAGTAACAAAAAGTAGGGCTGGGCGATATATTGTAGATAATGTGAGTTCTGTTAAGCAATCAAATTTATCTGTATGGGTAGAAATGTTTTAGTTTACCACACAATACTTGGCGGTCTAATAAATGACAGAAGTATAATTTGTTGCTTGTTTTTGTTTTTTCATGTGTCTACATTCCATCAATTCTTTATTTAGATCCCCTCACTCTTATTTTGAAGGGTTGCAAGACTGGATAGGAGATCTTTATTTTCAAAATTCGTTCGCTAAGTGAGCTTGATTTTACACTTGCAGAGCTCAGACTGGAAATGTTTATCTTCTCCTGGCACCACCCCCCCCCCCCCGCCCCGGCTGCTTCCTGGGCTTGAGGTGGGCCTACTTTTATTCTGTTATCTTCTTTTTTAACTGTGCTTGCTGCAGTGTAGTGCATGCACTGCACTCATGGGTGGGGCGGCTACACTGAGCACTCAGCACTGCTCAGCAGTGGCATCTGGGGAGAGCATGAACTCACTGCTCATATGAACGTAATAAAAACTCGAATACGTGAAACAATCATTTTATGTATCACGGGTGGCCAAATGAACAGATACAACAAATATATTTGGTATATCGCCCAGCCCTAACATAAAGTATACAATAAATATAAACCTATGACATAACCCAGCTTGTTCCACTCCATGACTTCATGGAGGTGTTACTCTAAGCGCCAACTTCCACATCAGTGTAGGACAGAGGTGCTTTGCAGAGCTGTCCCAGTGTGCGTGAAAAGCTGAGTCCACAATAAATCACGCTTATGGAGCAGATGAAGGAGAGCTTGTCTGTAGCTTTGCATTAGGAAGGTGATATTTTATTGACCAATGACAGTGTTCTTTTTCCATGCTGGTTACATCATGTCTGTTCATTGATGTTTCCACCTATAAAATCCCTTTGGTTTACTATCTTTACTATGTTTGTTTGGTTTTTTTTTAATTTTATGTAATTTATCATTACTCAGAACAAATACATGTACTCTGTTTTTGTGCATAACATGCTCAAACAATACTCAAAGTTACGTCACTGATCATGATTAAGTGCAGGCGTTCATGAGTAAAAGCATACAAACATAAATGCACATAAAAATGTCTTGTTATCCTCCTCTGTACTCTGATGTAAGTAGAGGAGGTCACTGACATTGTGTAGGAGTACATAATGAGTGAACATTCATCACATTTCCAGTGCATGTGCTTGTTAATTTCCTACACAGAGTCGCACAAAAAGTCATCCATCCATTGACTAATCTGGGTCAGTTTATTCAGATTCATTCACTTTAAACTGACATGCTGTCCATCATCTGACGTCTTTTTTTTTATGAGAGTTAATATGAGAAATGCTGAAAATGTCGAGGGGAGAGAGGGTATTTGCAGGAGTTTTTAAGAAGAGAAGTGCTATGTCTTCCTAACCTCATCCCACATTATAGCAGGGAGTAATCTCACAGATTTACAGCCAACAGCAGCACTATTTAAATAGTATCAAAACTGCAAATAACCACAGTGCAGTCAGTGGAATGTACACATTACTCAAACAAAACAAACAGCTGGGTGGCTGGGGTGGACACGGCACATGACCACATTCCGTAATTAACTTCTGACTGGCATGGACCTTTGCTACATGTTCTTCCTTAGCTCTCTTTCCTGCCTTTTCTGTCTGACTGTATGCAATAACACCAAAAAGCCAAAATGATATTTTTAAAAGAAAATACAAAATTTGTCTATAGTTGCTTCAGAAAACACTGCTCATTTTGTGCTGATCACACAAAATGAAATAGATAAATCACAGTAAGCTACTGAATTCAAAAGAAAATCTTTACTAAATAAAACAAGATAATGTAGTTGAATGGCAATTCATGCAGATGGGCAGTGACGGCGTCAACATCTACCTTGTGAACACGATAACTGAAGAACAAAATTACGTGGGTTTTTCAAATAGATACCATGGTATATAAGAAAAACCTTCGATGAGTTTGAATTTGGGTGCCCTCTGACCTTCAGGTCGAGGTCAGAGGTAAACCGTCTTTCCCTACATCTTGTGAATGCAATAACAAAAGAAAGAAATGATGTAGGCTTTTTAAATCAATACCATAGTTCAAGTTCAGGTTCAGGATTTAGGTTACTTTATTTGTACTCGTAGGTAGATTTGTTTTGCAGTCAGGTGACATCCATATTTACAAACCACAATTACATTCAACATAAACACAAACACAGGCACACATGAAGCTGACTATAAACATGATAAAAATACTCAAGGCTCCATCATATATATAGGATATAAGACAAAGAGATGAGAGAAAGACCAGAGATAAGAGACAAGGGTCATATAAACGTTAAAGACTAGTCAAAGAGGTTAAAAACTCAAAAGTCTAAAACCCAATAAAAGATTTAGAACCCAAATAAAAATCCTACAAAAATAAGTAAATATAAAATGAAATTAATAAATAGGTAACTAAATTATGTGCAATATATTGTTACAACTTGTTCAACTCTTTGACAGCAGCAGGAACAAAGCTGTTTTTGTAGCGCTGGGTTTTACTTTTTGGGACAGCAAACCTCCGTCTTGAGGTGAGAAGCTGAAAGCGACAGTGCAAAGGGTGGGAGTCATCATTTAAAATGGAGGTAGCAATCCTCTGTACCTGTCTGGTGTACAGGGATGTCAGGCTCAGCTGTGACTCACCAAGCAAACGACTGGACCATCTAATTACCTGATCCAGGGATTTCCTCTGTTTCAGTTTTATCTGACCAAACCATGACATTAAAGAAAAGGATAAAACAGATTCAATAAAAGCCCAATAAAACATTGTCATTATGGTTTGGTCAATTTGGAAGCGCGCAAGTTTCCTTAAACAATGCAAATGTTGCTGACCCTTTTTGCACACCCTTTCACAGTTCTCTTCAAAGTTTAAATTACTATCAATAATCGTCCCAAGATATTTGTAGGATTGTACACATTCAGTGGTCTGGCCTTTTACTACTGTGACTTCGTGCCTGGGAGTTTTCCTCCTAAAGTCAATAATCGTATCTTTAGTTTTTGTCGTATTCAGCTGCATGTAGGAATCCTCACACCAGTGAACAAAATCATCAACTACTGGGCCGTGGCCACTCTCACCATCCTGGAGGAGACCAACAAGAACTGAATCATCAGCATACTTTATAATGTGTCTGTTGTCATGTCTGCTCCGACACATGTTTGTGTACAGGATGACGAGTAGTGGTGACAACACACACCCCTGAGGAGAGCCAGTAGAAAAGCACTTTTGGTCAGACAATGTACCATTGACCCTTACTCTCTGTGTCCTGTTGGTTAAAAAATCCAGAATCCAACCCACCAGATTATTGTTCTAATCAAATTGTTGCAGGAGCCTTTCAACTAAAATATGAGGTTGGATTGTATTAAAGGCAGAAGAAAAGTCCACAAATAAAAGCCTGGCATGTGTCCCATTAAAATCCAGATGTTCAAAAAGCATGTTAAACAGAGTGACAATGACGTCCTCCACTCCTCTGTGAGGCCTATAGGCAAACTGCAGAGGATCCAATGCATGCTCAGTCTGCTTTAGGACCTCAAATCTGACCAGTTTTTCAAAAATTTTCATTAAAATTGAAGTCAAAGCAACTGGTCTAAAGTCGTTTACCGTTTTAGGACAGCTGGATTTTGGAACGGGAAAAAACACGGCATCTTTCCAGATCTTAGGCACATGTTGTGTCTGTAAGGACTTACTGAAAATGTAATGAAATACAGGACTCAATTCACGTGCACAGGACTTTACCAAGCACCCACATATATTATCAGGGCCCTGACTTTTGTTCACTTTTACAGCACAGAACGCCCTTTTAATATCCTGCACCTCAATATTAAATTTCTGATTGTCTTTGAGTTTCTGTTTCAAATCTTGAGCTTCTGTGCTAAAATCAGAGGAATCAAAACAACCATAGAAACAATTAAGAGCATTAGCCAGCTCTGTGTCTGAATTAAAACCATCTAAAAACACACGATTACTGTGCTCTGTCCTCTGAAGGCCTGCAATAGTTTTCATACTGGCCCAGGCTGAACCAAGTCTCTTTGTTGCCATCTTGCTTTCCAACTCTGATTTATAATAATTCTGTTTTGCTCTTAAAATTTCAGTCTTCAGCTCTTTTGTGGCAACCTGTAGCTCAGAAACAGACCCCTGTTTAAAAGCAAGTGCTTTCCTCTGTAAGCAGCATTTAACTGATTTTGTAACCCATGGCTTGTTGTTGGGATATATTTTGACACGTTTACGTAGAACGATCATGTCTCTACAGAAAGCCATGTATGAGCATGTGACGTCCACCAAAGTATCCACCATAGTTGTATCTAAGACACATTTTTGATGGGTTAAACCCTCACCTCTGACAATAGGTTTGGAGTAAAAAGGTCAAGGGTCATGGTTAGCATTCCCTATGACCTGTTACTGTGGAAGAAGTAAAGCTAGGGTCCCCAAACTTTATATACAGATTCACCCTGTGACCCTGAACTGTGAAGTATATGGGCTGAATAGGAGGAGGAGCAGAAACACAGCCCCTTGCCCCCACGACAGACTCATCATGCTCCATTGAAGAGACAGAACACTTATTAATCAAATCCTTTTTTCTTTTTTTTATGGTCAATTTTTCAGATTTATCATCAGATTTAGATTCTACTGTCACAAGGTCCAAGTCAGCCTGTTGATTTTTTTCCCCACTTCAAGCCACTGTTGCCCCTCAGTTAGAAAGATAATGTAACTGTGAGCTAGAGAATACAATTACACTGCAAAAGGTCAAATATATGTCAAATGAAATAAACTAATGCTGTTTACCTGCATCCAGAAAGCCCAGACAATTAAAAAAAAGAAAAATCACTTTTTCTTGCTCTGCTGGCAGATAATTTTACTTAAAATAAGCAAGAAATTCTGGCTATAGATAATGTTAGTTAAAAATACAAAAAACATCTGCCAACAAAGTAAGATTGCATTGCTTAAAACAAGTAATCCATCCTAAAGCAAGCACAAATCCAAAAGAAAACTACACAACAAAGAAATTGCTGTCCAAACTATCTTGAGATAAAAACAAGCATCTAATACATTTTATCTTACCGAAATCCCCAGTTAAGTGTGACCTTAACTGACATGACAGAACTGAATAATCTGAACAGAAATGATCTCACAGAGATCGATGTTATGCTGAACTGGACATCAGCCGGCAGAGGATTTTTTTTTTTTAATTTCATTTGTTTATATATAGCATAATAATAATAATAATAATAATAATAATAATAATAATAATAATAATAATAATAATAATAATAATAATAATAATAATAATTTATTTCATTTATAATGTACTTTCCATCTCGGGGCAAAATCTCTACATAAATGAGACCAACAATAAAAGCAAACATTAAGTACATACGATGACACACCCAGACATCCCTGGTGAGAATTGCCCTCAAATATTTTACTTGGTAAAATAAAGGTCAACTAAATAAAATGAAAAAGCTTTCCTAAACAATGAAATTGTATTCATAAAATAGTACAGCCCTTCCTATCTGGAGTGGACAAAAGGAGCACAGATCCATATACAGTACGTCCCCGACATTGCAACATCATAGTAACTCAGTGACAGCAGTCTCTGCTGTGGCTGTCTGAGGAATAAGTGAAATCATGTGTGTTTAATTTTATTATGCTCCAGACTTCAGAAAAGATAAAAACACACATACAGTATTTATGAAAAGTCATTGACTGGGAGACCTGTAGATTTTGTTCAAACAAAGTTATTCACATAATAAAACTCCAGAGTCTCCATCAGACCATGTTGACGATTCTTGTGTTAAAACACAATGGTCAATAATCAGTTTATTCATGAGTTGTCCTTAATTTATTCATGATAGTAAATACCCGTGCATACCCATCCATGCCCATAGAAACCAAGTATAAGCAAGTATTTCTGCATGCTTGTTGCTGAAGGGTCTCCTCCTGTCTCAGACAGCTGTGTTGTTTACAGTCATGCCTGCGGAGTACTGCTCGAACCTGAGGTGTTTCATCTTCACGGCATATTTTCTGACGTGCAGCAGTTCTCCTCATTCTATTGCTCTCCATGTGGTGGTTCTTCTTCTTCTTCTTCTTCTTCTTCTTCTCTGGTTGAGGCATAGGTGTTTCGTAATTCCAGTTCAAGGACAGGATCATAAAAATAGATCTGAACCAAAAGTGGCTTTGGACCATGTTCAGGAAGACCCGTGCATGCCCGTGGAAACCAAGAAACTGGAGCACCCGGAGAAAATCAGCACTTTGCTTGGCATTTTACACATTTGTAGTGTAGACTGCCATTCTTCAAGGTTACACATTTTTACTG
Organism: Pholidichthys leucotaenia; assembly: GCA_020510985.1. Classification (NCBI taxonomy): domain Eukaryota; kingdom Metazoa; phylum Chordata; class Actinopteri; order Cichliformes; family Pholidichthyidae; genus Pholidichthys; species Pholidichthys leucotaenia. The sequence continues at coordinate 316,988,140 of CM035843.1, forward strand.
TGTCAGCTCCTCTTTAAAAACAACATTGCTCAGAAAGTGACCTTTTGCTTAGTTTCTTCATCTTGAGCAAGAATACGAAGACTGCTTGGTATGCCAACTCTGCTCAAGGCAATGTAGAATTGGCCATGGCTGAAGAAATCTCTTGTGCTGAAAACACCAATGTGCTGTAAAGACTGGCCCTGTGACTTTTTCACAGAACCTCAGCTGTGTCATCTTCACGGGATCTTTCCTGGCATGCAGCAGTTCTCCTTATTCTATTGCTCTCCATTTATGTAGTGTCTGGTTTAAATTAGTGTGTCCTATTCTTCATCGGGTGATGAGTATCTCTTCTTTCCTGTTTCTGGCAACTCCCATTCCACAGTTTACGTGCTTTTGAATGTCTTCCTGTATCTACTGAGTCCCAATATTCTTTCCACTTTCAATTACAGACGTGGACAAAATTGTTGGTACCCCTCTGTTATCTGTGTGTTATCTGTGTGTTATCTGTGTGTCTGTCTGTCACAATCATAGGACATCATAGGATGGCCTATGATGTTTGCCTGATGTCCTATGATGATCCTATGATCTCAGGATACATAGGACTCGCGATGCCGTCATATAGGCGATGTTGTCATATAGATAATAGGAATGGCTACCTATGATGTAGTGCCCTATGATGCCTGCCTCGATGTCTTTATGTCATAAAGACATAAAGACATCACTCACGATGCCTGCCTACCTATGATGTAGTGTCCTATGATGCCTGCCACAGGAGGAGACCCTTCCCCAGCATAGTGTGTGGCGGCTGAGTGTGTGGCGGAATATAGAGTTGGGTGGCCGACATGCCACGGCCAAGATTTGTAGAGTGATGATATAGAGTGAAGTGATGATATAGAGTAAAGTACGAGGAGACAGAGAAGAGTGATGTCTGAAGATAGAGTTGAGGTTTGATTGGACACAGCAATGATGATAGAAGGACTACAGCTCCTGACCAGATAGAGTGATGATATAGAGTGAAGTATGTGGCGGTAAGCTGGTTGCCAACCGCCAATCAAATCTAAAAGAAGAAGAAGAAGAAGTGTGTGGCAGAAAGCCACAGGATTTGGCTGCACCTTGGACACAGTCCAAGGACGGATAATTTTTTCACACATAAGGAGTTGTTCAGAACTCCTTATACAAAGATATAGAGTGATGATAAATAAGTCAGTGGCAGCAATGCACCTGTAAGTTGGTTGCCAACCGCCAATCAAATGTAAAAGAAGAAGAAGACAAGGAATGCACGGACAGACAGGAAACGTGTGGCAGTGCGCCATGCACGTGCTGAGTCACTTGAAGCCCGAAACGCCCGCAAAGCGAACAACACTGCATGCCAGGCAAGGCACAGACAAGCTGAGACCCAGGAGATGCGGAATAGTCGGCTGGCCACCAGTGCTGCACGCCAGGCAAGGCACAGAGAAGCTGAGACCGAATAGGACACACTACTTTAAAACCACACCCATGCGAAGCAGTAAATCTGGAAATCTCACTCAGTAAGGCAGAAGGCACTTGATAAATTCAAGAAATTTCTGTCAGTGTGTCAGTCTGTCATCCAATTAAGAATAGGACACCCTATTTTAAACCACACCCATTCAAAGCAGTATCCATGAAAAATGGCAGTCTACATTACAAATGTGTAAAATGCCAAGCAAAGTGCTGATTTTCTCCGGGTGCTCTGGTTTCTGGGTTTCCACGGGCATGCATGGGTCTTCCTGAACAGGGTCGAAAGCCACTTTTGATTCAGATCTATTTGCATGATCCTGTCCATGAACTGGAATTACAATGCACCTATCCCTCAACCAGTCGTCTGAATGAAGAAGAAGAAGAACAAGAAGACCCACCAGACGGAGAGCAATAGAGTGAGGAGAACTGCTGCACATCAGAAAAGATGCCATGAAGATGAAACATGTCAGGTTCGAGCAGTACGCCGACTGTGAACAACACAGCCATCTGAGACAGGAGGATACCCTTCAGCAATGGGCATGCAGAAATATTTGCTTATACTTGGCTTCTACGGGCATGGACGGGTATGCACGGGTATGTACTAGTTAATATTAAAATGACAAAAATAAAAAGGTAAATTAACCTTGTTCTTTTATCAAAGTCAATGACTTTGCACTCTTCCTCCACACTTGGACACATATACTGACATTTTTTGCTTTAAAAAATCCTTATATGGGTAAAGATCTCAACCCCTCCAGTGTTTAACCCAAAGGCATGTCATTGGTCTGAGTGGTCTATGAGAATGTGGGAATGGCTGTTCAGCATGATTCCACTTAGTCTGAATCGATGTCGGCATCACAATTCATTTCCACACACATATTATAGCTGTACTGTGACATTCAGTAATTGTGGTTAGTTTTGCTTCGGGGGAAATCTTGTTTGCCTCACACTGGGGCTCTGCTGCTGCTCCAGGACAACAAAATGAAGAAAATATTAACTCTGACATTGGGGGAATATCAATTAAATAATAATGTTTTGCATGCAATATGCAGCAGCTTTAGCTATAGGTACAGCCGTGGACAAAATTGTTGGTACCCCTCTGTTAATGAAAGAAAAACCCACAATGGTCACAGAAATAACTTCAATCTGACAAAAGTGGTAATAAATAAAAATTCTATGAAAATTAACCAATGAAAATCAGACAAAGCTTTTGAATTGTGGTTCAACAGAATTATTTTAAAAAGTAAACTCATGGAACAGGCCTGGACAAAAATGATGGTACCCCTAGAAAAGATTGAAAATAATGTGACCATAGGGACATGTTCAACCAAGATGTGTCCTCTAATTAACATCACAGGTGTCTACAAACTTGTAATCAGTCAGTCGGCCTATTTAAAGGGTGACAAGTAGTCACTGTGCTGTTTGGTGACATGGTGTGTACCACACCAAATATGGACCAGAGGAAGCAAAGGAGAGAGTTGTCTCAGGAGATTAGAAAGAAAATTATAGACAAGCATGTTAAAGGTAAAGGCTATAAGACCATCTCCAAGCAGCTTGATGTTCCTGTGACTACAGTTGTACATATTATTCAGAAATTTAAGATCCACGGGACTGTAGCCAACCTCCCTGGACATGGCCGCAGGAGGAGACGGATAATACGAATGGTAACAAAAGAGCCCAGAACAACCTCTAAACACATTCATGGTGAACTCCAAGATCAAGGTACATCAGTGTCAGATCGCACCATCCGTCGTTGCTTGAGCCAAAGTGGACTTCATGGGAGACGACCAAGGAGGACACCACTGTTGAAAACAAATCATGAAAAAGCCAGACTGGAATTTGTCAAACTGCATGTTGACAAGCCACAAAGCTTCTGGGAGAATGTCTTATGGACAGACAAGTCAAAACTGCAACTTTTTGGCAAGGTGCATCAGCTCTATGTTCACAGACACAAAAATGAAGCATACCAAGAAAAGAACACTGTCCCTACTGTGAAACATGGAGGAGGTTCTGTTATGTTCTGGGGCTGCTTTGCTGCATCTGGAACAGGGTGTCTTGAATCTGTGCAGGGTACAGTGAAATCTCAAGACTATCAAGGTATTCAAGAGAGAAATGTGCTGCCCAGTGTCAGACATCTTGGTCTCAGTCGCAGGTCATGGGTCTTGCAAGAGGATAATGACCCAAAACACACAGCTAAAAACACCCAAGAATGGCTAAGAGCGAAACATTGAACTATTCTAAAGTGGCCTTCTATGAGCCCTGATCTAAATCCTATTGAACATCTGTGGAAGGAGCTGAAACATGCCGTCTGGAGAAGGCACGCTTCAAACCTGAGACAACTGGAGCAGTTTATTCATGAGGAGTGGGCCAAAATACCTACTGATAGGTGCAGAAGTCTCATTGACAGTTAGAGAAATCGTTTGATTGCAGTGATTGCCTCAAAAGGTTGTGCAACAAAATATTAAGTTAAGGGTACCATCATTTTTGTCCAGGCCTGTTTCATGAGTTTGTTTTTTAAAATAATTCTGTTGAACCACAATTCAAAAGCATTGTCTGATTTTCATTTGTTAATTTTCATAGAATTTTTATGTATTACCATTTTTGTCAGATTCAAGTTATTTCTGTGACCATTGTGGGTTTTTCTTTCATTAACAGAGGGATACCAACAATTTTGTCCACGTGTGTATGCATGATGTTTCTACTGTACCATGAAAAATACAACTTACAGTGGAGATCAAAATTCGAGACCAATGTATTAATATTTGATTTGTAATGAAATATTGTTATTCTTCATAGCTCAGAATTTGACACAATATTAGACGTGGCTATACCACTGCTGTACGAGCATGTTTTTTTTAAATAACCAAGGCACTTCAGCACAAACATTTATGTTGTTAAAAAAAAAAAAAACAGTGAGCAAAATTAGAGAACAGTAACCACTGTGCTAGAAGAGATGATTTAAACAATATTTTTATTAGGGCTATGGGATAAAAAAGTAATAAGAAGTGTAGATGCCCTTGCTTTAAATGACTTCAGCATATCTGCGCCCACAGGACATCACTAGTTTCTCACACTGCTTTGGTTTGGGGAATCGGTTCATCACTGCAGCTGGAATTGCTCGCCAGTTCACTGCTGAACAGGGCAAGGATCTGTCTCAGCATATGGTATCTCACCATTTAAGATAATTTGGACTCAAAGCTCACTCTTGTGATGGTCTGAGCGCCGATATCGTCCGCGCTCGGGTCATGCAGTATTTTCCTCCCATCTGGTGTGTGTTTCCCTATGGCTCTCCAAGCCTTTGTTCTGACAGCGTCATGGCAGGGCTTCCGGCTGTCAAAGCCAGGTCACGTTGTGACAGCTGTTCTGCATCTCCCCTAATCACTCTCTCCACTGATTGGGTGATCTCGGGGATTTAAGGAAGCAGCTGAGGGCTAATCCTTGCTGCAATCTCGTCAAACATTCCCTCGTCCAACCTCCATCCTGGTTTCACGATTCGTACCTTTCTCAGTAAGTGTTTTCATTGTGAGTCTGTTCTTCCTTTGCCATAGTCTTAGTCATAGTTATAGTATGTTTTGCCCCTCATGGCTCATTATTTTGTCATTGTCTTTCTTTAATAAGTTATGCAAACTCATCGGTGGCCTATAGCGTCTCATTTGTGGTCCATGAAGGCCGCAGCATGACAACTCTGCAGTGACCGAATCTCTCATCAGCAGAAAGAATAAAAAGGCTCGACTTGCCTTTGCTGAGGAGCATGTTGTGTGGACAGAGAACTGGTCCAGAGTGCACTTCAGTGATGAGAGTAAGTTCAATTTATTTGGGTCTGATGGGAAACAATACAGTGTCAAGATCATGTGCATCTGCCTGTTAAAATTGAGGAGAGGAACCATGCTTATTGGATTATTTTGGTGGTAGACCATCGAGAGCGATGATGTCTTGTTGTGCAGCTGTCTTCAATTGTGGGCCTGGGTATGGCTGACAAGTCCAATCCTGGAAGTGCACATGTGGGGGCAGAAAGGGCAGTGGAATGACACAGTAGCTGGTGCAGAGGAAGAGGCCTTCCAGCATTCTCTGGCGCTGGTGATTCTCTCTCGTCGGCTGTTCTCGCAGGAGGTGAAGGCCTTTCACATTGCTGCACGCCAGCTCACTCTGTCCTGGGCGAGGGATTCCAGCTCCTGTGCTGGCACAGCACAGTATTTCAGGTTGTTTTTGACACAGTCCTTGTATCGCTTCTTGGGTGACCTGTGTTCCTATGACCCTGGGAGAGTACTTCATAGAGTATTTGGCACGGCAGTTTGGATCTGTCCATTCGAATCACATGTCCAGTCCAGCGGCACTGGGCTTTCACGATCATGGTCTCAATACTGACAAGGTCAGCCCTGTCCAGAACCTCCAGGTTCTGGAGTGGATTATTTTATAATATGCCTAAAAGACACCTTTGAATAATTAAAAGTTGGAGTATTATAATATTTTTGAAGATGACAATTGTGCAGTGAATGTCTAAATTCACAACAGCCTTACATTGCTATTAACTTTTAACCAACATTAATCTGTTATATTCTCCTCTCTTACCATGACGATCCAAAAAGCTGAAAATTAACCAAGTAATGTCCAAAAGTACAGAAGCCCTGAAAAGCAACCCCCCCCCCCCCAAAAAAAAATGGAGGATGAATTTTTTCTGTGTGGTACTTAGCAGTAGTACTCAATTCATAAACAGATGATACACACTCCAGTTGTTTTTTTGTCACATCAGTCGCCCCAGAAAAGCAAACTCCTCCCCAGAATTTTGGGGGCTCAAGTGTGGTAATTAGCTGTAGAACTCAATTCATCCAGCAGATGGTATGCTCCAGTTTTTTGGTGTTTTTTTTTTTTGTCACATTGGTGGCCCCAGAAAGGCAAACAATCCCCTCAAAAAATGGTAATTAGCTGAAGTATGCAATTTATCCATTAGATAGCACTTTGTCTTGCTTTCCATCTTTCTTTTGGCTTTCAACTTTTATTTATGGAGCAGACTGCTCCCGCTCTTACTGGCTCAACTTAGTTGCTTCGACAGTTCAAGATAACCATATGATAGTCAACTAGTTATTTTAGTAAATAACAGTACGGCCTAAATCACATGTTTTTGCAAATGCTTTTTAGATTTTTTAATGAACTTTATTGAACAAAGAACAATTATACAACACTGAAACAAATGAAATATAGAATTAAACAATTTTTCTTATAAAATGAACTTAATTTAATTTAAAGTTACCATTTGTAGCCAACATCTTAAATTGTGTTTAAACTATTTTTAAAGTATTTTAAAAAGTCTTGTAGCATTTGCCTTCTCCAATATAAGTGGAGAATATAAGTTTTTTTTCCCTTCCTCTCTCTTTTGATCACTTTTTTTTTTCACCCCACTTATATCACGGACACACAGATCATCCCAAATGTCTCCTGAGCCAGTGGACGGAGCCACTGTTTATAGCAGGATACGATATAACAGGGAAGAGCTGCTAGCATTTAACCGCCACCCGGTCCCACTGGAAAAACTCGACATACCGAGAGAACTGAGGCGAAAACGCCGCGGCTGCTGGGCTGGAGTAAGGCGGAGGACAAAAAATATAAGGTACAGACCCTCCCTTCCATCTGTTGTCATGGGAAATGTACGGTCGATACTGGGAAAGTTAGATGAGCTAGCGGCTATCTCCCGTTATGATAGCACTTACCGGGAGTGCTCTCTCCTTTTGTTTACTGAGACGTGGCTAACTGAACTAGCAGCAGATGCTAACATTGAGCTGGAGGGTTTTCACACGATACGAGCTGACCGAACACCAGAGAGTGGCAAAACTAGGGGCGGTGGAGTGATCATGTATGTTAACAACAACTGGTGCAGACCGGGACATATCACTGTTAAACAACGACACTGCAGCAAAGACATTGAGTTGCTAGCTGTTAGCATGAGGCCTACATATCTCCCGAGAGAACACTCACACGTGATCTGCATTGTTGTTTATGCAAATCCGACGGCGAACGCTGGGACAGCGCGTGACGTCATCCATTCAGTAACCAGCAGGCTGCAGACAGAACACCCAGATGCTCTTCTCCTCATCTCAGGCGATTTCAACCACGTTTCACTGTCTCCCATTCTGCCCACTTTCACCCAGTATGTCACATGCCACACTAGAGACAATAAAACACTGGATTTGTTCTACGCAAACACTAAGGAGGCGTACACCTCATCACAACTCCCCCCACTTGGGAGATCGGATCACAACTTGGTTCATCTCCGACCGGTGTACAAACCCCTAGTGCACAGACAACCTCCGGCCATGCACACTGTGGAGTTATGGTCTGAGGAGACAATGGACACTCTAAAGGACTGTTTTGAAGCCACTGCCTGGAAGCAGCTCTGCGATGCACATGGTGAGGACATCGATGGCCTCATTCACACCTTCACGGGCTACCTCAGCTTCTGTGTGGACAAATCCGTTCCCACCAAGACCATACGGCGTCACTCAAACAACAAACCCTGGATCAACCCTGAGATAAAAACACTTCTGAGAGAGAAGAAGAGGATCTTCAGGTCGGGGAACAGGGAGATGCTGAAGTCCGTACAGAGGGAGCTGAGGAGAAAGATCAGAGAAGGCAAGGACAGCTTCAGGAAGAAGATGGAGGACAAGCTGCAACAGAGCGACATCAGCGGGGTCTGGAGAAACCTCAAAACCATCTCGGGGCTCCAGAATACCTCCCCCCAGGCCACGGGGGGCAGGGAGTGGGCGAACAACCTGAATCTGTTTTTCAATAGATTTGACCAACCGCCCTCCCCCTGTCTGCACAACAACCACTGCTGCCTCTAAGAAATCAAGTCCTGCTACCCACTCCCCACTCCACCGACACCCCCCCCCCACTCCCAACACACAGCCCCCCATCCTGACCCTGACCAAGACCCAGGTGAGGACGGAGCTGAGGAAGATCAAGGCGAGGAAGGCGTCGGGACCGGACGGCATCAGCGCAAAGCTCCTCAAGTCCTGTGCAGACCAGCTGTGTGGGATTGTGACGTATATCTTCAACATGAGCCTGAAACTGGGGAGGGTACCACAGCTGTGGAAAACATCTTGTGTGGTACCTGTACCAAAAACTTCCCACCCCAAAGACCTGAACAGCTTCAGACCGGTGGCCTTGACGTCCCACTTGATGAAGACCCTGGAGAGACTGCTCCTTGCTCATCTCCGCCCCCTGGTGGAACCAGCGATGGATCCACTCCAGTTCGCTTACCAGCATGGCATTGGGGTGGAGGATGCGGTGATCTTCCTCCTTCACCGTTCTCTGTCCCACCTGGAGAAGCCCGGGAATATGGTGAGGATCATGTTCTTTGACTTCTCCAGTGCTTTCAACACCAACCAACCGATGATCCTGAAGGACAAGCTGCTGCGCGCAGGGGTGGACCAGCACCTGTCATCATGGATCCTGGACTACCTCACGAACCGGCCTCAGTTTGTGAGAACCCGGGACTGTGTTTCCGACACGATCATCAGTAGCACGGGGGCCCCCCAGGGAACGGTGCTGGCTCCCTTCTTGTTCACTCTTTATACTGCGGACTTCTCACACAACACAACACATTGCCATCTACAGAAGTTCTCTGATGACTCTGCGATCGTTGGTCTCATCTCCAGCGGAGATGAAGCTGAGTACAGAGGGCTTATCCAGGACTTTGTGGACTGGTGCCATCGGAACTGCCTCCAGATCAACGCGAGGAAAACTAAGGAGCTGGTGGTGGACTGCCGCAGGCATGGGCAGCCCCTCACAGCACCAGTAAATATACAGGGAACAGACATCGAGATGGTGACATCCTACAAGTACCTGGGTATTCATCTGAACAATAAACTAGACTGGTCACACAATACTGACGCACTCTACAAGAAGGGACAGCGCAGGCTGTTCCTGCTGAGGAGACTCAGGTCTTTTGGTGTACAAGGGGCGCTGCTGAAGTCATTCTATGACACGGTGGTGGCATCAGCCATCACTTTTGGAGTGGTCTGCTGGGGCAGTGGCATTACTGCAGCCGATAGGAAGAGACTGAACAAACTGATTAAGAAAGCTAGCTCTGTCCTGGGGCAACGCCTTGATCCGATGGAGGAGATAGGAGAGAGAAGGACGGTGGCTAAACTGTCATCTCTGCTGGAGTCCGAGTTCCACCCTATGCAGGACATACTGGATGCACTGAGGAGCTCATTTAGCAGCAGACTACATCATCCCAGGTGCACAACCGAGAGGTTTCGTAGGTCCTTCCTACCAACGGCTGTCAGACTGTACAACCTAAGCAGGGCTGCTCGCAGAGATAGCAAAAAGACGTAACAAACTAATAGTTTTGTTTTTTTTTTGAATGCAAAAGATGCAATAGACTTACACAATGGTCCTCTCCGGCATACAACTAGGAACATACCGGTCGCTATGGAGGGTGAGAATATGTATGGGCACATAATCATACCATGTAGGATAACTAAATAGACGGTTATGCTGTTTCATCCCACCTAGCAACAATGCTCTGCACTGTGTGTGTTTATATATTTACATATTTATTCCATCTAGCTACAATGCTCTGCACTGGGTGTGTTTATATTTATATATCTATATATTTATTCCATCTAGCTACAATGCTCCGCACTGTGTTTTTATATATCTACATATTATTCCATCTAGCTACATTGCTCCGCACTGTGTGTGTTTATATACTTGCATATTTATTCCACCTAGCTGCAATGCTCCATACTGTGGGTGTTTATATATTTACATATTTATTCCATCTAGCTACAATGCTCTGCACTGTGTGTTCATATATTCATATATTTATTCCATCCAGCTACAATGCTCTGCACTGTGTGTCTGTGTGTGTGTGTGTGTGTATATATATATTTTATAGTAATATGTACATATGTATATTAGCTGCTCTTGCTTGCTTGTTTTTTCTTGCCTTCTGATTGTTGCTCTGAGTGTTGCTATCCCTGTGCTGTTGCAATCCTGGAATTTCCCCGTTGTGGGACTAATAAAGGCTTATCTTATCTTATCTTATCTTAAGTGCAAACACCATCCACACAAAGCACTATAAAGAAAATGATAATGATAAAATAAAATTATAGTTTTAAAAATTGTTCTAACTCAAGAGGATGGCAGTGTCTTCACTGTTGAGGTATTTAAAAAAAGTATAAACACACAAAAAAAATCTGAAAAAAAAAATTCAGCATCCAAAATTTCTTGGGGGGGAGGGGGTATTGCCTTTCAGGGCTTCTGTACAAAAGTGTTATTTCCCAGTTTTCTGCTGAATTCAATAGTAAGGAGGTGATAAAACTCGACATACCGAGAGAACTGAGGCGAAAACGCCGCGGTTGCCGGGCTGGAGTAAGGCGGAGGACAAAAAATATAAGGTACAGACCCTCCCTTCCATCTATTGTCATGGGAAATGTACGGTCGATACTGGGAAAGGTAGATGAGCTAGCGGCTATCTCCCGTTATGATAGCACTTACCGGGAGTGCTCTCTCCTTTTGTTTACTGAGACGTGGCTAACTGAACTAGCAGCAGATGCTAACATTGAGCTGGAGGGTTTTCACATGATACGGGCTGACCGAACACCAGACAGTGGCAAAGCAAGGGGCGGTGGAGTGATAATGTATGTTAACAACAACTGGTGCAGACCGGGACATATCACTGTTAAACAACGACACTGTAGCAAAGACATTGAGTTGCTAGCTGTTAGCATGAGGCCTACATATCTCCCAAGAGAACACTCACACGTGATCTGCATTGTTGTTTATGCAAATCCGACGGCGAACGCTGGGACAGCGCGTGACGTCATCCATTCAGTAACCAGCAGGCTGCAGACAGAACACCCAGATGCTCTTCTCCTCATCTCAGGCGATTTCAACCATGTTTCACTATCTCCCATTCTACCCACGTTCACCCAGTATGTCACATGCCACACTAGAGACAATAAAACACTGGATTTATTCTACGCAAACACTAAGGAGGCGTACACCTCATCACAACTCCCCCCACTCGGGAGATCGGATCACAACTTGGTTCATCTCCGGCCGGTGTACAAACCCCTAGTGCACAGACAACCTCCGGCCATGCACACTGTGGAGTTATGGTCTGAGGAGACAATGGACACTCTAAAGGGCTGTTTTGAAGCCACCGCCTGGAAGCAGCTCTGCGATGCACATGGTGAGGACATCGATGGCCTCATTCACACCTTCACGGGCTACCTCAGCTTCTGTGTGGACAAATCCGTTCCCACCAAGACCATACGGCGTCACTCAAACAACAAACTCTGGATCAACCCTGAGATAAAAACACTTCTGGGAGAGAAGAAGAGGATCTTCAGGTCGGGGAATAGGGAGATGCTGAAGTCCGTACAGAGGGAGCCGAGGAGAAAGATCAGAGTAGGCAAGGACAGCTTCAGGAAGAAGATGGAGGACAAGCTGCAACAGAGCGACATCAGCAGGGTCTGGAGAAACCTCAAAACCATCTCTGGGCTCCAGAATACTTCCCCCCAGGCCACGGGGGGCAGGGAGTGGGCGAACAACCTGAATCTGTTTTTCAATAGGTTTGACCAACCGTCCTCCCCCCTGTCTGCACAACAACCAATGCTGCCTCTAAAGAAATCAAGTCCTGCTGCCCACTCCCCACTCCACCAACACCCCCCCCCACTCCCAACACACAGCCCCCCATCCTGACCCTGACCAGGACCCAGGTGAGGACGGAGCTGAGGAAGATCAAGGCGAGGAAGGCGCCGGGACCGGACGGCATCAGCGCAAAGCTACTCAAGTCCTGTGCAGACCAGCTGTGTGGGATTGTGACGTATATCTTCAACCTGAGCCTGAAACTGGGGAGGGTACCACAGCTGTGGAAAACATCTTGTGTGGTACCTGTACCAAAAACTTCCCACCCCAAAGACCTGAACAGCTACAGACCGGTGGCCTTGACGTCCCACTTGATGAAGACCCTGGAGAGACTGCTCCTTGCTCACCTCCGCCCCCTGGTGGAACCAGCGATGGATCCACTCCAGTTCGCCTACCAGCATGGCATTGGGGTGGAGGATGTGGTGATCTTCCTCCTTCACCGTTCTCTGTCCCACCTGGAGAAGCCCGGAAATATGGTGAGGATCATGTTCTTTGACTTCTCCAGTGCTTTCAACACCATCCAACCGATGATCCTGAAGGACAAGCTGCTGCGCGCAGGGGTGGACCAGCACCTGTCATCATGGATCCTGGACTACCTCACGAACCGGCCTCAGTTTGTGAGAACCCGGGACTGTGTGTCCGACACGATCATCAGTAGCACGGGGGCCCCCCAGGGAACGGTGCTGGCTCCCTTCCTGTTCACTCTTTATACTGCGGACTTCTCACACAACACAACACACTACCATCTACAGAAGTTCTCTGATGACTCTGTGATCGTTGGCCTCATCTCCAATGGAGATTAAGCTGAGTACAGAGGGCTTATCCAGGACTTCGTGGACTGGTGCCATCGGAACTGCCTCCAGATCAACGCGAGGAAAACTAAGGAGCTGGTGGTGGACTGCCGCAGGCATGGGCAGCCCCTCACAGCACCAGTAAATATACAGGGAACAGACATCGAGATGGTGACATCCTATAAGTACCTGGGTGTTCATCTGAACAATAAACTAGACTGGTCACACAATACTGACGCACTCTACAAGAAGGGACAGCGCAGGCTGTTCCTGCTGAGGAGACTCAGGTCTTTTGGTGTACAAGGGGCGCTGCTGAAGACATTCTATGACACGGTGGTGGCATCAGCCATCACTTTTGGAGTGGTCTGCTGGGGCAGTGGCATTACTGCAGCCGATAGGAAGAGACTGAACAAACTGATTAAGAAAGCTAGCTCTGTCCTGGGGCAGCGCCTTGATCTGGTGGAGGAGATAGGAGAGAGAAGGACGGTGGCTAAACTGTCATCTCTGCTGAAGTCCGAGTTCCACCCTATGCAGGACATACTGAATGCACTGAGGAGCTCATTTAGCAGCAGACTACATCATCCCAGGTGCACAACCAAGAGGTTTCGTAGGTCCTTCCTACCAACGGCTGTCAGACTGTACAACCTAAGCAGGGCTGCTCGCAGAGATAGCAAAAAGACGTAACAAACTAATAGTTTTTTGAATGCAAAAGATGCAATAGATTTACACAATGGTCCCCTCCGGCATACAACTAGGAAAATACCGGTCACTATGGAGGGTGAGAATATGTATGGGCACATAATCATACCATGTAGGATAACTAAGTAGACGGTTATGCTGTTTCATCCCATCTAGCAACAATGCTCTGCACTGTGTGTGTTTATATATTTACATATTTATTCCATCTAGCTACAATGCTCAGCACTGGGTGTGTTTATATTTATATATCTATATATTTATTCCATCTAGCTACAATGCTCCGCACTGTGTTTTTATATATCTACATATTATTCCATCTAGCTACATTGCTCCGCACTGTGTGTGTTTATATACTTGCATATTTATTCCACCTAGCTGCAATGCTCCGTACTGTGGGTGTTTATATATTTACATATTTATTCCATCTAGCTACAATGCTCTGCACTGTGTGTTTATATATTCATATATTTATTCCATCCAGCTACAATGCTCTGCACTGTGTGTCTGTGTGTGTGTGTGTGTATATATATTTTATAGTAATATGTACATATGTATATTAGCTGCTCTTGCTTGCTTGTTTTTTTCTTGCCTTCTGATTGTTGCTCTGAGTGTTGCTATCCCTGTGCTGTTGCAATCCTGGAATTTCCCCGTTGTGGGACTAATAAAGGCTTATCTTATCTTATCTTATCTTATCTTATCTTATAATAAATAGCGATAATAATTTAATAATATAATTTTAATATAATTTGGAACACAACCATTGTTTGTTAGGTCATAAATCAAGTGTATTGTAGGCTATAATTATCACACAGGGAACAGACAGATTCTCAGAGATACTTTGAATTTATTGTTGATGTTATTAGATTCTTAATAATATTTTTAGAGTAAGCCATCAAGCAGAAAAAAGGGGTGGATGATAAACCTATTAAATGACTTTTTCCAATATTCCATTTAAGTAAATTGAAAATATATTAGTATGTGCATCTTTATTTGTATCAGAGAGAAAAAATATCCATCCTTGAACATTCAAGTGACAATCTCAAATACTTTATTTAATCACTATTTTCCTCTTAAAGACTTAACATGTTCTGGGCTATGCTCACATTAGCATTCTTAGCTGAGTGAAATACCATGATCCTGAGCATATCTTTGCTCAAATACATCACTTTTAAAATGAGTAAGTGTTCACAGAAATATGACAGTGTTTTGTTGCTGTTGATGACAGAATGGCCTTGTTTACATGGTCACAGTAACCTGATAACTGAGAATAATCAGATAATGACAATAATCTGATTTGACATGTTTACACATATTAAATTATTAGTCAGATTATTGGCCAGTAAACCAGCTGTGTTTTTCTGATTTCACATAATCCTGATAATGGCATTTATCTGATAGTATAAATAGTAGTAGAATAGTATCAAATTATACATTTACGTGACTACTTGAATAATCAAGCAAGTCCTGAAATGTGGTTATAAATGGTTTATTAATGTGCATGTAAACATGGCCAGTGATGCATATGTTTGCTTTTTCAGAAGACACACATTCTTATTCAAATCAGGTAAAAGTCACTTGCAATTATACATGCGTACTGTCATGTCATGCAAATCATGTCTGATTGAACAATTTTAATTAAACAAATTTTGCTAGTAATCTGAATGTTGCCATAGTCACTAAACAGTGACTTACTGATGAAAGCAATCATTCAGACATGAAATGCCCAAAGCAAAAATAAATGTTATTATTTGTGACAGCATGTAGTAATGGAACAAGAATGAACAGCCTATGTGAACTTTTAGATGTGGAGCTGCAGATGACAGATTGCACACTGCACACCTTCAGGATCTCAGTGAGGTGAAGGGCCCTTTCACTGTGTCCTGCTATTCACACACTGGCATCGTGAGCATTACTAAATCACATTTCACTTTCTCACGCAATGATGGAAAAAAGGAAATTACTACCTGACTTGCCTTTAAAAATATCAATCATTTCTTTCTTAAATCACATTTCCTGCTCCCACCTGAACTACAGTTGTTGCCCGTTAACTAGTCCTGAAATCTCTGAGATCACCAGTTTTAGATGTGGCAAGTGAAACTGAGTTAGATTTTAAGAGATTGCCTTTAATTTTGCTGTGCAGAAACAAAAGCAACCCAGTTAAAATTTTCACTGACTTTTCTACATTTAATATTAAATTGTTAAAATTAGTGCTCAGACAAGACAGGTTACAACAAGAAAATTCTACATATTAATGTTTCACAAAAACTGTAAGGATTTGGGATTTCATTTCATCCACCTGGTACTTTTTTCACACTGTAGCAAAAGTCTGTCGCAAATACTGCAAATGAGATGATGACATTGAATTTTAGATAATTTCTCAGCTGTTAAATGTGGATTTGGTTTAGGTGGGATGACCTCGATAAAGGTTGCATCTGGTTCCTATTGCCTCTGTTTCTAACTTGTTAAACTGTGATTATAAGGACATTGGGGGATTAGAGTATATTCATATAATAGCAAAAACCACCCTCTGGCTCTTATGCTTTTATGACAGCATTTGACTTTAAGCCTAAAGCACGCACCTGAGTCCAACCTTCTGAGTTCCCCGGACTTCAGAAGGTTGATTCCACTATGGAGTTGTTTACACATCAGCAGTTAAACTGAAAACGGAGCAGTTGTTTCTCTGAATTAAAAAAAAAAACAACAACAAAAAAAACAATTCATGTTAATGTGACAGTGTTGCTGAAACAATCCTCACTCACATGGATCTGCAAAAGCAATAGAAAAAAACTTTTTATTGCAGAACATTCTATGCTTTCATATAAATGCCTTCCTTTACAGTGTGGTGATTACAAAGATATTTTAATTGTCACATTAACAATGCATGAATTCTAGTGTTGGTTAGAAGAGTGCTTATAAACTTAAAAGACATTGTGTACTCTTCGTTCTTTCAATATTTCCTTTCTGAAATGAAAACAGAAGACTCAGAAATAGCCATTATATAATTTGGCCTTGTCAAAATAAAATTGGAATTGAGCCAAAACGGGATAATGGATCTGATTCAGGTCAGTTTTATTTAATTTGGTCTCAGCTGGAAGTGTCAGACTGACATTATGAAAAAAAAGTGCCTTTACAGTTTGTATTGCGTTAATTTATTGAAAAGTCAGTGTGTTAATTTCTATAACAAAACATTACTGGCAAAACCAACAGATGAATCTGGTACTTTACAAAAAAAAAAAAAGGATAAGTATGTCTAAATATATAAAAAAAAAGTTAAATGCACTTCCTACTGTGACCAAAACAATAAAACAAACAAACAAACAAAAAAAAACAACTAATGAAATTGCATCCATTATTCCCTTTTGGTTCAGTTCCCGTTTTAAGGCCAGAATGATTAGACCGGCCCAAGGCCAGTCTAGTCATTCAGAGGTGTGTTTTGGACAAGGTCAAAACCATATAACGTTTTTTTTTCCCGGTTGTTCTGTTTCAGAAAGGAAATATTGAAAGAACAAAGAGTACACGGATTCTGGAGTAAAAGCTGGTCTGTAGGTTGCTATTGTTGTTACCCACACTGACGAGGTGGCGTGGGTAGTGGTTGGTGTCGTCTAGCCGACCGGCCAGCAATGCCCATACTGTAACTCACCGGCAAATGAGGCTATAGCCACCAAACTTGGTGCATAGATTGATCTTAAGACTAGTGCATATGGCTGTACTTTTGGGGTCAAAAGGTCAAAGGTCAAGGTCAGAATTCCATATAAACTACAGTATATCTTAGCAACAAAGACCGCTAGGACTTCCGGTTATGGCTGCCACGTAGGACGGACGTGTCTCGCTCTGCTCTGCTCCTGGAAAAAAAAAAATCGGCAAATAACTCTCTCATTTGGGACAGAACGTATCCCAGCATTTGGGCGAAGATATGTCGGCGAAGCCTAAGGCTGGAAAACCAGGAAAAGGAAAAAGCGAGCCGCCGAAACAGTCCAAATTAACGGACTTTCAGGTCTGTGACGCAGTAAACAAAACTCCATATATGGCGGAGGAGGCTGGCAACGCTGCGATATCTGCGGGGAATGGCGCAGATGCGCTGATGGCTGCCATGAGTTCAATGAGAGCGGACTTTTCCTCTAGATTTGATGGGATTATGACAGCGTTGGAAGGAATAAGAAAGGAATTGGGTGACTGTGTAGAACGAACGGCGCAGATGGAGCTCCGTCTCGCTAGTGCTGAAGATGACGTCACCCGTCTTCAATTAAAGGTGCGCACTTTGGAAAAAAAAAATAAATCTCTGGAAGATAATATTTTGGATTTGGAATCTCGGTCGAGACAGAATAATTTGAGGCTGGTGGGTCTTCCAGAGGAATCAGAAGGTCGGGACGTATGTTCCTTTCTGGAAAAGTGGATTCCGGAGGTGCTGGGCAGCGAGGAGTTGCAATCAGCAGTGGTTCTGGAAAAAGCACATCGTATTGGTCCACGGAGAGATAAGGGACCGCCGAGGACCTTAATTATGAAGTTTCTTAGCAACAGAGACAGGATGAAGATCTTCAACGCTGCACGAGCTAAAAAAGGAGAGATTAAACACCAGGACCAGCAGGTGCGGTTCTACCCAGATTTGGCCACAGGAATCCAGCAATTGAGGAAGCAGTTTGATCCCGTACGTAAGGAGCTGCGCAACCTTGGGATTCGTCATGGTGTAATCTATCCTGCGAGACTGCTGACCACGTATGAGGGCAGAACCCACATCTTCAAGACCCCAGAGGAGGCGCAGGAGTTCATCAAGAAGATCAAAGAAGAAGAAGAGACTGGTGGGAGCTAAGCATGAACAAAATATAAGGTAGAATAATTAAGCATTTGCACAGGCATCTGACTGACTTGAAGTAAATAGTAAGTTTACAAAATATAGATTGTATTATATATTAAAAAAACAAAACAAAAACAAAACAAACAAACAAAAAAAAACTATGATGTACAAAGTTGTTAAAAATTTTGGAGTTAAGTTGGAAAACTACAGAGGAGAGTTAATGTTACGTCATTAAAAGCAGTAGAGTTAGGGTGATTGGGAGGATGAAGAAGGAGTGGCTTAGGCTGTTCCCCGTGGGTGTGGAACGGTCGATGGCTATATCGGGAGACAGAATTTTTCTTTTGATTTTGGGGGGTTTGCCACAAGTGTGGGAAGGGGAAATTTGTTTGTGTGTAGTTTGTAGGATGAATGTTCAACCACTCATGTTTTTGCTTCTCTGTATGAGCATGTTTACACTGCAAGGTAATCCCAAACTCTCTATTGATCATGGACCAAAGTGTTAATCTTAATTTAACTTCATGGAATTGCAGAGGTCTACAAAATTTAAAAAAACTTAAACAAGTTATGAATAAAATAAAGGACATGGGTTCAAGAATTGTGTTTTTACAAGAAACTCATCTGATAGAGGAGGATGTTAAAAGAATTAGGAGTAGATGGCAGGGAAGTGTATTCACCTCTTCATTTTCATCCCGAGCCAGGGGAGTTATGACTCTCATACATAAATCAGTTCCTTTTCAAGTGAAAAATGTAATTGGAGACAAATTTGGAAGATATGTAATCATTCAAGGTTCTTTGCTATTAGAAAATATAAATCTTGTGAACTTATATGGTCCCAATATAGATGATCAGAAGTTCTTTGCTAATTTATTTCTCATCTTATCATCACTTACAGGGCAACATATAATAGCAGGGGATTTTAATTGTACATTGAATCCAGGTGTGGATAGATCAACAGGACTGGATTGTACGCACATTGGATGTAGGATGACTATTAATCATTTTATGAAAGAATTGAGATTGTTAGATATATGGAGAGAAATGAAACCACAAGTTAAAGCCTATTCTTGTTATTCCAGTACCTACAAGACATTCTCACGTATTGATTATTTTTTGATTTCCACAGAATTAAGGTCCAAGATTCAAAACTGCTTTTATGATAACATCGTGATCTCTGATCATGCACCCTGTTGTCTAATATATGTAGATAAAAAATTGACAAAGGAATCAGGTAGATGGCAATTTCAGCATAAATGGCTTCAGGATGAGGAATTTGTCAAGTATATAGAAAAACAGATAGACGAGTTCTTTGACATCAATACTACACAAACATCAGCATGTGTAAAGTGGGAGGCTTTCAAAGCTTTTATTAGGGGACATATTATTAGTTATACAGGATCAAAATCTAAGAAGACTCGAGAGGAGAGAGCTAAATTGGAACATAAAATAAAAAGTCTTCAGGAAAAAGTGTATGCAGGAAGTGACCCAAGGTTGGAGAATGAATTACTGATTTTGAGAGCTGAATACGACAAAAAATCAGCGAATAGAGCTGCCTCGAGTCTTCTAAGATTGAAACAATCTTTTTATGAACAAGGTGAAAAATCAGGAAAATTATTAGCATGGCAGATTAAACAATTGGAAATTAAAACACCAATTACCAGTATTATAAGTAACGGACAGGTAGTTATAGATCCTTTAGAAATTAATAGAGCCTTTAGAGATTACTATGAAAAATTATATGATACCAAAAATGAACCTGATTTAACAAAACTAAATGGGTTTTTGAACGAACTATCTATACCGTGTATACCAAATGAAAACAGGGAGATATTGGAGTCTAAAATTAGTCAAGAAGAAGTTGGGCTAGCCATTGATAATATGAAATCAGGAAAAAGTGCAGGACCAGATGGTCTTCCAGTTGACCTTTATAAAAAATTTAAGAATAAATTAATAAAACCTTTTTTGGAAATGGTTTTAGAAGCATTTCAAAATAATAATTTACCATCATACATAAATAATGCCTTAATTATACTGCTGCCAAAACCAGGTAAGCCCTCTAATAAATGTGAAAATATGAGACCAATAAGCCTATTAAACACCGACCTTAAGATAATCTGTAAAATTTTAGCAAGTCGAATACAAGAAATTTTACCAAATATTATTAATCGAGATCAGAATGGCTTTATAAAGGGTAGACAAGGCTTCCATAATGTAAGAAGACTATTTAATATTATTTATTTTAATAAAGAAGCACCGGATACAGCTCTCCTATCATTGGACGCCGAAAAGGCCTTTGATAGAGTTGAATGGCCCTTTCTTTTTGAAGTCCTACAAAGGTTTGGACTTGGAAATAATTTCATAAAATGGGTTCAAATAATATACAATAATGCTACAGCAGAAATCCTAACAAATAACAATATTTCAAAACCAATAAAAATCAATAGAGGATGTCGACAAGGCTGTCCACTTTCACCTTTACTGTTTACTATGGCAATTGAACCTTTAGCGATAGCGATACGTTTACATTCACAAATATATGGAATTAAAGTTGGACCAACAGAACATAAAATCTCCCTGTACGCCGATGATATAATTTTGTTTATGTCGAATCTAAAAAAATCAATTCCAACCTTGTTGAATTTAATAAAGAATTTTGGGGAAATATCAGGATATAAAATAAATAAAACTAAATCTTCAATATTAATGCTAAATGAGACCCAGAGAAATTACCCAGCCCCTGAGGCAAATCAATTCAATGTTGTAAATCAGTTTAAATATTTAGGAATCCAAATTATGCCTAAGCTAGAATCAGTCGCCAGCGTCAACTATGAAGCCTTAATGTCAGATATCAATGAGTTAACTCAGAGATGGATGTCACTACCAATGTCGATGATCGGGAGAATCAATATACTTAAAAGTAATATTTTACCTAAAATACTTTATTTATTTCAATACATTCCCTTATCACCACCTTTAGATCTATTCTCAAGAATAAAAAAAAAGTTAGTGGAATTTATATGGAACAACAGGAGGGCTAGATTACGTCTGTCTTTATTATATTTACCATTTGATCGTGGAGGTCTGAAATGTCCAAATTTTATGTTGTATTTTTGGTCGGCACAACTGAGGTCTATGACATATTATTTTTCATCAAATGATCTCCCTCACTGGACTGAAATGGAATCATACAATTTACCTTTACCTCTTCCCATATTCATATACTCAGATTCGGCAAAAAAATTACAAAAACAAGTTAAAAATCCATTTGTAAAGCATATGATCAAAATATGGTGTGAAGCTAAAAACTATTTAAAAGAACCACAGTTATTGTCACAATTTAGTCCAATATGGGGTAATCAATATTTTAAACCAGGGAGAGCGGACGCTGTATTTAAAGTATGGAATTTAAAAGGGATACAAAAGATTCAGGATTTATATTTGCCATGTGCAGATAACATAATGTCTTTTGAAGAGCTGAGGATCAAATTTAATCTCAATAGAACACATTTTTTTAAATATCTTCAACTTAGAAACTTTATTCGATCAAATCAAAATAAAGCTCTCACTCAACCTATTTATTCATCCTTGGAAAAAATGATGATGAAAGATAGTAAAAGAAAGGGTATTATTTCAGAGTTTTATAACTCATTGACACTATCTTCAAGTGAAAATTCACTGAAAAGATTAAACTACTGGAAAGAAGATCTGCAAATTGAAATTTCGGAGGAACAATGGGAATTGGCTTGTACAGAAGCTCAAACCAAATCAATAAATGCACGCCTTAAATTGATACATTTCAAATGGTTAATGCGGATGTATGTTACACCGGAGGAGTTAAATAGATATAACAAAAATATACCAGATACATGCACAAAATGCATGGAAAGTAAAGGAACCCTATTTCATTGTTTATGGGAATGTAGATTAATAAGAATGTTTTGGGAAGAGGTGAGGGTAACAATTGAAAAAATAATCTCAAAACAAATCATACTGAATCCTAAACTGTTTTTGTTGGGTCTGTACCCAGAAAAGCATAATTTTAATAAAAGTGAAAGAACATTCATAGACCTCAGTTTGCTTAATGCCAAAAAATGTATTGCACTATTATGGAAAAAGACTCATAGACCAGATGTGACTCAGTGGTTAAGACAGATGTTAACAAACCTTCCATTAGAAAGAATAACATATATACTGAAATCAAAGGAAATTGTGTTTGAGAATATATGGAGACCTTTTATTGATTATGTAAAAAATTTAAACATAACTCTTGAAGAAGAAGGTGAATGATGTGTGTGGACCTTGTAAATTCCAAACTGGTGAACATAATATGTATACTTATGTATTGGATTGTCTAGACTAAACAGAGGAGCATTGTTGAAGACTTGATTTTGTTGGTGGTTGTTGGTGTTTTTAGTGCATTTTTTTTTTTTTGTAGTACTTTAGCGTTAGTGTTTGATTGTTTGTATCATGTTTGTTAAAAAAAAAAAAAAGGTTCAATAAAGATATTGTGGAAAAAAAAAAAAAAAAAAAAAAACAAAGACCGCTAGGGTCACCAGACTTGTTACACAGATTCACCCAGAAACCCTGACCTCTGACTGTGGGTTTTGCCTCAAAAGGTCAGAGGTTAACATTTATATTGCCTATGCCCTGTTATTACAGAATGAGTAAAGCTAGCATCACCAAACTTGGCACACAGGTTCACCCTGACACCCTGACCTCTAACTATGGGTTTGGGGTCAAAAGTCAAAGATCAGAGCTTTCAATCTATAGAGATGCAGAAGGTGTGGGTCTGCATCTCAGTTGAGTGCATTCTACTTGTTCCTCTTCTTGCACATTATATCAGTCTGAAAATGTAATAGTCATGGGCAAAGTGGGGCACCTTTCACAAGAAAGACATCCTGCCACTTTACATAATGACAGTATTTCCTAAATATTTTACTCTGGAGCCCATTTTCAAATCTGTACCATTTTACACCACCAAAATACTTTTGTCATGTAAACAGACGATATAACCGCAGCAGAAGTTTACTGTTCTATACAAGAACTGTTGTTGTGTAAGAGAGGCCTTAAAGAAATTCTGAGAAAATCTACAGCTAGGCCATTCACCAAGCCTTTACTAAAGTGGCTCATTAAAGATTTCCTCTGACCCATTTCTGGTTATTGTAGGAGGCTGATACTGCACATGTATAATAATACATATCTCTACAATTTTGGAGCTTTGAACTCCTAAGAGTTTCTCTTTTACAGGTTTTAAGGTGGGGGGAAGTGCGATAATGGAGTCAGCTGAATGCAGAGATCACCAGGTTCCTGTACTTTAGAGGCTGCACAGCACAGGAAATGTTCAATTAAATGATAGAGACTTATGGGGAGGATGCCCCATCGTATGAAGTAGTTAAACACTGCACCTGACAATTCAAGTGTGATCGGACATCAGTGGAAGTGGCATCCATTCGTGGGCAACCACGGTATGCAACTGATGAAGACACCAGGCCATATTACAATGACAGGGTCAGCTGATCAGTTGTCACTGACGCAGAACACATTTACAGGCATTTCCAAATTCATTTCCTTATCACAACAGTGTAAAAACGAAATTTCCACCTGCGCATGACGCAAAGAGGCTGGTCTAACCATTCAGAGGTGTGTTTTGGATAATTCAATCCAAAGTGCTCCTTCCCATCCCTTTAATGCAAAGAGGCCCATTATCTAAAGTGAATTATGATCATGACAGCTTAAGATGGATTTTGCGCTGACCAAAGCCAGTGTGTGTGAGCCAAAATGCACGCAATAGTAATGCTGCTTGGTAATAAGGAAGACATCAGTCACAGTTGATGCCCAGTTAGTTATGTTAGAAACAACAAACGGTGAAGAAAAAAATCAGCTGAATGGTTTAATATAGGCATGGATGCAGCAAAGACATGAATGGGTTTGACACTTAAGGAAAAGAGGATGATTCCTGTGTAAACTTTCATAAACCTTTATTAATAATAATGATGGGGAAGTCGATCCCGGCTGTGGGGAGATGGAGTGCTTCCTCTCCTGTTGGTTTCGCCGACTGAGGGTCTCCTACTATTTGTCCTAGGTAGGAGGGAAGGAGGCGATCTGGCGCCTTGTTCATTCATTTATTCCCCTAAAAATAAATACATTAATGCCTAATAAGTCTGTGATGAAAACACAAATCCCCACATGCTCCCTGTTCATTCATTCATTCCCCTAAAAAATCTTACATTAATGCCTTATCTATAGACTCCAATGGTAAGTCCGCAATTAAAATGAGAGTCTGGATGGAATTAAAAAAAACAAGTGTGTGATCATCATATAATTAAATTGATGGGCGATTATGACTGTTACAACTCTCTATTAAAAGAAGATCCCAGTGGGTGCCGTCTCCGGAGCTTCCGAGCTGCGCGATGTCAAAACACGCCACTAAAATATCATTAAACAATGCGCTTCTGATGATAGACCTCTTTTTTTCCTGATCAAAAGTGGATTCTCATGTAATGCACTATAATATTAATGTGCATTAGATTGTGTGCCGCCACACCTCTTTGAAATGACTATCCTCCTCCCAGCACAGAGTGGGCACACTATCTACTGGTAATTTGATGGCGTGACGCAAGGCGTAAAAAACTGACAATGCGCTGACAAAAACTTAACAAAACCATTGGCGCACAGTGGAAAGTCTGTCGGAAAAGTTTGCGGATGACCGTCAAACTATAGGATATAGTAGGCAGGGCAGCTGCTATATCCATGACTCTGTTGGGAGTGTTACATGAACCTTTATGCTGTGCGGTACTTTACTGTATGTGCTTCAGTCCACAACATTAATTCCTGGTGGGTCAGGCCAGCGTCTGTGTATGGCAGCTCTGCTGCCATCAGTGTGTGAATGGGTGGATAGGGGGATCTTTAAAGCGCTTTGGTCATCTAGAAATGAGAAAAACTGCTGTATAAGTGTATGCCATTTACCATACACACTGTACAA
This sequence comes from Pholidichthys leucotaenia, assembly GCA_020510985.1. Classification (NCBI taxonomy): domain Eukaryota; kingdom Metazoa; phylum Chordata; class Actinopteri; order Cichliformes; family Pholidichthyidae; genus Pholidichthys; species Pholidichthys leucotaenia. The sequence goes on from CM035843.1 coordinate 317,013,515, forward strand.
TAAATTGTTTAATGATTTCACACACAGATCGGGTAATTTAGTTTGAAGCTACTTTGACTCTGGCAGGACCTCCTGTCATTTACAGTACTCTGAAAAGAATTACGTCTCTGCTTTTGTACAGTGGAAGTGTGTGTATGCGAGGTTAAATACATATTATCAGCGAGTGTGATTATTCTCCAAAGCAAGCTGTATCTTGAATGACAAATGAACAAATGTCAGTCATGCTTATCTGCATGTTCTTCATTTTGTACATGGCAGTCACTCTCAGATTAGACAGGAAAAGCAAAATCAAAAAGATTTTACCAGCGGACACCACACAAACATAAAAAAATGAGACAATGAATTCCAATGTAATATTGTGTTGACTCTTGATGAATGTCCATCATGACCACCTTTCTTGTCATTCAACAATGGCTTCTTAATCCCAGTATTGCTGTGGTGGAGTCACTACTAATCTATGTCATATACAGTAATATATGTGATTAAAATATCCCACATTGGATAGAATTTAGGAATAACAGCATCAACAATAAAAAAAAGACTTGATCAGCTTGGGCGGAAACACATTTTGATCACATCTGTGTAGTCAGAACTATCTTGTGAAGTGACATTTTTCTTTTCACTTCTGTATTTTTCTATCAGCACATCTACACACAGTATATGGGCACATACAAAATCTTCTTCTTCTTCATCATCTTTCGCCTCTCCCTTTAGGGGTTGCCACATTGGATCATCTGCCTCCTTCTCACCCTATCCGTTGCATCTTCCTCTGTAACACAAACCCTCTCCATGTCCTCCTTCACTTCATGTGGTCTTCTTCTTTTCCTCCTGCCTGGCAGCTCCATCTTCAACATCCTTTGTCCATTATATCAACTATCCCTCCTCTGCACATGTCCAAACCACCTCAGCCTTGCCTCTCTTACTTTGTCTCCAAACCACTCATCCTGAGCTGTCCCTCTGACATCCTCATTTCTAATCCTGTCCCTCCTAGTCACTCCCAATGAGAATCTTAGCATCTTCAACTCTGCCACCTTCAACTCTGCCTCCTGTCTTTTTGTCAGCACCACTGTCTCCAAACTATACATCGTAGCAAGTCTCACTACCATCTTGTAAATCTTCGCTTTCACTCTTGCTGCTATCCTTCTGTCACAAATTACCCCTGAAACTCATGTCCACCCACTCCACCCTCCCTGCACTCTCTTCTTCAGCTCTCCTGTGCATTTTGCATTTCACTGGGTGGTTGGCCCGAGACATTTAAACTCATCTTCCTTCGCTACCTCTAGTTCTGGAATCTTTACTATTACACCTGCCTCTTGATTGTCTCTCCAGTGTATGAATCTACCTCTCCAGGTTATCTTCCACCTGTCCCTACTCTCACTACAGATCACAATGTCACCTGCAAACATCGTGGTCCATGAAGACTCCTGCCAGACCTCATCTGTCAGCCTGTCCATCACCATGGCAAACAAGAAGGGGCTCAGAGCTGATCCCTGATGTAATCCCAGCCCCACCTTGAATCCACCTGTCACTCCTACAACACACCTCACCACTGTCTTACTGTCCTCATACATGTCCTGCACCACCCTCACACACTTGGGCAGCATGGTAGTACAGTGATTAGCACTGTTTCCTTACAGCTCAAAGGTTCCATGTTCAAATCCCCAGGCTGGCAGGGGTGGGAGCCTTTCTGTGTGGAGTTTGCATGTTCTCTCTGTGCTGTGTGGGTTTACTCCAGGGGCTCCGGATTCCTCCCACAAGCCAAAGACATGCATGTTAGGTCAATTGGTGACTATACATTGTTACTAGCTATGATAGGCCATTAGAATAGAGGGTGAGTTTGCTGACTAAAAGCTTTGAGTTGTTTTTGTGACAAGAAAAAGTGCTATATAAGAACAGGCCCTTATACTTTTCTGCCACTCCTGACTTCCTCATAAAGTACCACACTTCCTCTCTTGGCACCCTATCATATGTTTTCTCTAGATCCACAAAGACACAATGCAGCTCCTTCTGACCTTCTGTACACTTCTCCCTCAACACTCTTAATGCAAATATTGCATCTGTACTACTCTCTCTTGTTCTTGCCATGAAACTGTACTGCTGCTCACTGATTTTCATCTCTCCTCTTAACCTGGCTTCAACAACTCTCTCCCATATCTTCATAGTGTGGCTGATCAACTTTAGGCTTCCATAGTTACTACCGCTGTGAGTATCACCCTTGTTCTTGAACATCAGTACCACAACACTTCTTCTCCACTCCACAGGCATCCTCTCACTCTCCAAGACTGTGTTAAACAATCTGGTTAAAAAGCCCACTGCCATCTCTTCTAAACATCCAAATTAAATATACAAATTAAAATTACTTATTACCAGACTCTTTGACCACATCTAATCAGTGAAATCAACTTGGAGTCATGAAGGGTGGTGATTTTGCTCCCAAGCTGCATCCATGGCAACAATCTTATACAGCAAACAGCTGTTTTCTTTCATTATGTTCCCCAAATTTATTCAGAATCAGACATTAGCAACACATTTGCAACATCACATCAACAAAATCAAGAATGCCTTCACAAAGTCATAGGTACCTAAATAAAAGATGCACCCTTCAAACTCCCACATGTTTTGCACACAGTGCTTCCAGTCTTATTAACTGTGAAATGACTAATTTAATTATCACTGTTGAAGTTAGTTGAAATTAGCAAAAGAGGCTACATATCTGACTGTCTCCACTGCTCATTCTTTACATTACTTTCATTGCCTGTTGAAGTATTACATCACACGTTTGTTTCTCTCCCTCCGGTCCTCTGCCTTTCATCTCTGACACAGATCCTAAGTTACAGTACTACCATCCGTCTCTCTACATCCACAGTTCTGCCATTGTAACAGGTCTGAGGATGACACAGTCTGAAAGAATTAAGAGATGTGCAGTAAAATGCAACTGCTGAACTTCCGAGTTATTAATTCAATTTCTGTCCGGAAAAAAAAACTGTCATAGATGAGATGGGTGCAAATAAAGAGCATTATTACTCTGAGTGTTAGGAATGCTTTCTCTGTTAAAACTCTGAGGCTGGCACCACATTGAAGGAACGTATATGATTGAGGACATTATCAGTTATTTAGAGGCACCATCGTTTGAATGGATTCTTTTGTGCCTTTTTGTCTGCTTGTGCACTGGAAGTTTTACTGCTGCTAGGATCAGCATGGTGGTGCAGTGGTATACAATGCTGCCTCAAAGCAGAAGGGTCTGGGATTGAGCCCAGGTTTGTTCCCTGGTCAAGACCATCATGTGTCCATCTGTGTGGCATTTGCATGTTCTTCCTATGCTGTGTGGCTTTCCTCCAAAAGGCATGCTCATGGCAGTGCCTTGTATGGCAGTGGCCCCTCCAGTTGTAGGAGAAACAAAATTTTCTTCTGCTGTGTATGGTGTGAATGGTGATGAAATTGGCTTTTCTTTACTAACATACAGCCCGGATGGGAAAATTTACTAAAAGAGACCAAATCCTTTATGGCTGATCATGTAAATAAACCTTTATGAGTGGGCAAAATGTAGATTGCAAAGACCTGATTTGCCTTAAGTTTTAAGTTTTATAACAAGTTGGAGCTTCAAGGTCTTTTTGATGTGTGTTTGTGGAGGTTATCGTGATCAGAGCTATAACAACTATACAAGCACATAATGTTGGCCTGACTCCTCTATCTTCTATCCTTTATCCCTATCCCTGATTACAGAGTTAGAAATACATAACAGCCGATAAGCGTGGAGGCTGCACCCAGCCTGAGTGGAGGGAGCAGCAATTCAATATAAAGTGCAATCCACCTGCTATGGCACTATGATGAGGCACAGACAGGGGAGGTGCTCCAGTGCAATTCTTCACATTGTCAGTGGGAAATTTCACTTTATTTTTCAGTTTTATTTGTTTTCTCTTTGTCTGCATTCATCATTATGTTAATCATGAAGTGGAGCTATAGTAAAACAGATATGAAAGGAACTAAAGGTGCAGGTTGAGGCTTCCTCTACGGTATTCAATATAAAAGACATAGCATAGTTTTTATTTGTAGTTTTTCTTTCAAAAATGTTTATATGGGGGTTTCCAGTGGTCGAATGGTTGCAAAGAATACCACAAGAGCATGTTGTTTAACTGCTGTACTCCCCTGGTTTAATTCCCAGCCAGAGCAGTCCTTCATGCATGTCTCTCTCATGTCCTTTCTTTCTCTCAACTGTATCTGTCCAATAAAGGGTAAGAAGTATAAAAGAAAAAAATAAGTATAAACACATGGGTCAAAGTTGTCATTCCCACCTTCATATTTTAATGAATAACAAGTTCCAGGAAGTATGGGATACTGTATATATTTTTCAGGCCTAGCTGTATGTCTTTGTTTACTAATATACAGTAAACAAAATCACAAATTTAACACTCCCCGCCATCGCGGGTGCTACTCGTCCATGTCCGGGACCACCGAGGGTGCTGATGGCCAATCTGACGCCGTTGTGATCCCCCCTTCTCTGCCAGATGCCGTCGTGGGTCCTTCTCCACTACCAGACACCGTCGTGGTCCCCTCCCCTCGGCCCTCCTTCTTTTCATCGGGCCTCCCCGTGGGGAAGTCGCCTCCTGTGTCACCCCTTCCTTTTTGGTGAACTCTGGCCGGCTGCCTGATAGACTAAGCCGTTGGGTTGGGTGGCCCATATTCTCCGGCAGGCCACCCGAATCATACCACCTCACTATCTGTCTGGCCGGGGGACTTCGGCCGGCCGCCTGAACTGTTTAGTTCTTTGGCCTAGGGGGCCCAAGGGCCTGGGGTAGCATGGGTGCGGGTCCTGAGCGGGTTCCGTATTTTTACTCCCTCCTAACCTGTTTCCTCCACCTCTCACCTGGGGTGGTTTATTGCTGTACCTTTTCTTTTTTTTTGGGGGGGGGGGTATTTTCTGGGTGTTACCTTGGGAGTCTGGATTCCACCCCTTAAAGGGGGGGGGCTCTGTCATGAGTCTGATCATGGTGTCTTCACTGAGCTCAGACTCTTAATTTACTGTATATCTGAGTATTTTATGTCTGTTATTATTATTTTGTCAGTTTCTGTTTATATTTTGGTTCGCTGACACGAGTGCCCTTCCTCCTTTTCCAGACACCCCCACCATCTGCTCACTGTCTGTTCCCCAGCCATCTCAGCTGTGAGCAGTTGTGTAATTAGGTCACCTGCCCGCTCATCTGCCCTCACCTGCTGCTCATTTGTTTCAGGTTATCAGCTATTTAACCACTGCCAGTCTATTCTGTCACTGTGGCAGTCTTGACTCTACTGAGTTGTCTCCTCGTCTCCTCCGGAGTGATTTCTGCTGTGGAGTGCTTTCTCTGTAAGTTACCTTTGTTTGTATTTTTGTTCTCTGCACAGTTTTGGATTTTCTGTTTGCCTTGGTTAATAAATGTCACTACTGCATTCCAGAACGTGGGTCTGTCTCTCTGCCCCGGAGGGGCCATTCATAACAGACGACTTCCACCAGGAATAAGACCCAACTGCTGCATTTAGTGAAATTTTGCCCTTTTTGTGTTTTTTCACTCACCTGTTCATTGGAGCCCATCATGTCCCTGGCATGCTGACCTTTGCCAATTTATGAGAGGTTGGCAACGGGGTCCCTGACACTGGAGGAGGAGTGAGGCTCTCGCTGCCCCAGGACTGAAGAAGGCCTGGAGGAGCGTTAATGGAGCAGTGGGCATTGTGGAGGCACACCCCGGCTTATGGAGATATCCTCAATATTCTGAACTGCTGTCCATGGTCTCTGCGCTTCAGCGGTCATTTCCCGTGCTGACGATGGGGTCGCCTCCCATGGGACCGAAGCCGCTGCGGAGGCACACTCCTCGGCAGACGTCCGCCTCCTCTCCCAGTTCACCAGCTCTATCTCCAGTGCCCGTTCCTGCTCAATCAGCTCCATGACGCTGTTGTCCCGCTCCGGATTTCCGGAGGAATCCTCCCGCCTCTCCAGCAGCCATTTTCTCGATGCTGAGGCAGAACCCCCCCTCAGCAGTACAGCCTTCATCTCTCTCCTCTGGCTGCATCGTCAGCTTCACCCTGTCCTGTAGCTGCTGTTTTTTGCTACACTTTGGCATCCTCTTCTGCTGCTGAGAGGCCTTCTGTTTTTTAACCCTGCTCCGTCCGTCTCCGTGACAACAGGGGCGGCTCCTCCACAATTCTCCGAGGGACCTATGTTCACCGTAGCCACAGAGAGGGAAGACCTTTCACCCGCTGCAGCAGGGAACATTGAGCTTGGGAAAAACAGGCAAGTGCCATTTCCTTGTCCATTATTTTCTGATGATGTGCCTTGCCTGATTCCTGGTAGTGGGGCTCAGGGTTTGCAGTCCCCTAAGTCCCCACGGCCTGCTGCACCTACCAATTGCTAACAAGCCCTCTCTGTGTTGCCTCATTTTGCCTCTGAGTGTCCGCTGGCCCCGGGACTGAGCCACCGGACGTTGGAGGAGCCCGTGGCCCTGGAGGACCTAATTTCAGTGCCAGCAGTGAGCTGACCCCCACCTGCCATGCCGGATGAGCCACCAGCATGGGTTACTTCACCTGGGGGCACCGAGACTGCATTTACCATCATGCCTGCTGCGGAGGCCACCGCAGCAGAGTTAGAGCTGGACCACCAAAGCTCCGGGCTTGAGACATCATCATCGTCTGGATCAACAGAGTCCTGGACGGTGGTGGAGCTCAAGCTCGGGCAAGTGCTTTCCTTTATGTTTCTTGTATCTGTCTTGGAGAGATCTTGTCTGGCTCTTGGGGCGGAGGGTGGGGTGCAGCCACCCACTGCACCTGAGCTTGCCTTGCTGGGCTCCACCGCTGCCGGTGACCCTGACCCTGGCTTTGCTTTGTCTGAGCCTTTCCCCAAGGTCGCCAAGAAGGTTCCAGCTCCACCTGATGTCTCCATGGGTCCAGGCTCACCACCCGAGGATCCAGCTTCCCCCGCTGTGGCGGTCACCACGGGTGCTCTGTCCGTGCCTGGAGCCACCGAGGGTGCAGCTCCGCTCCTGCTTGGAGCCACCAAGGGTGCAGCGTTGCTCCAGTCTAGGGTCCTCCTCCACTACCAGACACCTTTGTGGTCCCCTTTCCTTGGCCCTCCTTCCCTTCATCGGGCCTCTCCGTGGGGAAGCCGTCTCCTGTGTCACCCCTTCCATTTTGGTGGCTTAAGAACTCTGGCCGGCCACCTGATAGATTGAGCTGTTGGGTTGGGTGGCCCATATTCTCCGGCAGGCCACCTGACTCATACTATCTCGCCATCTGTCTGGCCTAGGACTTCGGCCGGCCACCCGAACTGTTTAGTTCTTTGGCCTAGGGGGCCCAAGGGCCTGGGGTAGCGCGGGTGCGGGTCCTGAGTGGGGTCTATATTTTTACTCCCTCCTAAACTGTTTCCCCCACCTCCCACCTGGGATGGTTTATTGCTGTATCTTTTCTCTCGGGGTGTGGGGGGGTGTCATTTCTGGGTGTTTCCTTGGGGTGTCTGGATTTCACCCCTTAAAAGGGGGGGCTCTGTCATGAGTCTGAGCACGGTGTCTTCACTGAGCTCACACTCTTAATTTATTTCTGAATATTTTATGTCTCATTATTATTTTGTCAGTTTCTGTTTATATTTTGGTTCTCTGACATGAGTGCCCTTCTTCCTTTTCCAGACACTCCACCATCTGCTCACTGTCTGTTCCCCAGCCATCTCAGCTGTGAGCAGTTGTGTAATTAAGTCACCTTCCCGCTCATCCGCCCGCACCTGCTGCTCATTTGTTTCAGGTTATCAGCTATTTAACCACTGCCAGTCTATTCTGTCACTGTGGCAGTCTTGACTCTACTGAGTTGTCTCCTCATCTCCTCCAGAGCAATTTCGACTCTGGAGTGCTTTCTCTGTAATATACCTTCATTTGTATTTTTTGTTCTCTGCACAGTTTTGGATTTTCTGTTTGCCTTGGTTAATAAATGTCACTACTGCATTCCAGCACATGGGTCTGTTCCTCTGCCCCGGAGAGGCCATTCATGACACCCTCAGTCTCAACACCTTGTAGAAATTACACACAGTTGATCAAGAGACAAGGTATGAGTGGCCATAATGATTCACCTACTAAGAAGTAACTAGTTACATTTACTCAACTCAGAGTGCTCTGGTAACCTTTTTACAAAACTGTACTTTATTAATTAGTTTTATTACAAGATACTTTTTACTCTTACTTGTGTATATTTATGAAGAAGAAGCTATAATTTTACTGCAGAACATTTGGTCATACTTAAGTCTGCATTTCAATGACTGCTTGTTAATATAATGTAGCAACTTATTCTCACCAGAAATGACTGCATATTTATTCAATTTCAATTCAATCCAAATCAGCTTTATTTAATCACAACAAAAAGGCATCTTAAGGCACTCGATACATAAGACACAAATCATAAGTAATTTTGAGAAAACATCAACTATCTAATGATTCCCGATGAGCAAGCACTAGGTGACAGTGGGAAGAAAAAACTCCCTTATAGAGAATGGGCACTGACGTCATGCCATGCTGCATTCTGGGTTATCATCGCCATTTTCAAAGTCTGGCTTCTTTGTTTACCTTTATTCTACGGCAACAGCTAACATGAACAAACAAACGTTCGATAGAAAGCAGCAAACAGAAAATTAAAATTCCTTATTCAGAGAAGCTGAATAAGGAAGCAAAGGAGTGCTACCTCCAAAAAATTAAAGAAATAAATGGGATCGATTCGTATGAGCACAAGAAATGGACCACTGATCTCGACCACCTGCCTGAAGTCAAGCTGTCAGATTTGTTTGCCTACCTGGTTTGTGAGGTGAGCGCATAAACCCATGAGAACTATAAATCATTAGAGGCTCATGTTCAACTCACCAATGGATAGTCCAGCCTCAAATCTTCTACGTGAACGACCAGAAAAACGTTGTTTGCGCAAAGCAATCATTGTTTCTGCAGTGTCTGCACTAGCATCCATCTCTGCAACTACAGGCATTTCCCAGCGGTGAAATGTTGGATTTGCTGTATGATGCCTGATAAGTATGTACACATTATTATACAAATGGACATGAAATATTAATCAAGTAATGTGATAAGCCTCTGGTTGGAACTCACCAATATATGATAAAATAATAACTAGCAGTTGCCAGTGGGATCCAGGATGACATTTTAAATGTGTTACTTCTGCCAAGGTTTCGTCCATCCATCTGTCCCTCCTTCTGTTCCTCTGTCCATCCCTCCATCCATATGCCTGTCCATCCATCTGTCCATACCTCCATCTGTATCTCCCAATTTGTCCAGCAGTTTTTGCATAATCCTGCTGATGGACAGATTGTGAGATAGGGCCTTGGCGGTGGTTTGCGCTCATGGATCACACCCAAAATCAAACTGGTCCATTTGTAGCCAAAAGGCCACCTCTTGTCAAAGTTTCATCAAAATCCATCCAGTAGTTTTTGGGTAATCCTGCTAACAGACAGACAGACAGACAAAACACCCCAGTTACATTATCTCATTGGCGAAGGTCAAAATCCATACAAGGAATTTACAGAGAGAAAATATTAGATTGGTAATCTATCAAAACTTGTTTCTTGTATTCAACTGACAGATATTGCATATCAAGATGTTTATTAAACAGCACTACTGTTGTACAGGTGTACCTTGGGCTGACCTTGTAAGGTGGAGCCTGAATTGAAATAACTCTTTAACACCAAAAGTTTGAGTTTTCAGTAAAGATACCCACATCTGAATTTCTATAAGCACGCCAACCATAATACAGTACCTCTTCCTGCAATAGCTTTCAAGCAATGCTGTGAACAGCTAGAGAGAGACAGAAGCCAACTCCCTAATACGTATATAGGACTAAGAGCAGAGTGGAGCCAAGATATAAAGGCTACCTGCAAAAGTCATAGATTATCCAAATTTTATAGTTATTCCTTGACAGATCATATTATAGAGGCAAACATGAATTATTATTTTCAGGAAATTGTAATAAATATCATAAGTTTAAGATCCTCAACACTCTATAAATTGTAAAAGTTTATAGAAGCAAGTCTTAAAACATCCTGAACAGGTGATGCTCTTCGTAAACATACTCTGTCTTTGCTGCCCCAGTTTCAAAGGAGGAAAAAAAAAAAAGAAAATGAAACTTCAACAAACATCCCAACATACTCCGACTCCCAGAAGATACATGGTAAAATCTTCAAAATATGAATATAAATGCATTAACTGCTTCAGTGAATCATTTTAAAAATTTATTTTGAGTTTTAATTTAATTCCTTTAAATATTGTCCCATATTAACAGATGTGAAAGATTTTTTTTTTTTTTTCTGTAAAATGATGACTGAAAAAATTCTATTCATGCCCAGTGCTTTTAAAAGACTGAGGTCACTGGTTTATTTCCAAACCAGACCAGTCTCATCTAAAAAATATACAATTGCACGATTATTCATTCAGAGAAAACGTGCATAGACATGGAAAAAAAATTTCCACATGCAGTGGATACGTGGTTTAAGAAACGTGTCAGCTGGCACCTTAACATTTGTCTTCCACTTTCTCTTTCCTTCTCTTTAATTCTCTTTAACCAATAGAGATGACACCTAATCAAACATTTTTCCTAACCTTAACCATTAGAGGAGGTGACGTTAAACGTAACCTTTTTCAACCTTAACCATTAGGGAAGTGAAAACCTTGAGTATGGTGCATTCTTTTTGTGCATGCATTTGCACATGTGCAGTGAGTGAAGGGCTTACTCCATATGTACTCCGTTTGTTATACATATCAAGGTGTGGGTTTTTTTTAAGTACAAATGCATGTTTTTTGAGGGGGTGGAAAATGTTTGTTTGGTACATTTTGTTTGTTTTAGTGAGATTGGATTGTTCCAAGCTGATGTGGAATTTGCTGCACTTCCTGCCCCTTCCCACCAACCACCAAATGCAATAATAATAAGCATATAACAAAAGAATAAATAAAAGTGCGAAGTTGCTGTGTACCATTAAAGGCACTAAAACACTGCAGAGTTTGGAAAACTCATTAATTATATCCTGAAAACATGCATCATTAAGCAGGTAAACTGTTTAAAATGGATTCATTGAATATTCTGTTGGCATATACATGCACACACGCTGACAACCCCTCTGCCAAAAATCCAACTAATGGGTCAATATTTACGGAGGGATGT